>CP093834.1:3389460-4807359 GCA_033064975.1 Smittia sp. YW1114-2 | reverse complement strand
AGGCACACCATTCAATAAATTCCAATGCGATCTCTCTAAAGACGTAAACGATATTCATTTTGGTTAATGTCGATTGATTAAGTGCTCGAGAGAAAAACTCAAAATATGTTCTCTTCGTCGCACTTCTGTTCTCATCTAACAAATTGCCACTTAAGCGCTTCATTCACCGCATACTCGAGTGCACTCTTGAGTCGACCACGTTTCTTTGATTTTTCATAATAAAAACAAATTCATCACTTTTGGTAGCGAAATGTGAATATGAATAAATCAAATCTTGAAAGAAAGGCCTTTTTCTAATGACCTCTCGTTAATGCTCTAGATGAAAGCCATAAATCAATTATAAAGCCTGGACAGTTGACTCTCCTAGTTAAGGTCAAATTTCTCGTCAAAGTATTTAAGAAAATTGTGAAACTTGAAGTTTTCGATGTTCGGAAGATCGAGCGGTTTTCGATTGATTCGGCTGACCAGATGTTCAATTTGTAGCTTCTTCAAAAATCTTTTCAGCCTTCTCCAAAAAAAAATCTCAAAACGATTATCACTTCTCCGCGAATTTAAGTGAGCTTTCAACTCACATTACTATTGACTGTTATTCAAAATCAAATGTTCGTGATTTGAGGTATCAAACCACTTCGGATATCCTCGAATCGTGGGAGGTTCCGGATTATGTCATCAAAAGTGTCCACTTTTCTTTGTCTTTTCACTGAGTGTGCTAGACTCAACTCACTTAATTACATTGCGTAACAAGAGGAAGGAGAGAAAACAAAAGTCATTATGATGGACTTTGAACATAAATTCATGAACAATGTCGTTCATCGTTAGAGTTCTCGTACAAAGTATTTAACTTTGTGTCATGTTTCTATCAAAATCCATTTAAAAATGATAAATGTGATTCGTTTGACCTAGAATCGTTTGCCTCCTACGAGACGACGACGGCAGATTCAGTAGCGAAATATGTAATAATATTCATTATCTTGCTAAACGAAAGGAGCATGAAGTCGATGAATGTCGTTAATGACACTTTTTCCGCCTCGCTCGCCTTTTATTGTCTCAGTTTTAATGTCGGGCAGAGGATTAAGACTTCATTTCTCTTCGTCGCAGCGAACGCTCCTTCCTTCGCCTTTTATGAGAATATATCGCCTTTTGCGGGACGCGCAATATTATTGCCATCAGTCTTGCCACTTTCTGCGAATATCGTTGCCAGCATCACGAAGCGATTGCCTCGAACGAACAATTTAAGACTCATTTTTTGCATTGGCAAAGTGCTGTTCATCGAGCAGAGCAAGAAATAGCGAAAAGAAAATTTTTATTTAAGAACAAACATCAAGAAATTCACGAAACGTGATTCAAATTTATAATTTTCTGCTCGCCTTCCTTCTACGGTATTGCACGGAGCAGAAAGCGATTGGTGGGTGGAAAAATGGTCTGCTCGTGCTCGATTTATGCTAATGAAAGTTTTACCGACGTCGAAAGAGATCCGTCGACAATCAAAGCGATCTAATTGGCGGTCGGGATCAATTGCGAGTTCGTTGGATTCATAAAGTTTGTTGGCTTCGTGATTTATTTGATTTCACTTCTCGTTTAAAATTTATTGACATTTCTGGTAGACATTCACTTAGGTGAGGTATGTGTAATTGTAGCTCAGGCAAGGTTTGTCGCTCCAAGACCAGAAGGAATAACGACCGATCAAGCATTTATGCAAAGAATGTCGTTGAACAAAAGTTTACGACGACAGTCAGTGAATTCTCCACCCTCTCCGAGACTTTCGTGAAGAGTTCCCTCGACAGTCATCAAAGCGACGAAGACTTCAACGTCGGGATTACGACCTAATGCCAAAGGATTTCTCTCGCTTCAAAAAGCCACGAAACATGATTTTCTTCTCTTTCTATGCTCGCCGCGAAGACGAGGAAACGGATTTATTTTCTCATTTCGGAAATTCCATCGCAGCCAATTTTTATGATGGATTTTAGATATTTATAAGAAGCGCTGGAGAGAGAGAAAGACGTCGGCGAGTGCATGAGAATGTTGCCAATTTTCGGTCTCAAACGAACACGTCTGCAGAATTAATTTTCTTGTTCTTCAAGCTATAAAACATTTCCTCGCACTCCCAGGGCTGAGAACCAAAAGAAATCGGTCTGTGCCTTTATTCAAATCTTTCTCGATTGCTGATCAATGTGACCGCCTTTGCCTCACGTCGATCCGATTTGTATTTAGATCTCGTCATTACACATTTATTAATAGGATTTATGTTCGCTCTGCAATTTGTATTTTATTCGCAAAAGGCTTCGGTTGAATCGCAAATATTTATAAATCATCGTCGACTTCTTCATTTCGCTTCTTTCTCTATAAAAAAAAGTTAATTCCATTATGATTTATTTGTTGGTGTTTAATTGTGCTTGAATCGGCTTTAAGCTCCGACTTTTAATTGTCTCATTTATTTTCTGAACTGTCTCATTTAGACGGATCAATTAAAACTGCCCCGTGGCGATCATTTGGATCGAAGTCGACACGAGCGATGAAAAAAAATCAATGAAGTTAACTGATTAAAAGGAAAAGTCAATAGTTCAGCTCACTCGAAAGCGGATTGTGTTATGGAATTTGAAGTTCTTAATAATTTAGAATTAGAGCAAGTGAAGTGAGCATGCATTGTTGCCTAATCTTTTCTAGTTAGTCACAATCGATAAATAGAAATAACGAGCGACTACCAACGCAAAGAAAATCAAAAATCGATAAATTTCTGTTCGAGCAGATAATGATGTAATTGTTAAAGCTTTCAACGACACACGACGATGTGAGATTTCCACGTCGAACACACTCAAATGTTTGTTCTCGAAATTTTTTTATTGATTTTTCAATGATCACCAAAGTGTGAATGGAAAGCCATCAGCGGAATAAGGAATAGCTCGTCGGCGATAAGGAAAACATAGAAATAATTGTTAATACTTTCCAGTGCTGCTCAACTTCTCTGAGATTCCGTTTAAAAAGCATTGAACAAGCTTCAATCAACGCAAAACAAAGTTTAAGCAGATCTGACATTAAAGTATCGCTCGAGCAAACCAACAAGCAATTTTATGCTTCATTGTTTCGTGATGAGACATAAACGGGCAGAGAGTAAACGAAACGTGAGATCATCGTGGTTCGAGATTATACTTTTTGTAATCGGAGACTTCAATTATGGCACAAGCAATTGCGTTCTTCTCACACGAAGAGTGTGTCGTCAAGTGAGTGAGCGATATAAGTAAACTGCGTACTCGTGTCTGATGTAATTGCTGTTCTCCTTTTAATCAATATCGTTAAATGTGTCACTGACGATAAGAGTTTTGGTAGCTATCGAGCGGCCTTTCTTTTTAATCACTGTTGAACGCGACAGCAGCGCTTGCAAAGAAGTTTTCAATTTACCTAATGGCTCGAACGATAAGTAAACGACCTTTCAAATGAACGTTTGATAGATAATCTTCGGAATGCTAGGCGAGGAGGGCGAATGATAAGATAAACAAAATCTATTTAGGTTTGTTCTGCTGGGCGATAAGCAGGAAGTTCCTTGCTGGACTAATAGCGTCTCAAGATCTCGTTGGCAAATTTCCTTCTCGCGGACATCCGTCGACTCTTTAAATCTCTCATTTGTCTTATGCAAAGCTCGAAATTGCATTAATGAACATCCGTCACTCACATTACGCGGATCGAGCGCGAGTGGCAACTGTCTGAAATTTGAATAAAGAATGCGCGAACAGTTTCAAGATCGTTTTCGTTGAGCTGTGCATGAAATTGATATGACTGGCAGTTAACAAAGTTTGCAGTTTTCTCTCGTCCATTTCATATGTCAACGTCAAACTTTCGGGAATTTGCCTCAGCCATTGGTTTTTTTTATTTTCCTTAATTGCAGTCTCAACGAATTCACTTTCGAGTCGCTACAGGCAGCGTTTGATTTGGTGAACCCTTTCGCACTCAGCAAATATTTGGATTAAGTACTCATTAAAACTTCAACGATACAATAAATCATCAGCCTTTATTTATTTTTAATCTCGACTAAGTCGACCCAAAAAAAGAGAATTTTTAATTAGCCGGGACGATATTTTAAGAAAAAACTATAAAACATCATCCACAAGCTTAGCAGAGCATACAGACGATAAAACTGTTGAACTTGAAGGAGGAAAGACGAGAAAAAGAGTTTTGAGAGCCTCGAGAAGTCAGCTCTCTGCAGTTTTATAGCCGAACATGGAATTCAAGTAAATTCGTGTTTTCCTGAGATTATCTGCGTTCAGCCTCAGGTTAGTCAAGCGTGTGGGTATCGCTGATCATGTTGAGTGAATTTCGTTGGAGATGAAACGTAAGCCGAAGCAATAAAAAAGCGAAGTTCATGGCTACTTCCAACACCTCGTCTCAATTTATTAGCAAAATAGTGCAAATTGAGTTGAAGAGGTTTTTAATCATACTTGGAACATTCGTTATTGACGTGATCGAAAAAAGATTGGATGCTAATGCTAAGCAAGCAATCGCCATTCACACCATTAACGAACAAAATCTTTCAGTAGATTTGGCAATTCTCGATTTATTCCAACTTGGTTAACACGATAAAACTGTTTCTGTCGGCCAAAAACGCTTTTTCCTTATTCAAAGTCACGAAGCCGATTCGTCTCACTTGATTCGTTCATTCATAAACAGCGATATTTAATGTCGAAGCGATTCTTTATCAGACGAAATCGCTGAACATTTAACCGTGGGCGCCGTCTTACGAGTTTAGCTCTCTTTATGTTAATCTAAAACATTTTCTGTTTCAAAAGTTTTGGCATCGATTACAGTCTTGTCATCTAATCTTATCGAACGAAAAGCAACTTGATGGCTCAACTGTCCAAGCGTGAGTTCACATCAGAGAAAAACCAATAAACTTCTTCTTCACTTAAATCAAACAGAAAAAAATTTATCGAATGAAAACCGATAAGTTTTTTTTCGTTGGAGCTGCGTGCGGTAAAAATAAACTATGATCACATTTGACTTCTTTTCGATATCGGAAACAGTTGAGTCTTCATGATTTCGATGAAAGTTCTTAACAAAATTGCGAGAAAATGAAATATTCTTTAACATTTTCTTTTAAAATTTTCCAGAATTTCTTTTGAGAGATCTCACTGTAGACAATTTTTTATCACGAAAATTGTTATTTAATGCGTTTTGCCGGCTCGGTTTGTTACTCAACGTTTCTGACTAAAATTAACAAGAGAACTGATAATTGACAAGAGAACAAAAATCTTTATCTCATTCAATTTAAATTCTTCTCAACAATCTTTCAAGGATTTCACGAAATATTTTTTCAATTTTCTTTTGCCGCGAACTTACCTTCGAGTCGATCGATTGTATTCCAATAAGAAGAATCAAGACAACAGCTGCTGCTGCCGATAGACGGCAGATAAATCCTCGGGGCTGAGACCCCATTTCTCATTCAATGATGTTCCCTTGAATGCGGAAAATTCTTGACAATTTATCACTTCTTTCCGAATTAACTTTTTCTTTCGAGGCCAATAAACTTTTTCCAAGATTAAAAATATTTTTCTTCTCCAATTTTCACTATTTTCTCATACACGCACTAGAATAGAAAGAAAAGACTTAATTTCCATCAGTTTTCATTCAACAATAAAAACGCGACGACGATTGAAATCACTTTGAGAAGTTTTCATCTCCAAATATTTTTTTTTCTCCTTTAAGAATCAACCGATGAAGACGAAAGTTCTAAAATAAATTTTCTTCTCGTAGACACAACAAAATTAGAATTTATTCTTCACCGAAGGGAAACGCAACATTTCCAACATCATAATAAATTAATTACTTTAATCTTCGACTCCACTAGAATTTTAAATAAAAAGAACCAAAAAATATCTTCACCCGTTTGCCAAAAACAGAAAAACGCAAAGATTGATAAAAAAAATATTCGTCCAAAGAGAACCGTTTTCAAACCCGTCTTGCTCGACCGACAGACGAGCGCACAATGAAGTGAAGAGCCCCAAACGAGTTTCGAATGCAAGAAAAACTTTAAATCATCGTCATCGGGGAGCGACGCGAGTGTTTGGGATCGCGAGAAAATGTTTTATGCACTTTCATGAAAACAGCGATTTTTTCTCTTTGAGGTTTCTTCAAAGGAAGTTACTCGCGGAATTTGATCACTTTAATCTCGATCAACGGCTTAACATGAGCACAAACCCTAAAAACTTTATCGTCACAGCGATCACTTCTCTCTCGTTTTTCTCTCGCTCAACGATTTATCGCGGTTTGTTTACACTTCTTGAATAAGCCGGCTGCATCGCAACTCGCGCTGCTTTATCACATTTCGCGATGTGTCAATCGAAGTTCTCTTTCGCAATGTCTCTCTGAACTTGCATAACTTTGTTTTTGTTTCAACTAATTAGATTTGTTTTCGCGTGGAGCATAAAATTTCGCGTCTTACATTAACGATCGTCGCGAATCCACTGAGAACGGAAATTGTACAACGGGAAAATAATTCTTAACAGAGTCGCGATTCGTTCTTCGCTTGAAGGTTCGGGGCAAGGAGTTGAGTAACGAGTCGGCGCAATATAAAGAAAAGCACGTGGCGTTGCATTTTCTTCTCAACGAAGTGACAAAACAACTTTTTTTTTCTCGTGTTTTGTTTTTATTTCTTCAAATGGAAAAAGGTTTCGTTCGCTATCTCGAAGGATAATTTGTGAGTTTTTCTTTTTGGCTCCGCCCAATTTTCTCGCGTACAAACAAAACTTTTCTTTATCATCTGATTGAAGGACCTGAATCGAATATTCGAGAGCTGCCGAGACATTCTCCGTCTTTATAAAATACCGCGTATTGACCTGGAGTAACACTTCTTTGGGGTTCATCAAGTTTTATCAGCAGCTTATCTCCAGCTTCGTTCGCTTTGTAAATTGTGCAATTCGTCAAACGATGCGTGTGTTGAAACCGGAATTGGCAAGCGAGAATATTTCGCGAGTCGAGCGGAGATTTTCTTATCCAAAACGGTTCTTTAGTGTAGAAAATGTCAGTCCATAGCAGCGGGTGGTCTGTTCCACTGGCAACGTAAATCGTCGCGGTCTTTGGTTCTTTGCGATAAACAAAAAATGCTTTTACCACGCCGGAGATATTGCAACGTTGCCCTAAAGTCCAGTTATGAATTCCTTGATGAGTTCCAACGATTTTTCCTGTTTCGATGTCAACGAAATTGCCCGGTCTGATGTCTATATAATCGTTGATGAATGATTGGAATGTCCTGTCTCCGATAAAGCAGATTCCAATTGATTCTTTCTTCTTCGCAATCTTCTTGAGTCCAATTTTTTCAGCGATTTCTTTCACTTCGTGTTTGTTTAATGTTCCAAGTGGAAACATGCATCGTCTTAACGCTAATTGAGGAACTTGAGACAGGAAAAAGGTTTGGTCTTTGAAATCGTCATAAGCTTGAAGTAATCGCACATCAGAATTATCTTTGAAATTCTCTAGGAACGGACCAAATGAAGATTTTGCATAATGACCCGTTGCAACTGCATCAAACTTCATTTTTGTGATGACTTCATTAAAGAAAAGATTAAACTTAATCTTTTTATTACAAAGAATGTCGGGATTGGGAGTTAATCCTTCTTGATAGTCTGTGATGAAGTTACTGGAAAAGAAATAAATTAGTGTTATCATTTGATTGAAATATTTCACAAAATGTTACCTGAAAACTTCATTCCAATATTCCTTAACATAATTGATTTGTCTTAATGGCAATTCGAGTTTCTCGCTAATGTACTGAGCATCTTCAAAATCTTTGTCACTTGAACAATATCCTTTCTCATCAGTTTCGTCCCAATTCTTCATAAAGAAAGCTGTGACTTCAAATCCTAAAAATATTTGTAAGAGATGACGAAATTATGAAATTTTCTATCTTTGCAAACCTTTTCGTTTCAGCAAATATGCGGAAACTGCGCTGTCAACCCCTCCACTTAATCCGAGAGCAACTTTTTTGAAGATCGTCATGTAGTTAATTAATAAAAGCTTTTAAACAGATAAGAATTGTTTACGGTCTCTCTTGAACTCACTCCTTGTCGTTGAACATACTCTTCGACTGCCCTACCATCTATTGTTCGGAGTTCCGAGAGTTTAACTGAATTTCAAAATAACGATGCAATTATATTTTCCTAATCATTTTTATTTCCTATTTGTTGCTTATCAGCTCTCAAGAAATGTGTTGTTGTTCCCATTTGTTGGAAGCTGCAGTGATTCCTTCGAACTCGATCCGTTGGACTTTGTGTATTGATTCTTGCACAACACGTAACACTAGAAAAACACTCAATTTGACTCAAACTTATTTCTTTTTTGATTGAGAAATTTACCGTGTGATATGTTGTCATGATTCCGAAGATTCCGCCAGCCATGACGTCCCACCAATGATGACGATGATCAAAAACTCTTGAGATCGATCCGAAATACGCCAAACAAATTAAAGAAGTTTGTGCGAAAGGAATCAGGAATAGAGAGTCGCTCTTTGATCGTTTTTGAAGGTACCAACAAATGAATAAGCATGAGAACACGCAAGTCGCTGCATGGCCACTGAAAAAGCTCATCGAAGCATCCATTAAGTTTGCCATTGATTCGTTCTCGTTGGTACAAACGTAACTGCTAACGAAAGTTCCAAATGTGCAGTTAAACATTTTATCCGGCTGACAAGTCTCGAAGAAGTGAGGTCGATGAGCTCCAGTGAAGAACTTCACAGCATGAAGTATCAAATGCATGAGGATCAGGTTGACGAAGTATCGATGAGAGAGAAATGCTGTGTTTGACCAGCTTTTTTTCACACAAACTCGGAACTTAAAATTCAATTTCTCGAAGTTAAAAAACATCTCGCACGCCATCAACTGAAAGAGGAAATATTTAATTGAATTCAGTGAGCGGATGTGCAAAATAGTCGAAGACGCTACAGAACGTTCACTTATTGTTCAGTGGTCACTGTCACGACTAAAGCTTACCACGATGATCGGCGAGATGCCCCAGAAGACTAGCCAAAGGTTCGGGATTGTGTCGGGTTTCCTATCCAACGAGAGACTCGGATCGCCGCAGATAAAACCGCGTTGAACATTACGTGATAAATATTTGATGGCGATCAGCAGAGAAATCGCTAAAAAGTCAGCAACATTCACTTTCAAACCTGAGACGTTTTTATTAAAATGTTTTACCCAAGAAGAACTTGAAGATGAACTGAACCGACGCAACAATTTTCATCGTTAAGCTGATTCAATCAAACTGCGATTACTTAACCGAACAAGACTCGAGCAAAGACTAAAACTTGCACATATTTCACAGGCGACTTTTATCATATCGCGCGATAATTTGTGATAAGATTAGGTCCAACACTTTGTTTAGCTACAGCTGACAAGTGAATCACAGCTTGGGGACACCTCGGATTCCGCCAACTCATGATTGATGCGTCGAACAAATTGCTACATTCGCATCACACTTGAAGATTCCTCACTCGCACGAGATGAGCGTCGGAGAGCGCGACGAAATGCTCTTATCACGTTAGTCAATTAAACTGAATCTCCGTCAATCATACAACGCTAGTGCTCAGTAGCCACTGGAGTTTCTCTCAATCACCATCAAAATGTGTCTGAACAGAAGATTCCTCGTCGCTTGCTTGATAATCTACGCAATGTTTCAGTTCTATCAAGCGTTCAGTTCGTTCATCTTTGTTTTCGTCGAAAGCCGCGATTATTATCAATCGGACATAAAATCGCTGACGAGATTCCAAATAGTCGGATTGATAGTTTCGTCGGTTTGTCTCATCACCGGCGCGTTGAAATCGAACGTGCAAATTCTAATTGCCGGCTTGTGCTATCTACTGTACAAGATAGGGTTCGTCGTTTGGCACTTCGGCGCGTTTTACGAGATGACGTTGAACTGCCGTGACACAAGTCAAGCGCCCTGCGATCCAAACAGACTCAAAGTCATTTACCAACACATTTTGATCAGTTGTGAGTATTCCGAAGGCGATTCAAACCCAATTGCTCGAAGCAATTGGCTTAAGTGACTAAAAAGATTGTAATGTCACCCAAAAAACTTCTTCTCGTCAATCGTTTTAGCTCATCTCGTGTTGACTGTGATCCAGACGATCTGCTTGATGTTTGTGATAAGAAACGATAATCGCACGAAGAAGTCTTACAACATTGACGGGCGCTACTGTCGACACATGGAGGAGTCGGCGGTCGTGAACTTGAGAGACTGAGAAACGGCAGCAAACGTGGTTTAAGTTCCAAAGTTATCGTGATAATCGTTAGAGCCACATGGCTTGTGAAATTAAAAAATATATTTTCTTCCACATTTCGGTTGGTTTTGTTCATTTGAGCAAGTAAAGCGAAACAGCTCGTGATGCTCTGATTCAATGATTGGAATGATCTATTTATCAAAGATAATTTGCTTTCGGTGTGAACTTCGCATACACCGAGCCGCAGTTTTCTATACGACGAACTTTTATTTTGAAACATTTGACAGTCAAGAACTTTTAAGCTCAATTTAACTGGTTAATTAGATCGAAATAAAATGACTTGAAGTTTGCAATAGGGTTTTACAACGGAACGTGTTTTATTGTGAGGATTTAATGCAAGAACGAAGCAAGCTAGTAGCTTGAAGCTACTGCTTTCGTTCTTTCGGCAGAGTGAAGCCTCAACTGGTTCAGCAGCTAACCAGCCCGAAGTTTAAAAGCTCTGCAACATTCTCGACTTAAAACCTCACTCGAAGCTAGCGCAAGTCGAAGTAAGGTGATCTCTCGAGGGCCTCGAGTTCAATCGTCGGATTTGATATTTGTCATGAAATATCATTCATAATTTTAATGATTTGCTAAACTCCAATCGAAAACCAAGTACGCCAAAGAGCCGAAGAGCAAACACTTTTCAATGAAACGCAGTACGCAGAGATTAATCTCTTGCTTTTCAAAACTGCCAATTGAAGCGTGAAAATTCAACATTTTCTAAATTTCTTCGAGGTTTAATAAAAATTTCTTAAACTTTTTTTCATCTTCATAAAACAACAGTGCGGGAGCGAGCAAGGCAGACACCTCCGCAGCTCTAACGAAGCGCTTCTGTGCTTCATCAACTTCACTTTTCACAATTACGCTCGCTTCTCCAAAAGAATTGAAAAGCGCATCAAAATGCAAAGTGAAAAGCTTTCGTCTTAACTCGCTAATTATTCCCTCAGCCGCGCTTCAATTTTCTTCTCATTTCACTCTCGTGCTTTGCCAGAATAATAAGGTGTGAAAATCAAGAAGTGAGGAAATCTTTCTGTGAAGACGGAACGCTTCACAAATGAAATCAACATGAAACGATCGTGTTTACATCAAGTTGGAATTAATTAGAGCCCGTCGGCCAAATAAACAAAATACTTCGGAAGTGAAATTTGATCGGCTTTGTAAGCGAAGCAGTAGCGGAAAACCTTTGCGTGCTGCTGAGGTACAGTTTAGGCTTTACGTCATTTCCCCGGCAACGAGCACGGCGCTGTCAAGTCAAGAGGTGCATCACTCGTACATGCAAGGTCAGAGACTAAAGCGGATCGCTTTGCTACCTTCCATCCCGAAGCCTTCATAGCCAAACTCTTGTGGAAAGACTCGTTCATCTTTTTATCAAGCAAAGTCCTGCAACAGTTCGAGCGGACCTGCGACTTCTTAGTTGCGCAACTCTCTCTATAAATTCGCGCTTTACATCTAATACCCACTTTTTCCACTAAACTGATTACGACAATTGCTTTGCGTGAGTCTTTTTGGCTTTGCTTCTTTCTCTTCTTAACACTGCATCGGTTCGAGCACGTTGCTGCTTTAGTTTTCTGGCACACAACGCGCGAAAGAAGAGAGAAAGAAAGAAGTAAGAAATAAGAAATAAGAAAAATCAAAATAAAGTTTCAGTTCAGTCTCGCGATAGCATCGAGAGAGGTTCATTGTCTTGCGGTTTCGTGTCGGTGTGGAGCATTTATCCCAAGAATTCCTGGAAGATTGACCAATTAATGACTCCGAAAATCGAGAAACAAATATCGAGCGAGTCTTGTGATCTTAAAACTATAATTTATTAGTGTTTATCGACGCTGCAGGCGAACGAAAGCTGTAATTATTCATGCACAAGCTCCAGCCAAACAAAAGGAAAGAGCGTGGAAGAAAATTCAGAATATAAATTAATTTGTGCAAATAAACAATTCGAACTAATGTGATAAGTCTCGAGCAAAAAGTGCAAAAAACAAAATCTGAAAAAGCGAAACGTGAAAGCGAAATGACTTAAATTATATTCTGCGTTCGAATTAGTGCTTGGTAACGGTTGCCACGATGAGGTGAACATCTCTCAACACAAGAACGGAAATCCGCAAACGCAACGCACGCCAACACAATCAAGTAGAACATGCTGGCTCTTCAGGTCATTGCCCTGCTATGCACCTTCCACACATGCATCGGCGCAATCTCAAACGACGAGACTGTTTCCGCTCCGCCAAAGTTCGGCGATCGAATTGGGAAACTGAAACGAAATTTCCTTTTGAGCACTTTAACATCTACCACGACTTCAACCACCACGACTATGTCGAGTCTAGACGATGAAAACGATGTTCGTAGAAGCGATGATTATTTTACAACGGTAGATCATGAGAACAAGAATTTTGTTACATTGAAGAGCGAAAACTTGGAGGAGATTCAGATTGAACGGCATGAGCGTCGAGCGGTTCTTAAGCATCCAACACGCGACGATCAAAATAGCTCGCTTTCGCTCAATAAAACATTTCAAATACAATCGCCGTCTTCTTCGCTCGTGCAAGCGAGACTGGAAATGCTGACTGACTTCTTTGACGTTCCGCCGTCGCCAATGCCATCAGTGTTTTCGACTCAGCGGCCAGCGAGCGGCTTCATCAAGTCCGGAGGTGTTATCTTAGCCTCGAAGAATCATGTTCAGCCAACCAATATGACCTTCCGCAGTCAGCTGATCGCAACTGAGAGTGGCTTGCGCAGAGAAGCTTGGGTCGTTCCTGTCATAGTTTTGGCTTGCACGTCAATGTTGATGATGGCAGCTTTTGAAATTTTTGTGTTGTGTAAAACAAGGAAAACTTCACCGAATCGTCGGCACCTATTTTTAGGCCAAATGCTCCTGCTTGGCTTGTTCTCGTGTGTGGGGCTTTCCGCACTCCTAACCGCTAGACCAACAACACTTTCTTGTGCAACGATTCGCTTCGGCACTGGCGTTAGTTTCGCAATTGTTTTCGCCTCGCTCTTGGTGAAATGCATTTTCCTGATCAGCTTGAACGGTGGAGTCTACCTCCCCGCATCGTATCAAGGTCTTCTCCTGCTGTTTGCGGTTCTCATCCAGATTACGATTGGCGTTCAGTGGCTCATCACAGCTCCGCCGGGAATCACATTTCACAAAGATATGTCGCATCGTTTGATCTTCACCGCCGAAAATCTCAATGCGATGAAAGAAGGCTTGCAGCTTTGTCGGACGTCGTTCTCGGAAATGAGAATCTCGTTGATTTATATAGACTTCTTGATCATCGTCGTAGCCATTTTGGCAATTAAATCAAGAGGAATTCGAGACAACTATCGAGAAGCAACATATATTGGGCTTTCGGTTGCTCTGGTCATTCCTGTTTGGCTGGGTTGGACGCTTGTCGGACTCGCAGTTCATGAGAAACACAAGGATGCCTGTTTAGCTTTCGGGCTCCTTGCAGCACCTTCAATCGTCTTTCTTGTAATGTTTATGCCAAAAGGAAGGCAACTTGCTGCAATGGGACGAGAAGACATGTATATGGAAGATCGAGAAGAACGGTTCAGCGCATCGTCTCGTGCTGGTTCAGGCTACTCGCCGTCGTTTTTCCACTTTAAGCCGATCAAGTATGGAATAATGAATGGGAAAAGCGGCGGAGGCGCGGAAGTCAGCAAGCATCAGCAGGCCGTAACGACGTTGGGAGGCGGTGAGTTTAAGTCAATCAGACACTTGCACTCCACACAAAACGCGCGCGTTTCACTTGCTCCACGGTCATATCACACGCCATATTGCAATTACTCGCACCATCATCACCGCCATTTCACTCCACCCATGTATTATTACACCTACAAGAATCCACCACCTCGATATCAAACCGAAGGTGATTCAGAAGATTGCACACTAAGTTTCGACTCCATTTCATTCCCGTCTTCTCTCGCAGGTCTCTTCTTGCAAGATGAAGCCAACGCTTACACAACGCTCGAACAGACGATGAGCTCCAATCCGAACGTCTACTTTCAAAGGTCACCGGCTCATCCTGGGATGATTTATTGAATCAATTTACAGGACTTTGGAAACATTTCGATGTAAATAAATGGAAATTGTTAAGTCCAAAAACTCTTTCTTTTGAATTGTGAATCGCAAAACATTGCGCGGCTCCTGAACTCAAAGTGTCTCTGGCTGCTTAACATTGTCTCGCGTCCATTTCAAGCCTTGTTTGCTTCATCCGGGATACTTTCTTGAAGAACATTTTCACAGCGATTGCAAGAATCACAAGAAGTAAAATAATGATGGCAGTGATGGCACCTGATGACAGGGACGTTTGTTCACCAATTACTTCTACATTTTCAAAATCTATCGCTTTCAGAATCTCTGCTTCTGATACGGCTTGCGTCGTCACATCTTCATCAGCTACAGCGTAATTGATTTCTGTTGTAAGTCTCGATTTTCTCAGTTGTTTCCCGAAAATATATATCGGATATGCCGCCGTCGATTCCTCTCCAAAGTCGCCATACTCTTCGTCAATTTTACGCCTAAACAATTTTGATCCTAAAATCATTGTTTGCCTAATAAAGCTTCAACGATTCTCACGTCCAAAGTCTACGATTTTCGAAAGATCACTAAATCTTTTTACGATTAAAATTTCGTTCGCCCGGCAAAATGTCGTCGAGTTTAATCAGTAGCGACGATGAAATGCTTTGACCTTTTTGGAGAATTCGCGAAGATTAAGGAAAACCAGAAATTTCACATCCACGAAAACCGTTCGAATGTTATTAAGCTACGCGCAATCTCTTTTTTAATGTACCGTATTATTTGTTGCTGTGTTTTTTGCTGTTATTACTACATAAAGAAAATATCCTCACACGATGACATCCAATAAAGAGCAAAAACAAAGAACATAATGTATAACAAATGCTCACAGTGCTTTAAGGAAAGTGTAAGAATTTTATCTATTAATTTCGATAATGTAAACTCGAGGAGTTATCCGGACACGTTTTCGTGTATATGAGAGAGTCGGCAAAGTCTTGCGATAAAACGAATGATTGTGATTAATAATCAAGCAAAGCTCTCGTGACAAATATGAGAATCACATGTGCTTCGTTAATTAGGCGATATATTTGCTGAAAATTTCTTACATTTCTCGGCTCTTTTTGCTCAAGTAGCTAAACAAGTAAGAACAGTTAGCGGATTCTGATTCAATGATTGGAATGATATTCTTACTAAAGGTAATTTGTGCGTTTAATTTTCTGGGAAACATGCTAATGGAATCAGTTAAATTTGGGTACAAATATTGTCAAGCTTACATGAGCCTTTTAACCCTTCAAAGTAAGTGTATGCATAAACTGGGATTCCCCCAACTGCTGTCCCCGCGAAATTCGTACCAAATTCTGTACGTGAGCTAGTTTTCTTCATAATTTTTACCTGCTCGGTCAATAATGATCCATTAGTGATCTATCACATTATTTTTAGGATACGAAAATCCCTGGTAAATATAAACAGTAGACACTCATCGCTCAAGCATTCATTTCTATTCTAACTTCCAAACGATTAAGTCTATCTCAGCAAACATTTTAAATATTTCAAACAGTGTGAAATTAAAATTTATTTTATCATCAACTGGTCGCGACTGAATCAAAAATCGTTGAATTTTCTACAACTAAAACTATGTCGTAAGTATTATTGACTTCATCAAACTTTATTGCGACTGTCTCATCCTTTACAATTTTTTAGGACGCATCAAGCTCCAAACTCGCCGTTCGAAGTCGTTGAACTTGTTGAAAGTATTTTCAAATATCTCAAAGTGGAAGAACTGCTAACTTGTTCTCTGGTTTGCAAGGAATGGAAGACGACAGCGGACTCTGTTCTTTCTGCGAGAAAATTGAAAGGATATATTGACGGCTATCACCCGAGCCACTTCAGCAAGCTCGATTACATTTTTGGCACGTCCAAGAGAACTTATCACGAGCTGTTGATTTTCGCACCATTCTTGTTGCAACCAGACGGAAGAGACTTTTTAGCGTTCTTAATCGAACGAGTTACGATTCTGAACTTCTCATCAGTCTGCCCAAAAGCCATGATATGTTTTCTTGCCACTGTCAGCAACCAAAACAAATTAGTCGACCTGGCAATTGACCAAGGGCCAAAAAGCTTTAACAAGTACGAATACCTTCGAATGATGGATGCAATTATTGAAAAATTTCAATTCTTGGAATCTCTCTCGATTGATTGGCGTGATGGCAACCCAATAACTGACGACGCAATGCCAAGACAAACGAAGATTAAAAAGCTTTCGTTCGTGACGTTCTCTCCAGTGATTGAAACATTGCTTCGTCGATCGCCAGTCCAGAGTGTGACATTCCGTGCCTTTGATGAATACGAACCGATGCCTCACCGAAATTTGTTCAATCAATTGTCTCTCACCGCAATAACTGAATTGGTCCTATTCACAACAGTTGAACTGCCAGCAGTTGCCATTCCGACACTAAAATCTTTGACGATAACCAACACTTCGCTCCCTGTTTATGGAGTCGCATTCGCAGAGGCAAACCCCAACCTTGAATCGCTCACAATCTTCGAGTTCCACTATGTTACCTCTGTTGTCAACTGGGCTTTCAATGCAGCGTCATTTATTTCACGGACCGAAATTCGTAAGTTCAAATTAATTGGCAGCGTTCGCCACCTTAGGCAAGCTCGTCGTGAATTACTGACGGTGAATCTCGTAAATGTAGAGTCGTTTGTTCTTGAGAGCCCATTCCGATTCTCTTTACCAATGTGCGAGTGGACTGATGAAACTTTGTTCAAGAATGCGGCACGCAGATCATTTAATTGATGCGTTCTGCACGATGTTTCCGGGTCGTCATACGCTGCTCACCTAACTTATATTCAAGCTGTTACTCCAAATAAATAAACCAAATTATTGTTAGTTTGTTCTTCTACTTTTCATTAAAAATTAAACGGAAAATGTTAGAAAATTTATTAGGAATTAAATAAATTCTTTAAGCCAATTCCCTTGTAACTTCCCTATTGAGGCTCAAAAATTTTTCTGCTGCTATCTTGTCATTAACAATCCATATACTAGTCTCTAGAAAGACATCCTTGACAGCGTGGCTCAGCGGTCTGCGAGACTTCCAAAGCTTTGGTAAAAGCGATGCTGATATTAAAGTGTGGAATACTCTTCAATTTTTTGGCAGTTTTGTACTATAACGAGTAAGTTGCTAGTCGCTAACTTTATTGATTTCAAACACTTTAACATTGCAGTTAGTAGGCTGCTCAGCATGATGATCTGCATCTGCTCTGCGTCCAAAAACAGATTGCACTTTGTGATTGAAGTATTTTGATTGAGTTGCAGGCTGTCATCATCAACCTTTTCTTCGCATTGCTCTTGTTTCTCTCTGCCATTAAAGACTGAGTTGAGTCAGCGATTAAAGCTTTTCTCTTTCGCATGAATCAGATTTTAGTCTAGTCTGGTCGTTCATCTAAGCATCACGGAAATGTCGCTCGTTAAGCAATTGTTATCAGCTCTGGCTGTCGTTTACGCAATCGCCAATTTATATTTTGTGTATTTGTTTATCAACTCTCTAGTGATTCTGGGACATTACTTTCCTTGGTATCATATTATTACTCAAACAATCCTCAACATTGGAAAAGTCGTGTGCACAATCTGCCTTCTGCTTGGAGCAATCAAGTCAAAGAATAATCTTCTGGCTGTGGCTTTGATCATAATGGTTTTGGAGATAGCTTCGACAGCATTCGACTTAGTTCGAATGTACGAGGAAACGTTCAACTGCTCGGAGGTCGAAGATTGCCGAACGGAAGTGCAATATTACATCGAAGTTGTTTGTTATGGTGAGTCGTGAAAATCAAAACTCATTGAATCAGTGAAAAGTAAGCAGCGAAATAAAATATTTTTTAGTGTTCGAGGTCATCACAGCTTTTGCCGTATTTTTCCTGATACTCGTAATCAAGAAAGAACGACAAGAAGAAAGCATTCTGGAGATGGATCCAATTTAATATTTCAAATGAGCTGTAGCAATTCAGATTCTGTTCTAATGTGAGCAGATAAAATATATTCTGACAATTACATATGAAAAGATTCTCTCGAAAAGCTTGAGAGAGACAAAAAACTCAAATTTGGCAAATTTTGTTTTACTCAGAAAGTTTCAGTAAACGCGATTCTCTCTAATCTTCATCACGGAAATGTCTTTCATTAAAAAGCTCTTGTCGACTGTGATCGTAGCTTTTGCTATCGCCAATTTGTTTTTCGTTTTAAAACATGTTGAGTCTCCTGTACACTGGAAATTCTTTTACCATCAAGAAGAATTTAGTTCACACGCTCATTAACATCGCAAGAATCTTCTGCTCAATATTCTTGATCGCCGGGACGATTAAGTCAAGGTCAAAGTTGCTGATTTACGCCATTTCCATCATGGTCATTGAAATAGTCTTGACCGTCAATGATTTGCTCGAGCTGTACGAAGATTGTTTCTACATTCACTCAGAGCGCTGCCCGACGCATTCAGTTTTCTATGTCGAAGCTGGTACTTACGGTAAGCCCACAAACTTTTTAGTTTCGCTTATAAACCTAATGGAATGTTTTTCAGTGTTCGAGATCATTGCAATCTTCTCCGTAGTCTACTTGTTAGTAATCTTTAAGAAAGAAGCGCGTTACAACTCTGTTGAATGGACCGCATTTAAAGTTGTACGTTTAAGAATAGGCGAAGATGGTTCAATTGAAATTCTGGATGATTTTCACAGTTACATTCAAAATAACATATAATCTTAATCGCTGCTCTTGATGGGATTAGAATGCCGCAGCTGGAAATGTTAATTCTTTTTTGGGAAATTGCTAAATGAAAATTCATGTTTTTACTATTGCAGTCACTCTCATCATTAATAATTTAGCTGCTGAAATTTTCTAGTGCTCGGCGGCGTAGCAATCGAAATAAATTTCTATCGTTGAGAAAGAGATAATTTGCAACTAAAAACCTAAGCTTCAGTACGTTGGAAACCTTTATTGAACCCCAAAAGTCAAGTGAAGCAAACAACTCCGTTAATTTTCTCGTAATTCGATGGCAAACTCTCGATGAAATCTTCCAAACTCTCGTGAGTCCTGAACATTGTGGCTATCGCTCTGTTGTTCCTCAACATCGTATGCATTGGCTCTTGCTTCCAGTTCAGGAAGTAAACGCTTTGTCCGATTAGCTTGAGATCATCGATCAGAGATTTAATGTTCTATTAGAAAGATTGATCTTGAAGTATTATTTTAAGGAAATCAGAAATTTGCTTTGCTTACAGTGACGGCAGTTGTATCAACGAAGCTGATTGAATCTCCTTTGATAACAACAACGCTGGCAGTCCTATGAGTCAAAGCTTTGTGGAAAACTTTCATTTTGAAATATTCTGCCGACGAGTAAATCAGGTCCTTGTCAGGCGTCACAAGAAGAATTTCTTGGTCTTTGATCTAAGACTGAAAAATTAAAAAAAAGAAATTCAAAAAATTGCAAATCTCACTTTGAGGATCTCGATTTGAATTTTTGGCCTCGAAGTACTGTATAGGGTAAACAGAACATTGATTCCAACGCCAACGAAAATCCCGTAATCTAAGCCCTTCCAGAGGCTGACAAGGAAAGTGCCGAGAAATGGAATCAAGTCAAGCCTCTTCGTTCGATAAATTTCTCCAAGCTTTCGGAACTCCATCATCGTGAACATGGCGGCAATAATGACCTAGAATGGTTTAAAAACTTTGTAATCAACTCAAAATTCAACACAAGAATAGGAAATACTTACAGCGGCTAATGATGTCTTTGGAATATAGAAGAAAGTTCTGGTCAAAACACCAAGGACCAGCAGAACGACAGCGCCTGTGAAAACTCCGCCAAATGTTGTTTTGACCCCTGAAGCGTGATTGACCGCCGATCTCGTGAAGGATCCAGTGATGGGTATCGAAGTCACAAATGACGATGCTATGTTGCACAAACCTAGAGCCATCATCTCTTGAGTTACATCGACAACTTTGCCTTTGCTGAATGACTTGGCTATCGCGACAGCTTCGATGACGGAAATCAGAGGAATGGAAATTACTGAAAGACCCAGAGCGTTAACCATTTCGGGAAAGTTGTACGTTTGGTTGTTGTGCACTGTTGAGAAAGGTGGAAGACTGAAGCTTGGGAATCCCGAAGCGATCTCTCCTGTTAAGGCGAAGGGTCGCATATCGTTTATGTAGAACAGATATGAGATGAGAATTCCACCGAAGACGACGATTGCGTTACGCGAGATTGCCAAATATCTTAGAAAAACTGATTTCCGATGACGCTGTGCAATCCATCGAACTCCAACGAGGATCAACAATGAGGAAACTCCAAGCAATGTGTCATAAAGCGTTGTTTCGTCATAATGCTTTATCAAAGTCTCCCACGATTCGATGAACTCACTAGATGCTCCGCTTTTGATTCCAAGAAGTCTTCTCAACTGTCCGCTTGTGATGATAACTGTTGCCGCGTTCATGAAACCTGTGATAGTTGGAGCCGAAAGAAATTGCATAAGGAACCCCAAGTTGAAGAATCCGAGAAGAAAAATGATCACGCCGCTTAAGAGGGTTGTAAGAACTGCCAGATCTGCGTTTAGCTTGGCAACGACAGTGTATGTCATCAATGACAGAATTGCAGTTGGCCCTAAAAAGAAAATCAGGAATCTCAATAACAAAAAAGGAAGCAAGTGCTCACCGATTGTGATATCTTTGCAGCTTCCGAAAACGAAATAAACGAAACAGCCTAAAACGAAAGATTTCAGTGTTTGGGTTTAAGTTTAGAAATAAATGTTACCCATGAACCCAGCGTACAATCCGTATTCTGTGGGCAGCCCAGCCAAGGCAGCATCGGCTATTCCTTGTGGAATAACTGTCAATGCGACTGTGAAACCAGCGACGATGTCAGGCACGAGATACGATGTCCTGTATTTTGGCAGCCACTCAGTTATCGGGAGCTTTCGGTAAAGACCTTCGACACTGCACAGCCGACTGACCTTTCTGCGAAGCCCACCAGCTAAATTCGGCCATTTCTCGTTGTAGTTGTCGTCTAAAATGACTGGAAAATTCTATTTTCGATAGATTCAAGTGGTCGCAATAAAGATTAAGCTAAATTGGCATTGAAACCAGATGCGTCAAGTTTTTAGTTTGCACTTGTCAGACAAAGTTTTTCGTGTTATCTTTGAGAGAAGTGTTTATGACCGATAACGTGTAAGATATACTTGTTGTGTCTGGGAAAAGCATTAAGCAAATCTTTCTCACGTGAGATTTATCTCACCGAAATAAGAACAGAGTTGTTTACCATGATTTTGCAATTATTTTTGACGACGCTTAATTTGAATGAGAAAGTTTTTCTCAAGCCAATTTGGAAACTGAGCGACTGTCGATCGATGAATCTTGTTTCGCAAACTTTTAAAGGTTTAAACCTTGCATTCTTTTTAGAATTATGACTCACTGTTCGTCCTTGAAGAATCTAACTCCTCCATAACAATCCACTTAAGGTTTGATCCACTTGACTTAACGAAGTTTCCCACACAATGTCTAATCGGCAACTGAGTGCTTAACGAGAAATTAACAAGCTAATAATTGTTTTCTCTTTGCTCAAGAGCTTTTTGACTAAGAGTGATAAGATAAAGAAACTTTGAAGATAAAAACGTTTGATGTCATCGAGCCGCTTAAACGACACAGATTATTCTCCTTGCCGAATCGGTGATTGGTCTGATGATAAGAAAGTATGTAGAAGATTTCGATTATTGTCAAGAGAGAAATTCCAGCGAACAGACTTATCTATTCACCAATGTTGCAGACTTGCTATCATTCAGTACTGGCTATAATTTATTTCAGTATCAATTGTTATTGGTAGCATAGCACTAGTGATTGCATTAATATTGAGCTTACGAACGCTCGCTGCACGCAATACATTTTACCTTTGAGCTAGATCATACGCAAAGTGACCGAAATTTGACGAATAGTTGTTGCTTATCTCAATGTTAATATTCATATCAGCAAAGATAGTTAGTTTTGCAGTGCAGTTCGTAACCATTTTTCGGATCAACGCTTCGAAGTTGTTGTGTACAATGATAAATACGAAAAACGTATTTAGAGATCTAGTGCAGTGAAAATGCAGTGTAGAAAGTATCGACGACATGTGGCGATTGTCAGAGTCTGCAATTTTGCTTTTTTATGATTTAGAAATTCTGCCGACAGAAAAATTCTTCTTAGCGGCTTCTCGAAGCATTACGACTTTCTTGTCTACATCAAGAACATATCTAGAGAGAGCTTAATAATTTATTTCAGTCAACGTCATCAAGGTTCGAGAGTTTAATAATTAAACTTTAATTTCATGTGATTGTAAATGAAAACAACCGTTTACTATGTGGTTGTAAGTCAGCTAAACTACGAGGAATCGAAATGACCTGATCGTTTTCCTGACAGTTACTTTACACGAATAAATCATTTCCAAGCCTTCGCTCAACCGTGGCAGTCACAAATGAATAATTTTACCAAAGTCTCTCTGCTTGTTATCGTGGCATATTGTAAGTAGCAAGCAGTCAAATGATTACACTTAAATTTTCATTGAAAAGTTTTAGTCTGCAGTGCATCATCGGATGAGTCAGCAGAAAAACGGATCCTTCCACCTCTTTGCCCTGGTGGAAAATTTTGTCCACGACGCTGTCCTGAAGGCGAGATCTTTCAAATGTCTGGCGTAGATTGTGGAACTTGCGCTACCTACATGTTCGTTAAATGTGCGCCTCAAAAAATCGCGAAATGCTATTGCCTGCCTGGCTATCACAGAGCATTTGTAGGAGGTCCATGCATTCCTGACAAATATTGTCCTTTAGTCTGCGATAAACGAGTCAGACCCATCCGCCCAATACCGATTCCCAATCTTCCTCGCCCCTAGAATTGAATGATGAAGAATTCAACAACATTAACCCAGCAAAACTGTTCTATTTTTGTATAATTTTTGTACAGCTGTGACTGTTAATAAAACGAATAATAAAACATTACTTGTTGCTCCGCAAAATTGTTTCTCTTCGATATTTTATCTTTACTGAGTTTCAAAACACCTGACAAAACATTCCCCGAGCTTCGTTATTCAAACGAGCTTTCTCGTGCTCGAAATTATTTTGAAAAGTTTCATAAATCACGAATCACTTATTTGGCCACGACGAAATATCTATTTGGATTGCAGTAGTTAACTCAGCTCAGACGATAAAAGTTTAATGCTTTTTGAAATAAGTAACTATCTTACTAACATCACTTGATGCTTCAGAAAACCAAATATTAAAAATGAAATCCTTTCTAGAGCAAAGGTAAACACGAAGTTTCTTCTGAATAAACAATACCAATGGATGATATTTCGTTGAATGTGTGAACGGCAGCCTTAAGTTGCTCCAATTACTTATTTTCTTGCAAACATTCTGCCACAAACAGTTTTATTCATTGGTGAAACTCCATTCCAACCAGTCGAAAAATGACGGATTGTCGTAAACTTTCATTACTGCTCGTTGCTGTGTTCTGTAAACGAAAACAGAGAGGGTTGAAGTCATTTATTTTTTTCATATTGAACTTTCTTACAGTCAGTAGCGTTTTATCTGATGTGGTCAATGAGAAGCTTGTGAGACTTTGCCCGGACGGCGAGAGTTATCAGAAAACTGGCATGGATTGCGGCGATTGCTCTAACTACAAGCTCGTTTTGTGTCTTCCTCCTGTTGATCCACAGCCAGGCTGCTACTGCTTGCCCAATTACCACAGAGCATATCCGGGGGGACCGTGCATCCCTGACAAATATTGCCCTTTGGTTTGCGACAAGCGTCCTGTCTGTCCCGATGGTGAGATTTACCAGACGCAGGGCCAGGACTGTGGAAACTGCTTCAACTACATGCTCGTCAGATGTAGCGGACCGCAGCCAATTCCTGGCTGTTATTGTTTGCCAGGATACCACAGAGCGTATTCAGGAGGTCCTTGCATTCCCACAGAGTACTGCCACCTGGTTTGCGACAAATACAACCAACCGGCTACCAAACCTCCAATCACTCGAAGACCCATTTTCGACCCAATTGGTCCAATCGAAATCCAACCTGCCGTAGATTCCGCTTAAGTCAAAAAGAGTCCAATCATCATCTGCTCTTTTTTTAAAAATACTTTTTTAATAAACCGTTTTCAAGCAATTTATTTCGATCACTCTGAACCTTAACAATTTGTTACAGCAATATTTCATTCTCCTTTAAAATGACGAATGGAATAAATTCAGTAGAAAAATATTTTCAAAATTTGACCATGATTAAATCATAACTGAGTTTTGTTCCACGAATTTGTTGAAATACTTTATGGCAATAAAATTCCAACACGGTTGAAAGTATCGCACACAATGAAATTTGATGAGATGAAGTTCCAGAAGTTTTTGTCACGAATAATTTCATTGATCGTTGAGACTTTGTTTTGGAAAGTCGCAGAATGAATAACTTCACCAAACTTTTTGTTTTCCTTGCTGTTCTTGGTGAGTTTGTCAATTCGCCTTGCATCAGCCAAATTTATTAAAGCCAAGATTGTCAGCTAATGAGATTTTCTTAGTTAACAGTGCAATCTCTGAAGAGGCCGACTTGAAGATTTTATCTGATCTAATCTGCCTTGACAAGATCTGCCCTAGACCTTGTCCAGAAGGCGAAATCTTCCAAATCAACGGAATGGATTGTGGAACTTGTACCAATTACATGCTCGTCGACTGCCGCCTTGGTCCCGGTCTAAATCCAGGCTGCTACTGCCTGCCCAATTACCACAGAGCTTATCCGGGAGGCCCCTGCATTCCTGATAAGTACTGTCACTTGATCTGCGACCAATGGGCTGTCGAAGTTCCGATTGAACTTCATCCAGTAGATCCGATTGAACTTCCAATAGATCCGATTGCAGAGGTTGCATAAGAAATATCATGAGCGAGTATTTTTGTTTTTACCCCAACTTAGCCTTCAAATGACTCAATAAAACACTTTGAGATTGATTGATAAATTTTTTATTATTGGAAAACTTTGCTCATGTGCACTTATAACAAATTTCTTCACATTCTTGATACAGACTTTTCAGGATACAAACTGAATTTTTCTCAAATTGAAGTAAAAAAACTTGAATTTGGAAATGAGCTTCACACTTATACAGCCAGAAAATTTTTGTTCTGTCAATCAATTTTTGGAATTTAAAAAGTTTAGTCGTCCAACAAAAAAGAAATACAAACTCAGACTAAATTATAATGAACACCTCATAGGTCGCCTTCTGCTTGATCCGACATCAAAAAATATCATTTTAGATATACAGTAATAATCAATAATACTCAAATTTGCGAATATCGAGTTATGATTAATTTCTAAATTTCATTCTTTGACAAAAACTTGATCGGAACAGTCGCTAAAATGAATAACTTTGCCAACTTTTTATTGTTGCTCGTTGGTGCTTCTCGTAAGTAACAATGATTGAAGCAAATTTTAGAATCTCTTCAAAATTGATGAATTCTTCTCAGTCTGCACAACATCAGCAGAAGACACCGCTGCTAAGCAGATTTCTTTCCAACCTGTGCTTTGCCCAGCCGGTGCTATTTACCAGACGGAGGGCGAGGACTGTGGAGACTGCTGCAATTACATGCTCGTCAGATGTATCGGACCAAAGCCAATTCCTGGCTGTTATTGTTTGCCAGGACACCACCGGGCGTATTCAGGAGGTCCCTGCATTCCGACAGAGTCTTGCTACTTGTTCTGCGACAAATACAACCAACCAATCACCAAGCCTCCAAGAATTACTCGCAGACTCATTCTCGATCCAATTGGTCCAATCGAAATCCAACCTTTCTAGGATCTTCTTGAAAATATTTGCAATCAACTTCATTTCAATTGTAATCAATAATCAGTTTTTACAATAAAATGAATTTTGAAACAGATCTGGTTCATTTATTCACTATTTTGTTATATTTTTGTCGAAATGTTCAATGATCAATAACATTCGAAAAGGAAACTTAAACACCTGAGACAACACAACGACGTGTGAAATGCCTTGAGAGCTTCAAGGTGAAACAAAAAGCTATCACACAATCACATATGATTGAAGTTAAATCACGTTATCTAGTGATAATCACAGATTAAAAATGTTACCATCAGTATTGAAAAACTGAAGAAGAAATTAAACAAAATCACTGATTAAAAAATGATGATGAAACCTTTTGCGTAGTAAGATCAGCAGCTGAATGTCGAGACGGCTTGAGAAACTAGCTAAGCAAATTGTAACATGCTCATTGACTGTTAAAAGCTAGTTGAATAAAGTCGCAAGATGGAGAACGTTGTTAAGCTCCTACTGTTGGTAGGAATTGTAGCTCGTGAGTGGCTTTGTAAAACACTGATTTCGGCTACATGTCTCTGAATTGTTTAGTGCTAGGAATATCGACTTTGCTGTCCTCGTTACTTAATGGAGGAAACTCAAGCCAACTTTGCCCGGACGGTGAAATCTTCAAAGAGCAAGGCATCGACTGCAGGACCTGCGAAAACTATTTTACTGTTAAGTGCGCAATTGAGGAAAAGAAATGCTTCTGTGTAGATGAAAGCTTTGTGAGAAACGCTACAAACCACTGCGTCCATGTATACAGCTGTCCAGACAACTCTACGACGGGAGAGCTTTCTGATAGTGCTTAAGAAGAAACTGAAATTGTTCACGAAGTGGAAAATTCCATAACATGTGGCTCAGTAAAAAAAACTGATAATAAAGTTTCAGTTGCCATGAAAGCCATTTGATCTACATTTGTCCTCTAGAAATTTCTGCTACAGCAGATAGAAACTGCGAAGAAATATGTATCTCATACAGCGACGACTATTAGCAGATGTCTCGTTGACTTCTGTGGCCTGGAAACGAAGTTATAAGCAGAGTTTAAGTTTTTAGAAGTCTTCAAACACTCGCAAGTAAAAGTCCGAGAATGAAAATCGTTCCGATCTTAGTTTTAGTTATCGCCTGTCGTAAGTAATTTGAACAAAAACATATTAATTGTGATTAAAACAAACAAATTGCAGTGACCGCAGGAGCTCTCGCAAGGAAATGCCATCCAGTGTGTCAGCAACCTGGCGAGGTTTACGCTGAAACAGGATCTGACTGCAGAACCTGCCAAAACTACACGTTTGTTAAATGCGCACAACAAGATGTTCCCAAATGTTATTGCCAAAACGGTGATGTGAGATTGTTTGCTGGCGGCCCATGCGTTCCAACTTCAGAGTGCCCTACCGCAGAATAAACGAGAATCTGAATAAAATCGAACTAAAAATTATAATATTTACTTTCTTTTTTTTAAAAAACGAAAATTATCAACGACTTTTATTCAGGATTTCCAAATAAATCCATAGAAGTCCTACGATACAAGCTTTCCGCTGAGCAAAGCGTTTTAGACTTAATTTTAGTTGAGACAATCTGCGTGGTTTGATGTAAATCTTTTTACTTTAAGTTCTGACTCAGCGCAGCTGGTTGAAGCATCTGTTGAAGAAATTCGTCAATAACTGTTGTGACAGTTGTTGACATAGCTGTTCGCTGAACATGCGTCATTAAGAGTTCAACAACTTCGTCGCTCTGCAAGTGCTTTTCGAGCCAACTCGAGCTTGAAGCCATGATAATCTGCCAGACAAGCGGCTTACTATCTAACATTTAGCTCTGATTGTGTGATGCAACACAGATTTACCAAAAGTCAACTGTTTGGTGTTACCCATGTTCAACATGGTCTGATGTCAAAAAACTTTTCATGAGAATTTGAACTCAAGAACGTCTTGGCAAGAAGTGTGTTCAAGTGTATTACGAGGTGAACATTCGCAACAAATTTTCATAACAATAACTTTACAAGATGTCCCGCAACTCTCAAATTGGTATAAAGCTTCGCTCAGAACTTGATAATTTCAGAAACCGTCGAACGTTCACAAGAGAAAGTCTGAAAATGATCGCCATCAAATTTGCTTGCTTGTTGGTCTTGATTTACGGTAAGTAAATTGAACTGATGAAAGAAGTTGTCTGAATCTAGTTAATTGCAGTAAGTGGTGGCGTCTTTGCCAAGAAATGCCACCCGAAGTGTCATAAACGCGGCGAGGTTTACGCTGAAAAAGGATCTGACTGCAGAACCTGTGAAAACTACGAGTTCGTGAAATGCAGAGAGGTCGAAGTTCCCGGGTGCTACTGTCAAAACGGTGATGTACGTTTGGTTGCTAAAGGCCCATGTGTTCCAACTTCAAAGTGCCCCAAGAAGAAGCATTAAAATAGTTTTACTTAATAAATAAGCGCGAGGCTTTTTACACTTCTTTAAGAAAAGTTGATGATTTTTGTATTCAATCGAAGAAGTCTTAATTTATCATTCATGATTTGCATGAGCATGGACTCGCTGACAATTCTCTCACGGTCATCTGAAGTTCCTCAATAATCTTAGCTTGTTTCAGTGCGAGACTTTCGAGTTCTTTTATCCTCGAAGCAAAATCTTCTGATAAAGTTTTCTGGTCATCGACTTCCTCGTTGATTGAACATCTCACGCTGCATGTTTCAACTGTGGTTGACGAGATGGTAACAGTGGTTGAATCGGTTGTCTCGGAAGGGTCCGAGCATTGCGTTGTTATTGCTCCCTTCAAAGCAGGCATTTGCTCAAGACTCGTTGCTTTCGCATCTATGCAAGTGTTGTTCTCAAAATGAGCTTCTTTGATACTTTGTGAATTCAACAGGAAGTCGGCGCCAATTGTTAGGATTAAGTTACTGCTAAAGTTTATATACTCGAGCTTGGAGTTACTCTTAAAAATGTCACCAGGCAGATTCTCAATATTGTTGTCTCGAAAATAAACATAAGTAAGCTGATTCAAATCGGAGAACAAATCAACTGCAATGCTTCGGATTGAGTTCGAGAGAAAATTAATTCCTCTTAGCTTTGTGTTGTGTTTAAATAGATTATCATCAATGGTTACGATTTTGTTGCCATCAAATGAAACAGAAGTCAATTCCTTCAAATTAGACAGCAAGTTAGCTTCAATGGTTTCAATCAAATTGTTACTGAAGCCAATTTGACGAAGCTCTCGGTTGTTTCGAAAAAGATTTCCATCGATGGCTCTAATTTGGTTCCCGTAGAAATCAATGTACTTCAGCTGAGTTAAATTTGCGAACAAGTCGGCGTCGATGTTTTGTATTAAATTGCTGTTGAAGTTAATCCTTTCCAGCCTCGGAGTTCGATGGAAAGTTTTACTGTCGATTTCCTTGATTCTATTAAATCCAAAGTTTACGAACTTCAACTCAGAAAGATTAACAAGAAGCTCCACTTCAATATTTTGTATCCGATTGTTTCCGAAATCAATCTGTTCAAGTTTTGAGTTGTATTCGAACAGCTTTCCATTGATGGTCGTGAGTCTGTTCCCGTAAAATCTGGCTTGAGTTAGCTTTTGAAGGTTCTTGAGCAAGTTTTGTTCGATTTTCGGATGGTTTGATGTATACAAATTGTTGCTGAAGTCAATCGACAAAAGCTCTGGGTTGTATTGGAGTAAATTTTCATTCAGTTTATCGAATTCATTGCCTTCAACAATCAGTGATTGCACCCCTGGCCATGGTGCCAGATCATCTTGCGAAATTGATGCCAGCTTATTCATGTATAAACCAACATAAACAAGTTTCGGGAAGAAACTATCAAGCTTCGTAGGAAAAAATGTGATATTACTTCTAACAAGGCTAAAAGCCTCAACATCGCTGTCATTACGTCCTGTCAAATGATCCCCAATCAAACCAGTTACCTCAGCGATTTGAGGATCATGAACCGCTGTAACTTCACAAGAGTACTGCGATCCGACGATGAGCCAACTTGTTTGCTTGAACTGACATGTCAACACAACGCCTTGAGTCGAAACAGTTAGAGCAAAAATTAGGATCACTGTCATTAAATGCCTGCATAAATATTCAAAATCAACTTTAGCAGCTGAAACCGAAAGTAAACTCAACTCACATTTTCACGAACTTTCTCTGTCCAAACTCTGCAGTGAACTACCGTTGACTACAATTTTATATTTCCTATAAGAACTCGGACTTCAAACTGATAAGTTATCAGCTGCTGCAAGCGGAAGGTGAATTATCTCTCTGAGTAATTCGCAAATTATAAGTACTTACGACAATTGTCACTGATAATTTAACAGAAAATTTGATAAAGTCTTAAATTCTGAAAAAAGAAGAAAAAGAAATAAACAGGAAACACTGTTTCGCCAAACAGGAAACACTGTTTTAGATGTTTCTTGTGTACGACAGTGTTCGATTCGATAACCTGTTGAGCATTTCCAAAGATAAATCGGCTCGGTATGCCAGAACATGCATTTCAGCTTCTACTCCGATGACGAAAACGCAAACGTTTTAGTCGTGAAATAAATTCAGCGGGCTTTCAACTTTTTAAAAGAGTTCTCTGTTCTACTCGTTTCGACGGAATTCTAGCAATATTTCTTACATTGAAATATCTATGTCTGAAAATCTGTCAAAACATCCAATACTCATTGAACTTAACATTCAAACAACAGACAGTTTGGCGCCGACAATCTGCTTCATCAGAAGAAGAGCATATGAAAGCGTTCACTCTTATTGTGGCAAGGATTTTTGTTGCATGTTTTCCGTCCCACTATGCTTAGTAGCGTTTCAGTCGCCAATGTTCTCGCCGTTCGTTTATTATTTCGTGAGATTCTAAGCTTTTTGAAAAAGCTAGTTACAGACAAATTTACCAGGGCTTTAACAGAGATTAAAAAGATTGCTTCATAGAGAGCTTCAAATGCAGTCAAAACAAAAACGTTAATACAATTGCAAGAAATAGAGTGAGTCATCATAGTCCTTGAAAGCTTCAAGTGTTTTGGTGAAAGCTTTGATTGGTTTGAATTCAATTTAGTTATTTTTCTTTTTCGGTTTTGTACAAATTGCTGAAGTCAATGAGTAAATCAGTTCAACATACCAGAGATGTCACATCTTTAGAAGAAGTTGATTATTGGAATCGATTTGGAGCAAGAGAGACACAGCGTGTTTCGCTATCCGCTTCAGCATGTACTCGTCAGCAATCTGACTGGGAGATAATGGGCATTTACAGAGATCGCGGTGGAACAAACTCCAATGGAACACTTCGAACACTCATCGAACCAAGAGCTCCACAAGTTAATCGTTCACCTAGTTATGTTGATGCAACAAGACTTGGCTTCGAAATAGTTTCAACTGATAGCGCACCCTCCTATGATTCGCCGCCTTCCTATGAAACAGCGGTCAGCAAAAGTAGAGATCTTAAAGAGGATAAACATAAAAACGTCTAAGATCCCAACTAATTCCCGATTGATTTTACTTGGAATGAATTCAGAGGACGTGCTTGCCCTGTTTTCGGTTGGTTTGTCATTCGTAATTTTAATAGTTGCTTGCATTTGTTTACGCCTACGTCTGAAAACATGGATGGAAACCGCCGAGCAACTAAGAGTTGTGATAGTAAATCGACCAATCGATAGCAATGTTCCGAGTAGTTCTAACAACGGTATACCTCAGATTGCTGTACCATCTTTGACAAATAGCATCACTGTTCGACATCGTGAAGCGGTAGTAAATCCAAGTTCTCAAGGGTCTGAAAGATTAGGAACTAATTCAATCGATAATAGAGGTTCACAGTTGCTCCAAATTACTGAAAACCCACAACGTGGTTTGACGCCACCGCCCGACTATTTCTCCCTGTTTGCTCCGGACTATCAGCCGTGCGAATGTTCACCGCCATCATATGAAAAATAAAGTGCATCTTGCTTCAAAGTTCAATCGTAGGCAGACATTATTGCAATCATTAAAGGAAATTCGTCATGAAATCGAAATTCAACGAAAATTTATTTTCACATGTTGTAACTATGTTTATTTATAAGTAAGAATATAATGTTATTGCTTCATCAGAATGAATGACTTTTCACATAATGCCCTGTAAATGCTGATACAACTTGAATTCATAATAAATAATGTGCGAAACTATAGAGAAAATTTGTTTTTTGAACATTTACACGATCAAATTCAAGTTGCGATGCTGTCATGCACGCCCAAGTTTAACTTGGCGTGTTCATCAGTTGCAAAATTATTGCCGTATCTTGTTGCTGTTCAATGTGTTGATCGCAAGAACGTTACCAGCGAGTAAGCGAACTGCAAAATCTTTAAAAAAAACTGTTATGAGAAATGCACAATTGTTGAATCCTCCAACTTACCGTCAAGAACGTTTCCATGTCTACTGCGTGAAAGATTCCGTCATAGCCTTTCATGTTCTGTGCCATCACCAGAACTGTTTGGATGTCCTTGCGGTGTTTGTTTCCCATCGAGAGCCAGCGAGAGCCAGTTCACGTAGATCGCAAACGCTTCAAACGCTTCGCTGATGACGACGCGAGTTCCCATCCAACAGTACATACAAAGTTGTGTAAGGGCTAAGACCAAAGCCAAATAGACAACCAGCACGAACGGATCAACCACGATAGTGATTATGGAACCACCGATGATGAAAGAGAGCAGCGAGAAATCGAACAGAAACACGAATGTCAGGTAATCTTGAGAGTCTTCTTGCCAATTCATGACTTCCAAGCTCTTTTCGATGACAACTTCCAACTGTTTTGTTATTCGACGGTCGTGGACGAGATTTTCGCGGTCATGGTCGATCGACAGTTGGCGCAGCCGCTCGATGGACGAAAGAAGAACGTCGAGGCCCAGGCAAGTATGATTGATAAGGATAACCGTCAAAGCATAGAAAGAGACGAAGAACGGTATGCCTGATATCAATGAAGCTTGGTGTAGATAATTGAGCAGCCAGTTGATTGAGAGATCGTCGAAAGGCAGAAACAGAATGTGAGCGGTGAAAGGCAGACGATTTTCCTGATATCAATGAAAACGACCAACACGAGCAGCCAATGTCATCAAGAACGAGTATAAACTGCGCCGAACAATAATCGATCAATGCAAGTAGCCAACTGAACTCTGTCATCAATGCAGTATAAACTGCAGTGTCAAATGATCGAAGCCAGAAACTCTGTCTTGCAGTATTGCAGTGTCAGCGGCCACTCGTTGAACGACGTCTTTGCGGTTTCTCTGTTGTAATTCATAAAGAAAAAATGTTTCAATTGAAATCGGAAAATTTGATCCCGCAATGTGAATTTGACCTTTCTTTCAGAATTCTTTCGATCAGAGCTTTTGTTTTCTTGCACCGGATGATTTGATAAACTTGGTACAACGAATTGCGAGCAATACCCACTTGAAACAACGATCAAATAGTTTTTGCACGATTTTCTCTATAATTTTAAACTCACGGAACAGTACAACGATCGTCGTTAGATCTGTGAACGAAATCTCATCCGCATATTTTAGATAGTAGACGAACACGAACAGCAAACTGATTTGATGAATCAAGCAAAACTTGACACTGAAAATCAATAATTCCTCTTAACTCAAATCACATTTAAAATTTAAGATTTACTAAGTCGAGAGCTTTCGCTGTCCCTCGATCACCGTGTAAGGATCAAAATACTTTTCTGCAAATTTCAATGCACGAGAATGGCGAGCGAAGTAAATTTCCATCTTGATCGGTTGAAATGTTGCGTGAAACTGAAATATTTCCTTAGCTTCTGTTTATTATTTTCCTTAGCCGGTTGCACTTAAAAAGACAAGAAAGTTCGTCGTGGATCTTTAAATAATTCAATGCGTGCGAACTCTACAAACTTTATCGACAGGTTAATAAGCAACTGCAGTCTTACGAGCCTGGCATAGGAGCAGCTGCTTCGTGTATCGATTGTTCCTTGCACTTGAAGAAACGACTAAGTTGTGGATCTAAATAATTTAAAAACTCATATTGTATTAACAACATTAACCTTGACAGTTAGCACACGCTGATTCATGGATTTATCACGACAATCCTGATCAACACTGAGTTACGAGATTCATTGTGACTTTCGACCATAAGAAAATCGAAATTTCACAAAATTGTGCTACTTGTTTTTCAAATTTTTTAGGGTCACCAGTATACTAATTTGGAGACGTTACCCCCCATAAAATTGATAACGTAGGACTCATTTTGTGGTTGAGAACATCAACTCATTGCCTGTACGTATTTATTCACGAATTAACTATCCTCGATACAATATTCGGATGGCCCATCGTCGATTGTAGATTAAGATAGTGAACTGATAGTGATGCACTTCATTTTAAATGATACTACTTTAATCGATTCTAAAAGATACTGTCCTCGATCGACCATTGTCGCAACTTATACTCGACGTATTCCATTGGCGCATCGACCTTTAGTTTTATCGTCTAGTACAATAATTAAAAACTGATTTCCTATCCTGCATTTCCTACCAATCTTGTTTACAAATTGATAACTCGCTTGTTTCATGCATTTTCGTAAATACGTTTGCAACTGCTGCTGTGTCGTTATGAGTTCAACAATTTCAACGCTCAGCAATGACAATTAAATGTAAACGCTAGTACAACTTGAATTCATTACAAAAAATGTGCGAACTATTGATAAATTTTTTTTTTGAACATTTACACGATTCAATTTAATTTGTTCAATGTGTTGATCGCAAGAACGTTACCAGCGAGTAAGCAAACTGCAAAATCTTTACAAGAACTTTTAGCTATGGAAAATGCATTTTTTTAAAAACTTTAGTATCTACTAACCGTCAAGAACGTTTCCATGTCTACTGCGTGAAAGATTCCGTTGTAGCCTTTCATGTTCTGTGCCATCACCAGAACTGTTTGGATGTCCTTGCGATGTTTGTTTCCCATCGAGAGCCAGTTCACGTCGTGGATCGCAGCTGCAAACGCTTCGAATCTTCTGATGACGCGAGTTCCCATCCAGCAGTACATACAAAGTTGTGTAAGGGCTAACACTAAACCCAAATAGATAATCAGCACTGATGGGTCAACCATGATGGTGATTATGGAACCGCCGAAGATGAAAGAGAGCAGCGAGAAATCGAACAGAAAGATGAAGGTCAGGTAACCTTGCGACTCCTCTTGCCAATTCATGACTTCCAAGCTTTTTTCGATTACGACTTCCAATTGCTTTGTTATTCGACGGTCGTGGACGAGATTTTCGCGGTCATGATCGGTCGACAGTTCACGCAGCCGCTCCACGGACGAAAGGAGAACGTCGAGGCCCAGACAAGTGTGATTGATAAGGATTAAGGTCAAATCGTAGAAAGTAACCAAGAACGGTGCGCCTGATACCCATATTAAGGCTTGGTGAAGATAGCTGAGCAGCCAGTTGATTGAGAGATCGTCGAAAGGCAGAAACAGAATGTGAGCGGCGAATGGCAGTCGGCTTCCCTGAAAAAGGACGACCAACACGAACAATGTCATCAATGCAAGTATAAACAGGGCCGCAAAAACGATCGAAGCCAGAAACTCTGTCTTGCAGTATTGCAGTGTCAGCGGCCACTCGTTGAACGACGTCTTCGCTGTTTCTCTGTTGTAATTCACAAAGAAAAAATGTTTCAACCGAAATCGGATAATTTGATCCCGCAATGTGAATTTGACCTTTCTTTTAAAATCCTCTCGATCAAAGCTTTTGTTTTCTTGCACTGGATGATTTGATAAACTTGGTACACCAAATTCCGAGCAATACCCACTGGAAACAACAATTAAATGTTTTTCTGACAATTTGCTTTATAATTTTAAACTCACGGAACAGTACAACGATCGTTGTCAGATCTGTGAACGGAATGTCATCCGCATATTTCACATAACAGCCGAACACGACCAGCAAACTGATATGATGGGAGAGACAAAACTTGACACTGAAAATCAATAATTCTTCTTAACTCAGTTCAAGTTTAAAATCCAAAATTTACTAAGTCGAGAGCTTTCGCTTTCCTTCAATCACTGAGTAAGGATCGAGAAACTTTTCTGCCAATTTCAAAGCTTGAGAATGGCGAGCGAAGTAAATTTCCATCTTGACTGGTTGAAATATTGCGTGAAACTGAAATTTTTTCCTGTTTATTATCTTCCTTAGACGATTGCACTGGAAGGGACAAAAAAAGCTCGCCGTGGATCTTTGAATAATCTAAATCTTGGGAATTCTACAAACTTTATCGACAGTATAATAAGCAACTGCACTCTTACGAGTCTGGCAAAGTAGCAGCTGCTTTGTGGAATTCCTTTCGCCCTGTGACACTGATTGACATTCGTATATGAATTGTTTCTTTTACTTTAGGAGACGAGAAAGTTCTTCGTGAGGTCTTTAAATAATTCAAATACTCATATTGTATCGATAACATTAGTCTTGCAAGGTCTTGCAGTATTTCAAGTGCGAATCTTTTAGCTCGATACAGACACATTTACAACAGTCACGAGGCATTTGTCACATCATAGGACGACTCACCCGTTGCTTATTCTAACTCAAAAGCTTTGTTGTGTATTATGAATATTTTATGACAACACTCTTTTCCATTCAACCTTTTGTGGGAAATGCAAATTGTGATCAATCGTGCGACGAAATTGAAATGGAGAACATCAAAGTTCTAAGTGGTTTCTTCAAGCTATTCGAAATTTTTGGGTTGCAGTTCTTTTCGGTCTCAAGTTTGGAAAAGAAAAACGTTGAGAGCCGTCGCAGTGTTGGGCATACGATTCACTATCTGGTGCTTGTAGTTTGCTTCTCCTTGTTGATGGTTTTTTTCGTAAGGAAATTTTCATATTTGAATATTTGATTCGAAACTTTTAATGAACAAAACTCCAAGGTATCGAGCGGAGTGGCAAACGAGGAGAAAATTGTGAAAGCGAAAAACTTCATCAACATTCTGATTAAGATTATCATGGACTTTGGACTGATCCTAGCCATGTCCGTAGCCTTGACGGAATCGTTCGTGAAGACCAACAAGATTAAAGGCGTTTTGTGGAAAGCTTCCGAGATTTTCATGTTTTGCCAGTTGGAGTTCGACCATGTCATCGATTACAAAAGCTTCAAACGTTCTTGGACAATCAACACCGCGATCTGGATCGGCGGTTCTGCATTGATTGACTTGCTTTTGGCTGTAGGATTTGGATTGACAAGCAAACGGACGATACATTTCATTGTTTTGGTGACACTCGAACTGATTTTGTCAGCCATAATTTTCAAGTTCATTTTTTACGTCGATTTGGTTTCCTTTCAATTGGAAAATATGCATAAAGTAATTTCAAGCAAGATTTTTCATGGAACAAAACATTCGATTCGAAATCAACGCAACAGAGTTTTGGGACTTCGTCGTTTGTATCACCAGATCCTCGACATGGCTAACTTAGCAAACAAGATCGCTTCCATCTCAGTCGCACTTATTTATGGAATCATCACGACAATCCTGGTCAACACCGGTTACGAAATTCTTGTGACTTTCGACGGCGAAAAAATCAAACACTTGACTTGTGAGTTTAATTTTGTAAAAGCTTTCAATATGAAAACGTGCTGATACAATGCTTGTTACATCTCCTCAGACTCGTGCTACTCATTTTCAACCTCGATCATCCTTCTCGTTGTGGTTGTATACTTTTGTCAAAAACCTCAAAACATTGTAAGAAAGATTTTCAACAAAAGCTTCCTACTGAGCTTTCGAAAGCTGCAGCTAAGCTCCGACAAAATTGTTAAATAAGCTTTCGAGAGCTTCAGTTGGTTTTGATAAAGTTCTTGAATAAGCTTTCACTGAGCTTTAAGAAGCTTTCACTGAGCTTTTGTATAAAAACTTTGCCGTGTTGCAGATTTTGAACATAAAATCCACGATGAACTTGTTGGAAACTGACAAGAACGATTCAATGGATGTCGAATCAAAGACGCACATGCGGATGCTCTACAGCCAGCTGATGTTCCAGCCCGTCGCTTTCACAATTTGCAACTTTTACACAATCAATCTGAGTTTCCTGGCTTCGGTGAGCTTCTCTTCCGCAAACTCGGTCGAAACGTTGATTTCTCTAACTAACTTTCAGACTTTTCTCGGTGTTATCTCCTACGTGGTCATCTTAGTGCAGTTTTACGCTACTTAATAAATTATGCGAACGAATTGTAATGAGATTTGCTCGTTTCGTTAACAGCTTTCGTTCGCTTCTATTCCAACTTGTCTTTATTGATTTCCTAATCTTTATCACGTTTCTCAAAAAATACACATTTAAGGTTTATTAAAGCGGATTCAACACGAACATGCAAAATTAATTCTTTGAATAGCTTTCATTCCATCAATATAATGGGAGACGTTGACAAGTTCTCGTGCTACATGTCCGAAGTTTCGATCAGTCCTCTGCATTTGGCGGCGAATCGTTTGATGTAATCATTGACGAGACGTTTGTTGACTTTTTCTCTGTGAAAGTTGAAGAAACGTTAGTTCTTTCTGAACCTTACGGATTTGAGTTAAAGCTTTACTTGACGATGTTCTTCATGAAGGTAACTTTCTCTTCTTGCGCCACGAAACTCGTAGGGAAGCTCGGAGTTTCCAGCATTTTCATCCACACAGCAAACTCTGCCGGGTACTTGGCGTTGAGTGCGAGCAAAATATCACCGAAAACATCCACATTGACTCGCGGTGTGATGCCAGCGATGCAAAGCAGAACTGTTTGGATGATCTCTTCGCCTTTCATCAGTATCAAGTTTGTCATGTTGATGTGGTTGCGCGATTCCTTCACGAAGGTTGCAATGAATGAAGCTGCTTTCTTGATGACTCCAGTTTCAGGTAAAGTGATTCCTTTGAGAGCTGTTGAGTAGAGAAATTGGTAGCAACGAATTTTGAAGAATTGAGAACCTTTACCATATCCAATCAGCTTAACAAAGTCCATGTTCTCTTGTGCGTAGTAAGCTGTTGGAATCTTTTTCGTGATTTTCGTGTTGAGTGCGTAAAAGGATTCGAGAATGTCGGAAATGTCAGAGAATTTGTTGGCCGGCGTTTGCTGAAAATGTTGTAGAGATCGTTAAACATTTGTTATGAACGTGACTTGCTAATCAAAATCTTTTTCGACTTCCAACTCACCTCAAAAACATTAAAACTGTAGATGATAATCTGCAGCAGCATTTGCCTCATTGGCTCTTTGTATTCCACATCCCCGAAGAACATTAAAATGCACTGAAAGTCAACACTTCGATTATTTCTCCCTAGGTCATTTCACTCTAACTCGCTTACCGATCCAGCAATGTCGATCGCAGGCGGAACGCATTTGTTTTGGAAGATGGACAAGATCAGTCCGCAGAGTTCGCTGAGGATTGGTTTGATGTCATCCATGAGATTGTTGAGCGCCTGCTGCAATGCTTTGCACAATACTTCGATCACTTGAGTGTCGTTCATATACAAAACGGAGACCTTCTTGAAGATCGGCATAGTTTTCTGAAGAATCAAGAGGATCGGCTGTGGTTGATCACTAACTATCATTGGTTGAATTTGCTTGCTTTTGTTGACGTTCAGGGATGAGAAGAGAGTTGCAATCATGTTGAGACAGAATATAATTCGCAACCGAGCTCCATCGGTTTGATTCTGTTGATCGGCAAACATTTCCAGCTCGGTGAAGCACGGCAAGATGATCGAGTTGAGGTAGTCTGGGATTTTCTCTGGCGCAATCATGCTCATGAGGTTGCCCATGCTGTACATCAAGCGAATTGACTCGGGGTTTGCCAAATGACCTTTGATCATAGATTGCCGACAAGCCTCGAGAAGCGGCTCAGCGTATTGGAACATTTGCTCTGGATGGCAATCGGTCGTGAGATCCTTCAACCCGAGCGTAGCTTGAGACGACATCGAGGAGTCAAGGCCCTTCACAAGCAGAGTTATTGCGTTGTGCAGATACTTGGGATTATCATTCACCCACTCGCTGTAAGCTCCCATCGTCTCCAAGGCTGTTCCGAGCAGTTTCTCGTTCATTGTGTCATAAGGAATTTCGTTCAACACTTGCATCATCCTAACAATTTCCTCGTACTCGTTGCTCTCGATCGACTGGGCGATTGCACAGAATCCATGTATTGCCGCTTCCAGAACTGTCCAATTGTCAGGGCTCACTTGTATCGCGCGAATTCCCTCGTCAAGTGACTCTAAAAGTATTTTCAGTATTCCTGTGTTGAGCACGTCGAAGCAGCACAGTAAAGTGTCAGCAATATCTTGTCTATAGCATCGGAACGTCTCAAGATCATCCGAGTTCCACTTGGCCACGTTTCGTGCATCGGGGAGCTTCGACTTTCTGATTAGAATTCTGACGAGATGCGAATAAATGGGTCCGATGGCATCTGTGCCTTTCGCCCTTGTGTCAGCAGCGCCTGTCGCGAGCACTTCGTCTTGTAGCATGAACCAGAAGCCCATTGTCAAGGTCGAGCATGATTCTTCCACTGGATAAATTCCAGGCTTGTCTGTGCATAAAAGGATCTCGTTGACGATCATCATGTACACCTCGTGGTAAGGTGAGTCGCTGTAAATTCCTTGTAGAACGGTCCGTGAGTGACACTCGATCGATGTGATGAGCAGAGAGTAAATGCAGAAAACGATGTCTTCGTTCAAATTGTCTAGCTTCCATTCGTTCTTGCAGATTGGCCCGAACGAGTCGAGGAACATTTTCAGCAGCGTCATCGCTGTGTTCCCGTATTTATGCGAGTCTGGCTGCACCATCATGTTGGTGAGGGCTTTCAAAGTGGTTTCTGCAAGCTCGCTCTCATCAGGCGACAGACAGCCGTCGGAATCGAGTACTGACCAGTAAACTTTGGAAACTAGCTGTAACAGCGAGTTGGTAACGAATAAGCTCTGATCGATGGGGACGTTGCCTTGCTTGAACCAGATCATCGCGCACTTTGACACGTTTTGTAGTATTTGGATGTCTTCATCGTCAAGTGTTTGTTTCTCACATCGCGCGTTGACGAAGTTTTCTATCGTCTTCAGGACTTGCGGGCAACTTTTGTATACTTCCAATCTCAGCGAAGCTTTTTGGGCTGATGTGAAAACTGTGCAGGCTTCATCTGGAATACCTGAGAGTACATCAAACAGGATGTAGTGCTGGGTGTGTTGCGTTAAGTTCGGAAGCTGTTCGTTGCCGAACATTGTGATGACATCAGTTATTGCAGATGGCCATTCCTTCACCATATGTACGATGAATGCGCTGAGCTACAAGAGTTGTAATCATTCAATCAATTGTAAAGACAGATTTAGATGGTGATGACAAAGAATACTCACCGACATGCAGAGGCGATTCAACACCAGGCGAGTTCCACTGCCACCAAACTCAACGATCTTCTGCAGGATTTTCTCCTTCAGCTCGTCGCGCATTGACTTGGGTACTTCTTGCCAGTTCTTCGCCAGCTTTTGATGAAGTGTGATTGCGCCGAAGAACTGAACTTCCATCGACTTTGAAAAGTCAAGAAATCCCCAAACCCAACTCCAAGCCGCTTTGTCTCTCTGCTGTGTCGAAAGGTAGTCATTGAGCTTTGCCTGCTCGCTAGATTGACTGTTGTAGAAGAGGTTAACGGCTTGCTCAAGGTTCTCAAGGTTTTCCATTGCGCTGAGCTTTGATTTTCCCAATTTTCGCTGTGTTTTTCACTTGTGCACTGAAGGGATGATCGTTCTTTAACTACCTACGCTTACTTCTCAGTTCCCCCTCAAATGTTTACATATATATTGAAACCTTTTGCTTCGTTTGAGAAGGTTTCAGGCTCAGCTGGCTTATTGCTTTAGTTAATTTGTTTGAGTTTAAGTTTAAGTCTTAAACTTTAACCGCAATCGATGAACTTTTTCGCGTCTTTCAACACAAAATGAAGCGAAAGGTTTCGATAAAAATGACGCGAAATTTTTCGTTAAAAGTAAACGAAAAGTTGAGCAGTCGAATTTTCTGTTTCCCTTAAAATTTCCGTATTACACGCAGAGTTTGATGTTAGATCGGAACTAAAATGAGCTGTAAGTGTCGGCGACATCAAAATTAGTCACCGGTTGGCATTTTTCGTGTTGTGCTTTCGGGTGTTTCCAGTTAAACTATTTCCGGGCTTAATTAAATTTAGTGGACTTTCGAAAAGAATCCAATAATTTACGCAACACAGCAAGTGCACTTTAAACAAACGTCAACTGTGAAATCATTACAATAAAAGGAAGATAGCGGGCCTTTTCGCAGCAAGAAATATACGAGATTTACAAAAAAATTATTTAAGTAACGAATCATCAAACTGCGAGAGAAAATAAATTGAAGAGTGAAACAAACCAATAAAATGGATCAGCAACAGAACGGCGTAAATACAACCAACGAAAGCAACAACAATGATAAGGTGAGTTGGAATTCGGAATTCGTCTGGTGTTGATTAACACATTCGGTAAGGTTAGCGATCAGGGCGCGATCTCGAAGGGGAAGTTGGAGTCTTGGACCTTGCTCCTCTCTATTCAGTCTGCTGGTGCCTCGACTGGCGTTGTGTTATCGCCTTGTGACGGGCTCTTATTGGATTCAAACCTTGACATTGATTGACGATCGTTCGTGGCAATCGATTCCCTTGACTCTCGTCCAGAACCCGAAATAATTTATGACGGACTAGGAGGCTTGTAGCTCGCCCTGGAGCGTGTGTGTGTCAAAGCCGTTCTCGCTTACATGTTTATTTTTCTGTTATGGAATCACCAACACATCAAGACGGCCACGAAACTATTCTCTTGCTTTCCTCTTCGCGCTGAGTGTGTTTGCGATAAAAAATAACCAGAATTTTGATGCGAGGCAGAGAAATTGCGAAGAAGAAAACAGTTGGGCTCGCTCCGCGATTCTTGAATGAAAGTCCACAATTAATCCTTTCGGTCGTCGGCTAATCGCCCTTGCGGCAACGGCAAAGATTTTTCAATTGAAACGTAGACACGGGAAGATGGAGATTAGCTGCCGCCGTCGTCCCATCAAACGGGGTCTCGTGCCTTTGATTGTATCGCTTATTGAATGAGAAGAAGAATAACCGTTTCTAAATCATCTCGGCTGGAAACGTGACGACAGTCGCTTGAATTGAATGGAATTAAAGGCCGGGCAGGCTCGAGCGTGAGCTCAGCAATTACGCTGACACCGGCGGCGGAGAGATGCGCGAGAGAAATATCAACAAAGCATCCTCAATGTCGCTAAAAATAGTTTCGTCAACAGCATCTGACGACAATGGATTTTCAATTATAAAAATAGCTCACGATCGGTCGAAGAAAGCGCGCATACACTTGAAGATCATGAATTCCCAGCTATAGGAAGGATTAGCTTCGAAAGTCGATTTGTCGAGAACCGACAACCTCGCATTCCTCACTTTAAAATTCCTCTCCTCCCGAAGCTGACTAAAGTCTTTTGATAATCCTGATCAGATCTCTGACTTCGCTTTAGCAATTGGCATCAGTCGCTGATTGATTTATCGACCTGACTTTCGATTTACGTCGCTTCCACTTCATTTCCTAGTTTGTTTACAATCGACACGAAACACAAAACAAAGTTGCAGTTTATTTATATGCCGGGGAAAAGAGCTCCGAGCTGTGCCAATGGGAGAATCTATAAATGGAACTGAACTGAAAGCCGGTGGTGGAAATTACCCAATCGATAGTGAAATGAAGAACATTCTGGTTCAAGTTCATAAATCGTAGTAGCCGAGAGTTGAAGCGCAACCTCGAAGCATTCTCGCGCGAGATGTTTCCAAAAATAATTCACGTCTTTGCCGTGAACGTTTGTGATAATGAATTTGGGTCAGTCGCACCGACAACGGCGCGTCGACACGCACCCACATCGTCTCATCGTCGCTCCAAACAATGTAGGAATGCTGCTGTGATCTCGTTCAGTCTTGATTTACGAGCAAGCATAATGGAGAAATGCGATAAAAAGTTCTGAGGATTACGCAACGGATTTTTCGGACCCGAGAAGAAGAGTAACGAAGAGAAGTCAAGTAACCATATGGAATCGAAAGGAAAACAAACACACGACCTTGACAAATTTGATGAACTCTCAGGCGGAACCGAGTCGTTATGCGAAAATCTTTTTCATTTCCATAAGCTTTGTTGTTTGAGCTATTTTTTCCTCCTCTGACGTCTTCGATTGCGCTCTGCTGTGCTGGTAATTAATGCAAAAAAAAGTTTACTGACACACAAAGCACTTATGACTAGCTGTTGCCGTCGATTGTCTTGACCTTCGTTTGTAATCAACTCGACTGTCGAGTAGGAAAATATTCGCCTTATCAATTTGTAAAGGTGCAAGTGGCGCCGGGCTGGATAGCTGCTGACAGCCCCAAATCGAATGAGAACGTCGAGTCGCCTCTGCATTCAGTTTTTGTCAGAGTAATCAACATGCTTTGCGCAACCGGCGAATCGGCCACTCTTTTTATTGAGCCTCACTGTCGTTGTTTTCATCCATTTCGCAGTGGAGCTGCCGAATCATAACAAAGTAATCTTCATCAATTCTGTAGATGCCACTCGCCTGTACCGTTTTGATTCGTCATTCTCAGAAGCTGTGGTTGTGCAATGAGACGAATCTGATAAAGAAACGTCTCAGGTTCGTGCTCGTTGTCTTTGCTGAGGAGAAGCTCTATCGTGAATGGAGAAACGCTGAGCTCGTGCTTGCTCGCGTTATCTTAACAAGACATACATTAATCTCCACGTGCCGCGTTCGAATAAAGGGCTTTTTCTCCGGCCCTCCGCTAGGGCATCGGTACAATTTGATATAAGTATGTTTGATATCCGTTCATACAAGCGATAATCTGAATAGTTTCTGAACTACACTAAAATTGGTACACTTTCTTTGCTCTTTCTTATCTTAGTGCCGATTGAGTTTATCTGTGTGTAGCGTCTGACAGTATTTCTCTATGTATTTTATTGATTTTGTTTAGTGGCTTCACCAGCTCCATCAGCTTCAGGCTGAGCGCTTCGTTTCTTGTGTCAGTGGAGCTGTTAAGAATCGAGTAACGTTCACACTTGCGAGTTTCTAAACTAAAAATCTTTAAAAACTTCAAGAAATCTCGATTTTGTTTAGTGGCTTCACCAGCTCCATCAGCTTCAGGCTCAGCGCTTCGTTTCTTGTGTCAGTGGAGCTGTTGAGAATCGAGAAACGTTTACACTTGCGAGTTTCTAAACTAAAAATCTTTAAAAACTTCAAGAAATCTCGATTTTGTTTAGTGGCTTCACCAGCTCCATCAGCTTCAGGCTCAGCGCTTCGTTTCTTGTGTCAGTGGAGCTGTTAAGAATCGAGTAACGTTCACACTTGCGAGTTTCGAAACTAAAAATCTTTAAAAACTTCAAGAAATCTCGATTTTGTTTAGTGGCTCCACCAGCTCCATCAGCTTCAGGCTCAGTGCTTCGTTTCTTGTGTCAGTGGAGCTGTTAAGAATCGAGAAACGTTCACACTTGCGAGTTTCTGAACTGAAAATCTTTAAAAACTTCAAGAAATCTCGATTTTGTTTAGTGGCTTCACCAGCTCCATCAGCTTCAGGCTCAGCGCTTCGTTTCTTGTGTCAGTGGAGCTGTTAAGAATCGAGAAACGTTCACACTTGCGAGTTTCTGAACTGAAAATCTTTAAAAACTTCAAGAAATCTCGATTTTGTTTAGTGGCTCCACCAGCTCCATCAGCTTCAGGCTCAGTGCTTCGTTTCTTGTGTCAGTGGAGCTGTTAAGAATCGAGTAACGTTCACACTTGCGAGTTTCGAAACTAAAAATCTTTAAAAACTTCAAGAAATCTCGATTTTGTTTAGTGGCTTCACCAGCTCCATCAGCTTCAGGCTCAGCGCTTCGTTTCTTGTGTCAGTGGAGCTGTTAAGAATCGAGAAACGTTCACACTTGCGAGTTTCTGAACTGAAAATCTTTAAAAACTTCAAGAAATCTCGATTTTGTTTAGTGGCTTCACCAGCTCCATCAGCTTCAGGCTCAGCGCTTCGTTTCTTGTGTCAGTGGAGCTGTTAAGAATCGAGAAACGTTCACACTTGCGAGTTTCGAAACTAAAAATCTTTAAAAACTTCAAGAAATCTCGATTTTGTTTAGTGGCTTCACCAGCTCCATCAGCTTCAGGCTCAGCGCTTCGTTTCTTGTGTCAGTGGAGCTGTTAAGAATCGAGAAACGTTCACACTTGCGAGTTTCGAAACTAAAAATCTTTAAAAACTTCAAGAAATCTCGATTTTGTTAAGTGGCTTCACCAGCTCCATCAGCTTCAGGCTCAGCGCTTCGTTTCTTGTGTCAGTGGAGCTGTTAAGAATCGAGCAACGTTCACACTTGCGAGTTTCTGAACTGAAAATCTTTAAAAACTTCAAGAAATCTCTATTTTGTTTAGTGGCTTCACCAGCTACTCCAGCTTCAGGCTCAGCGCCTCGAGCTTGGTGTCAGTGGAGCTGTTAAGAATCGAGCAACGTTCACACTTGCGAGTTTCTGAACTGAAAATCTTTAAAAACTTCAAGAAATCTCGATTTTGTTTAGTGGCTTCACCAGCTACTCCAGCTTCAGGCTCAGCGCCTCGAGCTTGGTGTCAGTGAATCCGCCTTGAGCTAAGAAACATTTCGTCTGAACACATCAACCACAAATTCCGCCGATTTCAGCGAGTAAATCGCAGAAAAGTTAATTTTTGGTGGACTTGCCAGCACAACTTCCCTGGTTTACCCCAGAAGGAAGCAGCCGATCAGGCTCATCTTCGAACTTGCACGTTCCAGACAAATTCTCTATCGACTGGCGAAAACTAGAAGTTTCTAGCTGCTTCCGTTCTTGAGTTACATCGCTAACAGACACACACACACACACACACACACACACACACACACACACACACACACGGACGGACAAAGTGACCCCATAAGGGATTTTTGACTTCGTCGAAAAAGCCCTAAAAAGGCGCTGACGAAAAAGATTAAAGAGAACAATTCGTTGGCGATAAGAAAATGTGGCAACTGCGGCGTCGGCGGATACACAACGTCGTAACAGTTCGTTTAGTAGAGAAGTCTGCTGCCAACACATGCCGAACAGACATTAGGCTTCAAAGATTCGATCAATAACATGTGATGTTTCAGTTGGAAACGTGATGGCACAAATTTATGTGAGGGCGCCAACGATTTGTGCTAACGTAGATTTATCGGCAATTATGCTTCGCGAGCAATGATCAACTCGCGTTGTATGAAAATCTGGAGGACCGTTAGCTTGTCGAGAACACAATGCAGTTCTGCTACTTGCGAAATAGAGAATGTTGTGTAAACACGTTTTTCCATCCACAGGCTTCTGCCGATGAATTAATTTTCCTCTTTTGCCTCGTCGCTACTGCTTCGCCTCGATAGCTCAGCGAAAATAAACAGTCTGAAATGTGGCTGAGAAGACTCAGCAATTAATAACACTCTCGATGGAATTTAACTCTCTGTTTAACGAGTAAACATTGGTGGATGACGGCTTGACGGAACATGCGAGAGCCACACACGATCGCCGGATTATGGAAATTACGGACGCAGTCTAGTAGAGCGATGATGATATCTTCCGTAATCACGAGTCGTTAACGATGAAAAGCTCAAATTTCTCAAACCCTGCTGACTCCGTCGAAAGTTATGACTTTAATTAATTTTCATTCGCGCTAATTCTATGGAAGCTGGCTGTGGGGTTGAATATAAATGGCGTGGTAACAGGGCAGGCTTTCCGAGAGTTTCCAGCGCGGGTCGCTAGGGAGAGTTTGGTGTTGAATAATTAATGAGCAGCGGGTGGGAAAACGGAATTGATATTTCATCGGCTTCTTCTCGAAGTTTCATTGACACCGAAAAGTAATGTGGGCCAGAGTTGAATAAAATATTTCCCAATTTTCTTTTCCAGGCCCCACCAAGCATCACCGTTACGACTTCAGGTCCGCCGAAAGCAAACAACAACACGCCTCCACCTACAGCAATCGGCAAGAACCTCGCCGGGCCTTTCATCAAGAAGGATCGTCGTCAAGTGAGTTCGCGCTTCAGCATCAACAAACACAACTGCGAGATTGAGTCTCTTCCTCAGTTGAAAGGTAAGTTTCAATCAACGTCTTTGACTCTCTAACGAAGGTTATAATATAATAATGGACATAAAAGAAGCGAGCAATTACGTCTGTGAACATTAAGTAGACTTCACCATTTAGCAATTAATAATGAAGTGGAGCTCGAAATAAAAAAGTTTCCTGTTCAGGACACGAAATCGATGACGATAATGTCCCCCGCAGCATTGTTTTATTCATGGAAAGTTTCCGCGGTCGGGAGTAACAGCACAGCTTGCTTCAAACTTTCGAGGAAAGTTTCAGCGTGTAGAAACATCTCCGAGAACTTAACTGAAGCTAAATGGCAACCTGTTGCGAGCTGATTCAATTATTTCCTATCCGTTTAAGGATAATCGTTCCACTCTGGTCTGACGTTGATGGAATCGCTCTAGAACAACTGCAAAGCTTCCATTAACATCGATTTTGCCGTCTTCGTCACTCCGAAAGGTCCTCAACGCCTGACTTTTGTCACTTCCGTTTGGGGACGCTTAATGACAGTTGATGGGCCTCAATTATTAATTCTGATTCTCACTTCCACCACGAGGCGGATGATGAACGATGTAAATTCATTTTTCACGCCGCTCATTTAGCACGAGTCGTAGATTCGTATAAAAGAAATTCCGATGGAGCGTGCTAAGGAACAATTCATCATTTCACTCGGTAAGCTCTACTGGAGCGCTAAGATTCGCTGATGGATGCTAAATCTCAGTCAGTTGAAGCCTCGCATCTTAGGCAGTCGAAATTTGGCATCTCCGTCGGCTCTGGCTTTCCAATCCTTCAACAGTGTTGCCAAATTCAGCCGATTATCGACTGCTAATAAATGCGAAGTGAATATTGAAGAGAGTTACGTAACACTTCGAATTCCGTCGGCCATAAAACGATATGCGAATTGTTTATGCTTCATAAAGATGGCTTTGTGAAATTACTTTGCCTTTTCCGCGTTGCGCCACATGTTGTTAACGCCTTGGTGTGTTTACGACGCGTCTCGACACAGAAAAGCCTCTTTGTGGCCGAAGGTCGTCGCTTCGAGCCTCTCTGTTATCGTTCGTTGGCACCTTTTCTGATCGTTCAACTTGATAGCCGCAACACGCGCACGTTGGAGAACAAAAAGCCTTGTACTTCGATTGTTTACATTTTATTTCTGCCGGACGATTGAACGACACATAAACGCGACCAGCCTTCAACTCTTTTAATTGCCAGCGTCGATTTTGAAATTCAAATTCTCCACATTTTTTCACGATGCGCAACACGAGATGGTTTAGGCGAATTCTGTTTATTGTACTCGACTCGGCTGACGCGTCAGCAAATGAGCTAATGCAATCTTCAATGTTTATTTTTGTTACTTGATAAATGAGCACTTAAAAGAAAACTCGAATCTTATAAGCGCCTGGAACTGTTGACTTTCATCTGAAATTCATTCGCTCTCTCTATTTCCTCTATCTCAATTGAATTTAAAATTTGCTGGTCAAGTGGGTCAAAGTTTCGGACAATTGATGCTTTAATTAAAAGCTTTCAAAAATTACAAATTTCACTTTCCTCGCCGTAGCCGACGGTGTTAATTGGGATCAGTAATTGATCGCTGAATGAGTGAAAAGGTGTCTGAAATGATTCACACCATGTGATCTGCGGCAGAGATAAATCTATCGAAGTCGGAAACACGGGTTGCTTTTCTATCGAGCGAATTATCGATCCGAAGCCCAAAACTCTTACACGCGTTGCGATATTGAACAGCACATGAAAAACTCAATCAGACTTTCTGACTCGGCTTCGGCTCGTTTGCTGTCGGATGTTCAATTACAATCTTCATTTTCGTATCGCTCAGTTCTTCTCTTCATGAAATGTTAATTTGAAAAAGGATTTTCGAATCGTGGCTGCTGCCAACAAACCGAAAATAAAAACACCGGTTCAAGCCATTGACGATGCTTTCGTAGACGTTGCGGTGTGTTGTGTCGTACGGTTGTCAATTACACTCCTTCCATTTCCATTAATCAACCGATGTATTTACTGAAATCCCTTCCGCTGCCTTACCATTCACTGGGTCGTCATGAAATATTCAACATAGGAACGAATGTCACAGTTTCCATGGGAAAAACACAAATTCCTGACCCTTTTCACTTTCGTCTTCGAGTAGGCCCACGCCGCCGAGTCTCGCGTTACTATTTATAGACAACGGCAGAGTCAAGTCAACATTAATTTTTTACAAAATCATTTTGGGAAGCGATGATAAATTGTGTTTTCCCCTCGTTAGACTCATGCACCTGCTCCACGTGTCTCAGCTCGTCGTGTTCATCTACCGCGCGCTATCAGCAATTCAATGTTTTTTCTAATCGAAACTCGTTGAAAAGCTTTTGTTTAGTTTGCATAAGCTCCGTTTATTGTTATAAAAATAGCTGCGAAAGGATGAAATGACAAATTAAATCAATGTTCTGAGCTTCAAGTTCAAAGTCGTAAATCAACTACAGAAATTCGCCTTTATTTCAAGAACTTCCTGGTCTCACGAATAGTAGAATGTTGAGTAACGTGGAAGATAGTTTTCCCCCATAGAAATAGTCTAATTATGGAAATTTCATCGCGGTCGTAAAAATCCTTTGTCATGCAAGTCCCTTCGCTCCCCGATCGATTCAAAGCTGTTTAATAATTTCCGTGGCATCGAGGCCTTCAGCTCGCAAGCGCGTCAACATCGGACGATAAATGTCGGGCGTGAATGGGAGGACGACCCCGCGTTCCTGAATCTCCCCGTCGACAATCATTTTGGCGGCAATGGCGGCTGGGAAACCAACAGTCAGGGCCATGGCTGAGTGTCCCTGCTGCGCTGGTTGGCCGTAGACAACAAAGTTAATTCCTCGCTCTTCGCGCCGACCGTCAGCCCATCTGACTCCGATCTCATGACGCAGAATAATTATGTCGCGTTCGTTGGCATCGTAAGCCTGAAAGCGTGTAAAGGTAGCGTGTTCATTAACTCATTGCGCTCGAATATGCTTACCAATCTCTTTGACAAGTAGTGACTGAGTGTGTCGATTGGCGTTCCTTGTTTTATAATCGGAGTCTTGTCCAACAATCCAAGCTTCTCGATGTATTCTCCATTTCCAACTCGGTCAGCAAGCTTCATTTTGAGGTTCTCATAGAAAATGTCTTCGTCAGTCAAGCCCAGCAAGTTGATGATAAGTTGACGCCACGTGATATCGGGACCTGAAGGGTGAAGCATTGGATGTGGCTGCGTGTCAATCAACCCAAGCAACTGCATCGTCTTGGCACAATCCGAGAACCCTTTGTATCTCAGAGTTCCACGGAGAACGGTGTGAACCTGTGGCCCTAAACCGTAGAGTTGAGCGTATTGAGTTGAGTCGCGGTTCGGAAAACCTTCCAACGCGAAACCGGGAAGGAAGTCGAGCTCTCTTGGGCAAGACATCAAATCGCCTCCACCTCTAATTTCAACGATTTGCCCTTTGTTCAAGTATTTCGCGTGTGACATCGTCGTGATAAGAGATCCACGGGGCGACCACGAGAACTTATAGCGCAAGGGATTGTCGGAGAACTCTGGCGCTGGAAGGCCACCGCAGTAACTGACGAAAGATTCGATGACGCCGCCTTGATCGTGCACGTCATGGAAACATTCCATCGCGAGAAGATGATCGATGCCTGGGTCAAGTCCACACTCGCTCAAAATCGTTACGCCAGCTGCTTTCGCTTCTTCATGCCAAGATCTCACCTCTTCCGACTCATAACTCGCTGTCACTAAATGAGTTTTTCCTTCGACACAATATTTTGCGACCAGACCGTGCAGCGCATATGGCAGAAGCGAAACGACGCAATCGGACTCCTCGCACAGCTTTGCCAAGTGCTCTTGGTTATCCAAAACATTCATGTAGAACGACTCGACGTTGTTGTAACGTGATGCAAGTCTGTCAGCTTCTTCTTTGATTTGCGAGCAGACTTTCATGGAAATGTCCTTGTCGCGGCTCAAATACTCAACGAGCGGAGCTGACACCATGCCAGCGCCAAGAATGACGATCCTCTTCTTGCCAGCCGATGAGCCTTCCGTCTTATGCTTCGATCGATTGTTAACTTCCCTCAGCTCGTTGATGTATTCGAAATTCGGCGTCAGCTTTCCATTGCTCGCAATGATTGCGCCTTCAACTTCGGGAAGGAACTTGTACTCATCCAGCGGCTTCTTTGCATCCGATTTAAGAATGTCAAGGGCGTATGGATAAAGAAGATCCCCGAAGTAATCAGTCGACTCTGTTGGCAGTTGAGTCGGCATGTTATCGATTGAACAGACAAGAACTCCAGGCCCTTTGAAGCTCTTCGTGTCTTTGTTATGGTTGGCGTCGTAGAGCGCAAATGGAGTGTCGATTGTTGTGCACTCATTCATGAATTCGATTGAGCCACCGGGATCAGCGGAGATATCGCAAATCGCGAGCATTCGATGCGGCAGTGATGGAGCTCCAGTCGATGAAGGCAACCATGGAGTGTTTGCTGGTCTCAGCAGATTCTTCGCGTCTGGAATTGTGATGAGCTTTGGTGATCCGACGGCCCAATAAATGCCATTGATGATAACTGAAGCGTAAGGAGCGATAGTCTTGTTGAATGTTGAGATATATCGTTCCGGGAACTCGTCGTATTCTTGAGCATCAAATCCGCCTCCCTCACGTCGCTCCAAGTGGTCGGTTCGCGACACTTCACAACCGTAAAGCTTATTTTGGCTGCCGTGCTCCGAAACCTTTCGCAGCATGTCTGGTGGAATGTACTCGATGGGAAGCTCCTGGAAGATTTCTTGAGCGCCTTGCGAAACGTTTCCACTACCAGTGAAAATGAAAGTGATTGGACCGATTGACTTTGGCATCATGCCGAGAGAGATTTCGTATCCACAATCTCTGACGGCTTGTCTCGCCATCATCGAGTTGCGATAGTTGTGAGCCGGTGAGATTTGCATGAAAGGCGTGTGATGACCGAGGGCAAGCAGCCGAAGTCCGAGGCCATGGAGAATGTTAACCATTCCAGCGACACCAGCGTACTTTCCGAAGGCAACCAAACGCAGCCCATTTCGGTCCATCAACTTCTCGTAGTCAATCAGTCGAATTTGCTTCTCAATAATCGCATCGAGCAGCGGCATGTTCGACTCTTGAGCTTTGATCGTGTGCGAGAACATGCAGTAGGTTTTGCCGGGAATCAGAGCATCAACCGGCACTTGTTTCACTCCAAAAATCACCGACGCCTCGCTGATGTCTTCGTTGATTATCGCTCCAGCGTTCATGTAAGCCTAAAAGCCGAAAAACAAATCGAGACGATACGAAAAACGTAAATAAATAATCTGTCGTCGCTCCGAGTGGGTCAACACTCAGCATCATCTATACATAGCTTCCAGTTAGTGATAACGAACTTTTTGTTAAATATATTGAGACATCAAGCAAACAAAAGCCATCCTTATCACACTCAATTGACGATTGAATGGAGTGGTGGCCAGCACGAACGTTGATAACGATTGTTCACCTGCATGGGATAAGCCCGTCGATTCGACGGCTGAACGATGACCTTAACTCCATTCTTGATGAGTCTCTTGACGATTGCCGGCGAGAAAGGTGCACGCCGCTCCCTGCCAGAGTTCAAAGGTTAGAACGTGCGAAAGTAGTCTCGTTACGAACTCAACTCACCAGACCGATTGATCCTCGCGCCTTATCGCAATAACAGGCGTTGTCTTGAAAAGAGAAAGTGAGTCACGAGCACAACTAATTGATTATGATAAGGGAATTGCGCAACAAGTCTCACATGCTTATAGCGGAATATTCCTTGTAGTGATTCGCAAACTTGAATTCGTTTTATTCGTAACATGTTGCCCATTCAACATTTAAATTGAAACTGATCCGAGCGCTGATCGTCAGCTGAGTGAAATCCTCAGTGAACATGAGAAGCTGTGATAAGACGAAATGAGAACTTGAAGATTAGAGCGCTCGGGGAGCTTTTTGTGGTGTTTGGTGCTTGGATCATTGCCGGGGAACAAAATGTCAATGAAGCTTTGTCAACCCTTTCCCTCGTCAACATTATAAAGGAAGTTATCTCATGCGAGAGCCGTCTATTTACATTCCGCTAAGCTTCAGTTTCCACCTTCCGGGAAAATCTTTCTCCTGAGATGTGAAAGTTTGGGGACGTAATTTGATGATGTAGATTAAATGTCAAACGTCTCTTTCGAGATTAAGCAAATTCCTCTCGCTCTCTCCTGAATCCAGCGTAGCGTTCCAGTTGTTTTGTTGTGCAACTTCCAGTCGAATTCTTCCAGCGCCTCGAGACACTTCAAGTTCAAGCAGCGAGAAGAAAACAAAAACATTCTCCTTGCACGGAGCGTAGGACGAGCCATGGAAAATCGATCCGCTTTCCCGCGAGCGACTTTTCCTTTCTGCTGTGCGAAATTCCACCGAGAGCTTTTTCAGTCATCGAGCAAGACGTCGTGAAAGCGAGACGAGAAAGGAATTCGTCCCCGTGAAAATTTAATTTTCCTCATAATATTTCAAACATATCAAAAGGGCATAGAAGTTGAATTGAAGCCTCTTCGGTGCTGTGGTGTTGATCGAGTGACGAGTGAGCGGTTCTTGTGCGGAGGCGACGTGCTTGGTACGCGAGCGGAAACTCCACAAAAGATTTTTCGGATGAAGTGAAAATTATCCCACGAAAACCCTGAAAAACAGCGCGCGAGTGGGCCGACTGAATTTGTTTGTTCGTTTTCGAATCGAGCTAAATTGGGCTCTTCTAACGTTGGAAAGCAATCTCAAGGGTCGACGGAGAATAAGAAAATTTTCCAAGTGATGGCATTCTGATCAATTTGAATTGTCCGATTTTCGGTGGCTTTTAAATGGAACGAGAGGTTGAAGGGGCGGGCGAAAGGAGGTTGACGGATGGAAAAAAGCGCAAATCGAGTAACTCTCGTTCAGCTTGGCTATTTATAGATCAAATTTTCATTTACATGGATCATAATGAACTTTGCTGTACTCTCAACCCGCTATGCTCGTCGCTTTCCTGTTCGGCTCTCTCGTTCGTCCATTAATTAGGAGCCTCAACAGATGTTGCCAGCAGCAAACGAAGAACTTTGTGAGCGGCCTACTCTTCTTTCCAAATTGATTTCTCCCAATCGTGGGACGCGCTTTGTGGGCTTAATCGGTTATTGATCAATTTATTTATGAGTTTCATTTCGCTCATTTAACTTCTACGAAGAAAAAGTTTATTCAACATTTTGAAGCCTTTTTTCCTTCCGAAGACATAACAACGCTTTATTCAAGTTTAATTAAAAGCCATTACGTTCAGCCGGCTCTTGAGAGCTTCTTTGCCAAAGCCCAACGGAAGAGAAACCGAGAAAGAACAAACAAATCGACCCTTGACTGATTAAAGTTTACGAAGAATTTCTTCTCCTTCCTTTCAAACGAATACATTAGAAGTTCACCCGAGGCTGGTTTATAAATAGCGAAGAATAAGCCTCTTGACATAACAAGAACCTTTTTCTGAGAGAAAGCTTCTTTTCGTTAATACCGAGTGCCAGTTAAGTTAGTTTGGATGTCGTTACGTGTGTCGACGTTCAGGTCAGGATTGGAAGTGAAGTTGGTCAAAGAATGGTTCATGCAATGAGATTGGCGTCAACAGTAACGAGTGATGAGAAATCTGAGCAAAAATTAGGTGTCAACATTCCAAAGTCGCCGTCGTTCCACAGCGGATTAGATTTAGTGGCGAGCACTGGACACAAATACGTAAACATATCAAAGTTTAACTTTTCGAACGACATGAACGGAAACAATAACAAGACAACTGCTGGCGATCAGCCGACGAGCCAGCAGCAAACCATCTTTTCATTCACAAAGGTTCGCAAGCACGACCATTCGTCTTCAGCTAGCGTCTCATAATCACGTCTCATTGCAGTTTTTTACGCAATCAAATCCATTGAATAACTTGAATATAGCGTCGAGCATTCCTCCAATTCTTCAGCGTCAGAACTCGGCGCCGACTCAGCAACAACAGCATCAGGCTCCATCGCAAAACCATCCAAATGGGGATTTCTATAAGCAGAACAAAACGGTTGCGCAACCAGTGCCACCGTCTCATCGTCCTACTCCCTCTACAGCTGGGGAGCTTCATCGGAAGTTTTCGTTGCCAATGAACACGATGTCGTCGCAACCAATGGTTGCAACGTCCTCTTACAACCCTCCAATCGTGCGGAAACAATCCGCTCCGACTATCCATCCCATTGCACCGTCGTCTCAACAGCCGTTTCAGACTCACTGCAGCCCGAGCCGTGCTCGAGATCGGAACAACTTTGATAAGGTGCCATCGACTCAAGATGTTCAACAGCTGCCGCTTCTCAAAGGTGGCTTCAACTGCTCTGATGTTCACTTCATTGCTGCTCTTCCTTTATGTTCCATTAGAAAAGCTTCTGCTTCGTTTATATTATTCTTTGTGCTTTAGGCGAAATATGGCGACGAAGAGAGCGAGGAGACATCAAGAGCCATTCTTGATGGCATGAATTGATGATTTCCTCCTTCTCCCTTGCCACCCACCGTTCGACTTATAAATAATCTGTCTTCTCTTGTCTAAATTGTTTAGAAGCCGACAACACCGAACGCGAGGAGCTCTTCATAAAGAAGATCCGGCAATGCTGCGTCCTTTTCGACTTCACCGAACCGCTGGACGACCTGAAATGGAAGGAAGTCAAACGAAGTGCCCTTCAAGAGATGGTCGAGTACATCAACAACAACAACGGTATTATCACTGAAGCTGTTTACCCGGAAGCGATTCAGATGGTGAATGAAGTCTGCGTTAATATTCCGAACGTGTTGAAGAACGATTTTCCTTTTCCATAGTTCGCCATCAATCTCTTTCGCACTTTACCGCCATCGTCAAATCCAAACGGTGCTGAATTTGATCCAGAAGAGGATGAGCCGACACTCGAGTCCTCATGGCCACATCTTCAGATTGTCTACGAGTTGTTTTTACGCTTTCTCGAATCTCCAGACTTTCAGCCGAATGTCGCGAAGCGTTACATCGACAGCCAATTTGTGCTGCGCGTGTTGGATCTCTTCGAGTCGGAGGATCCACGCGAGCGCGACTTTTTGAAGACTGTTCTTCACCGCATCTACGGGAAATTCCTGGGACTGCGAGCGCATATCCGAAAGCAGATCAACAACGTCTTTTACAGGTGAGTGTCGTGTTTATCATTCAATTCCACAAAACTGATTGTTGGTCTCTAGATTTATTTATGAAACTGAACATCACAATGGAGTCGCTGAGCTGTTGGAGATACTCGGATCAATAATCAACGGATTCGCATTACCGTTGAAGGAGGAACACAAAGCATTCTTGCTTAAAGCTCTGTTGCCGCTGCACAAGGTCAAAAGCTTGTCAGTGTATCATCCGCAGTTGGCTTACTGCGTCGTGCAGTTCCTGGAAAAGGATCCAAGTCTAACGGAGCCAGTTATTAAGTAAGAGATTGGAGAGAGTAATGCCGCTTTAAGCTTGCTAATCAATTGTTTTGAATTATCACAGAGGTCTCCTCAAATACTGGCCAAAGACGCACAGTCCGAAAGAAGTTATGTTCCTCAACGAGCTCGAGGAAATTCTCGACGTCATCGAGCCAGCCGAATTCCAGAAGGTGATGGTTCCGCTCTTCACGCAGATCGCCAAGTGCGTCAGCTCGCCACATTTCCAAGTCGCCGAACGTGCTCTTTACTACTGGAACAATGACTACATCATGTCGCTCATCACCGAAAATTCAACCGTCATCCTTCCGATCATGTTCCCCGCACTTTACAACAACTCAAAGACACATTGGAACAAAACAATTCACGGCCTAATCTATAATGCCATCAAGTTGTTTATGGAAATGAATCATAAGTTGTTCGACGAGTGCAACAACAAGTTTAGAAACGAGAGACAATTGTAAGACTCGAGTTAGATTAATAAACAATCAGAATTAGATTAAACATATTTTCATTACAGAGAAACTGAACAATATGCAAAGCGTGAGGAAGTCTGGCAACAGATCGAGGAACTCGCCCGCAAGAAGAATCCACAGCTCGAGAATCTCATCAACCAGATGGATTTCATGAACTTGGGCGGTGACTTCACGAACGAGGATGATTTTTCCAGCGACAAAATGGATCAATATTCGAAGGACGTAAGGTTGCTAAACGCTGCTGTTATCTTCGATTCTGATCAGTTTGCTTTTAGGTCCGTAACTTGCGAAACAAAGACAAGCCGTTGATACGCCGGAAAAGCGATCTGCCGCAGGATTCCGGCGTCGCTCGCGCCTTGACGACTTACAAGCGAGCTGACGAGTTCCTCAAGACGCCGCCCGACGCAAACAAATGCTAGAACTGGATCAACAACCCCTTCAGCGGGTAAACGCACCTTCATTCATGATAACCTCTCAGCCTTCTCTCGTTTCCGTCTCCTGCAACTTTCCTTTCAAATTCTCTCATTTACTTGAAACTTATCCACGATTTCCTTTTAAAATATGAATCAAGAGTTAAATGTGATGTAAGCATAATAATTTTCTAAGCCTGTGGCGTCGTTGTCTCGGTCAGCTTGAACTCGGCGATCGCCACAGCCGGGAGCATGATAACTTTCTAAATAACAGTGTTGCGCTTATGGAAATCAACTCAGCTGCACGGGCAAATAAGCAGAAATAATAAATTTGTTGATCATAAGACTAAACATTTCTATTCGATGATGTCGCGGATGAAGCTGGATCTTTCTTTTCTGTTAAATATCTCGACGTTTGTTGTTGAAAGATTGCGGGGAATTTTGGTTTGTTGGGATGAAAAGAACAATTCCGATAATCAGAAAGATGGTGACGAAATCAAATTCCTGGCCTAAGGAAGCCCAACAAACCAAACTTCCCCGACAAGCTCCACACAACTTCACACAAATTTCGATAAACTAACTCAGCAGAAAAATAATCCTGGACAGTAAGCAAGTAAAGGAAAATTATAATATGTGGATAAGGAAGGAGGTACATTAATAATTTGTAAATTAGATGTTGAAGTAAGCGGAGGTTTGCAAACGCATGAATCATACGATAAATTTCTGTGGTTGGCGGAGCTTCAGCTTCGCTTGGCCTCAGGAAGAATGAAATCATTGATAATCGCCTTATATTTAACATATTTGATGAACAGGAAGGGGCAGCCTGTTGTTTCTCATGTGAGCGCGCTGTTTTTATGTTGAAGAAGATAAAATATTTTTAATGGCAGACAAGATGTTATACAAGCTTAGAAGCTTTAAGATTTAATCATAACGCGGTCGAGCTAATTCTCGCGTGTCTTTGAACTTTCATAAATTTTATTTATCATTCCTAAACCTCAAATCGTTCGCCCATTGGGCTGAATTCTTCCCTCATCGTACTCTTCTCAGTCACAAGAAAATCATCCTCTTCTCTGTCTCCGTGTTTAAGTTCTTTCTGTTTAAGCGAATCCAATAAAGTCTTACTTATTGAAGATAAAATGAATGAAAATAAAACAGTTTATATCATGGAAGAGAAAGTTTTTCTAAACTTTTTTTCAGGCTTGAACGATCCAAGTAAACTTGGAACGAATTCATTAGGAAATTTCGATCTGAAAATGTCCAAATTACCAGTGAAGCTTCCCAGTGCATCTCGACCTGCAACAGCAAAGATAAGCGTTAGATCAGTTTTGGAACAAGGTCAAGTTGTGAATGCAACTCGATGTCGTTCAAGCCCTGCACCGATCAGCGTCCCCTGCGCATCACCAAAGCCAAACCCGAAGCTGAAGGATGCTCGTGTCTGTAAAATTCTTTGGCCTCCAGAGCCAGAAACACCGAAGTGCCTTCACAACCGCGGGCTGGTCCTTGATCGATCTGCGATGTCGTCGAAGATTCATTGCAGCTACTTGGCGCTTCCGAAGAAGGTTAACTTCTTTGCAGTACTTTCTCGATCCTAATTTCGACTCAAATTCACAGAAAATTGTTCGAGCTTGGCCACGCTGGGTCGAACGGAAAATTTGGCCAAGTTCGGCGCGGGTAACTGAGCTGGCCGAGCCGAGCGCGCTGCGTGTTATCAACAACTTCGATGCTCATCTCAATCACTTGACAATCTTCCAAATCGAGAATTACCTGAAAAAGATCACGAAAGGCGACTACGAGACACCAGAAATTGCTTTGCAGATGCTGAAGCATTCAATCCATGACCGCCGGATGCGAGTGAACCAGCAGAGGAAGGAGGAAAATAAGTTGAGGGCCAAGGAGGCGAAGAATGTGAAGGAAATCGTTTGCTGTGTCATCAAATCATTCGCTCCCTTCATCTTGAGTCCACAGCATGTTGAGCTGACGGAGGAAGCCGCTAAATACTCTGATGTCATCTTGACTAAAATTTGCAAATTGCTCAAGCAAAACGTCCCAGCTCGAAGTTCATTAGACATTTTAGAGCGAGTCTTGTGCAAGATCGCTGACAAAATTGCATTCTGCATGGTTCAGTTCATCGAGAACAGCAACTTCAAGAACCCTCCGGTGTTCAACGTCTCAACATGCAAAGATTTCTCTAGGAAATGTCAATCGATCGAAGAAATATTACAACCAGTAGAGAAAGAAACAGCGGTGGATAAACCAGCAGATGGAATTGAAGCTGACGAAGTTGTTGAAGATGAAATTCGAACAATGAATTCTATCAACGAAACTCAAGCTGATGAGCCGGATAAACGGCCAAGCAAAGTAGCCAGTAACGCCACGCCGGTTGTCGTTGAACGCAAGCTTTCTTTCCTGAGGCGATCGCAGATAAATTTCGAAGGATTGGATTGCGTAGAAGCAGCAGCAAAGTCAGCTCAGAGAGCGGCCGAGAGATCGTCGAAGTCAGCAGCCAAAGCCCAAAAGAAGCTCGTTCGACAGAAAGCCAAGAAGGCGAAGAAGGCACAGCAGCTAGCATCGGGAGTTCAGGATCAAGGTTGCTACGGTCAAGTCGATAAGAAGCCTCAATGGCAAGTCGAATGGGTTGATCGAGGCTGAAATAAAAGCGACTGACTCTCATGCCAGTGAACTAGACAATCTGCTTGTTTTCTTATGTTTATTATGTTTGAGAAAAAGTTTAATTTCACTTACAAATTTGCTCAGAAAAGTTTTCAATTCAAATTGAGACGAGATGGAAAGTGTCAGACTCAGCGAGAGCTATCAGACGAGTTGCTGCGACGACGGCGAACCGGACTGCGTGACCTGAAACAACAAATGTTTTGTTGGGATCTTGTAGTGCTTTTAGCAACCAGAAGACTTACCGACGACGCGGAGAACGTCTGTCGCGTCGATCTGGGGATCGTCTGTCGTTGCGACGGTTGCGCATGTCACCGCCTCGCATATCTCTCCAGTTGCGATTGTTTCTCATCGGAGGCGGACCTCTACGCATCGGGCTTCGTCGCATTCCCATCGGTTTCAAGTTCATGATGACTGGAGCTGCGGTGACTTCTTGTCCGTCGATCTGTCCTCCGTCCATGTGCTTCATTGCTTTTTCGGCATCGTCTGGATTCAAATACTCGACATAGCAGAAACCGCGGCCTTGTTGAGGGTGGAATCGTTCAGTGGGAAAATCAACTGATTTCAGCTCGCCGAAGTAGCTGAAGATCTCAGTGACGTGGTTCTTGGTGACATTGCGCGTCAATCGCCCGATGTGGATGCGGGTCGGACGAGGTGTTGGCGACTTTTCGCGCTTGCGACGTGTTGAAGCTGAACGTGATCGCGAGCTGCGGTCTCGTGAACGTCTTGCTCTGTCCTTAGACTTTGAATGAGCTGAAGAACCTCTGCGTTTGCCATCACGCTCTGTGCTAAGCCGACCTCTGTCGCGGGATTTTCCTTCGCGATCTTTTCCATCTTTCTCCTTTGAGTCGACTTTACGAACTGCACTCCTGCTCTTCGATCTCGATTGCCGACGCTTACGCCGATCGCCTCCACTGCTTGACGATGACGACGAGGAAGAGCTAAAAGGATCGCGATTATTGATTCAGTCATGGAACCTAAGCTTTGAACTTACCTCGAAGAGCTGGAACTCGATGAAGAACTTGAAGAGCTAGAACTAGATAAGTTAATAACGTGATGAACCCGCTACCGGCATTCGGTATTTACCTGTCGTTCGAGCTTGAAGACCCTGAGCGCTTTCTGCGGTCTTTCTTTTCATCATTTTCCTTTCCCTTATCCACCATTTTCACTTAGCGATTTTCCAACTAATTCAGTGAATTCCAATTTCGGCTTTGCTTTAGCTGTGTTCAACGACGTCTTGCTTCACGAGTTTGGAGGTTTTCCTTTAATAATTATCTTTGTTTACTGCTGAAAACTGAAAAACCGAAATGCGTTTTGATTCGTTTGGATGTTTCGTCGAGTTTTTTTCGTTAATTTTTTCTTTTTCGTTTTGAAATTCAAATCGCCGTTAATTTTTAAAAACTGACGCTTATCGTTAATGTGCTATAAGAAAACTTATGAAATGCTTTGATTGAGAGGATCATGTATGAAGCTGCTGCACCCGGCACACTGCTGATGATAACAGCAATCAGAAAATTATTTGCATAAAATTTTGACTATAATTCTTCAAGTTGGTTTTATTATTTCATTATCGCTACACGATGATTTTCTCAATGTAACATAATTCAATCTGCGCTTATCAGCAATTCTTCTAACAGTTCTTCATTAAAACTATAATTCAGTAATTGGAAGTTCGATGAAATTTATTTAGCGCAACAGCTTGTTTCTGCTTGTCAATGAGGAAAATGTGTTTGGCGCACCGAAAATATCATCGAACTTTCCACAGAACCTCAAGGTTGTTGCTCCTATCATATCACTCACGTTGCGATATCAATCTCGCAGATCTCGAAAGAAGTAAGAGAGCGATCTGTTTTGCAATAAATAAGAAACAAATTGAGAAAAGCTCATCAGTTTCCAACAAAAGTTTTACGATGAACTTCTTCCTTGCAATCGTTTTTCTGGTGCAACTGGCTTTGGCTACGTGTCAAAATGCGTCTACTGCTGAATCATCATCTCAAACTGCTGATCGTGTAGCTGTGAAACCTTCTGATGAAGCCACATGGTGCTTCATTGGAACAGTCGCGAACAAACCACCAAAGGAATGGCCTTGTGCCGACCCGTTCAGAGAAATCTTTGCTTGCGCTTTCGGTGAAGCTCGATGCGATGGATTCGGTTACTGTGGAACGCCGCCATGCACGTAAGCCGTTGTTTATTCGTAGAGATCATTTGAAAAGCACATTTTGTTTTGCCATAGTTGGAGATGCTGGTGCAGGAACGGATACAAACGGGCAACGAACGGCCAATGTGCCAAGTTCTGCTCTGCGGTCGCTGTAAAAGTCCCGGCCGAATGGGTTGAATAGTTTCCCAGTTTTATGCAATAAGAATAAATTCTGTTGGCAAGTCAAGTCTATTAATTCGACTGAAACTCGGCAGTTTGCACTAAAAATTTTATTAGGGGGTAACACATTTTTGAAATGTCAGGCGGTTTAAAGCTAATTCGTGAGAAGCAAAACTTTAATTTTGATTTAAATATCAATGGAGAATTGTACAAAGTTTCATATTCGTCGAAAGTGTCGAACTGAAAGCTCAAAATGATAAAAGCTCTCGTGGTTGTTTTGGTGTTGCAAGTAGTTTTAGCTGCAGGCCAAGAAACTGCCAGACTGATTCAGCAACCTGAAGCCACCTTCTGCTTGATAGGCACAGTTGCTACAAAACCACCAAAGGAATGGCCTTGCCCCGACCCAATCAGAGAAATCTTTGCTTGCGCTTTCGGTGAAGCTCGATGCGATGGATTCGGCTACTGTGGAACGCCGCCATGCACGTAAGCCGCTGTTTAATCGTTGAGATCATTGCAAAAGTATTCTCGTTTCACCACAGTTGGAGATGCTGGTGCCGAAATGGATATAAGCGAGCAACCAACGGCCAATGTGTCAAGTTCTGCTCTGCGGTCGCTGTGAAGCTCCCGGCAGAATTGATTGAACTGTAAAAAAGAAATCTTTCTATTTCATTGACATTAAATTTTATTCTTCTTGGTTCACATTTACATCGACTTTGTTCAATTTGACTAGGAGCAGCGAAAACTCTTAATTTACGAAAGCGTTACCGAGGATCAAAATCGTGTAATTTTGTTCGGCGAAGGCAGGTCGGGGTTGACCATTTCATTAAAGTTTAGGTTGTAGTGATCGATGAGATTTCTTCTGCCTGCTCCGCGCAACGGCAAAGTTGGAACTTCGCTAGGCGATAAATACTCATTGATGTGAGTCTGGCTCGTGTCATCGACACTCGAGCGCGTTCTCATTCCCGAATTGACGCATTCATAAATGCTCTGAAAGAAATTAAGTATAAAGTTTAAAGTTGTTTCGAAAGATATTCAGTCTTACCGGTTCTGAGATGAACTGATTAGCTTGAGCAAAGGCAAGAGACGTGAGTGAAGGCAACGCTTGTGTAAAATCTGTCCGAGCGATGGATTTGACGATTAGGAAACATCTCGGGACCATCAACGTGCCAAGAACGATCCAAGCAGTTGCTTGGACGCCTAACGGCACGAACATTTCTCGAAAATTGTGGTCGATCATCGACAGGGGAATCCAAATCAGCCAGCAAAGCAAGCACAAGACTGACGTGACGACGATTAAAATTCCTTCTCGGTAATTCCTTTGAGATCTGAAGATGAAGGGAGACAGCAGGACGAGCATAATGAGAAGCATTGCATCGTAGCCGATGATTCCCCAGAACCAGTTTCCGAAATAAATGTTCTCGCAGGTCACGTGTCTTTGGTGGGCGTGCATCATCACCAGTAGCTGCGTTGACAACCCCAGCTGAACAAGGAAGCTGAAGACACAGATGATGCTCTGAATGTATCCGTTGACATGTGAGAGAAAACCGCCCTCGCTGCCAATCGATGCCAGCATAATCGCTCGCGAGAGAAGCAGCGAGAAAGTCAGACAGTAGCAAACGGAAACGACAAAGATCTTGACAATGCACATCGAATTGAAGACTTCGATTGCCTCGTTCGTGTTGTAGAGGTCCTTCTTGAAGCCAGAGTATTCGATGGTGAACGGGAAGAAGGAGGCGAATTGAGCGATTAGCGCCAGCAGCATAACGATAGAACCTATCGGGTTTCCTTCCAGCACGTCTTCCATGCAGATTCTAACTATGATGAAAGTCAAAATTGCGAGGCAGAGAAGGATGCCAAGAGTGGCCACAGTCAGTCCAATGGCCACCCACAGCTCCGTTCGTATCTGCCAGTTGTAGACTTCCATTACGTCACCGTCGATGTCGAGATCGAAGCCATTAACTTCCGGCGGAAACTTCTCATCCAACTCGAATGTGTCGATGTTGTGCTGATGATGCGTTCCATTATGACTAGAGTTTTGCGGAAGTGGCGGCTTCTCGCATTGCAGAAGAGAGCCCAGCGGAATCATTTCTTGAGTGTCAGTCATGTAAACGGTGGTGACGTTTGTCACGAAGTTCGTCGTCGCCACTTTCTTCAATTCACTCGAGTTTCCCGTCTCGTTGAGCTTCTCGAAGACATTGTACGACATGTGACTCTCGAGGGCTTCGAGTTGTAGCAGCTTTAGCAGTCGCTTGACATCGGTGGTTGAGATTCTCTCGGGTACGTGGAGATCGTTGAAAATTTCGCATTTCGCACGGTTGATTCTAACGGCCGACGATGAACTGTTGCAGTTCTTCCAGATCGCGTTGTTAATGGACTTGCAGATCTCTAGGAATGTTGAAGCAATCACGATGAGTTCGGATGGCAAGGTTGATGAGCTTGTTAAGTTCCTAACGTGGCTTGCGTCGATTTCCGACTCGACGGCGATGTAAGCGTGCCGTGGAATGTCTGTTGAGATAATGAGAATATTAAATTTATTCCTGAGCCTCTATTTGACTTTCTCGCACTCACTTGACATGACTAAATCGCTTATGTTCGAAGGCACAATGATTAGGCTCTCGTTGGACTCGAAGCGAGCCGCGTTGATGAACTCAGTAGTACCCACGTAGATGAAAACCTTATCGGTTGAAGGCGCACTCTTGAAGCATAAATTCTCAGACTTCATTACGCCTTGGAATTGCGTCGTTCGATTCAATGAATCCGTTCTCAGCTCCACTGATGCATTTCGCTTGGTAAGCGGCAACGAGAGCTCGTTTAGGAGATGCGCAACCTTCCGCGCCTTCACAGTTTCGACAGCCGGCAGCGACCATATTTTAAACTCGAAGCTTTTGCCCTTCAGCAGCTCGTTGTGCCACAATGCGTTTGATAAGAAAATTCCTGAAAGCGAAAAGTAAAAAGACAATTGAATTGGAAAGCTGTCCACATTGTTCTGTGTTCGACTAGCGACAACACATAATCAGCTTCGGAAAGCGAAATTTTAATTCACCGCTCGCATCAATGACTGGCGCAGAGCCGCGACGCGTGAAATTGCTCATCAAAACAGATATGAATTCATTTCAGAATTTAATTGTAACCGCTTGAGGGGCACGGGTGATCGTAAGTGGAACAGAAAAAGGTTGGAGATTGTAGGTTGAGTTTTATCGCTGCCAGTGGGACGTTAGAACTTAGACGAGGCGTTTGGTAAGCTTCTCCTTGAAAAATCAACCGTGTTCTGTCAATCACGAGCTTTTTAATTTAGATTTCTGTACAAAGTTGCTCAAAAATTTGAATCAATAAATTTAAATTTGAGGCTCTCAAGCTAAGAGGCGCGTTTCTTGAAATTGAAAACTTGACAGCTCATAGATCTTCGTTAGTGTTCGCTCCAAAGGCTCGAGGCCAATCTAAGAGTGAGTTATCACGGAGATGATGGAGAACATTTTTGGATGTTTTGTGTGTAAAATCGAAAAATGAATGTGATAAATAAAAAACGTTGAACATTTTAAGACGTGTTTCACTTGAATTCACTAGCAAAACTAGGAGGTTTCAATGAGTTTTTCAGAAAGCTAAGCCAACCTTAGTCAACCTAATACTCATCAGTTTCTCCTCCAACGAGTTCATTGTTTCGAGGCGCAGAAAGCGGCTTGGCAAAGCTCAATTGAGCAAACGAAAACCAGAAATAATTATCTTTCGGGTGTTTCATATTTCAACCTTTAGAAGGTGGCACCGATAACTTTGAGCGTGCAGCTGGTCAACTCTGATGAAGCTAATTGCTCGCAACGACAACACAAAGGTTAATACACTTCGAGAGTGAAAATCCGGAAGCCAGCGTTGCCCAAATTGATATTAACGATTCCACTCGTTCCAATCGTGCATCAACCTGGCTGTTTACACACTCGCACCCGTCATCGGAAGTCAAAAGGGAATAAAAAGAGCAGATAACTTTTTGTCGTCCCTGGCGGAAATTTTCATCTGCTACATGTTGCAATGAACCTCAAACTTCACCCGGAAACGACAGCGAAATAAAAATTTATGAGAAACTCTTTTCTCGTGACGAAGTTCGCTCGACGAGGCAACGACTCGAAAAATCGATAAAAATTATGTTTCATGTTGGCAACGAAGGTGTTTTGTTTGTTGATTCATTCTCGTTTCCAAGCGCTTGCCGTTTATTCGTTTCCCGGTTTCATGAATGAGTTTTTCCTTCAAAAGTTTCCTCGTAAAGCGGCGACGACAAGGTCGATGGATTTCGTTCCTTCGCGCGCTTCTCCTTCGGGCGATTGTTTTGAACCCGCATCAGTTGTCGTGCTTCGGTAAAAGATAATGCTCGGTGTGCCCAAACGTCACGTTCTCGCATTTCTCGATTGTTGGAGCATACGCGGGAATCAGCGACTGAAACGATTCGGCAGCGCTCGACTTTCAAATGTGCATTATCAGATAATTTAATTTCACTGGAAGTCGCTGAGACTCGCAGTTCACTTTACCGTATTCTCATTAACGATATATTCCGTTACAGCCTAACTTCGAGTCAAGTCTTACACTCTCCGCTATTCGGGAATGATTTTGCATATAAAGAACTTGGCAGGTAGCAATTAAGAACGTTAATTGATGAGTTTTTGGGTGAAGTTTCTTGATTCCCGACAAGCGAGGTCCGACAGAATATTGGTTGAAAATGATTTGCGGTCAGAATATTGTTAGGGTGACTAGTTCGTAGTAAGATCTGAAGACTTGGAGCTGAAATAAGCTTTGAAGAGTCGAGTCGTCAACTCTTCTCAAAAGCGAAGCATTCATCTCTCGAAGCTTAACGACCTGTCACCCTTCGAGTCCCACGCTTATGGCTTTTTAAGCACTTAACAGTGTCAGAGAAATTCTGACGCGAAACTAGAAAACCAAAAGCGGGTGAAAACTTCAATAAACGGCTCCATTAAACCTTCTCTCTCTCTTTCTCTGGCTTGCGCTAATTCGTTGAGCAAGCTAATGTTTTTATGTTTTTTATATCACGTCATTAATTCGCTTCTCGACGTGAGACCAATTTGCGCTCTTAATTCATATTTTTTAATGGACAATTTCATTAGACACAAACAAGTGTAGAGTTTATGGTTTGGATGACAACTCACCAAAAGGAATATCCACGCAATGCTCCAAGAAGTCAATCTCGTTCTCTAAAATGTCTAGCAGAGCTTGCGGTTTCGACACTTGCACAACGCGAACGCCTGACGAAACAATAAAACGGTTAGCAAAGTCCGAAGCTGAATTCGCAAGACAACTCACCGATTGAGACGTTGTGAACCAACAAATCGATTCCATTGATGTGATTAACAATGAACTTTATGATTTCGGTTGCATTGTCCAAGTGATCCAAAATAATTGTTACGATTATGTCACCGTCGATCGATCTAATTGAGAAATTCTCGTTTGCGTCGTCAGCATCGCTTGTCTTTGTGAGACATAAAGCGTCGATAGATGTGGTGACATCAATTAGCGTTTCATCGTTCGGCGCATCGCCAACTCGATGCAGACGCGTGGTGTGAGTCGTCGTTGTGCTGATTATTGAAGTCTTCGTCAGCACTGCCGCCTCATCTCGTTGCGTTGATGAGCTTCGCCGTGATTTTGATGTCGTCGAAAGTACTGTCGTTAAATCTTTGGTTTCTAATTCACTTGATGATGCTAATGATACAGTCGAAAGTTCGTCGCAGTAATGATGTTGGCATAGGAGCAAAAGGCCTGCGAAATGAAAGCGAAAGAAGATGCAGAGTTAGGGTCTTGTCATTTGGAAAATTCACTGGTAACAATTCTATAAAAGCTCCACTTGAAATTGAAACCTTCCCTAAGGATTCTAAAACCTCATGGAGGAATCGTGAACATTCCTTATGTCCAGTCCCCTCATCAAAGATGTGAAAGGCATCGTTTGGCTAATGGAGAGCTCTTAACATGAGTACAGTGGCTCGCCATGTGCAAGAGAAGGGGATAATTGAGAAGTCCTTACTCAGCATTCTGAGGATGTGTACAGGTAATCCTTCTTACTGACTGGATAAGGAACTGAGTTACGAAAGTCTTAAAGTGTTGTAAAGTTTGATGACTCTTCGGAGTCCACGCATTTCTCTTTATTTCGACGGACATTAGCCATAAGAGGAGAGACGAATGAAATTTGACCCCTATAAAGGAGCGGGAAGGCTCTGGCGGGGTGAAATATTAATTTTACATGGGAAACGCTTTAAGTGAAAATCGATGAAACGAGCTGGAAAACGTCGGTGAGAGTTGTACGAGTTTTTAATGAAGAAAGATCGTGATAAATGCGCTATTTTTAGAAACAAGGACGAACTTTTAGTCGGACAATGAAGAAGCTGTCGTGTGCTTAAACAACCAATCGAAAATCACATGATGGTCAGTGTGGTAAGTCTAATACCATTCGTTTAGTCGATGCAGCGACTAAGGCTACTTGTCCATCTTTATTTAATTATAGAGAAACGGTTTTTAGTTGAGAGGTTTCTTAGAACGCTTTGAACGGTTTACGGAGACATTGATTGCTCGGTAGCTTACAACTTGTTCAGAAAGGTCGAAAAATCTGTTTAAATTTCCATTCAAATTAAGTTTGCCTCGTTCACGAAGTTCCATTGAGCCTTCATTCTTTATCAATCCGCTCGAAAATGCGGAGCTTTGGCGTGCGCGATAAAATAATTTATGACGCATTTATTCAAGAATAAATTAAGATCACAAGCAACGATACAAGGAGGAAATCCACGCAAAGGCTTGTAAGGAAGGAAACTCGACAACTTAACGAGCTCTGGTCAACTGAACTTCTTCGTGTCAGCGCGCGTTTCCACGAAAAACAATTTGCGACATGTTTGAACTAACCAGACGCAATATCGAGGAACGAGCCATCAATTAGGTGCATGCAAACCGAGAAGAACCACAACGCACGGAGGCCTCAGGAGAGATAAAAAGCTTTGACCTTTTTTCCTTGTTTGACAATACAATCGGTTTCATTCTATTGTTATGCAAACGAGTCCGCGTTATAAGGACGAGGAAAGAGATTTTAAGTCCTTGTACTTGAATGCGAAGTGTAATTATTGATCGAAAGTCTCAGTGGGAGACGAGAGCAGCTTTGAAGCTTGAGTGGGTGAGGGAAGTATCTGTCATGGAATGAACTGAAATTCGATTGAAGTATGAGGCTTTTTGCAGCTGAAGCTTCGTTGAATTAAATTAAAGTTTACCAAGTCGCACGATATCGAGCAAAGCAAAGAGTTTTCCATTAAATCAAACCATAATTAGTCGCGGTCTACATGTTCCTACATTGATTATAAAAAGTGAAGCAATCGCGAACTGCCAGCAGAGGGAAGCCGATGAACAATCTTCCAACCGCGATTAAAATCTTTAATCGACAGCGAAGCTCGTGCCAGGTTTCCCTCGCCACCAACCAATTTTCATTTCATTGTCGCACGGCAGTGAATTTTCAACTATGAATTAAAGAGTTGCGAGGAGACTCACCGAGACTATAATAGCAAACAATTTTTATGTTGAGTTCCATTATTGATTATACACATCGATGGTAATTGAACGAGTTTCTTTCCTTTCCTTCACACTCTAAATGGTTCTCATAATCTCTCACTTTCCACCGCGAAATTACGATTTCGAATTCCCGTTCACTGGCGCTGCATCGGGAACGACTTGCTGTGCATTGGCTAACGAAATGGAAAATTCAATTTTACTCTTCACTTTTCCCTCGACGAATTGATTGGAGTTTTAATTATTCCATTTTTTGTTTCATTTATTCACAAATCGACTTCGATATGCAGCCAGTTTTTCACTTCGCATCAATCACGTTCGCTTGCACATTCGTTTTGAATTGGATTTTCTGCGACAAGTCGACCAACCGGCCAACAACCCCTCAAGTGTTTTTCTGTCGGTGGTTGCCGCAAAAATGTGTCAACGAGAGAGCTTTCCACAATCACCGTCGATTACAGCGTTTTCGCTCGCAACGAGCTCTTCTTCCGCCTTTCCCGAAACTCAACTGACAACACAATCTGGCCGACACTTGATGACTCACAAAGTCCAGAATTTGCTTATGCCAAGTCTCTTGCTGAGACTAATCGCTAGTCACACATGTGCGATGGATAAATAAAAATATTTCTCCACTTTATTATGAAAATTTTATAACTTTTATGCTGATTTAGCACGAGAACGAACCAAGTGGCCCCGTTTTGAATCCTTTTCTCTTCTTTGTAATTTTATTTTTCGGCGAGGCGAAATATTTATTTTTGGAACAGTTTCGCCTCGACGTTGATTACTAAACAAACACCAGCCAATGCCGCGATTTATGCTGTTGAACTGTCGACTGAGTCACGATTCCAACGCAACGAATGACACATGTGAATTTTTCATGAAGCACTTATGCTCTTGCTCTTGGGAAAATCAAACGACACTTGGACGGAGAAAATGTTTCTCTGCTTGGGAGCTCGCGTGTCGACTTCGACGATCGCCTAATGTTGAATGAGAGCCCGTCGTCGTCGTCGGCTGTTGTGTTGTGTTTTCTCCATTCGCTGCCCTTAATGCCTTCTCAGCCTTTTTCCTTTTTTCTCTTTCCTCGCTCGTTCTTCCGATCCTTGACGTAATCGTTTTTCAAACATGAGGGACGCGATGGAGAACGTTTCGTTATCCACACAAATCGATTGACTCAACCGCACAGACCGCGTGTTTCAAGCGCAACGTTGCGAACTCGAATGAGCATAATTTCTGTTTTGTTTTTCGTTTCTTCGAGAAATATAATTTTAGTTTTTTTCTAGTGTTTCGTTCTCCATCAACCAACGAACTCAAAAATCTATACACGAATTCACGGTTCGATGCGTCTCTCTCCCGCTCGTTTGTTGTTATTTCTCCGCCACTTGAAAACTTGTAGCTAAGCTTAGCTGAACAATGGAAACAACAAAGGCAAAGAAAATCGTAGAGTAAATGTTGCCCGAGCACACGCGTCAATGGCGAGAAGGTAGTCAGGGGAAGACTCGTAATCACTCACTTCTGCTAATCCCCTTATTACACGATCGCGCTCAATCAAAATTCAAAATAGATTTCTAGCGTTTATGAGGTTTCCATTACAATTCATTTCGAGTTATGCTCGCTTGACTCAAATATTGGTTTTCACAAACCTGACTAATCTGATAATCAATTACCGCGCGTAAAAAAATAATAAAGATTTCTTATTAAAGGCAAGCACGAGCGCTTTAATGGTCAGTTATCATGCCCCGATGTTCGAGCTCTCAAGCTTCTGGAATTCGTTTAAAGTCGGGTGGATGGCTGTCGACTAAATTACGTGGGACTGCTTGGCTAGAATTTCGAAACTCTGGTCACCCGTCATTTACGGAACTTGGCAGTTGTCTCATTCAATGAAGGGTTCAATTGCCTAACAACTACTTAGTCACCCTCTTCCAAAGGTCGGACACTATCGATTACCAAAACTGTTTTTGGCTCCGAGTTCCTCTGAACTTCTCACTTGAATTTCCAGTTGAATGGTTCGAACGCTTACAAACGCAACCTCTTCAATATGTTTTTCTTTGAAGATGATTCAATAAGCAAGTCAATAACAATGTTTAAATTTTTGGGTTCGATCGAAGGTAAGCCAAGCCCGAAATAGTTTTTAATGAAAACTTTTCGGTCACCTGGTGGATTTGTTGATAGACACGTTATCACTAAAGCAACCCTGCAATAGCCTGTTCTGCAAATAGAAATGTTGCCGGGCAAAGCCTTCAAGAGACTTTATTTAATAACTTATTCATTCAGTGTTTCTTGACATTCGATCCCAAAAGAATTATTTGAAGATTTGAAATTGAATTGTACGTAAGACGTTTCCAAAGTTGAACTTCTGCAGCTTTACGGAAGTCTTTAACGCAAAGGGTAGAAACATTTTACTTGCTTGTAGTTAGATGGCATCCATCCTTGTTTAAGACAAAGGCTTAAAGTTTAAATTTAATTTAAATGCAGCCATGCTGGAGATGCACAGAAATTATTTGGTCTCCCTTGAACAAGTAGAATATTAATCACGAAACTGTGAACACTTAGACGTTTCAAAAAACCTTAATTGTCAAAGCGGCTAAGTCAACGGATCCTCGCTTACATTTTTGAAAGCGTTTCGTCAATTAAAAGGCACGGAGGTGATTTGGTGACTTCAGTGATGTTTATTCCAAGCTTAAATTAATTTGACTTAATTCAAAACTTGAATTCATAATATTTAAAACGTAGGGAGTTTCTACTCATCAGCTCGTTCCGTTCACACCGCAATAAACATTTTCACTCCGTCATAGAAGCAGTAGAGCACTTTCACAGAAGACGAGAGGCTTCTTTGCGATTGTTTGCGGTGCTCTTACGCTCCACCGACTAAGCCGGAGAGTCAAAGAGCAATGACAAGAATTCCCATTCTACCATCGCGCGCGATAGATTCGTGAAATATTTGCTTGAACAAAGTTAGGTCGATGATAGAAAAATATTAATGAATGGAAATGAAAGCGCGTTTTTGAATCGAAATGAAATTGCTTTTCTTTGTTGAAGCCTTAGGAAATTCATTTCTCGATTTAATTGATTTTCTCGCCTGACATCTATTTTTAGCAATGATGTGTCGAGCTTCGGAAATAAATTTTCATTCGGTCACACGATCGTAATGACATTTGATTGGGAAATTGAGGAGAGTTTTGAGTTCTTGAGCTGAGCAGCTCCATCTTTGTCTCAGCCCAAAGGGAAAATGAAAAGTGGAAAACTCAAACGGATAATCTGAAAAGTTTAACGCTTGAACTCAAGCTCGTTTCTCGAGCGTTTCGCAAGCGACTCGTAGCCACTTTCTCAATTTGTGTCGTCAATTATGCAGCAAAACTTTTCATCTGATTTTGGAAATTAAATTTTGGCACTAAAAGTGGCTAAATAATTCATGAAAGTTGTGAAGTAGCCGATGAAAGCAGAAGCTTTCGTCGACTGCGCCTGCTCGAACTTTTCGTTTTTCATCTCTTTCCCTTCCACTTTCCTCATCTCCGCCGTCGACGTTCATTGAGAAATATTTTCGTGTCACATCAAGTTTGGCTTTCAACAGACTCGGAAGCGCACGAAAAAAGTTCCCGAGCCAGAAAATTTTTTTTAGTGCAAAAGTTTAACAATTTTAGTTTCTCCTTCGACCTCAAAGACTGCCAAGTCATTGCGTTGCAAGTCAAGTTGTGAATTCGATCTGATTCGATGGCAGAACGTGCCGAACCGCGAGTGTAACTTCTAAAATCAACGTGAAAAGTTGGAAATTCTCGCCCAAAAGAAAATTAGTTCTCCACTCAATTATCGAAACCCAAATGAAACGAGAGTGCAGCGAAGAGCGATGAAGCGTTCCGAGACGGTGTGATTCGGCCTAAAATATTCTGCTTATCAGTTGATTAAAAATTCATACAGAAGGGTTCGAAAAAAGGTAGAACAGGAGAGAAACTGAGAAAATTCGCCAGCACACATCGAAAGGAGAAGCTCAGATGATTTTTATGCTCTTTGCAAAAAACAGAAACAACAAGAACATAAAAGCGGGGAAGACACGCATAGACTGAGAGAGAACGAAAAGCCAAAGCTCGGTTCAGAAATGTGAATGAAATTGTGATTGTTGTTGTCAGCAAGGCAGCAAGAAGAAGCCTTCCGTTTCATTGGTCTTATGAGTTTGCTACGATTGAACACCTTTGCCTCGGAGTTCAAGCCGTGATTGATTTCCTTCAGTCGGTATCTGGTGCAAGCAGCTACAACGATTCCCGGTGATTAATTAGGGCACTTGAGGACTGCGACGAAGCTCGAAGCAAAGAAGACTTAGACAAACGAAGGAAACCGGGAAACGTTTCTCGCCAACGCAACCATCGAAGTAAACCCGCAACTCAAAAATATTGAATGATTACATCGACTTTAATGTCATCGGCGAACTGGATTCCGCGCCCTAAATTGTTCAATGAAGGTGAGCTTGATCAAACTTGAGCATCGGCAGCAGTCGAAGGCAACGCTTGTCAATGCAAATGAATGAACCCATTGAGGCGCAAAAGCTTCTCCGGATTATGCAAATTAAGGCAAATACGTCAAGTATTCTTCGTTCGTAATTTTCCGCCTAGAAACTTTTCCTCTCCTCTTTGCGATGTGTTTGTGACGAACGTGTTGTGTCGGAGTCATCACACGAAGAAGAAGTAGTTAGATATTGATCCGAAAGTTTCACCGCTCGAGAAAGCATAGAAGTCTTGAATAAATTGGCATAAATCGTGATTAAAACAAAACTGATTCGAAGGAATCTTGGCTACGTTAATTGGCTGTGGCAGCTAAACTCCCCCAACGGCGGCGCTTAGCGCTTGACACATGTCGAGCAATTGTCCTTGCATGAACCAGCAAACTCGATGCGGTACATGAACAGCTTGAAAATTGTGCAGAAGGGATTAGGAGCATTGAAGAAATTGTTTCTGCATCCCACACACAAGAGTTCTCGTCGAGAAAGAAATTTGTTTATTCCGCTTCCAGAAAGTTTGAGATCTGCCGAGGATTTTCGTGGCTTTTGTTTGCGCTCGTGGAAAAATCCTCCTTGATGCCTTCGACAACGCACAACCGAGTATCCATCATAAGTCTACGTTGTCGTAAAAGCAACTTTAAGATGGTAATTTCCCTCAGACACTAACGCGAGCATGAAGGTTGTTTCATCTCTGATTTATGACGTAACAACTCTCGCTGCTCTCCGCTTTCATGATAGCAAACGGGTCTTTCAAGCTAATCCATCAATTACACCCCGACAGGGAGGCAGTTTCACGACGAGGGTGGAAGTGTCATCTCAGCTCGCTTGAAAACTCATTGACCCGTAATTAAAAGTTATCGCGATGATTTCGTGTTCAGTGGGCTCCTAATGGCGCTTTTGTCGAGCAACCATCTTCCGCTGGGCGGGTCTCAATTATTCAGAAAGGAGGAGATGGCGTGAGTTGTAGCTTCAATGGAAGAGGAAAGAGTCAAGAGGCTTCTCTTCGATTGATTCTTCTTGGAACCTCGTTCAATGATTTAACGCTCAAAGTTTTAATTTGCCATTCGCAAGAAAGTCGTAAAATCTTCCATCAAACGTTGTCGGTTTATCAATTTGAGCTTTTAACGGCGGCCCGAAATTCGCAGACAATAAACTTGAACTGCGCCATGTGCTCCAGACAAATGTACATTTGATTAAGTTTTAATGGCTCGGCGCTATTTTACAGTTTTCCGAAGCTGTAAATGCAAAATCAACACTAAAAGTTTGATTGAATCGCCTTCGTTGATAAGCGATAAATTTTGCTAATTCTGCCCAAAAAGCTTTTTGAAGATTTCCCGAAGAACGCTTCCATCATAAATTAACTTTCATTAACACAGCGAGGGGAGACGAGTCCTTGCTCGCCAATCAATTAGACTTTGGAGAAATTGCTGTCAATACCGAAGAAGAAGACGAAGCTTATTAAATGAGAAGACGTCGGCGAGCAAGTTTGGAGTTTCTTTTCGCCATGGATTCGACGTCTGTGACGCATTGACGAGTAAAGATTCGTTCGTGATCAAGTCATTGATTGAAAAATGACGGTCAATCCATCAGTTAGAAAACGCAAATATTTGAAATGAAGCGCTTTTGAAACTAATTAATTATCTAATAATATTCGAAAAAAAAGTTTCTGGTTCACTGGGGGAGTCAGATGATTCATTTCGATGGATAGGTGAGCGTAGGCTTGGACAGTTGATGCCACACTTCCGCATTGACGTGACTACTTTAATCTATTGATAGCTCCTACTTCACACAATCCACGTAAAATTCAAATTTCATCCACCGAAATTCAAAGCGCAAAGACTTTCCTTCCACACCCTTGCGAACCTTCCCATATTTATCTCAAGCATTCTTTATGAACTTTTCCTTTCCGTAAGATTTCTTATCATGATCGAGCGGAATTAATTGAAGCGCACGAAACACGGAGTGCTTCGATCCCATACGATTTATTTCAAATTAGTTGCTCCCAACACGCTCGTTGAATTTTAATCAGTGGTCGTTAGTTAACCTAAAGAACTTTTACTTTATGTACTGAGTTCTCTCGCTTTACTTCCCTTGTACTTCTGATTTAATGCTGAAGCTTCACCCTGTTACTTCGGAACTCGCACTAAGTCAACTGTGTAATTGACTTCTCGTTTTCTCAGTTCCTTATCATTAGAGAAGGCCATGGAGCTTACAAACTAATCTCTTGTACACTCGAAATTCATTTCAATCTCCTAACGATGACATCGAACCATTTCCATTTCTTGTTCAACATTCATTCGACATCACTTTGAGGCTTATTAACATTGTGCTTGTTCTAGTTGCCAGAAAAAGCTTTTTTCCCATCCATCAACGCCTAATGAATTAGAAATAATTTATCATCAACTGGGAAATTAAACAGCCGCCTACAAACTGCCTGGCAAATTGAATTCCGAGAATTCTCCGGCATATCAATTAACATGGAGAACTCCGAGAACTCCACGCAACCATAGCACTTTAACCTTTTCAACTGTTGAGCACCTCGAGGCTTGACATACGAAACTTTTCCAGTCTCGCGGCAATTGATCAATACTAGAAACTTAATCATTGGCAATCCTCCGCAATAAATTACATAGCCGGTCGCTTTTTCAGGCGATGAAATTAATTCACTGCCCGCTGGCGCCTCAACAGACTTGGAACAATTGAGAGACAGCATTAAACTATCTGAAAATTTACGATTATGATTTCACGAGCGATGATGCTAAACTAGTCTCAGGCCAAGACATAAATCAAAAAGAAATCGAACCGAGAAAAGCGCGTGGAGCCCAAAGATCGTCACAACTATACTCCAATGGAGTAGATAGATAGTATTCCATGTATTTACATCCGACCAGAGAATATCTGAATGCAACGTAGTAAGCTGAAGATATCAACGAAAGTTTCTCGGTTTCCAAACAATTCGCTCGAGATTTCCTTTGTGTTGTCTCCGCTCCCACGTTCGCTCTGCTTACGTCAGTTCATGGCAACATCGTTCCCATCTCGTTGACAAATCAATGGCGTCGACCACAATGGTCAATCTTCAAGCACAGAAGAAATGAGTTGGTAGGATTTCTACTCCGGACAATTGAATATAATTGAACGAAAAGCTTTTCTCGTCCCTTCGTCGTGCAGCCCTGTCAAAGCCATTTAAATGGCAGAAATTTATGTTTTGGAAAACGTTCCTTTTCAGAGCCGAATAATGCTCTGGTGCCGTCTGATAAATCTTCAGACTCTTCCTTAAAGGATTTTTTCGCCTCACTCAATTCGTTTTCTCGACATCTCCGCGTAGGCGATGCGCTACTTCCTCGACAGTTTTGGCATGACTAATCGTGACGTCGCAAACATTAATTCCAGCGATAAATTTGACGGATTTCGAAACCTTCAATGGAGAGGAGTCAAGAGATCTCTTCGATGAAAAGGTTAATCGATTATGCCATCTGAAGCATGAGTGTGCCATATCCAATCACCCGCTTTACCCTTCACTGTTTGACAAATTTATTTGCCTTGCAGCTCGCTTCGGTGCTATAAATAGAAAAGCATCGCAAAGCTTCCGATGGCTTAGCAGAGATTTAGGTGAACGAAAATGCAGGTGCACGAAAGGCTGTTAATGTCCATCGGTAGTTTATTGGTCTCCCGATTCGATGTCTTGCAGTCAGTCAAGGCTCGTTAACTTTTAATCTCTTGATAGATTTTCCATGTCAAAGTTTGCTTGCCTTCAACTCGAGTTGAATTTTGCTGACGATATTCGCAATTTAAAAATCTTCCTGCAAATTCAATTTCAAGAGTTTTCATCTCTCGAGGGCGGATGAGACTATCATAAACACATGCATAGCTGATGCATAAAGTTTATCTTCATTTCCAGGGCAATTTATTTTCCCGACTTTTCCAATCTTTCCGCTTTTTTCACAAGCACGACAGAGTTGTTTTGGTATAAACTCGTGAATTGGGACGCTAAATTATCCAGCTCTGAGGTGACTATGGAACCATTAAGGCTCAAAATAAGAGGACTTCTATATTTCTATCCAAAAAAAATATAAAATGATAAATTGTCAATGAACATCATTGCATTTGCTGCCGATTGAGTTCATGTAGAAGATAAACAAGATTGAATAGCTCCGTCGTCTCAAACAAAATATTTAATTACCAGTGCAACCTTTGAATGTTCAAACTCAATCTAAATTTTAGTGCTTCTTAATTTGTTTTCGCCCAATTTTGCCAAGTCGAAATATGTTCATTTCAAATGAAAGATCTGAATGCTTTGTGCGATGAGTTTAGGTTCATGTTTGAGAATCGCCTTCGTTTTGTGTCTTCTTGTGATGAGATTAGATCGCTCTGACAAGATTCAAAGCGGGATGGTAACAGATTTTCATTGAAAAGGCCAGAAAGTGAGCAGAGAAGAGCTTGAGAGAAAGGTTCAAGATTATGAATCAAAGCTACGAGTCCATTCAATTGATTGGCTTTGATACATCATCGATATCTGTGGCGTCCGAGGGACGAAGGGACATTGGGCGGCCTCGCTTCGCCCCATAGGCTCGAGAATATTGAGGAATCAGCATGAAATTTGTGAGGAAAGAAATCAAAATCCATCAGCACGCTTTGCACGAACAAGAAAAATCAATGCTCGGACGTATTGATGTTGTCAGAACGTTAAATATTTGATGAAAAGAACTCGTTCGGTTTCCATTGTGCCTCATAGATTCATTTTCCCCGGAGACTGACATTCATTGCAATCATGGAAAAATCTTTGCCATTCACCATGTCAATTTCGTTTCAATTGCACAGCAAACGTCCGCACATATTGAGGTGACATGATGACAGAAATTTGTGTTTTGTGTTCACCAAAAGCTTCGCTAGGGCTCAGGCATGCTCGCTCAGCTTTTGTCAACATATTCTAACAATGCGGAGCCATCGACTTCAACGTGATATAGAAATTGAACTAGAACGGATAAATGGTTTCGAAGCTTTTAAAACTTTCGTTAGATTTTGAAGGTTTGAAAAAATATCTAAGTTTTGTCTAGTAGATTCATCAACTTCTCGTCTAGAAATTCGCCTCATCAATGAATCTTTGTCTTTAGCAACATCCAGTGGCTTGAAATTTGCTCAATAGTAGTAAACGACGTCACAGTTGTGCTCCATCGCTTGAAAAACGAAACTGTTCGGAGGAGGAAAACTTTATTCGAAAGCAATAAATTTCCCATTTGTAGTCATAAATTAATGCAGCAAAAAGCATAAAAGCGTATCGATTCGTCCTGTATTGTTCTGCGAATGGTTTACGTGTTCTAGTGGCAAGATTTCCCATGGGCTTCCCTTGCGCCATCGTTAGAAAGCCATTGAAGATTCAAAGAGGATTAAATTGCAGTGACGTTTGGACTGAACTGCTATGACGACATGCCCGTTCATTATAATAGTTAACTGCCGACGTCTGCTCACGCTCATTTCATTTCCACAATTCACGTAACGCTGGTGGAACGTTTTTCATTCAGTCGATTCCAATGTGTTCGTGAGCCTGCGAGCTTGTGTTGGATGTAGAAATTTTTAATTTCCTCCACACGAGAAAAGCTCTTGAAAGTCGGAGAACGCGAGAGAGAGCCGAAAAGCTCTCAGTTTGACGTCAGACGCTTTCATATGGAGCAAAGTGGTGAAGAATTCACTGTTGCTTTAATGAAAATCGCCTACATTGTCAGATGCTGTCGGCGGAGAAGATTAGTCCAAGCTCACTGAACGATCAAGAAGAAAGTAAACATTCGGCGAAGAATCTGTTCCGATATGTTATGCTGTCGTCATGCGAGCCTGTTTGGCCTTGAAAGGTTCTCCTGCCCTCGAAGCCTCTTCGGGGAAATATAATTTTTCTTTTCTCTTCATACCGGCATGTGAGCTCGCTTGACATCCGCCGACAGATTCGCTTTTGAGCGAGTTATTGAATAACAAAAAATTAAACAAACTGCTATGTTTTTCTCGGCTTCTCAACGGCCTCATAATCAATTCAGACCCGATTTTATTTTTGGAAAAATTGAGAGCAATTCAGCGGCAATTTGCGTTTTTGTTTTGACTCCGCGAAATGAGCGTAAGTGGCAGCTAATGGGGCTCCTTCATTATGCTCCACAAAGCCAGCCATTTCCCGATCGAGTTTAAACGCTTCGAACGAGAAAAGCCAACAGTTTACCGAATATTAGAGTAATTTCATTATGAATTATTTGCTTTACGAAGGGGATTATGGAAAACTGTTGATGTAAACATGAGAAGAAAGCGAAAGCTCGAAAATCGATACGAAAGGCTTTTGCAGTTTCTCTTTGAATGTAACTAGCTCAAGTGAAAGGGATTCAACGAAATATAGGTCGTACTGGGTACTGAAACTGGTAGTTTTAATAGTGATATCTGAGTTGAACGGTATATAGTTGTTTAAGCCGAACATTGTCAGCAAGATTAATTTATAATTACAAGGCAAAGATCTTAGATTAACTGCAAAGTTTGTCAAGTATTCATCACCGACTTTTTTGGATTAAACTATAAATTCTACCTGAAGTTGTTCTTGAGAATCAAAACTTGTAATCAGTAGCTTTCTCTACACTTTTTCTAACGCACAGCCAATCAGTCTTCCGAATAAATAAATTTGAGTCAGTGATTATGAGTCTAGTCGGAGTGCTACATCAATTATGCAGCGACACACTTCGGCCGCTGGGAGGATTTCCAAATGAATCCCGAGTTCTTGCGGCGGAAATTTTTTTTCTTCACAAAGTTCTCTTCATTACGAAAGCTCTAGGGAAAGCCTGTGGCAATCTGCTGCGATGTTTAGGATATTTGGCGCATTTATAAATAGACTTCGACAGCAATTCACACCATGTCAAAGGCTAGCTGATGAAACATTTTTAAAGCTCCGCTCTAGTCGATGAAGGCGCAACCCTTGACCTTGGCTATAATTGAGTTCGAAGCTTTTTTCCTTGATGTGTCCAGATAAAAGTCTTTACGATCGCCGAGCACGAATCGTTGTCTCTCGTTCCGCTTCGCCTAATCGGTGCTTTAATTTATAGCTGGAAAATTAACGAGAATAAACAACTCTTCCTCTGCGCTTTCGCCTAAATCCAAGGCTTGATCTCCTCCCGCATATTAGGTATTAGTTTAATTAGAGGAGAGAGTAATTAGGTTTCATTCATGTTCTTGGGAAATCCTTCGACGAGCAAAAGTGGGAGCACTTGAGTAAGGGCTTAACAAAACACAAAGTGAATAAGAAGCCTTGGAAGGGAAAATTCGAAAAGCTCCACGAAGAAAGGATTCGGTTTTGCTTAATTGTATTTATAATTCTGATCTTGCTTCATGTTTCGTAAATTCAAGAAGCGAGTTTCTTTTTGAGATGTGATCCTAAGGCATTTGATTCCTCTTATGAGCCTCATTATCCTTGTATTAGGAGCTTTCATTCCTTCTGCAAGCATCGAGAAAATTGTCACGTGTCGGTCGAGTTAGGAAAAGCTTTCAGGAATCGCTCAGCACGCCGTCTCGCCGCATCGATAGTTGAATAGAATTGACCTTTACTATGTATTTCACTAACGACAGGTTCCTCTTTCTTTGCAGATGAGTCAATTGAATCATCATTAGTGTCAACTGCACCAGTTGGTGTCAACGCAAATAGTCGTGATAAGGATAACAATAACAATACATCGCTGAACAATGAAACAAATCTACGATCAGCGGCGCTCGAACGCGCCTATGTCCACGATGTGTACGAGAACTGTGAGGAGCCAGTCGGATCAATTAGACCGAAGGTCGCGCAGTTCTTAAGCAATCTTGACCCCGGGTCTCTAGTCTGTGATGTTGGATGCGGCAATGGACGTTACTTGACAGCTGCCTGCAATCCGGCAATCTTCTCCGTTGGCATTGATCGATGCTTTCGCTTAGCCAAAGTTGCACGGAGCTCGGGAGCAGAGGTAAGCTTCCAATCACCTTCGCAAGATAAAGTTCGATCCACAAGTCGAAGTTTCACAGCAGTCGGGTGCTAATTTAATTAACGGTGAAAGTTTTGCGCAACATGCAACAAACTCACGAAAGTGACACGAAAATATTTATTCCCCGCTTCGAGAGGAAAGTTTGAGATAAAGTGTTGAACGTTTCCTTAACACTTTTCCTTTTAATTGAAAAAGTTTTCGGGATGCGGAAATCTGTGAAAATAGCTACTCGTTAATGACAAGAGCTAAGCTGACCTTGAGTAAACGAAGAAACTTTATTTTAATTTGTTGCTCTTTAATGAGCTGTCATCATTGTCGAGATTAAATGAGTCGACCCGGAAAACTTTCGTAGCAGGAAGGAAGACTGAAATAGGCTCAGGAATAAATCATGCCGAGATTACAGGATTCAAAGGTCTTGCGACATTGTGAAACATCATTCAACGGAAATCATCTCGCTCGCCGGATATTGAATTCATCTTTTACAAGCATTAGAATTGCTCGGATGTAATTTTTCAACCTTTTCTGCTTCTTAAGCTCCGATTACATTGGAAGGCTTCAAGAGTTCTTGTTGGTTACAGAGCCATCGGGAATCTCCTTGATATTTTAGGTATTTGCCGTTTCAGGTGTTCAAGCGTAAACCCACAAAAAATGTATTAGAAACTATGAAATTTGAACAACTCACTGAAAAATCTTTTCATATTGCAACCGCCGAAAATTCATAAACTTCTGGGAGCTTTCAAGTGAAGCTCTGCGGGCGTCACAGCCCTCGCTAATAATTTTTCGCTCACGTTTTAACTGCTCCCGTTGGTAGCGACGTCGTAATTGACGTGCGAAAGTTTTCACGCCGAAAGTTCCTGCCAACTCGAGCCTCTCTAACGAGTTAAGAATTTCTCAAATAAATTACAGAAACATAAAGTGTCGTAATTAATGGCATTAGGTAACGACAGTTTTTTCTTGCCGGAGCGAAGAGCTCCGTGAAGGCATGAGCAGCGAACTTCGAAACATAAAGCGAGAAGAACTTGCCCCCGTTTCCCCTGCGAGATGAAAACTTATGGTTGAAAGCCCAATTGCGAATATAATTCAATTAAAATTTATTCTCCGTTTCGCCTCGCTCGCAAGCCCGCGTACTGTTAATGGGCACGACGAGCAAAAAGTTTGTTTTCTCGCAGCTCAGCAAACGCTCAATCGGGATGGAGTGAAAACTTTTAAGTAGAACGGACGGATAATGTTGCTCCTAATGGCGATAAAAGTTTCCATCTTCCCCCGTTCGATTTGTAGCGACGATAAAGATAAGTTCTGTGCAAAGAGAAATACTAGAAGAGCGAGTAGGCGGAAGCGGCAAACATACTTCATTTCTCATCTGTTTGCAGCTATTGAGCATAAATCTTTTATGGTTAATGTCTTTTCATATTTACTTAGCGCACGAGCGATGCAAGATCATTTTTCATCGAAGCCTTGTTTACCAAATATTAAAAGAAGAGATGAAAATTGAAAGGGAAGATTTTACCTAAGTTGGCAGGCTTTGAATTAAATGGAGGAAAATCTGAATCATGGAAATCTGAAAGCAGTCGAGTCGTTCTACGAAGTTTATGGGATAGAAAGCACATGATACATTCAAAAGCCTTTTCAGCCATCCTGCTTTCAGTCTCGGAAAGCTTTTTAATGCTTGCTTACTTTTCGTTGATTGCACACTGCTATTCAAAGAAGCCTTGGAAGCGAGAAAACTTTCGTGCGGATCTGAATGTGGTCGGGTGGGGGGAATGAGAGCAATAAGTGCAACAGAAGCTTGGAATTCTTCCGCTGCGAGGCACGAAACTTAATCATCACGACTCGTATTCAGAATAGGGTGTGGTGAGCACTTTGGCTAACTTGCAGCACGATGTCATTACAAAAGTGAGCAAAGATGTCTACGAGCTCTTCGATCGTTTATGCTAGAACGTTTTTCGAGGTTCCACTCGTTCATGCCAGATAAAAGTTATTGCGGAGTGATAAATGTGATGAATGTCACGATAATTTTAACTGCAACATTCGTGCGATAAGCACACTGAAATAAAATTGTTGGGAAGGAGAACTTCCTGTGCTCCCAAATCGTTAACATTCAGCGTGTTTACTTCGCCTCTAGGTTGAAATTTCCACCTTTGTGTCACCTCAGTGCTTCGGAAGCTTTTGTGCTGCCAGCTGAATGACGTCGGTCGTTACTTATTGCAAGCGTTCCGCAGGCAGAAGTTTGCACAGTCCTGACGACAAATTAAACGACCAAGTTTATTATTTTTCGGAGAAGCATATCGCTTTGATACTGCAAAAATCCCTCGAAGCGAGGCATAAATTAACTTTTTTCATTTGAAATTCCTTCGCGATATTTATGGCTGTCATAGAGCGAAACAGTTAATCCTTGCTACACTTTTACAGTGCTGTTTACATGTTCACTTACTGAATCTCGGGCGAACTGCCGCGTCATCGCAAAAGTGTAATTCAGTTCCGTGCTGAATTATTTTTTATTGGAAATGGGGCACGTTGCGCCTTTGTAACGGAATTGCGGCGAGCGAGATAGTTTGATGAATTATGAACGTAAAACAGAGCTAAAGAGCTTTTCACGCTCAGGAACCGAGCACAAAACGCTTCGCAAACAAACGTGCACAAAGTCGACATGAAAACGCTCTTAGCTTGGTTCACGTTCGCCAGCCAAGAACTCTCGGAAGACAAATGGCTTTAAATCAAAGTTGTGTGCAGCAAACTGCGGAGTTTTCCTCGGAATGAAGGGGAGCGTCTTAGCCGCAAGTTTATTCATTCCATTCGTTTCAAGAAATTTTGGAGGAACGAACCGCCCGTGGAATTGATAAAGGGCAAGATTATCCCCTCAAATAGAAAGAAATGCTCACTGAAACAAAAGAGATATTTTTCATTAATATTTATCGAGTGCGGTTCGATCTAATGAAATTTTCTTTCTCTTTGAGGAGTTTCCTTTCTGAGTGAAATCAAGGAAAACATCAAATTTTCTTGACTCTCGAGCCCTTCAGACTTTTCTACGCTCATGAGAAGCAGCAATTGTCTGATTTTCCGAATTGTCGGTGGGGTGGAAATGGGTTTCGAGGACGCCAGAAGTTCAAAAATAGAATCGCATTGTCTGGCTGGCAGTGACAGCTACGCGACGAGCATTTACACAAAGCACTGTAAATGGCGTATCGAATTAATTTTCCTCCTCTTTTTCTTTCTCGTTCGCTCTCGCTTTCATTCAACACGGAAGGTTGCAACTTGTGATAACTTAGAATTACCATTCCGCGATGAAAGCTTCGATGCTGTTCTGTCGCTGGCGGTAAGTCAAATTTATTTCCAGCTCGTCTTCAAATCAGTGTGGCAACTTCTTAGGCCATTCAGCCTTTTATTTATATTTACCTGTCGCCAACAGGTTGTGCATCATTTCGCGACGACAGAGCGCAGAGTAAGCGCCATACGAGAGTTAGCTAGAATACTGCGGATCGGAGGTCGAGTGATAATCACGGTGTGGGCGTTGGAGCAGAAGTCGAGACGCTTCGAATCACAAGACGTTTTGATTCCATGGCAATCGCCAAAGTCCAAGAATGCAGCGATATCGGATGACGAAGAGGACGACGACGAGTTTCTGCCCTATCACGCGTACACTTATAACGAGGACTCAACGCATTCCAACTCGAGTCGCTCGCAAGGCGACGGAGATAGCTCAAGCCTATCATCATCCTCTCCAAGCGATACGTGTTATAGCTTCGTGCGACGTGCTCTTCAGGTGAGAATCACTTTGGATCTGTACACGAAGCCTCCCTCTTAACGCGTCTCTATCCTCATTGCACGATCTCATAGAAACTAGCCGGCGGCAAGAAAAGTCCTTGGTTCTTGGACTCATGGAACTCCAAGGACACGAAGAACGACAGCAGCCTCGACTACGAGGACGCCAAGGACCTTCCCATTGAGCTTCGTCGCCTCGAGGACTTTGATGACATTCCCGAGCCTTTGTCAGCTGCAGGGTTGAAAAGTCGGAGCTTGGGAAGCATCTTGAATCCTCCGCCTAAGCAAATCGTCAGATCGCGCTCAAGTGTTCCCAGCCTTGGTGCTGAGATGAAGCAGTCTCAGATAATCGAGCCACTTAACCACGCAGCGCTCGCATCTTCAGTATTATCAACGTCAGCTCAACCGTCGGCCAATGGAACGCCATCGAGACGACCCAAACTCATTAAGCAGAAGCAGTCAATCTCCGACGACCCCGAGTTTCCATTCGATGAGAACTCTCCTTACAAAAATATTACGCACAAAGATTTAAGAGCTCAATTGCTTCGAAAGCAAAGCTCGCTCAACGAAGAACTCATGGCTGAAAGCCGAATCAGAGAGAAGGAAAGGATACGGAAGCGAATTCAAAAGCAAATGTCATTAAACGAATCGTTTCTATGTCGGGCAGTGTTTACGAAGCGATTGCAGGTCATTCGTGAAGGTTTCACGACGAAGCTTAAAACATCAACCGGTAGCTTGGAGCGTGTGACGAAGAGCGGAATCGTCAAAATCATGCAGAATATAAAAAGCGCCAGTAATACGGGTCAATGTAATCAGCAAACGAGCGAAAGTGCAGCGAATCGGACGAGCGAAAGCAAAGCGATGAAGAACGGTCCTTTGAGTCGCAAACTATCGAGCGGAAATTCCTACGAACGAAGCTCTTCAGTCTGTTCATCGATTAACAATGATGTGGCGGATAAAATTAGACGACACTCGCGCGAAAGCGGCTCAGGTGAGTGACCGACACAAAGCTGACTCAATCGTTTGTCTAACGGAATCGACTTTATATTCGCAGATTCATCGAAAGACAGCAGCCTACAGAGTGACACCAGCATCGAGTCGGAGGACAGTTTTGCATCTGTGATCTATATTCCTAAAAAACCTGAAACTCAATCGAACAAAATGCCTTCAGTGCCAACATCTCCCTTGATAATGCCTTGTCCAACGCCAATTCACTCTCCCGCTCCTGTCACAAACCAGCGGCAAATGTCCGCGAAAGAAACGACGCGCTTCTCGTTCGAATCTCCGCAAATTGAAAAGTCTGATCCGCTGAAAGCACAGGCGACGACGCGTCAAGTGTCGACGACGCTGCGAGCGAATGTTAGCGGCGTGCAAACGAAAATCAGCACGATCATCACGCCTCCAACACCGGCGCCTGTCAAAGTCACCAACAGTCCGCCGTTCCAGCCGAAACATTTAACGCCAAAAATTACGCGACAAACGATCAAAAATCTGCCGCCAATTCCAAAGTTCAAGAAGCTTTCAAGCTTCCCAATCGTTCGACGCGTAACATCGTCAAACTCAAACGTCACAGTGCCAAAGCTAATGTCCCTAGAGCTCTTTAATCCCGAGACGGACGATCTAGACAGCGACTCGAGTGAACCGTCATCGCCCGACTCAATCGACAGTGTCATCGCTTTGCAGCCGCCTTCGTCAAACTCGCCAACCGAGCCTTTATTGAGCGGCGAAAGCGCAGAGACATCAGTAGACCAATCCGAAAACGTTGCAAACTCTTCAGTTACGTCTACAATTTCGAATAACCTGGAAGACTCTATCAGTGTAAAGTTGCGGGAAGAAGAGGCAGCGAGCAACAGTCCGACGGGTAGCGGACAAATCATTGTGAATCAAAACGACATTGATCTTAATGCAAAGCTGACGCATCAAGACCGCGTTGTGACGAACAACGACGACACCAGCGAGAGCTTAAATAACTGTCGAGAACATTTGGTGGAGTTCGCTGAGAAGTTAAGCGCACAACTTCTGAGAGAACTAGACGACGAAGAGGACGCATTCGAGTGTAACTTGAGCTTTGACAGAGAAGAACCCGCTGCAATGCCAGGCGAAGATCCGTATTTGCGTAAAATTAATGGCGAAATCCGAAACTTGAGTTTGTTGCGTGATGAATTGCGTGAGAGGCGGTTGATGCTGGCAAACTTGAGCACGAAGAGTCGAGGCTCGCAAGAGGCGGAAAGCGGGCATCAAAGCTTCTCCAGCACGCCTCCCACGACGATTCAGGAGCTCGAAGAAGACGATTCGCCACCGCTCTCGGCGAAAATTCAGTCGCATCTATCGCAGAACCCAAACCTAATTACGAATCTCGGAACGCCGCAGGCAGCGAAGAAGCAACAAAAAATCAACGACTTCATCCCGGAAGAAAACGAAGAGAACGCCGACAACGAAAGCTCAAAAGCCGACGAGGATTCAAGTCTTAGATCACGCATCAGCTTTAGTCACATGAGCTACAACACGACAAACAACAATTTCAGCAACACCAATGACACGGCATTGCTTCTTCAAGAAGACAGCTTCGACGAGGTCGACAACAGTAGCTCGTTGGGCCTGCAGCAGATGAAACAAAACTTGCTCAAAAATCTCAAACATCCCAGCAAACTCAACGACAGCAACAACAACAGCAACACGAATTCGTGCGAGTCCTGGGCAAACTCCAACAGCACAACAGCATCCCTTGATAGTCCGTCGGTTGGAGGCGGATCAGCAACTCATCATCGCTACTATCACGTGTTCCGTGAGGGCGAGTTAGATGCCCTCATCAACAAGAACATCGGGAACCTGCACATCGTCTCATCATACTACGAGCGGGCATCGTGGTGAGTAAACGCTACACTTTAAACTTTCATCCATCCGTGATTAATGAGCTTCCCTTGTGGTCTGATCCTAATGAACTTCCATCCTCTACCCGCAGGTGTGTCGTCTGCGAGAAGGTTCAAGTGTGGACGATATGATTGTGCGACCTTTACAGAAAATTGTTCCGATTCAACGAATTCCATAATTTATGCATTTTATCATAAGTCATTTAAACGATTTCGTGATGGACGTGAAGTAAATCTTGATGGAAACTAAATGAGAAGCTCGAATCGAATTATTTGTGGATTGTCGTTTCCTAGTTTCTAAATTGAATTCCAACTCTTTTCATTGTTACGTCTGAAAATAGAAAGCGATCTTGTACATAAAAATAAATATCAATTCTCAGCTCAGCGCGACTTCAAACCTAGTTTCAGGTTTTTTCTAAAGAAAGAACAACGATCGATGTAAATCAATATCTACACACTCAATACAGGACAAACAGATAAATATCAATCTAGATTACAATTAATATTCAATACACGCTACTGTATATTCAAAACTTTCGGTTCGCTGGCAGCTTTTGCAGAGAGATTTCAATCAAATTGAAAGTTTTTTGTCTGAGCTCTGCTGATTACTTCATAGCTTACTCAATACTCTTTCTGAATCAATCCAAAGCACATCGATTGATCAATTTTGTCAGAACTTTTGCTCTGGACTGACTCAGAATTAACAGGCAAATTCAATCAAAGTTTTGGTTTCTCTCTTGTATTTCAATTCTTGATTCTATTCGAAGTTATCTTTGAAACTTTCTAAGCGCAACTAACAAAAGCTCTCGAAAGCTTTTATGTCTAGAAGAGAACTTTTGGCGTGAGAGCTTTCGTTGAGCTTTTGGTGACTCCGAAATTATTAAATTGTTTTCAACTCAACCTTCAAACATTTCTCGAGAGAAAACTGACAGTAATAACCAAAACAGATCACGGCTTGGCAATGAAATATTGTTGGAGAATCGCAGACGAAAAAAATTCTTCCATTTCTCATCAACGACATTGAAACGACTCATGACTTGAAAACTAAACTATTGGCTGCGCAAAAAGATGTAACTGATGATTGATGAACGTTATGAAATGATTGTGTTAACGCAAACTATGTGAGTAGATAGCTGAATTGAAAAGATGTAATGTTGTCAAGCGAAATGTTCGAGAAAGTGTTCTTTGTAAATATCTAATGACCTTCGATGCTAACGACTTTCTAATTCGCGTTAATAGTTTAAAGCAGCTCGAGACCGCAGTCAATCTCATTTCATTAATTCCAGATGTGTCTGACTAGAGGTCGAAAGTTAGGTCGTTAATAACTAATTGCGACGAGTAGGAGAAAGTTTATTTCCGGGAGCACAGCCTAACGATTGGGTGTTCGATGGGTGACTCGTTTCTCGCCTTCGAGCGTGCATTTCTCGATTTATCGCGCTCTCCTTTCCAAAGCTAGATAGTCACCATTGAACATATCTCCTTGCTTTTGATAGAAAGACAACTTGAACAAGGAAAATTATAAAGAAATCTTGGAGTTTATTGAATTTTCAAAATAAGTAAAAGAAAGTTTTCTTTTCTCTCGAGGCTGATCTCATGAGTCGACTTTTTCAAATAAATGCTGTAAATGAACTAAATTGAATTCTCAAAATAAATAACAAATATTTAAAGAAAATCTTAAGCCTTTATTATTGAAAAGTTTCACAGAGGATCGTCGATTGGGATTCAATGATGATAATTTCCAGCGTACGAAGTCGATGGCATCGACATTTGATAGTCTCCGGTGTCAACGGCTGGAAGCAACGGCGCTGGCGGCTCGTTGGCGATCCAATCAAGAAGCGAGTGCTCAGACATCTTCAAGCATTTGTATTGGTCGTTCATGAGCGTCTGTGAGTAGCTCTGTTGGTGCATGAAAGCTTCTTGTTCTGCGGAAGTGTCGCCAAGCTGCTTGTAGAGTTGACTTTGAATTGAACTGCCCCAGAGCTGAACGTTGACGTCGGGAATCTTTCCAGCGAGTTGCAGAGATGGAATGACCATGTTCATCGCTTCTTTTGAGTTTCCGATGCTCAAGAAAACTTGACTGAGCAGAACCAAAGAGCAAGAAGTCAGCCGGTTGAGATCTTCTGCATTCCCCATTTTCAGGGACTCGCGCAGGAATCTTTTGGCTTCGTGGAATCCACCTTTGTAGAACGAATTGAGACCTTGAACCCAGTAATAACTTCCAAGCAATGCTTGATTGCTGAAGTTCGGCGTGTGCTCTGCAGCGATGTGATTCAGTAGATTGCGAAGCTTCTCATCCTGGCCAGTTCGCAAGTACACGACGGCTAGATTGAGGTTGCTGAACAGCTTCAGTTCTCGGTGGTTTGTTTCAGCAACTGACGCAATGAACTGCTGCTCAGCACGCTCGTAAATGTTGCTTGACATAGCATACAGTCCGAGAAGACAGTGCAGTTGAGCAGAATGTGTTTTCAGCAGACTTTTGTTTGGCGATGCGAGACAGAGATCTTTAGCCATGGCGATTTCCTTGATAGCCCACGAGCGGTTTCCCATGATGAGACGACACATCGCAATGTGTTCGAGCAGAATGACTTCGAAAGTCGCCAGAATCGGTTTGTTTTCTTGCAACTTCAGCTTCTCGATCTGCGTCAACGCCTTCTCGGTGTACTTTTGGCTTTTGTCTAGGAAGCCGCTTATCATCGATTGCGATACTGTTAGCACATAGACAAGTACGAACAATTGCTCCTTGGGAAGCCACATGAAATTCTCCGTGGGCTGTTGGCCGAAAATTTGCTCGTCTGGTGGCCAATTGGTGCTGACAATAGTCTGAATGATTCGCTGAAGTTGCTTTAAAATCTCTTTCACTGACTTGACGTGGCCAAGCTGAAGAGAATTTGACACTTGCAGGATGAGATGAAAGACTCGAGAGTACTCTTTCAAATGCTGATTCGTGATCGTTTCCAGACAAGCTCCCGCTTGATTGAGCAAAGCGATGACGTCGTTGGACTTTCTCTCGATGATGAGGATCATTGCGCGATTAAGGAGAAACTGAGTTTTCAAGTAGCTTGAGTTATTCTCTTCAGCTGACTCAACTCCAATCGATAGCAACTCAGATGCCAAGCTGTATTCCTTGTCGTTGGCGTGGATTTGCTGGAATCGGAATTATAAATAGTGGAACGATTCTGAATCGCAAGACTTTTCACTTACAGCAATCTGGAACAAAAGCTTCGAATGCCAGAAGATGTTGTGCTGTGAGTTCTCGATGGCCTTTCGCAAGATCGTCTTTGCAGTGTTCGACTGGTTTTGCTGCTGATAGAGCTGCGAAAGAGTACAAGCCGCATCGAATCGGATATCATCAAAGCCTTGAATTTGTTGACTTAGAGTCCAAGCATTTTCCAGATGCGAACGAGCAAGCTCAACGTTGTTCGTATACGTGAAAAGCATTTGGCCGATCTGCAGATGAGTTCGAGCTTCTACTTTCTTGGAGAGCGGCGAGAAAGTGAAAAGCTAAGGAAGAAAATTTGTATAAACAAAATTTTTATGAAAACCTGAATTAATTTACCGCTTCGAGACATTGAATGCTTTTCCGGATGTTTCGCGTCGTTCTGAAGTGCTCCGCTAGGCCAAGTAGCGCAATGTATGCTCGTTCTTGCGACTGCGATGGCGCGTTCATGATAGAAAATTGATTAAAGCAAAATTTGTTGTGCAAAAAGTTTGTTATTGCAGTTGAACCTCGCGATTGACTGAAAAACCTCGATTGACTGACCGAGCTCGATTTCAAATTCTGGAAATTCGTTAAATTATTTTGATTGAAACTTTTTATGTATTTTATGTTCTCTAAGTAAATAAATGTTTTGAGAATCATTTATGCTTCAAAAGTTATCAGAGTCGAGCCTAGATTCTTCGCTCTTCTTGTCGTTTCTTGTCTCTTCGCCGTGCGCTTGACGATAGATTGGATTGTCGAATGATCTGATTGTCGCCAACTTAAAATTTCTTTTCCTGTACAAGAAAACCAGCATCGCGACCTGAGAAACCAGGAAAATGTATAAAGAGTTGAAGTAGGTTTGATATTAGTTAAACAGTTCAGGGGAAGCTTCTTAGATAACTTACTAAAACACTGCAGAGCAGAAAGATCATGATCGATATAACAAACTTTGCAACATCCGCCGAGCTTTCTTTTACTTTCTCTGTAACCAATTTGTGACAAAAAGTATTTGGCGATAAGTTTCTTATCACTCACCGCACGACGTTTCGTCTGTTCTGTCCTAAAGAAATCAAATATTTAGTCAAGGCCTTCAAATCTACTTTGCTTCTCGAAACAAACTGAAAGCTCAAACCCTCAAAGCTTCAAATTTACTTCTAATTATCTTGATGTTTACCTCACAGTCGTATACTCCGTCGCAATAACTTGTGAGAGGAATGCATTTCAGGTGATTATCGCATTCAAACTTATAATTCTCGTAGTTGCATTGGTCCAACAAACCGCAGGCAGTGCTGATAAGAGCGAACGTCACGTAAAAAACTTTGATAAACATTTTCGCACGTCTCTTTAAATATTTAACAAGTGGATTGCTCAAAATTTGTAAATCTACTGAAGTGTCGCGATAAGAACCGCTTGCGCGAAATTATCATCGTCGTCGATGATCTTGCAACTTCGATGAAAACATCTCGGACTTCGCTTATCTTCTTTATTTATTCGTAATTTCTTCTCAAATATGAATTATAAAATGAGCTTACAAACGGAAATCTCGGAAGAGAACTCTGGGGTTTGGCAAGACGGCTGATCGAGCGCCTCTCGAGCCGAACAACGAGCAGGTGTTCGCATTAAAGGCTACAATAGAAGATCCGTCTTCCACTGAATTGATGATTTTGGTGTAGCAAGCCTTCAAGTTCTCGGCTGAAGTTTCCCATCCTGAGTTGCCAGTCTCTCCCACCGATTCTAAGGCGGCGAGAACAGGGTCGATTGTGCTTTTGGCTAAACCAAAAAGCTCCAAGATGCGAGCAATGATTTCGTCTCCTTGAGTAAAGATGTTGCGTCCCGTCAGAGCTCTGATAAATATTTCACCAAGGTTGGTCGCCTCTCTTTCAGCAGAATCTAAACTTGCGGATGAGCCAGTTGAGTTAGAAGCAACAGCTTCATCTTCGATGCAGTTGGAAATCGCGTAACCCGAAAGCTCATCGATCTGGTCGAGGAAATTTCTCAAGTTAGCAACGCAAGCGTTTTCCTTGAGAGCACCGATTGTAGCACGAGCTCCTGCATCTGTTACTGCAATCGTCTTAATGTTAGCCTCAATGATTTCCAAGGTTTTTCTCGAATTATCTTCCTCTTTCACAGTCAAGACTGCACGGTGTGCGGAAATAGCTGCGACAACTTTGCTCTGATATTCAAAGACTTTAGTTTTAAGTTCGTCAATTTCTGCGAGCACTGCGTCAGGTTTTACGGCGTCGGATGTGATAACGAATAACGCAAAAACGGCTAACACGACAACGAATGATTTCATCTTGGAGCTGAAGTTTGGGACTGCAGGCTCAACTAGATCGGTCCGACTTTTATTCAAAAACTCTTGAACCAAAGAAGTCTTATCATTCGCAGTTTCCATCTGCAAAGCCCAAACTGAGATTAAGATTCCGATAAGAGAAGCGAGATCACAAGTTTCTTCTCTACGATGACGATGCTCTATCGCAATCGCTCACTTTTTGCTCTAACGTGATCGACGCACTAATCAATGCGATTTCTAGAATTGATGCCAGCAAACATTTGAAAGTTCGTGCGGTAAAACTCTCAAAAGTTTGCGACGACGTTTTGACGCTAAGTCGATATTTTATAATCAAGAAGTCAAAATATCATCTGACAAGATAGAAATCGCTTGAACAAAAATGGAACAGTCACCAGCCCAACCTCAACTCGACGCATCTCGAGATCCAATCGTCTGTCTCAACCATTACGTCCTCGAGCATATTTTCGAGCACTTGACAGCGAAGGATGTTTTGGCCGCTTCTCTTGTGTCAACTGCGTGGTTCAAAGCGACTGAAGCTTCACTGGAATGCGTTAAAAAGCTTAAACTCAATATTGCCAGACCAAGCTCATCAGCAACTAATTTCTGCAAAACAATCGCCAACGATCTCAGAAGCTCACGACAATACCAAGCGATTTCGCTGGGTTTCTTCAATGATGAAAATTTCTCAGACGTTGTGAAGCTGTTCAGCGGCAGGCATTGGAAGCGCGTCACTATCTGGGCAAATTTCGAGACGCTCAGTCAAATCTACGAAATCCTGAGGCTTGTTGAAGAACACGTTGAGGAGCTTCGTCTCACTTTCGTTTCAGTGATGCATCGAGGCCATTTCACCGCGATAGGGAAATTTAATTTCTTGAACCTGAAGAAGTTGGTCGTCAGACATAGCAAGTACCACGGTGAATCATTGCTGGACCTTGGGATATTCAACGATTGCACGTCATTGAAGGTCCTTCATATATATGACCACCGGGCTTGTCCTGAACGTATCAGCAAAGTACTTAGAAACAACAAAAGTCTGGAAGAGCTAACCGTGAACGCTGACTCATTTCTGTTTTTGCCATGCAAGCCCGGAGAACCTCTTCAATTCAAACTGACAACGTTCTCAACTACTCGTCAAAGACATTTAGGCGATGATGACAAAAAACGCTTGTTCCTTTTCCTGGAAAGTCAGGCCAACACGCTGCAGAAACTGATGCTGGGTCATTGGTGCAGTCATGAGGTCTTGAAACTTGTCTCTGCGATGCCAAAGCTCAGCGAACTCAAAATAAATCTGATCAGCTACAGTGTTAGAATTCTGAACCGCTTCAGTGATGAAATTCATTGGCAGAACGGAAAGCTAACTTATCACTCCAATGACACTCCAATGTTCACTTCTTCAACGTTCACTAGATCAGAAGTTTGCAGATTTATTTCCTTAATAGTGAAACTTGATGAAATTCTAAGAGCTCAAGAAACAAACTGAGCCTCAAGAGGTAAAACTTATAGCTGCAAACAGTTCACTAAATTTTCTATTTTAATAAAGAACTAGATTACACTGGGCTTCGCCCCTCCCGTCTTCGCGATGGTCACACTTGGCCTTTTATAATTAAGTATACTTATTCTTTCATTAATTCGAAATGTTGTCGTCCTCGAACGTCGGTTATCTTCATTTCTTTTCAAATATGAATTATAAAATGAGCTTACAAACGGAAATCTCGGAAGAGAACTCTGGGGTTTGGCAAGACGGCTGATCGAGCGCCTCTCGAGCCGAACAACGAGCAGGTGTTCGCATTAAAGGCTACAATAGAAGATCCGTCTTCGACTGAATTGATGATTTTGGTGTAACAGGCTTTCAAGTTCTCGGCTGAAGTTTTCCATTCCGAGTTTTCAGTCTCTCCCACCGATTCTAAGGTGGCAAGAACAGGGTCGATTGTGCTTTTGGCTAAACCAAAAAGCTCCAAGATGCGAGCAATGATTTCGTCTCCTTGAGTGAAGATGTTGCGTCCCGTCAGAGCTCTGATAAATATTTCACCAAGGTTGGTCGCCTCTCTTTCAGCAGAATCCAAACTTGCGGATGAGCCAGTTGAGTTAGAAGCAACAGCTTCATCCTCGATGCAGTTCGAAATCGCGTAACCCGAAAGCTCATCGATCTGGTCGAGGAAATTTCTTAAGTTAGCAACGCAAGCATTTTCCTTGAAAGCTCCGATTGTAGCACGAGCTTCTGCATCTGTTGCTGCAATCGTCTTAATGTTGGCCTCGATGATTTCCAAGGTTTTCCTCGAATTATCTTCCTCTTTCACTGTCAAGACTGCACGGTGTGCGGAAATAGCTGCGACAACTTTGCTCTGATATTCAAATACTTTAGTCTTAAGTTCGTCAATTTCTGCGAGCACTGCGTCGGGTTTTACGGCGTCAGATGTGACCACGAATAACACAAGAACGGCTAACACGACAACGAATGATTTCATCTTGGAGCTAAAGTTTTGGACTGGAAATTCCGCTTGGTTTGTCCGACTTTTATTCAAAAACTCTTGAACCGAAGAAGTCTTATCACTCGCAGTTCCCATCTGCAAAGCCCGAACTGAGATTAAGATTCCGATAAGAGAAGCGAGATCACAAGTTTCTTCTCTACGATGACGATCCGACCACCAGAGTTTAATGTCAGATAAAGAAGAAAGTTCAAACTAAAGTGGCAAAAGATAATAAGTTTTATTAATTGTACGAGAACTTGTTGCTTTCTAGTCTACTTTATTCAAGTTTCATTTGTTTTCATGCGAGATAAATAATTTATTGCAATTGGGGGAAGAGATCCTTGGGTTTTGGCAAGACGGGGACGGCCGAACGAGCGCCTCTTCCTCCGAACTTCTTACAAATTGTGAGCTGCGATCCGATGATTGAGAGTCCGTCCTTGACGCTGTTGCTGGTTTCGGTGTAGCAAACTTGCAGCGTCTTGAAGGAAGCTTCCCACAATTCAACGATCCCGTTGGACTTTGCTGACAAGTCAGCGAGCTCAGAATCCAACGATGATTTCTTCTCGTTCAAAAGCTCTTCGACTCTTGCGATTATTTCTTCGCCTTGTGTGAAGACGTTGCGACCAGTCAAAGCTCTGACAATAATTTCTCCAAGCCCACTCGCGTCGTGACTGACTTGCTCCAAGGCAGTGAGGAACTCGCTCGAAGCATTGACGTTGGGTGCGTTGTCAAGCTCGATGCAGTTCGATATGGCGTAGCCCGAAAGCTCAATGACGTCGTCAAGGAAAGCCAGCAAGTTGGCGATACAGGAAGTCGGAGTCTCGGCTTCGAGCGTTGATCGGATCGACAAGTCCGAGGAAGCGATTTCCTTGATGTTGTCCTCGATGATGTCCAACGTCTTCTTATTGTATCCAGATGAGTCCTGGCCGCTAGCTTGGCGGTAAGTGGCAACTGTGGCGACGATTGAGTCTTGATAGCCAAAAACTTCCTCCTTGAGCTGGTCGATTCTTGTGATCACCTCATCAGGTTTTTTCACCGCAGCTTCGGATGCGATCAAAACTGATGCGACGATGAGAACGGTGGCGCTGAAGAACTTCATTTTTGATTTTTCAAGACAACTTTAAGCTTTTTTGCTTGGATTAAGCGGAGACTGCTGAACGCTAACTGATGGTTTGACTGCAGTGAGAAAAGCTTTTTATATGAAATTTCGCAGACGTTCTTATCGTTCAAGAGTTTTCGCTGGAAATCGAAGAGAAGATTCCCTAGATAACCTTGTTCACGTCATCACGATAAGAGATCGCAGTGATTTTCTTTTCAACTACGAAATTCATTTCTCAGAAGAGTTTGCCAGACAAATGTTTTCACCGAAACCATGAACTTGTTTGAACTGCTTAATGGTTTGGCTCAATTTATACCTCGTGAATTCTACGAAGCAACTTTTAGTTTTTGAGGCAATCAGCTAGATCTCCTGTTTCAATTCACATTTGAAGTCATACCAACAGCGAACAAGGAAACAATGTGCAATAAATCTAAGCAGAATTAAACTTACAAATCTACATTTAGATATCGATCTTTCCTGTATAAAAGCTCGACGTAAATTTACAAGTCGTAGATCATGATAGTATTTTTAGTAATGAACTTCAAAGTGTGAAGATGTTTGTATTGCACTCGAAAGTTATTTGTTCTTGTTTTTAAATGACTTCAAATACGGTTAAACACAAAAAGTTCATTTCGGATATTCACGAAACCCATCAGGAGAGAAAGCTGACTACCTCTTGGCTCAGAGGTCTTGCCTCAAAAACTAAAAGTTGCTTCGTAGAATTCACGAGGTATAAATTGAGCCAAACCATTAAGCAGTTCAAACAAGTTCATGGTTTCGGTGAAAACATTTGTCTGGCAAACTCTTCTGAGAAATGAATTTCGTAGTTGAAAAGAAAATCACTGCGATCTCTTATCGTGATGACGTGAACAAGGTTATCTAGGGAATCTTCTCTTCGATTTCCAGCGAAAACTCTTGAACGATAAGAACGTCTGCGAAATTTCATATAAAAAGCTTTTCTCACTCCAGTCAAACCATCAGTTAGCGTTCAGCAGTCTCCGCTTAATCCAAGCAAAAAGCTCCAAGTTGCCTTGAAAAATCAAAAATGAAGTTCTTCAGCGCCACCGTTCTCATCGTCGCATCAGTTTTGATCGCATCCGAAGCTGCGGTTAAAAAGCCTGACGAGGTGATCACAAGAATCGACCAGCTCAAGGAGGAAGTTTTTGGCTACCAAGACTCAATCGTCGCCACAATCACCACTTACCGCCAAGCTAGCGGCCAGGACTCATCTGGATACAACAAGAAGACGTTGGACATCATCGAGGACAACATCAAGGAAATCGCTTCCTCAGACTTGTCGATCCGATCAACGCTCGAAGCCGAAACTCCGACTTCTTGTATTGCCAACTTGCTGGCTTTCCTTGACGACGTCATTGAGCTTTCGGGCTACGCCATATCGAACTGCATCGAGCTTGACAACACACCCAACGTCAATGCTTCGAGCGAGTTCCTCTCTGCCTTGGAGCAAGTCAGTCACGACGCGAGTGGACTTGGAGAAATTATCGTCAGAGCTTTGACTGGTCGCAACGTCTTCACACAAGGCGAAGAAATAATCGCAAGAGTCGAAGAGCTTTTGAACGAGAAGAAATCATCGTTGGATTCTGCGCTCACTGACTTGTCAGCAAAGTCCAACGGGATCGTTGAATTGTGGGAAGCTTCCTTCAAGACGCTGCAAGTTTGCTACACCGAAACCAGCAACAGCGTCAAGGACGGACTCTCAATCATCGGATCGCAGCTCACAATTTGTAAGAAGTTCGGAGGAAGAGGCGCTCGTTCGGCCGTCCCCGTCTTGCCAAACCCCAAGGATCTCTTTCCCCAATTGCAATAAATTATTTATCACGAGTGAAAACAAATGAAACTTTAATAAAGTAGACAGACTAGAAAGCAACAATTTTTGGTTTCTTGATTTCTCCTAACATTTTTCAGTGCAGCTGCTTGCAGGAGAATTCGTCTAAGTGATTTGTTTCTCAGCAATGTTTTTCAAAACTGTTTTCAACAACTGCGTATTTTCTAAACTAATTTCAGATCTTCACTACAGTTTCACTAATTGATTTGCCACTCGTGTACAAAACGTCAAATGTCAACGATTCGTCCAGTAACTTGCAGCAACAGCTTTCTAGCTTTCATTTAGCTACTTTATCTCAGGAATGTCATCAGTAACTAACTGACATTGAGTGACGACTTCCAACCGATTTATGTGCCATTGTTCAAGCGACCAATGGGTCAGTTTTCGAACGACAAACTGAGAATATCGTGACCAGTAATTGTCAGTGCAAAATAAGGCAAGCAGATTAATTGTCATTGACGATAGAACTGCCAACTTCTGCTCCTTACGGAATAACTGAGCATATAAAATCGACGTGCTACTGCAGACGAACAAATAGTTCGGCTGGGCTAGCCTTAAGTCTTAAGGAAAAACATTTACTTCTGTTCAAAATGAATCAGAATGACGTTTATTTTGTAACTCAGTTCAGGTTTTGTCTTAAACTTTAAATCTTCCATGCTCAATCGTCATCAGCTTCTTCCTCTCGCTCCTCCTCCTCCTCCGGTTTCGAATGGATTTTCATGTGAGTCTTCAAAGTTCCACTCTGATGAAATGCGGATTTGCATATTTTACAAACGAAAGGTCTGAGAAATAGATAAGGTAATGAGCCCAGCTTGTGAATTTAGTAAGAAGCTTTTACCTGTCGCCGGTGTGAGTTCGTTCGTGGGCTGACATGTCAGACTTTTGCGTGAAGGCTCGATTGCAATGCCGGCACTTGTGTGGTTTTTCGCCTAGAGAATTCAAGATTTAGGTAATCGAGAAACAGAAATAAAGCTTTGGTATGAGTTACCAGTGTGCGTCCGTGTATGATTCCGAAGAGTTCCAAGTGCGGTGAAACGTTGAGGACAAAAGTCGCATTGATATGGTTTCTGAAAATACAAATGTTTGGTAAACTGAATCGAATTGCGATTGTTCTAAGCTCACCTCTCCCGAGTGGATCCGCTTGTGTTTCAAAAGAGAGCTTGATGTCGTGAACCCTGTTCCGCATTGGTCGCACGAGAACGGATGAGCGCCTAAAGATGTCAATGAATTTAAACTTCATTCTTTAACAGACACTACGAACTTACCCGTGTGAACTCGAGAGTGAGAATCGAGTTCGCCTTTACTGACGAAAGCCGCGGTGCAGTTTTTATGATCGCACTTGAAAGGCTTGACTTGAGTGTGTCGCCTCAAGTGTTGTTTCAGATTTGTGTTTTGTGAAAAACCGCGACCGCAAATCGTGCAAACGAAAGGTTTGTCTCCGGTGTGCGTCCGAGTGTGATCCTTAAGAGTCGACAACATTTTAAAAGCTCGCGGGCAGATGGTGCATTGGAACTTCCGGTCAGGATCGAATGGTTCTTCCGGCTGCTGTTGCTGGGGGTGATTTTCCGTGTGCTCAGTGAAAACCTTTTGGTCTGTGAAGACTTTGTTGCAAACGTCACACTGATAAGATTCTTGCTTGCATGCGTTTCGTCGTTCGTGGAGTTTCAAAGACTTTTCGTTCATGTAGAGAGCACCGCAGGTTTTGCAACGCTTCGCCTCTGGATTCTCTTCCAAGTTCTTTTTCAGTTCTTCCTTGTTGCTTTCCTGCGTCAGCTTGAGTCGAAGTCGCTTTTTCTCGGGAGCAACTTCATCGTCATTCTCGTGGAATCGTTTCATGTGGTTGTCGAAGTTCTTCTTGCGGACGAAGACCATTTCGCAGGTTGTGCACTTGAAGCTGTCTTTGTTAGTTTCGTTCGGTGACTTTTCATCTTTCAACTGACTCGTCTGCACTAGTTGCGCCGACTCTGGATTGTCATCAACGCTTTGAATTATGTAGACGAACTCGTTGTCTCCGAGCTCTTCCAGTTTGCCGCTTTTCGTAGACGAAGTCGGGTTGAGAACGTTTGACATCTCAGCCATTTCGAGAACAACATCCTCAGCTTCCGTTTGCGACTTCTCGACGTCCATCTCATGCACGATTTCGAATTGCTCGTATCTTTCCTCCTTGGAACCGCGAGCTTCTGCCGACACCTGCTTCTTCGTTGGGGATCTGAAGACATAGCGTTGCTGCTCGACTTCGGATTCATCCTCGTCGTCTGATAAATCCAAATAAGTTCGCAACGTCTGATTTGTCCGTACGCACTTTTCGCGGAAGGCGAAGCACTTGTTGAGCTCGGACACACAACCCAAGCAAAGCTGTTGAGGTAGTTGATCGTTCTCTTTGACCTAGAACACAGAAACTTGATTTAATGTTTGAGATTTCAGGAAATTTGTGAGTTTACCTTTAACATTGTTAGCTCTTCAAAGTTACCACAAATTGGAGTTTTTCTTTTCTTTTTCTTGTTCACCAAAGGCATCGAGTTGCCTGAGAACGGCTCCATGCAAGCCCGACATAACAATTCGCAAGAGAAAGCCATCGAACTGATTTTGAAGCTTGTTTACGTTTTGCTGAATCCGCTGAACATTTTTTGCTCAGCGAACTTCAGCAAAATGCTCAGAAATTTGTCCAAAACAACTTTCGATTCCTTGGCCTCAAATGGCTTTAACATCAGTGCCAACCCGGTGTGCGTACAGAGCGTGAGGTGGAGAAGGAAGCCCAGATGGATTCCGCAAGCGAAAAGCAAAATCTTCAGAGTTCCGGAGCGAACAATTTTGCCGGAGGAGGAAAAGCACGAGTGGCTGAGACTGAACAACAACTACAAGTAAGATCGTCAACTATTTATGCAATAGATACATTCTACATGACTTATCCTGTCTCTTTACCTTCCAGAACTCAAATGCGATCGGTTCGGTCGTTTCTCAAAGCTGAGGTTAATAGCAAGAAGCTGAAGGTTGCGGAAGCAATGACGCCGGCCGACGAGGAAGCAGAGTATCAGCGCCGCTGTGCCATCAACGATCAGTGGAACTTCGAGATCTCAAAGATTCGCGACGCGAGAATCGCGAAGGAGATCGCAGAGCGACGTGAATTCGTTAAGGAGCGCCTGGAACTTAAAGTGATCCGAGAGCAAGAAGTTCTGCAGAAAATCGAAGCTCGAGTTCGTCGAGAAAAAGAGAACTCGCCTACATTTATTACGCGTGACAACATTGACCAGGCGATTGAACATTCTCTGGCGAATCCCGTCGACTACAACTTCTCAGTTGACTTGCAAGGCAAAATCTACAAAGGAGCTGAAAGACCTGGAAAAGTCACTCGAAAGCCAGAGGAATAGATTCGGAGCTTTGCTTTAGTCAGTTAGTTACTTCAATAAAAACTTGATTTATTCTCAAAAACAGTCATCGAGAAGTGATCACATCTTTTAATGGTATTTGAGGACGAGTAGAAAAGATGCAGGAGTAACTATGGAGTCATCTTGTGAAAGAGATGAATCCAGTCGGGTGAAACGTTGTATTTTGCATTGATTGGCCCTAAGCTGTAGACGTTAGCACTCCGCTCGTTCGTGTTGGCATTGATGGTGACTGCGTTCTGCTGGAAGTCCGAAGTGAGTCCCAAGTCGACGTCGAAATAAGCGTCGCCGAGCACGAGCTTCGTCTTTCCTGACTTGTAGCGGACGAGCTTGCCGACCAGACCCTCTTCGAGGTGTTCCAGCGAGCACAGGCTCGGACCTTGAGGTTTCGCAGAAGATGTGGAAGGTCCTTGTGAGTCAGCAACGTCAGGAGCTCTCCCAGGAAGAGTGTCGGGTAATTGAAATAACATGAATTCGTTAGGCGTGGCCTCAAACAGCTGATCCATTCGATGAAATGCTTCTGACTTGAACTCCAATCCCGGTTCCAGCTTGATTGTCGTTCCATTCACGTGAGAATTATCTAGTGGAGCTGAAAGTTGAGTCGAAGTTAATCATTGAGTTCAACAGTGCAACATGCAACGCTCAACTCACCCATTTCTACATCATTATCAATGGGCTCAATCTTAATCTTGATGTCAGTACTCAGCTTACTATTGTTTAGTCCAACGCTACGTTTACTTGCTAATGTAAAAGATTTCATCAACCCATGCAAATAGGAAAGCTGAGAGACGACTAGATCACTCATACAGAGGCTGTACCAATGATCCAGCTGCCTTTCAGTCGAGAAACGAGAGTTGTACTTACGATCTTTGATTTTAATTGGCAGGAAGTCATCGGATGAAGAAGTTTTGCTGTCCTCGTCGTCGAGATCGAGCTCGTCTTCGCCTCCTTCGCCTAGAAGATCAGTCAACTTTCTCTGTTCCGCTTCTAGGTCCGACTTGTCAGGCTTAGTGTCTCGTTTCACGATGCGCGGCTTCTGTAGCACTTCAACTGCTGCTGTGTCTCCTCTGGAAGATCCGCCGTGTCCCTCGCCTCGCCGGTTCACTGGAGCGGCCGCAATCCCCTCCGACAGAAACCCGACAGTTTGAATGAAATTGCCTTTCTTTAGCCCAGCATTTGCATTCTTCCCTCCTCGGCCTCTAGCGTTTTTGCCCCGATCGCTTCTCTGATCTCGTCTTGCTCCATCATTGTCGTTGACTTTCTCTCTGCAAAGCAAAACAAATGATGAAATCTGGATTTCTAATTAAACGATTATGTACTCACGTATTCTTATTTCTTGTGACATTGAGATTAGGTGCATAGTTCCGTTTATTCGTCTGCGCCCGTTGGTTTGTTTTCACACTCCGCAGCGACAGATCTCGCTGGCTCGAGAACAAGGAAGCCAACCGTTCGGGATTGATGCTTTCCTTCCGCACTTCGCCGTTGCCCTCAGGCTTCGGAAGCTTCTTAGACATTTTGACACGAGCTCAACGTGTCAAGCTTACACGTTTTCTACTCACGAAATATGAAAATGTTCTGCCGAATGTTGGATTTAGGGTAGCGAACTGAGTCGTTTGGGATTGAACGCCCCGAACTGCTGACTTGCCTAGACCGACAAACCATCGAAAGTATTTGGAAACACAACAAATTCTCGCTCCACGAATATTTTATCGAAAACTAGAGGAAATATGGCAGATAAGGAGAAGGAAAAGGCAAAGGTCGACTTGGGATTACTCGAGGAAGACGACGAGTTTGAGGAATTTCCAGCGGAAGGTGAGGAAACTCGGAAAACTCTTAAGCTCGATGACAATGACAAACAAAAATTTCCTTTCAATTTTCAGATTGGGTCGAGGCAGACACAGGAGCCGAAGAAGAGTTTAGCGTTTGGGAAGATAACTGGGACGACGACAACTTGGCCGTGATGGATGATTTCAACGAGCAGCTGAAGCAGCAGCTGAACAAGAAATAATTTTAATTCCGGATCTCTGAATTCTCGTTTGATCGATGCAAGGTCGCTCTTGTCGCTGTATGATGGATTTTGAGTGTCAATAAATCGCATTCTTTTATAAGAAACTAAGACTGTTCTCGAATCAACTGCCTACGGCTACCAGAAGGCTCGGTCAATAAACTTTGCTTTATCACTTGACCATCGATAGTTGCGATTTTAAAAATTTCGTAACGAAAGCTTTCTCAACAACAAAGAGGATGTTAAGATTCAGGCAGCGGAAACGACGATCATTCAGTAACGATAGCGGAAACGAGATCATTCAGTGAAGACGCTCATCGACAACTTAACGTTTGTAACGGAAACTCGGAAGCTTTTCCAAACCTTTGGGCTTTGGCTCCTTAGATCGTCCTGAGCCTTCGAGAGCGAAAGCTTCGTCACTTCTGCGAAAGAACTCGACGTGATTAGACGCGATTTTCAGACCGCGTGGTTTCCAATAAGTTAAATCAAAATGCAGCACGTGCACACGCCAAAGAACGAGAAGTTTGCCAAGCGATACCGCGACAAAGGCAACGAATTGTTTACCAGCTCGAAGTTCTGCGATGCTCTGGAGTTTTACAACAAAAGTTTGTGTTTCGCCCAAAAAGGATCAGAAGCCATCGCTTTGGCTTATGGAAATCGCTCTGCTGTGTATTTGGAGATCAAGGAGTTCGAGTTATGTCTGGAGAACATCAAACTGGCTCGCGGTGCTGGATTTCCTTGCGACAAACTTGAACGATTGAATGAGCGCGAACGCCGCTGCATCGAAATGAAGACGCAGCAACAACAACCGGACGAGGACCCGTGGAACTTCTTCAAGCTGAGCTATTCTCCCAATAAAAATTATCCAGCGATCGTCGACTGCTTGGAGCTTCAAACAAATGAGAAGTACGGACGACACATCATCACAAATCGCGATCTCAAGACTGGCGACATTGTAGCAGTCGAGGAAGCTGCGTTCAAGTTTTTGTTACCCGAAGGCTCCTACATTCGTTGTGCCAACTGCTTCAAGTCGAACAAGATGTCTCTGATCCCGTTTGACACATGTGCCGACGCAATGTTCTGCTCTCAGAAATGTCTTGATTACGGCAAAGATAAGAACATGTGCGCAGTCGACGATGGATTCAGTCTATTTGAACGATTCACTCGTGAAGCTTTAGATATTGTCAACGGAGACCTGAGCAAGCTGGAATCGTTGACAAAAGATCTCGAGCTCTGCAAGAAAACCATCTTCGATTTGGACTTGAGCAATCCTGACGATCCCGACTACAAGTACAATCAGCTGCTGGCACTGAACTCGTTGCATGATACCTCGCCAAATCATTTGACATCAATTGATTTTAAGGCTCATCCGATCATGCAACGTTGGTCAACTGAAACCGAGAGAAACATCGTTGCCGAGTTCATGGTCCGCATTCTCAGTTTATCGCGCAATGCAACGGAACTCGCTCTAATTCATCTTTCGAAAAGTGGAAACAGCCGTCTTCCGTTCGATTTGTTGACAGAAAACAGCAAGATTTGCCAACTCGGCGGCGGAATCTGTTTGTTTTCATCACTCTTGAACCACGCATGCTGTCCGAACATTTTCGACACGCTTGTCGACAACAAGATTGCATTCGTCGTCGCAAAACCGATCAAGAAAGGCGAGCAACTTTTCATCTGCTACGGGTGAGCTTGCCACGAGTTATAAAACTATACTGAACTATATTGAATTGGTTTTTAGCGTCAACATGGTCACTACGATTGAAGTACGTCAGGAATTTCTCTTAAAGAATTATGGCTTCACTTGCGATTGCGATTGGTGCAAGAAGAATTGGAATATCTGGGTAAAAACTAAACATTCCTTTAATAGTTTCATGCGTGATAATCTATTATATTCTTTAGGATTTTCACGTTACGGATCCGCAATTCAAAGCTTCGTGGACGTACAGCTCAAGCCAACAGGCAATTGATCAATTCAAGCGAAACTGCGATTACATCGACAAGAACTTCAGCAACTTTCCCTGCAAGGAGATAATATTTTACATGATGTGCACCCCATTGCTGCTCGATGCCATCGCCAAGACCGAAAAGTTCTTGTTCGATAAAATGTACTGAACCGAAACTCATTTACATTGACACCGCTTTCTCATGATTTTCGAATAAATAAAACAATTTTCTTGATGTCTGAGTTGATTAGAGTAGCTTAAATGTTGATCTGGGCGACTTAAACCTTCCCATCTGATCCCAACTAATATGAACAGCCGTTGAATTCAGCAAACTTCAGTTCAAAGTGAGCAACCGGTGAATGTCGAGACTGATTCTTAGTTTATCTAAAACTATCGCAAGGTCGCTTTGTAGCATTAGAATGAGTGTTGACGCGCGTCTAGAAGCTGTGCCGGTGGTCGAGATCGACGAGGGAATCTTCAAATACATTTTAATCAAAGTGTACGGGAAGGAAAAGGCTGACGGAAGCGAACATGAGAAGTTGATTGTAAGGTGAGAATAACAAAGATTAAGCAATGCCAACGTCAATAAACGAGTTGTTACGTCTTCCAGAGGATTCCTACGCTCCGAATGGCACGGTAAGATCGAATTCCCGCAATCGCCAATCTTGTTCAATCAGCTGCACGACCAGAAGTAAACATTGCGTCGAAAGCCGAGATCTTAACTACGTCTCATGTTGCAAATCCCCCAAATCTCAAAAGGCCTCTGTAACGAAAAGATTGTGTGTGAAAGACTAATTTCTTCTCGGCACGTTTCGCTCGTCTTAGGACGCAAATAATTATCAGATCCAGAAGACGACTTCGTTCAGAGTTAGTGGGCGACAATCGGCAGAAGCGAAGTAACACTGAATGAAATCTATTTTCATCTCAAAGCGTCGACAAGGCGAGAAATTCGTTTATCTGAACGACTGAGAATATCATAAAAGGAATGAAAGAGACGAGAACTAAGAAGCTTGCGATGGCTTATTGAAAAGCTCTGCTTGAACACGGCCACAAGCTTTCATCAAACAAACATTCAGCTTTGATCTCGATTTCCCAGTAACTGCTTTCAACGCGGCTTGTAGTTCACGGTCGAATCGAATTAAAGAACAAAAGCTTTTGTCGAGTGTTGCCGTGCAATTGAGTTTCCAAAGAAGCTTCCACGCTTTCGTAGTTCTTAAGGAGAAGAGCTTTCATGTCGTTCATGGTTTTAAATTCTTCTTTCGTTGCAAAGTTAATGAAATTTCGACCGTGCTGACTCATCTCACATTCAGCAGGACCAGTTGAATCTTTGAGCATCAAAAGCGATAAAAAGAAACGCTTAGTGAGCTTCCCTCATCCTTTACCCGCACGTGTTCCAGCTTTTTGTGCCCTTCCTGCCTCAAGACGAGTCCCATTCCCCCAAACGCCTTGCACAATCTTCCGCGTAACGCCAACCTGTCGAGTCACTCCTCGTTTCCCTTTTGTTTCCACTGAATTTCTTGTGTAATGGGCTGAAAAATCCATTAGACTAACTTTACACATTCATGTCTCAGAGCTTAATATGTCTCGTGAAACCAAAGCGAATGGAAGAAAATATTTACTTTGCGATCCAATGCGACGAGAGTCAGAGACGAGCGCATCACATGAGCTGATGGAAAAATGAATAAATAAACAAACCGCATATTTCTTTATGATAAGGGATTCAAGTCTCATTGGAAATCGATGAGAAATATTATTTCGGGTAGCAAGTTTGCCACAGAACGACAACACATTGAAGACGAAATTGAATTCCTAAAACATTCATTTCTAGAGGATTTCACTCGGTATTGTCGTCGATGTAGCGTTCTCGCATTGAATGTAATTTGCTCTCGGTCTCATGCACAATTCGACGAAGTCTTTTCAAGCTAAATTACTTCCGTTCCTCAATTCACGTTCGGAAAAGTTTTATTTTCGCTTCCATTTAAACGATTGCTCAAAGCTCCCAAAGACGAGAAACCTTCGTTCTCCCTCCTTTTGCAAGGTTCTCCAGTCAAAATTGTGCTGAATAAGAACGGCAAACATTTACTTTGAATCAAACTTTTCAAGACTTTCCCTTTAATCAAATTGGAGAAAACTTTCAAATCGTTGAAACAGAAAACTTTCGGGAATCTCATCTCGTATTTCTAATGAATAATTGCAGTGCGCACGGTTCTGTAGGCATCTGAGTGCCTCGCTAGACAGAACGAGCTTGGTTCTTCAGGCATCTGAGTGCCTCAGAGTTGCTTGAGCAGCGCAAATATCTGAAAATTGAATGATAAAATTTTCAACACTTTCGACGGATCTTTTGTTTGGCGCCCGGGCTCCGTCTTTTGTGTAATGTTTGATGGAAATTACTCATTCAGAAAGAGCTGTTTGGCATTAAAATGAAGCCCGTTACCGTGAGGAATGTTCCGCCAAACGAGCGCGAATGTAATTTCTGGTAATTTCCTCTTTCGGCGGAGCGTTTTCTGCGTTACAATTCGATTTTCACTTGGGATCGATCCGCTTTAAAGGAAATTCTCGAAGGGAGCATTCAGACTTTGGCTTGTAACCGCTTTAAGCGGCTCGCATTATGTGCCACGTCAAGCGAAATGAAAATAAACAGAGTTTTCCAATAAATCAAACTCCCAATCGAAAGGCAGATGGGAGCTGCTGTGCTGTTCGCTACCTGCTGCGAGAGTTTTGTCATGGATTTGCTCCCTTTAAGTTTGTAGATCACACAGAGTAGTTCAAACAGTCTTAGGCAAACAGCACCCAAAGTTTTGTATCGTTCTCGAGGTTTTGAGTGAAATCTTTTTCCGTTCTCGCTTCAAGGCCGCTCGACTTTGCCTTAGCCTCACGTTCCCTCCTCTCTCTCCACTGCCCTCGTTCACCAAAAGGTATGTAATTTCAACAAAGAGAAAACACGATATTATCTAGGAAATTATCGATTGGCGCTTTTCTTTGAGGGGAGCGTAAATTTAATTTGGTTTGTTGCTTATCGCATCCGAAGTGGGGACAAGCAAAAGTCCTTTGACGAAGTAAATTTGGCGACGACAAATAAGTTTGAGAAGTTCTTATCTCCTTTGGGCTAACCACTCATCGGGCAGATTGAATAGAAAACGAATTGCTTTGTGGATATTCAACGGAGCTTTCATCGTTCAATGTTTTAAAGGCAGACGCTGCGCAATGTTTCACGAGACTTCCAGTGGAAGGATTGAGACTGATTAAGATATTTTCGTCAGCTGGAAGAACTGATTGATGGCTTGAGGTAGCTAATGGATTCGATTGATGTTTTATTTGCTTTCAGCTGATATCTACGACGAAGTAAGTCGATCGCTGCAACCGCTCGGCTTGGACACCGAATGCCTAGGAGGCGGTCGCATCGCTCACGTTCCCACCGGGAAGCCGCAAATTAAAGTCTATGGTTACTCGCAGGTAGGGAAAAGCTTTGCGGTTCGCCAACGGAAGCTTTCAATTAATTAATTTATTTATTTTCTCCTTTTTCATCTCGGCTCTAGGGTTACGGAAAGGCAGATCACGAGCAAACGAAGAAACTGCTGCTGACTAAGTACACCAATTACGAGATCGACTGCTCCGATGAGGGTTACTGAAATTTGCTGTCTAATTATCGCAGTCTTGATAAATTGAATATTTTCTCAAATTAATCCGCGTCTCCATTTCATTCCGACTTCTCTTCATCGACAGATAATTGTCCGGAAAATATGCAGAAACTTTTGCAATCCGTCAAAGTTGAAAACGAAAAGTTGGTCCTCTCCGGATTATGTAAATCCAAGGTTCATTCCGAGAAGAGCCAATTTCCATTTGTTATCAAAGGCCATCAAACTCTCGATTGCGACGAGGAAATTTATGAGTTTGCTTATCGATTTTCTCTTCGAAAGAGAAAGTTTTATTGACTTTTCTGTTTGCAGCGTGTCAAATATTTGATCTGATAAGCGATAATCAAATCAACATTTGATTATTGCATCAACTCCGTCGGCGCTTTGAACTCAATATTATTCGCAGCGCTGCCTTTTATTACTGAAACTTTAATGTCTCGTGAAGTCGAACAGACGACGTTGATTGCGAGGAAATAGCGTGGAAAATTTCGCCTTCTGTCCCTCAATCAGCGTTTTAGATTCGTGGAACAGTTTCGAAGCATTAATGATTTAAGAGTCTCAACAAAGTCCCCGCAATCGTAATCAGTACTTTAAACTCGGTGCTTTCTAGTGCATCTCGATTCCATTCCAACTACCAAATGAATGAAACTGAAAGTGCTAATTATCGGTGGCGTTGAAAGTGCGGCCGTTAGCCGATTGAGTGTGTTTCCGTCATACATAAAATTGAATGGCCTCAGACCAATGTTTAATCGGAAGCTGTAAAGTTTAATTACTTTCCATAGGCAATTTACATGGAATCGAGTTAGAGTAGAAATATTTAATTTGCTGAACTACTGACAATCGAGACTTCAAACAGTGATACAAAGTATTATGTTCGATTGTCGCAAAGAAGAGACTGAACGCCTGCACGTCGAAGGGATCAGCCTTCAATTTCCACAATCCTTTATAACTTATGAGTCATAAAAACAGACCCAGTTTGAATTGAATTGCTGATTTGATGATAAGAATTTAGGAAGGCGAAATCAGAAGGGCTCAGGTAGGCGAAAATTGGAGTGAAATTACCATCGTTCCAAGTGTGTTAATGTAAACTTCAAAGCGACTTCAAGGAAGCAAAAAGTTTCTGGCAGAAACGTTTGAAGATTGATGAGAACTTTTGAAGAATTTTCATAATTGGCAGAAGCTTTTCGAAACTTTTACGTGATTGTTGGCAAGAAGAGAGAAGAGCAGTTCTTTGAGGAAAACGTTAACACGTTTACTCGTTACCCATGAGCTGTGTGAGATTGAGAGAAGTTTTTCTGAAAAGATTTAAGTTTCCAAAAAGTCGGAAAGTTTTAATTGGAAAGCTTTTCAAGCCAACTTCCGATTACACAATTTTTTTCAGCGAACGATTCCTTGAAATCAAACATTTCAATCACTTGTGAGCTTTCAAAACTATCAAGAAAAAGTTCGGAATTCCAGCTTTAAATTAAGTTAGCTGCTTCTGTGTGCGAAATTTTCTCGAAAACTGCAATCAGTTGAACAACTTTTCAGATTGAAATACTTTTCCTTTCGACGTAGAAAACTTTTACATCTTCCGACCCAGAAGTTTTGACGTCTACACGATTCTAAGTTAGTTCTTCTGCAGCTTGAATTTATCTCCTCCAGGTCACTCGAAGAGAAAACTTGTGAACTTTCAGCTTTAACTAAATTCCAGCGAATTATCACGTTTCATGTCATCTAACGAGATGTCCCACCTCTTCGTCAATCAAACACTCTCGGTTCATCGGAGCCGCTCTTACTTCAATGTCCGATCAAGCTTTTTACTCGTCGTAGCTTTCAATCTACTGCAGATTACAAAGTGTGGCGATGATTCGTCTTTAGTAAGTTAGAGCTTCGACTTTTGATTGTCGCCTTGGACTCGTTTCTGATGAAATTGTGAGATTGCTCGTTCCATTGATTAAAAAAGCTGAAGATTTGATAGCTCGATAAGCTTTCACGACTTTGTCTCGTCAATGGCTCAAATTTCCTTCATCCGAAGTCTTCAAAATCACTCGCAGACAAAATGAAATGAATTCACTAAAATCAGACATGCTTAAAGAGCTTAAGTATCTATTAACTTATCAAGATATAAAACTTTTTGTGGAGCTTTTTTGCCATAGGCGTTCCAACAATAGGACGATAGAGGAAGAACAAATGGTTCGAAATGATGTCTCAATTGCCTGTAACTCGTTTCAACGATTATTGATTTATTTTAGGAAGCAACAGAAACATGAAAATCTCTTGAAATTTGCAATAATGAACTGTTTGTAGAGACTGAAAGCCACAAGCAGTTTGGCAGTTTGTACGTAAATTGTTGGTTACCGAGAACGACAAAGTGTCGGTAAAGTTTGTGAAACTCAAATCTTCCAAAATTGGGCTTTGATGTTCTGTTACCGGCTTTTATTCTGCCCAGAGGGAAAATCACGTTTAAGTGTTGCAAAGCGGTGGAAGATTCTTCTTTTGGGTCAAACTTTTGGTGTATGAGAATTTCCCGTTGGGACTAAGAGCAGCAAAAGCTCCGCTGAAGCGAAAAGCTTTTAGCTAATAGCGCGCCGATTTACTCACATCAAAGATTGCGAAGCGACAGAAAATCAATAACCGAGAAAGGTTTTGCTAGTTTAGCGTGAGTCAGATATTAGATTATCTTTGTAGATGTGACACGTTGCCATTGAATCGTTGCTCATCGCACCGAAGAATGCTCGGAATTCAATAAGACATTTCTATCTATCTTGCAATGCTTGTCGTAATTCTCTGCAATCTTCGAGAATTCTTTGATCAGCTTCGACTCAAAGCCTTTGCTTAATTCAATAACACGAACAGCTTGATGTGATTTGTCACACGAAGTAAGTGAATATTGACTTTGAGTGCGCTTTCTCGTTACTGAAACGACAGCCTCTGTGTATTTAGCTTTTGATTGATTGCTCTCTTTATTGATTCATCACTCTCATCATGCTTTCGGCAGATGTTGAATATCAAACGAAACCCTTCCTACGTATTTCCGGAGATCCTTTTCTTTCTGAGCCCAGCAGAGTCTGAATGTTTAATTCATCAGACGCAAATGATTTCATTAATGGAGAAAGTTTCCGACACAACTCCGGCACGGCGAGAATCCAGAAAGGGAAAACGCTCCCGCGACGAAAGCGATCTATAAGCGAGTTGATTAAAAATTCATGCAATTAGCCATGAATTGTTAAAGCCGAGCTGGAAATGTGTTCGCATGACAGTGGAAGTCACGCTGGAAATCCTTTCTAATCCTCGCCTACGAACGCTCTCGTATGCAATTAAATCTTTTCGCTAAATGAATTTGAACTGATTACTTAAGCATAATTTATTCCAAATGGCTTTACGGTTGTTGAGCTTGTGAATAGTTAACTTAGCGCCGACAACGACAGTTAAATGAAACTTTAATTTCTTCAGCTTATTCGAAAAGTAATGCCGAGAGATTTACGAACGGCGCCGGAAAAACCGCATAGGAAAATCTTCGACTTCACTCTTTCAATGAGGAAATCTACACTAGACATGAAGCTAATTAATAGGCAAGGCTGTTCGCTCGAATCAGCGAGCCGATGTTGGTAAGCTGAGTCAGAAGATAACAGTCAAACCTTTCGCTTGCGAGATATTGCTGACCCTGATCTCGCCACGTGGTGTGTAACGTCAGTGTTTAGCTCATGTTCTCTTTTGTTACTACGAAAAGATTCGCTTCATGTCTACATCCTAATATCCAAATGCTTCTACAATCGCCAGGGTGAGAAATGGCTTGACCAGCGTCTGTTTTCATCCTCACACTCTCGTCTCTTCTAAAAATAAAGTAGAAATAACAAAAGTCGGCCTAAGAAAACAGAAGAAAATCGTAGAAAGTTATTCTGAAATAATTCAGACAAATTATCGCAATAAAGACGACTCCGCATCCGAATGACTTCGCAACAAGAGCGTCAAGCGTCTCACGTGCTTTTCAGCAGCGACTTTCCAACCTTCCAAGGAAACATCGGCGCGTAGCATCGAAGCATCCGACTCGTCAAAATGCTACACTTCAACTTTTTACACCGAGCGAGAGTGGTTCGCTTCCAGTCTCGTACGGGATCTCAACAAACAAAGACGGAAAAGCGTAGAACCTTAACAAGGAGCCAAAAATAATTTTAAAGTCTTCTTAAATCTTTAAAGACTCTCTGATTGTCGAATAATTCGTTCTGTTTATTTTCGTGTCTCGATGTTGATCGCGAGCTTTCAGGATATAAAATTACTCGCGTCAACAATTTGCGAAGAGTGATAAGCATAAGCGCTAAAAATAATCGTTGTGATTTCGATACTTAAAACACGAGAGGAAATCGATGAATAGCGACAAAAACAAAAGCAAGTGAATGTGACTTTGACGCAGTCAGTGGGGGGAAGCTTTTGTCACAACGTTAAAAGCACAATTATAGACAAAATTGTGAAAGAGGAGACATTTAATAGCTCACTACGAGTTGGTTCGTTTTCATTCTTGAGAGGCATAAACGAACAAAGCACAACAATTCTATACAAAAGCACTCAACGAAAGTTGCACAGTCGTGAATTGGACATTGTTGCACTTTTATTGTGGAAGACTGCTCAAGTGATTACGAGGAAAATGATTAAAGTGGAGTGGTTGGAGTAACGGGTAGAGAATGCTTTCGCAAACTGGATAATGAGCGACGGTTCTCCCGCAATAATAATGAAGGAAAACGAAGATGAAACGATCACCAAAGCTCCGACCTCCCCTAAAGAGCGCCAGTGAGTAGTGAACCGTTGAATCGGCGATAATTTATTTTTAAATAAACATTAAAAGTGTTTTTCGATTTCCATCTCAAGCCGACTAAGTTTAATTAATTGGAGTTTAGTTTCCTTTCTCGATAAAACTCGAAATTTTCTCTCTTGGATTGAAATATTTCACAGCACATCTCTAAATGTTTACTTGACCTGTTTGTTTGGAATAAGTTTCACTATAAAATTCCCACATCATTAAGCCGAACGAGATTCAAACTGAATCACTCGAATAAACATTTGTGAAAGTCAAAGTGACCAATTGATTAAACAAAACGATAGTATTGAGCATTATAATTTGATTGCCCTTGCCACGATTCAATCGCTGGCCTGTCAACAACGGCCTGTCGACAGAAATGCTTGCGTCAGTCGATTTTAACATTAGGTCAAGGCAGTGGGAGGCGGCCAAGGGCAAGATGCTTCATTACGATGCAAATCTCTCAATGGTCTCTCAGTCGTCAACGGTCTTTTATACCATCTCTTCATTTAAAATGTAATTAAAAATATGACTAAAAGCTGGAGCTCCGCTTCCATCTCCATCTCGTAATGGACATTCCGTCCCTCGAAGGAATCCGCAATTCCATTTCGTCTGTGTCAATCTGCCGTCTGAGCTCGACCATCCAGAGTTAATTATTTAGCTACAATGACATGTGTTGTCGGAACAAAGCTTTTGTTCGGCGAAATAATGATGAAACCACTTTCGTTTCTACGAAAAACCGCAGTTTGGTCTGTGAATGCTCGTTTTGTTATCCGACGTTCATAATCCTGACGAGAGGAGAGAAAAGTTTCATCTGAATTCTGAAACTTCATCAAAGAGTCAGAGCTGCAGAACCTTTGGAGCTTAAGAAAGCATTGAAATTCAAATGAGACTGCGAATAATCATTTCCACTCATAAGAACCACTTTATATACAAAGTTCATTTGCATATTCGCAAATCATCTCGCAAAAACTTTCCTACCTCAGTGAGCCAGCCCTGGCCTGGCAACCTCGAAAATAAATGAATTTCTCTGTGATAAAAACTTTCGCCAGCTTTCATTTCTGCTTGGCTTGCGTTTATTGTCCATGTTTGTTCTTATTTCCCTCCCGCTCGCCTCCATCAGATTATTCACAGTTTTACCGCTCTCGTCAAGAATGTCAATAGCCAGATTTTTTTATTCTTGACGCGGACGATAAAAAATATTAATTTTGTTAGCGTGTCGCGTCACGACAATAAAAATTCTGCAGCACATGCCGTAACCTTTGTTTTATAACATCTTCATTAACTCAACAATCTCAATCTGCCTAATGCACTCAAGGCTTTCCAAAGAGGACGAGGACGCGCTGGGCTCGCAAAAGTAAGTTTTATCGCTGTTCTTCTTACGTAGACCCAAAATTGCCCCTTGAATCTTCAATGAGACAAATTCGATTTCATTCGGTTATCTCGATGTGAAAGCTTTTTAATCCGATTTAACTTTGTGATATTGATCTCTTCCTTCCATTCTGTAACCCGCAATAAAACTTTTCTTGTATTACTCGTTCGTGTACGTGTTCGACGGGGTGAAACAAAACTTTCCTCCCAGTTCTTATAGTATTTTTCCATTTGTTTTATTATGCTTCAGGGTGTACAAGAAAACATCGTCGAATCAATTATTAACGCTTTACTTGGGCACTCGAGAGCTGATTTCCCGTGCAGGTGTTGTTGATCCCATCAAAGGCATCATCTACATTGATCCACGAGTTATTGAGGCGAACCAGAAAGTTTATTGCCAACTGACGCTGACATTCAGGTGAGAAACAAGTAAAGCAAAGGTTTTTATGCCAACAATAAATTGGAGAGAAAGCTCATGAGCCTTTTGCTAAAAGCTCGATTGATGAACTTAAACTTCGTGATGCAGAGTCTTACTGTATTCAATTTGATGTTGATGGTACATTTACGCCTGAAATAAATTGAAGAGCTAATAACTCAGTTGGCCAACCTTGATCCGATGATATTAAGTCTTCATTTGTTATGCAAGAACATTCAAATTTACAACGTCGATTTTGTTCAGACGAAACGAAATTTCCATTAAATTTTAATTACTTTTTACAATGCCCTTCGGATGTTGTTTTGACGGAAAAACCGCCAGAAACTAACAGGCTTTGAAGCTAGAAAAATCAATATTAGCTCGCTTAAATAGAGCTCCATCAAATTACTCGAAAACTTTCAATGCCAATGGCTCTCATGTCAATCAATCTAAACACGAAGCGTTCTTGTTCCCACAGATACGGAAGGGAGGACGAGGAGGTGATGGGACTGAAGTTCTGCAATGAAGCAATTATTTCACTGCAGCAAATATGGCCAAAGGTTGACACTGAGAACCGCTTCGATTTGAGTCCGCTTCAGGTAGTTTGAATCGACATGTACGGTTAGACTTCCATTTGCTAATCATAAAATCATCATCCGTGATGTAGGAAGCCTTAATTGAACGACTGGGGAAGAGTTCGATACCATTCAAGATTGAAATTGGCTCAATCACTCCACCGAGTGTACAACTTTTGCCTGCCAAACGCTACACCGGAGCACCCATCGGCACAAGCTACGACATTCGGGTTTACACAGGTATTTATTTAAAATTCACCTCAGTCAAAATTAAACTTGCCGACTTTGCGACTGACAATGAGATTAAAAAAGTTTCTGGTTGTTTATCCTCTCTTAATTGCGTCACAGTATCGACAGTCTCAACAGCCGAACAGGCTGATGAGAGAATACAAAGACGATCAACCGTAAGACTGGGTATTAGACTAATTCACAAAATATGTCCCGAGATAAACTTATCGAATAACGAACCATCCCAACTACCAACTGTGCCACGTTCGCTGCGCTTACGTCTATCGCCCAAAGCACGAAAGTTAATTAAGCAGACAAGCTTGATAATACACGGCAGTAACAGCAGCACGAATAATAGCTCGAACGGCAACGCTAAATCGATTGTGGAAGCGGATGTTGTCGACGGTTTGAATCGGGTAAGTGTCGAAGTGAATCGAACGAGCTGTGCAAGAGATTGAAAAAGCCTCAGTCGGACGTCGCTGCCTTTGTTTGCTCTTTTCTAATGCTGTCATTGCAGGGCCCTCAAGGATCTGTCGACAAGCCTTTCCTTTGGACGGAAGGTCGCGTCAACCTGAAAGCTTCGCTTAACAAATCAGCTTATACTCACGGGGAGAATGTCAATGTAACGATCGATGTGAAGAACGAAAGTCGCAAAGTTGTCAGGAAAATTCGAGTGAGTAGTTCAAGCTGAAACTTCGCTGCATAAATTTCTTCTCCAATCAATGTTTACCTCATCACGCAATGACTCTCGTCTTATTATTTCCATCATCTCTGTTGTGTTTCCACATAAGCGAACGAGTTTTATGTGGAAACATTATACATGTCGGTTGGGGTTGAATTCACAATGTTGTAGGGGAAAGAATGATTTTTATAGTAGCAACAATCTTACATGGCTTTCCCATTCAGCTTCAGCTGCGGGAAACTCGTTTCAATTATTCATAAAACATGTACACGCTGAGCGAATGCAATGAAACTGTATAATAGAAATATCGATTGTGGAGAGAGCATGAAATGCGAGACTTTGCATGGTTACAGTCAGAGATGTCAAGCACTGCTAGATTTGATTCAATAGCAGAAAACAGACATTACAGAAGCACTCAGATAAGTTCTGAGTTCATTAGAAAGCTGAAAGCTTTTGAAAAAGCTCTCAGAATTTGAGAACACTCAGATAAAACAGAACTAAAAATAGAAAAATATTCAGGTTGAATGAGTCACACGTTCTGCGTTGTTCTCACCTAACTCACGTCTAGTCTTCAGACTGTCGATTATAGAAACTGTCATTCAATATTAGAAAAAGCTCTCTTGTAATATTTACTACGACTCGAGCAAACAGAGAAGTCTTCAACCCTAAAATTTATGCTTGAGATGAGTTAACATTATTCGCACTAAAACTAAAAGCTTTTCGAAACTTGTTGATTGAACAAACAGGGTCTCGAGTGGCTGAAAGCTTTGGCAACACTCAAACTTCGTTAGGAACGGACTTCAAGCGTTGTGTTGTGAAAACAAAGAGCTGGTTTAAATTCGATTCTCTGTAACTCTTAGAGAAACGAACCCGAACAGCGACAAGAGTAATGACGCTTCTATTTCATTTGAGACAACAAGAGAAACATTTCCACTCGGATTGAATTCCTGAATTCCAAAGTTTCTTCGTCGCTTCATTGTGAGCTGCGTGTACAGAATTTTCATCCGAATCGTGCTCCGCTTTTCTAAATTTCACATTTACAACCCGAGCTGTGGTTTTCTTGTTTATTTATTCATTTGTGGCTGATTGGCGGAGAAAAGGTGCTTCGAATTTATTGAAACCGTTCGCTCGTTTCCAATTATATCGATACATCGGATCGACTCACAATTTGTGAGTCACAAAGCAAATATTTCCTGCCGAAAGTATCGAATGATACGTCAAGAAGCTTTCCTCCATGACAAACATTCATCGAGAATAATTCTAATGGATCCGTCGCTCATTTGACATTCTTGCTTACAGATATTTGCGGTTCAACATGTCGATGTTTGTATGTTTAGCAACGGAAAGTTTAAGAACATCGTAGCCGAGGTTGACGTGAGCAAACAAATTGGCCCGAGCGAGACTTTGCACGGCGTATATTCACTTCTCCCCATTCGAGGTAAGTGAATATCAGCTTTTGTAAAGAGACATATCAGATCGGAGTGATTGCCCAATTGATTGATTCGTTTATTATTCAATGCTCCGCAGGATCCACAAAGAATTGGATAGCAGTCGAAGGCGCTCTGTTTAGCACAAGCAATTACGATACATCGTTGGCAGCCTTAAACTCCAAGCTAGCGTCGAGTGCTCCACGTGGAAGTTCCTTCACGTGCTTTCAACCCCAATTGCAATCATCGTCGTCAGCCGCACCTGCCAATTGCGATGAGAAAAATGTTTTTGCAATCTACGTGTCGTACTACGTGAAAGTTAAATTGTCACTGAGTGGCATGGGTGGTGAAGTGACGCTAAAGCTGCCTTTCATCCTCGGCAACATCGAAACGGATGGAAATCTCGTTGAGGATAAAGCCATTCAGCCGAATCATTCCAATGATTTACATCTCAACGACCATCAAACGTTGAACGAGATCCGACGACCGAACTACGAACGTAGCGAGAGCTTGAGCGATAGCAAGTTCGTTGAGGTTGGAGGCGATTTACAGATGCTGTCGCGCAACAGCAGCGTGAACTGTAAAAGCATCGATTACGACGACGTCATTGATATCGTTACAGATATCAGCATGAACAACGAAGGAATGGACTTCATAAACCAAAAGTTCAGTGAGATGAACCGAAGAAGCTCCAATCATTCGTCAGACTCGAGCGCTTCGGAGGTCGACGACACGGACTCAGCGAAGCAAGAGATCAGCGTCATTCAGGCGCAAGTGCATTGCCAAAAATACTTGGAGAGCGACATATAAATAGCGTCGCAAGCTATTGAACTATTTTCGATGTTAGTTTTGTGAAATGAAGGAATTTAACGCAACAAGCACTGATATCTACAACTAGACATGAACTCTCGATGATATTTCGGAGTTCTTAGCAAGATTGAATCGATGAGCTTTATATGAACTGAGCATTCGAACCGTCTGAAAGAGAAATCGCAGTGCAAAGTGTAGACGAGAAGATAGATTCTCATTCATTCATGTCTAGTAGAAGATATTCGAGCGTCAAGAAATCTATCAAAGTAAATGTTTCATGAGTATTAGATGTGTAAACCTACATGGAAACTGTGATTTAGATCCTAACGAGGCTAAATAAAAACCTTTTGAAAGTAGACCCGGCCGCTGCATTATTGATCGCGGAATGTTTCGGACTTCTTTCACCAACAGACTAAATTATTAAGCGGTTGGGGCTCGAAGCTGATTCAACATTCATTTCGTAGGGTGGCGCTCCCTTGACCATAAATTGTAATTTTAAATTTCCTCGACTTCAATCGAATTCGAGTTTGCTCGGCGCGTGGATCCTTGCGAAGATTCAGGCTACGAAGGTTTGGGAACAACCACATGTCTTCCACCGAGGCGTCGTCCATAAATTTTCATTAGGCGCTCGCAACACAATTTTAAGCATCATTAATTGTTTTGTTATGACGCGCTCTCCGCTTCCTTTTCGTAAAAGTCTTGAGTGATTTATTCTAATCTGTTCGCAACAACATTATCCGGAGTGTTAAAGGCGAAATTTGAGGTTTCGCATCCGCTTTCGGTAATTTATGTCTGCTGGGAGCTTCCACCTAAATACTTACTTCCAGAGCCTCTTCATCTTGTTTAGGAAAGTTCTGGAAATGAATCTATTATGCCTGTTAAACGAAGAGCTGATGCAAGAAGAAAGGAAAATTTTGCGCGCAAATATTGACTCAAACATAAACGAAGTTTTCCGTGGGAACTTTTGTGCCTTCAAAATCAGAAGAGAGAAAAGAAGAGAAGCTTACGAACAAATTGTTTTATATTAACGTTGTCACCCGCAATAATTTATTGCGTCCTCATTGTTAATATTCTTCGTAGCTTGCCGGACTTTTCAATGCGCTTCATGCAAATTTACGAGTTACGAGAGAAATATTAATTATGATTCCCAGGCAAACTCCGACCACCGCAGCTTCTTCTTTTACTCGTCTCCTTTGCAACCGACGATTACTGAATAAATACAGCACAACAAGGACAAAAAAGTTTGCCTTGTTGGCGGGAGAAACTTAATTAAAATTGTATTCTCTCCAGCTGTAATCATCTCATCTAATTGTGATTTTCCAGCCAGAAAAATCCTTCACTCTTACGTCAAGGGCGCTGCCAGTTGCCTCGCTGTCTTCACCCGCTGCGACTTTAATTTCTACTCGCGAGAAAAATTTAAATTTCACGGGCGAATTTCGCTGATTCTCGCTCATAATTTTCGGAACGATTTCAGGAGATGGAGAAGAAATAAATTTTTCAATTTCTTTGATGAACGTAAAATATTTACGTTGAAATCTGTAGAACGATAAAATTCACGGATCATCGCGCTCAGGTGAGGCGGAGCGAAGAAAGGGAATTTATTGTGATGCTACCGAGCGTTGTTTGAACTCTAAATGAATTCCAGCTTCAGCGGCAGAAATTTATCTCTAGGTAAATTCACAAACTTCCATTGGGCCTCATGGAAAATATCTAGATTAGCTTGTCAGCAGGTTGCTCGGCCTTTTTCAATTTGAAAAATCCGCACAAAATTTCTTTGATAATTTATCGATGAACCAAATTCTTGCTCAGCATATTCAAAGCAAAGCGTCGCGATCAATATTACTCGGATCGCTACGACACGAGCAAATCCCAAGTTATAATTGATTTATCACTGAGCATCGCGAAAAAACTATTTTTAGCTCTCAATGCCGAAACTTTCCCAATGACTGAAGAGCAAATCGACCGTGTAATTAATTGAACTAACGACCGACAACAACCCACTGCAGAATAATCAATTAGAATTGCACCTGTTCGCGTTCTACGGTTGTCAGCTGCCGACTTCAGCGCTCGAAACACAATAATTCACCGCGGCAATCGTTCACAGTTGATCGATTCTTCAATAATTATGCATCGAGGCGAGAAATCTATTTCAATACGTAAATTCATAACAAATGATTAATTGAAAATTTGTGTCTGCTGGCAATCGAACCGGGAGAAATATGTGCATTCACCCACGCGAGAGAGAAAATTTATTACAATTCATTATATCGGTGCACGATTACATAACGAGATGAGCGTTGAAAAAGCTATTTTATCAGTTTAAAAGTTTCAATGAGTGTCTTCAAGTCTTGCGGCTCCATGTTTGTGTTGCCAAGTATCAACCAGCACTTGTCGAGAAGCTCCAACAAATATGTACGAGTTTTCTGCGAAATAGGAAAAACAAATGTTAAAGCGAGCAAGAGGAAATTTGTGGTGAAAAGTTTCCGGGGTAGCACGAAAGTTGTGTCACGTGAATTGTAATCAACTGGATGCGCCGTTTGCGACTGTTCTAAATCTTTAGTCAAAGCCTCATTTGCATAAACTGAGAGCTTTTCTTGTTACCAGTTTTACTTATTTAGCCTCGAGACTATAAAACTTGTGACAAGTTTACGAATTTTACCTACAAACTGCAGACAAACTTTCCATTCACTGACTACGTTAGTCTAACTTGAATTTAATCGGGTAATGCCTTGACTATGCGAGATAATGTGCTTCCGGCGAATTCCGTCGTTCAACTCAATTAGAGAGAAGTGTTCAAGGGAACAAAATTGCAATAATTTTCGCAGTAAACTGTTATCAAGGATGTCAGGAAAACAATTTCGTTCTTCCTTGGCATTTTCAGCTTTCAATTAAAGAAGGACCGAAATTGTTTTCAAGAAGCCTGGCCAACGCACCAGAGAAACAAAGTATCACTGACAAGAAGTGAGTTTAACGGGACGGAAACAACTTTGCAGTCGAGCAAGGTTATTAAAAATTCTGACATTCCAAAGAGGAAACGAATTTCCTGTAGAGTATCACTGCACTCAAGGCTCGTAATGAAATCATTTTAAAAGCTTTCCATCTCTCTGTTGTACTTACGTCGTCAATTTCCTGCTTTCTCAGCTCGGCTAATTTTATTTTCGCCGTCAGGATCTCGTAGTATAAGAGACCTTTCACGAAGCATTCGCCCACCTTCAATCGATCGATAATCTCCAGAACATCGTAGCAATAGCTTTCGATGTCGGAGTAATCCTCCAGCGTCATCTCATAATTGGGATCTCTTTTCATCTTTAGAATAATTTGTAGCTTCACCTCGATCGTGAATTGATTGGAGGGCGGCAGGAACGACGATAATTTGTCCTTCAGGTAGTGATTGATAGAGCTCATCTGGTCGACGAGGATTTTGTTGAAAATCTGTTTCGACAGAATATCTGAAATCCTCGATATCCTCGCATGGTCGAGTCTCAGATTGCACACCTCGCATTTCCATGGCGATTTCACAACCAACGGATCAACAGGAAGCATGATACTGTTGCATTCGGGACGAATACACTTTAATGCTGATATGTTGCTCCCGAATTCGGTGGGGTCGATGCAACGCTCGCACTTGCACAAGAAGTTTTTCGAGTAAGCCAGGTGAACTCGTCGCTGCTGAGTGCCCCACAGGAACTTTGTATATGAATTGAAAATCTGCTCGCCCTTCGGGATGAAGCTGGCAGCCCGCACAGCCATATTTGAGCTTTTATCGTAAGTATATCTCATATTTGGAACGCAGTTATGATTCATAACGGCAGCCAGGGGATAAAGGCCCTGCGATTCATGATGGACGAATCGTTAAATCGTTTATTGAGATCATCATCATCACCATCAAACCCCAGAGAAAAAAAGGACAAGAGATATAAAGTTTAATGTTCATGGCTTAGTTCGTAGATGTTTATTTCTAGACGTGAAACTGAATGCCAATGCACTCGTTTCCGACATCACAAACCCGCCAGATCGCTGTCAATCACTCGGATGAAAGCGAAATGAACATAGCTTATGTGATCGGGAAATTGTTGCGAGTGCGACGACTTCAGGTCAAGCTAAATACGTTTGAGGTTTATGGTCAAAGTTGCCTTCGTAGAAATACTTACACGTAAGCTTATATTGTGATCAGGGTTATAGTCGAAAGCGACTCCCACTTCAAAGGCATTCGTGTTTAAGACGGATGAGATCCTTTTCAGTGTTTGAACAGTCTCACAATCCGATGTCAGAGAATCAAATTCGTCGAGAATCTTTTCGACTTCGATTCCTTGGATTGTCGCGTTTTCATGGCAGGCCATCATGAACATGAGCTTGGTGTCGTCGCTTGACAAGAGCAAGCCGCGAATGACGGTGAGTGCACGAAAGAGGTGTTTCGAGTAACGATTCTCATTCCGCAAGCCCCACGATCGGATGAGCTCACACTCACGCCGATGATTCTTCGAGTCGACGCACTCATCACAAACAGGGAATTTACACTTTGCAAGGCAGAGTTTTAGCTTCGGCAGAACTTTGTAGCACGAAACGCAAAATATCTTATCGTAGTTGTTGACACGCGGTCCAATTAGCAGCGGCCGGTCGCAAAATATCAACTCGTTAACTTGAATGTCACGTTTGGCTATCATACACCTGCCGTAGCCTTCACGATATTCGATATCCCACAGAGGCTCAACGTCATCATTGAACATTGAACCATCGCGCAAATACTTAATCAACGCACCCTTGAACTCCTCACACATTAAGGCACCGTAAGATTTCAAATAAAAACTAATTAAAATAATTTAAATCGCTAAGATCACAACCCGATCGACTCGACGTCCGCTGAGCAAGTGTGATTTGTCGCTACGCGACGGAGGGAATTTTCTTTCAACTTTTTTCTTTCAATGAATTTCTAAAATAAAACGATGAGATGAGTCTCGTGCCGTAGATTTTATCGCCGTTGTTGTTGCTGAGCAGAAAATATTTCTCACGCGCGAGCCCGCCAAAACATCGCGTCTAATTCGCTTGCATAGCGAAGGAAAACTATGAAAATTGTCTAGCGTCGAGGGAAATTCTCAGAGTAATTTTATGCCGGGTTTTACGGCATTTTCTCAAGAAAAATTTTCCTTTTCTTTTTCAAAGTTTTTCTATTTTTACTTTTCCTCACAAGAAGAGCAAAGCAGTTTGCTCACGAAATTAGAATTTCATTTGGCAGAGGCTCTGCCGCGATCCACAGCGACAGAGACAGCAACACCAAACAACCATGGCAGGCCTTGCAAGCGAGCAGCGCACGATGAAAGGCAGTAATTCATAAATTAATTCGCTTCAACGATTTATGATTGTGCATATTTTATGTATTTATTCTGTTTCACAACGAGAACTTTCGTTGGATCAGTCGGGAGAATGGAAACTTCCTTCGCGCGATCCAATAAACTTTTTCCCGCTACGTTCACCGTCTTATTCCAACGAACTGAACGTCTCCCTGGCACAGAACTTTTTTGTGTCAGGAGTGGAAAGTCAGCTCGAAGGCAAGAGCGAGAGGTTCAACAACCATTAGCATAGTAAGTTCAACGTGTTTGTGCCATTTTTGTGCCTCGCCAGGGCGTCCACACGAGCAAGCTTCCCACAGCGGTTTTATGCATCAACACGTCGCTTTCCCTGGCCACGGGAAATGCACGAACCTTGTAATTAAAATAATACATGAAAATTTATTCGATAAACAAACGCGTGCTCTGTTTTCGCCACTGTGTTAGCTTAACGCAACAGTAAGTAATTCATAGGTTTCCTAAGCTGTAACTAGAGTTGTCAAAAGCTTGGGGTTTTTTAAAGCTTGGGAACAAGCCCAAGTATTGCAAAAAGGCTTGGGTAAGCTTGTACAAGCCCAAGCTTTAGATTTCAAAGGAAATTTACAAAAATTCAGGAAAAATTCGATGGATTTCCATGAAATTTCGACTGAGTGTCATTCTCCAATGCAGTTTATTCGCAATTTATCAGCTTAAAAATTGAATCGTCGTTCTCCTTGGCTGCTTCAAAAGTTGTAATTTCGTCGTGACTTTCGATCGGACCATCGGCAGTGTACTGTATTTACTTAGCGTCGCACTAATTTTCGGTGGCTCGTAACCGGCTTTACTTAGCAACTCCTGTGGGACACTTGAGTTTTGGGTTTGACAAAACGACAGTCCACTTGAGACATAGTTTTAGTAGAGTGCCAAGACACTCACAGTGAATTTATGTTTGCAGCAACAACCGGACATTTATGTCGTTAATTTATTGATCTCAACTGCGCGAACCTCACAAAAAACTTTAAAAATCTTCAATTTCTTGACCAAATTTTCTAGAAAACGTCGCTGTATCCCTTTGAATCAAAAAACCCGTACCCGTAAAAAAATTTTTGTCAGAAAATTCTATTGAAAAATCGAAGAATTTTCGTTTTTATCAAGCTTGGGCTTGGCCAAAGCTTGGGGTAAAATAGCTTGGGTACAAGCCTGGAATTTAAGGCTTGGGCTTGTCCACCCAAGCCCAAGCTTTTGACAACCCTAGCTGTAACTTGGTGGTGTCGGGTAGCAGGAAAATGGAGTTTTCGTGTTTGATGCACGGTGTGCAACTAGAGTATTTATTTTTCTCTGACGCAAACGAGGCGAAGGCGAGAGCGATCAAAGCACAGCTTCGTTTCGCTCCACGAAGTTCAATCAACGAGTTCCACGAGCATTGCCCCGAGAGCTTTTCATTCATCAAACTCACTGCTCGAGTTTCGCGCTTATCATATTCAACAATTTTTCCTCTTCTTTGCTTCGTTCCAACGAAATCTTCTCTCGCCTAACACATAAAGCTCCATCACAATTTGAAACACAACATTCAACAGCGAATGTTTATCATTCGCGGTTTTTAAATTATTTGTGGTGACAGCGTTTTGCCGTGAAAACAAGCGCGTGAGGCTGCAGCCGCCGATTCATCAGCAAACCTCGGTTATTTAATATGAAGCGTAAACTTTGTCATTCACTTTAGATTCGCCTGGAAAAGTCGACGGTGGACTCTAATCGCTAGGGAAAACAATTTTTACTTTAATCAAAAAGTTCGCAAAAGCGGGATTTCGGTAGACAAAGTTCTGATTAAACTCGTAGTTTGCTATTGGAGTTACAAGCTTTGCCTCATTATGCTTAGCAAATAACTTTAATAGCTTCGGCGTAATTAACGTGCCATTAGCATACCCTATGCTCATTCGAATTTCCAGAGGCAATGTCTCGCGAAATGAAAGAGGAGATTATGTTGCTAGGAGAACGAGAAAGTTGGGAATGAGAAAATGTATTCGCCTACAGTTTAATTAGTCTTCATTTTCTCCTTAAATTAATTTTCTCGTTGACTTAATTACGAAAAATTACAAACGTTTTTCGTCTTTTATAAACGGATTCCCCCATCGACACTGGATCCTCTTCCTTCTCTTCTTTTCGCTATGAACAGAAATATCTTGAGAGCTTTCAGGATTATTCTCATTTGACAACACAATTAGCATAAGCATTGATCGTTCATTCCCAACACGTTACCGTCTTTAACTCGTTCAGCATTATCGTAGAAATTATTATTCGTCAAGCCTTTCAGAATCAAAGGGAAAACTTTCGCGCTTTTATTTCTCCTTAGACGCGGCACGACACCCAATGAATATTCACCGACCGTGACGGGTCGGGACGCGAGCGAATTCTTGAGCGAATGATAATTAGATGAAAGTCAAAAATGAACCAAATTCGTCTCCACGATTTAGCGTGACTTGAATGTTCAACGATTGTCGTTGGTCTTGATGTAAAACGATAATAGTGGAACAGGATGTAACAATTGTCTTAATTGCCATTTTCCTCAATTAAGCTTCTTTCTTCTCGTGACACAGGAAAGTTGCAAAAAACGAAGCCAGTCACGTCATTGCTTCAAAGATGATGATACCTAGCAACCTTCCATCAACCTTCATCGCGCGCTACTTTACTTTGAGCATGACGTAAACGGACTCGGAACCTGACGAATGAAAGTCAAACTGGGACAGAGCCATTGCTAGCTCTTATCACATGTCAGTTCGTTCAAAAGATGAGACACAGAGAACGTGTGCATTAGTCGAATGGAAATGAAGAAAGCACGGCTGAACGGGCACGAGCGGATAAACAAGCGAATGACACATAAATAATGCCCTAATTATCCCTGTGGAATCGGATAAACGTCGTTGTTTGAGGCTGATAACGGCTGCGATAATGACTTAATATGAATTAACCTAATTGAATGTCTCCGCTCTACTAACGTCGGCATCCCGAAGCCATCGACGAGAGATCAACGGGAAGCTCATCCCTCCATTAGTCGAGCAAGTACGTTGATATGAACCACTTTACGAAAGCTTTTAGGCCAAGATATTACGCAGAATTCATATTAACTCAACTAGACTTTCGTCTGCCTAAGCTTGTTCATTTTCAGCACACGCCGAGATGTTCCACAAAAACTTATAAATGTGTTTTGATTTATAAAACAGAGAGAACGTGAATCTTGAATCGGAAAATCCATCGAGACTTCAAAAGACGAAAAGTTGGATAAATCAAAATTATTCAAAGTCGAACTCTCGTGAGGGAGGAAAAGTTCGCAGTATAAAATGTTGATGAAGCGAAATGCGATCCAGATGTTTGCTTGTCGGAAATAAACTAACGGCTTTAGTCTAACGAGAGCTGATAAGCTTATTTAAAGAGCGAACTACCAAGGCGTTAAAACAAACGTAATCGCTTTAGTGCAAAATTATGTTTTGCGATCGTAAGCCCTCAAAGTTTTGTAAGCTCGCAAAGCTTCAGAAGTCAATAAGGATCTCATCGACATTTTCCCCATTTAAGATCATTGAATCGTGTACGGATTACTTCATTCCGCTGTCGACAGTACTTACTAACTTATCGAACGAAAAGCTTCTTATTGCTTCTGGCGTAATTGCTCATAATTATCGGAAACATTCAAAGTTCGCAAAATCGATAAAAGTTCAAATTACTCAATTGATCAAGCGCCGCTCTGGCTTCCATGAACGTTTTCCCTTTCAGGTTTTGACGTTCAAGAATTTATCTCAACATTTATTTTTCAATTTTGTTTTGTTTAAATCTCTGAATGTTGGAGCGGGAAGAAGAAACCGAGCCGCGGGGTAAATTGAGCATGAAATGCTCAGCTTTTGTGTCAGCTATGTGAGGAGTCTCTTCCCCTCTGAATGGCGAATGTCGCGAAGGAAAATCTCTTCATTTTCTTGAAATTCAATAATCTTTCCGGGGATTACCAAGGCAAGCTTTTAGACAGGAATCAGCTAGGCGAGAGCCTTCTCTTCATAGTGACGAGGTCAAAGATTCAGAAGCTCTGACTTTAGTGTCTGAACGCTCTTCTGCTTTCAGATTCAAATGTTTTTATTCCATTCAAAATAAGTCATTTCTGAAAAACAGAATCTCCACAATTTTCGATTTGATTCACAAATGAACTTCCACCCACACACGTGTCAAGTTCGAAGCGATGAAGAAGAGCGAAGACAGTTAAAGAAATCACATCTGTTTTTCCATTATTCGACTTTCTTCATTCCTTCGCTCTTGCCTCTTCGCTCTGAATCAACATGTAGACTTACACATATGCGAGGAGAAGCCACAGGCACACATTGAATGTAAGTTTTATAAACAAATGAACGAAAGCGGAGAAGACGGAAACTCCAGAGATAAATGTTTCAGTATTCTCCGACTAATTGTGGCGAAATGTTTACAAGAAACCGGCAAACGAAACGAGTGAAATTAATCCTCGGAATTTGCGCTATAATCTTCGTGTATATCTTCCTGTTCACGCGTTATCAAACATATCAGATTGAAGAAGTGATAAAGAATGTGAAGCCAGAGGTTGTGTGGGAGTATGTTGCTGACTTCAGCAAAATGAAGTCGCTCAACCCGACCATACTCGAGTTTAAAATCCTTGGCGATTACGGCAACAACGAAGACTGGAAGTACGAGGTCGAATACACCGAGAATATGTCGCATTGGCCTTTCTGGAAAAACACTGCGACCGGAAACTACCACGTGCGGAAAGTTATCCGAGATCGGAAATATGTTTACCTCGTCGAGTCGACTCACAAAACTTGCTTCTTCAGCGTTTACTGCGGTAGGGTGAAATCGATTCTTTACCTGTTGACGTGTAATGTCAATCTCTTCCTCACAGTGAAATCCATTGGGGAGTTTCAATTCACCGATCTCAACAATCGGGACACGCTCGTCACGGAAGAAGTCAAGTATCAATGTCCTCCCTTCCTCGGATCCTTCTGTCGAAAGGAAGTCGAGTATCAACGGAAAAAAATTCTCTACAATCTTGCTTATCATTTCTCGCAGCAACAAAAGTTTTAGTTTCATGAAAAATTGTTCGTACCATCGCTGGCAACGTTTCGCTGCTCGTTGCTCATAAAAACTGAAATTCGTAGAAAAAATAAATGAAATTTTTATCAGTTTCATTTTGCCTTTTTCCACTCAAGCGTCTGCTGTCGAGCAAGTGAAGAGCAAAAACTTTTTATCTAGATTGAATCCTCGCAAGTTCAATGGAAAACATGCAAAAAAAACTTTTTCATGGCACCGTATAGAAGAGCTCGAGTTATTGAAATCGAAAGTTGTGATGGAAGGTAGCCAGGGAAAGAGATTGTTGTCCTGAGTCAAAGTGTCAAGCGACTTATCAAGATCCTCGAGGTTTGTAGGAACTCAAATCCTACCTGAATTTGTTTCCACGCGAGCAAACATGCCAACGAGCTTTTGACTTAGGTCATGTCATCGTTTAGAGCTCCTCTAAAAAATATGTATGAATTTCCTTTTAGGCAACACCAGCAATTCTGACGCGTGTTTTTGTTTGTTCCACCGAGAGGAAAAAGTGGATGAAAAATAAAACGATTTATATTAAAAATTCAGCATGCCTGGCTTGGGATTTCAATGTTTTGCATTAAACACAGGAGGATAATCCGAGAGATTTCCATCGCTTTCCTTGCTATAACTCAACGTGAAAGAGAATTCTATCGGCAAAGCTCGGAACAATTTCTGAAAGCGCGATATAATCAGCAGGAGAAAGACAGCGAGCAAACAAATTGAACATAATTCCGTGCAAGGAAACTTCGCAGCAGCGCGAAGCGCTAGGAATGAGAAGGAAACGTTCATAAATTACCGCGAAGCCATTTGTTAACTACTGCGAAGCAATCTCGGGACATCAATTCATTTCGTCTGGATTGCTTTTGGTTATTTATGGTGCTGAAGCTTTTAAGGAATCTCGCTCCCAACAAAACGAAGCCTTAAAAGCATACGCAACCCACAAACCATCCCCCGAATTTTATTGTATATTTTGAAAAGGCAAATGAATTTGTCATTCGAATGATTTAATATCGCGTCGCATGCATAATTCAGATGAATAATTCAACGAGACATTCAACAATGCAATAGCAAAATTTAAATGCCAATGGCAAGCTCTCAGTTTCAATTATAGATTCACTAATTGATAGCCAGAACGCTATCAGTTTAGCTTCGAGAGAAAACGTTTTATATAACAATGGAACTAGATTCGGTCGTAATTAGTTCGAGCTTGGAGTTCTGTGGGATGAAAAGTTTTCCGATTCGAGCGACATAAACTTTCTTCATTGATTTTATCCGAACAATCATCATCAATCAAGCGTTGAAGTTTGCAGGTCGGAAAGTTTCTGAAGACTTCTCTTATTTATCTAGAGACGGTTGAAGGTAAAATTCCAGGTGAGCAACTTGAAACTCAATTATTGCGAGAGTTCTTAGTGAGGTCTGCGTTGGACTTTTCTGTGGAAAACTTAGAAACGGCCTGAAGATGAATTTATGATTCTATCGAAAATATGCCAAAAATCGAAGGAGGAAGACGAGCGATCTAATTGAAAATTGCGAGGCGAAAACTCAAAGATAGATTCAAGGCAAAACGGGTGTGAGAAAGGCGGCGCGAGAAGAAAGAGAAAATCGGTCTAAAAATATCTCGTTCGTATGCGAATAATTTGTTAATAACTTTATGCGCCGACGACGATGATGTAAATTTTATTACTCGTCATTGAGTTTGCCTTTGCTCGAAATTCTGATGAAAGTCTAACTAACCTGATGGAGTTCTGGCTTCATTCGAAATAATCGTATAGATTGATCGAAATATTGGACATGGAATATTGTGTTACGTTACGACGAGACTCGGTTGCATGTTCGACGCCGCTTCATTATCGTCCACGCAATGGGAAAAGCTATTCAACGCAACACCCAATTAATGCAAACAAGACTGAAACGTGAGAAATTAATCAATTTTTGGCCGCAATGTCACGACAGCGTCGTCTCATCAGCCCGATGAACAATTAATGCTTCAATCGAACTAGACGTAAAGCGAGAAAACCTCAGCGTTCACGTCCGACCAGAAGCTTTGGATATTAATCATAATTTACGATCAGAAGTGTTGCACGGAACGGGAGCAAAAACAGAAAACATAATCCCTCATGAGTCTGTCGTGTGAAATATAATCCGTTGTTAAGCTCACATGGGAAAACAAATTATGACACAGAGTGTCACGGTCAAATCAGCTGATCTATTACGGCACTCAGCTTTCCATCGCTGAAGCTTTAGAGCAACATTTGTCTTACGTGCTCTCGACTCTCGATACGTTCAGCTCGAATATAAAAAATGTTTTTGAAAGCTCGTAAACCGAATGTGTTTGCGTTGTCACTTGAATTTATTATCTACAGAACGAGCATTAAAATGATGAAGAGTATTAAAAGCTTCCATTGTTCTCGGAGAAATTCACGACATCATTTTCGTCAGAAGCTTAAATTTAACAGCAGCCAGAGCGTGAAGAAATTGCGATCAGGTTCCTCCCCTTACATCCAATTCATTACCTTCGCTAAAAGTAACTAACGTTACAAAGCGTGAGAACATAAGTAAAGTCTTTAAAGTTTGCGACGTGAACAGGGCTCGAAGGAAATCATGCTCCAGTTGATTTGGATGAATGTGAGCCTCCATGAGAGGTTGCCATTTAAATTTGAATATCTCGGAAGTCAATCCCCACGAAGGGTGGAATTGTGTTTCCCCCCGAGTCCTACCGCTCGCTGTTTTGATTTATAAAATCAATGAAAGGACGAGAAAGTCTTCCATTGAAATTCATGAAAGCGTGATTGAAAGTGGAACGAATCTTAGACTGAGATAGAAAGCAACTCGACTGTGAGTTGATCTCGTCGTTCGCATCGAGAAAGATGGATATTTGCTTTGGGAAAGTGACAAGTAAAGCAACAAGAAAGGGACGCAAATTGATTTTATTTATTTTCTCAGGCATGTGGATACAATGTTTGAGAAATTATTTGAGGATGATGGAAAATGTAATCAAGTTCGTCATTTCTTTCCTTTCGATTTCTTGTTCGACTGAGTCAACAGATCTGGGACTTGCCGCGGGCTTTTATTCAAAAATCAGACACGACGAAGAGACAGCGGCGTTTTCGCCAGTCAGATTCAATATTAACCCTCAGGGTTCGGGTAATGTTTGCTTGATTCCAGAGCCATCAACATAAAATGCCGCATAAATGTGGAATGTTCATTTTTGAAAGCGCCGAGGACTATGATCGGTCTTAAACAGTCGCTCAAGCTGTTATGCATTTTCTATTACGCAAAATGCTTTCAGACAGGAAACGCTTTTAAAGCAAAAGCTTCCCTTGAAAGCAGCGTCAAGTCGGAAACACAAATTGATGTCAATTATACTCAGCTTCCTACTGCATAAATAAACTAAGAATGTCAAGGCTCCAGCAGCTACTAGAAGCTTCTAGAATTCGTCATGAATAAATTTGCCTAGCCAAAGTGAAAACAATCCACGTTGGAACTGACGAGAAAGATTTCGTCCCTAGAAGCAGTACAATGGGAGTCAAATGCAGATGAGAGCCTGAACAATCGTGCTGACAAGTGTGTTCAAGACCGAACGTTTGACCCTCACGCAAACAGGAAACTCCAATCTGCGTCATACATATTTTGATGTTATTTACGAGGAAAATTTAATTGAATTTCAGTAAGAGCAAAGCCGCTTGAAGCAGATTTTATCGTTTCCGTCCTTTCGGTGTAGCAGCGCTGCTATTCATTTTAATTAGCTGCCTCCAAAATACTTCGTGGCGTTTAATGCGCCATAAAAATTCCATCGAGGCTTTTGAAGAAACAAACGCCCGGTAGATAAGCGGGACCACTAAAGTCGCCAACTAAATTGCAGGAACAATGTTAGTCCAAAAGAAAATGGAGCTCGTAAAATCTGCCCCGAAGAAGCAGACCGTGAACTGGCCCGCTGTTTATCAATATCTGTTGGATTATTGCAATGATACCACCATACACGGGTTCAAGGTAAGCAGAAAGTTGTTTTCTTCCTTCTAAATTGAGTTTCCTTCATCTTGAACCTTCAACCCTTTCAGTATATGGGCGAAACTTCCCGTCCGTGGATCGAGAGAATCTTTTGGATGATTGCCTTCATCATCTCTACGATCGGCTGTGCCGTCTTGATTGCCGAGATGTTCGAGAAATTACAAACAAATCCAATAACTGTCAGCTTGGCCGAGCGACCCAGCTCTATCCAGGAGGTAAACGAACCGTACACAAAAATAAATCGCCTTTTGTGCGCGAGGGCGACTGACAGACAAAAAACATTAATTGTGGCATAATTCTTCCTCTGCTTTTAGATCCCGTTCCCAGCTGTGACTGGTGAGCTCCTGGCGTAGGACGATGCAATCTTTTTTATTGCCCTGTTCTCCTGAGAGAGACAAGATGACCCCACAACCTTCGTTTACATTTCTCTTCTTTTTCTAGTGTGCTCGGAAACTCAAACAACCTTTGATTCGGGATTTAATTTTCGTGACATTGTCGAAGAAGGAAATGATTTTGATTTCTCATCGTTGGATGCACTCGAGTGAGTTTTTCCATGTTTATGAATTTTATATGATTGATTCCGATTTAAAACTCTCAATTAACGTCAAGCCAAGCTCGGCTTCAGGCGGTGGCCTTCATCTGCAAGCCAGAATACTTGAAAACCACAAAGTTTGATACGCAGACCGGCGATCTGGTTAAGATTATGCGAGACATGGCTAGGTTGAAGTGGTTCGGGTTGCAGTCGGCATCGTGGAACAAGATTTATGGCGCTCCTTTCGCACTTCGACTTACCCCCTTCGGCTACTGTTTCACCTTCAACATCATCAACGCCAGCGACCTGCTGAACCTGAAAGAGTAAATCTGATGAAATTCGAAATCTCTTCAAAGCAACAATTTTCCTTTCTAGAGTTTCAAAAGATTTCCATTACGAACGAGACTTAATCTTATACAAGAAGGAAATCAATACGCAGGTGACAAAGCAAATAGAGGAATTGAACAACACGGGTAAATACCCTTGGAGCGCAACAGTCTCGGATCAAGACAGTGGTCTCAACGTAGCCCTACGGTCCGACGCTAACTCTCAAGATTGGTGGTGCTCCAAGTATGAAGGGTTCCGATACTTTATCCACGGTTCGTTACGCAATAGAAAATCCATGTTGATGTGAAAGACCTTTCTTTTTAAGGCACCAACGAATTGCTATCGTCGACGAACAGGTTTCAATTGCAGGTTTGAAATTGCGTTCAGTATTCTGTTCGTTTTGGCACTGTTGATCGTTTGCTTCTATTACAGTTTGGGGAGCTCACAGAACTTCTAATAAAACCAAAAATGACGATTACCGAAGAGGATCTACGAGACTACAGTTTAGAAAGGTAAAACTTGACACCTGCAAATTGGTTGTGAAGTCTTCCGATCGATAAAACGTTGATTACATGGATCTTCGTATCGTTGCGGCGCTCATACATCAATTGTAATGAAACCGAAAGCTCTCAATATGAAAACGATAGCGTTCAATGAATTGAATTTGCTGCCATACAAGCGCGTTGTGCTCAATGAAGTGTCGCTAAACTAATTATGATTGAATCAGCTCGCAACTCCCCGAACTGTTTTGCACAAAAAAGAATGAAGTCAATTACGTTTTATGCAAATTGACTTATTCGCTGGAGAACAAAAAACGTTGATGCGATAGGAAGGGTTGAGTGGGTGTAACGTCACTCAGAACCAGAAGGAAAAGAGAAGCAATTGAAGGCAATAAGATGATTGAGACTCTCGCGTGACAGCTCACTGGAGACGAAGCCCTGAGGATATTCGCCGACAGGGAAATCTCCTGAAAAGAAAACATGTGACCGTTCACGTTGTTTGCAACTCATCTGAGAGCTGTCACGAGATTTACGATTCTCCCTTAGTAACTACTCGACATCTTTCCCAGCCTATTTAATCGAACACGCAATTTCACTCAAGCTGTAAAGCTTCCAACACTCGAGAAAATCTTTAACGAGCCTCAATAAAAGACATCGAAGCTTTATGAGAGTTCCATGAGGCTTGTTACAAGCCATAAGCACAACCCCTAATTCATTTTAATATGTCTTGAAGCGAGCTGTACTCAAGAGAACAGCAAACCTAAACTTTTGCTATCTCCTCGAATTTCCCTTTTAGACGGAATTGCTTCTTCGAAGGTGAGAAGAAATTGAGATTTTTCCGCCAGTACACGAAATATAATTGCGAGCAAGAGTGCTTGAGGTAAGTGGAATAAAAAAATGTTTGAATAGGACCGAAGAAGACTCAAGTTACTGGTTTTCCATCCCTCGACAGCAATTTTACGAACCTGCAGTGTGGTTGTGTCAAGTTCAGCGTAATTCGTTAAGTTCAACTGTTTTTGAGCAGTCGACTTCGCTCGTTGCTGAAACTTTTTAAATTTTCCATCGCCAGGCGATCCAGACACGAAGATATGCAGCGCATCGGAAGTCGAGTGCTTTGAGAACGCGGAGAATGAACTTTTCAACGGAGACATGGCGGTTGACGGAGCTAACGAGAAGAACAAGTACGAAGCTCTCTCGTTCTGTCAGTGCTTGCCTCAGTGCGAGTCGCTCAAGTACGAGATCGAGTTGGTGAAGACGAACTACAAAACGCACCTCACTGATTACATGACAATCGCTTCGCTGAAAGTTTTCTTCAAGGATAACGAGTTCGTGCCGCTCAAGCGATTCCAGCTTTACGGGACGGTAGATTTTCTTGCGAATTGCGGTACGATTGCTATAAATAGCTCGACAACCATTGATACCCAATTCAATCCATAGGTGGGCTGCTCGGTTTGTTCGTTGGCGTTTCGGTGTTGTCAATTGTCGAGATTTTCTATTATTTCATTCTGAGGTAAAAACGTTTTCCGTACAAGCGAACAACCAACTCATCTATCTTGTGTGTAGGCTGGCCTGCATTCTACGCAACCCGCCCGAGGATGATGACGAAGAGCAAATTCGAACGGCCGACCCAGCTTTGCCAGCGATCGAAGCTGCCGTAGTTGAACAAACTCAAACTCACCAACGTTATTAGAAAATAACTCAGAACGATAACTTTTTTATCTCGCAGAGTTTTTCTGGCGGGAGAACAACAAATGTTTTTCTTACACATGCTTTGAATGGGTTTCCCACCACAAAAAGAATGAGCACAGTGAAGCAGCACAAGTTCGGATCCAAAGAGGGCGAAAAACTTTTTCCGATTGTGGCTCACCGGCACACAAAAAATTATTTTGTTTACAAATTCGTCTTGCTCGGCTAACGAGTCGAGGCGTTTCTTCAATTACCAAAAGAGACGAAGATAAACTTTTTCCTCGCTCTCTGTTTTGTGCGAATTACAACTTTTGCGTGTCCCTCCGAGGGACGAGCGCGTCAAGGCGCCTCTGGGCGCAAAGATACCCGAAAACTTTCTTGCATCATTAAATAACAAGCATCAATAAAGAACCGCGAAGGTAATTTGTCGCAAACAATGACTTTTAATCCGACGAGTTAGATGACGAGCTTGAGGCGGAGCGCTTTCTTCTCGATTTCTTCTTCACGGATTTTTCACTTGCTGACTCGCTCTCCTCCTCGATTTTGTCTTTTCTCGAGCGCTGTCGCTTTGATCTACAATTTAAGAAAACACGTATAGTCTTCACGACGTAATTTCTCAAGCCTCAAAAGCTTTCATACTTCTCTTCTTCCTCCTTTGAACTCTCACGGCTCTTGCGACGTTTTTTAGAAGACCTATCTGGACTTTCGTCGTCGTCTTTGCGAGGCTTTCGCTTATCTTTCCGCTTCGCGTCGCGGCTTCTTCGATTCTCCTCTCGAGAGCTTCCCGTCGAATATCCCGTGTCCTTCCGAACCGATTTGTTTCTGGCAAAGACAAAGAAGCTTTTTGCAGTGAATTACGTATTAGGGTGAATGTCTGTCAAGTGGAGGTAACCTTTTTCATTCTTTAGAGACAGTGTACCTTAACCTGGCTCGTGAAGTGTCTACCCTGGGCAGAAATAGTTCACGGAACACTGCTCCAACCATCCTAATGCTTTATTTATTAGATTACCCACCAACTCATCATCAGCAGGTCGAGGGAAAACTCTTGAATAGAAACAACAACCGGTCCTTTCAAGAGGTTTCCCTGTCCTTTGAAGCTTTCGCTTTTTTGCCGAGAACGAGAGAATCACTAAACCAACATTACTTTTTCTTATCTCGCTTTTTGTTGTCGTCGTTTTCACTTTCGTTGCTGTCGCCATCGTGCTTTCTTCACCCCGAGAAAAACGAGAAGAGAATAAAATTTGGATTTAAATTTTCTGTCAGGTTGCGATCTGGCGATGTCGTTTAAAAGATGTACAATTGATGGCATAAATTTTGTGGAAGCTTTTTATCTCGCAGCTCGTCGAGGACTGGTGTCGTTTATCCTAACGATTCGAGTGAGTGTCGACGTCAGAAAGGGGAAATGATAGGCTTAACAACCCACAAAACACCTCACTGATAAATAGCCGTCTGATTTAGTTCAATGATTGGAATACGCTCGATGAAACATTGGAGCTCGTCACTTGAACAATTCCATTACAGCCAGGAAATTATTTTCTTGCCACATTCGAGTCTTCATTTGAGCTTTTTCAATTCACTGAGTCCATCAGCTGTCTCCGTACATATGTTGACTCAAGTCATGTCTTCTTGATAAACACTCATTAAAAAGTTTTCAATTCGTCGCGATTTTGCTGGCTGCTTTCGATAAAATTGTTTGGAAAGTCGCAATTGAATTCATTTTTTTATGAAGTTTGCAAAGACTTTTTCAGTGAATTGCTAAAATGTTGGGGATTCTCAGTCAGGATTTTCACAAGATCTCACTCAGCCCAGGAAGAGTATTGAAGCTGGGACTTTACATAAGCCGAACCTTAAGCGTCAAACCTTTGACAGAGAGCTCAACAAAAGCCTTTTCATCCCCACACCAACGACTTCCCCGAAACCTGCAAATGCTTCTGACATGTTGAACCTTTCCAAAGAAAGGCATGACAACTCACAACCGTTACCTCTTTTTGTGTTTGCTCGATTTTTCGTTCGAGATGATGTAGATGTCATCAGAACCGCCGCACTTCCGATGCCCTCGACTTCCTTTCGATTGTCTCTGTCTGTCGTGATGATGCTTCATCCGCTTCTTCTTCGACTTATTTTTGCTGTTCTCTGTTTGTACAACATACAACCGATATAATTGCAAGAGAATGACCAATGTGTTCTTGCCTGAAATGAGTAGGGCGGTTATACTAGAAAAATAACAGCAGACTGAGCATTACATGTGAAAAATACATTCATGTAGCTGATGATACGATAATGGATTATGATCAACATTCGGAATGTGAGGAAAGGCGCATCCTGCAAAATTATATTCAAAGCGATTCCCCAAATGTCAATGGAGCAGCAACAGTCCGAGCAACAAGTATTTGATCTGGAAGGATGCCAAGTGAAAGAGAAATTGTAATCAGCTTGCGATGGAGATGAAAAATCAATTTACTCTTCATCCATCATCGCCTCGCTGGTAGCGCCACGCGGCTTGCGAGAACGAGTCGCTGTTAGCACAATGGTGAACTGCAGAAGGCTCCACGACCAAATTGAGAGCGTGAGGAAGACCAAAATCGGCTCGTCAGCAATCTTTTTGTCTTTAAATGAATCGAAGAACTCGATTATGTCAGCAGCCGTGCCTAACAACAGGAAATTTGATAAGTCCGAAGGCTGAAAAGGTTTTGTTCGCCTACCAATATAGACGAGAAGCAGCTGGCTCAGCTGGTCACGTGTTAAATCTCCCTTGGGCAATAGCCAACGGCCGATAATTAAAACCAGCATGAGAAACTGTTCTATCAAAGTAACCCATGTCTCAGCATCAACTTGGATGTCCGGGAGCTTTATGTTCACTCCGAGATACTTGTCGAGTCCTTTCAAGTCCGCGGCAGCTGCTGCAAAGTTAAAATTCTCTTCGACGATCCGATGACGTCGCTCGACCTTATCCAATTCCAGCAGCCAAATTGCTGGCACGACGGAGCTCAAATAAAGAAACACTGATGGACAGAACCTGGCAGGTAATTAAGAGAAAAAAAGCGAAAATTTTCTTCACGTTTTGTCATTTGAATTAGCTCTTGGCAACAAAATCAATAGAAGCATAATCATAATCGAGCTTTCGTTCTGTCGACTAACGTCCGATAAACTTTCTTTGTGCGTCCGATGACTTGGCTGGTTTCAATCAGCAAGCCGATCGAGAGTCGGATGAATAATTCATGTTCAAGGTGGCGAGGAAACTTCTCAAATTGTTTTGTGACCTCAGCTTATCGCAGCTGTCGTCGCTTTCTTCACGTTTAATCTTGAACTCAAAGTTTGGCAGTTGTCAACGTTTCATTTCTTTCCGATAAACTTTGTCACGTTTCAGAAGAAACGCAAAATGTTCGCAGACGACAAAGCGAAGCCTATTGATTCGATGAATTATGAGTTTCATCGTAAGATTCTCACAACAAAGGCAATAAAAGCTTGAGTCTATAGACTCGCTCAGCTGCAAGTTACTGGAGCGAGCTCGCGTCTTTTTTGCTTGAGTTTCTGGAGATTTCAAATGATTTCTTTTCGCAACAAATTTTGCTCAACACTTCCTGACTATCCTCAAATCATTTGACTTCGTTCCTTTTGTAAAGTTTAACCTAACTATGGCTCTAACAACAAAACTTGCTTAGTCTTCCGTTTGCTTGCTTTAAGAGTCATTGGGAATAACGAAGCCTTTGAAGGCGACGTAACAATCGGAACGAAACAGCAAATCATTTGAACGACTTCAACACAATCGAATATTAAAGTTAAAGCTGCTGCATTTTAAAAATTGAACCATTTGGAATTCTCCGATCGTCGTTTCATTGAAAACAATTCATATTTTACACAGAGAAAAAAATCAACTCATCGAATAAACTTTAACTTTATCATTTCAACTTTTAAGAGATTTCTTTAAAAGTTTGAGTCTGTCAGCAAGTCGAAGATTAAAACTTATGGAGCGGCCAGCGCCAAGCATTTTTCTTCCAAGTTGAGATCGAGTCGTGAAACTTTCTTCTAACTCATGAAAATTTCGATTCTGGATATTGCAAAATCGTGAAAATTGACAGGGAATCCAATCTTTCAACGGCAAATTTTCCAGCAAAATTCTCATGAGGCATAAACTTTATGATTTTACATATATCTACAATGCTGATGTTATCTAAAAAAATCGCACAAATTTATCTGTTTCACTTTGACAGGAAGCTTTAGTTTGTTAAAGAACATATATCGAGAGTTTGTCATCAGCTTATCAAGAATGAGCTTGGTTAATTAAAAGTTTCGGTGATGTGGGTCGATGCGGGAACGGAAATGTTATCTCTCGAATATTCCTTACCATCTCCACTCCTGATTCTTCTTGATAGCGAGGGTGAAGAAGCCTTCAAACATGAGCAAACCAATTGGAATGCTGAGCGTCCAGTAAATTGGATTTTTCTTGTACTGCGTCACTTGCCATATGGCAATTGCTCCATGAGCTCCGAAAATTATTCTGGTTATAACAGCTTTTATGGTTGCTATTAACTTAACCATGCTCAAGGATTGAAAACTCCTTGTCTTGTGCTGAACAATATTCAAACTATTAAATCTACATTTCTCAAAAGCTGTCAATCGACGACTAACGAGAATTTTCCACTTTCCAAGCATTTTGTCGTTGTGAATGGATTTGCTTTACTGCAAAATCATCCTCGCAGTGTCATTCTTAATGTGATTCAGAAGTTTAGCGAACTTGAGCGCGTCAGGACTGGAACAATGATGAGAGACTTTCTACCGACAGCCCTTGACGTTCAAGCAAACGGAAATGGTGAGAAAGCAGAAAGAACTATCGAATTTAATGATATGCATAATGATCATTTACCACGAGACTTCGACATGCTTGAGAAATTGACCGAACTACGACGTCGCGATTTTTTTTCTCAAGTTCAGAATTATATTTTCAAAAACAAAGGCTACAAAAATAAAAGAATAAAATCAAAAAATGAATCGCCCAACGTGGGGCTCGAACCCACGACCCCGAGATTAAGAGTCTCGTGCTCTGCCGACTGAGCTAGCCGGGCTTTCAATCGATGTTTGACGCATGGCAGAAAAACATTTTATACCTCCAACGTTCTAGACGTGATTTAGAATTATTAGTTAAGATCATTTCAGACAAACCGCTCGCAGTTTAAGCTAAACTTCTGAGAGAAAATAATTTCGGGCCTTCACTGTAGTCAATTTTCCAAAAACTTGAAATTCAATCTCAACGCTAGCAAGACTGCCGACGTCATTGAGATAAAGAACGATTCAGAATTCATGGAAAACTTCAAAAATGCAAAAAGAAAATGCCAACGGCACATAACGTTCCCAAGCGGTCACCCATCTAAGTACTAATTATGCCCGATGTTGCTTAACTTCGGTGATCGGACGAGAACCGGTGTTTTCAACATGGTATGGTCGTTGACGAGAGATGAGCGGCTTAAATGCTGATTAGAATGATCCCAAAAGCTGGAAAAATGGGGAAACATGCTCCAGGTCGTTGACGAGGGATGAGCGGCTGAAATTGGTACATAAATGACCATTAGGCTGTTAATTAAAGAACGAATCAATTTGTAATCTCTGGTTCAATTTCTGGTGCAGTTAATCAGAAAGCGTAGTCTGGTGCAGTCAATAAAAATTGTCTCTTTCTACTGTGGTTATCATTCGACAGAATCCTCAACAAAGATCCACAACAAACTTTTTCGTGATTGGATCTCAAATCAACAATCTTCATTTATATTTCTGTTTCAGCTGCTCATCTCTCGTCAACGACCTGGAGCATGTTTCCCCATTTTTCCAGCTTTTGGGATCATTCTAATCAGCAGTTAAGCCGCTTAACCCTCGTCAACGACCATACCATGTTGAAAACACCGGTTCTCGTCCGATCACCGAAGTTAAGCAACATCGGGCATAATTAGTACTTAGATGGGTGACCGCTTGGGAACGTTATGTGCCGTTGGCATTTTCTTTTTAATTGAGGGGGGGTGGGGGTCTGTTCCGGATGGAGCAGATTCCTTCCTTTTGCCAATTTTATAGCGCAATATTGAGTGTAAAACATTGATTCGACCAAATTGTGATTCGTAGGCCAAATTTTGACATTAAATTTATTTTTGCGTGCAACGATGAAAGTTTTTGGTGTAAGAGCATCTTTGGTCATCACTAAGTTCCAAGTTCCTTTTCTTCCGACACTAACTCTACTTGAGACTGTGGCTTAAGGTAATTGATAAATAATAAAATCAGATTACATTTTCGGGTAGATATCATTCTCTAAATCCATTAAAATTGTTGAACGTCTGAACTATGACAAAGCGTGACTCTAACTCCGCTCACAAAAGTCAATGCAAGCCTCTTGCCAACGTTTGCACCTCAAACTGAAATTTATTCCAATTCTTTGAAATATTTTGACTCTAAACTGCAGATTGTGGTGTGAATGCATGAATAATCATCCTATTTTTAAGTTAACACGTGGTCATCTATCGAAGTTTTTACTAATCATAAAGTTTCGTAGTCTATCCATTCACGATGTCATCTTTGATATGTCATCGATTGAATATCGAGTGCTAACACCTATTTGATGTGAAGTCGTAACTAAATATGTTCGATACACAATGGTCAGAATGTGTTGTCGCGTTGCCTTTTATTGAGTCGATTGCAGAAACGTAACCAAGGAGTACGTGAACTGCAAAATCTTGAACGCAACGTTTTTATTAAATATAATTTATTACTAAACATTTTTTTTAAAAACTTTATTACTAACCGTCAAGAACGTTTCCATGTCTACTGCGTGAAAGATTCCGTCATAGCCTTTCATGTTCTGTGCCATCACCAGAATTGTTTGGATGTCCTTGCGATGTTTGTTTCCCATCGAGAGCCAGTTCACATCGTAGATCGCAGCTTCAAACGCTTCAAACCTTTTGATGACGCGAGTTCCCATCCAGCAGTAAATGAACAGCTCCACGATGATAAAGATTAAACCCAAATGAACAATCAGCACCGATGGGTCAACCATGATGGTAAATGTGCAACCGCCGAGAATGAAGGAGAGCAGCGAGAAATCGAGCAGAAACACGAATGTCAGGTAATCCTGTGACTCTGCTTGCCAATCCATGACTTCCAAGCTTTTTTCGATGACAACTTCCAATTGTTTTGTTATCCGACGGTCGTGGACAAGATTTTCGCGGTCATGGTCGATCGACAAGTGACGTAGCCGCTCGACGGACGAAAGGAGAACGTCGAGGCCCAGGCAAGTATGATTGATAAGGATTATGGTCAAAGCGTAGAAAGAGACGAAGAACGGTATGCCTGATATCAATGTCGAAAATTGGTGTAGATAATTGAGCAGCCAATTAATTGAAAGATCGTCGAAAGGCAGAAACAAAATGTGAGCGGCGAATGGTAGACGATTTTCCTTCAAAAAGGCGAACACTGCGAACAACAAAAGCATTGAAATCACGTATTGGATGGCAAAGACCATCAGAGCCAGAAATTCTCTCTTGCAGTATTGCAGTGTCAATGGCCACTCGTTGAACGACGTCTTCGCTGCTTCTCTGTTGTAATTCCAATAGACAAAATGCTTTAATTAGAATCGGAAACACTAGCCAAGTAAACTGAATGTGACCTTTCTTTCAAAATCCTCCCGATCAGAGCTTTTGTCCTGTCGCACCGTATGGTTTGGTATAATTGGTACACGGCATTTCGGCCGAGACAAACTTAAGAAAGCGATTCAATATTGCGAATTTTTTCCGTAAATTCTTAACTCACGAAACACTACAACGATTTCCGTCAACTCTGAGAACGAAATCTCATCCGCATATTTTAGGTAGCAGACGAACAAAAGCAGCAAACTGACTTGATGGGCCAAGCAAAACTTGACACTGAAAATCAATAATTCCTCTTAACTCAAATCACATTTAAAATTTAAGATTTACTAAGTCGAGAGCTTTCGCTTTCCTTCATTCACTGAGTATGGATCGAAAAACTTTTGTGCCAATTTCAAAGCTTGAGAATGGCGAGCGAAGTAAATTTCCATCTTGACCGGTTGAAATGTTGCGTGAAACTGAAATATTTTCCTGTTTATTATTTTCCTTAGCCGGTTGCACTTGAAAGTTCGTCGTGGATCTTTAAATAATTCAATGCGTGCGAACTCTACAAACTTTATCGACAGGTTAATAAGCAACTGCAGTCTTACGAGCCTGGCATAGGAGCAGCTGATATTGCCAGTAGAATTACCGGGGAAACAATTAACTCACAGTTTAAAGAATATATTTGTCAGATAAAATATTTGATGTTTACAGATGAACAGTCAGAGACCAAGTGAGATTCTCTCCAAAAGTTGACAGAAAATATGACGAACATTGAACGATTATAAAATATTGAGAACCGTTAAATTATCATTTCCTACACTCCTCCTTAATTTAACATTCTCTAATTAAATTTCTAAGCCCTGCTAGTGCACTGAGTTCACGTATTTTGTTCGATCCTAAAGGTTTTGTCATCATGTCGGCTATGTTGGTTTCTGTTGGATGATACCTGAGGTTCATGTTTCCCTTAGCGATTTGATCTTGAACGAAACAATACTTGATGTCTATATGCTTTGTCCTATTGCTGAACTTCCTGTTGTTGATCATGCTCATAGCACTTTGGCTGTCGGTGTGAATTGTTATCGATCTTGGCACATGAATTTGTAAATCGCTCGCAATCTTTCTCATCCACATCAATTCTTTGCAAGTCTCACTGAGAGCAATGTACTCTGCTTCAGCTGATGAAACTGCAACAATGTCTTGCTTTCGACAGCTCCACGATACTGCTCCTCCGTTGAGTGAGACGTAGTAGCCACTATGTGACTTTCTGTCAACACGATCCTCGGCCCAATCAGAATCTGAGTATGCGTGCAAATCGTTCTCATGCCTGGCTCTACTCAGAATCAACTGATTGTCTTTTGTTGCCTTCAAATATCTAATCACTCGCTTGACTTCATTCAGATCTACATCACGTGGGCACGTTACTTTCTGGCTCAGTATAGCCACACTAGCAGCGATATCAGGTCGTGTATTCGTTGAGAGATATAGCAACATACCGATCAGCTTTCGGTATAATTCATTGTCAGGGAGCAACTTTCCGTTTAACTTGAAATATCCAGTGTCCAAAGGAAATTTCGATTCCTTAGCATCACGAAGTCCGGCGCAATCAATAATTTTTTCAATGTACTGTGATTGACATATTGCGAAATTCCCTCTTCCGTCTCTCTTCATCTCAATGCCCAAATATTGTTTAACTTCGCCTAGATCTTTCATCTCGAAATCTTGTGCAACTTTTCTCATCAAATTTTCACTCACCGCAGAGCTGCTCGAAGCCACCAAAAGATCGTCAACATGTATGAGTATATAAAGTACTTCTCCTCCTGATGCAAGCGAATAGAGACACTTGTCTGTCTCATTTTGTTTGCATCCATTCTTGATTAACGAGTCATGAAGAGTTTGATTCCAAACATACGCCGCTTGCTTTAGTCCGTATAAACTTTTCTTTAGGCGATAAACTTTCTCTCCTTTTTGAAAGCCCGTCGGTTGCTTTAAATAGATCTCTTCATTTAAAGTTCCGTTGAGAAACGCTGACTTGATGTCGTAATGCCTCACATTATACCCTCGAACTCCGGCGAGGGACAGAAGCATTCTCATCGTTACTCCTCTTGTTACTGGCGCGTAAACCTCGTCATAGTCGATTCCAAATTTCTGAGAAAATCCCTTTGCGACTAATCTAGCTTTATATCTCATAATCTTGCCATTGTCATCGAGCTTAATTTTATAAACCCACTTGGATCCAATTGCTTTTCGCCCACGCGGTAATTCAGTCAGTTCCCAGGTATTATTATCGTTGATTGACGAAAGCTCCTCCTGCATCGCTATCAGCCACTTTTCCTGATCAGCACAAGTGACAGCTTCTTTGTATGTCTTCGGTTCGAAAATCTCTTGTTTATGCTCAGCTTGCATAACAAAATCATTATAGCGATCAGGTAACTTTCCAAAATTATTTCTCGTCGATCTTCTCAAAGGAATTTGATTATTATCGCTCGATCCAGTTTCAGGCTCAACATCATTCTCGCTCGTTTGTAATTCAACATCGTCGGAGTCAGCTGATTCAAAAGAATCTTCATCGTCTTCAGAATTTTCAATAAAGTTCTCATTATCATCCTCAGTTCGATCAAAACATAATTCGACTTCTTCAGGACGCTTTGGTTGAGCTTTTAAAACATCTTTTGAGCTCAAGAATTTCACCTCTCGACTAATTGTGATCTTATTTTTCTCATCAACGAAACGATAGCCTTTCGACGATTCATCATATCCTACGAACTTTAATTTTCTGGCTTTGTCATCTAACTTCTGTCGCTTCTCATAAGGGATCATAACGTACGCATCGCTTCCAAACTCATGAAAATCTAACATCTTAGGTTTCATCTTGAACATTTCTTCATAAGGCGATTTCATTGTCTTGTTTTTCACTAATCGATTAAACACATAGTTGGCAGTACTCACAGCTTCTCCCCAGAACATTTTTGATAATCCAGACTCGCTCAGCATGCTTCTTGTAGCTTCCATCAACGTTCGATTCTTCCTTTCAGAAACACCGTTTTGCTCTGGCGCATATCCGACGGTGCATTGAAATTTGATACCTTCCTTTCGAAGATATGATTGTAACCGCTCCGACAAGTATTCTCCTCCTCGATCTGATCTAAATATCTTGGGCTTCTTTCCTAATTGCGTCTTCATCTTCTCAATGTATTCTATCGCGGCGTCAGTCACTTCACTCTTCTCGCGCAACAATTTTAGCTCAGTGTATCCGGTGTGCAAATCGGTGAACGTGACGAAATATTTCTTCCTGCCGACAGACTCCACTTGAAATGGTCCACAGACATCACTGGCAACACAATCGAGAACGTTGACAGTTGGCGTCGCTTTCTTCGGAAACACTTTTCTTGCCATTTTACCCTTGATGCAGCTTTCACAATCGTCAGAACAATCACAAGGTTTGATTTTCAGGCCTTCACTCACCATTAAACGAACGTCCTTCAAGTTACGATGAGCCAAACGACGATGCCATTGGTGCACACAGATCTCTAAATTGTCTTCTTTCACAGCAGCGAAACAGCGATCTCCCTCACAGAGCTTGTACATTCCTCGGTCCCATTGAGCAATCTTCCATTTGTGTTGGTTTTGTACCAAGAAACAGCTTTCTCCTCTGAATTCTACGACGTGACCTTTTTTAACAAGGCTTTTAACTGCTACAAGATTACCGTCCAGCTCAGGAATGCACAGAACGTCATCAAGTTGCACCTCAACTTGACCTTCTCCTTTCTCAACCATCAGCTTCACTTTACCTTTCCCGATCGCCTTTATTCTATGACCATTAGCAATTGTTACCCATGAAGCACTCTGAAACAAAACTAGTTCTGAAAAGAACTCTTCTTTTGAGGCCATATGGCAACTTGCTCCTGAATCGATTACCCAAGCATTCTTCTCTTCCTTATCACTGAAACGATTCGAATACCAAAGGCTCATACGGGCGACTTTCGCCGAGCCATCTTCATCATCTTTATTTTCACTTTTAGCTTCATAGATTCGCTTTAAAACCTTCCTCAAATCAGGACAATCTCTCTGGTAATGACCTGTCTGTCCGCACTCGTAGCATGTTGGCAAACTCTTCTGACAATCTCTCTTGATGTGCCCTTCCTTACCGCAGCCATAACAAATTATTTCTCGCTTCACCAAGCTTTCATGTCGAAAATTATCGTTGCGCATTGTTCTCGACGTCCCTTCATGACTTGATCCACCATTGTATCGACCTCCGTTGTATCTTACCGCTCGTAACGCACCGTCACGACTCGAACTGCCATTGCTTTCTCGCTTCTCCCATTCGTCGATTAATTTCGCTTTGACTGCTGACAAAGTCATCCGACCTTCGTCCCAGCACTCAATTCCAGTCACGAGGCTTCTATAGCTTGCATCTAAACTCTTTAGCATCAAGCTCACAGCCCAATCGTCGTCCAATGGCTTTCCCATGTCTCGCAATTGATCGAACAGAACGAAGAGATCTTGCAAGTGTTGTTTCATCGAACCGCCCGGTTGAAGCTTCATTTGAATGATCCTTGATTGTATGCGCACTCTTGCGCCCGCTGTAGCTTGTTGATGATGCGTTTTCAATCTGTCCCAAGCTTGCTTTCCATTCTCACACGATTTCAGGTAGATAATTTGACTGTCCTCGACACCAAACGTTATCAACTCTAAAGCTTTCTGCATTTTCTTGCTCCAATCTGCAGTCACTGGATCTGGCCTCTCTGCCATCAGAATATCCCAAACTCCTTCCTTCTTCAGCAACATTGCCATCTTGAATGACCACGTCTGATAATTATCATTGTTCAGCTTCTCCAACTTGAAATACGTCGAGTGACTTTCTGATGACGCCATTTTTCCGAAACTTTCTCCTTCGCTGATATTCACTTCCGATGACTTCCTACTGCTTTCCCCGGTTGCTGCTGATCGCCCATAACCTCTTGCGCAACTGATATTGCCAGTAGAATTACCGGGGAAACAATTAACTCACAGTTTAAAGAATATATTTGTCAGATAAAATATTTGATGTTTACAGATGAACAGTCAGAGCAGTCGTGGTAAATGATCACCCAAGCATTATGCATATCATTAAATTCGATAGTTCTTTCTGCTTTCTCACCATTTCCGTTTGCTTGAACGTCAAGGGCTGTCGGTAGAAAGTCTCTCATCATTGTTCCAGTCCTGACGCGCTCAAGTTCGCTAAACCTCTGAATCACATTAAGAATGACACTGCGAGGATGATTTTGCAGTAAAGCAAATCCATTCACAACGACAAAATGCTTGGAAAGTGGAAAATTCTCGTTAGTCGTCGATTGACAGCTTTTGAGAAATGTAGATTTGATAGTTGATAGTTTTCAATCCTTGAGCATGATTCAAAGTCGACTTAGTCTCGTGGTAAATGAACCGAGATTGATTTAACGTCCAGAAACATTTCAAATTTTAGGCGGCGCCGCCGAGAATGAAAACGCTTGATAAGTAAAACATCAACAAAACTAAGCTCAAAGTTAATTTTAAATTCGCTCTTGTCAACGACCATACCATGTTGAAAACACCGGTTCTCGTCCGATCACCGAAGTTAAGCAACATCGGGCATAATTAGTACTTAGATGGGTGACCGCTTGGGAACGTTATGTGCCGTTGGCATTTTCTTTTTGCATTTTTGAAGTTTTCCATGAATTCTGAATCGTTCTTTATCTCAATGACGTCGGCAGTCTTGCTAGCGTTGAGAGTGAATTTCAAGTTTTTGGAAAATTGACTGCGGTGAAGGCCCGAAATTATTCATTCTTTCCTCTCAGAAGTTAAACTGCGAGCGGCTTGTCTGAAATGATCTTAACTAATAATTCTAAATCACGTCTAGAACGTTGGAGGTATAAAATGTTTTTCTGCCATGCGTCAAACATCGATTGAAAGCCCGGCTAGCTCAGTCGGCAGAGCACGAGACTCTTAATCTCGGGGTCGTGGGTTCGAGCCCCACGTTGGGCGATTCATTTTTTGATTTTATTTCTTTTATTTTTGTAGCCTTTATTTTTGAAAATATAATTCTGAACTTGAGAAAAATATCGCGACGTCGTAGTTCGGTCAATTTTTCAAGCATGTCGAAGTCTCGTGGTAAATGATCACCCAAGCATTATGCATATCATCAAATTCGATAGTTCTTTCTGCTTTCTCACCGTTTCCGCTTGCTTGAACGTCAAGGGCTGTCGGTAGAAAGTCTCTCATCATTGTTCCAGTCCTGACGCGCTCAAGTTCGCTAAACTTCTGAATCACATTAAGAATGACACTGCGAGGATGATTTTGCAGTAAAGCAAATCCATTCACAACGACAAAATGCTTGGAAAGTGGAAAATTCTCGTTAGTCGTCGATTGACAGCTTTTGAGAAATGTAGATTTAATAGTTTGAATATTGTTCAGCACAAGACAAGGAGTTTTTAATCCTTGAACATGATTAAGTGACTTAAGTCTTAACCGAGATGAGATTGATTTAACGTCCACAAACATTTCAAATTTTAAGCGGCGTCGTTGAGAACGAAAACGCTTCGGAAAGTAAAACATCAACAAAACTAAGCTTAAAGTTAATTTTAAATTCGCTTTTCTCAAGACTTATTTAAGTGCTGAAGACTTAACAAAACATGGCTGATACAAGCACAACTGAGATCCCAGCAAAGACAGTAAGATCACATCGTTTTCCATTGATATTTGTGTTCATTCAAACCTTGTTTACATTTTTAGGAAGAAATCTCTGACGCGAAAACAGTTTCGCCAGAAAATACTCCTCTAGATCTCCATTGCTCGCTGGAAAAGGCAACCTCCCAGCCGCCAGAAGCAACGAATGAGTCAGATGTTCTCAACAAGTCCACAGAATCTGTGGACAGCAAGAAATCGCATTCAGACGCAAGCTCATCATCTCCCGGGAAAAATCGCCGGAAGCGCAAACCGAAGAAAGTTTCAGTGTCGGAAGTCACCGACCATGTCGATGTGAAATCCGAATTAATTCCGAATGTGGTCACCAGCGAGCCGAAACCAGCGAATCCAGAATCGGATGAATGCGAAACTATCGACAAAATCGCTCAAATGGTCTCAAGCATCACAGCCAATGCAGAGCCACTCGCTGAGGCTATCAACCCGCCCCAGCCGAAACCGAACGACGAATTCATCGAACACCAGCTCGAGCAAATGTTTGCCGATTGCGAAGGACAAGAAAAGGCAGAAAACGTAAACGCCGAACTAGCTGCTCCAGATTTGATTGACACGCCAACCGCTGACGAAAAATCTAAGAAAAAGAAAACAACGCCTGCTAAGCGTAAGAAGAAAGTCGAAGGAGCGCCCGGGAAGAAGAAAGCCGGAACAGTCGGAGCTGCAAAGATAAAGAACGGAAAACCCGGGAGGAAACCGAAAAACCTAAGCGAATCTGCTGAGAAGCTCGAGCCAAAAGACAAGTTGAAGTCTAAAGAGAGCAAGAAAGTGAAAGTCAAGGCTGACGTCGCCCCATTCCTGCAGATTCAGAAAGACGGGTCGTTCTCAATTGTCAACCAGAAAGCGAACGGCGATGACGACGCCGAGAAGTCTGTGGGGAAACCCAAGAAAGGTCCACAAGCAGAGAAGAGCCGAGCGATTCGTGGACTGCACGTCAGTACTTTGAGCAACAAGTACGATGCTGACAAGCGAGATGCCACTTGGGTTTGTGTCTTCTGCAAGCTGGGACCGCACAAACATAAGCTTGGAGATCTGTTCGGTCCCTACATCATCAGCACGGCTTCAGAGGAATACTCGAACTGTCTCCAAGATCCGGCAACTGACGCCTTCCGACAGGGCAACAAAAATAAGTTTGTGAAGGCAGTTCTGCCTCCGGCAAGTACCGAGAAGCCAAAAAAGAAGAGAAAACTGAACGACTCCCAAAAAGCTGCAGTTAACGGCGTCACGATGTCCAATGAAGAGATTTTCAGCGGCATGAGCAAAATCGACGAGACGAATCTCGAAGTTTGGTTCCACGAGGATTGCATCGTGTGGGCGAATGGAACTTACATCATTGGAACAAAGATCATCGGAATGGAGGCGGCGATATGGTCAAGCACTCGTTACCGATGCGCTTACTGCTTGAAGAACGGAGCAATGATCTCTTGCCTGTCTCGTGAGTGCAAGAAGCCGGCTCACATCGGATGCGCCAAGGACACATGGAAGCTCGACGACGATTTCAAATCTTTCTGTGAACTGCATAACAGCAATTTGGCCACGAAATAAACATTCCCGAAACTTTATCAACCTTGCGTTATCTTTGAAAATTATTTCCTCGGCTCCCGATAAATCCAGATGTCGAGCGTGGATTTCTAATCAGTTTAACTTCTGACGTGGTCGAGTCGAAAATGAAAACTCGGAGTATTTTAATAGTTCTGAGCTGTTTAGCTCATCTTTCGCTAGGCCACAAGGATGACAAGCCAACGAGAGACGTCGCTTGCAAATTCATTGAAGATGACCGAGGTTACGTTTGTGAAGTTTCAGGATTGACTCTTTATCATCACGACGACCCGTTGAGATTCACGGGGCAACAGCTGAACAGGAAAACGAACGAAGACGTTCGCTACCTTCGCTTCGGGGCGTCAGAAGTTCACGTCATTCCATCTGAAAACATCTTCAATTACTTTGTGAACTTGGAAGGCCTTGAGATGAAAGGAGTTCTAGTTCAGAAAATTGATCCCATAGGTTTGTAGCATTTAAAACGCGAGCCGATGTTAACTTGACATTTTTGTTTTTCAGTAAACTGTTTGCCTCTTCAACTCATCAACTTACGGGAGAACCAAATATTTGGCATCGACGCTGGCGTTTTCGTCGAGTGTGGAAATCTGGAGATTCTCGACTTGTCGTTTAACGAGATCGAGAAAATCCACGAGAATGGATTTTCGTCTTTGAACTCCTTGCGCGAGCTCGATCTCACCCGCAACATTATTGGAAAAATTACCCGGAAAACATTGAAACCAATGAAGGAGTTACGAAAGTTGAAGTTGGGTTCGAACAAGATAAAAGAAATGGCGCACGATACGTTCAACGACTTATTCCACTTGGTCGAGCTCGATATTTCTGATAATCCTTTGACTCGCTTGGACTTCCGCACATTCGATTTCACAATCCACATCGAAACCTTGCGCTTGAAAGCGATCGGAATGAACAAATTCCATCCGTTCACGTTCAAGAACCTGCGACGGCTGAGAGTCCTCGAGCTTTCTCAGAACAGCCTGAAACACATCGAAGACGATTTGCTGACAACCAACAGCGAGCTGCAAGAGCTCCGCATCGATCAAGTTGAACTCGCAACGATGGGACGAAAGTTCTTCGACAAGCTCAACAAATTAAACTTCATCTCCGCCAATCAGAACAAATGCATCGATGGAGTTTTCCGCGGTGACGTCGTCGGCATTAGACCGAATTTCTTGAAATGCTTCGAGAATAATGACGCGAGGGAAGCGAGAGGTGGCGATCAAGGACATTCTGGAGATGAACTTTGAGTTGGAGAAAATAAAACAAATCGATTTTGTACTTTGCAGCTAAATTTTGTAAAACAAAATTCTCAGCGTAAATAAACAATTTTGAATTCAGCGATCACACGTGCACGAAGATTTCTATCGAAACGAACATTCGGGTCGCGTGTTGTTCTGTTCAGATTTCATTCGCACACATTCTCGTCTTGCGGCCTTGACAATTGATTAAGTCATTGGAGGAACAGAAAAATTTTGCTTCGCGAGCTCGTTATCTTCGCAGTTGGTCGAAGTCTTTACGGTAAATCGGTTTATTAATTCTCTACATCGCGGCAAAATGGCAAAACCAATTTACTTTTACCATCCATTGAGGTGAGTACGAATATCCAAGTGATGTATTAGGCTGCAAATCTTCTTTTCCGCTAGTCCACCGTGTCGCAGCCCGTTGATGGTCGCCAAGGAGTTAGGTTTAGACCTCGATTTGAAGTGAGTGAGAAAGTTGCAATCTTTAACTTCACTGACACCTTGCACTTTGAACAGAGTTGTTGATCTGTTGAATGGAGAACAATTGTCCGAAAGCTTCAAGAAGGTTTGGGGAATTTTAAAACTTGAAACACAAAATATTTGACCTTGGCTTTTTTCAGATAAACCCAGCTCAAAAGGTTCCGACATTGATTGACGGCGATGTCATCGTTTGCGACAGGTAATTGAACTACCAAATACTCTCACTTCATTAAACTAACCAACTTTTTCGCATTTCAGCCACGCTATCGATCTCTATTTGATCGAAAAGTATGGCAAGAACGATCTTCTCTACCCGAAAGGCGATTTGGTGTTACGATCGACTATAAACGATCGATTGTTTTTCGATGCCAGTTTCCTTTTCCCTCGAGGTTGCAACATCATGGTAGGCTCATAAACACTTCATGAAACAATAAAGAAGGTTCAAATTTTCTTTTAGGGTCCAGTCTTGTTGCAGGGTGAATCTGAAGTCCCCCAAGATCGGCTTGACGCTCTCCACCAGTGCTACAAAACGCTGGAAGAATTTCTAGCGAAAACTAAGTTCTTGGCTGCTGACCACATGACTCTTGCCGACTTATGTGTCTTTGCCTGGATCGAAGCATACGATCAAGTCGTGTCTGCCGAAAAAGGCTATCCGAAAATCGAAACTTGGTTGAAGACCATGAGAAAGTTACCTTACTATGAGGAAGCGAACAAGGCAGGAGCAGATTTGCAGCTCAAGCTTTTCAAGGAAGCTTTGGTAAAAAACAAAAAATTGTAAAAACAAAATAAAATGCAGAAGATTTTGGGCTGAAAATGTTCTACGTTTCGCAATGATTTGTTCAGGTAGCCTCTTAAGTCTAACAAAGTGATGACGTCGTTCCTGTAAAGAGAAAGCGAATGCTTTAAATCAATTCAGCTAATTTTTCCGATGTGTTGATGCGTCGCATGCTCTACGGAATTTGAACACCAGCTCAAACAAAACAGAAAATTTAGTTTAAAATTCTCATCAAACTTCAATGTAACTTGACCTGATGCTCGACAGCAGTGAATAATTGATTCATCTGAATTATTGAACATTCAAAATCGACGGCGGCTGGATTTGCGTTGACTAAACATTTGATTTCAACAACTTCCTGCTTCGCGATCCTGTAAACTTTCGGCTGCCTAATGTGTCAGCGAGGTCTATGTCACTATCTCTGCTATTTCATTAGGGATGAAGGAACATTCGAATATCAACTGGAAGTCGACATATATAAGTCCCACTCAGCTGTTGACCTTTCTTTCGATTGAAGCGTTGAATTGAGTTTTCGTGAGGATGAACATCGATCAAACTTGAACATTACAAAAATGAGGAAAATCATTTCAAACAATTTCACTTTGATTTTGTGTATAATTTTTAATCAGTTTTGATATGCGATGAGGTACATCGGACTAGAAAATTTATCATTGTAAGATTTGACATTCAAATCATTCTCGTTACCAAACAGTTTAGTTCGTCGACTTCAACAACATGAAAAATGAGTACGTGAGTTTTAGAATCTGTGAAGAAAAAGACTTTAAATATACACAAATAATTATTTAAAGTCGGATCTAACCCCTTGAAATGTTTTCACGTTGACTTTGTTGAACACTCCGTTGAATCCTTTCATGTTCTGGCTCATCATCAACAAGAACTGAACACTCCTTCGCTTATCTGGGCCCATTAAGTACCACGGAATATTGTAAATTGTCACAGACAATTTTTCAATTCTTTCGATCACTCGTTCTCCCATCCAACAGTTGACGAAGAGCTGCGGTAGAATCACCAACGGTAGCGAGTAAAGCGTGCTGGAAGCTTTGAGGTCACCTGCTAAGGTAGTTAGACTTAACCCAGTCATGATTGCTTGTAATGAAAAATCGAGCAAGAAAATGTACTTCAGCAGATCCTGAACTTCATTCTGCCACTCCAAAGCGCTGTAGCTTGTTCGTATGACTTTCTTTAAGTGATCTTCGGTGGACTTAAAATCAGATGAATCGTTGAGCGAGGTGAATGAATCATTAATGAGAACCATCAAGTTATCAAGCGCCCAGCAAGAATGGTCCATGATGTGCAGATTAAGAGCAACGAAACAACAGTAGAAGCTGGCAAGAAGTATCTCAAAGCACACTTGGAACAAGTATGACAAATACCAATTAAGCGAGAAAATGTCATCAAATGGTAACAGAATGATTTTGAAGTTGAAGATCAGGTTGATTTGGTTGGGCATAAATGCTGGCGAGAACAACATGAATACTGCAGCGATTGCGATGTAGAGAACGAAAGACATCGAAGCAATAAATTCCACCCTTGAATATTTTACAGCAAGTTTCCAAGCCTCAGGTGAATTTCGTTTAGCTTCCCTGTTGAAAATAATTAAACATTTTGAACTTTAAAATTTAAAGTCTCCATAAAATTTCTCAACCTTTCTTGGACGATTCGTTTGATGATTGCGTCCATTCTCGATCCAAGGACAAAGATCGAGCCAGTGTAGCAGATGCATCGAGTCAGCAGAACTTTCAAAAAATTTGAGTCAGTGGCATAAATTTAGTGCAGGAACAACTCACGAGCCATTGCCATAAGCTCAGCGTTCTCAGATAGATCGGCAAGGTCTCGGCCATAAAATTGTTCCACGGAGTAGGACACTGAAGAAATCCATCCGATGAGTTGAATTGCAATGAAAACGACGACGCTTTTTTCGAAATTAAGGATTTAACATTGCGATGAAGAAAAGATTAGTTAACAATTCACCTTTTTGACAGTTTTCGCTCGCCGTCTTTTGACACGTAAGGATTGATGAACGACAGCACAAATTTAAGAAACTTTTCAACGCGGTTTAAATAATCCTCCGATTGCATCCTTCTTAGTCGAAGTCACGAAGGGAACTGAATGAGTAAAGTTGAAGCGATGGCGCGTCCGATTTGGAACGTCATAAGCGGGAAAGGAAGTTTAAAACTCATTGAATCGATAGTTTTGAAAATAAATGTCCTTCGAAATTTGGAAGGCAGAGCCAGCTGATTAAAGTTCATGAAAATCATTAGCTAATTTAAAAATCAGCAGTAGATTGAAGTCACGATAGATTCCATAATCCACCACAAGCCCGTAAAGTCTGAAAACAATTTTGATTATAATCTTCTGAAATTAGGAATCGCAAATCGAAGTGATTTCAGGGTGGAGCAGACTTGAGAATCTTTCAACCTAAACCATTCTTCGATTGCATAAATACTTAAATTTTAGTGCGAAAGTCGGTACAAGACTTGGCGATGGGAAAAAATCGACTATGAATATTTATACTTGTATTTTTATTATAACAAAACTTTAAACACTCAACTTTCTTCGTCGCGTTATAAAAAATTGGCAAAAGGAAGGAATCTGCTCCATCGGGAACAGACCCCCAACCCCCCTCAACTAAAAAGAAAATGCCAACGGCACATAACGTTCCCAAGCGGTCACCCATCTAAGTACTAATTATGCCCGATGTTGCTTAACTTCGGTGATCGGACGAGAACCGGTGTTTTCAACATGGTATGGTCGTTGACGAGAGTCGTGCGGCTTAACTGCTGATTAGAATGATCCCAAAAGCTGGAAAAATGGGGAAACATGCTCCAGGTCGTTGACGAGGGATGAGCGGCTGAAATTGGTACATAAATGACCATTAGGCTGTTGATTTAAGAACGAATCAATTTGTAATCTCTGGTTCAATTTCTGGTGCAGTTAATCAGAAAGCGTAGTCTGGTGCAGTCAATAAAAATTGTCTCTTTCTACTGTGGTTATCATTCGACAGAATCCTCAACAAACTTTCTCGTGATGAAGTCTAAAATCAACAATCTTCATTCTTATCAGCAGTTAAGCCGCTTAACCCTCGTCAACGACCATACCATGTTGAAAACACCGGTTCTCGTCCGATCACCGAAGTTAAGCAACATCGGGCATAATTAGTACTTAGATGGGTGACCGCTTGGGAACGTTATGTGCCGTTGGCATTTTCTTTTTAGTTGAGGGGGGTTGGGGGTCTGTTCCCGATGGAGCAGATTCCTTCCTTTTGCCAATTTTTTTATAACGCAAAGAAATGAAATTTCTATTCAAATTTTTACTTTAAATTTTCTCTTGCGTGCAACGATAAAGTTTCTGGCATCTTAGTAATGTGAACAAAAATTTCTACGTAACGCAGAAGGATCATCCACGGTAAGATGAAATCTTGCTTCTGACATTGACAATAGAGACTATGGCTTCATAAAATTGAACAAAATTAAGATAAGATGATTTTGTCCGAGAACGATTTTAGGCCAAATTGTGATTCGAAGCTGTGCGACTAAATTCTTGTTCCTCTGACAGAAGCTGGTGCAAATCTTTTGAATGTTTAGACCTCGAACGGAATTATTTTCCAATTCTTTGAAATTGACTCTCAACTCTGGTGTGAATCGATAAATATTCATGCTGCAATCTTAATTTGGTGGTCATCTATCGAAGTTTTACGAGTCTCTATGACCCTAATGTCATCGATCATCAATTTGCTTGCCTAGTCATCAATGTGCGGAGCGCCTAACATTCTGCTGCCATTCAACGAGTCGATCGCAGAAACGTAACCAACGTGTACGTGAACTGCAAAATCTTTAAGCCAAAATTTTTGAAAAATTGTCAAATGATTAAATTGTATTACTAACCGTCAAGAACGTTTCCATGTCCACTGCGTGAAAGATTCCATTGTAGCCTTTCAAGTTCTGCGCCATCACCAGAATTGTTTGGATGTCCTTGCGATGTTTGATCCCCATCGAGAGCCAGTTCACGTCGTAGATCGCAGCTTCAAACGCTTCAAACCTTTTGATGACGCGAGTTCCCATCCAGCAGTAAATGAACAGCTCTACGATGAAGAGGGCCAATATCGCATAAGTAACGATTGCGGATGGATCAACCATGATGGTGAATATGGAACCACCGATGATGAAAGACAGCAGCGAGAAATCGAGCAGAAACACGAATGTCAAGTAATCTTGCGAGTCTTCTTGCCACTCCATAACTTCCAAGCTCTTTTCGATCACGACTTCCAATTGCTTCGTCACACGACGGTCGTGGACGAGATTTTCGCGGTCATGGTCGATTGAGAGTTGACGCAGCCGCTCAACTGACGACAGGAGAACGTCGAGTCCTAAGCAAGTATGATTGATAAGGATTATGGTCAAAGCGTAGAATGTGACAAAGAACGGCCCGCATGATAGTATAGTAGAAAACTGGTACAGATAATTTGGCAGCCAGTTGATCGAATAATCGTTGTAAGGCAAAAACAGAATGTGAGCGGCGAATGGCAGTCGATTTTCCTGGAAGAAAATAACTAAAACGAAGAACAATAGCGCTGTTATTATGTATTGGATCGCAAAAACCATCGAAACCAAAAATTCTTTCTTGCAGTATTGCAATGTTGTGGGCCAATCGTTGAACGAAGTCTTCGATGTTTCTCTGTTCAAAAAACATAATGAAATATTTAGATTGTTAGGAAAACACTTACTCATCGAAGTAAATTTGACCTTTGTTTCAGAATTCTCTCGATCAAAGCTTTTGTTTTCTTGCACTGGATGATTTGATAAACTTGGTACACCAAATTGCGAGCAATACCCACTTGAAACAACACTTAGAAGTTTTTCTGATATTTTTGCAATAATTTTAAACTCACGAAACACTACAACGATTTCCGTCAAATCTGTAAACGGAATTTCATCCGCATATTTTACATAGCAGATGAGCATGACCAAAAAACTGATTTGATGAGCCAGGCAAAACTTGACACTGAAAATCAATAATTCCTCTTAACTCAATTCGAGTTTAAAATCCAAAATTTACTAAGTCGAGAGCTTTGGCTTTCCTTCAATCACTGAGTATGGATCGAGAAACTTTTTTGCCAATTTCAATGCACGAGAATGGCGACTGGAGTAAATTTCCATCTTGATCGGTTGAAATGTGGCGTGAAACTGAAATATTTCTCTAGCCTCTGTTTATTATTTTCCTTAGCCGGTTGCACTTGCAGGACAGAAAAGCTCGTCGTGGATCTATAAATAATTCAATGCGTGCGAACTCTACACATTCTATCGACAAGTTAATAAGCAACTGCACTCTTACGAGCCTGGTATAGGAGCAGCTGCTTTGTGTATCGATTGTTCCTTGCACTTGAAGAGACGACAAAGTTTGTTATGAATTTTTGAATAATTCAAATATTTTTTAAATTGTATCGACAAGATTAGCACCGCAGTATTTCGAGTCCGATTTCGTACAAGTTTCAAAGGCCTTAGAAATTACAGTTCATTCTCATTCTAAAAAGTAATGGAAGTTGTCGACGCATTTTTTGTTTACCGTACCTTCAAACGCCGGTGGTTTCGTAAACTGTTGATAAGGAAAAATCATTGTTCAAAATGACTTCGAACCCTCCCAGCTTTTTTTACACAAGATCCTCAATATATCGATGAAGACATCATGCTAAATATTTAGCAAACGTTTGCCCTGAAAACTTTTGACTGAGGTTTTCGTCCGAATTGTGATACATCCTTCGTATCTCACGGATCACGTTTTGTGAGTAAACTCGTTTAGTAGTTTCTCTCACAAAAGTATATGCAAGTCTCTTAAATAATTACACCTGATACACAAATTCTTCCAATCATTTAAATCTCTTGTCTCTGAACTGCAAGGTTGAGTGCAAATGAATAGCCAGACATTCATGATATCGTGGTAAACAAGCGAGTTTCTTATTAGCCTTTTCACAAAACAATAAACAAAGAAACCAGATGTTAGAATGTATTGTCGCATTGCTATTTATTGCGTCGATTTCAGAAACGTAACCAAGGAGTACGTGAACTGCAAAATCTTTAAGCCAAAATTTTTGAAAAATTGTCAAATGATTAAATTGTATTCTAACCGTTAAGAACGTTTCCATGTCCACTGCGTGAAAGATTCCGTTGTAGCCTTGCAAGTTCTGCACCATCACCAGAATTGTTTGGACATCTTTGCGATGTTTGTTTCCCATTGAGAGCCAGTTCACATCATAGACCGTTGCTGCAAACGCTTCAAACCTTTTGATGACGCGAGTTCCCATCCAGCAGTAGATGAACAGCTGCACGAGGACAAAGGCCGTAGTCAAATAGACAATCATTGTGGTTGGATCAACCATGATGGTGATTATGGAACCACCGATGATGAACGAAAGCAGCGAGAAATCGAGCAGAAACACGAATGTCAGGTAATCCTGCGAGTCTTTTTGCCAATTCAGGACTTCCAAGCTTTTTTCGATGACGACTCCCAATTGCTTTGTGATCCGACGGTCGTGGACGAGATTTTTGCCGTTATGATCGATCGAGAGTTGGCGCAGCCGCTCAACCGACGAAAGGAGAACGTCGAGTCCCAGGCAAGTATGATTGATAAGGATTATGGTCAAAGCGTAGAAAGTGAAGAAGAACGGTACGCCTGATATCAATATTAAGGCTTGGTGAAGATAATTGAGCAGCCAATTGATTGAGAGATCGTCGAAAGGCAGAAACAGAATGTGAGCGGCGAATGGCAGTCGATTTTCCTGGAAGAAAATCACCAAAACGAAGAACAATTGCACTGTAGTTACGAACAGGACCGCAAAGACCATTGAAGCCAATAATTCTCTCTTGCAGTATTGCAGTGTCAGTGGCCAATCGTTGAACGAAGTCTTCGCGGCTTCTCTGTTGTTATTTTCAATGGTAAAACGCTTCAATTAGAATCGGATAATTTGATCCCGCATTTTAAATCTGACCTTTCTTTCGAAATCCTCTCGATCAAAGCTTTTGTTTTCTTGCACTGGATGATTTGATAAACTTGGTACACGAAATTCCGAGCAATGCCGACTTGAAAAAACAAAAGATGTTTTTCTGTCATTTCCGTATAATTTTTAACTCACGAAACAGTACAACGATCGATGTCAGCGCTGTGAACGAAATCGCATCCGCATATTTCACATAACAGCCGAACACGACCAGCAAACTGATATGATGGGCCAGGCCAAACTTAACACTGAAAATCAATAATTCCTCTTAACTCAGTTCGAGTTTAAAATCCAAAATTTACTAAGTCGAGAGCTTTGGTTTTCCTTCAATCACTGAGTAAGGATCGAGATACTTTTCTGCCAATTCCAAAACCCGCGAATGACGAGTGGAGTAAATTTCCATCTTGACCGGTTGAAATGTTGCGTGAAACTGAAAACTAGCTTCTGTTTATTTCTTTCGCTAGCCGATTGCACTGGAAGGGACAAAAAAGCTTGTCGTGGATCATTAAATAGTTCAAAGCATGAGAATTCTACACATTTTATCGACAGGATAATTTGCAATTGTAATCTAATGAGTCTGACACAGAAGCAGCTGCTTCGTGTATCGATTGTTTCTTACACTTGAAGAGAGGAGAAAATTTATTGTAGATTTTAAATAATAATTTTAAGATTGTTTTGACAAAATTAGCTATACAGTAAAAGGAGCTTTTGATATGACAAATAAAGACAAAAATATGATGAAGGCCTAAAAATACAGTGAATGATTGTTATTTTAACAAGTTCGGTACACTTTGATAACCGTATATTTGATGAAACCTATAAATGGAATAAATCTTGATATCCGTCATTGACTTCACCAGCCCAGCAGTCTTGGTCTAAGCGCCTTTTTCTTCTTGTCGGTGAATCCACCCGTTACAAACTTTGGAACATTTTGTCTGAAGATATCGATAACAGATTTTATCTAAATATTTTATCTACTAATTCCACCTTCTTAGACGAGAAACCAGATTTTTGTTTACTGAACGGCAACTTCACAACTCGATGGTTTTTTAAACTGTTGATAAGGAAAAATGTTTTCGAGTTTAACCGAGCTTTGCATGAATCTGTTCGGTCCAATTTTTCCAGTCTCTTTTACTCAAGATCCACAATTAATCAACGAAGACCTCATGCTGAATATTTGGAAAACTTCTGCTGTCAGAGCTTTTGATGGAGGGGATTGGGGTCTGTTCCCAATGGAGCGAATTTTATAAAGCGATCAACAAAGTTGAGTGCAGAACAATGAACAATTTTATTCAAATTTTTAAAATTAAATTCGTTTTGCGTTAAACGATAAAAGTTTTTGGCATCTTAGATCACAAATTTCTACGTGATTCAGTATAATCGTTTAATAGGATAAAAAAGATAGAATTTTACTAATAAATGCTCATAGACTTGAGTGGCTGAAACTGAATAAAAATTTAACAGCTGAGATTGAGCAAACTAAGAAATGAAACGTAGAGCAAAACTCTTCGAGTAAATTCTAGTTTCTCTCACAAAAGTCGGTGCACGTCTCTTAATTGTTTACCCATCAAAAAGAAACTTCTCCTAATTATTTGAAATCTCTTGACTCTGATCTGTAACTTGGAGTGCAAATCATTAGACATTTGTAATATCGTGTTCAACGAGCGAGTTTTTTAATCACGAGTCTCGTGGTCTAATTACGATGTCATCTATAATATGTCATCGATTAAATATCGAGTGCTGAGTTAACCTTTTTTCATGTGAGATCATACTTAATATGTTCGAAACACAATGGTCAGGATGTGTTGTCGCGTTGCCATTTATTGAGTCGATTGCAGAAACGTAACCAAGGAGTACGTGAACTGCAAAATCTTAAAAGCAAAGGTTTCAAAAAATCTCAAATGTTTAAGTTTTGGTACTAACCGTCAAGAACGTTTCCATGTCTACTGCTTGAAAGATTCCGTCATAGCCTTTCATGTTCTGTGCCATCACCAGAATTGTTTGGATGTCCTTGCGATGTTTGTTTCCCATCGAGAGCCAGTTCACGTCGTAGATCGCAGCTTCTAACGCTTCAAACCTTTTGATGACGCGTGTTCCCATCCAGCAGTAGATGAACAGCTGCCCGAGGAGACAGGCTGTAGTCAAATAGACAATCACTGTGGATGGATCAACCATGATGGTGATTATGGAACCACCGATGATAAACGAGAGCAGCGAGAAATCGAGCAGAAACACGAATGTCAGATAATCTTGCGAGTCTTCTTGCCAATTCATGACTTCCAAGCTCTTTTCGATGACGACTTCCAATTGCTTTGTGATCCGATGGTCGTGGACGAGATTTTCGCGGTCATGGTCGATTGAGAGTTGACGCAGTCGCTCAACTGACGAAAGGAGAACGTCGAGGCCACAGCAAGTATGATTGATAAGGATTATGGTCAAAGCGTAGAAAGTGAAGAAGAACGGTACGCCTGATATCAATATCAAGGCTTGGTGAAGATAATTGAGCAGCCAATTGATTGAGAGACCGTCAAAAGGCAAAAACAGAATGTGAGCAACAGTTGGAAGGCGATTCTCCTGGAAGAAAGCCGCCAACACGAACATTATCAATGCTGCCAGAACGAATTGGACCGCAAGAACCATCGCAACCGAAAATTCTCTCTTGCAGTATTGCAGTGTCAGTTCAAACTCGCTGAACGAATTCTTCGCCATTTCTCTATTGATTTACAAAGACAAAACGCCGCAATTAGAATCGGATAATTTGATCCCGCAATGTTAATTTCACCTTTCTCCCAAAATTCTCTCGATCAAAGCTTTTGTTTTCTTGTACTGGATGATTTGATAAACTTGGTACACCAAATTCCGAGCAACACCCACTGGAAACAACAATTAGATTTTTCCTGATATATTTAAGATGATTTGATATTGTTGGAACTCACAAAACACTACAACGATCGCAGTCAGCTCTGTGAACGAAATCTCACCCCCATATTTCAGATAAAAGCCGAATACGACCATCACACTGATGTGATGAACAAGGCACAATTTGACGCTGAAAATTATTATTTCCTTTTGAGTTGAACCGTGTCTATAATATGATATCTACTAAGTCGAGAGCTTTGGCTTTCTTTCAGTCACTGCGTATGGATCGAGAAGTTTTTCTGCTAAGTTCAAAGCACGAGAATGGCGAGCGAAGTAAATTTCCATCTTGACTGGTTGAAATCGGGCGAGAGACTGAAGCATTCCGAATTTATTTTTTCCTCTTGCATTCAAAAGTCCGTCGTGTACTCTTGAAAAATTCAAAGCATGAAAGTTTCGCGAATTTATCGATTGATTAGCTGACAACTGCAGTTTGTCACAGAACACAACTTTGCGTTTGAACCTTTTCGATCGATAAGTATGAGTTATACAAGAATGCCCATTTTTCCTCAATGTACTCTGTGCATTTGCTTCATTTAATTTTCAGCGTTTGAAGACGTCTATGATCGCTGCAGTCAAAGGAAAAAAGCTCGCTCGTCTTCATTTATTATTGAATGCTTAGTGGCAGTTTTGTTGGGCAGAAAATTGACGCAACTGCTGGCAATATTACTTGGCGTGTGAATTTAATCGCTCGACGTTGGACAGTCGATGATTCCTTGGAAAGAGAAGCCTCACCAGTCATTCTCCGTGCAGTTTGAGGTGCGTGGCGATTCCAATTTGGTAATTATGTTTTAATTTGTAGGGAGTGAGAATGGACTTATATTTGAGATCAGCGATATGAGCGTATCTTTAAGAAAGGATAATTTTAATACAAATTTCTGAGCTCGGTCTAAGCGATCTCTCATACTTGCCAGGAGTCTAAATAAACAAACAAAGCAAAATTTGACACTGAAACCAATAATTTCTTTTATTTTGAACCCCGTTTAAAATCCAAAATTTACTAAATCGAGAGCTTTCGATTTTCCTTCAATCACTGAGTATGGATCGAGAAACTTTTTTGCCAATTTCAATGCACGAGAATGGCGAGTGGAGTAAATTTCCATATTGGCCAGTTGAAATATTGCGTGAAACTTAACTGAAATGTTTCTCTAGCCTCTGTTTATTATTTTCCTTAGCCGGTTGCTCATAAAGGAACAAAAATGTTCGTCGTGGACGATTGAATAATACCAACCATGAGAATTCTGCGAAGATGTCGGTAAGTTAATAAGCGACTGCACTTTTAAGAGTCAGGTATCGCAGATCAGCTTCAGCTAGCGCTTTGTGTTTGGCATTTTCGATGTGTGTCTTTACACTTGAAGACGAGAAAGTTTGTTATGAATTTTTGAATAATTCAAATATTTTTAAAGTTGACTTCAGCAGACAAGATTAGCACCGCAGCTTCGTTTCCGTAGTCCGATATTAAACAAGTTTTGGATCAACCATGAGAAATTAGCGACTTGCGAATTTCTATTCTAAAATCTTTAGAATAGAAGTTGGCGAAGCTTTTCTTGTACGGTGGCTTCAACTTCAGAACATCGGTGGTTTCTTAAACTGTTGATAAGGAAAAATGTCTTGGAGCCCTCCTATTTTCTTTTACACAAGATCCACAATAAATCGATGAAGACCTCGTGCTAAATATTTGGCAAACTTCTGCCCTGAAAACTTTTGACCGGTTGAAATCGGGAGAGACTAAAGCAGTCCGGTTGTATTTTTTTCCTGTTGCATTGGCAATGGAATTTTCCTAGCAAAGCCTTTCGTGTACATATAAAAAATTCAAAGCGTGAAAATTTCACGAATTTATCGATTGGATAGTTAGCAACTGCAGTTTGTCACAGGACACAATTTTGCGTCAGAAAAATTTAAATCGATAAAGACAAGTAATACAAAATTATCTATTTTCACATAACTTTATTTTCATTCATAAACCTTCATATCAAGTAATCTGACTCTGATTTGCGTTTGCTTCATTTGAATGTTTTTCAGTCATTTCCTGTATGAATTTCTCTGATTGTTTACAGTAGAGCAAAAGGAGGAAAGCTCGCTCGTTACCATCCGATATTTATTTATGGTTAAAGTAGCAGTTTTGTTGGGCCAGGCAAATTGACGCAATTACGCAATTGATGGCAATTTTACTGTGACTTGGTGGTCAATTGCTAATAGCTTGACGTTGGGCATTCGCTCTTTTTGCTTTTCGACATCTCTATTGTTTGAAATCTATCGATAACTTCCCTGGACAAAGACTGCTCACCAAATCTCCAGTCATCGTTTGGGTAAAGTTTAGATGCGTGAGCGGTTTCACCATGTTGCGTGAAACTGAAAACTAGCTTCAGTTTCAGGTTCTATCGCTAGCCGATTGCACTGGAAGGGACAAAAAAGCTTGTCGTGGATCAGCGATCAGGAGCTGTATCTTCGAGAAATGATACATTTTATCGACAGGATAATTTGCAATTGAAATCTAATGAGTCTGACACAGAAGCAGCTGCTTCGTGTATCGATTGTTTCTTAACACTTGAGAGAGGAGAAACACTTGATTGTAGACGTTAAATATTACTTCTAAACTTTCTCTCACAAAATTAGCTATTAAAAACTTCAAGGAGCTTTTGATATGACAAATAAAGACAAAAATATGATGAAGGCCTAAAAATACAGTGAATGATTGTTATTTTAACAAGTTCGGTACACTTTGATAACCGTATATTTGATGAAACCTATAAATGGAATAAATCTTGATATCCGTCATTGACTTCACCAAATCTCGAGTCTTTGTCTAAGCGCCTTTTTCTTCTTGCCAGCTCCATCCAGCTCGTTACAACGACCTGGAGCATGTTGTCCCCATTTTTCGATAACAGCTTTTGGGATCATTTTATCTACTAATTCCAGCAGTTAAGCCGAGAAACCACGACTCTCGTTTACTGAACGGCAACTTCATAACTCCATGGTTTGAAAACTGTTGATAAGGAAAAATGTTTTCGAGTTTAACCGAGCTTTGCATGAACCGGTTCTCGTCCGATTTCACCGAAGTCTCTTTTAAGCAACATCGGGCATAGAAATCTCGAGTCAACTTAGACCTCATGGTGACCGCTTGGGAACGTTATGTGCCGTTGGCATTTTTCTTTTTAGTTGAGGGGGGGGTTGGGGGTCTGTTCCGGATGGAGCAGATTCCTTCCTTTTGCAAAAATTTAAAACGATCAATAAAGTTGAGTGTAAAACATTGAACAACAATCTTTTTGTTTACTTCACCAAATTTTTGACAGCTTAAATTTCGTTTTTGCGTGCAATCGAGCTGTTAAGATCGAGAAACGTTCACACTTGGCATCTTAGATCACAAATTTCTACGTGATTCAGTATAATCGTTTAATAGGATACAAAAGATAGAATTCTGAACTGAATAAATCCTCATAGACTTGAGTGGCTGACAACTGAATCTCAAGAAATCTCGTAACAGCTGAGACTGAGCAAACTAAGAAATGATTCGTAGTGCAAAAGCTTCGAGTAAATTCTAGTTTCTCTCACAAAAGTCGGTGCACGTCTCTTAATTGTTTACCCATCAAAAAGAAACTTTCTCCTAATTATTTGAAATCTCTTGACTCTCAGTGCTGTAACTTGGAGTGCAAATCGAGAAACATTTGCTAACACTTGTGTGAATCGAAACTAAAGCGAGTTCTTTAATCTACGAGTCTCGTGGTCTAATTCAAGAAGTGGTCATCTATAATATGTCATCGATTTAATATCGAGTGCTGAGTTGGCCTTTTTTCATGTGAAGTCATACTTAATATGTTCGAAACACAATGGTCTCAGCGCTTGTTGTCTTGTTGCCATTTATTGAGTCGATTGCAGAAACGTAACCAACGAGTAAGTAAACTGCAAAATCTTGAAAGCAAAGGTTTTTATTAATCTCAAGTATTATAATTAGTATATTTGAGGTTTATTACTAACCGTCAAGAAAGTTTCCATGTCCACTTCGTGAAAGATTCCATTGTAGCCTTTCATGTTCTGTGCCATCACCAGAATTGTTTGGATGTCCTTGCGATGTTTGTTTCCCATCGAGAGCCAGTTCACATCGTAGATCGCAGCTTCAAACGCTTCAAACCTCGATTTTGTTGACGCGAGTTCACCATCCAGCAGCTAAATGAACAGGCTCCAGCGATTCGTTTCTTGTGTCAGATAGTAGTCAAATGTTAACAATCAGAAACGATGGATCAACCATGATGGTGATTCTGCAACCACCGAGAATGAACGAGAGCAGCGAGAAACTTCGATCAGAAACACGAATGTCAGGTAATCTTGTGACTCTTCTTGCCAATCCATGAGCTTCAGGCTCAAGCTTCGTTTCGATGACGACTTCCAAAGCTGTTTTGTGATCCGATGGTCGTGGACACTTGCGATTTTCGCGGTCATGGTCGATCGACAAGTGACACAAACGCTCAACCGACGAAAGGAGAATGTCGAGGCCCAGGCAAGTATGATTGATGAGGATTATGGTCAAAGCGTAGAAAGAGACGAAGAACGGTATGCCTGATATCAATGTCAAAAATTGGTGTAGATAATTGAGCAGCCAATTAATTGAAAGATCGTCGAAAGGCAGAAACAGAATGTGAGCGGCGAATGGTAGACGATTTTCCTGAACGGAAAACCGCCAACACTGCGAACATTACAAAAGCATTCAAGAAATCTCGAATTGGATGGCAAAGCTCCATCGCAGAGCCAGAAATTCTGTCTTGCAGTATTGCAGTGTCAGTGGCCACTCGTTGAACGATGTTTTAGAAACTTCTCTATCTGAAACATCAAAGACAAAACGCCGATTTAATTAGAATCGCAAAACACTTGAGCCAAGTAAACTGAATGGTGGACCTTTCTTTCCCCAAATCCTCTCGATCAGAGCTTTTGTTTTCTTGTACCCTATGGTTTGGTAAACTTGATACACGGCATTCCGAGCCGAGTGAAATTCTCATCGACTGGCGATTCAATTTTTCTGATATAGTTTAAGATGATCGCTTCCGTTCATTCTTGGAACTCAAGCGAAACACTACACACGATCGTCGTCAGCTCTGACGAACGAAATCTCATCCGCATATTTTAGGTAACAGACGAACACAAGCAGCAAACTGACTTGATGGGCCAAGCAAAACTTAACACTGAAAATCAATAATTCCTCTTAACTCAAATCACATTTAAAATTTAAGATTTACTAAGTCGAGAGCTTTCGCTGTCCCTCGATCACCGTGTAAGGATCAAAATACTTTTCTGCAAATTTCAATGCACGAGAGTGGCGAGTGGAGTAAATTTCCATATTGGCCAGTTGAAATATTGCGTGAAACTTAACTGAAATGTTTCTCTAGCCTCTGTTTATTATTTTCCTTAGCCGGTTGCTCATGAAGGAACAAAAATGTTCGTCGTGGACGATTGAATAATACCAACCATGAGAGTTCTGCGAAGATGTCGGTAAGTTAATAAGCAACTGCACTTTTAAGAGTCAGGTATAGAAGCAGCTGCTTTGTGTATCGATTGTACTTTACACTTGAAGACGAGAAAGTTTGTTATGAATTTTTGAATAATTCAAATATTTTTAAAGTTGTATCGACAAGATTAGCACCGCAGTTTTTCTAGTCCGATATTAAACAAGTTTTAAACGCTTGGAAATTACAGATGATTTCTATTCTAAAAAGAATAGAAGTTGGCGAAGCTTTTCTTGTACGGTAACTTCAAACATCGGTGGTTTCTTAAACTGTTGATAAGGAAAAATGTCTTGGAGCCCTCCTATTTTCTTTTACACAAGATCCACAATAAATCGATGAAGACCTCGTGCAAAATATTTGGCAAACTTCTGCCCTGAAAACTTTTGACCGGTTGAAATCGGGAGAGAGACTAAAGCAGTCCGGTTGTATTTTTTCCTGTTGCATTCAATGGATAGCAAAGCCTTTCGTGTACATATAAAAAATTCAAAGCGTGAAAATTTCACGAATTTATTGATTGGATAGTTAGCAACTGCAGTTTGTCACAGGACACAATTTTGCGTCAGAAAAATTTAGATCGATAAGGACAAGTAATACAAAATTATCTATTTTCACATAACTTTATTTTCATTCATAAACCTTCATATCAAGTAATCTGACTCTGTGCGTTTGCTTCATTTAATTTTCAGCACCTGTTGAATTTCTCTGATTGTTTACACAGCAAAAGGAGGAAAGCTCGCTCGTTACCATTATTTATTTATGGTTAAGTAGCAGTTTTGTTGGGCAGCAAATTGACGCAATTACGCAATTGATGGCAATTTTACTTGACTGGTGAATTGTATAGCTTGACGTTGGGCATTCGCTCTTTTGCTTTTCACATCTCTATTGTTTGAAATCTATCGATAACTTCCCTGGACAAAGACTGCTCACCAAATCTCCAGTCATCGTTTGGGTAGTTTGGATGCGTAGCGATTTCAATTTGCTAGTTATGTTTTAAGTTATATCTAGTAATTGAGAATGGACCAAATCTTGAGATCAGCGATCAGGGCGTATCTTCGAGAAATGATACTTTGAATAATTTCTGAAATAAAGTTGAATTGATTGACGTTAAATATTACCGGCCCTTCTAAACTTTCTCTCACAAGATCTTAAAATTTAATGGTTTTCCAACTCAATATTTCATCTAAGTTTCAGCCGCTCATCTCTCGTCAACGACCTGGAGCATGTTTCCCCATTTTTCCAGCTTTTGGGATCATTCTAATCAGCAGTTAAGCCGCACGACTCTCGTCAACGACCATACCATGTTGAAAACACCGGTTCTCGTCCGATCACCGAAGTTAAGCAACATCGGGCATAATTAGTACTTAGATGGGTGACCGCTTGGGAACGTTATGTGCCGTTGGCATTTTCTTTTTAGTTGAGGGGGGGTTGGGGGTCTGTTCCGGATGGAGCAGATTCCTTCCTTTTGCCAAATTTGTTGCAAATTTAAAACGCAATATTGAGTGTAAAACATTGAACTACAATTTTACTTCAACACCTAACAAAATGCTCGCAACGGCTTAATTTCTGCTGCCATTTACCGAGTCGATTGCAGAAATGTGACCAGCGAGTAAGTGAACTGCAAAATCTTTAGAAAGCAAAGGTTTTTATTAAGCTCATGGGATTATAATTAGCATAATTGCTGAATTCCTTAACTAACCGTCAAGAACGTTTCCATGTCCACTGCGTGAAAGATCCCGTCATAGCCTTTCATGTTCTGTGCCATCACCAGAATTGTTTGGATGTCCTTGCGATGTTTGTTTCCCATCGAGAGCCAGTTCACGTCGTAGATCGCATCTTGAAACGCTTCAAACCTTTTGATGACGCGAGTTCCCATCCAGCTTAGTAAATGATGAACAGCTGCCCGAGGAGACAGGCCGTAAACCCAAATAGACAATCACTGTGGATGGACCAACCATGATGGTGATTGTGGAACCACCGATGATGAAGGAGAGGAGCGAGAAATCGATCAGAAACACGAATGTCAGGCTGAGTCCCTTGAACTAACCGTCCAAGAACTTGCCAATTCTATTTCGATGACGACTTCCATCATAAGCTCTTCATTTCGATGACGACTCCCAATTGCTTAGTGATCCGATGGTCGTGGACGAGATTTTTGCGATCATGGTCGATTGAGAGTTCGACAAGTGGCTTCGCATCAACTGACGAAGCAGGAGAACGTCGAGGAGGCCACAGGCACTGATGGGTATGATGGTGATTATGGAAGGATTATGAAGTCAAAGCGTAGAAAGTGAAGAAGAATGGTCCGTCCGCTTGAAATCAATGTCAAAAATTGATGAAGACTTCCAATTGTTATTCGCAGCCAATTAATTGAGCGATCGTCGACAAATGGCGCAGAAACAGAATGTGAGTCCCAGCGAATGGTAGTCGATTTTCTTGCACGAAAACCGCTAACACTGCGAACAATGTCAACAATGTAAGTACAAACGGGACCGCATGTAAATCACGTGTTGGAAGCCAGCTAAAACTATTGAAGCCAGAAATTCTGTCTTGCAGTATTGCAGTGTCAGTATCGACTCGTTGAACGATGTTTTTGCGGCTTCTCTGTTGTGATTTCCAATAGATAAAATGCTTAAATTAGGAATCGAATTGACTAGCCAACAATGTAAATTTGACCTTTCTGTCGAAATCCTCTCGATCAAAGCTTTTGTTTTCTTGCACTGGTTGATTTCACAACTTGGTTTCAACCAAATTGGTACACGAGCAATTTGATCCCGCAATGTGAAACCTTTCTGTCAACAATTAAATGTTTTTCTGTCATATTTGCAATAAACTTGGTACAAAACTCACGAATACACTACAACGATGTTTTTCTGTCGTCTGATTTTGAACTCACGAAACATTGTTCACGACGAATCTCATCCGCATATTTTACATAGCAGATGAGCATGACCAAAAAACTGATTTGATGAATTAAGCAAAATTTGGCACTGAAAATCAATAATTCCTCTTAACTCAATTTAAATTTTAAGTCCAAAATTCACTAAGTCGAGAGCTTTGGTTTTCCTTCAATCACTGAGTATGGATCGAGAAACTTTTTTGCCAACTTCAAAGCACGAGAATGGCGAGCGAAGTAAATTTCCATCTTGACTGGTTGAAATCGGGTGAGAGACTGAAGCAGTCCGATTGAATTTTTCCTCTTGCATTCAAAAGTCCGTCGTGTACTCTTGAAAAATTCAAAGCATGAGAGTTTCGCGAATTTATCGATTGAGTAGCTGACAACTGCAGTTTGTCACAGAACATAATTTTACGTTTGATCCATTTCGATTGATAAGTACGAGTAATACAAGAATGCCCATTTTTCCTCAATGTACTCTGTGCATTTGCTTCATTTTATTTTCAGCGGTTGAAGACGTCTATGATCGCTGCAGCGAAAGGGAACAAGACATACATTAATCTCCACGTGCCGCGTTCGAATAAAGGGCTTTTTCTCCGGCCCTCCGCTAGGGCATTGGTACACTTTGACATCCGTACGTTTATGAGTTTATCTTCACTTAGAAATTTAGAATTGAGATTGTTTTCGTCTTAAAGGAAAATACTATAAACGAAATTACCACTTTGCTTTGGTATGCAACAATAAAGAAAGGTTTTTTGCTCATTAGTGGCTTCACCAGCTCCACCTGTTCAGGCTCAGCGCCTTGTTCTTGGTTGATCAGTGGAGCTATCTTGAGCCAAGAAATATTCATTCAAGCAAGTTTCTGAACTAAAAGTCTTGAAAAATCGAAGAATTATCAAGTTTCTTTAGTGGCTTCACCAGCTCGATCAGCTTTTGGTCCAGCTCCTTGTTCTTGAGTCATTAGTGAAGCTATCTTGAGCCAAGAAATATTCATTCAAGCCAGTTTCTGAACTAAAAGTCTTGAAAAATCGAAGAAATATCAAGTTTCTTTAGTGGCTTCACCAGCTCGATCAGCTTTGAGCCCAGCGCCTTGTTCTTGATTCATAAGTGAATCTATCTTGAAGCAAGAAATATTCATTCAAGCAAGTTTCTGAACTAAAAGTCTTGAAAAATCGAAGAAACATCAAGTTTCTTTAGTGGCTTCACCAGTTCGATCAGCTTTGAGCCCAGCGCCTTGTTCTTGATTCATTAGTGAATCTATCTTGAAGCAAGAAATATTCATTCAAGCAAGTTTCTGAACTAAAAGTCTTGAAAAATCGAAGAATTATCAAGTTTCTTTAGTGGCTTCACCAGCTCGATCAGCTTTTGGTCCAGCTCCTTGTTCTTGAGTCATTAGTGAATCTCTCTTTGAGCCTAGAAGTATTCATTCAAGCCAGTTTCTGAACTAAAAGTCTTGAAAAATCGAAGAAATATCAAGTTTCTTTAGTGGCTTCACCAGCTCAATCAGCTTTGGGCCCAGCGCCTTGTTCTTGATTCATAAGTGAATCTATCTTGAACCGAGAAATGTTCATTCTAGCAAGTTTCTGAACTAAAAGTCTTGAAAAATCGAAGAATTATCAAGTTTCTTTAGTGGCTTCACCAGCTCGATCAGCTTTTGGTCCAGCTCCTTGTTCTTGAGTCATTAGTGAATCTCTCTTTGAGCCTAGAAGTATTCATTCAAGCCAGTTTCTGAACTAAAAGTCTTGAAAAATCGAAGAAATATCAAGTTTCTTTAGTGGCTTCACCAGCTCGATCAGCTTTGAGCCCAGCGCCTTGTTCTTGATTCATTAGTGAATCTATCTTGAAGCAAGAAATATTCATTCAAGCAAGTTTCTGAACAAAAAGTCTTGAAATATCGAAGAAATATCAAATTTCTTTAGTGGCTTCACCAGCTCGATCAGCTTTGGGCCCAGCGCCTTATTCTTGAGTCATTAGTGAATCTCTCTTTGAGCCTAGAAGTATTCATTCAAGCCAGTTTCTGAACTAAAAGTCTTGAAAAATCGAAGAAATATCAAATTTCTTTAGTGGCTTCACCAGCTCGATCAGCTTTGGGCCCAGCGCCTTGATCTTGAATTATCAATGAATCTATCTTGAGCCAAGAAATGTTCATTCAAGCAAGTTTCTAAACTAAAAGTCTTGAAAAATCGAAGAAATATCAAGTTTCTTTAGTGGCTCCACTAGCTCGATCAGCTTTGAGCCCAGCGCCTTGTTCTTGATTCATTAGTGAATCTATCTTGAAGCAAGAAATATTCATTCAAGCAAGTTTCTGAACAAAAAGTCTTGAAATATCGAAGAAATATCAAATTTCTTTAGTGGCTTCACCAGCTCGATCAGCTTTGGGCCCAGCTCCTTGTTCTTGAGTCATTAGTGAATCTCTCTTTGAGCCTAGAAGTATTCATTCAAGCCAGTTTCTGAACTAAAAGTCTTGAAAAATCGAAGAAATATCAAGTTTCTTTAGTGGCTTCACCAGCTCGATCAGCTTTGGGCCCAGCGCCTTATTCTTGAGTCATTAGTGAATCTATCTTGAAGCAAGAAATATTCATTCAAGCAAGTTTCTAAACTAAAAGTCTTGAAAAATCGAAGAAATATCAAGTTTCTTTAGTGGCTTCACCAGCTCGATCAGCTTTGGGCCCAGCGCCTTATTCTTGAGTCATTAGTGAATCTATCTTGAAGCAAGAAATATTCATTCAAGCAAGTTTCTAAACTAAAAGTCTTGAAAAATCGAAGAAATATCAAGTTTCTTTAGTGGCTTCACCAGCTCGATCAGCTTTGGGCCCAGCGCCTTGATCTTGAATTATCAATGAATCTATCTTGAGCCAAGAAATGTTCATTCAAGCAAGTTTCTAAACTAAAAGTCTTGAAAAATCGAAGAAATATCAAGTTTCTTTAGTGGCTCCACTAGCTCCATCAGCTTTAGGCCCAGCACCTTGAATTTGGTATCAGTGGATTTGTCTTAAGCTAAGGAACATTTCATCTGAACACTCGAGCCATCAATTCCGTCTTTTTCAGCGAGAAAATTGAAGAAAAGATCATTTTTGGTGGACCTTCCAGCACAACTTCCCTGGTTTACCCCAGAAGGAAGCAGCCGATCAGGCTCATACTCTGCGAACTCGGTGGAGCCAATTAAATTCTCTAGCGACTGGCGAAAACTAGAAGTTTCCTAGCTTCCGTTCTCCGTTCTTTCCTTAGCCTTCGACCACAGACAGACAGACAGACAGACAAAGTGGCGTCATAAGGGATCTTTTGACTACGTCGAAAAAGCCCTAAAAAAGCTCGTTCGTTTCCGTTACTTATTAATGAAGATTTTCCGGCAATTTTGTTGGGCAGCAAATTGAAGCAACTGCCGGCAATATTACTTGGCGTGTGAGTTTGATCGCATTTGAAATCTATTATTGACTCCTTGGAGAGAGAATTCTTACCAAATCTCCAATCATATTTCAGGTAGTTTGAGGTGCGTAACGATTTCAATTTGGTTATTGTGTTTTAAGTTGTAGTGATTGAGAGTGGACCAAATCTTGAGATCAGCGAGCTGGGCGTAAGTTGAATTGATCTGAATTTTAACTGCCCTGAGCAGATTCCGAATTCCTCAGGTTCTTAGATTTAATTCTACGTTTAGGTGCTTTATGCAGCAGCAAACTCAATCGAACTGATATTTTTTTTATAAAACTGACTACAAATGAGGAAAGCATCTGTCCTAACATAGGAACTGTCTCAAGGCAAATAATTTAGTCTGATGAAGGAGCAATCGATATATTCCTGTAAGATCAGATTGTAATGTTTTTATGTTGTAATTCAAAGACCACTCTGAGAGCATTCTTTCCCTCGCTCCCCACCCGGAAGTGGAGAGTGAACGATCATCAATAGCAATGTCGACTGATCAGAAATCCATCGACATGCCGGCTTCACGCTCAGGAAAAAACGCCACAACTCTTCATCATGGCTTGTACGGGTTTCGATTAGAAACAGTAAAGTGTGAAGACGTACTACAGAAATGATCCTGTGAAATACAGTCTTAGATATCTCATGCGATGGCAAATCAGGCCGCTGACTACGCACTTGAGATCAACGCGAAGTTTATGATTGAATGGAAACTGTTGTGACAGAACTGAAAATGAAACGATCTTTATCGCAACGCATAATATTTATTTACCAGACTACAAATAATTTTCATCCTCTAAAAAGCAACATCGATTTAAACTTCGTAAACTGAAAATTTTATTGTGATACTTTCTTTTCCCTCTATAGAGCCAAAGGCAGTTTGATTTCGTCTTTCTCGTCGAAGACGACCGACTGCAGACTGTCGCGATACTTGAATTGCACTCGCAGCACTTTATTTTCGCCTATTGCCGGGTCGTAAAAGCCAGGAAGCTCATACTGGAAAGATAAGATTGTTAGGAAGCGAAGCAGCGGCGATGACGGATCGACTACCTTGAACGTCGTGTGGATTGTTATTTGGCTATCTTTGACTAAGCATTGCAGTGGAATTCTAACATCGATGAAGCTAGCGGAGTCGTCAGCAACGAGCTCTTCTAAGGAATCTGCGATGATTCGAATCAGAGAAGTTGATTGATTAAGTTAAGTCAACTCACCGTCAGCGTCTGCGAAAGTTCCGTAGAACGCATGCAAAATCAGTAAACCGCCTTTAGATTCCTCTTCAGCAACGATTCTTTCGTACTGTGCGAGCATGAGTGAAATCGCTGCTTCAGCCTCCTTTCTCTTCTGCTGCAGTCTTTCTTTGTTCAACTCCATTTTCTTCTCTATAACTTGACGCTGCTTCTCAGCATCCATCGGTTCGAGGATGCACTTCTTGAGCACAAAGTAAGAGATGATAGGAAGAGTTGTTGCGTAGAAGATGGCAGCTGGCACGATTTCTTCGCTTAGCTGGATGTTGAAGTTGTAGGATTGCGAAGAGCGGATGAACCGGATTTTCAAAGCTACTCCGTTAGGCACACCGAACATCACCGATGCGTGCAGCGAAGAATATTTGCTGACTTTCTTCTCGATTCCATACTCGGCCATAAAGCCAAACGTTCCAACTTTGCCCGCCAACTTAAGCTTCAGCTCTTGTTCTGTCAAGCGTCTGATGTAGTTGCAAGACACAAATGAGTGTGGAAGTCCTAATGAGAATGTGAGGTTCACATAGTTCTTCTCTGTGTTCCGCTCGATGATAGTCGAGAGCGATGAAGCGACGCCGGCAGCAGAGTACGTTAGATATCCCACAGTATGCTTGTCAAGCTGTACAGCAAACGTTCCGACGAGAGCCGGCACAATTCCATTTTGACGGAAATTCAAGTTTAATTGACCAGTGGCGAAGTATCGTTTCCCAAAGTTTCTCGATGCTTTTCCTCCTAAATTCAAACCGTTGCCGGCTCCAACATCCACCTCGATCCAACCGCGGGAGCTCAGAACGCGTCTTCCGGATAGTGTGAATCTTCCATTGCCTTGGCCATTCGACACGTTAAGGTTTCCAGCAAGAGTCGCTACGTTGCTCGCAGACATTGGGACTTCGATTGATTGGAACATCGTCATGCCCGAAATCTCAACGTTCGACAGGAAGCTCGGCTCGCTAAAAGTAAAGGAAGCTTGGTTTGGATTCATTTGCTTAATGAAAGTTGAAGCTCACTCATAGTCAGTGTCGTATGAGTTGAATAGGTCTGTGCAATTGACATGGAGCGTGATGTTTCCCTTCGGGTTCGTGATCTGCTGAAGCCGCCGCTCTTCCTTCTCCTTCGCTAATCGCTCATACTCTTCTCGGATCTCTGACGGTGATGCTTTCCTGTCGGCAATAATCATGAATGAAACCTGACGTAGATCTGAGTCCTACGCTTACCTGTGAATGAGCTGCCAGCCATCAGTTTTAAGGCCTTTGGTGCCCAGCAAATCGTAAATCTGTCGATCCTCGGGATGGCTGAGAACTGCGTGAGCTGCTTTCACGCGATTGAAGATCAGCTCAGCATCTTTCTTCTTGGCTGGATCGGTGTGCTTGTCAGGATGGTAAACTCGCGATAGGTGCTTGTAGGCCGCATTAATCTGCTCGATGGTCGCCTGAAGATGAAATCAAGGTGGTGAATTGCGAAACGTGAAAAACTCGGCACCGGACGATTCGTCGACGATACTCACGTCCCTTGGAAGATTCAGAAAGGCGTAATAGTCGTCATCAACTTCTAACAGATCGGCGTCATCCATCGCAAAACTTTATTTCAAAAGTTATTCCAATCTCTTGTGGACAAATCGGAAAAAAAATTCACTGAGTCGCGCGCCCTGAGTTAAAGTTTTGGCTCTGCAGAAGTTTCACAACAAGTAAACCGAGAAATATCAAATATTCATTTGAAAAGGAGTTAATAGGACGCTTACACGACCTAAACTGTGCACAAACTAGAGATCAGGTAAGCGACCAAAGCTTGAAAGTGAATGCAGCGACGAAAGTCGCCGATTTCACAGATTAAAATGAATTTTCTAATTTGGCATTTTGGTTTGTTTATGTTTTTAAGCTACGGAAAAAATCGGAAGATGTTTTCCAAAGGAAAAAGGATTCGGATGACGGAAGAAGTTCCAATGGAGTATTCTTACTAGTGAGTTGGATTGAATCGCTCAAAGGCTTTCGAGTTATTGATAATCAATTTTAGCATGACAGAGAACGACGAAGCTGAAGCCGGGCCGTCGGGACAGCGAATGACGAGACTGCGAGCTCGCGGAGGCGTTCCGACGAAGCCTCCGATCATTGACGAAGACGATGAAGAAACATTCACTGGTGGTCGCAAGAGAAAACTGCCCAAGCCACTCAAGGAAAAGGTTGAGCGGGAACCGAGAGAGCCGCGAGCACCAAAAGCGCCACGCGAGCCGAAACACCAAGAGCCAGCCACAGAAGAACGAGTTGTCCGCGAGCGAGAAATAACAACTGACGAGAACAGCTTGTTCTGGATTCTTCGATATTCGAAAAACACAATCACAGTAAGTCAAGTGATTCGTCATTGCAACGAGAATTCATGGCACAAAGTGAACTGATATCAATCTTAATTTGTAGGTGATCGTCGACGAATGGATCGAAAACTACAAACTCGATCGCGAAACTGCTTTGATTGCTCTCATGCAGTTCTTCATCAACGCAAGCGGCTGCAAAGGAAAGATTTCGCCAGCCATGCAATCGGCAATGGAACACACATCAATCATCCGAAAGATGACGGAAGAGTTCGACGAAGAAAGCGGAGAATATCCGTTGATTATGGCCGGCCAGCAGTGGAAGAAGTTCAAGGCACATTTCTGCGACTTTGTTCAGACGCTGGTGAAACAGTGCCAGTACTCGATCATCTACGATCAGTTCCTGATGGACAACGTCATCTCGTTGTTGACAGGATTGTCAGATTCGCAAGTCCGTGCTTTCCGCCACACCGCAACACTCGCTGCAATGAAGTTAATGACAGCTCTGGTTGACGTCGCTCTTCTCGTTTCCATTAACTACGACAACGCTGCTCGTCAATACGACAGTGAACGATTGAAAGGAGCTCACGATGTGTCGGAAGATCGCTTGGAAAGTTTGATAGCAAAGCGCCAAGAGCTGGAAGAAAACATGGACGAGATCAAGAACATGCTGACTTATCTCTTCAAGTCAGTGTTTGTCCATCGTTACCGCGATACGTTGCCGGAGATTCGAGGAATTTGTATGATGGAAATCGGCATCTGGATGCAGAAATTCTCATCGAACTTCTTGGACGACTCGTACTTGAAATACATCGGTTGGACACTTCACGACAAAGTCGGCGACGTTCGCTTGCGCTGCCTGCAAGCTCTGCTTCCTCTTTACGAAAACGAGGAATTGAAAGGAAAGTTGGAGCTCTTCACATCTAAGTTCAAAGACCGCATCGTAGCAATGACTTTGGACAAAGAATACGAAGTCGCCGTTCACGCCGTGAAGCTCGTCATAAAGATCTTGAAGATTCATCAGGACATTCTCACCGACAAAGACTGCGAGATAGTCTACGAGTTGGTTTATTCCTCGCATCGTGGCGTCGCACAAGCCGCAGCAGAGTTTCTGAACGTTCGGCTCTTCTTCATCGATCCATCGGTCGAATCATACACGCGGCGTGGAAAGAAACGCTTGCCCAATACTCCTTTGATCCGTGATCTGGTTCAGTTCTTCATCGAATCGGAACTACACGAACACGGAGCATATCTAGTCGACGCATTTATCGAGAACAATCCGATGATCAAAGATTGGGAATGTATGACCGATCTGTTGTTGGAGGAAACTGGAACCAACGAAGAAGTCATGGACAACAAACAAGAATCTACTTTGATCGAGATCATGGTGAGCGCAGTGAAGCAGGTTTCCCTCGGTGAGCCGCCAGTTGGACGTGGAAGCAACCGTCAAAAGCAATCGACAGCAAAGGAAGCCAAACAAGTGCAAGACGACAAAGCCAAGCTGACAGAACATTTCATTCAGACTCTCCCGTACTTGTTGGACAAATACAGCGCTGAGAACGAGAAGCTCATCAATTTGTTAAATATCCCGCAACACTTCGACTTGGAAATGTACACGACGTCGCGCCAGGAAGCGTCATTGAAACTTCTGTTGGACAAAATCACACTCATCATGTCCATCAGCACCGATCGAGAAGTTCTCGAAGCTTGTGCAAAGACTTTGGAGTTCTTATGCACGGAAGGAAGCGCAATCTACACGCAGTGCGACGTTGCCCGATCGAACATCATTGATGAAAGTGTCAATCGATACAAAGAAGCCATCGACGACTGGCGTAACTTGATCGCCGGCGAGGAAACACCAGACGAAGATGAGATTCATCAAGTCTGCATCAGCCTCAAGAAAGTCTCAATTCTCTACTCGTGCCACAACTTGAATCCGTGGAGCTTGTTCGGATCGCTTTTCCAGGACATCGAAGAGTATTTGACGAGCGAAACACACGATCGAAGCATTCCATCCGAGGCTCTTGTCTACTGCATCGAATCTTGCTTCTTCTCGATCAACTGGGGACTGAACTCGTTGGAGTCTGCGTTCGAATCATCAGCATTGGCTTACCAAGCAGAAGAGCTGCGACGCAATCTCGACAAATTCATGGACGTTCTGAACAAGCTTTTGAAGTCTGCAGAGAAGATTTCCATCAAAGAAGCTGTAAGTTTACTCGTTATCATGCAGTTTAATTGTTTAACTTCTCATTTATTCTACAGGCTTACATTTCTGTCTGCGACTTGCTCGTCATATTCTCAGCCAACATTACCAAGAACCCGAATCGCTACGTACAAAAAATGGAATATCGTCCCACCGAAACGCAGAAGCAACTTCTCATCGACTTTGTCAAAATGTACGTCTTCTCATCTCAGTACGAAGAAGTGCAGGACGAGACTCGAATCGAGGAGCTTCACAAGAAACGAAACTATCTGGCAGCTTACTGCAAGCTCGTCATCTACAACATGTTGCCAACTGCAGCTGCTTCGGAAATCTTCAAATTCTACATCAAGGTAAATTGATTTCTGATCCAAATTATCTTGGCACTAACAATTCTCTCAACAGTTTTACAACGATTACGGCGACATCATCAAAACGACGCTATCGAAGACTCGCGAGAACAACAAGATCAACTGTACGATGACAATGTGCTTGAGTCTCAAAACTCTTTTCGAAGAGATTCAAGCTTACTCTGCGCCAGATAAGATTTCGCGATCATCGCAAGATTATCTCGACTTGAAGGAGTTGGCCAAGAGATTCGCTTTGTCTTTCGGTCTCGACGCAATCAAGAATCGCGAAGCAGTCACTGCAATGCACCGCGCTGGAATTCTATTTGCTGAAGAGCACTGGAATGCAGACGACTCGACAGTTCCGCCAAACCTTCTCTTCCTCGAAATCCTCAACGAATTCACAAACAAATTATTGAAGCAGGACAAGAAAGTTGTGTAAGTTGAAAGAAATTATCCAAATCTTTGGCTTTATTTATCATTGATTACTTTCCCAGCTTGACCTTCCTCGATCGTCGCATTTCAATGGCCAACATGCCGTCAACACACAGCGAGGATTGGCAGCCGCTAATCAACTACCGCAACTCCTTACTGCACGGCGAATCCGATCAAGTTGGTCCGGTGGCCGTTAACAAGAAAGTCTACGCTCGCAAAGGAAAAAAGAATCAAGGAGTCGATGAGGACGGCGATGAAGTTATGTAAACGCGCATTTAATTCTTCGCTGTAGAAATAAAGATTTTTAATAAATTTCCTTCATGTACACGAGAAACTGTTCTGCAACTCAAGGTGCGCAATTTGAAGATGAGATGAGCTTCCATTTGCGCCGCACAAATCTTTCCCACCCTAGACTTTACGATCGCTCCGATGACTCACTGTTACGTGAAGCGTGGGAAATCGTTTTTCTTGTTGCCAACCCTCCTGAAGACGTTTGTATAGGTGAAAATCTCCGCAACCCTCTTCAAGTTTCGCCCGACACAACGAAGTTCTCGCTTAAGGATTTCGTCTTGCGACAATGCTTTTCGATTCCTTTGTCATGACCCTACGCAATTCTCCCCGCTTTGATTATTACTACCTCGCTATTTTTATTGTAATGAGTTTTTCGTCAAGCAACATCTGCTCGGGCTAGGTGAGCGAGGCTTCTTAGGTCCTTGGGGTGGAGGAAAAGGGAAGGAAGGAAGCAGCAAGTTTTCCCACTACACGAATGAGCAAACAAGTTTGAGATCGTTGAAGGGAGAGACTCGAATTGCGCAGTTTGACGGCGGTGGGATGGCAGAATGAATTCAAAAAAGTTTCTGCTTTAATTCTTGATGTTACTCCTTGATATTTTTTATTTTTATTTTAACTAAGTCTTTAGACAATCGATGGAAGTCCTTAGACAATATCCATGGCTGGATAAAGGATGCTTCAAGACTCTTACAAGCCTCTCGATTCTTTGGCCAGAACATGTTGCCTCTTTCTGCGTTACTCCTTGATGTCATCCTTCCATCCTTGCGTCGGTCTTCCTCAGTTTAAAGCAATTCAGTTCCCTGAAAATGTAATCTACGATCTCTGCATTTCTTCCTCAGACATTAGCCGCTGCTTTATCGCATCGCATTCCAACAAGAATCAAAGCTCTCAGCTTCCCGCGCAAAAGCAATTTAACGAAGGCCGCAGCCGCCTTCACAAACCTCTGATTTTCCTTTAATTTTCGGGTTTCCCTGAAATCCAAAAATCTCCTGTCGTTCGCAACATCGCAAGCTGCGTCTTCAGGACGCCCGACTGGCTTCCTTTGTCATGCAAAGTTGTATCAGCTTGGTGTTCGTGAGAAAGGCGAGGGGGAAATGACTTAGAGAGGTGCTCGAGAGGTTGCGCAAGGGCGTCGCAACATTTTCCGTCAGTCTTGAAGCTTACCCACGATGGTGAAGAAGTGAATTCTTCGCTAGACCTTTTTATTTTATTATTATTTTTGTGTTGCATTCACCAGATTAAAATCAATTAATTTACTGCTTCAACATTAACCAGATTAAACTATTAATTGTTAAACTCTTAGTCTAAGTGATTCGTTAACGAAGAAGTTCAATTATTTTTGTACGAAAGAAATCAACACAAAAAAAAGGTGGAAATTAGCGAGAAAACTCGCGACAAACGTGTCTTGAAGTGATTTCCCTGTTTCGAGAAGTTCAGGAGTGCAACACAAGAGCGACGTCAGTTGAATCGTCAGCCAATCGAACGAAATAATCAAACTAATCAATTAACCCAAGAGTGGAATAACAAAGTTGTGCGTGTCGCTCCATCGTCATTGACAAACATCCAGCGCAACATCCCAGCAGATCGCGGACGGGTCGAAGCAAATGACCAAAGCGAACGGAGTAAAATTCCAACAATTGAAGGTAATTAAAAATTACATCTCACGATCGCTCCCCCTCCCCCGTCCCCACATCTCCGAGCGCCGAAGGTGCATTGGAATGCCTTCGGAAAGATGCTGCGGCCGCGTACGGGGGAAAATCACACATATTCGCGAGAATGGGAAAATAACCGTGATGATTCGTTTGCTGATTCCGCAATCGATGATCAGGCAGCATCAAATTAATTCACCTGATTTTTTTTCATCTCCTCTCCGCTTACTTCGCCGTCATTTCCATCTCGGGCGAGCGCGAGGGAACGTTAATCAATTCATCGTGTAGCATTAATGAGAATTGGAAAAAGTTTTATTAATGCTTCACCTACAATTACACACATGTACACACAATACGCGGTGGGACCGAGCGATCTCTCGGACTCTGGACGGCCAGCGCGCCCCCCATTCCACGTCTTCTTCTTCGTCGTCATTTCTTCGCATACGACGAGATCTCCACCTTCCCATCAATCCATCTCCGGTCGCTCTCCACGAGATCTCTCGTAATTTAATTGGAATTCAATCTTTTTTATGATTTTTCCTTCTGCTGCTGCTGCTGCTCGACTTCATAAAATCCAAACGCACGTAGATTTTCTCTCATTTCGACACGACTGAAGCTAGACGATTGACCACTACAAGAAAACCTCCGTCAAAAACTACTCACGTACTCGAAACTATTAATTATAAAAACCAAGTTTGTTTGTCGTGTTAAAACCTTTCAAAAACTCTTGGTTAGAAAATGAAACTCTTCGAGTTTATCAACGAAAAAACCGTCAGAATTTATCACTCGAATGATCGCTAGAGATCGTTCAGTTACTCCTAGTTCATCAACATCATAATAAGCCCAACAAATCAGTCTTACCTTCCTTCTAAATGCGACCACCAAAAACTCCTACGATGCCCAACACCCTCACTGAGGCTGTGTTGGCTGCTGGACATTTATATTGGCCGCCGTTCTCAGAAATTGGCCATTCACTAGCACTTTGTTGCTTTTTTTCGTTCGCTCGTTCGTCTTGCTGTTATTGTTTCTGCCTCCGACGAGCCATCCAGTTCATTGATGGAGCTTTCTTTCGCTTTGGCAGCGAGTGAGTGAGAGCGACCAGAAACGAGATCAGAATCCCATACAGGCTATAATTACAATAATTTGAAATTTTCTGCAGATGTTACTGTCCATCGTCGTTTGCGCAAAACAAAAACACGCAGCGGAAGATGCAGCGCAAGAAAAATGCATTCGCGGCCCCGCTATTTCTCTTTTGCTCTTTCCTTTCTGCCTTATAATATTCCACCTCGCAATCGATTATCATCGTTATTAGCCTCCTTCGTAATGATGCAACCGACATCCGAAAAGCTGCAGCTCCGCCAACCCATTCATTCAAATTTCTAGATTGTTTTTGCTTGCCTTGCGCGAAGCGAGTTTAGAGATTCACATCTAATTCTCTTACACATGGGCAGAGCGCCGAAAAACAAAGTAAGCGATTTGGATTTTAATGATGTGCGGGAGATGATGAGGATGAAGAGAAGAAATACCAGAAAAGATCAGGGCTGCGCTAGCGTTGCGGGTCATTTCTCGAGCGCGCTGGGAAAGAGTTAAACTCCCACAATAACGGGTCACCGATCCGGCTGGTATCACATAATAATAAGTAAAGCAACGACGATGCTTCAACACAGCTCAACATATCTCTCCCCTGCTGGCCCCTCACGTAACGAAGGAACATTTCTACTTCGGTTGTTTGCTTCCACTCTATTCCATCTTCTAAGCGCCTTCGTCGATGATAGATCGCTTTTGTCCGTCGGTCCGTCACCGTCAACCTGTTGACATGGTAACTTTATGTTGAGCGCGCTTTTCCCTCCACCCACCTGCAATTCAATCTATCTTGAGCTGATGTTTCTTCCATTTACCGTAACTACTTGCTCATGTCGTGTTGTGTGTTGCTCAAGCCAAGGAGAAGAAAGAAAAAAAAACACGAAACAAGTCGAAGAAGCGAGAAGAGAAGAAACGAACAGACATAACAGGTGAAATTTGTAATTATGTGGATGGAACCATCGCATTGTTGCTGTTAACATCGCACACACCATCGCAGTCGCGGGTGGAACTGGCGAGAAGGCAAGACGGGAAAAATGTATGTTACATTAAAACAAAAAGCTGAACGAAGCGAGCGAGCGAGTATCCATGTGTGCCCATCGGTAGTTTTGTTTTTCTTTTTCGAGAGAATTCTTCAGCTTACTGGTTTCTCGTTCGACGTCTTCATGGGATGTTGGGGTCTTCTTTTTGCGCCTCATGTGTCGCTTATACACATTCACGTCTTTCGGTCTTGCGAAATCATCAACACCGCGCTGCCTTCTTTTTTTGTGAGGCTCTTTTGGTATCGTGATCGGAGGCAATCTTCTGGTTTTTTCCTTCGCCGCTCGGCGCGATGATTGGGTTGTTGACGATATTTCGGAAAAGCCACTTCAAGCGCTTGTAACTCGCAATGCTTGCACCATCTCAACATGAGCTCCGCCGTCCTATGTTGCCCAATTATTAATGCTGTGTTGTTTCTTCGGTTACTTCATCACGCTGGTGTGTGCTCCATAAGCTCGGCGTTGAAAATGTAGATGAATGAATTTCCAATTTGGGTTGCTCGGGCTGCTTCTCTCTCTTCACCTCCAATCGGTGTTTTTTTTTTGTGCACGTCGTGTTGTGGTCCATCATCTCAATCTCCGCAGCAATTTAATTCGCCGGATGTGGACTCGATGTTCGTCAATTTTACAAACGAAACAGACACAAAAAATCATCAAATTTGTATAATTTCACACACGTTAGCCGATGGGCATTTTCTAATTCACCTTTCGTTTGGCTTACAGATGAAGTCGGTCGGCAGCAGAATGTAAAATGTGTCTCCGTCGAGCTGAATAACTTCGATCACAGGTAGAGATTACAAAACGCGACGACAACAGAAGAAAGAGAGCGAAGGCACACAATAATGACGATGGCTGATCATCACCACACGAACGGACCATCAATGCCGAGTCAGATGAGTCCATTGAATCACATGGAGCAACACGAGGCGCAAGCCAACCGCAATAGCGATCCCAAAAAGAGAAAAAGGAAAAGACTGTTAGCAGTTCTCGACAAGCTGCACCATAACAATACTAACATCTCCGCTCAGGACACGAGCAGTAACAACGATAACAACAACAGCATCTTAGTCAACAATAACATCATAGCAACGACAACAAATAACACAGACGGCAAAACTTACAGCACAAACCTAGCGCGATCGATGCAGGAGAACGCTGAGATTCTTCGCAACCTGTTCGCATTAAGTCGAAGCCTCCCGACGCATCCCGCCTTTCCATCTCCGTTCGCCGCCGCGATGTCATCGCCAAGCTACGATATGAACGATAATTTTGCACCTTCACCGGATAAGATGATGGTGAAGATGGAGGTGAAAGAAGAAATTGTGGATGAAGAAGAGGCCAATTGTTCAGCGTCCGTGCGCGACACGAAGACACCGTTACATGAATTTCTCCATCACCTACCAAAGACAACTTTCAACAATCAACCGTTGTCGTTTGGCCATCAGAATCATCATCAGCAATTCTTTCCAAACGGATTCTTTCAACAAAATCATGTGCAGGAAGCGCCGCTCGATCTTTCGATGAAGTCTTTCAACCGCCGACAAAGCTCAAGCAGTTCCGGCTCACCGAGTCTAACCAAGCAGCTTCTCATGCAGCAGACAGAGCAAAAGCTTAATGCGGTCTTACATCCGCTGGGCATCCAGGTGCCGAAAGATTGCAGCATCAGCCTCCACACGACCCCGAGCAGCGACTCGTCATCACCTCACCAGCTACCTCAGTATTATCAGGACTTGAAAGTGTCGCCGATCGTCGAAGAAGTCGCGCCAGGTTCTAATCACGTTGCATACGTCTGCCCGATTTGCGGTCAGATGTTTTCGCTCAACGATAGACTAGCAAAGCACATCGCATCGCGCCATAAGACGAAAAGCCCCGCGTCTGAGACGACCAAGTCTTATGTTTGCGAAGTCTGCGATCGTTCGTTTGCAAGGTAAGCTCTCATTTGGAAGCATTAATGATTGATGTTACGACTGACGCATTTCAATTATAGATCGGACATGCTGACGCGACACATCAGGCTGCATACAGGAGTTAAACCTTACACTTGTCTCACGTGCGGACAAGTTTTCTCAAGATCTGATCACCTATCCACGCATCAAAGAACGCACACGGGTAAGGCGACAGCGAAGGAATTCGCAAGCTTCGTGTATCTAATGAGTTTCTATTTTAAGGAGAGAAACCTTATCGATGCCCTCAGTGCAACTACGCAGCCTGTCGACGAGACATGATCACCCGGCACATGAGAACGCACGCTCGCTATGAGCAGAACGGACAACCTCCGCGAAAAGCGATGAAAGTTAAAGCGGAGAAAGTGAAAAATGACAACAGGATCGATGAGCCGACAAAGCTCCTAAACACCAACAACAATAACGACATCTCGATGTTCAACCAGAATAGTTTGGAGAACATGAACGAGCTTCGGATGAAGATACAGGAGAATCTGATGGCAAGCATGCCAAGTGAATTATCAAATCTCAAGCGTGAAATTAAAATTGAATTTTAAAGAAAGTTGATATTTTCAAGGTTCAAGCTCGAACCAAACTTAACATTAAAGCTTCGGGCTCTTCAACGAGTCCGCATTGATATTACAAATGAAACCCCAGCGTTTCACGAGAGAAAAAAATGTTTTTGAACCCTTTTTGGTGCGTGATTTTTCCTGTTGAATTTTCTTTGTGTTTTCCTGTCTGTCCTTATTTAAGTTTTATCGATGGATCATCGACAGTTATGTCACGTACTAAAGGAGGCCGGTATATAGTCGAGCTTCACCTACAGAAGGAAGTTGGTTGAGTGCCGAGCTCCTCGCATTGCGACAAGCAGTGTGAATGTTAATTGACATAACTGACGTGCCCGACCAGAAGAAAAATTCATTTCACGTTTTTCCTGAAGGAAATGTTTTGATATTTTAATGTTATCGAACTTCGTTTCAACTCTACGGCAAGTGAAACGATACAAAATTGGTTGTGAGAATTAATTCTTAGCTTCGACTTTGGTTTTGAGCTGCAAACATTGATCTGTAATCCTCTCACTAATAGTTTAGATTGGCAACAGAAAATAGTTTTTGATACGAAAAAGGAAACTCATCCAGTGCCTTACCACAGCTGAACGCCCAGTAGCACCAATCACAAAGTTATTTGCTGCCTTGTCTTGCCTCTCTAAGATAACAAAGCGCTCGCTCGCTCTTTCTCAAACAAACAGAAAATTTTCGGAAGAAGTTTTCATCTCATTTTAACAAATTTTTGATAAAACACTTAAGGAAACTTTTCCGAAATCTCATTCTCTAAACACCTTTAACGACAAAACTTCTACTAAACTTAAGTGCCAAACGCTGTTATCCGATAACAAAAATGATCACACAGATTGTAACTTGTGCTTGCCTTCCTTAGAATCGGAATAAGATTTTATCTGATCTGTCTACATTGTGCGTAATCCCTCACTTTGTAGTAATCACTTTGACATCCAGCAAAGCTTGGAATGATCTGTGTTAGTTAAACTCTAACCAATTGTCAATCAGGTGGATTGCAGATGGACAACAAATGTTTTCCCACATTCAAATGATTAACCAGTGATCTACGTCCATTCCCACGGTTGAACTTTTCCTTGTTAAATTTTATGATACTAAAATTGGTTCCAAATCAAGAATCAACTGTACTGGCCAGTAATCTTTAAGATGCAAACCCAAACTCTCTCCATTTGTTCCGTTTTGTAAACTTATTTTCCAAATCTTAAACTTAAGTTTCGTCGCCGACGAATTGAGTTTGCAAAACTGTGTGAAGATCTCAAGTTAATTTTTTCTAAAACTATTGCATAGCATTAGACTGTTAAGAATTTGAGGAATATTTTTCATAAAATTGTATAAGACAAATCGTCTGGCAAGCGAAGCGATACGCCACGGGGGGATTCAGGTTTTGGTTTTGTGTGACGTTTAGTTCATAGTTTGCGATGGTGTTGATTATAATCGAATCTTTACTGGTTTCACATCTTATGTTTAAGACAGAAAAGACTCTCATCGCCCCCCTCTACTCCTTCGCTTTAAAGGAACGTGGCATCTCATGCACAAAGCCGAAAGCAAACATCGGTTATCTCTTCAGACGCCCCCCAGTGACTTCGATAAGGTTAAACATGCATTTTGATTGCCAGTTGAGCGACGACAAGTTGCGTCGATGAAAAGACATTTTCGGTTACGTTAAGATTATTATCACACTTTTGTACGTAATTAAGTGTTAAGCGAAGCGTTTTCTTTTGTACATTTTAAGGCTTGGCAATTATTTAAAGTCGGTCGGTATTGCATAAGTTTATTTATTTAGTTTTCTCCATCATGTAAGCTCCCCAGCAAGTTGTTAATTTTTCTGAGTACAAACAAACACGTAAAGAACCTTTCGTAATGAATAAAAGGAGAATTCTCGACAAATCCAGCAACGGTTTTCTTCTTTCGTCTTTCAGCTGTTTTCAGAGGAAATCAATTTTCCAGTATTTGCGGAAGTCGGGAAGCTTTGTAAGCTTTTACATTCTCTCTCGCTTACAACTAGTAAAGCTCATCGTGCTCCGTCGCTCTCCCGACTCGACAGATGATATTTTACAACGCAGACTCGAACAAGCGATGTTCTCTCTTCGCTCGTCGCGCGAGGCTCTTCTGCCCTCGAGTCGAGTTTTCAGAGAAAATCTTTCATTAAAAAAATTTCCTTCATCGTCTTAGGATTTGCTGGAAAAAGTTTTTATTTGTTATCTGTTTTAAATGAAACTTTAATCGTATTTGTGTAGCTGCAAGTTTAGTTGATTGATTGTGATTATCCTTGGACGCGACGATAAATTGTTACGTGTGTCGACCGAGGAGTTTTGTGCTGTTAATTGTTGGCGGAGCGAATCGAAGAATTTTTTCCTCGAACGGGAAAAAAAAGAAATAAGGAAAAGGAATTTAGAAGAAAGAGAAGGAGAGAGTTGTAAGTTGAAGCTTTCGTCAGAGGAAAAGTGCTTAATTGAAAGCGAGCTCCAGTTGAATTAAATTTTAATCCCGTCCTAATGAACCGTAATTGATTTTCTGGATCATTATTCTGCGTTCGTTGCTGGCTTTTTTCCGCCCACCCTCTCGCTCTCGCCAAGCTTACAAGTAAGGGTATTTCGGGTTGTGTTACAACAACATAGTTTACGCCAGTGTCACCCACCCTGAAAAATGAAAAATAAAAAGCGTTCGTAGCCCGAAAAGTTTTACGAGAATCGCTGGCCAAAAAATTATTACATTTGCTCCACTCACTCCATTCGCGCGCTTTCGTGCCTGCAAATCGAAAAATCATTCATTAAATGTCGCTCATCCCGTGTGTACGCTCTTCTCTTCCACTTCGCCTGGCCAGAAAGGATTAATATGACTGAATCACAGCTACCAGCGGCCGCAGCAGCTCAAAAGTTCGGAACTCTTATTCCGAACCGTATTTTCGGTGAGTAAAGGCGGATGATAAGGCGGATTTTTCTCATTTTCTCTAATTGCATCATGTCATTTCCATACATCTTCGAATCCGATGGCGCTCACTCGTGCTTTGGCAACGTTCATCATCACGGTCCAGTTGGCGGAATAAGGTAATAAATTACATCAAACAACTGTGTCTCCCGCTCTCGTTTGCATTTGCAAATTGAAAATTGTTCCATTTTAGCGCCGAAACCACCGAGAGTGAACTTTGCAGAGTATTCTCTGCGTATGGCAACGTCAAGTCGACGAAAATCATCGTAGATCGTGCTGGAGTGTCGAAAGGTTACGGATTCGTGACGTTTGACACGCCAGCCGTGATAGACTCGCTTATGGTGAGCGCAGGCATTTCCATAAATCTGTGAACGTCGTCAAAATTCCCTCACACATTTTAGGGTCGTTGCGTAATTTTGCGGGATCGAAAGCTGAACATTGCACCGGCCATCAAGAAGCAAACGTTCTGCGCTCCGAACGAAACCATTTACTATGCTGCGGCGCATCCTGGCCTCATCAACAACATTCCAATTGAGCAGTTTCCTCAAGCACTTTATTCGCCAGGTGAGAGTTGATGCAATTTGTTTACGAAGGGGGACGAAGTCGATCGCAATCTTGAGATGTTGCATACCTTTGCTCGAGCTCAAGAGTGCGAGAGGGATTATAATGAGATTTCATTTCACGTTCCACCCTAAATATGTTTCACAGGCGTTCCATCTGCAGCTCTTTATCCGCCAGCAATGTCATATCCATTCTATCAGCCCGTCATCCAACCCATGGTAAATATTAAACTTCAATTAAAGTCCGACGCTCTTCCACCGTTTACCTTTTTTATCGCTCAAACAATGTACCATGTTTAAATTAAATTTGAATTTACTCTCATCTATCTTCCCACCCGAAATCAGAATGTTCCAACAATTTGGCCGCCGAATTATCAAGGTAAATAAATAATGTCGACTCGTCGTCAATGATGTTTGCACAATCGAGGAAGAAGATTTCCCGAAATTGTTCAAACTCGTTCCATCACTGTTCGCTTTTCCACTTCGCATAAATTAAATTTCCATAATTTCGCATTCTGAACATGAATTTCTGTTTCTCTTCCTTCCGACTTGTCGCTCTTCGCCAAATCATGCAACTTTACACCGACGGAATCGCTCGTGAATCGCATGCTGCAGCCTATCATACCGGACACAAGTTCATTTAAGCTGTGAGTTCAATTTGCGGAGAGTTTTGTTATGTTTTTCCTACGCCTCTCGAGCCAAAAGCATCACGACATACAACCGCGCTCATTAAACCCCCTAAAAAAATATAATTAAAGCCACCCAATTATGCGGTGAAGTTTCATTTACAAAACTCATTATACTTGATCGGCATCAGGGATCGGATTCTGTTCGAGATGAGTTTGATTGACGGTCGAAATTGATGAGAGATTTGACGCAGCTGGTGCTGCTTGTAGCCTCAGTCTCTCCTTCAACTCAAACCGCGGGACGAATCCAAGTCCTGATCACAACGAACAAAATAAAAATTAAAACTAATTGATTCTGTGAGGTTATCTCCTGATTAAATCGAACAAAGTGAGTCGGGGGAAGCAGCGGCATTTGATATTAAATTAAAAAATATATTAAAATTATACCTGAAGAAGGACGACAACACAATTTAGATATTAAATTCTACAAAATTTAAAAGCGACAAAGCAAATCTCTGTAAGTCTCATTATAGTTGATAAAACATTTTTTGCATCTCTTGAAACCCAAAAAAAAAGAAGAAATCAAACTTTCCCCAAAGCAACATTAAGCAAGAACATATTAATCTTAAATTAAACGTGACAAAAACATATTTTAATGCATGACGAAATTAAAGTTAAGCACTGAACGCGAGAAGCGCGCGCGGAGGAATTGTAGTTGTCCCCCCGGCGCCGTCAGATGGAAGTCTGACGATGGTAAAATTTAAACGAAAAGAAGTTTTGTGATGGCCAACATTGCATTAAATTTTCATGGCGCTCACGCGGCTCATCTCTCCCCCGCAGAACTTTTTGATAAAGAAACTTTTTGATAAGTGGACATGATGTAGTAAATGCGATATTAAATGTGTGACCCGTAAAGAGAGAAGCAAACAAATTTCGATGTTACTTATACACTGTTCACGAAGGAGATTCTCCGATCTTGATGTGAATTTATAGCGGCATTCCAAGGATATTTCAACTATCGATGGTGGAATTAATTTTGAAAGAAGCTTTTTACGATGGGTTCACTTGAGTTTTATTACTCGGTCGTGCCTGGAAGGAACTGTTGGCGACCAGGGAGAGCGCAAATGTCAATTTCGGTTTGCAGTCACCCAACTCATGCAATAGCAAAACTAAACTTAGGTAGGACGCGATGAAAAATGATGCCATTCACTTCACTTAGTTGGGATATATGCGAATAAAAAGCGGAAGAGAAATTTAATCCATAGTGAATCCAAATGTGATAACGTTGTTGAGATCGAGAGCGGCGAAAAAAGTTACATTTAACTTTTTGCTCTGTCCTCGACTGTTTCATCTCTAAAACAAAATTGTGCCAAAATAAGAATCGAAATTGTTTCATTTGACCAAATGCCGATGCATGTGGAGTCAAGAGTTTTAGAAACCAATTTCGTTTTTGTAGTGGAGTCGCGTTGGCTTCCGGGAGAAATTCTCCCTTAATACCCGAATGAATGAATTGCTTAACTTTGCACCGAATCGAAACTTTTTGTTAAAGTTCCGTTCAGTTTCGTCTGATGCAACGAGGCAATCGATATCGTAGTGTCGGATTGACATCACTGATCGAAAATGGTTTCAAAAACCTTATTGGTTATCTGACCGCAACGTAGCTCACAAGTTAAGCTTCCATCTTTAAGTGCGATGAGTTTTCTATCCCATCAAGTCGATCAGATGATGTCAAAGCAACGGCAAGAAGTTCTTGACGAGAACGTGAAACTTTTCCCCCAGTTGCGGTTTGTTTGACTCTTCGCTGAACTCCTCAATCATCAGCAAAAAGCGAGCAAATATTTTCTTTATGTTGACAATTTTCCTCTTCACACGAATTACAAATCGAATTCCCACCTTCAGCAAAGATAAAACAAAACGAGAGACGCTTCGCCAACAAGAAAAGTATTTTGAAAGCAATTTTTATTGTAAATTTAAACAAAGCGAGAGAAATTCTACGAATCGAATTGTGTTGTAGTGCAATAAAGTCGAGGAGCGAATGCGATTCTCGCAGCTGAAACTTTTGCTGCTCGCTTGAACGGTAAAGCTCATAAATGAAATTGTTGGGTAGAAATTTTGCATGAAAAACAGAGCGAAAAACACAAAAAAGCTGATAAGGAAAACTTGTTTAAATATTGAAACAAAACGCTGAGCAAAGTTTTCACGGATGCGACATTCTCTTCTCGATGTAGCGATTCATCCAGTCGAGAAAAATTTGCGCAGAAAGTAGCCGAAAGTTCAGCGGGTAGAATGAAAACTTGAGCAACTCAGAAATGTCATCAAATCCTATTACAACCGATTGAAAATTCAAGTCACCTAGAACATTATAATTACAAGCGAAGTTCCAATCGGAGCAAGGGAAAAAATTAATTAAAATCGCAAGTGGAAAGATTTTCAAGCAATCAAAAGGCAAAATCATACGGCAAAGCGACGAGAATATGAATAAAACCTTGAGAATAAATAGAGCGAAAGTTCTTCGAAATTATTTCTAAAGATCAAAGGTTGAATGAAACGCTCCGGAGCTGCTGTGAAATATTTCCCGAGGCATCCTCGCTTAAGAATGGCTTTTAGTTCCGGCTTGCTCTCGGTGTATGACAGTTGCGTTCTCAAGAGGAAAGAAATATAATCTGCACAGAATTTTCTTGAATGGATGCATCGCAATGAATCAAGGAAAAAAGAAAGCAAAAACTCTGCGCTCTTGCTGGAAAACTGAGAGAAGTTTACATCATATTTTATAGGACGAAGTCACACACACAGAGCCCACAAAATGAATAGAAAGTGAATTATTCTATACAAAAAGTATTTATAGTAACGGATGAATCTATTTATATATTAACTTATATATTCAAGAGGAAAATAAACACTGCAATATAATTTTAAGTGATATGAATGCATTAGCGGTTTGCCGGGAGGCGCGGAACCGCGTTTCGCTCTCTGTCTCCCATCTCCCCTCGCCGATAACGATAATTAGAGAATCTCAACGAAGTGAACTGTCAGAAAAATGTGTGGTTTTGTCATTCCCCTAATTATTGTGGGAGTTCTCCCAAGCCCCCCTTGCCCCCATCGAGGTTCACAACGCAATGGTCGTAAAATAGCAAACTGAGTAAAACCAGTCTAAAAGCATATAAATATACATTAATTAAATTTTAAGGATGATGTAACGGGTAACACGAGAAATATAAAACTAAATTTTCCACACACCAACCCTCAGAAGAGAGAAGGCTTATCTAGCGGAGAAGCCACAAGATATCTGACAAAGTCACGAAAATTGCAATATTATACAAGAAAATGTAGCGGAAAACATTCGAGCGAGAGATTTAATAAATGTGGAAAGTAGTTTTTCCGTTATTGAGATGCTGCTTACGCTCTCTGAGGCGATGTTTAGTCTCGGGGTAGTGCGTGAGACGTTAGGCAAAGCCGAGAGAGGGAAGGAAAAAGCCAACGAAGCGCGGATGAAAGTAATTTTCTATTCCATTGTCACATGTACCCAACAATCCCGACAAGCCAAAGCCGAACCACCCCTCAGATGAGAACGCAGAGGAGAGCGTCTTCGCATTAAAATTAAATAAACTCGGAAAGTTCTTTTTGTGAGCTCCTTTTGTTATTGCTGTGCATGTGATGGAATCTCAGTTAGTCGAGGGAAGAAATCTTTTGTTCAAGTCATGTTGCTGTGTACTTTATTCTCCTTTTCTGGTTGTATGTCTCTTCATTATTGCCTCGGTTCGCATGGAAATAGAAAGAAGGAGTTTCGAACTTACCCTTCATAGAAAAAACTGTGAGGCAAGCAGAAGGGAGCAGCAGCTTCTTGCTCGCAGTGTCCCGAACGCGAGGATTTCTGTTTTTCAATCTGAGTTTATTCCAAGAAGGAAAGGGTGGGAAAGCGAGACGACGAAGAACTTCGTTGTTTTTATCACTGCTTTTCTCGACAACAAACTTGAGTTTCTCGCGTTTCCTTTTCACGGCTCATTTAAAGCGTAAAGTTCTTTTTCTCTCTAACATTGGAAGCAGCACATAAGAGGAAAAATTGACAATAAATTGAGACGCTTAATCGTGTCTGACCTTTTATTTCTCATCGTTTCCAATCCATCTTCCCTTGAAGTAACGCAAAGAAATCAAAAGCAATAAAGATGTAGTTGATGACGAAGCGAGACCCTTAGGGCTTCGCCTAGAAGAAACTCTGTGGCCAAATTTTAAGCGTAGAGCATTCATTTGATCTCCGAATTCTCCTCATCATTTCACGACACGACAATTCATTTCCACTCGGCCAGTATGCCAAATTGATAACGATATACCATTCTTCTCCCTTGGACATTCCTCTACTAAGCGCAAAATATTCATGAGAAATACAAATCCTCTATTTTGAAAGATATATTGATGTTTACAATGCTATCTCTCTCTATCTTCTCCTAATATAACTCTCAAGCTAAGAAAACAAAAATGTGCAATTTGTACGAACCTCAATGTTTCCTTCCTTCATTCATTCACCACTTTGTAGAATCGGCCAGCGATTTAAACATTCTCGTTTAAAGAATCAAGCATTGCGTAACATTATTTAATCGAATGAATGTTGTGATAACTCTCAGACTTTTTCTGTTCGCTCGAATCAAAATCAAAAGGCTTTCCTTTCACCTCCCCTTCCCCCCTAATTCGAAGGCTGAGTGGTTTTTCATGAATTGCACAACGACTCGTTGCCTTAGGATTACATCAGATGAGCTGGAGTTTTAAATTGAATAAGATGAAGCAGAGAACGTGACGCAATTTGTGATTCAACCTCTTCGAAACTTTTTTTCCTACAAGAAAGCTTCTTCTATTTTCCTTCAACTTGAGTCGAGTGAGGAGGGCAAACTTGATTCATTGAAGGCAACTTTTACAAAATCTCTTTTAATTGAATTTTAAAGTGAAGAATTCTACAATGTTTACTAAGGAAATCTTACATTATACATTGGCCTATATACATACATTCAATTATATATTGAACCTTAGCATTATAAGTCAAAGAAAACTCTCGATGGATGTCTGACGCAAAGACGAAACATTTTAGCCGAATATCAAAATGGGAAGCAGTTTAAAAATATCAAGGCGCGACGCTCAACCTTAATTGTCTTGGTTTCAAATTAATCTGGTTTCAAATTAATTCCGACAAACTTTTCCTGATTCAATCTCCAAGCGCCTCTCTGTTCTCGGCTTCCCGATGTTTGCGTTACAAATTTTCAAATTGTGATAACTTTCATCATCTGTTTGCTTTCGAAGTATAATGAATAAATTTGAAACTTTGATTGGAGCACTCGCGGCGCTCATAAACTCGATTATTTATCACGAAGAAGAGAAAACTTTATCTGATTTCAGATCGATTTCCCTACTAACGAGAAAAATACTCATAAAACTTTTTGCATCTATTTACACGTGGCTCACAGAACCTATTTATATTTAGTCAAAATTGTGGTATGAAGATGAGAATCTCTATTATATTTATAAGGCAAATAAGAAGAAATGACCTAATGGTTGTGTTAAACTTAACAATTACAAAACATGATGTGGAAGGTTGGGGAGAATAATTTATCTTAAGCATTATTATGCAATAATTGTGAACCATGAATATTGATTTCTAAACGAACGAAAATCCAAATCAAAACATGATAATTAGTCAGTCGGAGTTTGTGACGGGGAAAAACTTTTTGGAAGCGAAGCCGGAGAGGTTTCGCTCTGTGAAGGAAGATTAGCAATTGCAAACATTTGTTCTGAAGATATTATTTCTACGATCAGAGTTTGAAGCTCATTCGAATCATATACATTAAAGCTACATAATTAAAAGTGAAATATATATACCTACTAATTATACACATATAGTGATTATATACGGCGACAGCGCAAGCGAAGGCCAATGATGAGAAATAATTAGGTGATAAGCTAAAGTCAATATACAAAAAGAAGTGAAAAACAAGCAATTATAACTAAAATCTAAGTGTACCTCCAAAACTTATTTCTGTGAAACAAAAAAAAATGATATAAACTGTACTTTTTGTCTTCTCATCCCTAACTAAAAGAAAACTTTTAAGCCATCGAGTTAAGATGAAAGAGAAATATAATTTTAAGAGTCTCAACTACATTTTCAATCTTCCCACTCAAAATTGATTATCGGTTCTTATCATCTTAAAACAAGAATGGCAATAACGTTGAAACATTAAATGAAGGTTACGATAACAGAAGACGACGAAACGAAAAGCAACATTATACATTGCTAATTTTCGATAACGGAAAATGCTGAAAGGTTAATTTTAATGAAACATAAAATATTTTCTCCTTCGAAAGCGTTTAGAGCGTAAAATCGACAATGTGACAAAACTACTTAAACATTTAATGGAACAGCAGAAATTAAAAACAAATTTGGAACCTTTTGATCCTAAGCGCTTTCAATTATTTAATTACAAAATCAAGATGTACATCTAATATATAAGAGAAACAATAAAAAATAAAATAAATTCATGACTAATTTCTCTTGAGTTTTCAGAACGCAACTGGAATTGGAATTTGGTTTGTGACTTTGCTATTCGGATTGGAATTGATATATTTCAATTTCAGCTGCTCATCCCTCGTCAACGACCTGGAGCATGTTTCCCCATTTTTCCAGCTTTTGGGATCATTCTAATCAGCATTTAAGCCGCTCAACTCTTGTCAACGACCATACCATGTTGAAAACACCGGTTCTCGTCCGATCACCGAAGTTAAGCAACATCGGGCATAATTAGTACTTAGATGGGTGACCGCTTGGGAACGTTATGTGCCGTTGGCATTTTCTTTTTAGTTGAGGGGGGGTTGGGGGTCTGTTCCGGATGGAGCAGATTCCTTCCTTTTGCCAAATTTTTAGAGCAAATTTTAAAGTCCAAATCAAAACCGAAGTCGCTACGTTGAACTTAAAAAAAGCAAAATATATTCGCTGTCTACAGGATTCGAACCTGTGCGGGTAAACCCAATGGATTTCAAGTCCATCTCCTTAACCACTCGGACAAAACAGCAGACGAAAGAAGTTCCATGATTTTCGCAGAAAGTCATTTTGTTTCTTCAATTGAAATACTAATCTTGACAATGTTGTTTAATTTTCATTACTTTTCTGATTGATTTGTTAATCTTGTTCAGGGATCGCACGAGATTTTTTATTGAAATTTATTTGCAACAAAAACTTTTGATTTTCTTTAAAAATATTTTCTAGTCAATCATAAACTTCGCGTTGATCTCAAGTGCGTAGTCAGTGGCGTGATTTGCCATCGCATGAGATATCTAAGACTGTATTTCACAGGATCATTTCTGTAGTACGTCTTCACACTTTACTGTTTCTAATCGAAACCCGTACAAGCCATGATGAAGAGTTGTGGCGTTTTTTCCTGAGCGTGAAGCCGGCATGTCGATGGATTTCTGATCAGTCGACATTGCTATTGATGATCGTTCACTCTCCACTTCCGGGTGGGGAGCGAGGGAAAGAATGCTCTCAGAGTGGTCTTTGAATTACAACATAAAACAATTCAAACTGCTTGGAATCTGATCGGAATGTTCCTGTATCGATTGCTTCATCAGACTAAGTTCTTCGCCAATTGACAGCTCCTATGTTGCATGCATGTACATATTAGAACTTGAAGGGGAAGGAGCTTGAATTGATAGCCAAGTCCTTCCACGGGCACGCAGCCCTAAGGGCCCATTGTACTAACGCTTCCCATTCATTGTGGGCGAACCACAATTTTATAGACGAGTCAATTCTAAGCCGATGTGCTCTCTTGGGGTTACAACCTGTCTCATTTTCCTCAGCTCCTATTTTAGGACAGCTCCTATTCTTTATATATATCAAAAAATATCAGATCGATTGAGTTTGCTGCTGCATAAAGCAACTAGCTAAACGTTGAATCAAATTTAGATTCATTCGGATTGATCTCAAGATTTGGTCCACTCTCACTCACTACAACTTAAAACACAATAACCAAATTGAAATCGTTACGCGACTCAAACTACCTGAAAAATGACTGGAGATTTGATAAAAAAATCTCTCTTCAAGGAGTCAATAATAGATTTCAAATGCGATCAAACTCACACGCCAAGTAATATTGCCGGCAGTTGCGTCAATTTGCTGCCCAACAAAATTGCCGGTTAATCTCCATTAAAAAGTAACGGAAACGAACGAGCTTTTTTTCCTTTCGCTGCAGCGATCATAGACGTCTTCAAACGCTGAAAATAAAATGAAGCAAATGCACAGAGTACATTGAGGAAAAATAGTCATTCTTGTATTACTCGTACTTATCGATCGAAAAAGTTCTAACGCAAAATTATGTTCTGTGACAAACTGCAGTTGTCAGCTACTCAATCGATAAATTCGGGAAACTCTCATGCTTTGAATTTTTCAAGAGTACACGACGGACTTTTGAATGCAAGAGGAAAAAATTAAATCGGAATGCTTCAGTCTCTCGCCCGATTTCAACCAGTCAAGATGGAAATTTCCTTCGCTCGTCATTCTCGTGCTTCGAACTTAGCAGTGAAACTTTTCTATCCATACATGATGATTGAAGGAAAGGAAAAGCTCTCGACTTAGTAAATTTTGGATTCTTAACTTGAATTGAGTTAAGAGGAATTATTAATTTTCAGTGTTAAGTTTTGCCTGGCCCATCAAATCAGTGTGTTGGTCATGCTCATCTGCTATGTAGAATATGCGGATGAGATTTCGTTCACAGATCTGACGACGATCGTTGTAGTGTTTCGTGAGTTCAAAATTATTGCAAAAATGGCAGAACAACATTTAATTGTTGTTTCCAGTGGGTATTGCTCGGAATTTCGTGTACCAAGTTTATCAAATCATTCAGTGCAAGAAAACAAAAGCTTTGATCGAGAGGATTTCGAAAGAAAGGTCAAATTTACATTGTTGAGTCAATGATTCCTAATCAAACTTTTTCAAACAGAGAAGCCGCAAAAACATCGTTCAACGAGTCGATGCTGACACTGCAATACTGCAAGAAAGAATTTCTGGCTTTAATAGTTTTAGCGGTCCCGTTTATACTTACATTGTTGACATTGTTCGTGTTAGCGGTTTTCGTGCAAGAAAATCGACTACCATTCGCCGCTCACATTCTGTTTCTGCCTTTCGACGATCTTTCAATTAATTGGCTGCTCAATTGTCTTCATCAATTTTTGACATTGATTTCAGGCGGACCATTCTTCTTCACTTTCTACGCTTTGACTATTATCCTTATCAATCATACTTGCTGTGGCCTCGACATTCTCCTTTCGTCAGTTGAGCGACTGCGTCAACTGTCGATTGATCATGACCGCGAAAACCTCGTCCACGACCGTCGGATCACAAAGCATTTGGAAGTCGTCATCGACAAAAGTTTGAAAGTTATGAAGTGGCAAGAGGACTCGCAAGATTATCTGACATTCGTTTTTCTCGTCGATTTCTCGCTTCTCTCGTTCATCTTCGGCGGTGGGACATTCACCATCATGGTTGATCCGTCCGTGCTGGTTGTCTATTTGACTACGGCCTGTCTCCTCGGGCAGCTGTTCATCTACTGCTGGATGGGAACTCGCGTCATCAAGAGGTTTGAAGCTTTCGAAGCAGCGATCTACGATGTGAACTGGCTCTCGATGGGAAACAAACATCGCAAGGACATTCAAACAATTCTGGTGATGGCGCAGAACATGAAAGGTTATGACGGAATCTTTCACGCAGTAGACATGGAAACGTTCTTGACGGTTAGTTAAGGGATTCATCAATTATGCATTTCCCATAGCTAAAAGTTTCTTCTAAAGATTTTGCAGTTCACTTACTCGCTGGTCACATTTCTGCAATCGACTCGTTAAATGGCAGCAGAAATTAAGCCGTTGCGAGCATTTTGTTAGGTGTTCTACACATTGATGACTAAGCAGGCACAATTAATGATCGATGACATTAGGATTGAAAAGAATTCATTTTCCTTTACGATTAGTAAAAACTTCGATAGATGACCATGTGTTAACTTAAAAATAGGATGATTATTCATTCATTCACACCACAATCTTCAGTTGAGAGTCAAAATATTTCAAAGAAATGGGAGAAATTTCAGTTTGAGCTATGTAAACGTTGGCAAGATTTGCACCGAATTCTGTGAGAGGAACAAGAATTTGTCTCAAAGCTTTGGCCTACGAATCACAATTTGGCCGAATCAATGTTAGGAGAAGAGAATTTGTCAACAAAATTTATTAGTCAGATCCCAAAAACTTTCATCGTTGCACGCAAAAACAAATTTAATGTCAAAATTTGAAGTTGAATAAAATTGTTGTTTAATGTTGTACATTCAATATTGCGTTATAAATTTGGCAAAAGGAAGGAATCTGCTCCATCGGGAACAGACCCCCAACCCCCCCTCAACTAAAAAGAAAATGCCAACGGCACATAACGTTCCCAAGCGGTCACCCATCTAAGTACTAATTATGCCCGATGTTGCTTAACTTCGGTGATCGGACGAGAAGAAGGCATCAATTAGATTTTAAGAGGATATTTCATGTTACAACGACAAGAGCGAGATTTCTCTTTTTGATGCAACTGCAGTAAATTTCAAAGCGCTTATAAAAATGATCGCTTCCCACTTTGCTCATTGGTCACTGGAGTGTTCAGTTTGCTCGTAAGTTATGAATCATAACACATCAGCGATATCCTTTCACTGTCTTCTACTGTCGACACAATACGCTGCATGCGTATTTGAAATATCTAAAGATCCACAACAAACTTTCTCGTCTTCAAGTGCAAGGAACAATCGATACACGAAGCAGCTGCTTCTGTGCCGGACTCATTAGATTACAATTGCAAATTATCCTGTCGATAAAATGTGTAGAATTCTCATGCTTTAAACTATTTAATGATCCACGACAAGCTTTTTTGTCCCTTCCAGTGCAACCGGCTAAGGAAAATAATAAACAGAAAAATATTTCAGTTTCACACAATTTTTCAGCCGGTCAAGATGGAAATTTACTTCGCTCGTTATTCTCGTGCTTTGAAATTGGCAGAAAAGTGTTTCGATCCATACTCAGTGATTGAAGGAAAACCAAAGCTCTCGACTTAGTAAATTTTGGATTTTAAACTCGAACTGAGTTAAGAGGAATTATCAATTTTCAGTGTCAAGTTTTGCTTGGCTCATCAAATCAGTTTGCTGGTCATGCTCAACTGCTATGTAAAATATGCGGATGAAATTTCGTTCACAGATCTGACGACGATCGTTGTAGTGTTTCGTGAGTTCAAAATTATTGCAAAAATGGCAGAAAAACATTTGTTGTTTTCAGTGGGTATTGCTCGCAATTTGGTGTACCAAGTTTATCAAATCATCCAGTGCAAGAGAACAAAAGCTTTGATCGAGAGAATTTCGACAGAAAGGTCAAATTTACATTGTTGAGTCAATGATTCCTAATTTAATTTATTCAACAGAGAAGCCGCAAAAACATCGATCAACGAGTCGATACTGACACTGCAATACTGCAGGACAGAATTTCTGGCTTCAACAGTTTTAGCGGTCCCGTTTGTGCTTACATTATTGACATTGTTCGTGTTAGCGGTTTTCGTGCAAGAAAATCGACTACCATTCGCCGCTCACATTCTGTTTCTGCCTTTCGACGATCTCTCAATCAATTGGCTGTTAAACTATCTTCACCAAGCTCCAATGTTAATTTCAGGCGCACCATTCTTCTTCACTTTCTACGCTTTGACTATTATCCTTATCAATCATACTTGCTGTGGCCTCGACGATCTCCTTTCGTCAGTTGAGCGACTGCGTCAACTGTCAATCGACCATGGCCGCGAAAATCTCGTCCATGAGCGTCGGATCACAAAGCAATTGGAAGTCGTCATCGAAAAAAGCTTGGAAGTCCTGAATTGGCAAGCGGAGTCGCAAGATTACCTGAAATTTGTTTTTCTGCTTGATTTCTCGCTGCTCTCGTTCGTCATCGGTGGTTCCATAATCACCATCATGGTTGATCCATCCACAGTGATTGTCTATTTGACTACGGCCTGTCTCCTCGGGCAGCTGTTCATCTACTGCTGGATGGGAACTCGCGTGATCAAAAGGTTTGAAGCGTTTGAAGCTGCGATCTACGATGTGAACTGGTTCTCGATGGGAAACAAACATCGCAAGGACATTCAAACAGTTCTGGTGATGGCGCAGAACATGAAAGGCTATGACGGAATTTTTCAAGCAGTAGACATGGAAACGTTCTTGACAGTTAGTAGTAAAATTTAATCATGTGGTGTTCCAAAAAATTTGTCTTAAAGATTTTGCAGTTTACGTACTCGTTAGTGACGTTCTTGCGATCGACTCGTTGAATGGTAACACGACAACAACGATTACGTCCACTTTGTTAGGTGTTCCGCACATTGATGAGTTAGCAATCAAATTGATGATCGATGAAATTAAGGGCAAAGAGAATTAAACTTCGATAGATGACCACTTGTTAAATTGAGACTGAAGCATGAATATTTGTTGATTCACACCAGACTCTGCAGTTGAGAGTCAAAAGACTTCAAAGGATTGGAGAAGGTTTGAGAGAAACACGAATTTGTCTCAAAGCTTTGGCCTACAAATCATAATTTGGCTGAATCAATGTTATGAGAAGAGAATTTGTCAACAAAATGTATTAGTCAGATGCCAAAAACTTTAATCGTTGCACGCAAAAACAAATTTAATGTCAAAATTTGAAGTTGAATAAAATTGTTGTTTAAGAACACTCAATGTTGCGTTTTAAATTTTTGGCAAAAGGAAGGAATCTGCTCCATCCGGAACAAACCCCCAACCCCCCCTCAACTAAAAAGAAAATGCCAACGGCACATAACGTTCCCAAGCGGTCACCCATCTAAGTACTAATTATGCCCGATGTTGCTTAACTTCGGTGATCGGACGAGAACCGGTGTTTTCAACATGGTATGGTCGTTGACGAGAGTCGTGCGGCTTAACTGCTGATTAGAATGATCCCAAAAGCTGGAAAAATGGGGAAACATGCTCCAGGTCGTTGACTAGGGATGAGCGGCTGAAACTGAAAAATAAATGGAGTTAAAGTTGGAATAACATTAGATTAAGTAAATAGCCTTTCGACGAATGCATTCGAATTATAAAATGTTACATAATTTATCTAGGACAACCTATAAATTTGAGCGAATCTATTAAGAAAATTATCATTTGATTTCAACGAGAATTTCGAATTTCAAATGCGAAGGGAGAAAATTGCGATTTTGTTTTGATTTGTAACTCAGAACAAGCTTTTGTAATTTGGCTAAAATGAGTGAGAAACAGGAGAATCCTTATGATATGAACAGTGCAAGCTTCGATGCTGACAAATATCTCCAAAAGCTGATGAAGGTGAGTTAGGAGAACTTGTTATGACTTCAACTTATTAACATTTTTAATTTGTTTAAGACTTGTAACTTGAAGCAAATTATGGACACCGAGGCGATCATCGTGCGAGACACGCAAACACTCCACAGCGAGATGCAGACGCTGGTCTACGAGAACTACAATAAATTCATCTCAGCCACGGAAACAATCAGAAAGATGAAGACTGACTTCAAGGAGATGGAAAACGAGATGAAAAAGCTTTCCGAAAACATGACTGAGATCTCGGAGTCGTCAGATCACATAACTGGAACGCTCCAAGACACGCGTACGCAGCTTACGAAGCTCTCGGAGAAGAATGCGCTGCTGAAGCGACTGTCGGCTATTTCGTCGCTTCCAGCGAAGTTGACGCAGCTTGTGAATGAGAAGAATTATGCGCAAGCAGTTCAGGAGTACAACAGAGCTCAGAAGATTCTCCTGCAATACGGAAATCAGCCGTCGTTCAAGGGAATACAAGAGGACTGCGCGAGAGTGATGGAAGATCTGAAACAACTTCTCAAGAGCGATTTCCAGAAGGCTGGAAAGAAAACGACTCAATTGACCGAAACAGGCGATTTGCTTCTTCAATTGGACGAGAAACCGTCAGAGCTCGCAAAAGAACTTCTTCAGTTTGGTGTGCAGCGACTTTACGAGCAGCTTATGATGTTGCAAGACCAAACCGATCGTGACATGATTGAGTTCGTGGACATGGGAATTGAAGGCTTCCTGAACGATTTAACGCTCGTCACCAGCTCTTTCTATGACATGTTTGTTCAGAAACATTATTCAAGTGAGGACGACGGCTTCCAAGAGTTGGCGCGTGGGAACCTCAACGACTTTGTGAGCAAAAACATGAACGACTACTTGAATCTGGTGAAGAGTCGCGTAGAGAATGAAACTGGCGACTCACAGATTCTGCTGCGAGCTCTCGATAGACTTCATCGGCGATTGTGTGCAATGCGAAATCTTGGACGAGGAATTGAAGTTCCTAAAACGGGAATCGACTTGATCATTCACTCCGTGCAGCAGATTTGCCAGTCACACTTCAAAGTGCTTAAAGATTCCTTCAACGATAATCTAAATTCCATTCGTTTATCGTTGGTGACTTCGAAGAACGATGGATCTTCGTCTAGTCTTGAAGAGTTGGTCGGGACGCTTTACATCAACACGATTGAGAAAGTGAAAGGCGTGTTGCAAGATCTGCTCGTCTTCCTCAACCCCGAGTGGTCTTTCAACATCAAATCTGAGCACAAAGGAATCTCGTGCATCGAAGGAATTCGGGAGAATCTCCTGGTGAAATTCCTACGCCACATCGCCAGCGTTATGACTTCGTTTTCCAACATGAATTCGACTTGCCCCGCCAGCTTGCTTGTCGTGCTCTCGAAAGTGTCTCTGAAGCTCGAAAAGAACGGCGTTCGATCTCTGCTGAATCTTGTCGACGAACTTTATGAAATCGACTCCGAGAACTCTGCATCGCTGACCCATGAAACCGAATTGAATTCAGAGATGCACGATGCAGCACAAACTCTACTTGACGCTTACGTCCGAGTTCAGGGGATGAACGTGTCTCAGATGTTACGCAAAAGTATTGAAACCAGAGACTGGATCAACTGCCTCGAGCCACGCTCGGTCAGAGCTGTAATGAAACGGATAGTAGACGAGCTGATGAATATCGATGCGGCACTCGATGAACTGTTTGAGTCAGGAGGTAAAACTTAACTTCGTCTGGTTTTATTCGGTCTAACATTCGTCTGATTCTAGTGAGAACAACAGCAAGTAGCGATTCGAGTAGGAAAACGCACTTCAGTATGTCCATGCAAGGCGGAAAAGCGCAGTATCGATCAACTTGGTCCAACTACACTTCGTCATCTCAAGTCGACAGCAGTTTCGTACATCGATTGTTTTCGGAACGTGTCGACATCTTCAACGCGGCAATTGAATTCTCCAAGGTCTCGATTCTTAGTGGGATCATCAAGATTAGCTTGAAGACACTGCTCGAATGTGTTCGATTAAAAACTTTCAGCAAATTCGGCCTGCAACAGATCCAAGTCGACGCTCATTACCTTCAGATGAACCTTTGGCGCTTTGTTTCAGATGAAAAGTAAGTCGAATATTTGATTAGCTTGGAAGCTTTTACAAACGTTTTCTTCCTCTCCAGTATCATTCACAGTCTTTTGGATGACGTCCTCGGTTCAACAGTCATCCGGTGCTTGGAGAAAGATAAAAGTGGAATGCTAATGGAGCCGAATGCGGTAGAAATAATCTGCGAACGGTTCTAAAGGTTTTTAATATTTATTCATTATCAATTTTCCTATTTGTACACCCAAACATTCCTTTTGGCTGGTTGCTCTAAATAAATATATAATGAAACTATCTAAAGCTATTTCCCTTTTTTTACGAGCAGTTCAGACTCCAGCCCAGCCTCGACGACCAATTTAAAGAAAGTCTTCTTATCATTGTAAAGATCTGTTGGGGTTCCAAACTCAACAATGGAGCCAGCATCAAGAACCATCACACGGTCGCTATCGATGATTGTGTTCAAACGATGAGCCACAGTCAGGACTGTGCAGTCGGAAAACTGCGATCGGATAGTCGCTTGGATTAGCTTGTCAGTTCTGCGGAATGTTCAAAATAAGAATTCTCCTTTGAAACTCTTCATAAGCTAAATCTCACTCTGTGTCGACGTTCGCGGTGGCTTCATCCAGAATAAAAATTTTGTTGCTTTTTAAAATTGCTCTCGCTAGGCAAAACAGCTGTCTAAAGTTAAGGGAAGTAAGTCTCAAGTGTTGCTACCCGTGATTGGCCTACCTTTGCCCGATGCTGAAGTTGATGCCGCCATCTGAAACTTTGGATTCGAGACCACCAGCAAGACCTTCAATGACGCGTTTTAACTCGACCTGCATTTCATGATTAAACGATTGAATTTGTATTTTTCTAATAAATCAATTCACCTGCTCAAGTGCTCGCCATATCTCATCGTCACTCTTCTCGTTGAAAGGATCCAAGTTTGTTCTTAGCGTACCAACGAAGAGAATTGGATCTTGAGGAATGATTGAAACTTTTCGACGAAACGTGTGCAAGCCTAAAGACATCGTATCGATACCATCAATCTCAATAATTCCTTGAACGATCGTCAAGTTAAACAAAGCTTGAATGATTGAAGATTTTCCAGCGCCTGTTCTACCGACGATCCCAATTTTCTCCTATTTGAATTGGTCTGTCAAACAATTTATCAGTGAGGCGCTCTCTAATTCAACTCACATTTTCTCTAATATCAAAATTGAGGTTTTGCAAGACATAATCTCCTTTTGTTGAGTATTTCACGGACACGTTGCTGAATTTAATATTTCCCTTTACCGGCCAGTTTGGTGAGAGTTTAGCTGCTATCGAGCTTTCAGTCTCCAACGACCTCTCGCTTGGAAGATTTGCATATTCAGCCACTCGTTCGACTGAAGTCATTTGATTCTCTAGCTCGGCCGTCTGACGCAGACCCCAATTGCAGATGCCGATGAGGTTGATCGCTTGTGTAATCGCCAGTCCAACATTTGCACCAATGACATCTTCAGAAACTTTCATTAGCTGAATAGTTCGTCCAAAGAAACCTTTCTTACTTACCACTACCCAACAGCAAGAAGCTGTAGATCACGCAGGTTACATAAAGAACACAGAAGCTATCCAACCAAAATGCCTGACAAAGAAATCGTGAATGTAAAGCTTAGTAGTGGAAAAACTTCTTACAAATCCTCTCGATGTGGCAACGAATAGAAACCAAGCTGAAGTGTTTACGTCTTGATGCTCGTCGAATTCGTGTCGAAGGCGATGTTGAGCTCCGAAAGCTCTGATCGTCGTTAGTCCCTCGATTGATGCCGTTGTATGAGTGAACAGCGGACTTCGGGCTGCAGAAAAAGAATCTTTGATTTAAAAATTCCTCCACCTAACTCTTCAATTACTTATCGCTTCAACGCGCTTAACGTTTCTTGCTGTTGTCAGAAAGACTTTTCTCAGACCAAAGAACATAATTCCAACAAAAAACGTTGGAATCAACAACCAGAAATTGATGACAGCAACGATCGTCACAATGCCAGCTAAAGCTAGGAAAAACTATAGACAAAAAGCTTTGTACATTTTGTCATATCATTCGGGCTACTCACCTCAAGACAATCCGCAATGATAACTGGAAGAGTGCTGTCGATAGCCCCAATGTCCTTCGAAAATCGATTCAAAATTCGTCCAGTTGAGTTCTGGTGGAAGAAAATCATGGAAGCGCGTGTGACTCCATGGAAAAGCGCGGTATGAATGTTCGTCGATATCTTCAGACACATTCGATAGAATGAGAAGGAACGGGAGACCATGAAAATGACCAAGCAAACTATCAACAATGTGTAGAACAGCACGTGACGATCAGTTGTCCACCATTCGCCGTCGAATATCGTCAAGTTCTCTTGCATGACGACCTTGAGATTCCCATAAGTTTCTTCCCAGTGAACCCTAACGAAGCAGAGTTTGAAAGGTCGATCTTGTCACTAGCAAACGTCAAAACTCCTTGGACGAACTTACCAAACGGAAACGAAATAATCGACACCGCTGCTGAAAGCTTGAGCGATGACGAAGAAGAAAGCGACCATGCAGACCATGAAAGAGCTTTTGACCGCCTTCAAGTAGGTCGAGTAAACTTCTGTCGAGACTTTGCCTGACAATTGGTTCTCACGAGAAACTTTTTGGTCGATTTTCTCATCAACAGGAGATTCAGGTTCCGTCGACGAACGTCTCTGCTTAATCTTTAAGAAAAATGAAAAATTTCAAGTTATCGAACGCTTTAAGACCTCAACTCACTTCTTTTTCAATTTCCTTCGCAGCTTCTTCGATCTTCTTGATAATGAAACCGTCTTTTCCGTGCTCAATCACATCAAATGGCTTTTGAACTTTCATTCTTCCATTTTCCATAACAACCACATGCTTCACTTCGTGGAGAAATTGAAGCTGATGAGTGACCAGAACGCAGACCGAGTCCTGATTGGATTCGTGTGAAGTTTTGTTTGATTTGACGGAATCGATCTACTCACTTTCAGGAATTCCCTGATACACCTGTCGAAGATATGTTTTCCAACATGAGCGTCAACAGCTGATAATGGATCGTCAAGCAGGTAAATGTCAGCTTTACGGTAAATGGCACGCGCGAGGTTAATTCTTGCTTTCTGTCCGCCACTCAGCGAAATTCCTCGGTCGCCAACGATCGTCTCATCGCCTTGTGGAAAAAGTTTCAAGTCATGTTCAAGGGCGCAGACTTCAACAACTCTTCGATAACGAATCGCATCGAACTCTTCAACAAACACGATGTTGCTCTTGACGCTTCCCTCGAAGATCCAAGCATGTTGAGCTGCATAGCTAACACTTCCACGGACATCCAAGCTTCCTTCAATAAGCGGTAACTCCTTCAAGATCACTTCCAGCAAAGTTGTTTTGCCACAACCGACTTGACCTATGATCGCTGTCAAATTCTCATCACCAATTTCTAAATCCATCGAAGTAATTCCAACGTTGGTTTGATCGTTCTGATTCCATACAGCTGTTGCTTTCTTCAAACTGATCCCACACTTGAGCGAAGACATCGGAGGTACTGAGCTTGTAAACCATGTTTTTTCCTGCGTTGAAGTTTTTTGAACCAAAAACTCTTCTACACGACGCACAGAAATCATCCCTTCAGCTACACTAGTCACTGCCATTGGCCAGAAATGCACGAGCGTCGTGTTGATGTAATTAAAGTAAGCAATCGTAACGAAAGCTTTCTGAGCTGTGATTGTGTTACCCATGTAAACATAAGTGATAAAAGTCACAAAGACGGCGATACTCGTCAGCACTTCAATCGAAAGCAATGTAGCTTTGACATAAAAAGCTTTCGCAATTGCCGAAATTTCATAAGCGCGAATCGACTGAATAATTTTCTCAAAAGCTTTTTCCCAGCAGTACATTTTGATCACCTGGATGCCATTAATTATTGAGTACATAGACTCGACTCTTTTGTCGGTTCGCAGCGCAGTTTGCAGCCGGTAGCTTGCTGCTTTCTTACCAAGCCATGCTAGAAAAAAACAAAGTCTAAGAAGTCAGCGTTAAACTTATCGGTCGTTTACCTTGAAACGGCATGAAAAGGATTAGAATCGCAATTCCCAGAAGCCCAGCAAAGCCAACTTGCGTAAAGATAAAGTATCCTGCAATCACAGTTGCCACCGGTGACCGCCAAATGTCGTGTGTGAAGCTCATGAGCCAATCGAAGCGAGCAACATCATTTGACATTAAATTAATTGCTTGACCAGCAAGTCCATCACGCATCGTGTGCTTAGAGTACAAGAGAATCTGCAGAAAATCTTGTCAGGCATTGATGATTGACAATGTCACAATTTTTACTTTGCTGTAGATCAGTGAACAGCAAGAAATCCTTAGCTTCATGCCTTGCTTGAATAGGTAGAACATAAAAGGGTGAAAGAGAAGGATCGGTATGACAAGCGTCAAAGCAAGAGCAGATGCAATCAAATAGGCGTCTTCCGTCGAAAATCCGTTCTGATTGTCCATGAAGAATCCGATAAGCATTCCAAGAAGAAGCGGATTCGTTAATCTAGAGAATAATTTCGTCGTTTGTTCTTCGACTATTTATAGATTTAAAAATTTACTTGCACGTCATGTCGACAATGGAGTAAAGGAAGCCAACTAACATAACTTCTATCCAGTATACTGACAGGGCGACTTTCATTAGACTTGGCTTCTGCTTCGTTAACTCTTTCTCCCACAACATCTCGAACTTCCTGGTGACCTTGTCACTCACATGCTTCCGGCTGCACGCGTAAAGATCTTCTTCTCGGATCTCCTTGGACATGCCGATTTTAAAAAGATCCCTCAGCCACCTATTTATAGCAAATCAATTAACCGTCTTAACACTTGAGATTGCGAAGCAAAGCTGATTACCAATAGAAATATTTGGACAAGGGATTTGCGTCATCGTATGGATTTGCTTGTCGGCCAGACTTTTTGTTTTCGCGGTTCATTTTTGATCTATGCGAATGATATGAATTATTTCTTATCATAACAACTCTCACTTCCACTCGTTGATTTATAAGAATCTCTTTTGACTCTGTTTTCACCGTGATTTCGATAAAACAAATTGCTTTAATTAACGCAAACGATACTGCGATCCAAATGCTACGACACCACGAGTCAGACTGCTTTACACAACCGCCTAAAAATGTACAGACGGAAAAATCATTATCGCGACACGTAGACAAGATATGAGCAGCAAAAAATACAAGGGGAACACTCGCAAGTCTTCGATTTCTTATCTCATGTCTGCTGTCAGTTGCTGGAAAGCTTTCGGACTCGTGTTCGTTATCCTCATCTGTATTATTATGCACACACGTGTTGATCGTGTTCGCTAATGAACGAGGCTGAGACTTTTTAAGCCGAAAGCACTGAGTCTCGTTAAACTTGCCAAGCCCATGTGAAATGTGAATAGAATTCAAAATCAAATGTCCAGCTGCTTCAAAAATTCATTTTGACAGTATGAGACTGAACGCTTACAAAAACCTTTTCTAAATTTTTTCATGCGGTTTTATCGACAAGACTTTTTTCATTATTTTATTGAAACAATTCATTCAGTTGCCGATCAAAAATGGTCAGGCGTGGTCAAGTTGTTCTGGTTCCTCTAATAACTGTGATCATGATGGCGAGTCAAGCAATCGATGAATCGAAAATTGAATCGAATCGGTTTAAAGAATCATTGGAATCAAAGAACTTCAACGGAACTTATTTTAAGGCAAACACTTCAACCTCCACTCAACCTCCGACGAACAATTCAGAGACGCCCAACCAAAAGTTTACCACATGGAAGGTAAAAAGCTCTCAAATTCACTGAAAGCTCTAACTTTCGATTATTTAGAAAACTTATAAAATAGCTGGAAAAGTGGACAAGAAATCGGAGCGGGAGGCCGAAAAGAATTTTATATCGAATGATGAAAGAATACGAAACTTTAACAATCGAGTCAATCGATCGTTTGAGCTCGGACACAACAAATATTCAGACAAAAGCTTCGCTCAGAACAAAAAGCTCCACACAGGATTAAAAGTCCAAAATATTTCTTCTCCAATGGTGCGAAGTTCTTTTAGCCAAAATAAGACACCTGGAAACTTCATCACGCCTAGATATGTCGATTACAGAAGCCAAATGCAACCAGTCAAGGATCAGAAAGGTTTGAGAGACGTTTCGAAGTGACAACTTCTTGAACTTTTTGGTTTAAGATTGTGGCGCGTGCTACGCTTTCTCTGCGCTGGCGGCTGTCGAATACTTCTACAAGAATACGCTGAATGTGTCGTATGTAGCATCTGAACAGAACGTGGTTGATTGCGACTTGCGGTCGTACGGATGCAATGGCAAGTTAAATCAGAAAGGTTGGAAGATGATTGAAATAATCTTTACTTGTTTTTTGTTAGGCGGCTGGTAAATGTTTTTCCTTCGCGTGTTTTATATCCTAGCAAAATATTTTACAGGCCTGGAAAAGCTTTTCAATATGCTAAAGTTTATGGTGTGGCCGATGGTCGCCAATACAAACAGACTGCGTATCGTCAACTCTGTAAAAAGGACCAATATCCGCCGATCATGAACATTTCAGACTATTGCGAAGAGAAGCTCGATGGTGATGAGGATGAGCTGAAAGCTCTTGTCTCAAAGCAGCCCGTCGTCGTGGGCTTCCACGTTACAGAAGACTTCATGTACTACAAAAGCGGAATCTTTTCCGATCCAGATTGCACGTTGTACATCGATCACGCTCTTGTAACATGAAAATCGTGACTCGAGACCATGTCATAATCTGTATTTATTCCAGCTTGTTGTTGGCTATGGTACGGACTTGAGAACGAAGAAAGATTACTGGATCGTTCGGAACTCTTGGTCGGAAGTCTGGGGAATGAACGGCTACGGATATGTCGCAAGGAATGCGGGGAACATGTGTGGAATCGCTTCATGGGCGATGTACATTTGTTGAAATGAAACGAGTCGAATAAAAACGGGATTTATAACAATGTTTTACAAATGATCACAAGTGGTTCGTTGAAATATTTCAGAGTCATTTTTATTGCGATAGAGATGAGGCTTTCGATTTTCATTGCAGCGCTCAGCGTTATAAGTTTTGCATTATGCAAACATCATAAACCCAACGACACAGTAAACATCAGTGAGAATGATTTAGTTCCAGTCACTGGACTTCATAATGAAGCATTCGAAAACTGGAGAGTAAGCAAGCGCAAGACTTTAGACATTATGTAACACAAAATTTCCAACAGAAAGAACACAAAAAGTTCTACAAAAACTCTATCAAAACTGAAGTGCAAGCAATGAAAACCTTCACTGACACTGAAGCCAATAACGAAGCTTTCAACCTAAGGAAAAACGAGACCTACAAACGGTCAGTGTCTTTCCACTCTGACCTTACGTTTGAGGAGAAGCGAGCTTACCGTTTGGGTCTAAAGACGAATTTTCTATCAACACGAATGCAATTGAGTGATCAAGTTCCATTGAACTTTTCAATGCAGAGCTCGCTGCCTGCTCAAGGTAAGCTTCGGTAACCGTCAATACTTTGATTCAACTGATCTCCCAATTTTCAAGTCAATTACACGAATTTCCTGCCGCCTGTCAAGAACCAACTTTACTGCGGAAGTTGCTACGCTTTCGCAGCGATTGCTGTGGTTGAGTATCACAGTCGCCGTTTGGGGAACAACGAAGTGTTTTCTGAGCAAGATCTGGTTGATTGCGATACTTCAAACTTTGGATGTAATGGCGGTTGGCCTTTTGTGTCCCTCAACTTTATTCGAAAGAACGGAATCTCAAGTGGCGTAAGCTACGAATACACAGGCGTCAACGAGACGTGCCGAAGGGATTCTATACCTCCAATTTACAAAGTCGAGAAGGTTTGCGAAGTTCAACTGGATCACAAGGAAGAAGAATTGAAAAAGCTGATCTCATTTGTGGGTCCAGTAGCGAGCGCGATCCATTCCACTGAAGGTTTCTTCAACTACGGCCGAGGTGAGTCAAGCTCCGAGATACTTCGGTAGGTGGAATGGAGAAACTTTGAACGTCCCAGAAGTTCATAACCTAATGATTTTACTGCTCACTGTTCTAGGTGTTTTCTACGACCTCACCTGCAATCCTGAGACGATTGATCATGCAATTGTAAGGAACCAAAGTCCACTAGTTTAACCATTATTCAATTATTTTATTACAGACGATTGTTGGCTACGGAACGCATCACAGACATGGAGACTATTGGATTATTCGTAACTCTTGGGGTGAGTGTGCAATAGAACTACGCAACGTTTGATTCTTCATTTTTGCGTTCAAGGCGAAACTTGGGGTGTGAATGGCTATGCTTTGATTGCCCGCAACAGGAACAACAGCGCTTGTGGCTTAGCCAAGTTTGCTATGTACGTTTGCTAGTGTTCAAATATAATTAAATTTACATGTTTCCGATCTTGTCGAACATTTTCCGCACAAGAGAGAATTTGAAGGTCAAAACTATGTCTGGTCAGTTGACAATTTCGACTTCTTGCGATTGGGTTGGAAATGATTTTTGTACGAGCGATCCTTTTGGTCGTCGGGTTGTTTTTGATTTCAGCAGAAAACTCAGGAAGATCGAGTGAAAATTCTTTGATAAAGAAGGAAGAGCGATATCGACAGTGGCTGGTAAGAGTTTTAAGCAATCGATGGCTTGATCTTTAAGTAATTTCGTTTAGAAAGAATGCAAAAATTTGAAGGAAGTTGATAACAATGCAATCGATACGTTCATGCGAAACCTTGAGACGATCGATGATCACAACGTTAGAAGCAACGAAACTTACGAACAAGGTTTGAACGAAGATTCCCATTTGACGTTTGAAGCAAAGAAGGCGCTTCGTACTGGAATCATCGTGCCCAAAAGACTCAAACGAAGTCCCATTTGTATCGGAAAGCAATCAAAAGGATCTGTCCGGAAAAACGTAACGATTCCCGCGTCAGTGAATTACAAGAAATATTTTCCTCCAGTTAAAAATCAAGGATCATGTCTGTCATGTTGGGTGGGTTTTTTCAAGCTGCACAACCACGACTTTACCAAACTCTTTCTAGGCCTTTACAGCCGTTGCGGTGGTCGAGTACTTCCTATGGAAAAAGGGGAAGAGGTGGACGCTCTCCGAACAGGACTTGGTCGACTGTAGCAATTTCACTTACGGCTGCTCGGGTGGTTGGCCCACTAATGCATTCAAATACATTCGGGACAATGGTATAGCAAACGGAACGAGATATCCTTATAAAGGAGCTAAGGAAACTTGCAAGAGAGACAGCAAGAAAAATCCTTCGGTGTTAAAGATTCCAAACGTTTGCGAAATATTCCTGAACGGCCAAGAAGATCGGATGAAATCCTTAGTTGCCGAGTATGGGCCAATATCAGGAGCGATGTGTGAGTGGTTCGCAAGCTTTTTACAAAATAATTTTGACGCTTTTTACAGCAACTACGGAAGGCTTCACGAACTACAAAAAAGGAGTTTTCTTCGACGCCAGATGTCAGAATCACACAGTCGACCATGCCATCGTATGAACGCCTTGAAAGTTTTGATTTTAGAACAACTAAACTTCTATTCTTTTCAGACGATAGTTGGATACGGTACCGACAAATCCCTAGGAGACTATTGGATTATTCGTAACTCTTGGGGTGAGCCCACAAAAATTATTGGACTCGTTTCAATTTCTTTTAATTGATATGTTTAGGAACTCAATGGGGTATGGGAGGTTATGGCTGGGTCGCTAGGAACAAAAACAACCATTGCGGAATCGCTTTGTACGCCATATTCCCTTGCCAATCTCCGGTCTCATGATTTGGTCAAACCAAAATGACTTGACAAATTTTACTCAGAGAAATAATTGTAAAGAAATCCGATGAAATCGGTTCAACGGTCTGTTTTACATGGAACATTTCCGCTTGTTGAATTTGAATTGAAAAACTTAAACTTGCGCAACCATCTGCGATCACTTTCATTTATTTGTTTGATTGAAATGGTTGAAAATAAAATTTTATTCGTACTTCTCTTGAGCTTATTATATTGCTATGTTGCTGCTAATGAAGATAGGAATGTTCAGATGAGATTCCAGAATGTGACAACAAAAGTAAGAAGCAATGGAGACGTCAGAGACTTCAAAAGCTATAAGGTGAGCCAGGTTTAGGTTGAGCTTCGCGATTAGTGCTTGCTTTAAAGTGTAAAGTAGTCCTGTCATAGCAGATGATGCAGCAGCTTTCAATCTCCGGAGACAAAACTTTGATTTAAAAAGTTTTTCCGGGAGATTGAAAGCTTTCACGAACTTTCTATTGATCCGTTTAGCAACAATTTAACAAAACGTACACAGCATCGAGTGAGAAGAAAGCGAAAGAAAATTTTGTTAAAACTGTCGCCAATATCGAAGCGCATAACAAACGATCCAACGAAACTTACAAGCGCGGTATCAACGCAATGTCCGATATGAGTTTCGAGGAAAAGAAAAAGCGTTTGGGGTTGAAACGGCCAGTTAATACTCGGATGGCTGCGATGTTAGCCCAGCACGTTCTCAAGAATGTCAGCGTTCCAGACTCTGGTGGGTTCATTTCATTGCATTTATAAATGTTCGCCAATGATTCTGTTTCAGTCGACTATACAAAGTTCTTCCCACCGATTAAGAATCAGGTACTCACATAAAACTCTTCCGAAATTATTATGGTTAAAATTTAAATTTAGAAAGATTGCGGAGCTTGCTGGAGCTTCGCTGCGGTTTCAGTGGTTGAGTATTGGTCAAGGAGATCAACAAGATCAAAATCTTATTCAGAGCAGAACTTGATTGACTGCGTAACGGCAGCGAGTGGCTGCAACGGTGATAAACTTCTTTAATTGCAATCGATCAAACAAAAACGTCTCGTTCAACTCAGGTGGATGGCCGACCGATGCGTTCAACTACATGCGCGATGAAGGAATTTCCGATGGATTGAAATACGTTTTCAAAGCAAAGGATCAGAAGTGCCAACGAACCGGCAAGCAATATCCTGCGATTCTCAAGATCCCGAATTCTTGCGAGGTCGACCTTCAGGGAAATGAAGAAGATTTGAAGAAAATCATTGCTCAATACGGTCCAGTGGCAGGGTGAGTTGGCTTATTAATTGATGCCATTGTCATAAGTTCACATTACTACCAACAGAACTATGGGTGAGCGACACCAACATTGCGGTAAATGATCAATAACTTAATTTGAGTTCAATCTTAAGCTGTGACTGAAGGATTTGCGGAATATAAAAGTGGAGTTTTCTATGACACAACTTGTTCGAAGCACTTTCTTGACCATGCGATTGTAAGTTTTTGTGATAAAACGTTGATCGTGTCAATACCGTTTAAGCCAACGAAAGTCTAATGAATCAACTTTGATTTGTATGAATGCTTTTCGTTGGCATGATACAGTCGTTGACCTAAAATTCAACAAGTTCCATTAACTTGATATAATTTATTTTTAATAATTCAGACAATTGTTGGATACGGAACTGACGAATCTTACGGAGAAAACAAGGATTATTGGATTATCAGAAACTCTTTCGGTTAGCTTCGAACATTTTAGTTAATTTTTAATCAAAAGTAAACATTTATTTCAACAGGAACTTCATGGGGCATGGATGGTTATGGATACTTAGCGAGAAACCGGAATAATTCTTGTTTAATTGCACTGTATGCATTTTTCCCGTGTTAGCTTTAGGCCAGCAGCTTAATAAAATTTGGCGGTCATTGAATTTCGAATCTCTTCGACAAGCTTTTGATCCTTGCGGTGGCGGAGTTTTAAATGTTCCAGCTTTAATTGAAGGTCTTCCATGCTCGATTGACTTGGTTCTCGTTTTATGTGGATTTTAGTTGAGCTGAGCTTGCTATTCAGTTCTTCATCTTTAGTTTCAACAGCTTCGATTGGGATTAGACGTCTCGTTACTGTCTCTTGACTTGCAGTTTTTAAGCAAAGATGGTTGAATTTGTTTATCAAGCTCATTTGCTTGCCATAATCCAATCGTTTATGAAGCATTTCCTGCTTCTCTTCAATATCCGGCTTCTTGCGAGACAAATTATTCTTCTTTGATATGAACGCAGACCAAAAGCTCGACGAAGCTTTCATTCCGCTGAAGTCTTGCAGAGAGCTTGAACGCGTTGGATACTTCACAGATTCCTTTGGTTGTTGTCTAAGCCTTTCTGCAGAAAGCTTCGCAGCCAGTCGCTGCTGGTAGATCTGCTTGTAAGTCAATCTCTCTCGCACGAACTTCTTCAGTTTCTTCTGCTTCTTCTTGGGTTTCAGGCGGATTTCGAGGCTGTCATCGCTAAAGCCTTCATCGTTCTCCAAGCTTTGGTTCATCGTTTACAAATTTGGACATTCGCTTTCAAAGGTTTTAAAGTTAAATTGCGAGGCTCGCTGAGAAATTCTTGTTCGTTTATCGCTCGTTTCAATTTCGAAATTGTTTCTAATTCTCGAGTTCGCCGCCCTTCGATAATTCGCCGTGTGCTTTCAAAGAGAAACTCCATAAACATTAAATTCTACAAGAAGAACAACTCTAACAGCCATGTCAACTACTTTTGAAGACATCGAGGACATTGAGGATCTCATTGCGCCTGGCGATTTGATGCCAAGTGATCGCTACTACAATAAAAAGGATGTGATTGTCCGTGGCAAAAGTAAAAAGGTTTCGAATGGAATTCAAGAGCAGAAGAACGACGAGAGTGAACAATGCAAAAGCGTAAGACGACCTTAAGTCACACGTGACGACAATGGTGCTATTTATTTCCATTTTAGATGATCCCGGGAACACAAACAATTTATGTGAAGACTTGGGGATGTTCGCACAACAACAGCGATTCTGAATACATGGCGGGACAGTTAGTTCATTTTGGCTACAGTCTGACTAACCAGAAGGACAAAGCTGACTTGTGGCTTCTCAATTCATGCACCGTGAAGAATCCATCCGAGGACACGTTTCGCAATGACATCCAAACTGGCTTGAACAACGGAAAGAAAGTTGTTGTCGCTGGATGCGTTCCACAAGGCGGTGGCTCCAAGCAAGATTACATGAAAGGTCTGAGCATTGTTGGCGTTAACCAAATCGATCGTGTTGTCGAAGTCGTTGAGGAGACACTGAAAGGAAATACGGTTAAGCTGCTGCAAGCCAAGAAGGAGAACGGAAAACGTCGACCAGGTCCCTCGCTGCTGATGCCCAAAGTTCGCAAGAATCCATTGATCGAAATCATCCCTATCAACTCGGGATGCCTCAACCAGTGCACTTATTGCAAAACGAAACATGCTCGAGGAGATTTGGTGTCTTATCCACCTGAAGAAGTTGTCCAAAGAGCCAAAGATGCTTTCGGAGAAGGCGTCGTTGAGCTTTGGCTGACTTCTGAGGACACTGGAACGTATGGAAGAGATATTGGCACATCGCTACCGGAACTTCTTTATAAACTAATCGAAGTCATTCCTGACGGTTGCAAAATGAGAATCGGCATGACGAACCCACCTTACATCCTCGAGCATCTTGAGGCAGTTGCTGACATCTTGAAGCATCCTCGCGTCTACAGTTTTCTCCACGTTCCAGTCCAATCTGGTTCCGACTCGGTGCTGGGCGAAATGAAGCGCGAATATTGTCGCGAAGACTTCGAAAAAATTGTTGATTTTTTGAGAGAAAAAGTTCCAGGCGTCAACATCGCAACCGACATAATTTGTGGCTTTCCAACAGAAACACTCGAGGACTTCGAGCTCACAATGACACTTTGTGAGAAATATAAGTTCTCTTCACTCTTCATCAATCAATTCTTTCCGAGGCCTGGAACGCCGGCTGCGAACATGAAAAGAATTCCAGCGAATCAAGTGAAACTAAGGACGAAACGATTGACTGACCTGTTCTACACCTACGAGCCTTACATGGAAAGAGTCAATAAAGAGTATGAAGTCCTTGTCACTGAAATATCTCACGATAAGAAACATTACGTTGGCCACAACAAGTTCTACGAGCAAGTGCTGCTGCCGATGAGAGAAAATCTGCTCGGAAAGTCTGTCAACGTCAAGATAACGTCAGCAACAAAGTTCAGCATGTCAGCTGAGATCATTGACGAGGAGATAGAGTGGAAAAGAGTTAACGAAAACGTTCAAGAAAGTCTCTTGCGTAACAAAAACTTGGGAAATGGTTTCGTTCACGATGGAAACTTTGTTGACACCAACGGCGAAGCGACCAATATACTTAAGCCCGAAGGTCTCGACAGGCTTTACTTAGTTGGTTTGATTGTTCTGGGGGTCGCTCTGTTTATTAAATTCTACATCGAGTACAACAAACGTTTGACGCCAGTGATATCATAAACGAACTCACAAAATGAATTAGATGCCGACAAAAAAATTAATAATAAAGGAATCTTCAGTAAAGTTTTTGTTAGGTAAATTTGACTAGATAACAACCGGAGTCCTTTCAGAAAACGACAAATCTACCGGGTAACCGCCGGTTGAAATGCTCCAGATTTTTATGAGTCTCAGCATAAAATCTGAAGGTAAATAGTTTCAGAAGTTGTTTGAGGAAATTTACATAAAAGAAGAACCAGAGGGATGGGCGCTGACTGTGAAGGAACGTTTGGACCGAAATGCGTAGTTTACATATAGAGGAAAGATTGTAACTTCGCGGAACTTTAACTTCGCGGAAAACGACAGAGGTTCACGGGGCTGTCGATTAGGTCAACTTGCAGTTGAGTTAGCCGGGTGGTTCTCATAGCGCTGGTAGTTTATTAGACGGCGCATCTTTCTATATACTTACTTTGCTATGCCGTGAATCTATTGATTTTAAATAAATTCGTAAAGTTGAAGCGCTTTTTTTCTCTTCAATTTGTCTCGCTCGAGAGAAAACTGGGCCTCGACTTTGAGCAGGAATTGTCGATTATATTAGCATATCGATAAAAACAAATGATATAGAACTCTTCTCTAATATATTAGAAGCAGAAAAAAACTAATCGAATCACGTATACACTTAATTAAGTTAAGCTAATTTCAATTTTCTTGAGAGAAAATTTAGACGGTCATCTTTGTGGTAGTGAAACGGCTAACTTGGTGGTATTTTCCTTCTCTAATAATTTTCAACTTGCGAGATTTTTGGCTGATAACGAAAAATCATGGCCCAGATTTGGGTGTTACTCTAAACATGCAAATATCTTTTAAAGCAGTCAGCAAAGGTAAATGGTGCAATTTCCAATCAGAAGCTAGATGAATTACGAACGTTTTGGTAGCTTCCTGTTCTTATAAAAGTGTCCGAAAGCCGCGCACGAAATGAAAACATCGGCCGAAATTTATTTGTTTACACTCATTGAAGAATTTACTTGCGGGACGAAGAAAAATTTGAGAACAAAAATAATTGAAATACGAGCGACGGGACATTTTAACAGCATCAGAACACTCGACACGGCTACAAGGAACATCAGCTAAGGTAAGGATAGTGGAGATGAGCTGTGAAAACAGACTAATCGTGATTCTTTTTAGTTTTCACTATGGAGACGTCGGGATCAACAGCACAGCTCAAGCGGGTCAACATAGAGCAAGCTGTGAACGCAGTTAACAATCAAGAACTCTCCATCTACAACGCCGCGAAGCAATTTGGCATTCCCGAGTCGACAATCCGCAACAAAATCAACGGAACAAATCTCGGATCATGCGGCAGAACTACTCATCTGACTCCGGAAGTTGAGAAGGATCTCGCTTAGTTGTCGTAAACTTCAAATAAAACAGCTTTAATTCTTTTTGTAAATGAATATCAAACTTTGTCTTTATTCTCTATGTTTCACTGAAACGAACATTTCAGGGATGGCTCGAAGCGAAGCGAGAGGCTGAGTCCAATAAGTTTAAAAAAATTTGAGCAGGGGTTTTGTGGCCTCAACGACTCACAAACGCTATGCCATCAAGTTTTTTCACACTGAATCACTTCACACAAAATCACTTCACTTCCCGATGTTGTCCTCAGCTGCTGCCTGCTTTTGGTGATCATCCAGTTGCTTCCAGGTCCGATGTCCACCGCTGTTGTTTCGTCTGCTCCCGCCGATGCCTAAAAGAAAGAATGATCAGCTTCATAACCAAATGTTATATATATTTGCCTCTTTCCTGTAGCCATACGGTCGTTGTCTGATCCTCGTGCACTGCAGCTCGCTGTCTGATGTTCCCTGTTGATGTGTCTGCCTAAAACGGAAGAAGAGTTGAGCAAAAATATCGAGAACTGTTTTGATACATAACTCACCTTCCCGATGTTCCCGAGCTGCACCTCCACTTTTGTTACCTTCTTTGATGCTTGCCACTAGTCCCTTGTTGGTTTTGAATCGTCCTGGTTATGTATTTCCGCTGATATTTATTATTTTCCGCGTGGTGTCTTCAGCCGCTGACGAACGTAAACAAACTGTCTCTGGATCGGTCAAGGGTTTGTCCCACCCAACTTTCTGCTTCCCACAAACACTTTCACAAGTATAAAATCTGATTTTCTCACTTGCGCCGCCGTTCCGTATTGCTTTCTGGTTGTTTAAAACTTCGGCAACGATTATGCAATGAGGAAAACTAATTTCAATTACTTTACTGACATTTTTTCAACTGGGCGATTTGGGCGATCTAGATTCAAATTTTTTCCTCGAAGATAGAAGCCAACGAACGCGAAGTTGAAAGCGCGTACCACAAAGTTACCCGTCAAATTCTGCATCTAATTTCCACGATATTTAACCAACAGAATCGATATTGACAAGACCGAAAAAAATAAGTTGAGTTATCGAAGAATTGGGCTTTCATTTAATATCTACTTCAAAAGCATAGTTATTAGGGTTCGAGAGTTATTGAAAAGTAAACTTGTGACTAACACAAAAAAGTGCGTTTTTCCGCGAAGTTACAATCTTTCCTCTATTACTGTTTCAACCGCACATCTCTCGTCAACGACCTGGAGCATGTTTCCCCATTTTTCCAACTTTTGGGATCATTCTTATCAGCATTTAAGCCGCACGACTCTCGTCAACGACCATACCATGTTGAAAACACCGGTTCTCGTCCGATCACCGAAGTTAAGCAACATCGGGCATAATTAGTACTTAGATGGGTGACCGCTTGGGAACGTTATGTGCCGTTGGCATTTTCTTTTTAGTTGAGGGGGGTTGGGGGTCTGTTCCGGATGGAGCAGATTCCTTCCTTTTGCCAAATTTAAAACGCAATATTGAGTGTAAAACATTAAGCAACAATTTTATTCAACTTCAAATTTTGACATTAAATTTGTTTTTGCGTGCAACGATGAAAGTTTTTGGGATCTGACTAATAAATTTTGTTGACAACTTCTCTTTTCATAACATTGATTCCAGTGACTAGGAATATGTGAAATTGAACAAAATTAGGTGGCTTTCTCCGAAAACGATTACCGGTTATATTGTGAATCGTAGGCCAAAGCTTTGAGACCAATTCTTGTTTCTCTAACAGAAGCCAATGCGAATCTTTACAGCGTTTGAACGTCAAACAGAAAATTCCTCCAATTCTCTAAAATTGACTCTCAACTGCAGACTGTGGATCAATAAATATTCATGCTATAGTCTTAATTTAACAAGTGGTCATCTATCGAAGTTTTACAAGTCTCTTTGACCTTAATGTCATCGATCATCCATGTGCGAAACACCTAAGAAGATGGTCGTAACCGTTGTTATCGTGTTGCCATTCAACAAGTCGATCGGAGAAATGTGACCAACGAGTAAGTGAACTGCAAAATCTTTAAGCCAAACTTTTTGAAATACCAAATTTATAAAACTTTATTACTAACCGTCAAGAACGTTCCCATGTCTACTGCGTGAAAGATCCCGTTGTAGCCTTTCATGTTCTGCGCCATCACCAGAATTGTTTGAATGTCCTTGCGGTGTTTTTTTCCCATCGAGAGCCAGTGCACGTCATACAGCGCATCTGCAAACGCTTCAAACCTTTTGATGACGCGTGTTCCCATCCAGCAGTAAATGAACAGCTCCACGAGAATGAGGGTCAATATCGCATAAGCAACCATCGCGGATGGATCAACCACGATAGTGATTACGGAACCACCGATGATGAACGAGAGCAGCGAGAAATCAAGCAGAAAGACGAATGTCAAGTAAGTTTGCGAGTCCGCTTGCCAATTCATGACTTCCAAACTCTTTTCGATAACAACTTCCAATTGCTTCGTCACACGACGGTCGTGGACGAGATTTTCCTTTGTGTGTTCCATTGATAAGTGGCGCAGCCGATCGACAAATGCAAGAAGAACGTCGAGGCCCCAGCAAGTGTGATTGATAATAATTATGGTTAAAGCGAAGAAAGCGACAAAAAACGGTCCGCCTGAAATCAATATTAAGGCTTGGTGTAGATAATTGAACAGCCAATTGATTGAGAGACCGTCAAAAGGCAGAAACAGAATGTGAGCGGCAAATGGCAGTCGATTTTCCTTCAAAAAGGCGAACACTGCGAACAACAAAAGCATTGAAATCACGTATTGGATGGCAAAGACCATCGAAGCTGAAAATTCTCTCTTGCAGTATTGCAGTGTCAATGGCCACTCGTTGACAACGTCTTTGCTTCTTCTCTGTTGCAAGATGAAATACAAAAACAATTTTCGGAAACATTACCCATGCGAATTTAACTTGACCTTTGTTTCAGTAGTCTTGCGATTAGAGCTTTCGTTCTCTCGTACTGAATGATTTGGTAAACGTGGTACACGACGTTGCGAGTGAAACAAACTTGAAACAACGATTAATGTTCGGACATTTTCCTTTTTTCGCAATGTGTAAACTCACGAAACAGTGCAACGATTTCTGTCAAATCTGTAAACGAAGTCTCATCCGCATATTTCACATGGCATACGAACATGATCATGACACTGATTTGATGGGCCAGGCCAAACTTGACACTAAAAACAAAATTTTTCCCTCAACTCTGTTCAAGTTGATACATTAAAAATTTACTAAGTCGAGAGCTTTGGCTTTCCTTCAATCACTGAGTATGGATCGAGAAACTTTTCTGCGAATTTTAAAGCACGAGAATGGCGAGCGAAGTAAATTTCCATCTTGGCCGGTTGAAATATTGTGTGAAACTAAACTGAAATATTTCTTTAGCCTCTGTTTATTATTTTCCTTAGCCGGTTGCACTTGAAAGGACAGGAAAGTTCTTCGTGGATCATTAAATAATACAAATCATGAGAACTCTACACATTTTATCGACAAGTTAATAAGCAACTGCAGTCTTACGAGTTTGGCATAGGAGCAGCTGCTTTGTGTATCGATTGTTCCTTGCACTTGAAGAGACGACAAAGTTTGTTACAAATTTTTAAATAATTCAAATACTTTTAAAGTTGTATCGACAAGATTAGCACCGCAGTATTTCGAGTCCGATATCGAACAAGTTTCAAAGGCCTTGGAAATTACAGATGATTTCAATTCTAAAAAGAAATAATGGTTGGCGACGCCTGTTTATTGTATTCATTCAGAAAAATAGAAAGCTCTCTCTTCGTTTATTGAGCGGTAACTTCACACGTCGGTTTTAAAAACCTTTTTTTGGCGTCCGACTAATGAGTCTAGTTAACAAATCCTCTTCTCCTAACATTGATTCCAGTAACTAAATTCTTGTTCCTCTAACAGAAGTCGGTGCAAATCTTGCCAATGTTTACAGAAATTTCTTCTTATACAGAAATTTCTTCCATTTCTTTGAAGTCTTTCGACTCTCAACTGCAGGGAGAACTCATCGATCATCAATTTGATTGCTTAGTCATCAATGTGCGAAACACCTAACAAAATGGTTTAACCGTTGTTGTCTTATCGCCATTCAACGAGTCGATCACAGAAATGTGACCAGCGAATAAGTGAACTGCAAAATCTTTAGAAGAAACTTTTAGCTATGGGAAATGCATAATTGTTGAATCCCTCAACTAACCGTCAAGAACGTTTCCATGTCTACTACGTGAAAGATTCCGTTGTAACCTTTATGTTCTGCGCCATTACCAGAATTGTATGGATGTCCTTGCGGTGTTTGGTTCCCATCGAGAGCCAGTTCACATCGTAGATCGCAGCTTCAAACGTTAAACCTCTGTTAACGGAATCTCATCCGCATATTATATATAAGTAGCAGACGCCAGTAAACTGATATGATGGGCCAAGCAAAACTTAACACTGAAAACAAAATTTTTCTCTCAACTCAGTTCGAGTTTAAAATCCAAAATTTACTAGTGTTAAGGCTTTTGCTATCATTCAATCAATGAGTAAGGGTAGAGAAACTTTTCTGTGAGTTGTAAAGCAAGCGAATGTCGAGCGAAATAAATTTCCATGTTGACCAGTTGAAATCGGGCGAGAGACTTTTAAAAAATTCAAAGCATAAGAGTTTCGCGAATTTATCGATTGGATAGTTAGCAACTGCAGTTTGTCCCAGGACACAATTTTGCGTTAGAAAAATTTCGATCGATAAGGACAAGTAATACAAAATTATCTATTTTCATATAACTTTATTTTCATTCATAAACCTTCATATCAAGTAATATGACTCTATGCGTTTGCTTCATTTAATTTTCAGCACCTGTTGAATTTCTCTGATTGTTTACAGCAAGCAAAAGGAGGAAAGCTCGCTCGTTACCATTATTTATTTATGGTTAAGTAGCAGTTTTGTTGGGCAGCAAATTGACGCAATTACGCAATTGATGGCAATTTTACTTGACTGGTGAATTGAATAGCTTGACGTTGGGCATTCGCTCTTTTGCTTTTCGCATCTTTATTGTTTGAAATCTATCGATAACTTCCCTAGACAAAGACTGCTCACCAAATCTCCAGTCATCGTTTGGGTAGTTTGGATGCGTAGCTAATTCAATTTGCTAGTTATGTTTTAAGTTATATCTAGTGAATGAGAATGGACCAAATCTTGAGATCAGCGATCAGGGCGTATCTTCGAGAAAATATAATTTGAATGATTTCTGAAATAAAGTTGAATTGATTGACGTTGAATATTACCGACCCTTCTTAACTTTCTCTCACAAGATCTTAAAATTTAATGGTTTTCCAACCTAATATTTCATCTAAATTACAGTTTCAACCGCACATCTCTCGTTAACGACCTGGAGCATGTTTCCCCATTTTTCCAGCTTTTGGGATCATTCTTATCAGCAGTTAAGCCGCACAACTCTCGTCAACGACCATACCATGTTGAAAACACCGGTTCTCGTCCGATCACCGAAGTTAAGCAACATCGGGCATAATTAGTACTTAGATGGGTGACCGCTTGGGAACGTTATGTGCCGTTGGCATTTTCTTTTTAGTTGAGGGGGGTTGGGGGTTTGTTCCCGATGGAGCAGATTCCTTTCTTTTGCCAATTTTATAAGGCAAATTTTAATGTAAAAAATAATTAAGACCAAATGTTGAACTTGAAAGAAGCAAAATATATTCGCTGTCTACAGGATTCGAACCTGTGCGGGTAAACCCAATGGATTTCAAGTCCATCTCCTTAACCACTCGGACAAAACAGCAGACGAAAGAAGTTCCATGATTTTCGCAGAAAGTCATTTTGTTTCTACAATTGAAATACAAATGTTGACATTAATATTTAATTTTCAATACTTTCTGATTGATTTGTTAATCTTGGTCAGAGATCTTACAAGATTTTTAATTGAAATCATTGCAACAAAAACTTTTGATTTTCTTTAAAAAATATTTTCTAGTAAATCGTAAGCTTCGCGTTGATCTCAAGTGTCTAGTCAGTGGGTTGATTTGCCATCGCATGAGATATCTAAGACTGTATTTCACAGGATCATTTCTGTAGTACGTCTTCACACTTTACTGTTTCTAAACGAAACCCGTACAAGCCATGATGAAGAGTTGTGGCGTTTTTTCCTGAGCGTGAAGCCGGCATGTCGATGGATTTCTGATCAGTCGACATTGCTATTGATGATCGTTCACTTTCCACTTCCGGGTGGGGAGCGAGGGAAAGAATGCTCTCAGAGTGGTCTTTAAATTACAACATAAAACAATTCAAACTGCTTGAAATCTGATCGGAATGTTCCTGTATCGATTGCTTCATCAGACTAAGTTCTTCGCCAATTGACAGCTCCTATGTTGCATGCATGTACATATTAGAACTTGAAGGGGAAGGAGCTTGAATTGATAGCCAAGTCCTTCCACGGGCACGCAGCCCTAAGGGCCCATTGTACTAACGCTTCCCATTCATTGTGGGCGAACCACAATTTTATAGACGAGTCAATTCTAAGCCGATGTGCTCTCTTGGGGTTACAACCTGTCTCATTTTCCTTAAGACAGCTCCTATGTTAGGACAGATGCTTTCCTTATTTGTAATCAGTTTTATAAAAAAAATATCAGTTCGATTGAGTTTGCTGCTGCATAAAGCAACTAGCTAAACGTAGAATAAAATTTAGATTCATTCGGATTGATCTCAAGATTTGGTCCACTCTCAATCACTACAACTTAAAACACAATAACCAAAGTGAAATCGTTACGCACCTCAAACTACCTGAAAAATGACTGGAGATTTGATAAAAATTCTCTCTCCAAGGAGTTAATAATAGATTTCAAATGCGATCAAACTCACACGCCAAGTAATATTGCCGGCAGTTGCGACAATTTGCTGCCCGACAAAATTGCCGGTTATTCTTCATTAATCAGTAACGGAAACGAACGAGGTTTTTTTTCCTTTCGCTGTAGCGATCATAGACGTCTTCAACCGCTGAAAATTAAATGAAGCAAATGCACAGAGTACATTAAGGAAAAAGAAGCATTCTTGTATAACTCGTACTTATCGATCGAAAAAGTTCAAACGCAAAGTTGTGTTCTGTGACAAACTGCAGTTGTCAGCTACTCAATCGATAAATTCGGGAAACTCTCATGCTTTGAATTTTACAAAAGTACACGACGGCCTTTTGAATGCAAGAGGAAAAAATTAAATCGGAATGATTCAGTCTCTCGCCCGATTTCAACCAGTCAAGATGGAAATTTACTTCGCTCGCTATTCTCATGCTTTAAAATTGGCACAAAAGTTTTTCGATCCATACGCAGTGAATGAAGGAAAGCGAAAGCTCTCGAATAAGTAAATTTTTGATTTTAAACTCGAACTGAATTAAGAGAAATTATTGATTTTCAGTGTTAAATTTTGCTTAATTCATCAAATCAGTTTGTTGGTCATGCTCATCTGCTATGTAAAATATGCGGATGAGATTTCGTTCACAGATCTGACGACGATCGTTGTAATGTTTCGTGAGTTCAAAATTATTGCAAATATGACAGAAAAACCTTTGATTGTTGTTTCCAGTGGGTATTGCTCGCAATTTGGTGTACCAAGTTTATGAAATCATCCAGTACAAGAAAACAAAAGCTTTGATCGAGAGGATTTCGACAGAAAGGTCTAATTAACATTGTTGAGTCAATGATTCCTAATTTAATTTATTCAACAGAGAAGCCGCAAAAACATCGATCAACGAGTCGATACTGACACTGCAATACTGCAGGACAGAATTTCTGGCTTTGATAGTTTTAGCGGTCCAGTTTGTGCTTACAGTGTTGTCATTGTTCGTGTTAGCGGTTTTTTTTCAAGAAAATCGGCTACCATTCGCCGCTCACATTTTGTTTCTGCCTTTCGACGATCTTTCAATTAATTGGCTGCTGAATTGTCTTCATCAATTTTCGACATTGATTTCAGGCGGACCATTCTTCTTCACTTTCTACGTTTTGACTATTATCCTTAGTTCTCAGTTGAGCGACTGCGTCAACTCTCAATCGACCATGGCCGCGAAAATCTCGTCCATGAGCGTCGGATCACAAAGCAATTGGAAGTCGTCATCGAAAAGAGCTTTAAAGTCATGAATTGGCAAAAAGACTCGCAAGATTATCTGACATTCGTTTTTCTGGTCGATTTCTCGCTGCTTTCGTTCATCATCGGTGGTTCCATAATCACCATCATGGTTGATCCATCCACAGTGATTGTCTATTTAGCTTTGGTATTTATGCTCGTGGAGCTGTTCATCTACTGCTGGATGGGAACTCGCGTCATCAAAAGGTTTGAAGCGTTTGAAGCTGTGATCTACGATGTGAACTGGTTCTCGATGGGAAACAAACATCGCAAGGACATCCAAACAATTCTGGTGATGGCACAGAACTTGCAAGGCTACAACGGGATCTTTCACGAAGTGAACATGGAAACGTTCCTGACGGTTAGTAGTAAAATTTAATCATTTGGTGTTCCAAAAAGTTTGTCTTAAAGATTTTGCAGTTTACGTATACGTTAGTGACATTTCTGCGATCGACTCGTTGAATGGCAACACGACAACAACGATTACGTCCACTTTGTTAGGTGTTCCGCACATTGATGCGTTAGCAATCAAATTGTTGATCGATGAAATTAAGGTCAAAGTGACTCAAATTTCGATAGATGACCACTTGTTATATTAAGACTATAGCATGAATATTTGTTGATTCACACCTAAATCTGCAGTTGAGAGTCAAAAGACTTCAAAGGATTGGAGAGAAACAAGAATTTGTCTCAAAGCTTTGGCCTACGAACCACAATTTGGCCGATAACAGTTTTCGGAGAAAGTCATCTAATTTTGTTCAATTTCATGTAGTCACTAGAATCAATGTTAGGAGAAGAGAATTTGTCAACAAAATTTATTAGTCAGATCCCAAAAACTTTCATCGTTGCACGCAAAAACAAATTTAATGTCAAAATTTGAAGTTGAATAAAATTGTTGTTTAATTACACTCAATATTGGCAAAAGGAAGGAATCTGCTCCATCGGGAACAAACCCCCAACCCCCCTCAACTAAAAAGAAAATGCCAACGGCACATAACGTTCCCAAGCGGTCACCCATCTAAGTACTAATTATGCCCGATGTTGCTTAACTTCGGTGATCGGACGAGAACCGGTGTTTTCAACATGGTATGGTCGTTGACGAGAGTTGTGCGGCTTAACTGCTGATAAGAATGATCCCAAAAGTTGGAAAAATGGGGAAACATACTCCAGGTCGTTGACGAGGGACGAGCGGCTGGAACTGAAACATATTCTGCAGTTTTTGAAAATATTTATTTGGCATTTAAATTTTATTACAAAACAATGGCAGCAGAACTCAAATGAGATCAAAAAGAGCTTTCAGCTGACGTTGAGTGTCACTTGGATCGCTAACCTTGTGCCCAATTGTTCGTGGATCCTCGTAGATCTCGTGATCGTTTCCTCCAGCCTCAGTCTTATCACCAAAGAAATGAATTTCTTTGAAACTAAAATGAAATTGATTGTCAGGGATTATCGCTGCTTATAGAAAAACTACTCACTTTGATCCTTTTGTCACATGGTTGAGACAATAAGTCTTGTCCCATCCATTTGGGAATGCATCGATACTGATTTGGCCTCCGATGCTAAACTTCAGGTCGACATCGGAAAACTCTTTCTCGAAATCTTCAATCATCTTTTTGCGAATCGAGAGCCTTTCATCGTGTCGATTAAACTCCAACCGCTCGTCGTAACTGCACTGCCTTCCAATCGGACAAACGTTGATCATTCCGTTACGGAAATCAATGAATGTTCCTCGTTTAATTGGAATGTCTAAGTCAGCAATGTAGCGAAGACTGAAGTTGATGAATCGCTTCAATGTTGCTTCTCCAAGATGCTTCTGAATCGATTGCTTGCTGACTTCGGCTCCTTTCTCAATGTGTACTAATCCGTTTTCGGGGAAAACATAGTCGAACTCGTTGAGAACACGCTGGCCATTCAGTTGCTCCACAATCTTGGCCAAGTCGCTTCCACCAACCACACCAATCGTCGCTCTCGGCCTGATTTTTGTGTACAAAAACTCCTCAAAATCAGGCTCAATCACTTTTCTTGCGGGTGTTAATGTTCCGTCCACGTCGAACAAGACCAGAATTTCTTCGCGCTTGAACTGAGACATTCTGCTGATGCCTTCTGCAGAAGAGAGTTTAATAAAATGATTTTAGTCTACGTGTTGAAACTGAAAATGATTAACCAAAGAGCTTCGCGCCCCCGAAATATTTCGTTTCGAATTGTTCCATGATATCTGTTGATTGCAATTTGTTCCATGATATCTGTTGATTGCAATGAGTAATTTATGAAAGTCCAAAGATATTGTAGAAGCGGTCAGGAATCACCCGGTGGGTCATTTGATGATAAACATTTGAAAAAATGAAATAATAAAAAAATATTTCAGGAAGCTTGTCATTGATAAGATTTGATAAGGTTTGCAAGCGTTTAAGAGAGCCACGTGCACTTGATCTGCAATTTATTTTGGCGCAACATCAATTGATATATCAAATGTGGTCTGAACACCAAAGTTCAATCTGCAAAAGCTTCATTTCACGTCCGAATTATTATCAACCTTGCAGTCGCTTTCAAGGCAATTTCAATTTGCTGATGAATTATATTACCAACAAAATTCATGATACAGATTCTCATGCGACAGATCAAACAAATCCTCAGTTTCATTTTCCTCCAAAGAGATTCAAACAATTTTTCTCAGCTGTTTGCTTGCTCTCGCTCAAAGCGGGCAAGATCGCGAGAATATCTCTAATCATAAATTGCCGGCTCACGAGATCTTTTGCTTCAGTATTAGCACAGCCGTCGACCAGTTGGAGTGGAGTGTGCTTGTCCTTCTGCGATTTCGCTGAAATAATTTATTCGCGGCAGTTTCAAATGTTTAGAAATTTTATGAGATCTGCGGGGAAAAGTTTTGTGAACAAATATTAAAATAATTTGACATGTTTTTCGTTGCTAAAAGTGAAACAAAAGTTGACACAATCAAGAGCTTCTGAAGTATTCAATTAGCGAGACTGCAGAAGAAGTTTAAATACTTTAATTTGCATTGGAATCAATTATTGCACATCATCTTCGTTCTCATTTAGTGGAAGGTAATTATTATTATGATGCATGCAAGGTTGGAGACTAATCAAAGCGAGTTTTCTCGTACCTGAAGCGCATTTCTGTCTTGGATGCAGCTGGTGCTTGGCGATGAACTTTACGGCCGCATTGATTCAAATTGAGGTCTCAAATATCTCAAATGCCCATCGCATTGCGGCCTAAGCCAACTCCGAGTCTCTTTTAATATGATCGTTGCGAATAAAACTGAGGTTTTATTTATTTAAGAAAAGATCTAAGTTTCACTTGGAACATGAAAACTTATTCGAGTTTGAAGTGCACCGTTTATGATTCGGCGGAAGTATCGTCCAGATAGACATGTTGAGATTTAATCCAACTGTGAAGCTGAGCCCTCTCGCTCTAAAGACATTGACCCACAAATTTTGTGAATAGAAAAAACGCTTGAAGAACGTACGAGACTCCAAATTAATCGGCCACTCTAAGTACACGCGAAGCCACTTCGAATTCTTCATGCTCAACCCTTTCCGTAATAGCCTTCAGTTCTTTTCCTTAAAGAAGTTATGCGTTTATGCCTCGGTCATTTATCTCAACAAGGAAGCGAGAACAGCATGCGAGCCTCACACGGTGCTGTTGTTGCCAGATAGATGTTTAGATTTTTCTGTGTAGAAAATTCCATTCGACGTACTCACATCGATTTCGAAAACTCATTCTAATTCCGGATCAAGCAGTCAATGACGCAACCTCTTACGTTGTGCTTTGTTGTTTCTTTCTACTGTTAACTGAAGCACGTGCAAAGATCCCGGCAAATTATTTTTTTCTCTGTCGCTAATGTAATGAAATTAGCAAACGATTCCGTTTTGTAGCTTAATGCCGCGATGCGCGATGATCGAAGAAAGAAACATGATGGTTTAGGCGCCATCGACCTTGACATGATTGTTGGCCTCGCATGTTTCTCTCCGCATAAGCGCAGCAGCGCCGACGTTATCTTCAAAGTTATGGACACCTTTCGGCTTTGGCATTGCGCCGCTCAACTGTTTCGTCATGCGACTCGTTCAAAGCCGTCATTTACTTTTAATCGGTTGTGGAAGATGTTAAACATCAATAAAACCATCATTAGGGATGTAAATGTTCAATTAGTCGCCAAGAATTTATCAAAATCAAATAACTCATAAAAGTTCTCGACGGAGATTCTTTCTGCCATCCGAATCAAGATGGACGAGCCCGTGACTCGAATCTCTCGTTAAGGAAAAACTGGTGTTCGATAATATTAAAATGATCTTTCCGCGAGAATCTTAAATTCAAATTGAGACTCATGATCTCTTCATCGTCTCTAGATGGACTACAAAAACTACAAATCGTGGCACATTCCGAGAGCTTCTTTGTCATCGGGCTCGAACTCGGGGCAAAGTTCAACGGACTCGATGAGGAATTTCGACAGACGACAGAGCGACGTCGTCAGAAACCACCGCGAAACTCGCAAAAATGAATCACGGTCGATGGCTTCATCCAACTCGTCGTCAGCCTCATCGCTTCATCCAAACACTCAAAACAAACGAGATCGACAAATCTCAGAGAAACTTCACCGCGGATCGCGATCATCGCAAGGATCATCAACGGACGGCATAAACAGCTTGCATGTAAGCAACTGCTTCGTTCCTTTTATAGCAATTTTATGACCACTTCTCTCGTCTACAGAGCGCATCGTCACTTCTTCTGAGCGTTGCGAATTTGGAAAACTTCACGAAGATGCAGGAGAGCCGCTTGAAGCAAGAACAAAACTGGAAAAGCAATGCAGCACAGAACGCAGCCGAGCAGCCAAAATCTCAAAACCATTTCGTGCTCGACATGACGAACGTCAGCAAAACTCCACCAACTCATACGAACAGCCAGCAGAAAGCCAAAGACTTCGACCAAATGTCGATCGCATCATCGACTCATTTCACGGTTGTGAATGGTTTTGGACGCTCGAACATCAAACCTAAATCCAACTCCGTCTGCCGGCAAAGCCGTCAGATCACAACTCTGATCGTGACGATGAGTGTTTTGTTCATGATTGGCATCTTGGGAGCAATTTATTTGATGGACAGTAAGTAACACCATCGACAAACGCCACTCAATGCGATCTAACCCGTTGCTTCCTTCATCCACAGGAAGAGCAAAGGCGATGCCAGCATATCATCAGTAACAAAGCGAATTTCATTACAGATTAGGAAGTATCTAAATGTGATTTTAGAATTTTAAAGTATTTAATCGGCTCTAGCTTTGATGATTGAGATTAATTCTAGTCACTTAAGATTAGGCAAACGAAATTCGGCCTGCAGGTATCAATCTCTCAAATCAACTCTGTATACTTTTCTCAGTTCATGTACTCGAATAAAACTCGATCGTCTCTCGCTCGAACAGAAGTCAACTTTTACTTTTCAAAGTCACGATCAGCTGGCTGACTTACTTCAACCAATAACCTAAAGTTCAGCCGTTTCGCTAAAGCAGGAGCTGCATGAAGCATGCTAATCACTAAAGCACACACGACACCGCAAACAATTGAATGCTAGGCAGCGAAGCGGCCTTGCCGGACCTTGAAATTTGGAATTGAAATTCAATCGCTCGAGCGATTCAAGACTCGGCTCGCTCTTTTAATTCATGCAAATTGGTTTAGTGACGAGTTTATCGCTTGCATAAGAAAATTTCATTCACAACTCACGAGCCGATGGCAGATTATGAACTTTTCGAAGGTAATGAGAAGCGATTTTCTGATGTTCCATTGCACTTTCAACACTCATCGAGTCTTCTTGATAATTAAAACGTTGGACATTTTCGAGATGATTCGGAGGCGTGGAGATCGTAAACCCAAGGCAAGAATGAGCGAAGTGTTAAACGGTAACACGAGACGCTGCTTCGTTATCACCTCGACGGAAAGCCCAAATGAACATGACTTGACAACTTTTATTGAAATGTGCGAACGGGGAAGAACGCGAAGTAAATCATGAGAAAATTAGCAGCAGTTGAATGTCATGAATCTACTTACAAGGAGATCACGCGTCAGCGGAGAAGAATTTCCAAGAACCGTTAGATGCATCTCAGTGACGCCACCGTGATCATTAGGCTAGGAGTCATCAGCAACGAACCGGTATTTTAACGACGCCGTTTACCGCGTGGGACGAAGAAGGTTCTAAAAATAGCGACAGCGGAATGTTTGCTGCAAGCCGCCTGATCTTCTCGATAGAGTTTGTTCTCTCCTTACCGGATGTGTTATTGAGTAAGAAAAATGAATTCCAAATGAAGCAATAAAAACTTATTGTCTCCTAAAGTTATTATATTATGCAACGCCGCCGTTGGTGGAACAATGTGATTGGCACTGTCTCATTGAATCAATTACTCCACCGCAACGCTTAATAAAATGTCTTTGCGGCATTCACGAACGCAGATTACGCGAGTCGATACGCAGCTCAATCGATTTGGCGAGCGACAGCAGAAATTCCAATAAACAAATCGAAGTTCTTTCAATTTGTCGTTGAAGCAGCGACAAGTTCCTTTGACTGCCAGCGTGAAACTGCGAGAAATTTCGATTTCAGGGAGCTTAACGATTATATTCGTGTTGGGTTCAGCGATATCAATGGAGCATTGTCAATGGAAACTTAGTAATAAGAGAATTTATTTATGATTTCTTCAGATCATTTGATGCTGACATCCCTGCAAAAATTATCAACCAAGTTTTTTCAAACAAACCAGCCGTCAGAACTTTTCCATTGGCGACGCGAAACGAATTGAGAATTTATTGCCCTAAACGGTTGCAGAACGAACAAGAAGATATTTCACTTGGTGCAGCTCAATCTGATTCGAAAGGGAGACATTACAATATCGCTAGGCATTTTATAGCCGCCGATGGTTTATCCATTTACCATTTCAGTGCTTCAACAATTAAAAAGGTTTTATGCAAACAACGAACATTTCAGCCGTTGTATGCAAACCCCACTCGATTGGCTGACGAGCGTTCTATAGGCTTTTCATTTAAGCGATCGTCGGGCTGAAGTCACACGACTACGATTCGAGTGTGAATCAATATGAAAAATCCACTCGGCTTACCGCTTCATTGTGCAAAGTTTCTTCAAGACACGAAAGCTCTCTTTATTATTTTCTTTTGTGCAATTGGAAGCGGTTGTGTGTTCGCGGTGCTCTCCGACAACTTTTAATTTTATTCGCAGTTTTTACTCGGCTTCGAAGAGTTTGCTTAATCTATTCAGCGTGAAAACTATGAGTGATTGGAACAAACACAAATTAAAGTGAATGCGATAATTTGTCTTGACGGGCGCTAAACTAAAGTTATTTCTTCGCACATCGAGTAACGATGTCGCATTAGTGCAAAAACAAACAGAGAGTGATTGATGTTATGTGCGAAGCGATTAAGTTTAATTTCATAAGTCGAGCGTTTACGTTAATCTCTTCCGCGACTGTGAATTTTAATTGGAGTGATATTTGAGTCCTCGAGACTTGTTGAGATTAAGAATCTTGTAACCTTTTTCTACTGCGCAGCGATTTTGGCATTTCATTGCTACCAGATCTGAAGTGAGTTGGCGAGTGAATGCAGCGATCGCTACCTTTCGATTGTTTGCTTAAAGCCTATTTAGGCTTCACCACGAATCTTGAGGCGGTTAAACTGTTTTGTTTTTTCAAAATCTTCTCATAAAGATGTCGGGATGAAATACCAACATCGTGCAACATTTCTATTGCTCAGTCGGCTCGCTCGAAGCTTCTTGCACTCTCAAACTTATCGTCAAAGTTAAATTATTGTTTTCAGATTCAATTTAGAAAGTTCCGCTTTCGTTGCTGCTCGCTAACTTGGAAGCATTTCTTACAAATTTATGTGGATTTACGATGTGCAAAAGTGATTCGACATGAAAAATTGAAACTAATCGGAAGAAAAATTATTAGCTCGAAGTAGAAGCATTAAAACATCTTTTAACCTTTGCGAATGGAATTACAGGTGAGACGTAAAATTTTAATCTGATTGCTTCTGCTTGAATGAGAAGATTATATGCTCAAGACCCTTAGCCTGAGGCTTAGCTTTATTCTTTTATTGCGTCCGGTGCACGGGAGGCTGAATCGCTAGTAAAATTGAGGAGATCATTGTAACCAACTCGAGCAATTTTGCTGTGAGGTAAAAGCACAGACTTAATCCCTGTTTATATTACGCGTTTCATGGTTATTGAAGGTAAATTAGTCGCATCTAAAATTGAAGAAATTATCCCCGCAAAATTTAGAAACCTTAAGATCTCCCGAATTAAGAACTACATACAACGCCTACTCGTTCTCCTTGAAGCCTTCGCTTCATTACAGCGATTGCAACTCACAGATTTCTCTCAATTCGGTAGATGAATTCCGTGACGAATGCTCAACTATTCTGTTTTTCGCGAGGACAATAATTGCAAAGCCATGTCGATAATCTCGTCTGAGAACGCGCCATAAACTATCTGCGAATGAATGTACATTCACGCAGCGCCTCGGCTTAATCTTCTGATCTTCCACCATTGTCGCATTAAAAGGACATAAAAATTTGTCAGCTCATAGCGAGCGAAAGCGGGAGGGAAACATAAACGCGCGATTCTTATCATCCGACAAATTTAATGGAATGGTGTAAGGGTTTGCTCTTTGTGTTCTGCATGCTACGCGACACAAATCTTATTGTTATGTCTAGTCGATCGGCTCAACACTTTCCATTGAAATGTTTTCCTCTTGCGCTCTTGAACTTATGCTTCAAATGCGAGTGCAAGGAAAACGGAGATTTATTTATTCACAGAGAATCTTGCCTTAACCTTCTGCGGCTATTTTTAAACTTAAACGCTCGGCCGAATGAAATGGAAATTTGAATTCTTTAACCGCAGAGACACAACCGAGGAATTCTATGGAGGCTTGTTCTTAATCTCAGAGATCGATTGACTGATAATTTAGCATTCACCTTAGCCAATATGGAATTGATGTCGGCTGATTGATTTCGCGAAATACGAAGTTGAGCGTTACATTGCGAAATCGGAATGGAATCAATGGAGTTTTATGCAAAATTGGATGTTAATTGATGCAATAAAGTAGCAACAATTCTGTTGCGATAAATTTAGCATTCATTACTCTTCGCGTAAGTCAATCAGTGCAATTAGCGCGCTAATCATGGTGATTAAGAAATCAATCTCCCGCAAATTGACCGTTTCAAAGTCGGTGAAGCGTGCGGCTCTTAAATTCTTTCGCATGATCAAGATCGCTGACACAGGCATTAAAAGTTTCTTAATTAACTCATAACTCTCGTTAGAACACAAAAGAACGAAGCAGCGGTGGCTTAGCAACGACGCTGAGCGACCTTCGGGTGTCACGCGACTTCTTGATTGATCCTTTATTTGTTCTCGTTGTCAATCACATCGCGCGATAAATTTAAAGACAATGGAACCTTTAATGCAATCATCTTTAATCTTAGTTTAACAATTCCTTAAGATTAAAATACAATGAAGTCGAATTGCTGACAAATTAATTGCCCGCTTAACGCAATAACTCAACGACAGCGATTCCCTCTTTTGTCTCGTCGGATATTTAACAGAATAACTTAAATCTGCTAGTTCTCCACTCTAATTTATGGCCGCAGATCTTTCAATCTCGAGCTGTTCTTTCCTCTGTTGAAGTCAATTTACTTATCAAGCTTCGCAAGCGTTTAAGGAACATTTGCATCGCCGTACGGCGAACAGAGCTCGTCAAGCACAGTTGTGGGCTAATTTAAGCCAGTCAAAAAGATCAATTTCTTTAGAATCGAAACTCGAATCTCAATGTTTGAGCAAAAAACACCTCCAGCTGTTGATGTGAATTAGTTCCGATCTCCGCATCTTTCAGAATGATCGGTTGAATGGCTGAAAGTTGAACATTTCGAAAGATCGGTGGAGCAGAGATTCTTTACTAGAGTTATATTCGGCTGAGGAAACAAGTCAAAATGATAATGAAATATTTTTGATTATAAAACCATTAAACTTATGATTGTACTTCGATGCCAGCGAGGTGTCTCTTGGCAACAGTCTCGCATGCAAACAAATCAGATTGCTATGGAAACAACAGGACGCAAAAACGCCAAAGTAAATTTCACACGGGATGGCGTCTGAAGGAACAGTCTAGATAGTTGATGAGAATTGATATCTCGTTAATATTATGGTGAGGGGTTCAAATCCCTCCCAATTGATTAGAATCATAATATCTGATAAGATTTTCTTTCAAATTCCAATATTTTCGAGCCAATTTGTTGGCTAAGAAATGAATTGGGAATCACACAGAATATTTGAGAGGACAAAACGTTCTTCTCCATTCACATTTGTAGCTCATTCTGCCAGTTGTAATCGCTGAGTTTTTTTACACTCATTGGTCTTTGGAACATCGAAGGAATTAATATGATGAGACACCATGCACCACTATGAACGCTGGAGTTCAATCCCCAGCGAAATTGATTAATGCATGTTCGGTTCATTCTGATAAAACTTTTCCTTCTTTTTCCTTTTTTGCTCCGAGCGTCTCGCGGCTGGCGAATTAATTCGAGCCAAAATATTGGAGCGTCCCAAATTCCAGCGTTCCCGTCGCAAAACAACTTTATTGCTTTGTTTGCCAATTCTTTCAAATATTCCGTCAGCTGTTTTATGGGAGTCTGATTAATGATCTACTTTTAAGCGCTCGTCAAAAGCAAGCGACTGTCGCTGGCGGGCATCAAGTGGTTCAAGAACGATTTTCTGACTTACTTAAAAGCTAATTTGTTAACTCGAACATGGCAAGAGGCCGCGTAAAAAGCTTCTCTCCATCTCCTCAACCGATTGTTTGTTTATTCATCCACCGATTTTTCGATTGTTCAGGTGAGATTGTTATGAGAGATCAGTTTTTTTACGCTAACACAGCAGGTGGAGTAGATCAAATTGACTTTTGATTATTCCATTTCACGTTGAGCGCCAAAAATAATTTCGGTGATGTCATCGTCTCATCCAGGTTTATCGTGGGATTGCAGGTAAATAATTGGCTTTCGCAAATCCGGGATTAAGGCTCTCAGCTGAATTAAGTGAGCAGATTTTCGGACAACTTGATTAATCAAGATTATTGAGTTCTTCACGGGTTGTAATAAATGACCCAGCCGGGAGTGCTGATCATCCGGTGTTAGCCCAAATTCGAAAAGGGAAGATGAAGATAAAAGCTTTCGGTTTAGCTCAAGGTTACTGGGGGAGAAGTAAGTGAACCGGACTTGAGGAAAACGATTTTAGCTCGCGAAACGCCCCAACAATTTCGAATTTGAAGAGCTAATGGAGCGGTCAGAAAGTTTGACGGCAAAGAATGAAGTTATGGCTTAATCTTGTCAATGTTTGTTTAGAAAAAAACTAATTAAACTCGAATTTTTGCAACCATCATCTAGAACGCTTGGAACCGACAGCTCGTCCAGACGACCAGCTGAGTGCTGTCATGACATTACAGCAACCTTGAAGTGCTTTTCGGGATCGCATGGCTCTCGAGTCTCGTGATTCTCCTTTTGAAACCTTTTCATATGTACATAAATCATTCTCGTTCTTCTTTCCTTTGTGAAGCTACTTGCGTTGATCTCGGCTGTTGACATCCGGATTTGCGGATTCATCAACGCAATTAGTACACACCGCAAGAATCTGGTTGCTGCTTGAGTCTCTTCAATTAAAGCCGCAGAAGCGGAGAATCGTTGCGGCGTCACGCAATGGAATCCCGTTAACAATGATCTCACTTTTGGCTCGAAATTTAAAGAAAAAACTTCGAGTTAGCCTTGAAAGCGTGCGAGAAAGAGTGCAGCGTGTCTAGACGCTCGTCGATAGTTGCGTAATGAAAATGGAAATTCCAATCGTTGACGAAGCGTTGACATTGTTGTGAATCAGCTACGTCACCAATCGGGTTTCGTTCAATGCCGTTGAGGCTCTTCTCGGCTTCTCAGAAAACTCCATGACGATGCACGCTGAACGTCAACGCCATGGCAGCGAAAAAAATTCATCGCTTTGATGAACAATCGAGTCAAGGTTGTTCAAGGCTAGACAGTGAACCGCTTGTCAGTGACTATTTTTTGTTTGTCGCTCTTTCGTGAATTCTAATCAAGTTTGAGAATTAAACAATTTGTCGATTAGGCTGCTCCGTTCCTTCTTTTGCTTCGTGACCCGCTAATGAGTCGTTCGCCACAAGGTCAGCAGCTGAGCTGATTCAACTGTGAATTGGAGAGAACTTCAGCGGCGCGACGCGAGATATTCAAGCACATCAGTTCTCAAATTGCATCCACTCACGTAACTATTATAATAAAATTGCCTTAAAACTCATTTCAACAGTGATCTGCCCGCACGGCATTGAGAATTCATACAACAGTTTCAGCTTTGAGTTTTTAAATTTTATTAATTGCTTCATCCATAATTCACGATGCTCAAAAATTATGAAATTGCTTTTATAAATAAATCAGAATGTCGATTTCATTACGAAATATGCTAAATTGCAGTACTTGATAAGCTCGAGAGCGTCGAGCTAAGTTGACTAGAAGTGTTCTTAAACGCGGACAGCTAAATAAATTATTAAAGTTTCGGTTGAGAAATATCAAAATCACAAACATTTGTTTCGCCTTGAATTTCTAAGAAATTCGCTTTGTTACTGATGATATGCTGGCATCGCCTTTGCTCTTCCTGTGGATGAAGGAAGCAACGGGTTAGATCTTGTCAAGTGGCGTTTGTCGATGGTGTTACTTACTGTCCATCAAATAAATTGCTCCCAAGATGCCAATCATGAACAAAACACTCATCGTCACGATCAGAGTTGTGATCTGACGGCTTTGCCGGCAGACGGAGTTGGATTTAGGTTTGATGTTCGAGCGTCCAAAACCATTCACAACCGTGAAATGAGTCGATGATGCGATCGACATTTGGTCGAAGTCTTTGGCTTTCTGCTGGCTGTTCGTATGAGTTGGTGGAGTTTTGCTGACGTTCGTCATGTCGAGCACAAAATGGTTTTGAGATTTTGGCTGCTCGGCTGCGTTCTGTGCTGCATTGCTTTTCCAGTTTTGTTCTTGCTTCAAGCGGCTCTCCTGCATCTTCGTGAAGTTTTCCAAATTCGCAACGCTCAGAAGAAGTGACGATGCGCTCTGTGAGACGAGAGAAGCGGTCATAAAATTGCTATAAAAGGAACGAAGCAGTTGCTTACATGCAAGCTGTTTATGCCGTCCGTTGATGATCCTTGCGATGATCGCGATCCGCGGTGAAGTTTCTCTGAGATTTGTCGATCTCGTTTGTTTTGAGTGTTTGGATGAAGCGATGAGGCTGACGACGAGTTAGATGAAGCCATCGACCGTGATTCATTTTTGCGAGTTTCGCGGTGGTTTCTGACGACGTCGCTCTGTCGTCTGTCGAAATTCCTCATCGAGTCCGTTGAACTTTGCCCCGAGTTCGAGCCCGATGACAAAGAAGCTCTCGGAATGTGCCACGATTTGTAGTTTTTGTAGTCCATCTGCGCGTCAGAAAGAGGACATGAGAAAATTTGTGTCAAAACCAGAAAATTATTTTTCGATTCTGAAACTTTGTCGGAGTCACGAGGAGTTATTTTTGTGTCATCGCGCACCGGTTTTTCCTTAAAAGTTTTTACCCGAAAGAACGACGAATCCGGGACACGAGAGAATCTTGATCAGATAAGTTACGCAAACAACATTAATTATGAATCATTCGCACAAACAAACAGTCATTGGCCTTAAGATTCTTTCACTGAACCAGAAACGTCGCAGGTGCTAACATCTCCAGCGAGAAAATCTTCAGACGGCGACACCGCCACACGTTGAAGCGCGGGAATAAAACTCGCAATGACGTCGATTTACAGGTTTCCCAACAAATTACGGCACCGAGACGGTAATCGGAGATCAATAATGACAAAAGTAATTTTTCACTCTTCACACGATCGACTGCACGAGCCAATAAATTAATTTGTTTTGCAATTGGAAGCGACTGACTCGTTCTCGAACGTTGCAGACGTTCGAATCAATGAACTTAAAGAATCGATTCCGCGTAAGATTCAGGAACTTCTAGACTGAAGCTTATTTTTTTTTGAATAATCAAGCGTTAGTCAGGATCGCCAAGGCCTCGAGACGCGCTCCGCGTGAATCCGAAACTATCGATTCGATTTTATCTTCACCTCTCGATCGAGTTCGTCTACGGTGGTTTCCAGAATAATTTTTAACGGAAGTGGATTCTCCGGCGTCGCTAAGCTTCTTCAAAAGATTCACCAACTGGTTCTCGAACTTTTACTTTACTTTAATTTACATTTAACTTTGATTGGCAATTTTTTTTCGCGAATTTTTTTAACTTTTTCTTCAATTGCAGAAATGCACGAGAAAATATTTTCTGTGCTAACGCGAATATTTGAGGGGCTTGCGAGACTCTGGCACAATTAGCACACTCCACGATCGACGGCTGTGCTACTACTGAGGCGAAGCATCTCGCGAACCGGCAATTTATCATTAGAGAATGAAAAAAGTTTTGCCGCGCGAGAGTAAAACGTCGGCGGTTGAGAAAACAAAAATCGCACGAGAGATCGACAAGTGTTTTCTTGCCTTCCAGTCAAACAGCTGATTGAATAAGCAGTGAGAGCATTGGAACTAGCGAGTCACTTGATTAATTCCAAGTGATTATTTATGAATACGAGCTAGAATTGGAACCACACGTGCTATGTAGCTGCTGAGATTCCCGATTTGCATAATAAATATTTGCGATCATTAGTGTTTTTAAGAAGCTTTGTGTGTGCTGAGGCTTCTTAGAATTCTTAAGGTAGCGATTGCTCGCCACTCGACAACAGCGTAAAATAGTTTTGATAGAACCGACAACGGCTAAAAATAACAATCGAACGTTCTCCAAAATAATTCATACACATGTTTTTAATAAGCTTGTTTACTCGTCTGTGAACTTAAATATTGAAATGTCGTCAACTTTAGTTCGACAAATTGCTTTGGCTTCAGCAAATTTACACGTCGACGTTTACTCGCGGTTTCATTGTTTGATTTGCAAGCTTCATTCTCAAGCTCCTTGAGTTACCTAGCCTGTCGGGAGCTGTCGGTCTTTAGAATTCTTTTAATTCTTATGTAACACCAGGCGGAATCGGTTCGATTGCTCAATGGCGACGTGTTGAGTGGACATGAGACTGCAAAACAGTTAGAATGGAAAGTCTTGTGGCAGGGTCTCGTTCAACAGTGACGTTAATAACTAAGTGGGAGAGTCTCCAAACATGTAACGCGACTGCAAGGGTTTACTTGGACTGAAGTTGGGAGAGGTCAAAACAACTAATTCGTCGTTCACGTCACTGTCCAATCAAACCCCACCGTTAGCTAATGGCTCATTTGCGCAACCAAAACCAGGAATTGAATGGGATCAACTGCATGAAATGAATTAAAATTGATGTTCGTAAATTGCAAGGTCATCGGAGTGTTACAACATTGTTCACACTGCACTCGGAGCTAAGCGAGTTTAAGATATCCGAGTGGAATTTCGAACGTGACGCTCAACACGGCGAGCAGCAGCTACAGTTTATGACTCACGCCAAATTTCATTGCCTTCGGCATTAAGTATCCGCTTAGAAATTAAGCTTCAAGACTTGTGAAAAAATTGTTTTGCTGCTAAATTTATTTTATCTCAACTTGGAACATTCCGAGCTCACTCGCTTGCAAGCTTAAGAAGGTGAGTTCATCGATCGGTCGTTGATATTTTCATGAGGCTATCACCTTGCCGCTGATCTGATTAAGACGTCTTGTTAACATAACGTGTCGGTCTCCGTGAAACTTCCGTCGATTCATCGCAGAGTTTTGACTTGTTCTTCTCCCAACAATGAACAAAGATTCAATTAGCGATGCCTCGCGATCTTTATCAATTCTTCAAACAAATCTAAATGGCTCTTCAGTGCTTAAAGCTGCTTAGTGTCAATCTCCTACCGAAGTCAGCTGATCTACTCAGTTGAATGAGTTCGGTTGTTTGCTGATCTCTTAATGAATCCAAATGTTTGTCATTGTTGACTTGTTATTTATGATCTTCGCAGCTCTCCGCGATTGCCTCAAATTATCTCTCTGTGATGCATTTACATTAAGCAAATCTTCAATTAGCACTCTACGTTTGATTGGATGCAACAAAGCACGAGGTAATGAAGCATCATCAAAAGACGATTAAAAGCAAATATTTTGTAATTTAAATCAATTTTCGCGCAAGCACAAAGCAGTTGCATCTCGTCGGCAATGTCAAACATCCGCGCGCGATGGAAGATCGCTTTTCGGTGAACGAGAATCATCTCGATAGTTCGCTGAAGCACTTCAAAATAAGTCGCTGTAAACATTCAGAATAGAAGCTTGGAAATCTCGCGGTCATAAAACTTTGCTCAACGATTTGAAGTTTGGGAAATATTAGCAGGAAAATTGGTGGCTTGGGATCAATCAGAGCTCCTCAACCTGTGTGCAGACAAATAAAGTTATAAGTGAATTCGTCAGGCCCACGCTTCGGTTAACGAATCAAAGAGCAAGTCGAGCAGCACTTGGCAATATCGTCATCAGACAAGCAACATGCAATGAATCTTAATTTTATTGTTCGACGCCCCGCTCACAGATTCATTACTCAAGCATGCATATCGTACATAAATAATTTCATTGATCATGACATGATCGAGCGCGCGTACCTTCATACATCATGATGCACAATTAATTTAGATTTATTTGTTCTCGAATGCGAAGCAGCAAATTGGCTTGCGCAACGAATATATTGATTTATATTTTTTGAGTGTTTGCTGACACAGCCAGCCTGCCTACGCCCTTTTCGATTGGGCCTGCATGCCTAGCATTGATAATGATAATCCGATTTATGTTCGGCTGATGGAAGCATTTGAATGAAATCAACTTGACATTGACCGATATTTCGCATTGAACTCGCGAGCGATCCATTTCAAATTGCTGCTGCTAACTCAATTATAGGTTTTCGGCGCTCCACTTGACTTCTCAAGCGCTAATAGGTCGTAGGGCTTGTTCGAACTTTCGTTAATCGCGAGCAGCACGATTACCGTTGACATTGAGCGCGAATTTATTAATTCAATATCGAGTGCAGCACGATTGAGAAGATTGATTGAACCTTCTCTTTCATGTGGCGGACGAGTTCTTCTTTGCTTCAGCTTTTAGATTTTGCTTAAATAACTTAAATCGACAGCAAATGGCGCAATTATTTGATGCATCAGTAACGAGTCTCAATTAGAAGATGATTTACAATGACTTAACGACTTAATATTCGCGCGAGGCAATTAAAAGCGTTTTAAGCGACGATCCGTTCTCATGCGGCGCCACTTAATACAGATCTACTTTTAGAATTAATTGGCGCTCAGTAGTCCACGTGCAGGAACAGTTGGCTTGCGTGCCGTCTGTTGTGTGTCTTGTGAATAACATTCGTTTCCATGGAATGCAAAAGCGATTGAAGAAACCCTTGAAAATCGTAGAATGTCGTCAAGGAGATGTCGTTTGTTTTATTTCCTTTGCGAAAGAGTTGGTAGATTCTCACGAATTTAGTCAAGCATGAGTCAAAATCGGTGGGACAAGATCAGCAAAAAGTTCACGGATGATCCGGGCATCACTTCCGCAGAGGTGAAAACCTTCTTGGAAATGAACTTTACAAACGGATATCACGAGAAGTTGTGCGGAACGTCGGCAAGTTCACCTCGACTTGACCCAGGCCTAATTATGGATTTGAGACACGAATCGGTAAGAGAACTGACCGAAGTTAATAAATTTTCAGTTAAACATCTCGTGCTCATTGCAGGTAAAGAATCGAAAGTTACGCGAGAATTCAGCAAAGTTCAAAGCTCAGCGAGAGCTCAACATGGAGAATATCAGAAACCACAACAACTTGGTCGAGTCGCGGATGATCGCTAATGAGCTGACAAAGTTTAAGATGGACATTAGGAAGCTGAGTGCGAAGAGCAGCGCAGTTTCCCACAAGTACGAAGACAGTCTCGACAGCTGCGATGAAGATTCGGAGGAGTCGAAGCTTTTGCAAGCGCTGCGTGAAAGTGAAGACGCAACGTTTGCTTACAGAAACGAGTCGAATGACATCGTCGTGGAGAAGAGAAATAGAAAGGTAGAAATTCACGAGTTCAGTTACGAAGAAGGAAGCGGGCTCAGCGGATCGACAGCAACAATTTCCGAGGGTTCGCAAGAGAAAGCTGTTCACTTCGAAGACGAATTCATCAAAGTGTCCGCGCAGCCGAAAAGCGCAGCTCACGACGAGTTCCCAGAATATTACGAAATCGACGAGGATTACAGCAAGTTCAATGTCGACGATGATTTGGATCGCGGGAACGTTGCGTATGATGATTGCTTCTTGTGCTGCAACGATGCAGATTGTCAGTTCAGCAGCAAGAGTTACGATCTCCAATCATTTTACAGCATGCCGAACCTGAACGACGGCGACATTGAAAGCTTGATGAAGATCACGAAGTTTCAGTCGATGATGACGGTTGAGACTACACTCAAGGATTGCTCCTGCTGCTCAGCATTGGACCTAGAAGTTCAAAGCATTGAAGACAGAAAGATTCACATTTTGAACAAGTCGATCGAGGAGGCGGAGACCGAGAAAATGTTGATCGTTAGACGAATGGAGATCGAAGAGAAGAATTACCAGGAGCTCGTCATCATGAGCAACGCTTACTCGAAGAACATCAGCGAGCCGCATCCGTTCGAGTGCGAGAAGATCATCAGCGGATTATTCATGGAAACTGAGGCGGTCAAAACAGAAAATCTCGTCGACAGAGAACTGATGAGATCATGCTTCAAAGACTGGCTGCAAAAGACGACTGTCTCGAAAATATTGAAGACTAACGCTTTCACGAACGAAGATCGTGTAAAGAAAATTAACTGCTTCTTGAATAAAATCAGGTTGGAGCAGAATAAAGGTGCTGCGCAAAAAGCCAAGAAAGAGAAGATCAAAGCCAAGCAGTCTTCATCGTCGGGCGGTAACAAAGTTTTGAAGAAAGATTACGAGCATAAGTTGAAGGTTCAGTCTGACATAATAGAGCTGCAGAAACTCAAGATTCAACGTCAAGAGCGTTTGATAACGGAAATAAAGCTTGCGAAATTCACTGAAATGCTGAAGGAATCGAAGAACGATCTCAAGATGGAGTTGATAAATGCGAAGCGTGGAAACACAAAGCTACGCGCGAAAGCACGTTGCATTGAGATGGCAGCAAACATCCGAGCTGATCCGGAAGAAGAGGAGAAGCGAAAGCTGCTGGCACAAGGACTGATGGTTCCGAAGTTTTTGCAGAAAATGCAAGAGCGTGCTATTGAACGGTTGACGAGGCACGAAGAAGCACGCGAGCGTCGGCTAAGGTTAGAGAGCGAAAAAGAAGAAATGAAGAACGCGGCTGATCTTGCACGCAGACTGGAAGACGAGGATCTGAAAAGACGTCGGCACCAGGAGATGAGGGAGAAGCGAAGACTTGAAAAAATGGCCAAGATTTTGAAGGAGCAAGAGCGCCAGCAGTTCCAAGAGAACCTGAAGAAGGCGAGAGATCATTATACCAAGAATCTGATGAAAGGACTTGGCTTCAGAGCCTTTCAGCTGCTCATTCGCTTGAAGCGAACCAACCACAAGAAGTCAACGATCCATCGTCGCAAGTTGTGCATGAAGAAATGCTTTAATCTCTGGTTCGTCAACACTCAGGTCGTGTGGGACAACAAGAGAGCTCAAGCTGATCGCATGTACGAAATCGCTGTTATGCGATCGAGCATCAGAGAATGGATGCGCGTCCACAGCATTCACAAGTCAAAGTTCCTCGTCGCGATTGATTGGTACGAGGTCAAAATAGTCGAGAAGCTTTTCAAGTGTTGGGTTCATTTCGCGCGACAAAGCAAATTCATAGAGACGCAAAAGCTTAGAAAATCTGAAGCTCATTATAACTGGTGAGCAGGAACTCAATCACATCGATCGACAAGTTTCCGTAACCACAAATCATTTTTCTTTCAGCCAAATCAAGTGGAAGTTGTTCGAATGCTGGCATCGATTCCCAGCGATTATGAAGATTGAGCGAGAGACTGAGGTGCGGCGTCAGAAGTGGCGGATGAAAGTGTGGGATCTTCTGCCCGACTACAAGCCCCAAGACACGACGTGAAGAGCTCTCTTAAAAGTCAATCAAACCGATTGCGACATCCATTTCCATCGAAATATATTTTTGTGCAATTTAGTGTTAAGCTGATTTCATCTCACGTCAGAAAAATCATTAATCACTCCATGGATACCGAACGCCTAGGGTCTCTAGGCTAGAGACTCTAGCTCCTAGAGATAAACCTAGCATTGAGCGTTTATGTTCTACGTGTCCATGGCAGTCGATTAGGCACTAGCCAGACGTTGAGATTCATCTTCAAGTCTGTTGTAGGCTCATCTATGCTCACTCGAAGTATTTTTCCATGCGCACTCAAAGCAATAAAGCATTTCCTCATCCAACTTCTTATAGAACAATGATCTCATTCTGGATAGAAGATTTTGACCGCAGAATTCATCGCGATGTATCCGCAATCATTAATCGTAATTACTTAAAGAGCAAACAGATCACGCCTCGCAGTTCATCATCGAACAATGAGAGTGAAACCCATCGCTCCGCATTTTTAGTCTCACGTGATTCGCGGTTCTGGCCGCGACGGGATAATTGAGCACGATTGTGTAATTGAATCTCGGTGCGAGAAGAATTCACGAGAGTTCCTTGATCTGCTTATTCCAACCGATTACTCATTCATCGTATTCTTGGGAAAGTTTGGCGTTTATCCTTCAACGCGTTCCATCAACTTCTGATTCATTAATAATTCGCGGCTATTTCTGTCGATCTGATCAGACCAGCTGAGCGGCTGAAGATCTCGAGAAGTTAATTACGCAACATCGGCTGATGGTAATTGCTAAATTCCGATCTCGGCGATGATTTGAATTCATCGTAACTCAGCGTGCGACGTCATTTGTTTCAAGTTCCATCGGCTGGCTTCTCCCGCTCGCGGCTCGCGACTCTCAAAAATTAAGTCTCGCGAGATCTCCGAGGAAAATATCTTGAATTTTTTTTCTTCATTTTTAGTCGGCAACATTGCAAATTAACGTATTCAGTTGTAGCACAGCCATCGCGACGGAGTGTGCAAGCGGTTTTGCTCTCGTTGCAGTTTTGCTTTCAATTTTTTGAATTAAAAGTGTTTTCTTATCGGAAAATTTTATGACAAAAGTGATTGTGGGCCGATTTATAAAATGTAGGGTCGAAAATTCTGTGAAAATTTAGGAAAATTGTGGGAAAAATGTATCAGTGATCTCGTCATAATTCGCAACATAAAACATTTAACTTAAAGCTGGTTATAAAAGCTCAGAGGGTTTTGAGGATTTTGGTGGACAAAGTTTCGAATCCTAAGCCATTTTCCCATTTCTGCACATTCTAGAATCCGTTTTGATTAATTTTTCATTCTTCTCGCAATCCTTGAATTTCATTTTGCTTATCGAAGTCCGTTCGCACACCAAAAGGCAAATCCGACCATTGATTTTGAACCCAAATTTAAGCCACGAGAGTGAGAAAGAAACGCAAAGCGATAAAAGAGAAAAACTCCAAACGAAAGTGAAACTCGCGAGATGTTTTAAGCCGCACGGTTTCGCTTTATTTTTGTTTTCTTCTCGAGCGCAGACACTTGGTGGGAACATTAATCAGAAGACAGGTAACGAGTGAGAAAGACTTTTTTAACAATCGAGCTGGTCATTTCGTAATCAGTGAAGAAGCTTCAAAAGCTTCTGCTTTTACTTGTTGAGCGGAATCTTTCAACAGCACGAAACTTAATTACTGACTCGACGTCGCTCGGTCGTGGCGACCTCAGGAGCTTCACTTTGGGAAACAATAAATTTTATTCGCTCAGTGCTAGCCCAGCACTGTTATTATGTAGTTAAGGTCTTATGTCGAGTGTGCATACATCAAATCGTCGTGACATTCCACCGATCGCAGCTAATGATCCGCGACCGATCTTATGAGCATCATAAAGTTTCAATTATCACGTACGTCGAGGAAATAATTAACTTATTTAGCGAGATGCTCATTGTAAATTATGCCGAAAAATTGCGAGTCAATTAGGAACAAGCAGCAAATTAATGACTCGACTTGAATGTTTGCATTGTTCTTCGTTCGATGCTTCCACTTCGACACGTTCCATTGAGATGGCGAATCAGATATGAAAGCAAACAATTGACGTTGATTGTTTGAGAACACTTTGCAAGCTTGGAAGCTTCACTGATTGTCTTGAGATGCATCTTGATTGGAGGCATAAAAAGAGATAACTGAAGAGTGCTCACTGCATGAGTAGCACTGATTGTAGGCACTGGCAATCACAGATTTTATGAATGAAGTTTTAGTACCTTTCAGAGAGTTTTTGACGTTTACGAGAGATGAGAAGTCGATAAGAATAGTTAAGAGATTCTGCCTAGTCTTATCCCGTGGTCAAGTAGACGTCTCAAAGTGCAGTTGAAGTTTGCAACTTTCCGGAGAAGATTTCAATGATCAATTCCCCAACGTTTCTTTCTAACTGATTGCGAGCATCTGTCGATAGATTCTGAAGGCTGCTAGTTAACGAGAGTATCTTTCAACACTTAGCGAACGTTCTTACTTTCATTTTTGCTTCTCAATTAGCATCGATGCTTACTGATGGCTAATTACATAACTCACGGACGCTTAACGAACTTAACGTGCGCAAATATTTGTTTTCGCTCTCGCGAATCTCTTGAACCTGAAAGGCGAGAAGAAGGCGAGACAGCGAAGACTGATGATCAAGTCGTTTCAATATCAAATGCAACACGAATTGAAACGAATTTTCGCTCTTTCCAATTTCTTCGGCGCGCTCAAGCAATTTGGATCGTGCGAATTATGAAACTTATGCAACGCTGCATCGAGCAACATAATTTGTGTTCGTTAATGAATTTTCCTCATAAATCGTGCTCGATCGACACCGAGAAATGGCTTAGCCAGCGACTGATTTGCAATCGTTTATGGAGATCAACCAGAATCGTAACGGATTCAAGGTCGTTGCCATGCACTCGTTGGCGATTGTACAACCAAAGGCGAGACGAAGAACTTGCCGGAATAGAAATCTCACGAGTAATCTTCGACCGCTGAGCTGCTAATTGAAAGATCATCGAGTAGCTCGCTTCAAGCTTAAGCAATGTGTTGAGAACCAAAATAATTCTACGAAGCTAGAAACGATTCTATCGTAGTTATTTTCGCGTGCGTTAGCTCATGAAATGTTAGCGCCAGACGAAAACACTCGTTAAATGCTACTCAACGCAAATATCTCGACGCGGTTCCTCATTCTAGTTTGTCTATTGGAGGTGAAGCAGTGGCTTGTTGCTAAGTAACTTATCGAAGCTGCGACCAAGTTGATTAATTTGATATTTGCTGGAAACCGAAACCGTTTGATCGCTCTTTGATGGCTTTCGGGGCTGCGTTCTCGAAAATGATTAATGGATGAGACTCATTAAGTCAAACATTCTTAAAGCGCCTAAGCTATCGAGCTATAAAGTTACACAATCATCGTCAATAACTGTAATCTGTCTAAGGAATGAGCAAAGCCTTAGAAGCTATAAATAAAATGTTTTCATCAATCGCTGTGGCTGGAGTGAGCTGAAAGTAATCAGTATCGATTGCATTGTGAGGAAATCTGTAACTTAATTAAATTGAAGTCACAATTAGAAGGCAAGCGATCAAGACTCGCCAGCGGGAAACGTTTGTAGGTCGCTTGAAGTTGCCCGCCTGAAAAATTGTGCAAAAGGGGTTGAGAGAAGGCGAGGCAGCTTTACAAATCCGCGAATTCTATAGCGGATCCTAACTGTGCTTGCGGATTCTTTACTGAAATTCACGATTTGGCACAACCTGTGACACCTTTCCAAGCATATTTTCGCTATTCATCAACCTCAGATGTAATAATCAACTCACCTCACTGAACTAGCGACCTATAAATTCCGTTCGCCATGTGATATTAGGTCGCCGCTCCACTCGGAACCAATTCGCATTGAAGCAAAGCCGCGATCATAAGTGCAAAGAGAAGCATAAACTCATTAATTTTCAATCCGTGAAATTGGTTTTTTAAGCGGATTGTCAAAACACCAAGGCTCGGAGAGGTTTCATTTATCATGTGCGCGCTTCAATCTCCGCACGAGTAATTGAAGCCCAGCATGGAACCCTCAAGACGCTTACACAACAGAAGTCTTTTCGGAAGAGCGACGACAAACTTGTTCGGTCGTCTATTTAAATCGGAGCGGCCAGAATTTGAATATATTTGCATGCTGCCGGCTTCGGCTTCTACGCATCGAAAGCTTCTTGGCAAACGCTTCATGTTTTGCAGTTGCGAGACGACCACGATGCGGGCCAAAGCTAACTCTTTATGTCAGTAATTAAGTTGGCTTGGCATTTCATGGACGGTTTCATCCGATTCGATCCGGACTAATATTTGAATGAGCATTCAATTGAGTTTGTTGAGACCTCAACTGAAGGATTCGGAGCCGTCGCTGTTGCTGGAGAAATAATTCAAATTAGAACGCGCAGAATGAAGTGGCTTAATTAATTGACGTGAGTTCCGAAACTGGAGAGACGATCGCCCACTTGTTGCCGGTGGAAGTTGTCGCAATAAAAGTTGAGCGACTTTGTAAATTCAAAATTCTGGTCCACTTGAAGACGTTTATGGGATTTACGATGTTGATCAATGATCTTTTAGTGGGCTGGCTTGTCAAGTGATGGAATCATTTCGGATTAACGCAGAGTAAACGAACCTACGAAGCCTTGAGAGTTGATTTTGAGAGAAGAGACTGACGTCTTCCCAAAACATCAACAACAAACAACCAGTCTTTGTCTTGTGATCTTGATCGTGAAAATCAGTCCGGTCGGGAGTGGCTGTTAATTTCCATAATCGACTATCGTTGAGAACGTCCCGGCGATAACGATTCAAGCAGGTTCCTTCTCTCCCTAGAAGGCCCGACACAAGCGAAGATGACCGTTTGAATATAGGAGACGTAAACAGGTTTGAAAGTTCATATAGCAACGGACGATCCCCAAGAATGTTGCAAAAACTGTTTTCATGGAAAGATTTGAATGCGCGAAGCGACTCGTCCGACGAGATAATGAAATCGCGAAATCGCTTTTCAAAACATGCAAATCGAGAACTCAAAACAACTTTTTGTTGTGCTCGCCGATGACAAATGACGCGATTGATACGAAACCAGCGGATGATGTTCGAGTCGACACTTAAGCTTCTTGATATCAAACGTGATCGTTACATGATGGCACGGTTCTTTCAATACGTTCAACTACGAATTTCTAAAGTTTAACTCGTAACTTTGAGGCTCAAAGTTTAAGCTAATAATCAGCCCCCTTCCCCCCTCTCCTCCCCTTTAAAATATTAAGTAGTAGAAGAACAAAGCTTTACAGTGAAGCATCATCATTGAACAATGCGCGAATCCTCATTGTGAGCCAACGAGAAACATGTTTTTTTAATATTATTCAAATTAATATTATTTTTAAGGTCTGCGACTCTCCGTGCACAACAATTAATGTAAAAAAGTTGTGCGCTCGACCGAAGTCGCTTCCATTCGACCTTGACACGATTGCAGAATCACCGTAAACTTCGCGGAGAGAATTTCGCTTCGAGCTATAAATGAATAGCTTAGAAATCCCAGCAGAATAATCTTGGCGACTGTGATAGTCAGCTGCTTCGTTCCGGGGCTAATGACATTGAGTTCCTTCACTACAACCGGCGTTGGCGTTGCTTTCTTCAACTATTGCACAACTGAACTCGCCAGCTGAACTGCGAGCTGTAATAACAATTTCAAATTTACGATCCGAGGCGCCTTGTTTCATCTATCGAGCAATTTACACCTCTTCGCACTGTAATTCCAATCTATTCGGTTTAATGATCGACAAGTCGTCACTCAGCTTAAAAGGCTTCTCTGAAATTATGATGTTCAGCTTTTTAATGTGCAGTGCTTCTCGAACGGACTAGAGAATCGAGCTCAGATGCTAGAGAACTTCATTGTCATCCCTAACAGTTTGAGGTCAGAAACATTTCTTTCGAGAATAGTTTGTGCAACACTGAAGTTGATTTCTTTCTCTAAACTATCTTTGTAACCAAAACTCGAGCCATGCTTAGCTCTTTCTCTTTCGCTAATCATCCGAAGATTCTTACATAAAAATTCGCGACACAAAAACCGCCAGACACAATAAATAAAACCAAACCTGGAGAGAGAACCAGGATCTGTTTTGTTTTGCTTCACTGTTCCGTCTTCTCGCTATGGAGTGGATCAATGAACTTGAGATTTTGAGCAAAGAATTCGGAAGTTTCTGAGGAAATAATAAGGTACTCGATACTCTTTGTTCTTCGTCATGTGCGTTGCCTTGGCCCATGATCAGTTAATGGTCTAATAATCGCGGGTATTAACAATCATCATCGAGTCATAAAATGTTTAGACAAAGTTTCCTTCGCTGCTGCGGTGCCGTTGCGGTCCAAACAATTGTCACTCTCGCCTGACTATCGATTGGGGTGTCATTAAATTTTATTTTCATTAAACGGCAAAAAAGAAATAACAAACATGACTCGCTGACCCACTTGCGGGCAATAAAACTATTAAGACTTTTGAATATCGCGCGGCACATTTATCTTATTGTATTGGAGAAGTGTCAATGCTATTGAAAATCGTTGTGCAACTAACGGACTTATGTTTTCGCTAAGCGAGCCGAGATCGATTGCTATCAAGCTGCGCAGCTGCTTGGCGATTTTTCCGGCCCTTCGTTCGTCTCTGATGGATCGAATTTAATATGTTTTAGCAGACATCAGAGATGTTTACCGACTAACTTAACGATCCGCGAAGTTAATCAAGTCTTTCATCTCACAAAATCGATTGTTTGTTTAGTCGACTGCTGATCTCCAATGTTTATGCCCAAATCGGTCGTTTACAAGTCTTTAACATGAATGTCGCATCGATGGCTAAGCGTCGACAGGTTAAGCCCAAACTGAGCTCTCGAAGCCTTCGTGTCGTCGCGCGATGCAAAACGGTAATCTTGAATGAAGCGGTCGAGAGCCCACAAAAAACTGCAACGTTTCGGACGAGCATAAATTAAACTTTAGCCATGTCCGTTAGACCGCCGAGCACGACGCAAGAGCTGTGAACTTGAAACTCACTCTGACAGCTGATAATCAAAGACTGGCGGGCCAGATGCCACTGAGACGGGTTCAGTCATTCTTCGACAGCTTTTGTCCGACCAATTTGGTTAATTAATGCGAATGAATTTGCACGAGAAATTTTACGATGTAAGTGAATGCTGAACAAACAAATGAACAAACAAGTTTTTGGTGGCTGAAAGGTCACGTGCGACTTAGCAATGAAATTCGATTTGAGTCCGATCGAAAGGTTCACCGACCCAACTCGCGCTCGAAATCGGGGAGTGAGCGCAATGAAGGCCAACATAGCTCGTATTCTTTAATTGTTCCTGCTCAGTGGGTCGTCAAAGCTCAGAAAGGAAACATTGACGTGAAAGTTGGTTAAATCTGTTGGAACATTTTCGATGTCAGAAGGGGAATAATTTTCTTTGATTAGCAAACTAACAAAGCTAGTTAAGCTCAAGAAGATCTGAGATGTTATCAGCTAGAAAATTGATTTCGTCAGAACCCTCTCAAGCTCCCAACGAGTTGACAAATTCGATGATGAATGTCATTCAGTTCCAGCTTCTCAGTGAGTCACAAACCCACCGAGTTGGTCACGAGTTTCACAAAAGTTCTAGAGGAGACAGACAACGAAGAAACGAAGAATAAATTTTCCGGAATTCGGGGCATTAGTCGAGAAATCACTAGTTCAACTCGAGAACGAGATTCTCGTTTTATTGCCGAGAAACCAGCTCGTCTTCTGTTTCGTTCTTGCTCGTCCTTTGTAATTGGAGTTAGAGATTCATCTTATTTGTTTACGAGAGTCGGAATTGCGCGTCTGGCTAATAGAGAAGTCGCTGACACGTGCCACATACCAGTCATGATATCGTATGCCAATAATTGGAAATTTCGCAACTCGACATTGAAGGCCTCGGGCTCGATGTCATCGTATTTTTCTCGCTGCGCGCTGTGATGAGCTCGAGCATTATTGGCATACTTAATTTCATTATTCCGCATGAAGTCTTCGACATTAGATGCGCTGTGAATAACGTGCAGAGCTTCGATTGATATTCCGCGGCGATCGCGAGCGAGCTTTTGTGTTGGATACTTCGTCAATTGTTATCGTTCTCGCTTTGAAGCTTAGCGCCGTTTGGTATTTTCTGAGTAACATTTTTCGTCTCCTCGCTCGCTGACAACATAAAAAATCTTCATAAAAACTTAATCAGCCCGCGAAGATAAAAACACAGCGAGCGAGTTTTTGAGGCGAAACCTGACTGTCGACTTTTACAGCTCGAGCTTTGTTTTGGTTTCAATGGCAACGCGATCGCGAAGCCGAAAATAGCAATCGCACCCTCTTCAGCCGAGAGTGCCAATGTCCTGATGATGGCCCGACGAGCCGATAACATTGAACGGAGCGATTGATATTGATTGCCGAGTTGAAAGACACTCGATCATGCAAAATCTTTTAATAGATTCGGACGATATGCAAAGCTGCGGCGACGAGGATGTTTACGAGTGAACTCCTTCGGCGCTGTTCTCACGGCTGGCTCGCAGTAATAAAAGCTGTGGTTCTTAACTGATAATTGGTTTTTAACTGCCGAGCCACCGTCGCTATTCTGCGAGCAGTTCAAAAGCCCGTGGCTTAATCACCGGCTTACTCGATGTTGCTGTCGTGATTTCATTGAAACATCATCGTCAGTTATACCGAAGAGCGTTTGCGGCCAATGAAGACGTTTAGCAATGAATTAGCGATGTCGCCAAGGGAAACTTTTTCACGATCTTCGATCCAAGTAATTGAATAATCGTCTTTTGGGGTGCTTGGAATCAAGGTGAAATGTGCAATGATGGCTTCAACCGACGTGTCCGTTCTCGAGCACGCGAAAGCGATTAACTGACAGACAAGCGCTGATGCAATCACGACGTCTTGTTTCGTCTCAAATTAGAGCAACGCCTCGAATTCAATCACAGGGCTGACCTTTCCAGTAATTCTCGCCTACGGAATGGCAATTCAGAAAAGTCTTTCCGCATCCGATTCTAATAGCACGCGGTGTAGCTCGATTAAATTGACGCGACTGGCCCGCGAGAAGCTACATTGTTGTCGCCTGACACTTGCTCGCCTTGACGTTCGCCGGTATCTTTTACGATACGTCTGGCTGTGGAATTTCGTCACCTCGTTCGACGTCACATGTTAAGCCGCTAATTGACAACCGAATCTTTTCAGATGGATCACTCAAGATCCTGGTACATTCCGCGGCCTTCATTGAGCTCCAGTTCGAGCTCGAACACAAACAAAAGCCACGATTCAATCAGATGTTATCACCGCGATAGCGAAGTGATTGACGTTGATCGGACGAAGCAGAAGAAGAGCCAAGCTTTGTCCACCGCATCATCATCACTCTCATCTAATCGCTCGAAGAATCAAATCCACAAGGAGACGTGTATCGATGGTGATTGCGACTCTCCGAAGCGGGGGTCGAGGTCTTCACAAGGATCGTCAGACAGCGAGCAAAGTATTCATGTGAGATAGCAATTCAAATTAGGTTCACCAAACTCATTTGACAATCTTTACAGAGCGCATCATCTCTTCTTCTAACCGTTGCGAATCTAGAAAATTTCGCGAAGATCCAAGAGCAGTCGCGACATCACCTGTCGAGTGCCATCGGCAACATCTCAAGAATCCAAGAGTCGTCGACCGTTAACATTCACCCCAACAATTTTATATCGCCCGCTCACTTTAAATCCACCAAAGAACTCGATCAGCAATCGACGGCCAGCTCAACGCATTTCACAATGGTCAACGGCTTCGGCCGTGAGACCAAGCGAAAGTCGAGCTACATCTGCAAGCGAAGCCAGCAAGTGTCGATCTTGATCATCACCATGAGTGTTCTGTTTTTAATTGGAATCTCCACGGCTGTCATTCTACTTGAAAGTGAGTGAACGATCGACTCTTTATGCAATGTATAATGAACCAATTTGCTTTCTTCTGCAGTGAGAAACCGTGAAATGCCTCGATAATGTTCCACTTTTACATCAATCTACTTAATTTATAATAACATGTGTAATTAAATTATGCAATAACGATTCCTTTTAACATTTATTGTGATTTTAGCCTTAAACAAATAAACAAATAAAAAGCCTCCGAAACTCATCGAGTTGTTGTTCATAAATCAGACGCAAGCGACGATTTCCCATGTTATAAAAAATCGCTGGCTTCTTAAGAAATCAAACAACTTCCGCACATTCCCAGTGACTTATGATCTAAGACTTATTGCGCAATAAAATAGCTCGCGAGTGTTGGAGATAACAGCGAGCGAGCGAGACGAAGCGTCTTCTCCATCTTCGGTTACAACGGAGAATCCAGAATGGTCAGCAGACCACGCGCGGTTGAATAATCTTCGCCGAGCGGGCCGCACAAGAAAAGAAAGTTTCGCGTTGTGAGACGTTTGCATAATTTAATTTTTATATAAAAAGAGACAAATTTATTGTTGCCAAGCTTTAACCCCGCGATCATCATCGAAATACATTCCATTGTTTATAAAGCACTCACTCAAAGGTCGCTGCTCCTTGTACGATCGACAGAGTTTTTACTTCAAAATGTATTGAAAAATGATCGCAACGAGTACAATGACGAGAGCTAAGATGATAAACAGAAGCCGGCGCGAAGCTGTTTTCAGCGACACAAGCTCGTCGTTAGACTCAATGACGTTGTCAGCCTTTTCTTGTCCACATGATCCGAGTTGTGCGATAGCCTCAGCCTTCGTGTTGACATCGCCGGCAGACAGATTGATGCCTAGGATGTCCATCGTCTGCTTCACTGTCGTCTCTTCCGTCTCGTTCTGGAACAAATAGTCCCCGAAGTTGATATTGTTTATGCCGATAGGGAAGAACACGCGTCGAGGAGGAATCGTGCTGTTGACGTCCTGATCAGTTCCGTCGTCATTCCCGCCGTCGTCGTTCGCGAGTAATGCGTCGTAGTAAATTTGCATTCTCGTTGTTAGCGAGCGGATGATGTCACTCCTTATGTAGGCTTCGACCTCCGCAACTGAGTTGCGTGACGAACCATAAATTCTTGAGCTGATCACGCCGGTGTAGAGCGCCAGACTTTCATTCGGCTTCAGCGTTCCCTCGTCGCTTTTCGCTAATTTAGGCTGGTAAAGGATCACGGATGAGAGTAAAGTTAATGTGAGAACATTTTAAATGACTCACCACTTGGCTGAAGATGGTCACTTTGACTTTGCACGCTCCACTTTTGTTTTGCTTGTTGATCTTCTCGAGCGTGTCCTCCTTTTCCCAAGGCTCGCCATTGAAGAACAATAAGCTGCTGTCTAGGTTCTTCGCGATTATATCAATCGTGGCCATAACGTGTTTCTCGGTGTCGAAGTGATTGTTGGCGTGCGGCAAAGGAAAGTAAGTGTCAATATCGTAGTACGTCTCGAACTCTTGCCATTCGGGGAGCTTTGCGAATTTCCAGTCGACCGGACTGGCGCCGATGGCTTTCGATGGGTCTGACGATATCGTTTTGCATATGAAATTCTTGTGACTCGAAACATAGTTGAGCAACAGTTTATCGCCCTTGTCGAGTTCATCGGTGTTTGCGTAAAGTAAACCGTTTGAGTCGAGCGTGCTTTTGATGTCCATTAACACAGTCTTTAGCTTTTGCAGCGCAGCGTTATCTGCCATGATATTTTGCTCTGACACCACAAAGAGGCCAAGAATGTTGAGGCCGCCGACTGTCATACGAAGAGCGTTGAGCGCGTGCTCTGCCACTTGACTGTTCTCAACCTCAGACACGCTTGTTAGTTCTTGAGGGTCGTTGGTCTTCTTATCTGCTTGCGGCGTTCGAGCTAAATGCACAATAAAATCCTTTCCGTTTGGCACAATCTAAAATGTAAACAAACCATAAATCTTCGTGGATTTTTCTGGCAAATGGCAAACTTACTTGACCGATGATGAGGCCGATTGATAGCTTGCTTATTTGACCAAGTCCTGAGAGGAAGCTTTCGAATTTTGGATCGCATATCGCTTGTCGGCCCATGATGAGAAAATCCAGTGACGTGTGATGTTTCGAGTAATTGCAATTTTCCTTACTAAATGCGATGATAAACTGAGAACCTCCACTTGAAGAGATAATAGTAGATAGATATGTAACAGGTTATTACAAAATAATTTTAAATGTTCAGGTAAAACTCGAGTTAAATGAAGTTTCCTGAATTTACTCCGCAGTTTTGTATTTAAATCAATTTGCTTGTTATTGGCGAATTGGGTGAATTGACTGGAAATAAAAAACGGATTTGGAGGATTCGAAAATAATTTTTTAAAATTTCAAAAGTCGTTAATTTTATAAGCGCTGCTTTTGAGCTTTCGATTTTCCCTGGCGGTAGCTTAAAGTCTGTGATAGAAGCAGCAGCTTTACCTTCTCTGATTAAATCGAGGTTCCTTCCCCAGTGTTGCCACTGGATCCAGAACGTGGTCTTTCCTGATTTTGCCGTCGTCATCTGAGACCTCCGCCCCCAACGCAAAGGCGCTTTCCAGGCTGCTTCTCCTTCTCGCTGGCCATAAGCCTTCTGCAATGTAAACTTTCCACTCTATTCTGATTCCACAGACATGTCGAATTGTTCTTTAAAAATTATTTTAATGTTACAAATTTTCATAAATATTTACATCAAGATTTTAGAGGTTTTGTTTAATACAGCAGAGACATCGTTCTTAGTTTGTTAAAGTGTTGTTGTCGCAGAGTCCATTGCTACAGTTATTATTGATAATTGACCAGATGAAATCAACATAATTAGTGAGTTTAGTGTAGATGCCGAATTTGTTCTTCTTCCCGCAGCCGTCGCCGAAGCTTGTGATGCCATAAACTGTCCAAGGCTTGTTCGTTTTATTTGAATCGCGACATAGGATCGGACCACCTGAGTCTCCGGCGCATGTGTCACTGTGAAAATAGATTTCGTTGGCAACGCGATCATTAGACAGAGAATTGAACTTCACTCACACTCGGTTGGCACCGGCACAAAACATATTCTTGGTGATAACGTAATCATAGTAGACGCTCTTGCATGACTCATTAGAGATGATTGGAACTTCTGCCTCGTGCAGAACGTTCGTGCCTGACTCGTCCGAGTGCCGGCGCTTGCCCCAGCCAACGATTTTACTGAAAAATAATTCGGCAATAAATAACAGCCGCGGCTTTTCGCCTCTAATGATTACCATGTATGTCCAACTGGCAGTCCAACGGATTTTTCCGGCAGACACGCGAAACCGATGTAATGAGATCTTTCGACCGTTTTCGGCAGCCTAAGCAAAGGCGTTCGAGATAATTCAATTAATAATCATTCAAGATCAGGTTTTGTCGTAAAGACTTTACTTTAACAACGCGATATCGCTGTCCACGGTCTTCTTGTTGTATTTCGGATGCTTGATCGCCGTCTGGATGCGAAACTCGATCTCGCTTCCATCTCTGACGTTCAAGTTATGTTCGCCAAGAACGACGTAGAGGCGTTTTCGGACGCAATGACTGGCTGTGAGTTCAAAGGCGTTAATGAGAGATTGGCTTTCGATGACGAAGCTTACCAGTTAAGATCCAGTTGGGAGATATGAGAGTTCCACCACAGAAAGCTTCTTTGAATCGGTTGAGGATCGCGACTTGCCATGGCCACTGGAAGGCGATTTTGAAAGTCTAGTTCTCAGTTCCCAGTCAACGACACTCACCTGAGCACGCCGCGAGGTTTTCCCTCCGATGATCTTCAGCGCAAAATCGTTGTTCTTGTTCCTAATCGAAGGAAAGCCGCACTGAAAGTTCTGGGGTTTCGTCTCAGGGTTGAGCTTGGGTTTTCTCTTCGACCCTGAGCCGTTGCCGCTGGTGCCATAGAAGTTTGGCGAAATCGTATTGGCCAAGGGCGACTCTGTTCGTCGTGGGACTTTCGGCGATTTTGTCGTCGTTGGTTTCTGAGCGTCGATCGATCCAATGTTGCTGATCTGTGAGCTGATCCACTCCTCGCAGAAACTTCCTTCTGTGTAGCAATAAGCGATCTCTCGGATTATGTCGTTGCCACAGACTTGTCGGGCGTGCGGCCGACACTTTTTGTAACGCCTCGTCACGCACTTTGGCGAGCATTTGCTCCATCTGCTCCATTTGCTGTAGTTGGCGAGCGGCTTTCTTGGCATCTCAAAGACGGCTTTTGTCTTAGCCCTGTCAACAGTTTTGGTCGTGTCGACGACGTAATCCTCGTCGTATTCAGCTTCATCGGACTCGTCTTCATCACCGTATCCCGTCCTTTTCTGACTTTTGAGCGCCAAATTGAGAATGCTCAGGTTACGCGGCAAGAAGAATTCTTGCTCAATGTCGCCGAGACCTCCCGAGCTGCGGTCGAACGACGACTGCTTGTGCCGATAATCTCCTTGCTTCACGACTTTCATGACTAATCGGTTGCCATCCGCAACGCTCCGCCGCTTCTTGCCGTTATAATCTTCGTCTTCGTCGTCGGCAATGTAAGGATCGTCAGAGTCTTCTTCAGGCGCTTTTTTCTTGCCCTTCCTCTCACGTTTATGATTGCCTTCCGAATTCGCGCTGTGATGCTGATGTCGATTCTTCTTGTGCGTCGCGACTGTTGGAGGTTTGCATCTTTAAACGAAAATTAAATATTTTTCCTCTTGACTTCAGCGAAAGCGAGAACTTACAAATCATCGAAGCACGGTCGCTCTTCGATCTTCTTCACGCTGCCACATTTTCTTCGACTGATGCAATTGCGAGAGCGTCGCTGCTTGCACTTCTTATCACAGTCGCTCCATGAGCTCCACGGCGAGAAGAGAATTAATTTCTTGTGGGTTGAAAGTTTGTTCGTCCGCCCGCTTAAGTCGCTATCACTGTTGCTGACTTCTAACGCGCTCAGATCGCTGGCGTCTTTCAGTCTTGTCGTGTTGATGGAAATCTGTGTGTGCTGGGTGCTTAAGTCTAAGTCGTTAATCTGCAAAGAAACGGAAGCGTCGTAAGTTTCGCTGGCAGACTTCCAAAGCATTAGATTCGGGGAAGTCGTTAAGTTTCAAACGACTTTAGCATGGAAATCGATTGACCAACCTTTCAACAAATTATCAATCTGCGTTCAAGTGCCAGCAATTAACGATTCAGCTCTTTTAGAGACTCGAGGAGTTTTCTGGCCCAAGCCAACTGATTGACCCCGAACATGAGCGATCCGTTAATTTGTTTCGCGAATCAGTCGATCGCCGAACTTTGGCAAAAGTTAATTTATTCGCTTCGCGACTTGGAAGAATTCAGTTTCAACGTGACTTGCTGCATGTGGGTGACAAGCGACGGAAAAGATATTTTCGAAAGTTTCTTTTACACAACGTCGACGTGGTCCGCTATCAAACAGAAACAAAGCAAGAAAACGATCGGAATAAATTGCGGAATTGCCTTTTAAAACTGGCACCGTCGAGCGAAATTGTGTTAGCTCACAAGTGATTTAAAAGCCTTAACTCGATGGTTATTGGCCAAAGCGAGACTTGCGGTGTTGTGTTTTGATTCTTAGTTTTATGAGCTACGTGAAGCGCGGGCTTAAGGAAGTGAGAAGTGATCGAAAAAGCTGACCACGCGTTTTAGCCTAGGTCAGTAGCGTGTCTATTCAAAGCTACCGTTGGCCAGCAATTTATTATTAAATAACTTTCGTTTTAACCCCCAAGCAACCTTCGAAAACTCATCAAACTTTTGGATTTAATCATTCGAGTCAACTTTATTCCAAAATTCATAATTTTGTATCGCACGTTTCCATGCTAACGTTCGAAATTGGCAGCCACTGCGCTATGAGTCCTATGAGAATGAAGCTAATGCAGGTCATTCCAATGCTAACCAGATTGAAAGCGGCTGGGAAGAACGTTAAAGTGGCAGCATAAACTGCCTTGTAGACCGGAGCGTAGCAAAGTCCTGAAATCGCTTGTACTGCCGCTGTTATGCTAAATACCTTACTGACTTCGTTCGGAGCTACAATCGTCGACATGATCGCTCTAAGTAAAGGTCCCGCTACAAGTTTGAAGAGAGAGGCAGCTGAGGCTACGTACAGGTGCCACGATTGATAAGACACCGTTCTGATGAGAGCCTCTAAAAGCACTGAAGTCATTGCAAGCCCTGCCAAATTGAGATCAGACATGTGCAGGGACTTCTTGAGTAAACCCATGGCGATTGCAGACCCGAAAACTATCACCAGCATTGAAGCCGCCAAGTAGAGCGTGGAGTCTTGGTAAGTCCAGCCAAATCCTTGCCGCACGAAATAATAGAAAACTGTTTGAGATCCGAGATTGACGAACGAATTTATCACAAAAATTAAGCCGAGACAGATCAGAATTCTCCTCTGTCTGAACGGTCTTCGTCGCACGCAAGTCTCGTAAGACTCTTTTAACTGTTGAACCGTGAATAACGCTTTGAACTGTGTCACTACTCCGTCGTCTTTCACATCGCTTAACGACTCCTTAACAAATATCAACGTTATCATCGTTGCAATCGCTACGCATGCAAAGGATATTCCGAAAACTGTTGTTACGTTGGTGAGCTTGAGGATGAAGCTGCTGCCACCAAGGCCGAACAAGGCCCCGATGAGAAGAAGCGACTCGATTATGGTGAACCGACGCGAGCGGCTGTCTTCGTCAGAGATGTCAGTCGAGTAACATAATATCACAGTTTGGAAGGTTGGTAGTCCGCCCGTGATCATCATCGGAAGCTGCGCGAAGAAGTAATTCCACGGACTGTTCACAGCCACGTTATCGTTGAGATATGAAACGAGAGTGATCAATCCCATCGAAACCGTGAAGCCAAGGAAAAGTCCGTTGAGCACTTTCTTCCTTCCATAAGTGTCCGTCCACGAAACGAGAAACAGACTCAAGATTGTTGGGAAAACCGCGTTGAAAACTGATATCGTCATCAGAATGTTCAAGGCGTAAGGCTGGATCTTTTCCTCTACTGTCTTGTTCTTGTCATCGAGGTGATCACAGACATCTGAATCGTATTGATATTGGTACGAACACGTCTGCTTTAAGACTTGATTCTCGACTAAGGTCATCGACGAATACCAGCCAAATATCAGAAGCAGCAGCGCTGGTTCAAGTGCCCACCTTGGCTTGTTCTTGTCGACTTCAGGTGCGGGAAATTTCTGCTCAACTTCCATCGCGACTTTATTGCTCTGATGATTATCCACAAATGAACGAGAAACGCTTCACGTTCGCTCCGATTATTTACTTTTCACGAGTGTTCTTAGCGCTGTTTGATTAGCTGAAAAAGTTTGGGGTAGCTTTTGATAAAAAAATTTAGCAGAAACTGTCGGAACTTCATCTTGATCAGTCAAATTTCTTTTATTTGAAGACCCAACTCATAATTTTGTGACGCAAGTTTCCTTGTTTGTATTTATTCTTGGCTGCCACTTTGCTATCAGAACGATTAGAATGAAACTGACGGCGAATACTCCCACACTTATCAGATTGAAAGCGGCTGGAAAATAGACTAAAGTTGAAGCGTAGACAGCCTTGTAGACCGGCGCAGATCCTAGACCTGATATTGACTCAAAAGCTGTTGTGATGCTGTACACCTTGCTGACTTCTCTTGGAGTTACAGTGGTCGACATAATTGATCTCAGCATGGGACCAGCGACGAACTTGAAAAAGGCCGCAGTTGAGGCTACATAGAGATGCCACGGGCTGCTAGCAAAAGTTTTAATTAAAGCTTCCAAGAGCATTGAAATGATTGAGATCGTCGACAGTGACAGGTCAGTCATGTGGAAGAATTTCTTGAGAAATATAATGGCGATGGCAGCTCCGAAAACCGCAATTAACATTGAAGCTGCCATGTAAAGCGTTGAGTCCTGCAAAGTCCAACCGAATCCTTGTCGAACGAAATAGTAAAACACTGTGTGTGACCCACTGGTTGTGAATGAAGTTAGCACGACCACCAAGCCGATGGAGAGTAAAATCCTTCGCTGCCTGAAAGGCCTCCGCTGCACACAAGTTGAATAAAATTCTTTCACGCTATTCAACGTGAAAATCGCTTTCATCTGTGTCGTCACTTTGTCACCTTTCACAGCATCGTCGATTGATTCCTCTACGAAAGCAAAATTAATCAAAGTTCCAATTGCTATGCAGGCAAATGAAATCGCGAAAACAACTGTCGCGTTGGATAGCTCGAGGACGAAGCTGCTGCCCGCGATTCCGACTAAAATTCCGACGAAGAGAATCAGCTCAAATATCGTGAATCGTCGTGATCGGCTCTCTTCGTCAGTAATATCAGTCAGGTAGCAAAGTATCACAGTTGTCAGCGTGGGCTGTCCTCCCGATATCATCAGAGGAAGTTGTGCGAAGAAATAATTCCACGGGCTGTTCACAGCGACGTACTCAGAGAGATAAGAAACGATCGTGATCCATCCCATCGTGATCGTGTAGCCGAGGAAAAGTCCGTTTATAATCTTTTTTCTTCCATACTTGTCTGACCACGGGCCCAAGAATAAACTCAGAATTGCTGGGAAGACCGCGTTGAAAATTGTGACAGTCATCAGAACGTTCAAAGCGTAAGGTTGAATCTCTACCTCGATCGTGTTTTCCTGGTCGTCAAGGTGATCACAGACGCTTGAATCGTACTGATACTTATACAAGCAGGTTTGCTTCAAAACTTGGTTCTCAACAATCGATTGCGAGAGGAACCAGCCAAAGAACAACAGCAGCAGTGCGGGCTCGAGTGCCCATCTCGAAACGTTTCTTGGCTTAGACTCTCGCTCGAGTTCCATTGCGACTTTATCACTCTCTTGCTTGTTCGCGATTGAATCAAAAGCTTTAGTTTTACGAAAGCTTAATATGTTTGTGAACATTGCACGAGTGTTACTTGAGTTTTGTTTGAACAGTGGAGAAACAAAAGTCATTGCGGGTGACTGTGGGTAGCTGGAGATATAAGCGCGCGCTGATAACAAAAAGTTTTAGTTGAAACTCTCGAATCATCTCGACTAGTAGAATTTATTCCATAGAAAAGTTCAAACTATAACTTTGTGTCACATGATTCTTTGCTTATTTTAGTAGTTGGCAACCACTTGGCTATGAGTGCGATTAAAATTAAACAGAAGACATTAACTCCAACGCTTATCAAATTAAAAGCTGATGGGAAGAACGTTAGAGTTGCAGCGTAAACTGCCTTGTAGATGGGCGCTGAACAAAGTCCCGAAACAGCTTGAAAAGCTGTTATGATGCAGAAGAATTTGCTGAATTCATTAGATGGCAGATTATTTGATATCATCGCACGCATTACGGGTCCGACAACTGATTTGAATAGAGCAGCTACTGCTGAGACATTCAAATCCCACGAGTTTTTGGCTAAGGTCTTCAACATTGTCTCCAGGAGCGCTGAAACGGCTGAGATCGCCGTTAGGGAAAGATCAGACATCTTCATGATTTTCCCAAGCACACTAATGGCCAAGGCGGATCCGAAGACCGTGATCATCATGGACGCTGACAAATAAATCGTACACTCTTCAACATTCCATCCGAATCCTTGTCGCACGAAATAGTAAAACACTGTTTTCGACCCAAGTCCAATGAAAGAGTTTAGCACAAGCACTAAGCCAAGGCAAAAGAGAATCCCTCTCTGCTTCAACGGCCTTCTCTTCACGAAGGTCTCATAGGAATCTTTCATTTGCTCCAGTGTGAATATCGCTTTCAGTTGAGCAGTCACTGTTTCACTTTTAACGACGATTGCTTCATCGACAAATATCCAATTGATAGCGGCTGAAACTCCCATGAGGACAAAGGCTATCGTAAACAAAGACGTTGCACTTATTATTCTCAATGTGAAGCCACTGGAAGCGAGTCCAAGGAAGCAGCCACTGAAGATAACAATTTCAAATATTGTAAACCGACGTGATCGACTGTCTTCATCAGTGATATCAGTCAGGTAGCATAAGACAACAGTTGTGAAAGTTGGAAGCCCGCCTGCGATCATCATCGGAAGTTGAGCGTAGAAATAATTCCACGGGCTGTTCACAGCGACGTGCTCGGAGAAATAAGAGACGACGGTGGTCCATGCCATGCTGATGGTGTAGCCAAGGAAAAGCCCGTTCAGCACTTTCTTTCTTCCATAAGTGTCCGTCCATGGGCCAAGAAACAGTCCTAGAATCGTTGGGATAATTGCTTGGAAAACTGATATCGTCATCAGAATGTTCAAGGCGTATGGCTGGATCTCTTCCTCGATTGTGCTGTAGTCGTCATCGAGATGATCACAGATGTTTTGATCGTATTGATATTTGTACAAGCAGGTTTGCTTCAGAACTTGCGTCTCAATGATGGTCGATGACAACGAAAACGCGAAGAACAACAGAAACAACGCAGGCTCGAGTGCCCAAAGGTACGAATCGCTTTTATTTGTCTCAGGTATTTTCTGATCGCTTCCCATTATCACTTTATCACTTCGATGATCATTCCCAATTGATTAACAAATTCGTTAGCTCCCAAAGTACGTCTGGAATATTTAAGTACATAACGCAACTGTTTCTTGCTCTTCATTTTGCCAGTTGCGGAACTTCCATTGATTCAAGTTTGTGTTTATTCAATTGTATCTCTCAAATTTATAATTTTGTGACGAAAGTTTTCGTGTTATTATTTGAGATCGGTAGCCATTTAGCTAAGAGTGCAATGAGGATAAAACAAATGGAAAATATTGCTACGCTTATAAGATTAAAAGCAGATGGGAAATATGTCAGAGTGGCGGCGTAGACAGCCTTGTAAACTGGAGCGGCGGCAAGGCCTGATATAGACTCAAAAGCTGTTGTGATGCAGAATACTTTGCTGACTTCATTAATTGGGACGGTTGTCGAAATAACCGCTCGCATCATAGGCAAGGCGACTGACTTGAAAATAGCCGCAACAGATGCCATGTACACTTGCCACGATTCTTTAGCTACCACTTTTATCATAGCATCCAAAAGCATTGAGGTCACAGAAAGCGCAGTTAGTGAGAGATCTGACATGTGCAGAAAGTTCTTGAGTACACCAACAGCAAAGCCGGCTCCTATCAGTGTGATTAGCATTGACACGGAGAGGAAAGCCATCAAGTCTGGGAGGCTCCATCGGAATCCTTGCCGCATGAAATAGTAGAAAACTGTTTGAGATCCGGTGTTAACGTATGTGCTTAGTATCAGGATCAGACCGCAGCAGATGAGGATTTTCTTCTGGTTCAACGGCCTGCTTTGTGCGCAAGCTGCATAGAATTCTTTGAGTCGCTCGCAGGTGAAGATCGCTTTGACTTGTTTTGCAACGGGATCGCCTTTAACAACAGTGCTGAGTGACTCTTCGACAAGGAACAATCCGATTAAAGTTCCTACCACCATGCAAGTGAAGGAAATCGAGAAGACGACTGTCACGTTAGTGATTTTGAGTATGAAGCAGCTGCCAATAAGTCCAAGTAAGATTCCACTAAAAAAGCAAATCTCAAAGATGGTGAACCGACGTGATCGGCTATCTTCGTCTGTTATATCGGTCAGGTAGCACAAAGCTATAGTTAGGAACGTAGTTGATCCACCAGAAATCATCATCGGGAGTTGTGCATAGAAATAATTCCACGGGCTGTTCACTTCGACGTACTCGGAGAGGTAAGAAACGACGGTTATCCAACCCATCGTGATTGTGTTTCCAATGAATATTCCGTTGAGGATTTTCTTCCTTCCATACTTGTCTGACCACGGACCGAGGAAAACGCTTAAAGTTGTGCTCAGGATTGCGTTGAAAATTGAAGTCGTCATCAGAACGTTCAGGGCGTATGGCTGGATCTTTTCTTCCAACGATCCGGTTTTGTTTTTGTCGTCGAGATGAGTACACAAATCATTGTCGTAATTGTATTCGTATAAACATGTTTGCTTCAGCACTTGGTTCTCAATAATATTCATAGATAGAGAAAATCCAAAGAAGAACAGAATCAATGCTGGCTCTAGCGCCCAACGAGGCTGATTGATTTTCTCACAAACTTTTTTCTCGTTTTCCATTAACACTTTGTCCCTCGGATGCGTACTCACGAATGGGAAACTTCATAGATGCGACTACTACAAACTGGAGTTGTTTGTTCATCTCAGAAATACAGCTGGCGCTTGAAATAACAAAACAGAAGTCGTAGCTTCGTCTGGATCACCAGACAAAAAGCTCAAACATGTGGAACACGTAAAACTCCAGAGCTTTTTATATCCACGAGTCGTTGTCATTGGAACCAAGGAAACAGAGTTTGTTTAAGAGCGACGCTGGAGTCTAAGGTCTCTCGAAACGTGACTTCTCGCCGTCTGCAGTTGAGTTACGAGCCGAGCGACAAATGAAATTATGTTTGACCGTGTGTAACGGCCAACCACGCATGAAATCGCAAATGGAAGAAAATGGAAAACGACGAGACAAACAAACCATTATAACAACATTTACTTGTCGACTAGTTTCTAACTTCGAGATCAAATGTTGGATTTTGTGAATGAGTTGTAAGCTTGTGGGAGAGCGAAGCGATGTTTGGCAACAGTCGAAGACGACGACGAGAGAAGAAACAAATAAAAGTTTATTTTTTTATTTACTCGAATCGGTTAAGTTGGAGTTGGGCACAGAACGGTTGGCTCGCTCGTGTGATTTATGAAAATGTCTTCATTAGCGCTGGCGTTGTTAATTTGCAGCGTTCGTGGTTCGCTTGAAAAATGTGCCATCAAAGTTTATCTTTTAAAGCAAATTAAGGCGATCGATTAAAGACTCTTCGTCAGCAACAGTTTGGCCCAACATCGAGTTTTATTAGAGCGAAAGTTTGTCGTGGGGCTAGAGAAGATCGGCTGTCTAAAGCGTATCCACTTTCAAGAAGTGTTGGCGATGGTTTTTTACGACCCGACGCTGCTCCATTCAATCTGTCACTTCGAGAGGAGGAAATATGTTTATGCGCTGATGATTTATGGTTTGTTTGATGTTTCAGTTTTGACTAGAAGACCGAGATGAGTTTCTCATGGAGAATAAATTCTCATTTTATTTTGAGTGATGAAAATAGCTTTGACGCCCCTTCACTCCAGTTTTTTACTCTAAAATTGAACGCAAATGCGATGCATCATCCCGAAGCTAAACAAAGATAGATATTGCGACTACAAGTTGTTTTAAAATGCCAATCAGATAAATGATGAACGAGTCGAGTGCTGCGGAATGTTTAAAGTTAAACAATCTCAATCGAACGTTTGTCTGTTCGATAAAACTATTTAAGTTTTCCCATACGCGTTGACTCGGCAGACAAAGTTCGGAGCTAATTTATGCGGAGTAAAAAATGAACCCTGGAGAGACTGTGCTCTGAATCAGTTACGGTGGTTTAGGTCCGAGAGCAAGCGAGGAACGAATCAGATTAGCGCTTAATCTTATTAGACGAGGCATGTTGTTGAGATGTCGTGTTGAGCAGGTAAAGATTTAATTCGTTGGAAAGTCGTCGATCGTCAGAGCGCTTACTCTTCAATAAATCACCTCCTCGGACCGAATCAGGCAACGTTGAACTAGTTCAACAAAGTATGGCTTAGAGTGACTCAAAAGCGATTTTGTCGTAGGTTTATTTTGATTCATCGCTGAAGCGATAAAGTGTTTTGTGACACTAATTTGACGTTAATAATTCATTTGCTCGCTTGACACGCTCTTTGTCATTTTCAACAACTTAGTGCGATCCGGATGAGAGTGTCTGAAGTCGCTGGTAGATGATTTATCACAAGCTCCATTGAGTTCAATTCAAGGCCATAAATAAGCGCGCGACACGGCGATAATGGGAAGGTGAATCTCTTTAAGAATTTCTCCCTGCACTTCCTGATCCCTCGCGAAGGTTTTCGCAATATAATTGCAATTTATGTTGCAACTTCAATTCAAGTATGAGCACGATTTTAATCGCACTCATGCTGGGTTTTCGATTCTCCTTTCGCTTATTGCGAGCAATGATGTTGAATGAAACTTATTTCGGCTGACAATGAGTTATGGCAATTGCGATTAAGAATGCTCACTTACCTGAAAGCTATGGCCTAATGATAATATCACTAAGATACAGATGGCTCGCCTTACGCAACAGCTCGGGCTGAGGCTCTTACTTATTTTGCAATAATTGTCCATAATTCTTCTTACAAGCACTTGAAGTATTCAGTTTGCGACTAAAGCTGTTTTTCCATGAGAAGATCAATTAATTCTGGAAGTAAGTAGAATGAGCTTCATTAGTGGCAGGTTAAGTGAATCACAGGCTTAATTAGTGATCTTAGAAATTCAATTCTAGACGAAGATTTACAATTCCATTCAATAGGAAACGAAACGTTTCTAAAATTGATTTACTGATTGCAATTGCCGCTGAGCGTTTAGCTTGATTATTATTGCAAGCAACTACAGATTAATTCAGGAATTGCTTAATCTGCTGACGAATGTCGAGCAACAAACATCTGAGGAAACAATTAAACGTGCATTTGACCAAAGGAATCTTTCAATACGATACAGACTGCATCATGCAGTTAACGACTATTCGCTTGTTTAGCCAGCTGCTACTCTCCTTGCCCTAGTTATCAAACTGTTGATAATAATACGTGATCAATTTGTATTTAAATTTAAAGATTCCCAAAGCATTTGCTACCAATCGATTCATTTCTGAGTTTTAGTCTATGCTCGGCGGAACTTTTGTTCACCTTTTTTGTCACATTTTAAATCGTGATCGATCCTTTTCACATCACTTTAGCGATGAATCGATCCATTCAAAACGCGATACTCCAAATATCGGAAGGTCAACGGCTGATGAACAAAAAACTCTTTCAGCCAAACTACTCATTCAGTTTACGATGATTCTAATTTTAATTCACTGCGGCGTTGATTTAGTTAGCGCTGCGTGAAGTCGTGGAGATCAATATCGAATAGTTTCTCCACCCAAAAGACGACACGACGAGGCTGATCGCGATCGAGAAGCTCGGAACACAATTACAAATGCACTAAACGCCCATAAATTATTCATTAAACACCAGCAATAAAATGAATATTTCACAAACGAGTCTTCGAGCCTGCATCGCGATGGATTAATTTATCAGTTAGCCGTGCGAACGGAAAATGTGCGCGGCGTGAAATGAATGTTGGCATGTAAATTATGGCGAATTAAATTCAATTAATTAGCGATTTTTCATCGTTTTAAGAGAAATGTTTGTTTTGCTTTGACACAAATTTACATTTATAGTTCATTAGCATTGCTGATCTCCATCGCCGGATTCCTTCAATTCATCTCTCGCTAAACTTTCAAGCTTGAAAGGGAAAGTTCGTGGACGGCGTGGCGTGATTCGCGTGTGGCTCGTGATCTGAATTTAATTTTCTGGCCTAACATTTTTCAGTGCGCGTCAGAGTAGATGATCGAATATATTGTTATCAAGCGGAGCGTTGGTTCAACGACATGAAGCAACATGGCTCGCTCTAATCAAAATCTAAAATTTAGCTTGAAATTCAGAGGTTCTGGAATATTGCAGTTCAGATTTTGATTCACTTAGTCAACAAATTTTAATTAAAAGCTTTTACGACGCAAGACTTGCAGACTGCAAAAACATGTTCGCAGATCGCTGCTACAATCGTCACGTATTTCCCGGACATTTTCAGCGGTAAGTACGCTTTTCACACCTCGTTTCGTTATTGAGTCAATAATATTGACGTTCGGTTTGTGGAGATTCCAGAGAATCGAACTTCAAAGAGACTCCGAGATTTCTGTTCTTGCGAATCTCCTCCGACGTCTTCTGGTGTTGTTGACAAGCTCATTTCACGAGTCTTCAACTATTTGAAGTGGCAATTACCCGTACATGATCTCATCACTTCACCTTTTGCGAGAATTTAGAAAACAGCGAAACAACACCCGCGAACATTCTGATCTTCAAAATTCAATTTAATTCTTGGCACTGCCGCCTCGGAGATTCATCCGTCGCAAATTATGCAATTTTCCCCCGACGTGTCTTTGAACTATTTTAAAACATTTCATTCGTCGATTTCAGATCCACCGCTCTTGTTGTAAGCCCAAAATAGATTTCGAATCCGCGAAGAAGGAAACCCAAACAACAAAATCGCCAGACATCGCTAAAACTTTCGAAGCTTAATCGCGGCACTTGCTCGACAAATTAACTCGAAGATAAACCTAGTTTGTGCAGGTCAAGTGATCAGCACTCAAAGCTTTTCCGACTTTTCCTTGAAACTTTTATTACATTTTCACCGACCCATCAATCATCCGCATGCGAGTCGCTGTCGGCCAAACTTTGTTTTATATGTCACTTGTTGAAAAGATTTTTATGTTGCATTAAACGTTGTTAATGTTCTTCGTTCGTTCAACTCACAGTTTTACGATGCGCCCGAAATGTTTTTATGGGAAATTTTAAAGTTTTCCTTCTTCCTGGTTATTAAACTCTTTGCCACTCTTTCAAGAGGAAATTTTCAAAGAACACAAAAATTGTATCGCGACTAACTTTGCCACAAGAAAAATATTAGTCGACTCGATCGTTTCGCGGCTTTTCAACAACTGATTCAAGAGAAGGCAGGCGAGAGATTTTGTCGTGAGATTTGTGGTGAGTTCCGAGGCACGAATGAATGAAATGGCAATCTCTCGCTGATCTTCGAGTATTTTTTTCAATTTCCTCTCCTCGACATGATGCTCGGATCGCCGATAAAGCGCACTGTGCAATTGCAAACCGAACGGCAAAGACATTAAAGTCCCGAACGAATAAAATTAAGCTCACTGTTCGATCGAATGCCTTTGAGCGAAATAAATTTCTCGGCGCGCGATTTATATTCAATAAATGGAGTGTTACTACAATCGAACAGAGTTTTATTGTATCCCGAAAAAGGTGAACGCATTAAAGTGTTACTTCGATCAGCAATTGCATTGCTGCAACTTTTGTTGTTGAGAATCTGCGAGGAACCAGTTTTGATTTAAAGCGAGAACTCGAAACAAATGCGGTGCTTGATTACAAATCGCCTTTTGACTTCCGCTCTGTGTTCGTTCTTGGAACTGCGCTTCAAGTTGTCAACAGCGAAGTCTAACAGTCTCGATGCTCAATGTCAAGGAGAACACGAGTCTTTTGCCACTGATCAGTCAAAATCATTTAAATTCCAAATCGGTAGCGCTGCATTTGACTCTGTTGTTTTAAAATGCAAATCGAATTCGGCGTGGGAAACTGATTCAAATGTGTTCAATGAATTATCGATCGGAGTTTCTTCGATGGAAATTTGTCAGAGTTGATTTTTGATCGTTTGAATTACAAATGAAATTCGAAAGGAAGCTGCGACTACTTAGCGATGTTGATTTAAACAAACATGAATGTGAAGCTGAGTTCGAAACATGAATCAAACATGCTCAATTTATCAGCCAACGCATAGCTAGATCGGATGTTTTGTAAACGGCCCGGGCTACAACCATTTAGTTTTCAAAATACACGATGAATGAATCTACGATCATGAATGAAGCTCCGAATATTTCAATACGACTTCAAATGTATTCAGCGAAGCAGAGAGCGAATGCGCAAAGTTGTAAAACCAAAGTATTGTTCGTATTCGCTCCAAGTTGTCTGGCGGGCTCTTTCGCGATGCAAAAATATGTCATGGAAGGTGAGAGAAGATACGATTAATACTCATAACAGCTAAGGAGCAAACGCATTGTAAAGTTATTCTTATCAAAAATATGCTCGAGCTTCAGTTGGACAACATGTTTTTCTTTTCAGAATTTCACACCAAGAATTGCTGGGCTATCTCGAGTTGTGATTCTCAACAAAGCATCGAGCAGCCCACACTGATCATCACGTACTTGCAGACGCCTCCGAATAAACAAGCGAGTGGTTTTCTTGTGATTTAAAACAACAAGAGACAAATCTGAAGTTTAGTGCTGCGAAGTCGAAATTTATTCACTCTGAAAGTCTTTTAATTTCTTCAGGCGTCATCAGGTGCTTTCAAACATTTAGATAAAAATAAATAAGTTTTTTAACTTTTCATTCACAAAGCTGAGTTGAAGCCATAAATTTTCTTTTTTTCGCTGTCTCGCGTTTTGCTAAAATCTCGAAACGAAGTGAGAAAATTTTCATTTCACTCTACGCAAAAGCATCGATGTTAACGCAACGTCTTGCCGCTTCTCCAGCTGGTGACTTGACCTATGCAATAACTCATTATTTTTTACGAGCGTGAACCAAGAAGTTAATTTAATTAATAACTCTTTTTCCAGCCCATAAGCTCCGGTGAGCATCGAAGGCGAGAAAAAAGTTGCCGGTGGTACAAATCTTAATGAAATACCTTCGATGATTATCCACAAAGGTTCTTCTAACAACCATAAATTAAATATTTCTTTCGCGTCTCGTTTTTCTGCGCTGCCTTAATCACTCCCATGCTGCGCGATCAATTAATGTTGAAATATTTTTGCAGCATGTTGATACCGCAGCAAAAGATTAACTGCTTCCTCGGATGTGCTCTACGTCAAGGCTTTTCAGCAATTTCTTTGAGCGGATGAAAATCGCGTGTTATGAAGGATTGTTAGTCGAACTATTGTAAGCAGTTTGAACAGAAATAAATTCAATTTGAGAGCTTCGTCCGCTGAATGATTTCGGAAATCTGAAGAGAGAAAATTCACGCGTACTTAAGAGATTCTGTTCACAGCTTATGCTCCGCATTCTATTCACTTAACAGCTTAAGGAATCGTTCAACATTGACGTCAAAGGAAGAGGGTGTAGCTATTGCTTGACAAGCGGTTGCTAAGTCAAAATGAACTCAAAGCGATGTTGAGTTCTCAATATTATGAACGTCACTGTTAAATGAAACCGATCGATTACCAGTTGTATGTCTTCTGATCTGTTTGAGTTTCACACTTTGGCTCACGATACAATTACAACAAGACCGAAGTCGAAGGTCATCTTGTCACATTTTATCGTCGACGATAATTGATCTAAACGATCCAAACCTTATCGCTCATTACACAACTCACATGAGTAATTGATTGTTAAATGTCTCGATCACGATTTATCGATTTGTCTCGTTCCATGTCGGGGCAGCCGAGTTTGATTCCGCTGCTGCGCGCGACGACAATGAATAAATTTTCCGCTCGATTTGAATTCAAGAATTTGCTGAATGAACTTCTTGTTCCTCCGCGCTCGAAAAAGCTACGAGAATGTTTACAACTCTGTGTCACCCATCCGACGATCATAACTCTGGCGTGAAAGGTGTTATAAAGTTTACGAAAATAAACTTGCGAGATCAGACGGCAGATTTAATTACTTTTGTCGTCAGGTATGAAACTTGAGATGATTTACGTCGATCGAGTCTCGAACATTTCAATTACGAAATCAATTACAAACTCTGCGAGTTTATGACGTTCAGCCCTTTCTTCTCCGGTATCTCTCGCTACTGATCTGGCGAGAAGTCGTAAACAACGAAGATTTATGGAGGTGTAGGGCCTCCTCCTTACGCCATACAATCGACGATATTCCGAATGTCGAGAAATTGTAAATTGGAAACGTCATCAGAACGGGTCTGGGCCGTTTCGTCAAATGCTGAAGACAAATTAATTGTTCGGCCCACTCGACAAGCGACGATGTTCGAATGCATAAACATTCGTAGCGCAAGCTCTCGAGAGATGCGGACGAGAGCATTCGTCTCATGAATGATTTATAGAAAACACGGCGATCAAAATGGTCAGTTAGGTTTACTAACATCAAACGTCTGTTCAGGCTTTGAGATCGCGAGCCGACATGACGAACCAGAAAGATTCAAACCCTTTAATTATTTTATTAACAGATCTCGATTTGCTCGTCGAGTCTTGGAGACTGAAAAGGAGTTACTCAGTAGGAGTTGTAAGAATGGAACTGCTTGTTCGCCCGCTCCAAGACCCGGCCAGATTTGAATTCTGAATAAAATTTCACACTCGAGCGAACGGGGAATTAATGACGATGTGTTTCTCGTTTCGTTGATGTGATCTTTATGCACTTTGTGATGAATGGAACAACTTTTTCTTGCTCACCGTTGTGGAAACGACAAACGATTTTTATCAGAAACAAAACGATTCCGAAGAGAGAGAAACGCTTGTCTCGCAACATATGAAGCGCTGAACAAATACATAAATTACGAGCAGATTCAATTAGACACTTCAAACGAATTCTGAGGTTGATGCGGATGATTTAATATTATTGATGATGCATTTTGCAAACCTTGGGGAACTTATCGCCGGACGGAAATACTCCCGAAAGCGGCTAGAGTCTGGCAAGCTTAGCTCTAATCGATCTGCTCTAATTTCGCCTTTCGAGAGCCGATAAAACAAATGCCTGAATTTCAAGAAGCGCTGAGTCATTTCAATCAATGATTGATGTTGGAACAATCATCGATTAATCAATCACATCCGAAATAATTGATTGGCTCATCGCGATTTAAATAAAGAAATAAATTCCCGACGACAACTCGCCACTACTTAATCAGCTTGTAATTCGTCGTCTTTATTGTTTGCATTGATCCCCGACCAACCGAAAAATCCCAACACAGTTGTAACGATTGATAACTTAAACAATTAGCGAAATTTTGATTTCGTTTGTCAACGATCGAGAGTGAAGCTGGCAAATCGAAGTTTTTCGTCTCACTTGAGTGTATGCAGTGATAAGAAATATTAATTCACACGTTTCGGGGAAACTGGGTCGCGAGGGAGTCGACAAATTGTTTGCATACATTTCGGAATTCGTCTTAGAGTCAACCGTGACGTGCGTTATCGCTCGGGGAAGTTTCGCGCAGGAATTTTGCAGAATCAACAGCATTAGATATCAAACTTGGCGCTCTGCTTATCAGCAATCTATAAATCAGTCACTCGCGACACTTATCGCCACCTCAACAAGGCAATTCATAAACATGCGAAGATTATTCCATTTTTCTCACCTTACAGCACGTTTCACAAGTTATCCATTGCGATTTCGATCGATAAATTTCGTCAACTTTTCGTCAAATTTCGAGTTTTTAAATTTAAAATTATACAAAACTAAATTTCTTATTGATATTAAATATATTTCTTTCACTGATCCCGCGAGATATTTCAACGCACCACTCGATCGGTCTGCAGCGAAACGACAACTGAGCTTAGAGACGCGGGAACGAAGATTTCGTCGTGAGATTTTGTGGTGAGTTGTGATCTCTCTCGTTGATCTTTTCTCTCCTCGCGCGGTTGCATTATGTTGGATTAATTGTGCTATCAATTCATCCGTTGAATCATTCCACAGCGACAGCACCTGAAGTGTTTAACGAAAGTGGATGGAAAACCTTCGAACGAATGAAATGTCTTAATGGTTTCAATTACTTGGCGATTGATAATGTCATAATTCATTGTGATCTTAAAAGGAATAAACGCATCGATTTGCCAAGCGATTTCGATATCTCAAGTGTCGCTTGAACGTTGATTTCGTTGGCTTTGTTGTTATGTGCCTGAAGGAGCTGCAATACTGTCTCAAAAATCAAATTGTGAAGGGACTTGACGTCACTTCCTGGTTCAACCCGAAGCGAATCAGCCAAGCCCTCATATCGATCGATACTTTTACATCGTCGTCGGCTATTCACGAGCCAAAATAATTAATTGAAGGTTTCAGCAAATTCCTGGCATTTGTTTATTTCATTGTTTGTTACAACGTTCGCTGCAATTAGTCGGGTATGTCGTATGCAAATAAACGCGGCAAAACATTGTAAACTCGTGGAAAGCGAGCAAATATTCAATGCAAATATTCTTGAACTGACAATAATTTATTATTATTTTTCAGAAACATTTGCGACGAGAAAGTTCCGTTGGTCATTCGAAGCTGTACCACATAGGAACGGGCGTGTTTCTCGACGTGATCATCGTTGTCCACTGATCGAGGGACGACTCAAGGTCCGGTCGAACGTAAATGGTTCCGAGGATGATTTTCTTGCCGAGTTTCGTCTTCGTTGCGACCGTTGTCCGCATGGTTACATGCTCCAAGCTGTCTTCGTCGACGAGAGGGATCGTGATCGTTGAGTCCAAGTGATCCCATCGCGTTGAGAGTGAAGGCGAGAAGGGCTCGCTTCTCCAATGTGCTGATAGAATGTCATGCTCGAAGACGGAAGTCTTCACATAAATTTGAGCTGCCAGAAATAAGAAAACGTGAGCGGGAAGTCTCGCGACTGTGGATAATATTTACCGGCATCGTTCTCGAACTCATCCTTCACTTTAATGGAGCATCGCATTTTGGACGTCGTGATTTTAAGGCAGAGTCCGCTGTGCTGCTTGTCACGTTTTCCCTTCATGAAACTCATTTTCGGGAATCTCACATCGCTGAGGCTGAAACGGGACCTCGAAGTCGTTGGCTCTTCTTCCGTCTCGAACGGGTTCAGACTTTTGTTGTATCGAGGCGTTTCACTCAAGTCGACCTCTGATCCATTGACGGAACTATCACACAGCTCTAGAATTATTTCCGCTTGTCCCTTTGGACTCGACTGAACCTAAGGCGAGAAAGTTTGTTAATGACGCGAGTGCAAATCTTTGTTGGGGGCAAAACATGTCTTGTCGTAAATCATAAAAATTTATGCTCTTTGAGTCGCAAACCCGTCACGAACTTCCAAATTTATTTTTTGCAACAAATCGCTCTCGCTGCACCTCTTCAAGTCCTAATTAATTCATTCCAGATGCATTACGGTCTATTCTTGGTGCAGTTATTTGCAGAGCTCTTGAAATTTACTTCGAAAAGTCGGCGGTAAAATGAATGTCACATCGTGAAGCAATTAAGAGTCGTCGCGAGACTTTTTTAGGGGATCCGAAATCATAACGAGATGCTAGACGTTAACTCAGAAAATGAAATTCTGTGTTGACTTCTTCCCGTTGGCTCAGATCTTCACATCTAGCACGCGATGTTCTGTGCTTTTTACTCTCGGCATTAAAAATAAACGCAAACAGTGACGAGAATCATAGCACGTCAGGAGCGTAAAACAGCGTGGAGCGATAGCTGCAGTGATTAAAGTCGAATTACATCAAATGTTAATCTTCTTCTAATTGCTGTGGAGAGTGAAGAGCAGCGGTTCGAGATAGATCATAACTTTGTGTCTCTTCTTGATGGTTATTTATGTTGAATGGAATAGGGGAAGTTGTAATTCAGATGCAAGTGCATTAGAGTTTGAGTTATTATGAGGAAGTTGCCTCGATAATTAAGATGATGGCCCGACATCGTCTTCAAAAGTTCCCCCACGCATTTCTGTTGATTTACGGATGACGAGAGTTTAATTGAACAGAAGATGTTTGACATGGCTCGCGCCGAACACATCACACGTGCACTTACAGAGAGTTTAGCATTGGGAGCAGCTGTTATATCACGTATTGGCAGCCACATGTCTGCCGTGAAGAACGATTTCGTCTTCGGATTTTCTTCAAAAGATTTCGCATCGAGGAAGAACGTTACCGACCCAATATTCCTTTGGGTCTCTGATGCTGTTAACTTTGACACGTTCTTGTTCTTATCAGTCGATTCTTTCGGCGGGTTGATGTTTAGCGTTGACAAAATAATTGGAGCGCGATCGCGGATGATCAGACTTCCTTGACGCTTAAGCGATTTGTAAGTTCCTTTGATCCCCGACGACGACTAAAATTAGATTAGCGTTAAGTGCTTTCTGTTTATTCACAAGTAATTATCACTCACGCCATTCGGCAGCTCGAGCAAAGCCGTGACTGTGAAAACCACGAACGTTCCTTTGAAGACTTTCTCGGGTAGTGACACATTTCCGTTGATGTCACGACTGTAATCTCGATTTTTCGATTTTAAGGAAGACCTGGAATTGCATACGCCCGATTAGATAAGAAACCGTTAGTGTGGAATGGAATTCTCAATTACTTGTGTGCCGGTGCCATTGGAAAACGAAATGTCTCATTAAACTTTGGCCATGAAGTTGTTTGGATTGACGAATCGAACTTCGCTGAGCCCGGGAAAAGTTTGACCTGGAAAAACTCGTTTGATTCGCCGTTGAAACTAATTGAGACATTTATCAACAACCTTAACCACATAGCCTTGGACTGTTTTTAGTCCGAAGTTTGACGGCAAGTGGCGAGCGCCAATCAAGTGCACATCCAGCTGTGGAACTGAAAGCATTTCATTAATAAGCCGCTCAAGAAACGTTTCCACGTATGAAATATTACCAGACGTATTGTTGTTTGCAGCATCGAGAAGCGTAATTTGAAAGCCGACGACTGGCTCGAGTTTGTCTTTCTCGTGACGGTTTTCTCTTACTGCGTTAGAAGACTTGGTGGAGAAGCTCACTGAGCGGGCAACTGCCTTCAGTTTGTTCATTCTGATTACTTATCGCGTGTGGGAATTTCACGAAATGTCATAATTTTCAATTAATATTTCTCACATGTTCCAGTTTTCTTTCAAACACTTTTTCAAGTTCACGATGAGCACTCGCGAGTTTATGAATATTCAGCTAATCTCAGTTCAGAACACTCAAGCTGATACTTCAAGTCACTGCAACAACTAAATGGCAACTGAAAGGTTAAACTCAATTTATTTGTTTGAGTGAACGACTGCAATGATTCGCTCGTTGACTCTTCGTTCGACTCAAACCAATTGAAGAAACAAAAGCCCTAAAGTGATCTAAAAAGAATTCCCTTTCGACCGAAATTGAGATGACGCTTGATGGTTAATGAAACTCGTCTCTCGTTCTGTTATGTTGTCACAATAAATAATTTCTGTTATTGGTTTGAACTTGTTTCACTCGCGGTCGCGCTGGAGATTTTCCAGTCCGCGAATCGATGCAGATGATTGGGCTGTCAATATGCGACTGAGCGATGCGATCTGTTTGTGCTTTCTATTAACACAGTTTTCTTTCTTCTTTTGTTAACTCAATCTTCACGAGTTAGGCTACGTCTATGGATCAATTTCTGGTGTTTACTCAAGAACTCGGTCTCCCACACACAAAACGCGTCAAGCTCACGTGGATTGTGCGGCCGAATAAACTCGCTTCTTCAACGAAGCTCTCGAGACTCTCCCGAGAAACTCATTTGTGGATAACAAAAAGAACAGCAACAAGCTATTTCCGTATAGAGTGAATTGATTAAAGAGCCTATTTTTAGTCGTTTGAAGATGCGAGCACTTATTGTTCTGTTTCCCCTCACAGCGCACCTTCTAGTGCAACGTGGAGACTATGAAATATCGATTAGGCTACTGTTCAATGAACCTATGATGAACCCTTCAAAGCATTAGCACCGGCAATTCGCTTTCAATGACCTCACTACGAAGCTCGACGATTTTCTTCGATGCTCACAAAACAAACGACTTATCTCGACTGCAAATTTGCTCCGCTGAAAACCGCAACTCGCGACAAACTTATCAATATTTTGTTAAGATAAGATAGCAAGTGTAGTGTGTTGTGGAATAGATGAAACACATGCTATGTGTGAACACTTGGCGCGGCGTTGTGTTTGAAGGCTTTTGGAGAAGAAAACTTCCAACCAACACTCTCGTGTCAAGTTGCAAATTGATTAAGTTATTGACGGAGAACGTGGAAAGTGTACTTGAGTCATCTGGAATCACTCGACTTGTTAACAATGTTTCAGGGACTCAGAACTACAAAGTTTCATGATCAAGATGACAGTAGCACAAAAGCTTCGGCAAAAGCTCTGGAGAAAGCTCCGACATTTAAGCTTGAAAGCTAAGATCCACCCTGTGGCTCGCTATCACCAGTTCGATACCTTATCAATGTGATAGCCAATATCGCAGTAATTCATGAATGAAATAAAGCTTCAGGTAGTCATCGTTCAACTTTCTACCAGTCAAGACGCGCGTTTAAAATTTTCTGTTATCGATAAAGTTCAATCAAATTAAAGTGAAATTTCGCTGTCATTAAGGCGATAGCCATGAAGGCTGTGATACAAACATTATTTCTCGTGGGTCTGCTCGGGAGTTTGCGTGTTAATGCACAAAGTATAAAATTATTTCAAGTGGCAAATTACGCATGATTCATTGTCCAATTATAAATGCTATCGATCAATTAAGGAAGTGAACAGCCTGATAAGATTCGATTGTTTTTGCTCTGCATTTTCTCTGAAGCCTCTTATCTCAAGTATCATTGTCGTGGAGTTGTTAAAAGTCCCGCTGTCTAGTGAGCTCTCTAATCACCTTCGAAAATTTATTGCAGACTGCATGAGCGAGCAGATATCCGAAGTGGATTTCTCGGTGGGTCTTTACGAGAATATAAACGCAATTTCTCCGCGCTTGGTCGGAACTGTAATGGAGATTGACGTGACAAACGTGATCAGCATAAGTAAAATTTGTCTCATCAAAACAAGCTTGCGCTAACGATTGAGTTTACAGCGGCATCCGGAAGCTATTTGGATTACATCAACATAGAATACAACAACGGGAAGCTCACGGTTTTCACGCTTCCCGAGTTTGTTAACTATGAGGAACAACAGACTTCGAGCCGAATGACGATTTTTCTTAATTTCGTCTGCACTGGGGAAACAAGACGCGTAACTTTCATCCAGAATATCGCAGCTGCTAATAACTATGAGCCACATTTCTCGCAACCGGAGTACGAGATTATGCTTCCGACTCCGCTTCCTGCTGGATTCGACATCACATTGCTTCTTCAGGTGGCAGTTTAATTCGAACTCCTTTGAACTCCTGCTAACTTCTTTGACCTTTTCAGAACTCCAAAATCACAGCAATTGATCGAGATCTTCAGTTCTTCCAGCTTACATTTGACGTCGAGGGAACGAACTTATTCGAAGCTCAGAGCGTTTTAGAGAATTCAGCTGACAAAGTCTACACTGCAAAGCTAATTACTACTCAATCGATCATAAAAATTCCACAAGATCTTCAGTTTACATTGCGAGCTACGGTAAGTTTCGAAAAGGTTTCTCCGAACTGTGACTCAAACAATCGTTTTAGGATTCTTTTGCTGAGCCAAAGAGTTCAACCGTTACCGTGAAAATTTTGTCTGATCCTGACGTTGCACATGTAAGCTCACCAGCGTTCACAAAACCGCTTTATCAAGGAACACTTTCTGGAGACGGTTCGATAAACGTGGAAGAGATTTCGTTGAACCTCGATTCATTTGATGAGAATGTTCAAGTGGTGATAACGAACGAGTTGGGAAACTTTGTTTTGGTTCAAGATGGCCCAAAGATTTCGCTAAGTGTTATCGGGACATTGAACATCAACATTCTACGTTCACGATATGTAAGTCTCATACTAAGAGCGAGCAAGGAAGCCGACAACGAAGCTTTCGCTACCGTGTTGCTTGACGTTGATTCCACTGAGCAGAAAGTGCCGCTGTTCATGCAAAATGTGTACGAGGGAACTTTTGAAGAATCAGGAAGACAATTGACGATTGACAAAGTAATTTTGGATCCCATCACATATTCTGACGACGTTGTCTTCTCACTGAGCGGCGAACATAGTGACTTCTTCAATATAAACGTGAACGGAAACGAAGTCACAGCAACGGTCAAAGATTCTGCTACACTTGAAGAACTAATGACGGATGACATCTTGAGACTCATCGTTACCGCATCTAAAGCTGGAATCGGATCAGCTACAGCCAATGTAATCGTAAGAACTATCGCTGTAGCTGAAGTTCCACCGAAGTTTGAAGAGGAATTCTATGTCGGAACATTGCAGCAGTCAAGATTATCGCTTGCAAACGTGATGCTGGAAGAGGCTTCTTCTGATATATTGGTCAGGCTCGACAGAAATGACTTAGACTACTTCGAATTCCAGCAACAAGGGAGAGAAATTCGAATAAATTTGAAAGAGGGTATCGTTGTCGATACAACGTTGAAACACGTTTCATTCTTCGTGGTAGCTAAGCGAGGCACAACTGAAACCAAAGCTTTCGTAACAGTTTTGCTGATCGACGAAACAAATCTAGAAAACAAGTTGAGTTTCCAGAAAAATCTCATTGAAGGTTCTATAACAACTGATATTGCACTCAGCCTAGAAAAGCTCATCTTACTTGAAGACAACTTCTCAGAACAAGTCTCTGTTCGGATAACTGGAACACACAGTAATCTCTTTGCAATTTCAAGATCAGCTAGAGAAGTTAGCGTGAGACTTGCAGATGGAGTTACAATCAACCAGCTTCCACTTGATCAGTATTTGAAGCTCGAAGTAACAGCTTCCGTTGACGAAGTACTGAGTGCTACGGCGACTGTTCTAGTCGCCATCGAACGACAACCAATCGAAAATGCGCCTGCCTTGAATTTCAACAGAAAGATCTTCGAGGGTTCCATCACTAGCGACTTTGCACTCAGCCTAGAAAAGCTCATCTTACTTGAAGACAACTTCTCAGAACAAGTCTCTGTTCGGATAACTGGAACACACAGTAATCTCTTTGCAATTTCAAGATCAGCTAGAGAAGTTACCGTGAGACTTGCAGACGGAGTTACAATCAACCAGCTTCCACTTGATCAGTATTTGAAGCTCGAAGTAACAGCTTCCGTTGACGAAGTACTGAGTGCTACGGCGACTGTTCTAGTCGCCATCGAACGACAACCAATCGAAAATGCACCTGCCTTGAATTTCAACAGAAAGATCTTCGAGGGTTCCATCACTAGCGACTTTGCACTCAGCCTAGAAAAGCTCATCTTACTTGAAGACAACTTCTCAGAACAAGTCTCTGTTCGGATAACTGGAACACACAGTAATCTCTTTGCAATTTCAAGATCAGCTAGAGAAGTTAGCGTGAGACTTGCAGATGGAGTTACAATCAACCAGCTTCCACTTGATCAGTATTTGAAGCTCGAAGTAACAGCTTCCGTTGACGAAGTACTGAGTGCTACGGCGACCGTTCTAGTCGCCATCGAACGACAACCAATTGAAAATGCACCTGCCTTGAATTTCAACAGAAAGATCTTCGAGGGTTCCATCACTAGCGACTTTGCACTCAGCCTAGAAAAGCTCATCTTACTTGAAGACAACTTCTCAGAACAAGTCTCTGTTCGGATAACTGGAACACACAGTAATCTCTTTGCAATTTCAAGATCAGCTAGAGAAGTTACCGTGAGACTTGCAGACGGAGTTACAATCAACCAGCTTCCACTTGATCAGTATTTGAAGCTCGAAGTAACAGCTTCCGTTGACGAAGTACTGAGTGCTACGGCGACCGTTCTAGTCGCCATCGAACGACAACCAATCGAAAATGCGCCTGCCTTGAATTTCAACAGAAAGATCTTCGAGGGTTCCATCACTAGCGACTTTGCACTCAGCCTAGAAAAGCTCATCTTACTTGAAGACAACTTCTCAGAACAAGTCTCTGTTCGGATAACTGGAACACACAGTAATCTCTTTGCAATTTCAAGATCAGCTAGAGAAGTTACCGTGAGACTTGCAGACGGAGTTACAATCAACCAGCTTCCACTTGATCAGTATTTGAAGCTCGAAGTAACAGCTTCCGTTGACGAAGTACTGAGTGCTACGGCGACCGTTCTAGTCGCCATCGAACGACAACCAATCGAAAATGCGCCTGCCTTGAATTTCAACAGAAAGATCTTCGAGGGTTCCATCACTAGCGACTTTGCACTCAGCCTAGAAAAGCTCATCTTACTTGAAGACAACTTCTCAGAACAAGTCTCTGTTCGGATAACTGGAACACACAGTAATCTCTTTGCAATTTCAAGATCAGCTAGAGAAGTTACCGTGAGACTTGCAGACGGAGTTACAATCAACCAGCTTCCACTTGATCAGTATTTGAAGCTCGAAGTAACAGCTTCCGTTGACGAAGTACTGAGTGCTACGGCGATCGTTCTAGTCGCCATCGAACGACAACCAATTGAAAATGCACCTGCCTTGAATTTCAACAGAAAGATCTTCGAGGGTTCCATCACTAGCGACTTTGCACTCAGCCTAGAAAAGCTCATCTTACTTGAAGACAACTTCTCAGAACAAGTCTCTGTTCGGATAACTGGAACACACAGTAATCTCTTTGCAATTTCAAGATCAGCTAGAGAAGTTACCGTGAGACTTGCAGACGGAGTTACAATCAACCAGCTTCCACTTGATCAGTATTTGAAGCTCGAAGTAACAGCTTCCGTTGACGAAGTACTGAGTGCTACGGCGACCGTTCTAGTCGCCATCGAACGACAACCAATTGAAAATGCACCTGCCTTGAATTTCAACAGAAAGATCTTCGAGGGTTCCATCACTAGCGACTTTGCACTCAGCCTAGAAAAGCTCATCTTACTTGAAGACAACTTCTCAGAACAAGTCTCTGTTCGGATAACTGGAACACACAGTAATCTCTTTGCAATTTCAAGATCAGCTAGAGAAGTTACCGTGAGACTTGCAGACGGAGTTACAATCAACCAGCTTCCACTTGATCAGTATTTGAAGCTCGAAGTAACAGCTTCCGTTGACGAAGTACTGAGTGCTACGGCGACCGTTCTAGTCGCCATCGAACGACAACCAATCGAAAATGCGCCTGCCTTGAATTTCAACAGAAAGATCTTCGAGGGTTCCATCACTAGCGACTTTGCACTCAGCCTAGAAAAGCTCATCTTACTTGAAGACAACTTCTCAGAACAAGTCTCTGTTCGGATAACTGGAACACACAGTAATCTCTTTGCAATTTCAAGATCAGCTAGAGAAGTTACCGTGAGACTTGCAGACGGAGTTACAATCAACCAGCTTCCACTTGATCAGTATTTGAAGCTCGAAGTAACAGCTTCCGTTGACGAAGTACTGAGTGCTACGGCGACCGTTCTAGTCGCCATCGAACGACAACCAATCGAAAATGCGCCTGCCTTGAATTTCAACAGAAAGATCTTCGAGGGTTCCATCACTAGCGACTTTGCACTCAGCCTAGAAAAGCTCATCTTACTTGAAGACAACTTCTCAGAACAAGTCTCTGTTCGGATAACTGGAACACACAGTAATCTCTTTGCAATTTCAAGATCAGCTAGAGAAGTTACCGTGAGACTTGCAGACGGAGTTACAATCAACCAGCTTCCACTTGATCAGTATTTGAAGCTCGAAGTAACAGCTTCCGTTGACGAAGTACTGAGTGCTACGGCGACCGTTCTAGTCGCCATCGAACGACAACCAATCGAAAATGCGCCTGCCTTGAATTTCAACAGAAAGATCTTCGAGGGTTCCATCACTAGCGACTTTGCACTCAGCCTAGAAAAGCTCATCTTACTTGAAGACAACTTCTCAGAACAAGTCTCTGTTCGGATAACTGGAACACACAGTAATCTCTTTGCAATTTCAAGATCAGCTAGAGAAGTTACCGTGAGACTTGCAGACGGAGTTACAATCAACCAGCTTCCACTTGATCAGTATTTGAAGCTCGAAGTAACAGCTTCCGTTGACGAAGTACTGAGTGCTACGGCGACCGTTCTAGTCGCCATCGAACGACAACCAATTGAAAATGCACCTGCCTTGAATTTCAACAGAAAGATCTTCGAGGGTTCCATCACTAGCGACTTTGCACTCAGCCTAGAAAAGCTCATCTTACTTGAAGACAACTTCTCAGAACAAGTCTCTGTTCGGATAACTGGAACACACAGTAATCTCTTTGCAATTTCAAGATCAGCTAGAGAAGTTACCGTGAGACTTGCAGACGGAGTTACAATCAACCAGCTTCCACTTGATCAGTATTTGAAGCTCGAAGTAACAGCTTCCGTTGACGAAGTACTGAGTGCTACGGCGACCGTTCTAGTCGCCATCGAACGACAACCAATCGAAAATGCGCCTGCCTTGAATTTCAACAGAAAGATCTTCGAGGGTTCCATCACTAGCGACTTTGCACTCAGCCTAGAAAAGCTCATCTTACTTGAAGACAACTTCTCAGAACAAGTCTCTGTTCGGATAACTGGAACACACAGTAATCTCTTTGCAATTTCAAGATCAGCTAGAGAAGTTACCGTGAGACTTGCAGACGGAGTTACAATCAACCAGCTTCCACTTGATCAGTATTTGAAGCTCGAAGTAACAGCTTCCGTTGACGAAGTACTGAGTGCTACGGCGACCGTTCTAGTCGCCATCGAACGACAACCAATTGAAAATGCACCTGCCTTGAATTTCAACAGAAAGATCTTCGAGGGTTCCATCACTAGCGACTTTGCACTCAGCCTAGAAAAGCTCATCTTACTTGAAGACAACTTCTCAGAACAAGTCTCTGTTCGGATAACTGGAACACACAGTAATCTCTTTGCAATTTCAAGATCAGCTAGAGAAGTTACCGTGAGACTTGCAGACGGAGTTACAATCAACCAGCTTCCACTTGATCAGTATTTGAAGCTCGAAGTAACAGCTTCCGTTGACGAAGTACTGAGTGCTACGGCGACCGTTCTAGTCGCCATCGAACGACAACCAATTGAAAATGCACCTGCCTTGAATTTCAACAGAAAGATCTTCGAGGGTTCCATCACTAGCGACTTTGCACTCAGCCTAGAAAAGCTCATCTTACTTGAAGACAACTTCTCAGAACAAGTCTCTGTTCGGATAACTGGAACACACAGTAATCTCTTTGCAATTTCAAGATCAGCTAGAGAAGTTACCGTGAGACTCGCAGACGGAGTTACAATCAACCAGCTTCCACTTGATCAGTATTTGAAGCTCGAAGTAACAGCTTCCGTTGACGAAGTACTGAGTGCTACGGCGACCGTTCTAGTCGCCATCGAACGACAACCAATTGAAAATGCACCTGCCTTGAATTTCAACAGAAAGATCTTCGAGGGTTCCATCACTAGCGACTTTGCACTCAGCCTAGAAAAGCTCATCTTACTTGAAGACAACTTCTCAGAACAAGTCTCTGTTCGGATAACTGGAACACACAGTAATCTCTTTGCAATTTCAAGATCAGCTAGAGAAGTTACCGTGAGACTCGCAGACGGAGTTACAATCAACCAGCTTCCACTTGATCAGTATTTGAAGCTCGAAGTAACAGCTTCCGTTGACGAAGTACTGAGTGCTACGGCGACCGTTCTAGTCGCCATCGAACGACAACCAATCGAAAATGCGCCTGCCTTGAACTTCAACAGAAAGATCTACGAGGGTTCCATCACTAGCGACTTTGCACTCAGCCTAGAAAAGCTCATCTTACTTGAAGACAACTTCTCAGAACAAGTCTCTGTTCAGATGACTGGAACGCACAGCAATCTTTTTACTATTACAAGATCGGCAAGAGAAGTAACCATTCAACTTAGAAACGGAGTAGTGATTGAAGAAATTCCGAAAGAAAATTATCTGCTATTGGAAGTCACTGTCCTTCGTGTGGGGTACCAATCTGCTCATGCGAATGTCGTCATTGCTCTTCCTTTGGAAGTTCCAACAGAACTATTTGCATTTGAGAAAGCAACTTATTTTGGCGTGATCGATAATCAGAAACAACTCGAGCTGGAAATTTTGCATCTACAATCTGAGGCTGCGATAAACTCTGTGGAACTCGTTGGTGAAGACTCATCGCTGTTCAGTGCCCGAGTTAGCGAAAATTTGGTCATTGTGACTTTGCGCCAAGAGCTGCTTGAAGATATTTTGCTGGAGAAAGGCGTGTTAGTCTTCCGAGCTTTCGCGGTCAATGCCAACGGAGCAGAAGCCTCTACGAATATTATAACACGACTTCCACGACTGACAAACGACAACGTTCTTCGTTTCGAGAAAACTTCCTACATTGGATCGTACGATGCTGCTACATCCACCATCGACATTGAGAAAATCGTCCTGGAGCTTAACAATTACAACGAAGAAGTTGATTTCAGTGTAGAGAACAAAGATTACGAGCTTTTCGAAATATCTAGAGACGCGAACATTGTAACATTATCTATGAAAGCAAACGTCAACGAGGAAAACTTAAGAAACAGAGTTTTCCTTTCGCTAAAAGTTCGCGCTGATAGAACAAACTTCGCAAGCGCTACGACGACGATCTTCATTCAATTGCCAGTGAAAGTCGAAGAAGTTGATTTGGTTTCGTTCGAAAAAGTTAACTACCGTGGATCGCTCGATTTCCTACGCGTCTTGACCATTGAAGACATCTTCCTCCACCCAGACCAGAACGATGAAGATGTCATACTTTCTCTCAAAGGAGAAGATGCCGATAAATTCACAATCAGTCGAACAGCAACTTCTATCCAACTGGATACTCATCAAGGAAACCTCGACCAGTTCAAAACAGTTTTCTTCTTCTACATCGAAGCTTTGAAGTTTGGAGTACCGAGAGCTTTTGCTTCGTTTGTGATCGACTTCATAGACAAGAAGCAACTACATTTCAACGAAAAGAAATACGTTGGAAGACTTGACAGCAGCTACGAGTTGAGCCTTGACCCCATTGAGCTTAGTGATGATATAAAACTGGATCAAGTTCGCATTCAGTTGAAAGACGGCGACAGCAGTTTGTTCGTTGCTGAAAAGGTCGATGGAGCGATCATAATCCGCAAGAGAGTTGTCATAAACGAAAATCTCATCAGGAATCGACCAATGCTCTGGTTCTACCTTGAAGCGAGCGGTGATGAATTTTATTCCGCAGAAACTTTGGTAGCTGTTGAACTTCCGGTTTCGTCGTCTGTTCCCATCGAGGAATGCTATGACAAACTCAACGCGTCGCAGCCCTACTTTGAGACTGGTTCTTACTCGTTCACAGCAACGATTGATGAGACAGGCGTGATTGGAAGGATAAGGGCAGTAATGGTGGAGACAGGAACCTTGCTTTACGGATTGAGAATAGATTCAAACTTCCTGTTTGACCGTCTTGCCATCAATCAACAGAGTGGTGACATAACAATCATTTCAGTTTTGCCTGCGGGAATCTACAACTTTGTAGCGACAGTGAGAAACACTTACAATGGTTTAACAGCTGAAGCTCGCGTGACTCTCCGCATCATTGAAACTCGAGAATGTGTCGGCGATGTTCAAACGACAGTTGAAAGAACTTTGGTGATTGAGAACCTCGAGGAGAACCATCTGCATCCATCGATCTTGGCATCAAAGATCGGAGACTGTGAATATGACATCGTGGGCGTCTTGCCAGGTGTTTATCAAAGTGAGTTAAGAGCTGAGATTTTTCGAATGTTAAACTAACAATTTCAATTAGATCTTTTTTCGATTAACCGACAAACGAATTATCTGATGAACACCGTGGAATTTGATCGGGAGAGCGAGCACTTCGCAGATTATCTTGTTCCTCAAATCTTGATCAAGCTGAATCTTCGATGTGCATCTGACTCTGTCAAGGCAATATCAGCTCTGTCCGGGGAGAGTCTCGTTTCGGAAGAAATTCCTTATTCGAAGACTGCTACTCACGTTCACATCATTATCGTCGATGAAAACGACAACTCGCCAATTTTCACGAATCCGCCAGCTGACCATTTCATGATCGGATTCCCTGATGTAAATTTAGCACAGCAGTTAAAACCACAGAATCTAATTCAGGTCGAAGCTTACGATTTGGACGAGGGACTCAATGCGAAAATCAAGTTTAGTATTCAATCTCTGAATGCTGGAGATCACTTCACGATCAATGCAGAGACGGGAGTGATTTACCCGTTGAAACGTTGCATGCAAAATGTTGATAATGCTACAATCATAGTGAGAGCTACAGATCGCGACGGAGCACCTGAAGGAAACGTGAACAGTACAACTTTAACGGTTGTCAAAGTTCGATCGCATCACGTTGTCGAGATGAACATCGAACAACGAAAACTTGAAGATATTCCAACGTTTATAAGAGAACTTTCAGTGAGTTCAGGAATCGACTTGCGAGTGATAAACTACTTTGCTGTGCCCACAATCGATGAAAGCCGGCAGAGCTCGGGAGATTCCAGCATTGTCGTCTTCGTCTATGCCTTCAACAGTTCGCAATCTTTGCTCGACTCACTTGATGTCTATGAAGTTTTACAGCTTCATTTAGGAGAAATTTCTATGTCTTTCGGTCCGTTTGTAGATCAAGCACATAGGATATCACAGTGCAGTTTAACCGGTTTGATTGTTGCCGTTGCAATCTTGGGAGGGCTTCTGCTTATTATTGCCATCGGAATCCCTTTGCTTTGGTTCCTGTGGCTAAGACACAAGGTCGACGGAACGTCAAGACGAAGCTCGAAAACATCAACGAAACAGCTAGAGGAAGACTTCGACGCGCACTCAGCAGAGGGAATATCACCAGTACCAACAGTTGAAGTGACGAATGAGGTCGAGACTGATCAGGCGAGAAATCAGACAGACGCAGAAGTTTTGGGAATTCAAATTGATGGCGTCACTCAAGGTGAGACTTGGAAACTGTTTTCCAGCCAACATAACTACAGTTTAATTTTCAGAAAGCACATCAGACGCATCAAAACTGAGCGATAAACTCATCGCATACCTCGAAGGGCCAACAGCATCTGATGAGAAAAAGAAATCAGGCGTACATTTTAATGAAATGGTCGAAAGAATCGAAGTCATTGCCGACGATGAACTTGTCAAAGAAGCCCCAGAGGCTTCGTCGATTGGAGAATACTCGAGACTGTAAACGAGAATTGTAGTTATGTATTTTTGATCAAAAAGTTTCTGTGAATGCAAAGAAATTAAAGTTTATTTTTCATTAAGTTAGTGAAACATTTTACTGAAATGATTTTAGATTCAAGGTAAACTTAATGTGCAGAAAAAGACTTAATAGTTCATGCTGTATCTTGAGCTCAGCACTTATTGTTCGTGCCATCCTCGAAACTTTTGAACGTTAATGATTTGAATGACTTCGGGTTAGCCTAGTAAATCAATTCCCAGTTATTCACCTGATGAAATTATCAATGTGCACTCACCGAATCGTTTCCAATTCGAACGCAGTAGTGTTGAGGCAACGAGCGATGCTCCTGCAACAAGTGATTCTTCATGCCATGAGTGGAGTTGCTAGCGAAAATGCAATGCAAGCATTGAAACATTCCGACTTTGAAGCAAGTCTCCATGTGAGACAGATTGATCTTGATCTTGCAAGCCTTGCATGTGAGAGTTTGCCCTCCGTGGTCGGTTTCTACATGCTTGAAGAACACATCAATGAGAGCGAATCCCTCCTTGCAAGCTGGGCAATTAATCGGCTTCACGAATTCCTTGGCACAATGCAGCAATTTCTTGGCAGACTCGTTGAGCTTGTCAGGAGCGGCTGGACAATAATTTGCAACGAACTTGATAACGACATCTTTGAACAAAGGCTCACGATCAATGTGTTCTTCCTTCATGTGCTTTAGCTCATCAAAAATCGAGCTGACGAAGAAAGAACTTGAGCCCACTTCGCACAGCTCGCAAGTGTGATTCCACTGTAACTTCTCGTGCTTGATTTGGATGTGAGTGAGCAGACTGGCTTCGTCTTTCATAGTAAACGGACAACCAGCAGCAAAGCATTGGTAAATCAGTTGGTCGCTTCCATCGACCTGAGCTACTGCGTATCCCACGTTAAAAACTTTCTTGAAGACAAAGTGCTTCTTACTCAAGATAGCGAAGTCTGAATTGATTGGAAACTCAACTTCCTGAATTAGTTTGTGTGGTTCTTCTTTTATGTCTGCGATCAAACGAGGTGATTTACGGAGAACTTGATTCGAACCTAGTGACAATCTCGATGTTGTGCTTGAGATTGATGATTCAGCTAAGCTCGAAGACATTGGTTTCCTCTTCGAAGCAATTCGCTTTGGAGTCATCACTTGAATAACCGGCGGCTGAACCTTCGTCTTGTATTTCTCCAGAGACGATGAGAAATTGCGAAATGCATCCATGTTCAAGACATTCTGATCAGTCGTCATTGTGAGTATCTTCTTGAGAATCTCAAGAACTTCGTCAGGAGCGTTCGTGCTGAAAGAGAACACCAAAGAATTTCAGTTCAAGTTAGAAACTCACTGGATGTCACAAACTTCATAGGGCGAAGAGCAACGATAATGTTAATCATATCCCGCAAAAGATGCTCGTATGCTGTGTCCTTGGCGTCGACCTCTGAGGCTTTCAGGAAAGGCACGTAGCTGTACATAAGGATTTTAGCTTGTTGCATCTTGCAATAAGTTTAGAACGAAAAAACGAAGAGATCGATAGCCCAAGAGATTGATGCGAACTTAGCAAACAAACTGGTAACTAAGCTAGACTAATGCAAAGCTTTCAACTTGATTTTATCTCACTTAAACGGGCGCATGCGATAAGCGTTTGATAGAAACTAAATTCCCCTCGACTTTGGCTTCAAATGCCGAACGTTCGTTGAACAATTTCAAATGCCGAAGCTTTTTCAAGCTTAAGCTTTTGAGTTAAGCTTTCGAGCTAAGCTGAAAGTTTAAATTCAACTCTTGAAGACTGTCACGTCGTTGAAATCTAGTGAAATCGCATGCAGACTCTGCAATGATTGCAACAGATCTGCAGAAGAAGATCAAGTTAGTTGCTTCAAAAGATTCTGAAAGCTCCAATGAAACATCAAGAAAGATTTTCGAACTTATCTAGTGTTACAGCAAAACAAAATCATTTATTTATTAATTTGATTGTAATTCATGTGTGAATATCAAAAGCTAAAAATACTGTGCGATAAAATAATTCAAACAAAAAGAAAGATTGAAAAGTGCAATTTCATCCTATCGACCGCTTCGCGCGGTCGATTCCATGGGATCACAGCTTTTTTGGTAACTTTCTCCACCTGCTCGGGCCGAACAGCGCCCTTCGATACGAAATCATAACAAAATCATAATGAAAACTTAACAATAAATTGAAATTAACAAATTACTTGTATTAAAATGAATGATTTATAATTCGAAAGCTCTAATCAACCTCTAACTTCCTGAACGATCCCATTAGCCCGCCCTCGATGTCAGCGTCGTCGTTGCCTAGCCAGTTAGTTGGCGCATTCGTCACCTCAATGCACATCTCGTCAAGTGCCAAAGTCTTCGCCCGTTGCTTGCGTAAGTTGTCTTTGAAGCTCTTGATCATGTCGGCCATCGGAATCGAGCCGCCGTATTCCTTGGGAAGAAGAGCCGGATCAACGCGCGCTTTAAGGTCGTCAATTGTCTTATCGAGGAACATGCGTTTCTTCAACTTCTCGCTTGTCAAGCTTAAAGCAAACTCGATGACTCGGTTCGCAAACGATGGAATGTTCACGAAATGTGTTTCTTTGTGACGCATCGGAGATGAGACTTGGATGCATTTCGACATTTTCTTCAAGTCAACGAGTGACCACAAGCTGACGTGATTCATTGTTAGTCCCGCCTCGTCTGTGATGTAACAATAGCCTGCAACTTGTGACTCTTGCTCGTCTAAGAGCGACTCAACGACCATCGCATGCGTTCGAGCCATTTGAGCCGACGAGAACTTGGAAGCGTCGAATCGAGATGCACACGAGAAGATGATCCGACGACCCTGATCATCTCGGTTTGGAAGTGGAAACAGATATCCGCTGTCGATGATTTCTTCTAGTGCGGGATCGTTGATGTCGAGCTTTGTGAACCTGTTAGACAATTTTCGTTGAAAAACCGTTATTGCTCTTTGATCACGAGATTTCTTACCAGTTGGGGAAGAGTTGTCGCACCGTTAAATACTTCTCGAGCAGCTCGCAAGCCACAGGAACGGAATACTTTTTTGTTCGTAGGAATCGAAGAAGAAACGGAGCGTCTAAATAGGCAAATCTTAGTTATACGGAAAGTTGGTTTAACCTCGAGGGCTATTTTACCTGTTCGGCATTTCTTGATGTGCGGATGTTTGGCGATCCATTCTCGGAACTGGCTCAGCGACTGCGAGCGAACGCTTTCATCCTCCCTCAACTCTTCCTTGGCAATGTCTTTGTATCGCGGCGACAGCGTGCACTGATATGAGTCATACTCGTCGCGCTTGGTCTCCAAATTGGGAATCGAGAGATTATTTTCAGCCTCCAACACTAAAAGCGGGGGAAAGGAAAGTTATTTTTATATCAGCGGGCTGCGTTGAATCGAGTCTATGGCCATCAGTGAAAGTGATCAATTGTATGTGAATTGTTTTCGGCAGTTCAATCCATCGAGGAAATGAAAGTTTCTCAGTTCAAAGTTCTTCTTCGATCTTTTCACAATGACAAGTAAAATGTCGAATCGATCAATGCACTCGACTGAAGAAGAAAGCGCAGTCTTTGCCGCGACGACAAGCTGTTCATGCTTTCGTGCGTCCATAAATGAATCACGCATCGTAGCGGGAAAAAACTTTTGCTTTCACAACTCATGAATGACGAAAACCACTCGAGAATCGCAAACCTTTCGCAAATTTCTCTCGAGCAAACTGCATCGACCAAACCGGATGGAAAAGGGCTTCGGTTTGGGGTCAGAACAAACGAGAAGAACAAGCGAGAAGCGACGAAATCGTGATGACCCATTTAAGTGATCTTCTTCTTGCAATGCAAACGGCGAGAGAGAAAAGTGGAGAAAGTTGCATTTGCGTTTGAAATTCGATTTGTCACTTGAAGTCCACAAGTTGTGGGATGTCGTTGAAGCCAGGACAAGCGATTAAAATCTCCTCAACTCCTTTGAAGTTTCGTGACACTTAGAAGGCCAAAAGAAGCTTTACTTGAGCCAGAAAAGTCTGCTAACTGATCAGAGTTTATTTGGTTAGACACTCAACAATAACAAATTATTTCTGGTCCCAATATCAAATGAAACACGTCTGCTAATTTTTTTAAAACCATCTTAAGCGGCCTCAGACTCCCAAAAGCTACGAAAACTTTTGCATTTGCTAAATCCACTCCTATCAAAGCTCGAAACTCTTCAGATTTGTCATGAATTCGAAGGCCCACGTGGCCGTCAGCATAGGTAACGACCCGAATCGCTTTTGATATTTCTAATCGCTTATTAGACCTAACGACGTATGAATGAATGTCTTTCCAAGTTCAATGATTAAGGAAAAGCCATTGACAAGCGACATTTTCTCTGTTGACTTTGAGCAAATGGTAATTTGAATAGTCAACATCAAAATTCTTTGTACTGTGACGGAGCTTCATTACGCAATCACAGCGCGTCGTCGTCCGCTGAGTTTATCTGTGATCTTAATGTCTGCTCCCTCATTACTTTCCAATTTCGCAACAGCGGCACGGATATTTAACAGTCGCGCAAGTCCGCCGCGAATATTTACCGAAGCCATCAAAAATAGTTCAGCAGTTGGCTTTGATTTCGTAACAATCTGGGCTTAAAGCTTTCTCTAAGCAGCTTTTCCAACGGCGACTTCCATCTCCATTCGACCGAAATCGCAATTGTTTCGTGTACTGGTTTCTTTCTTTTTTTAAGCAAGCCGAAGAGAAAGAACTCGAAACCGTTTTCGTTGCTTCAATTTTTTACGATGACCTCAAATTTGAATTCCAGTCGAACTTGAAAACTCGTCCGACGGACTTTTCACTCAAGACTTATGCTAATCAACACTTCCGATGTCATTGAACCTTCCGATCGTTCTTGTATCGAAGTCGAGAACAAGAAACTTCACTTTCACTACACATCATCGACGACTTTCCTCTAAACAGATCTCAACTTACTTTCTAATAGGTAATTCCTTGCCTGCGACGAATACTGGGCGCTACAGCGTCTGAATTGGCTTGTGAGCTCGCTCGCTGCTCAACGACAACTGAAAATGATTTCGCGGAGAGAAAAATATTTTATACATTCGTTGCGCGTGAGTTTGGCGGCTGAAAGGAAAAAATTGGAGAAGCCAGGTCGTTAGATTGCCCAGCGACTCGATCATTGCGCTGCCGAATTTTCGTGGAGCTTTGATTGTTTGGAGCTCAACGATCGCGAGTCATGTTTCACGCATGCAAGCTCGTCGTGCTCGCAATCAAAGGTAAATAATTTATCTTCGTGACGTTGGCACGTTATGAATGATAACTGGGACATGAGCGATTGAAAACAATTATTTCCTCGATCACTAGCGGCTATCAAGATTAAATGACTGCATCTCGAGTCAGCTAAAGACTTCATATAATCGGAATCGGACTGCATCTCGATCTACAGCCGATCGACTTGTCGTCATTGAACTACAGCTGAGCCAAAGCCTCTGCTCTTTACATTTTCTCTTGATAAACTGCAACAGCAAAAACTTGACCCAGTTATCACGTTATACGCTTTGACTTGTTCTTTACAACATTTTCTCTGTTGAGCACATGGCTAGCTCTTGAGAGCTTAAAAATTTCTCATCTTTCACCGGTTTCGTTTTGCGCATCTCAAAGCATTTTTCGACTTAGGATTTTTAATGTGCAACATGGAATTTACTGCAGGAGATTCCGGTTTGCGGTAGAATGAAATTGCGGTAGAAAAGGGGCAAGAGGCCAAGCTGATACTCAAAGTAATTTAACTATAAATTCTTGATGGCGCAACTGACTTGACTTCGAGGTATACGAAAAGTAATGAACCAAAACGTGGGACGACTCAGCATTTCTTTACTAACTTTTTAAGTAGTTGAACCAACCTGTTAAAGACTCATGACTCCTTACACAACCATCTACTTGAAGATTTGACTGTGACTTCCACTTGGATGGAACAAACTATTTGGTTATCACTTGCGGTGACAACTTATGGCGTCTGAACAGCACCTCACAAGCTCTGTGAAAATATTATATGGCTTTGTTTTTAAAATTGAATCGCATTGTACAAACTGTTGTGTAATCTCAAAGCTTCATATTAAGTGAAATTGTTACGCGATGCAAGTGTCGCTTGGCTAAATTTTCTTCGCTTTCGTAACTCATCAACGTCATTTGAATATTTAACGGCTGACAGAAATTCAAATTTTCTCTCTCGCTCTTTCGTTTGTTTACATTTAAGTTGAATTGGAATCCAAATAAAATCGAATTAAAATGGATTCTGCTTTGTTAAGAGAAAGGGAGGCATTCAAAAAACGAGCATTAGCTCAGCCAACGTAAGTGGAATGTGACGGTTAATCAAGTTTCAACGCCCAAGTCTTAAATTTTAGTGTCGAAAAGAAACTTCGTCCGGAATCAAGTTCAAGCAAATCCTCAAGCAAGAAGTCTCTAGCGCCATGGGAGTCAAAGCCAGCGCCGCCGAAGGATCCGATGAGCTACAAATCCATGTCCGGAAGTTCACAGAAGAGATTCGCTATCCTGACAAAGATCGTCAACTTCATGAAGGAACGACATCTTGGCGGCGCGGACGAAGCTCTTGACATCCAGTCAATTCTGGATCAAACTAACCAGCTAGATATAGGCTCATCGACAAAGACGGTATGAAGGAAGTGCTCGCATTTGTCAGTTAGATTTAATCATCTCTTGCAGTGGCTTCTCACGGAAGCTTTGCCAAACAACCCGAAACTCGAGCATTCAGATGGCTGCTTCCAGTTCAAGCCAATGTACAAGATCAGAGATGGCAAAAGTCTCCTGCGGCTACTGAAGCAACACGATCTGAAAGGACTAGGCGGAGTATTACTTGATGACATTCAGGAGTCGCTTCCACATTGTGAGAAAGTGTTGAAACATCGAGCTGCTGATATTGTTTTCATCACTCGCCCGATCGACAAAAAGAAGATTCTCTTCTACAACGATCGAACCGCCAATTTCACAGTTGACGAAGAGTTTCAGAAAGCTTGGCGATCAGCAACAGTCGATGCCATTGACGACGCTAAGATCGAGGAGTATCTCGAGAAACAAGGAATTAGATCGATGGCTGATCACGGAATCCGCAAACCAATCATGGCCAAGAGGAAGAAGGCACCGCTGAAGAAACGACAATTCAAGCGCCCGAGAGACAACGAACACTTGGCCGACATTCTCGAGACTTATGAAGGTAAAGCATGCAAAGGTTTTCTAGTTCAAACGTCTTCAACATTTTCCTTTTTCCAGATAACACAATTACACAGAAAGGAGATTTACAGCAGAAATCCAACTCGTGAAAAGATTTGCTTTCCTTTTTGAAAATCGCAAAACAATAAAATTCCGTTTCTCAGTAAAATAATTTTCGTTGCGCAATTTTCTTTGCCATGCGAAAACCACGCAATTCCGTTAGATGTTAGTAAACATGAATCGCAATCTTGACTCGGATTATTCCTCCGTAAAGATTCTTTGAGAGGACGCGTCTGAGTGTGTTTAATGACTGTCTTTTGGTTGTGTGGCCAGTGTTAAGTTTCTTCTAAATCGTGATATAAAACCAATGCTGCTATCGTTAGTTGAATTAGTTTTCTCCGGAGCATTGCCGCGCTAAGTCGAATCAGTTGGCGGTGCGAAGTGAAAGTTGAAAGTCGGATTATCTGCTTTGCCATTTCGTGTTAGATTTTTTTAAGGTGAGGGCGGATATGTAAAATTGCGTTCTCAAGGTCAGATCGATGGTCTGTCGAAAACGTGAAGCTTTGAGCGAAAGGGCAAACTGTCGGTCAAATGCACACGAGTGTCATTCGACACTGCGGTTAATAATTCTTCAAAAGCTTATTGAATTTGTTTTGTTATCGCCTTCTTTAAACAGATAAACCATCGGACGAACAACAACGTTGGCATGTCTCGGCATTTGCTATTTGGCTTCTTCATTTGTTCAATTGGATTTTCGCTGGCAAACGAGTGAGTAGCGCTTCGATGATAACCGTCGTAAGTTACGACAGGCAATTCGAGTATTTCGTTACAATCAGTGGCGAGCAGATCGTTGACTTCTAGCGAAGAGAGTTCAAGTGGTTTAGGGAAAACGAGTTTGGCTTAATTTATTAAAAATTATTCAAATTCTGCCTTCGAGAATATTTTTGGAAATGAAAAGTTGGGATTAGAATGCAAATCGCCCTGACTTGGTGCAACGGAACGCTTAAAACTCTACGCAATTTGTTGTCAAACTGGAAATATTGTTGAGAAGTTATCAGAGTCCGATTGCTTATCAGCAGCAAAGACAACGAACGAACGACGCCAATGAATTCAGTTCAAGTTCCGTTAGCCATTAGATGGTCTCGATGAAGGGAAAATTCGGAAAAGTGTTTTGCTTCATCGCAATATTTCTGTTACTCGTTTTGGTAATCTGTGCAATCGTTACGTTAGTTGTAATTTCAAGACCGAAAAGTCTTCTTCCTCGAAGTGAACGAAGGTAGCTGCCAGATCTTCAGATGTAGCCTTTAAAACAAATTCATTTCTTTCTTTCTCAAGACCCGCCTGGGGCTATCGATGCGAACACAACCTATGCAAGAAAATCGAACTGACACCCGCCAACATTGATACAGCGGTCAGCTTGTCAGTTTGTCGACTGTTCTGCAACGAAGATGTCGGCACCATTTGGCCGAAACCAACGGGCGAAGTTAAGATCACCAACGAAGTTATCAAAATAAATCTCGATGACATCACGTTCAAGACAAACAACTTTAAGAAGGAGCCAGCTTACTGGTCGATGGCAGAAGCGAGATTCCTTGGAATGCAGAAGAAGAAACTTCCTTCGAGGTTCTCGATCAAGAGCGGCGGACAAAGTTTGCTGATCGAAGTTGTTGTTGACAGTGATGACATGGGTACGAGTTGATTACAATTGTAATCGGTCGAGATAATATTTTCGTTTCGTTCCGGCAGCTCTTACATTAAACACGAAAGAAGGCTACAAACTGAAATTATCGGCGACGTCTGAGGGAGGCGTTCACGCTCTGATCACAGCGGATAACTTCTTCGGCGCGAGAAATGGTCTTGAAACCTTGTCACAGCTCATCGTGTATGACGATATCAGAAACGAAATGCTTGTCGTGGGCTCAGCTGAGATCGCTGATGAACCGAAATTCCAGTATCGTGGAATTCTCCTCGACACAGCGAGAAACTTTTTCTCCATCGAGTCGATCAAGAGAACGATTGAAGGAATGGGAATGGTAAAGCTTAACACTTTCCACTGGCACATCACTGACTCGCACAGCTTCCCATTGGTTGTCAAAACTCAGCCGGAGCTTTCAAAGCTCGGCGCCTATTCCGTGGATAAGATTTATACTCCAGAACAAGTCGAAGACATAGTCAAATTCGGAAAAGTTCGCGGTGTTCGAGTGCTACCCGAGTTCGATGCTCCAGCTCATGTCGGAGAGGGTTGGCAGAAGAAAGGTTTGACGACTTGCTTCAATGCTCAGCCATGGAAAGAGTTTTGCGTTGAACCTCCATGCGGCCAACTCGATCCATCCAAGGACGAAGTCTACAATGTTCTCGAAGATATCTATCGCGAGATGGTTGAGAACTTCAAGTATCCAGATCTTTTCCATATGGGCGGCGACGAAGTTTCCGTTAGCTGCTGGAATTCCAGCAAAACGCTCCAAGACTGGATGCTTGCCAAAGGCTGGGGCTTGACCGAAAGCGACTTTATGAAGTTGTGGGGATATTTCCAGGACAATGCACTCGCAAAATTAGATAAAGTTAACTACCAAGCGGTGCCAATAATTATGTGGACGAGTCGTTTAACTGAAGAACCGTTTTTGACGAAATATCTTGACAAGAATCGTTACATCATTCAGATCTGGACGAAGGGCGATGACCCCAAGGTTCAAACTCTTCTCGAAAAAGGATACAAATTGATCATATCGAGTAAGTTCTACGAAAACTAGATGAAGAGCAATTGATAAATGATAACTTTCACAGATTATGAGGCTTTGTATCTCGACTGTGGCTTCGGTGCTTGGGTAACAGAAGGTAACAACTGGTGCTCGCCTTACATCGGATGGCAGAAGATCTACGACAACCGAATGGAAACTATCGGAGGGCCTTACATGGATCAAATCTACGGGGCTGAAGCAGCACTTTGGACTGAGCAGGTCGACGAATGGGCTTTAGATTCTCGTTTGTGGCCTCGAGCTTCAGCCTTGGCTGAACGATTGTGGTCAAGTAAGTTTCACAAGTACGAATGGAAAGCGATTTTTCAACTGAAAACTTTCCCAGATCCTCAATCCGGATGGCGCAATGCTGAATCAAGAATGCTCGTCAATCGACTGCGCCTGGTAAAAATTGGTGGACTCTCAGCAGAAAAACTTCAACCAGAATGGTGAGAAATACTGATGATCAAGTTCATGCTTCACTCACATAAAATTGATTTCCTCAGGTGCTTGCAAAACGAGGGCGAATGTCCAATTTAGATCTGCAGCCTTCCGTCAACAAGTTGACAGCAAAAATTCGTTTTAATTCAAATTTACCTTTAAATTTATTTACTCGTGAAATAAAAAAGTTTCTTTCACTTCAATTCACATCTACTTGGATCATTTAATCCGATCAGCTGCGTTGCCGCGGTAATCTAATTTCAAGTTTTCTTTTCCATTTGAATGTAAAAACGTTTGAGATGATTAAGCACTAGTCTGGTTTAAAAATCATTAGCCGATGGCGTATTAACCAGCGAGGGAGCTAAAGTTTGATCGTGCGTTCTTAGAAGTAACTCAAACACACATCGGACATCAGTGGATTACATCAAAAGCTTTGGTGTAGCGAAAGTTTAGAATCCTCCGAAAGTTCCCTCGTCGTTGCGTCCGAACTTATAGATTAACGAAGCGAACAGAATGAAGAAAGTCTGCAAAACGAGTCCAACGCCGTGCGACTGTTGATCCTTGAATTGTGAGACGAGGAGCCACACGCTTGCAATCACCGATGCGAAGCCGAGAACGAAGCCTGTGAACAGCCAGATCTTGACTCCGTGGCTTGAGCAAACGCCACCTTCGTAGCCAGTGCCGTTCAGCATTTCGTTCGACACCGTGTTCACCATGATCAGCGAAATCGTTCCGAGGATGCCGCATATGTAGTAGCTGAAGTCGGGAGTCGGCTCCTTGGCTGTCGGCGAGTAGACTGCGATTCCTATCACGAGCCACCAAGCACCGAAAAACTGCAAAATAAACAAAGAAATTTGATGAATCATCGGAGGACGAGCAGAAGTTTGTTTCTTACCATCAGCGATGAGACGGCAGCTGACAACAAATTCCTCCTCGAAATGACGTTAACGTCAAACCACATGCACATCTGGATGCTCTCGATAAGATTCGACATTCTGGTCGCCTTGTTTGTGGTGTTAGATCTGATTTTTCTTCACACTGATTAGATTAAAGTTCAAGTTTGTTTACACTCTCGGTTTTCTTGTTTCTCGATTAAACTTTCACTTCCGCTTTAACTACAACCTCGATTTGATCTTTTGCAATGCTTCTTGATCCGGTGAATGACTTAGTTTGTTGGCGAATCGTGAAAAACTCAAATCTCTTGTTTTCTTTCTTAGTTTTGAAACGCGATTTTGACTCAAAAAATTGTAAAACTTTCTCGACTTTGTTCAAAAAGCGTTTTTGAGATTCTCGATTTCGTCAGTTTAGTTCAACTTTGTTAATTGTAAACAAACGTAAAATATCCTACAATTCAAAAATGCTTTCGTCAATGCTTAAACAACACCAGGAGCAGATGAAGGGACGCAATGAAACCCAAGAAAAGTTAAAGCGTGAAACAGTCGAGGCGGCAAATGAGTTGACAGTAAATTTAGTGAGTTTGTTGTGATCAATTTTTCATTGTCAATGTTTTGATCTTATGTATCGTTTCTCTCCCAAGGTCGATCACTTAAATGTGGGCGTAGCACAAGCATATCTGAATCAGAAGAGACTGGATCAGGAGGCCAAGAACTTGAACACAAACGCTAACAATTTCAATAAGCAGACACAGCAGTGGATGACTCTAATCGACAGTTTCTCGAGCGCGTTGAAAGTAAGTTTATCAGTCTCATTAAGAACAGCTTAGGCAGTCATAAACGCAGTGACAAAGGGAATAACAAAGGCCATGCGATTACTGGAAATCCCAATAATTTATAGGAAATATTGAGCCACTTAGGCTTGAGATTAAGTTGTGTTATTCACTTAGGCTTGAGATTGAGCGATGTCATTCACTTAGGCTTGAGATTGAGCTGTGTTATTCACTGAGTCTTGAGCCATCTGTCAAGCCAACAGAGCTTCATCTTACTCCTTTCTTTCCAGGAGTTGGGAGATGTCGAGAACTGGGCGAAAACGATCGAGAAAGACATGCGAACAATAACGACAGCACTCGAAGTGGCTTACAAGATCGAACGCGAGTGATCCGACCGACAATTATCCCGTTCAACATTTATGAATATTGCGGCTCGCTATCTATCATTATTGCTGCAATTCAACATCAACTCAACGCGGAGGGTATAATTAAACTCCGCTAGCTAACTTGTGCATTTATTAAACTTGAGCCGCGAGCCAACGTCGAACATTCCCAAGATCTAACAAATAAAACCCAATTGTGAATACGTAGAAGAAAATATTAATTGAGTATAATTGATCGAGAGGCGCGATTTGTTCTTTCCAGTTGTGCCCGCGAAAAGTGTGGAGTCAATTTAAATTGGGATTGGGGAGTGTCGCTGTTGACAAAGAGAAAACGACCTCAATCCTCAATCAACTTTGCTTATCAATCGCGAAAAATAAGCGTGACAAAGGCCGGGAGAGAGTTTATCGGTTGATGGCGGGTGTTATCGTTTGTGCTTATCTAAGTATTCTTCCCACGAACAAAACACGAAGGTAACAGACAGATCATAACTAATTACAGCCCGCGATTCGCTCGAGCATTGTCGCTCTGATCGAGTGTGCAGTTTTTTCTACGCTTGCGAGCCTCTCAGTCTCAGTGTGCCTCTCAATGTGAATGCATGGAAAAATATTAGAACGAAAGAATATTTGCCGTGATTCTCGAGAACAAATTTGACAACTTAAATTGACGAATCGACAAGATGTTAGTCAAGAAGTCGCCGTGCGAGATTTTCGTATTCCTCGTCGGCATCAGCTTGTTCATATTTTTCGCTGGCTTCGCAATTTATATTTACGTGCAGTTCAGTCGCCCAGCATTCGAGAAGTCTATAATGTATGTATAAACATTCAATCGCTGAACTAGACATGCTGTGAACTCATGATCTGACTCATTATTTTAAAATTCCCAGCGAAACTTTGTTGAATACGTCAGACGACTTGCGGATCGAGCGAGTGCGTGTATAATGCAGCGGGGAATTGTTTCATGCAACTCTAATCACCAGCGATGCAGACAAAATTCCGAATGACCGATAAAACTGCTTATTGCGCCTTTCTCCAAACTTGGTAGCAAGAACCATGACGACGGGTTGGAATGTGAACATGGAAAAATTTCGGCGCGGCGTTCTACAGCGCAACAGTTTACTGAATGATCTGCGTGCTCGACAGTAATGTAACGCGAAGTGGACAAGAAAATGTAGAGGAGAAATCCACAACGCGACTAAACCGACGAACTTCCTCGACCGCACACAATCTGCGTTTGTTTATTTACTATTCCATTCATTGGTCGCGGCACTTTTGTAGTTTTCGCGATGATTGTTCATAAAATCTGGATCGTAAATTCACTACTGAGCGTTGTCGTCGTTGCGACATGTGCGGCTGGTGATAGAACTCTATCGATGGCAGCTTTGAAGCCGTTGGCCAAAGCCATGCTTGACAACTCGATCCATGGCCTCATTGGACTTTTCTCGGCGATGATTGTGCTGACCAGTCAGATCGATAAGCTTCACTTGGCAGTTGCGTGCATGCTGATGTCGTGTGCAATTGACGCCGATCACTTTGTTGCAGCGAGGTCATTCAAACTTGCGGTAAGTCATTTAATATGATTCATTCTGTAACGATCTGATTACTGACGAAATCACTCGAACTTTTAGGATGCGACAAGCTTGCAATCTCGACCCTTTCTCCACAACAGCACGATTCCTCTAGTTTTAATTGGACTACTGGCCTACCTCCACTATTCATCTCATGGTCAACCAGTGATTGTCTGGCTAATCATGGCGATTGTGGCGTTCGTGACTCATCATTTGCGAGACGCCAACCGCCGCGGTTTGTGGTTCGCATCACTAGGAAACACGCCAGCTCTGTCTGAACCAATTTACATTGCCTTAACAGTTGCAACGCCTTACTTAATGAAATTCTTCGTGCCTGAAAGTTTTAAGTATTCAAGACTCAGCTCATCTGTTCTACACGTCTAAGAAGATTCTTGATTCTCAATTAACAAATATTAAGCTTGTGATATTTTCATGCCAGGAATAAATGAACAAGAAACGTTAAACGCCAATTGATTTGACGACGCTAAACAACCTGAAGATCGGGCTGGCTGCGAGGAAATAATTTGCGCTTTCGTCTCTACTTGGCAGTTCGATTCGAGAGAGCGTGAACCCCACATGCTCTGAAATGAGAATTTATTAAATTGCTTTCAAGAAAATTAATATTTTTATCTCTTTTCGTTTTCTTTCGGGCGCGGAAAATGAAGAAAACTCGTTGAATCGAAAGAACTTTCAGTTTTATTTGTGAATTCGAGCTGCGGTGACTTTCGCTTGGCAGGAAAAAATCGATTTCCGATTACGCGAATTTTCAGGGGACGTCGCAGTAAGAACGAAGACTTTCGTTGGGGAATTTAAACACAGGTAAGATGGAGCTTGTGATCATTAGTTAATGGACTCGTCTGCATTTCGCGCAAATGAACTGTGCCACCTTATTCGTGAGCAACTCACAGATTGCGTAAACAAGTTCCATCCTCGATCTCGTTTCCGAACTGCTCGAGACTTTATTGATTCGTCGATCCAGATCTACTTCCCTGTTGCTTCAAAGAGTCAACCTAATAATTTTGTTTGTACTGTATCTGTTTATTTTCTCGATAAATCTTTTGGCTCAGCTGACATGCAACAAATGGAAGTCAAACAGCCGAGTTCGATGGAAGCAGATATGGCTGTGAGTATTAGAGGTGACTAAACTTTCGCTATCGCTCGATTATCTAAATGGATCAATCGGAACTCTGATAACCGACATGTGGTGACCGAAATAGATTTCGTTGAAAGAATTCGCACAACGCCAAAGTCTTCATGGAAAATGACAAGGTGTGAAATACAAGTCACAAGCTCGTGCTTTCAGCTACGGCTAATTGCTCAAACTCCACGGTTCCATTTGTTAGCAGGAACTCTTCTTGTTATCGATTCTAGTTTAATCTAGCCAGAGTATTTAGCTTCTCGACGCTACGTTCATGTGAAATGTTTAAACTCGCAGTTGCTATAATCGAATGCAATTTACTTCAACAAGTTTATTTATGATGAGACGAAAATAATTTAATTTGCCAAATTTAATCTAATTGAAGTCATTCATTTGTGAGCTCACGCTGCATTTTGCGGTGAAGCAATCTTAGATTTTGTTTGACCATTTCAGTCTACAAAGGTCGCGGGAAAACGTAGTGAACCATTGCGAATGTTTACGACAGACTGAAAAGAACAAGAGGTGTGGAAACTTGCAATTGATTAGTAAACGGAAACTAGATACACACAAACGAAGTTTGGAAACGAAGTGATCGGTTAATAGGAAAGTGATCGAGAAATCGCTCCGATTATCAACTCTTCTTTGTCTGCTGCTCACTCACGACTCATGCGGGAAGGAAATATTCTTGTTAAAAATATCTTTTCTCTCGCGATACGATCTTGACTTCGCAGCGTAATGAAAATATTTCGGAAAATGAAAATTCTGTTTCCAACGCTTAGTTAATTTTTATCACTTTGATACTTAAGTCGAGCGTTGAAAGCTGTCGCCTAAACGATTAATTAATACGTTAAAATTCACCGGAAAACGATTCAAGTTATTAGAAACCGAATCGCTGTGATTGATTCTGATTGATAAGTCACGAAGTTATTTTAATCATTTGCAAGTTCGCTTAAAGTTCCACACACAACATGAGTTCGTCAAGCCATCACCACAACGATCACAACTATTACAACTCGCTCAAACATCATCTTGTGGTAATTTAACGATGATAAGCCACAGCAGATTTAATTCTCCTCGAGGCTTGAGATAATTTTTCAAAAATGTGTCGCCGAGAATTTCCGAAACAATAAATTTCTCGACACCCCGACACGAAATAAAATTTTAAACATCGCGTAAATCTTCCACATCGTCAACTGATGCGGCTAAAGATTAAGGTTTCAAGGTGAAGACTCGGTTTTTCAATAAAGCGTGAAGTGCGGCTCGTAAACCAGCAAGCGAAGGGAAATTTTATAACGCCATCAATTTAAGTTTGCCGACAGCAATTTGCTCAGATGATCGAGGAACGTGCAATAAAAATTAAGATAGATCATAAAAGGACGCGACGACTATAAACAAGTCTCGTTATAAGTGGCACGATCAGGTCGCGAGGAAAACATTGGGATTTCGAAACCTCACTCGCTCGTACGCGACGAAATGAAAGTCCACGTGGATTTATTTTTGTTTGATGATTCTTCTCTTCTCACCTTTCAAACGGTTCAAGTTAAATTGTTGTCCAAGGCAAGCTCATGAGAAAGTCTTGTTTTGAATGTTCCGAGACAGCTGACTTCCTTCTCCGCTCAATCTTTTGCTCATGTGTAGCTAAGACCCACCCTCGCATCCTCAACAGCTGCTCTCAATTCATCAGACAAAACATTTTCATTCGCACTGAGTGCAACAATCATTCGATGATCAAGTCATTGGCAATCTATTTTTGTAGCAGCTTCAGACTCATTAGTGCTTTTCCTCGAGCAAGTTATAAATAAACAAGACGAGAAAGTTTCACACAAGCACGAGAGAAATTAGCCGAGCCATGCGGTTAGAGGGTCGTGAATCGCAGAGTTTGTGAAAGAGCCTCGTAAATTAGCAAAGCGGTTTAGCGATGCAAGTGATCATGGGAAGTCTTGGGCTTGTGGAAACTCAAATGCGTCAGTATGAATGAACTTTGTTTATATTGCTACCCGTAACATTTTGGTTTCAGGAAACAAGAAACTACAAAAACACGCACGAACAGAGAGAAAGAGTCGAGTGTTGTGGCTTCGGAGATACGGAAATTTGCTTCAAAGTTTTCCAACAAGCTTACCTTACTGTAACTGTCAAAACAATTGTTCAAGCCTCCGTATTGTCTGGTATCCTTCTTGGGTTTTGCGTCACGCAGACTGCGCCTCAACATCGTCCAATAGAAGAGAAAACAAATCAAGATCCACGGCAATTTATCTATTTCCCAGCTTCCTACTTCACGCTTCTACTGAAATCGAAAACATGTGATTCACCGCGAGCGTGCCAAGAATAACTTGAAAGTCGTGAATCAGCGACGGTCAAGGGAAATGAAGTTCTCGATGCAAAAGTCTTGAAACACATTGCGGACATTTATTGAACGCAAATCGAGATTTATCGCTCGGCAAAGAGATTCTTGCTCTAATTTGTAATAAATCTAATTTCCAACGAGTTGTTAATTGCTGAAACACTTGGAGTTTTCGCGGCGCAAAAAGCTGTTCCATGACATTAAAGTGTCGTAAATTATTTCAAAACTTTTCATCATAAACATAAATTCTCTTTCGTCTTTAAATCGAATAAACAAGCTTCATGGTTCGTTTGAATAAATTTTGAGCAGATGACATAATTTCCATTTTTCTTACCTGGCGACAGTTCAATGACAGTCGAGCTAGAAGAGACTTTAAATCAGAAAAGTCTCTTTGATAACGCAAGTCACTCGGATGAGTAATGAGATTGTTCTGCTCTGCCTTCGTTTCAGGTCATCGGAAAAGCCATCGTGGGCCGAAGACGAAAAGTAATTTAGTGTCGATGGACAATAGAAAAGTTTTTCTAATCCAAGCAATTTTACAACCTACAGGCATCGCTCCAGAAATCTCCGCCTCACTTCTCGGAAGACGAGCTTAAAGGTGAGATAGCCTTTCCGACTCGTGAGTGTTTTCTTTGCTTTTCTCATTTAAACCTTTAATACTGGAAGTTTTCTCAAAGCTCTCCCATGAAACAACTTAAGCTATAAAGTTTCCTCGATTACAAATTTTAGAAGCTCATGAAGAGCAACAAGAAAGCTCAAAAAGTTCAATGAACAACGAACATTGCCGGCAAATTATCAATGCAAAGACTTGCGCTCATTTCATGAGCTCCAACATTTCATTGCTTGTCTACAGTCGCGAAAGCTTAATGCAAATTAACTACAAAATATGCTTCATTAAAACTTTTCCGTTTCGTCATCGCAATAACAAAGTCGAGAGAGCATAAAGCTCAGTGACACGTGTTTTGAGATTTTGATGGCGAGGGAATTGCGTGTTTACGTTCGTTCTTAGATCACGATAAGCTAAGCTAATCGATAAATGTTTGTAAATTATATGCAAGAACTTTTCGTTTCACTCGCTTGGGAAATCGATAAAGGCGTTTCAGTTCCAAAGCTTCGCAAAGGCGGTTCACAAACAGGCAAAAGCAAATTTACATTTTACATTGCGAAATCGCTCGATGGAAGTTGAACTTCTCGCACGAGCTTAGAGCTTATTTCTCCAGCTCTGGAATCACCTGAAGGTCGAACAAGTCTAACGGTAAACTCACTCGGAAGCAAAGCAGGAAATATTACGAAGAAAGTTCACGCGTGATTACGAGCCAACATTAAAGCCAATATCAAAGTCTGAGGCAAACAACTTCGCGAGGGAAATGAAATGTTGTAAAGCTTCACTAACGGCAATCAGTAATGAGCTTTCTTTGTCAAGTATCATGTTACCTAACTTCAATTTATGCTCTGTTGGATGCTCAACCGCAGCTGCTGGTTCTGATTGCATCGCGGAAACCTTTCAAGATCAATCTCGATGCCGCTTTCAAGCTTTGACTCGCAGAGCCGCGCGGAACTAACAACAAACTTTTCCTACGCCAAAGCTTTGTTCGAGGAATATCAAAAGCTGCACAGCGAACGAGAACTTCACAAAGGCCGTTGATGGAATAAATTGAAAATGATTTGAATTACATATAACAAAAGCTTTCACTCAAGGACCAAGAAATTTTAATTAAACTGCGATTTGACTTTCAAATTTCTTCTTAGCCAGATGAAATTTGACTTTCAGATTATCGACTGCGAGTCGTAATGAAAAATGAACTTGTGAATGGCAATCGTCAAGAATGAATTAGAATTTACCGTGGAAGCTTCATATGATTATCTCCGTAACTTTGGATAAAGTTTGTGAGGTTAATTGTCTGTGGTTGTTCCTGTCTTGTGTTTGAAGACGTGACTTTGAATTTTAACTTTTTCGTTACATGACTTTAAGACAAACCGGAACTTTCGACTGTCAGCTTCTTCCCAACTTGAACTTAAACTAAAGAAGCTCAAGCCTTGATCCAAGCACGTGTCGTTTGCATGTTCCTTTGACTTACAGCCCATAACAACCGCTCTTTGTTCTCGAAACGTTAATTACGCTGACTGAGCGCAATAAATTGCGAGAAACCGAGAATTGTTTGAAGAAAAGTCCCAATGTTGATAAGGAAGCGAATGGCGCACACATTGTTCGTCAGTTGAATTCGACGTGAGTTACAACTCCAACCACCTTGCGTGCATCAGCCGTTATCTTTATGGGCTCGCAGATTATTTTCCATTCGTGTTTGCAAAGTTTTTCTTCCTCCTGACGCAGACATTTCACACTTCGCGCTCGTAAAAATTTAATTAGCTTGACATATCTTGAGACGGAATTTTCTTCGAAAGTAAAACACTTGTTAAATAAACAAGCGATCAGCTTTTCCGCGAATATCTTGGGCTTTCGCCAGAAATTTATCATCGAGCCGAGGATTTCCCTCGCGCGAACTCACGAGCCGAAAAATATTGACGTTCAATAGCGGTCGCGAGCCATTAGCGAGCTTTCAGAGAGTTCGCATCGGTCATTAAAGAATTCAAACAGCCCGAGAGAGCTTTGCCGCCGAGGGTGTAATTGAAAGAAAATTGCGTCCCCTCAATTATTTCCTCGGATCGTAAATGCTGCGGCGGTTGATTGTTATCATCAAATCACGGCGAATGTCGTCAGACGCTTTATGTTTACCCCACCAACACCATGTCATCGCGCTGAGAAACCGCGATAACTGACTATTAATTTATTTGAGAAATGGTGATAAATTACGTACCGCAGTTATCGCACGCCTTTCGGCGTAAGAACAGAAGTGTAGGCGAAAGAGCATCTAGCGTATTGTTTTCTCGTCACGACTCGCTGCCAGTTTTTTCTCGTCGACTGCTCTTCCTTGGCCGCGAATACAAAGAAAAGTTTCGTGAATTTAGTCTTATTAAAACGAGTCTAAGCGTTACATTTGCTTGTTGACTGAGCAAGATCTAAGATCGCGATCATCTGACAGAGTGAAGTTGTGAAGTTCAGTGCAACGATAAGTTTTATTTTTAGCACGAAACAGATAAAAGTGTCGACTCGTCACTGCAAACATGACCTAAGTTAATATCTCTGATACATACATTTGATGGATCGCCAGTGACTTGATTGCATTAAGTGTCACTCGCTCAGTTTTCCAAGCCTCAATTGTGATTAATTGATAAAGAACCTTGAAGTCGCCCAAAGCCGAAAAATGAAACAAAAAACTTCTGAGAACGAAACTTGCAATAACTTGAACCATTTGAAGAGACGACAATCAAGTATTGTGCGGGAGCGAGGCGAAATCATAGTCGATGGAGAGTTCTGTGAGTTGCTTAATTGACTTCACGCTGCGATATCTCTGCGGTAGTTTGAAACTAAATTTATTTAATTGCCAAGATTCAATCTGAAAGAGGTTGGCGACGAAGGTTCGGCTGACTCGTTGTCTAGTGTTGAGATGTCACTGAACAGCTCGCGTTTGTTCTATGTCATTTGATAGCTTTTCATCTCGTTTGTGTGTTTGATGCAAACGTTTTCAACAAACAGTCAAGCTCGAAGAGCTGCGAGGCCTTTTTAATCTGTCCCGACAGCCCTGCTAGATTTTCCTGAGGACTTTCAACTTGAACAATTCAAATACGTATCGCGATAGCAAAACGTTTGACTTGATAAATCCACAAGGCGATAACGGCTCGTCGCTCCCGCTTGGCTTTCTTGTTGATCATTCGAACACACGCTCAAAACTAAAACTTTATTTGTCAACGACAAAAGGTTCGGGTAGTTCATCACTGTGAAAGAGAAGAAGCAAACTCAATTTGCGATAACATAAGTTTGAATGTCGAACGAGCATGGAGCAAAGTCACGTTGCTTGCTAAAGAGAGAGCGAAAACTTTTCTGCTGAGAGAAGAAAATTGTGGAAAATCGTAAACATCGGGGGAAAATGCAATCGAAGCACGTGAAGCAGCTCTCTCATGGTTTCGCTCTCTCCCGTCTGCAGCGGCTGTCTGGCTTCATTGGGAGAAGGACGTGGCTCAGTTGTAGTTCATGTTCGGTGCAGTCAAAACGTGAAATTCTTACTCCTCGGAAGAACAAGAAATTCTCAATGTGAATAGGAGAAAGACCACAAGAAAAGTTATCAAACATTTCTCTTCCTCGCTCTTCCTCTTCGTTATAATTTCCTCGCATCGCTAAGTCTATCAAAGCCTGAGAAGTGATACGGTGTGAACGTTTCATCCTTTTAAATGAAAAGCATTTCGTGGAAATAGAACAAAAAGTTTGTGTACCAGAAACGAATTAAAGTTGTGCAACATGAGCGAAAACTTTATCAACCTCGCCGAAATTCGAGGTAAACGGGTCACTTGGAGCACGTTTTGCAAACTGCTGTAATGAGTTTTGATCAGCCCATTGATCTGAATAACAATGAATGTCGAAAAGAATTTTCTTGCCAATTTCCGTTGTCGGCGTTTTAGTGATTGAAAGCTCAATCGAACCGATTACGACTCAAATCATTCTCGTGAAGTTCATTGCGAGAAATTTCGCTAGAATGACAGCTCAAGAGTCGTTGGCAGAAGGTTTCAAGGGGAAGTGCGGAGCTATCGAGCAACGCTCAACGAACATCTGCTCTCAATTTCATTCAATCAATGATGGGAAATCAAACTGTGTTGACAATTGAGCTGATTTTTTTCGTAAAACATGAAACAATACTTTGAGTTCCAATTTAATTTAGTCGCTGCACTAAAGTAATATTTAAGATAAGATTCTCAGGCTAGAGAATGAAAGCCGGAGCCAACACGAAAGAATATTTGTAGCTGAAGAAAAGCCTCAAATTCAAAAGGAAATTACAAACTATGTTTAGCTCCACCTCAAACATTTTCAGCTCCGAACCCCTGACTCAGACGGTAGCAAACTTCTAATTCGTGTGCTCGCTATCAGCTTTGCTATCTTAAGTCCTTCAATATAGCAAATCGTTCTTTAATCAATTTGAAAAATGTTTCCGTTCGATTCACGCGATCCAAGGTTGCAGCAAGGCCTGTCCTGTATCAAGTTTATAAAACAAACAGAGTTCTTCCTCTCGAATGGATTTAATTGCATAGATGCAACGTAAATAAACAATCGATAAATTCTCATTCTCTGTTTCCTTCTCGTCGAGGCGAGAAAGAATTGTCTAAATAAGTAGTCATGGCATGTTGAGGCGGTGAATTGATAAGCTTCATTTGTCACTAATCGAGCGACTGCTGCTTGAAATGTTTTGTCAAACTGCTGTCACTTGCTGTAACCACAATGTGACTGTTTGCAATCAGGGCTTGCAGCTTCGAGCGTGACTGATTTATTTGTCTTAGGAAAAGAACTTTTCGTAACCTTTTGCGTGCGGTAACTGCAAAACGACGAGACGAGAAAATGTCGTGAGCTGGGATTCTAACGAAACCTAGCGACAAAAGGGCAACGCAATGAATGACGAAGTTCTTGTTCAAACAAATCACAGCATGGAGACTTGTTTCGCTTTTCATCTCGAAGCCTACAAAGCTCGTCACTCCATTATCGGTTTCTCTGTGGTTTATTCGCGCGCTTCTTTGTATAACAAGTTGAGCTTTGATGGCCAACATAATGTAGCACAAACACGTGACTTATTGTAGCCTTCGAAAGCATAAATCATTTTGTGAAGGCGCTGAAGGGGTCTTGAACGATTTGTGCCACTTGTCGATGGAAAAGCGCTGAACAAAAAATTCATAATGAAATGCATGCGACAGACTTGAAATGAATTTCCTTGCACAGTGTTTTTACGTTCCTATCACAAGTTGCAGCTGCGATTACGGAACGGCATTGAGACCAAAGCACCGTAAATTTCCATGATCCAATTCAGCTAGACTTTTGTAAATAGTTTCACGAACGGCTAAACAAACAGCTTGAATGCTTTTTTATTATTTCATATCATCGGTTTCGGAAAATCTACGCGAAAATCGAGAAAATTGAGCTTTATTTAAATTCCTCGAAATCTTTTCACTTTAAATCGACAATGCTCACCGTTTCCCTTGAGATTCTTTCTTGATTTCAAGGCAGTAAAATCCACTGAAAAGTACGTAACTGCCCGATGGCAATCATTCCATAAGAAATCTCAACTGGAGCAAATGCAATCGCGATGGGATTTTCCATTTTCCGCCTGAAGAGATTCGTTAGCTCTGTAAACGAGACTAGGAATGAAATTTGAGCTTTCCGAAGAACTTGTCGACTTCGTTGTGGCCTTAGGAAGCTTCACTTTGCCTCTAAGCTAATGAATTGCTGAGCATTAGTTTGAGTTTGTTTGCTGCTTTCAGAGCTTAAGTTTTTTCTGTAGAATTTCCGCATCACAAATCCATTTAAAGCTTCAACTCAACACGTTTCTCTCGTTTCAGATTTGCGTACAGCATTCGACTTGCTAGATAGAGACCAAGATGGAATGATCAACAACCAAGAGCTTCAGTTCATGCTCCGCAACCTCGGAATAGAACTGAGTGATGAACTGATTGATGGCCTCATGAAGGAAGCAAGCAAGACTGGTGAGAACATCGTTCTTCATATTCTCGCTTAATGGGAAAATTCTTCGAGCAGAAAGGAAGCGAGATTAGCTTTAAAGTTTTCCACGAGTGGCAAGTTGAGAGTAGATTTCAACTTGTTTTCATAAGAAACTCTTCATTGAAGCTCATAACTTATGACGATGTTGAAAAAATTGAAAACAGACTAACGCAAACATTTTCCTCCTGGCAATTACCAAGTTGTCATTTCGAATTTATTCGTGACGTTGTTGCAGTTGTTAACATTGATCTGAAATGTTTTGACAACGCGTTGCAAGGCAGAAAAGCTCCCTGGACAACGAAAGCAACTTGCTGTTGGGCGCTGAAACATTTTCCCAGTTTTCTTCTCTAACGGAATGTTTGCAATGTAAATGGGAATGTCGGGCCGACCTTGGCTCTAATGCTACTACTTTCACAATAACCGAGAAAGCTCATCATCATTCTATTGAGTGCGATGGAATCTCATGAAACGTTTACCGACATTTTCGCTGCGGGGGTTGATTTTTCGTTTCAGACGAAAACTGAAGGCGGAGATTTCTATCGCGACATGCTTTTCAAGACGAAATGTCTTTTAAAAATTTCTCGGCTTGTAGGTGAGCCTCAATGAAACCATTGATGCCCTCGCTATGTGTTCTCGTTTATGTCTAAAGCTTTTTGTGCATCAACAGTCTAGGGCGGCGAAGAAAGCGCTTCCCACAGCTCACAGTTTGACGAAGTTTCAGTCGTTTCCTTGATAATTTCGTAAACTTTTGTCGTTCCGTCGGAACATACGAGCTTTTCTATACTCTCGAAGAGTTTTCTTCGAAAGAATTTTCGGCGAAAAATTTTCGCCTTCTCTTTTTTCACATGGAAACTTAAAGACTTTCAAGAGATCAAATTTTTCTACTGAAATTTTACTTGTATTTAAAGGAAATGGTTTAATCGACGAAACAGAATTTCTGCAATGGATTGCTAGAATACAAGCGCTGAGAGAGACAGAAACATCGGCAGAAGACGACGATCTAACTCAAGATCTGGTTGCCGCTTTTAGGTGAGCTTCGCCTAGTAATCGTCGGACGTTTGATTGTGCTTAACGAGCTTTTCATTCCAGAGTCTTCGATAGAGATAGTAATGGGTACATCACGCTCGATGAGCTACAGCGAGCAATGCAGATGATCGGAGAGAATGTAACAGACGCTCAATTGAACGAGATGCTCGCGTTAGCCGATCTCGACAAAGATGGTAAAATAAACTATGAAGGTAAACTAAACACAACTTAGTATTCTAGTCGGACAAAAACTTTTCGTTTCTTTCCATAGAGTTCGCACGATTGCTCCTCTAAGAAGCAACAGGATCACTCAAATTATGGCTATAAGAATAAGAAATAATATTTTCTTTTGTTACTCGTATCAATTAATTTAAAATTCGTTTTACGTAGAAGTTATTACATTTCGTTCTTCTGAAAGTGTTTAGAGGAAATGAAAATTTGAGGAAAATTCGTACAACTATTCGGAATATTTTTCTTTACGTTTCTATGTTACGCTTGTTAGTAGATTTTACAATACGAAAAATGAATCAAAATCTAAAATCTATCGGTTGATAAATAATAAATCTTAATGGATTTTAAGAAACCATCAAAATCAAATTTATGTTTGGTTCGTTCTGTTTTATCTCTTTGAAATCTTTTGGGAGTTTCCGCACTGAAAACTCTTCGAAGGAAGTCAGGAAATTATCAGCAGAGCTGAGGATTTTCCTGCTCGGCCAGTCGGTGAAAATCCTATCAAAGCCAGTTACGATCTGCTTGTCGACTTGCGACTGCAACACTGTGAAAACACGTGTTGAAGATTTCTTCAAACCAATTTGTCATGAGCTTTTCACAAATTTCACGACTTTCAATCAAATTCCGTGTCAATTATTTATTTTCTTTTCCTATAAATACGCCGAAAAATTGGCGATAAGGTTTAGTTTGCTCTCGGTTGAATTTCAAGTTAATGATGATGAAAGTGTTTTTCGGAATCAGCGTTTTATTAACTGCTGCAGCCGCGCAACATTACGATCCCTTGGTTGGATTATTGACTCCTGCAGTCCCGCCTCCGATTTTATATGCCATCAGAGGGCCAGTTTATGTTGAAGCAGCTAGCTTGCAGTCAGCGTTTAGAGCTCAAGTCGCCCAACCTGTCATTGAGATGGGTTCTTATCAACCACAGAACTCGCAACCTTCGCAGATTCCACGACCACCTGTAATGGCAAAAACGCCAGTAGTGCCGTCACTTGTCACCAAACCTGTCGTCTCGCCTTCACCCTTCAACCCTTACGCTGCAGTTTTACTCGATGAGGTTCTTGAGGATGTAAGTCAATTTATTGAAATTAGATTCATATCACTGAAATCGTTTCATTCAGGAGGCGGATGAAATTCACTCAAGAGGCCAGTTGCAAGGCAATCAGCGTCAATTGTTTGGACTTGGACAGATGCAAAACGATCAGCTTCAAGGTTTTGGCATTGGTCAAGCTCAAAACGACCAAATTCAACTCTTTGGTGAATTGCAATCCCAAGGAAATCAACGCCAAGTCGCAGGATTAGGACAAGCTCAAGACAGACAGCTTCAAGGAGCACATTTCGGCCAACCTCAGCGTGAACAGTTCCAGATTCCCAGTTACACCCAAATTCCAGTAAATCAGCATGTTCATGTGATCAGTCCGGTACAAGGCAGAAAACCACAAGCTTCTGGAATGGGACAAGCTCAAGGCACTCAACAACAAGGTCCTGGAATAGGTCAATTACAAAATGATCAAAGCCAGCTTGTTGGTCGAGGGCAAGCACAAGGAGGTCAGCTTCAATATCCTGGATTGGGCCAAATCCAAGCGAGTCAAGCGCAATTTGCAAGATCACAAATCCAAAACGATCAACAGCAGTCACTCGCTAGATTCCAGGCAGAAAGACTTGATCAAGCCCAAAGGCGTTTCTTCCAGCAACAAGGATACTTCCCTGGCATCAACGACCCGTTTGCAGAGTCCGACCGCTCTACACAGGTGAAAAAAAGTTCAATTTTCACGAATGACATGAAAGCAGCGAAAGGCTACCAAGCCGCTCCAACTGCTCTCTTTGACGAGTCGACAATGATGGCAGATGAATTAAGTGACGAAGTACAAGACGATGAAGTCCAGCAAATGATGCGTCTTGAAGATGCCTTGGCGGACGAGTTGACTGATCATAAATCGAGCAAACTTTATTGAAATAATAACATCTTAGATTAGAAAATAAATTTGCCGAGCAATGAAATAAAAATTTGAAGCGAAACTATAACAAAAATAATAATTTCTAATGTTTTCGCTTGCAGGGTAAGTGATCTGTGGTCGTGACTTTGCAAGCTTAGTTTCGTGATTTGAAGGTTCGATCGGGCAAGGAAGACGCTTCTATTTCAACCATGGTGAAGACCACTTGGGCCACTTAAAGATTTATCAAACCTTGAACGTTATTCCAGGTGAAAATAAATTAAAACACGAATGAGAATCAAAGAATTTTTTTTTCACTAATTAGACGAGGACGACAAAGGAGAAGATATCAACAACCAATGGACAGCGGAGATCGTAGACTTGTATCAGAAGATTAACATTTTGAATTGATGTTAACATTTTTGTAATAAAATGAAATGATTGAAATAAACTCGTCGCGTTGAAATTGAAAAACTTTTCTGGTTGTATATTTAGCTTTTTCACTTCAGGCGCTTAAGTCGAGCATGAAATAAAATTTTCCTTGCTGACCAGAAATGGCTATAAGTCCAAATTATGATTAAGTTGTTCTTTTGGCTGATTGCACGCTTCTCAATCAATTTGCTTCTCATGCTTGAAGAACTTTCAAGTATAAAAGATGTTCGACAACGTGCTGCTCAACTCAGTTGAAGTTGAGAAGTTCAAACCTGTCGATATGAAGTTTCTTTTAGCTGCTTGCGCTGTGTTGACTCTCGGTGAGTTTTGTTGAATTGAAAAGTTTCATTCGTTGACGATTATTTCTCCTAGTCAATGCACAATATGAAGATCCGCTGCTTAAGCTGCTGGTTCCAGCTGGATCGCCAGCAAATCTGTATACTATCCAAGGGCCGGTTTACATCGAGCCCAGCAGCCTCGCTTCCACTTTGCAGTACATGACTCCAGCGGCTGATCCACGGACTAGATTATTACGAGCTGATGCACCACAAATGAGAGATCAGACATCCGTCGATGCTCAAAAATATCGCTATCGAATGGCATCTGCTCCGCAACTTCGAGATACTCCACAGACAGTCGCAGATTCGCCATTAGTCGCACCACAAAAATATCGATATCGTTTGGCTGACGCGCCACAACTCGCAACTCCAACGGCAGCCGATGTGCCATCCATTGGAGCTCAGAAGTATCGTTATCGCCTTGCTGATGCGCCCCAGTTGGCGGATCCAATGAGCGCTGATTACGAATATCCAATCCTGCAACCTCAAAAATATCGTTACCGTTCCGGAGACCTTACCCAATTAGCTGATCCAATGCTCGCCGATGCCGCTCAAGCTCAAAAATATCGCATGTCAGACGTACAGCTGGACCAGATGGCTTCCGATATGCCTTCATTGGCACCGCAAAAATTCCGCTATCGAATGACCGACGCTCCACAGCTGGCTGATCCCATGGCCGACGACGCATCTCAACAAGCTCAGAAATATATGTACAGAATGTCACACAAGCCAGTGTCAAACGCTTATCGTCGTTACCAAGCTCTTTCAGCTTATTGATGTAGAAAGTCATTTTGTTTGATGAAATAAAGGTTCATAACATGAAGATAAAAGTCATTTGATTTTCTTGGATTCGTTCTCAAGGTATGAACTCGCTTGGCATATTTGTTGTAAATTTATTTTCCTTTATAAATTTAAATCAAGTTCAATTTCAGAGAATTTGCAATAGAAGTTTTCTGATAAAACAGTTGAAAGCTCAATGCAAGCCTTAATGGATAAAATTTCTTGTAAACGCTAATCATCGTGTCGAGAATGCGATTTGCAAGATGCCACGCTCTTCAATCAAAAACTTACTTTGCCATCGTATAAATCGCAATTCCAATGTAACGAACGATTTAGTTTAATCGTTGCCACGTTAAATATGAGATTGATTTTCTGCATTTGCGCTTTGGCGCACGCGAGTTTGTTGAAAGAACAAGAAATTTTCTCGGATTTTAACTTAAATTTTCCTCAGGTTCTTCTGCGCAATATCGAGACCCGTTAGTTGACCTGTTAGCTAGTCCAAATGCCTACGAAAACGGCGTAGCTGTAGGACCGCCTGTAACTGAACAATACCTAGTCGGCCAGCCCTTTATGACGCACTCAGTTGGAGCCACTCCAGTTATGAACAACCCTGTCATGAGGGAGTCTTATGCAGTGCCAGTCTCGTCGTACCCTGTTCCTTACGCTTCAAACCAAATCGCTTATGCTGCTCCAGCTGTTTCTTACGCAGCACCTCATCCAGTTGCAGCCTACGCTGATCCAGTGGCACACTACGCAACTCCGATTTTTCATGTGATGATGGATGAAGTTGAAGAAAAGCCAGCAAGCGCTCAATCACGCAGATCGAATTCAAACTCTCAGTCAGGAATTCAGCAGTTTGGTTTCGGAAACATCAACTTGCAAGGAAACATTCAACAGATCGGCAGGCGATCTTCGCAAATGCAATCTCACAAATTCGGACAAATTCAAGGCAAGCAAACTCAATTGTTCGGCTCTGGTCAATCACAAAACGGTCCAGCTAAAGAATTTTTAGCAACTTTGGATAGTCGCATGTTCCCGAACTCGCCAGGAGGACGAAAACAACAGCACGATTTACGCGATGAAATTCAATCGTTCAGCGATGCGCCGACTATGTCCAACGATTCCCCACAGCTCAACAAAGTGTCAACTAGACAAGAAGAAGTTCGGCTGTACAAAAGATTGTTCCCTCCATTCCCTTTGCCGTCCGGAGCCCAGACTGGTTAACTACACCCAAATCGAATATTCAAACGGACAACAGAAAGTTTTATGTTAATTTTAAAATGATGTGAATGCAAAGGAAAATAAAGTTTTCAATCAAAAAGCAATTCCAATTATTTAAGAAGGAGACAATGCTTTAGGTAATTGTTCCTATGGTATCTAAATTGGGAAGGTTCTAATAGAACGTACTGCATACGTAGAGCATACATACGATGATACGAGAGCATGTTTGCTTATCGTGGTACCATTCATGGACAGAGTTCCTTTACATAGAATATTTTATACGAGTCATCGAAGCTTTGGTTGAAGACATACCGTACCACACTTCAGCAATCAAATGAAAGCAGCAAAGAAAGCGTACGAATGAGAAAGCTAATCAGCCATCGCATTTTGAATTTCGTGGATGTCAATCATAATTTTTACTTGCAGAAACTTGGAATGCCGCAAAATCGTATAAAATAAAGCGGAAAACACAAAATCACATTAGATTGATTGAGCGTGTGGATTATAATGAAAGGATTTTTGATTGTTTTCGCAGCGGTGAGCTCAGGTTGGTACTTTTAAATTTTAAGGTTGATCCACAATTTTAGGGAATTTTATTTAGCTCTTGCGCAATACTACGATCCACGAGTTGGCTACGTAGCATCTCCAAGCGTCTACCCTGTTAGAACACTTGCGGTTGGTCCACCCGTCGTCAGTCCGCCAATTATCGGATCTCCTTATATACGATCAGAATTCGACCAATATGCTACACCAGTCGAGACATATCCTCCGTCTTTTGCAGCACCCGTCGAGGTATATCCTCCGACTTACGCCACACCCGTCTCTTACGCTCCTCCGATCGCTTCTTATGCTCCTCCTTACACATCATACGCAGCGCTTGGAGCTTACGGATCGCCAGCATATGCTCCAATTCAAGTTATGTATGACGAGAATGATGACGAAGTGAATCCTCTAGCCAGACGAATGAACTCCAACTCTCAGTCGGGAGTTCAGCAATATTCTCGATCCGATTCAGCATCTCAGTGATTCACGCGCTCAACAGGTCAACTGTTATTGATTAACGGTGATTTGAGATAGTTAAAAAGTGGAAAAGTAGCAAAGTGAAATAAAATTTCAAACGGAAAAAAGTAATTTATTCAGATGAGAAGCTTGTAATATTTTGACGGCTTTCCTTGTGATTTGAAGTTGCGGTAATCAAGCCATTGAAGGAGATCATCTCTAAGCAATTCAGCTCGTTCAGTGAGGCAAGCAACTCTGCGTATTTTAGCTTTATAGATCTTGCTCAACATTTCCTTAACATTCGGATTATCGCTTGATATACGAAGAGCTTGAATTGAACATTCTTGCAGCAGCTCGTTTCCTTTTGAGTATGAATTGGAAACCAAACGCGGAATAATTTTATTCCAAGGCATCGAAGAATCGACGAGAGATTTTGAGCTAAGCAAGCAGTTCTTAAAGGCCATGGTCGCATAAGTTACGCAAGTTTCGTCTTTCTCTTCGAGAACAATCGACGTTAGCGTAGTTAGAATACCGGAATTCTCAGCCAAACCGCATCCTACTTTAGTTCCGATGATCAGAGCTAAGCATTTGATTGTTGAGCTTTTTCCAGAGCTTTCCAGTTGTTTCTTCAATGGATGGAAAACATCTTCAGTCGCGAATATATCGGGATTGCAATAGATAAAATTTGATAGAGTTTCGTGAACATTGACGCCAGCCGAAACTTTCCCTGACAAAAGCTTCACGTTTGCTTTGAACAATTCATTCGCTATGAGCTTTTGAGCAACTGCAAAAATTCAAGAAAAATTCTGCATTACAATTTAGAAATATTTCAGTCTTACCAACTTGATCTCTGCTCAAAGCGAGTAAAACTTCATTGGCTTGAAATTTCAATCCTTGGAAATCAATCATGTCGTCCAAAACAAAAGTCATGATCGCTTTCGTCAAGCTTTCATCGGTAGCAATTCTGATTGCAGCGTCGAAGTCGCTCGACAGCACTTGCAGCAAACGAAGCGAGTCGAGCAGCATCGTCGGATCAGCCAAACTGGTAAAATCAGTCAAACGTGACGATAAATTTTCCAGCAAGCCTCGCTCGAGTACGAAACGAATTTTCCATGGAACTTGCAACACCTCACAAAGCAAACGAATAGACTGGACAACGATCTGGCTGTCATCGTTTCTAGTTTGTTCAATCTAAATAGTTGCATAGTTTAGAATATTTTTTCCAGCGATGATCGAGACAATTACCAAATCTTCAATCCCACCAATTCCATAACCAACTTGGAAACTCTCAGCGTGATTTCGCAAAACTTGAACTTGATTGATTGTCTTCGATTGGATGGGCGACTCTAGAAACTGGAAAAAAGTTTCGTCTATGCTGTCTTGAAGAACTTGTCGAGGTATAATCTTGCAAGTTTTCAGCAAAAAAGAATTTCGAGGGTTTTTGTGGAACATTTTTTAATTTTAAATATTTCGTTAACAAGTTTGCTTAGATTGCTTTGAAAAATTTCACTCTTCTGAATTTGATTTGACGATCAACCCTTGCCGAACCAAGGCCAGATTGTTGAGCTTGGACTCTATCAGTGACAACTGCTCTTGCTTGCCCGTCTTCGTTTTTCGTCGCTGGCTCTTCAATTTTCTCTTCTTTGTGCTCGTCATGGTTGACGTCTGCTCTAAATCGTCAAACGGTTGATGCGGAAAGCTGTATCCATTGCCAATGCCATCATCTGTTTCGTATTCGATCTCATCGTCTTCGAATCCTGTCTGGAAGTTTTCGTTCGCTAGCTTTTGATCGTCGTCAGCATTTCGATTCAACAAGATATTTCGTTGGCCAGCTGACATCACCATTACCTGCAAGAACTCTTGTTAGCAATCACGTTAAAATTGAACTGATCAGATTACCGTTGGATTCATCGCCTCCATTTGATCCTTGAGACAGCTTTGTAGAAGGTTCAAGAAGAAAAGAAACGCTAGCAACGTCAGAGCTGATAAAGCTGCGCCCTTAAGTTTGCCACCTTTGTGCATCGGTGGGCCGTAATGACTTTGATGAGTTTCGACTGCTGAAGGTCCGTAGACAGGCTCATTAGCCAACTTCAATCCGTAGCCCTGATTGACTGCTCCTGTTGAAACGGTAAATGGATTTATTCCGGATGAAGCTGCAGGGAACTGATACGGCGTCGCGAAATTGTTGAAGCCGGGCATCGGGTTTATGCCATGCACGGCGGCTGCTTGGCCCAAATTTAGTCCCTGACTAAAATCTTGTCCATGAAACCCGTTGAAGTCACTCAGAAGCTTCTCGTAATTCATTCTAACTGTCGATGAATTCTAGACGTTTGATAAAAGAGTGTTGTTGGCAGCTCCGCTAAACTTAAACTAATAAAGTAACAGCTCGCAACTGAAAACAAATTTTCTTCAAAGCGTTTATGCAGCATGCTAAGTAGAGTATTAAGAATGCGAGCGAAAATTTTGTAGCTGCGCGGAGCGTTAAATTGAGTTGACAGTTAGTTACAAATTTCATTTTTATTCTTCTCGTTCTTGTTTTACTTTGAGTTTCACTTTCTTAAATTTTTCCTCGAACTCTTTCTAACATTTCTTCTAAAGTTCCCGCTTGTTGCAATTTTAGTTTCATCAAAGTTCGGATAAAACACGGTTCGGTACTTTCTTGCGATCTCCTGAGCTTTTCCGTAATCGCCTACTCGGTCAAGTTCAATGCCATCTTGGTAAAGCTGATCGTCGTCCTCATCGTAAAGCTCGTCTCGTCCCGTTGTAGGGAAGAACTAAAGGGAAATTTATTTAGTTTAATGCTTGGGGTATCAATGGCACAAAGCATAACAGAGTTCAATCAAAATCGCACTGACTTTATACACTACACGCTCTCTGAAAGCTTTTAATCGAGCGCTAATGTTGATCGAAACTTCAGATGTTATAAACTTTTAAATCGTTTCTACTCACAGTGGGAAAATAATAATAAAGCTGAGTTATGATGCACTTGGCGGCGAAGAGAAGCGCAGCCGCAATCACAAGCTTTACGATGAGCTTTTTCTTCTTTTTCTTGGGTTTGACTTTTGTCTTTTTCTTCGTTTGTTCCTCCCCCGATCCTAAGCTGAAAATCAGTTCTTAGACTTCAGAAGCTTTCGTTAGTTGAACGACTCACTAATAAGTATATTCGTAGTCATCGTATTCGTTATCGCAGCTGAAAGGATTCAGATAATCCATCCAAGTATCCTCACTAGTATCGTGAATTTTCTTTTTTTTCTTCTTCCTTGGTTCTTCGGTTGTCTTCGGAACTTCTGGGGTTGTCACGTAAATGTGCTTGTAGACAATTTGAGGTTGCGAATGTTTGTCATCCATCTCTGGTATGAACTCATGCGACACTTCGTTGTGATGGTAGCTGTGATGTGTCGTCACGTCCATTCGGTTGACATCAGCGCCGAAATTAACGCGATGGTTTGGAGGAACCACTCGATGGTTTGGATGAACCACGCGATGGTTTGGAGGAACCAAGCGATTATTTGGAGGGATTGGCAACTTCACCATGTTCACTTTCGCTTCCTCGAAGCTGACGAAAAACACTGCAAGATTCTCAAGCGAGCTTGTAAGTAAAAGACTTCACCGTGACTTGTTGACTCGAATAAATGAAACACTTTCTTCGTTTAATTCGCATGAAGGCAAACAAAATTATTGGGCTCGACGACACTTTATTAAAGGTCGCAGGAAAATGGGATCAACTTTTCAACGTCTCACGAATTTTGCTGCAAGAAGTTCTTCGGCTTGGTGATGAAAACATCGTTAAACTGAAAGATAAACAAATTTATTCAAGTTTTCGTCGATTCCACTTCGACAACGACACTCAAATGAAACGCGCAGGTAATTTAAGTACAAATTTATTCATTAGTTAACTTTATTTCTTCAGTAGTTAAATTGTCTTTAACGTCATGCGGTTTCTGGTCAGATATTGCAGATTTTTGCAACGAAGGTGCGCGGAGTTCGTGAGTCGCTGCCGGTCTTAGAATAAAGTGAGCAATGCAAGTGAATAAGGCGATTGTGGCGAACACTCTGAAGCTTTGCTGGCCACCAATATTTTGGTACAAAAACCCTCCGAACAAAGCTCCTATCGAGAAGCCTAGGCCGTCGTCCATTCCAGCGACCAAACCCTGAACTGTCGCTGATGTACCGGGAGGTGAGATCACAGAGGCATAAGCTGGAGATTGAAACGGTAACACTTGTGTTTAAGAGAATCTGTAGCTCGAAACTTACCAACGATGCACGTGTAGCAGAGCGCATAAGTGCAGCCCTGCATCAAGATTTCGATGCCAACGAGATACCAAGGATTTGTGATGAGTGAAATCAAGAACAGACGCAGCGCGTAACATGAGAAGCAAAACGTCAGGCAGTGGATGTAGCCGAGTTTCTTGATGATCTTCCCTGATATCAGGAAAAACAAAACTTCGCCGAACACGCATTCAGCGGCGACAGTCATGCCTTCGATGAGCTTGATGTGGTCTTTCATGCCAGTGCGTTCGGCAACTTCTTCCAAGTACCAAAACATGTAGTAAAATATGAAAGAGTCGAACATTCCGGCGATTGTGGCGAAGATTAAGAAGATCGCGATCTTTCTGTTCCGGAGAAGTTTCAAAACGTCTTTCGAGATTGATTCCGACGACGAGAGTTTTGGTAGTTTCAGCTTTTTCAGCACAAGCAAATCCATCAGGGCAAACGCTAGCATGATGAGAACAGCTGGCGTGAAGTCGTTTGTGTGCAGGTCAACAGTGTATCCAGCAAGAAGCGAAGTCAGGCCAAAGCCGAGTCCGCCGTAGACTCGTTGCTTGCCGTACTTCATCTGATTCTCGGCCCCTAGGACGTCGAAACAAATCGCATCGCTTATGCTGTTCCCCACGTTGAAGCCAATCGTTCCGATATAAGTCAAAGTTACAAAAGTCCAGAAAACCCAAGTCGTGTAGAAACAACTTGCAGCTTCAGCATCCTCCGTCGTTCGACACTCGATTTGTGACTCGTTTGCGCTTAATGTGATCTCCGTCAAGTTGCGTCCATGGCACAAAAGCTTCTCACCTTCGATGAGAATCACTTTGAAATCAGACACATCAGTCGGATTGGGGCACGTCACATGATGAAAGTTCAAGCATCTGTCGGGTTGTAAGTTCGTCTGCGATTTAAAATTGAGTGTCAAAATGTTTTCTTTAGACTTTCAAGTCGTTTACCAAGTGATCACAGCTTTGTACTTCGGTGACATTAAAATAAAGTTTGCTGCTTTGTTGTGGGAGAAACATGTAGCAGCCGAACGAAATGGCCATTATAGAGATGATTGACATGAAAATAACTTTTCGCACTTTCTGAAACGTTTCATAATAAAGTTGAGAACGGTTTCAAGGCGCCCATCCGATCGACTTACCGCGAAATAATCCGCAAGCATTCCGACAAGCGGCTTTGCGAAAAAATAAAGTATCGGAAGAATCGACAAAAGAATTCCTAAACGATGGGAAGTGAGTTAACCAGTTCACACTCGAATGCAAGGTCTCATGTGCAACTTTCGTTTGCATTGCGACAGTTTCCTACCCATTACTGACGGTGAAATTCCTAACTGTCGGCCAAACACGTTTATCTGCGGGAGGATCGGGCCAAGACCTGGGAATTGATTGAGCTAATAAATCAAGTTTTCTTGTTGGGATTTGTGTTCGATGTCTTACTAGCCATGAAGAAGAAATAATGCGCCTTGACGGGCAGGAGTTGCTTGTTGACGTTGAGTTTCATTGTGGAATCTGCGATGAAACAATGAAGAGGCTTAATGGATCATATGTATATCTCAAGTAATTTAAAGTTGCAACGTGTTATTGACTTCTTGTGGGAGCAATCTCGCTTAGTTCAATATCGATACTTTAGACAGTAACTATCGAGTCACTAACTTGTTAAAGAAATCTACAAAAAATAATCAAACCCCTCTTGATATTCATCTAAACTGATCGCGCGATGATTTCCCGTGAATCATTCTCAGTCGATCTCACTTCGCCGATTATCCAAACAAAGTCCAAAAACCTGATTTTCGGGGAGACCCGTCCGCGTCATCGACGCCGCGATTAGTTGCGTTAATGAAAACGAGAGTCGATTCTCCAATGTGTAAATCAGCAGCGAACAGAAATGTGCGAGAGAACGAAGCTCAGTATTACTTGAGCGATTAAGGCGGCGAGACGCGAACGAAAATATTCCGAAAGCCGGTTATTCGATCATTGTTTAACTGTTAGTGGCTTGAATTCTTTTTGTTTGAGGACGACATAAAGGTCAAGACTGAAGAGCCGACGTTTGTTTTGCAAAGATTTCGGTCAGCTGGAGTTTTCGTGGCCCATTGGCCTGCGTTGGTCTGTGATAAGAAGCCTCTGACGAATCGAAAACAACGAGATTAACTTCGTGGGGCAGTTTATGATTGCTGTTTGGTTTCATTAAAGTGAAAATGTGTCTCATTCGCTTGGCAATTAATCTGATAGCGTTGCAGTCTTGCATAAGCTTCGGTTACGGCAAAGATTCGTATTCAAAAGATTTACCAATCGAAAAAGGCGAGAAATGTAAGTTGATCAGTTGGTTGATGAAACTGCGACTTAATCTATCGCGTGGCTGCTGTTTTCTGTTGAAAACACAAGCAGTTACCTTGAAATGTTTGTGATAATTCGATAAAATGCGTGTCGTTTAACTCTCAACTTTAATCGCTACAGTGAGAATCTGCATAGTCGAGAACCGCGGCTCCTTCCGTAGGACGGAGAAGTTCTGTCCGACGCTCGAGAAGCAGTCAAACATCGAATGTATCATCGGAGTGGACAGACTGGATTGCGCACGGCGCATCAACAAAGGCTACGCACACTTCGGAGTGTTTTCGTCCGAAGATTTAGTTGGCGCCAGATGGGCTAGCCTGAATGTGATGGTGACGAGCGAGATTCGCTTCCACTCCGAGCAGTTTGAATACGATGTGGTTGTAGTGGTCGACAATGGCGCAAATATCCATTCAGCAGCTGATTTGAAAAGCTCTCGTCTTTGTCACCCCGGCAAAGGCTTGGAGAATAACTGGAATGACATCATTGCTGACTACATGGAGAACGTGATGGTCGCACGAGGCTGCGAGAAGGAAATCACTCTTCCCGAGTCGAGGATAAAGGCGACGGCGAATTACTTTGGCGAAAGCTGCAAAGCAGGGCCGTGGGTCAACGACCCGTTGCAGGACAAACTTCTGAGTAAGAATCTTTGCAAACGAGTTATCGCGCTGAATCGCTGAACTGTTTTCTTATGTTAAAGAGTCAAAGTATCCGTCGTTATGTTCGCTGTGCTACAATCCATCAAACTGCGCGGTTGGTGATAAGCACTGGGGGCGACGAGGGCCGTTATATTGCCTAACAAGCGGCTCAGGAGAGGTAAACGCTCGTTTCGTCTAGACCTTCCAGTCTTTGGAATGTTTGCGATAATTTGTTTGCTAAACTTGAACTTGATTTTGAACTCTTGAAGGTCGCTTACGTGAGACTCGACGACGTGCGAAGTTTTTTCGGCTTCACAGGGTTGCCTGCGGAAGCTGATCCGAACAACTACAGTTTCCTGTGCCCCGACAGTCATCTGCAGCCTTTGAGCTCTAAAAACCCTTGCACGTGGATCAGCAAACCTTGGTCGGTCTTGGCGGCTCATCGAAAGCAAGCAGAGAAAGTTCAAGAGTTGTTTAGAGAAATCAACCCAACAACTGAGTGGCAGCAAGCACTGCTGCAGCTTCTAGAGTCTTATCACGTGAACATTACTAGTCTCGACTTCCCCATTACAATCGACGATTATCTTGACAAGAGCTCGGGCTATCAGAGCGCTCACAGCTTCCCTGCTTGCTACCCGCCTAGACAAATTGTCTACTGCACGACGAACCTCATCGAGTTCTCGAAATGCAGTTGGCTGCAAGAGGTCTCGACAGTCTACGGAATCGAGCCCAACCTTCAGTGCATTAGAGGCGAGAATCTGTTCAGATGTCTCGACGATGTTGCCAAAGACGTCGCAGACTTAGTTTTGGTTGATCAAGACGAAAGACTGACTAACGAAAGGAAGTTCAACCTGACGTCTCTGCTGTACGAATATTCATCTGATTTTGAGAAGAACTACGTAACGATTGCTGTAGTCAAGGCGAGCTCCTCGATTGAAACGTTTTCAGGTGGGAAGCTCAGAATATCTCAAGTTCTTTATCTAATCTTGTCTCGACTTTCAGATTTGAGAGATAAAATCGCATGCTTCCCCAACAGAAATGGAGCTGCGTTCTCATCAACAGCCGACGTCTTGCAAAAACTTGATCTTGTTTCCGATGACTGCTCGTCAACGGCTGCCGATTTTTTCTCGGAGAAAACTTGCTTTGGAAATGAAAATTGCAAGCAGAACTTCGGAGGGGACAACGGTGCACTTCATTGCCTCAAAGACTTCGGAGATGTCGCGTTTATGAATTTAGAGACTTTCAAGAATCTCACAGGTAAAAGAAACATTAAAATAAGTAGTAGATAAGTTGCTGACGCCTCACAGGATTCGTTAAACATTTCTGGGAATTCGTGCCAACTTTTTATTAGGCGAGAAACATTCATTAATCGCTTGAAATGTCAACGCCTCTGCATTACCCCGAAACCACCTGATTGAATCTCACAAATCCTTTTTCTTCTAGCAACGTTTGGCCACTTCAACCCAAAGCTGTTCAAAGTGCTTTGTCCCTTCACCGCGAAGAATAAATATCTGAAAGGCTCCGACCTGTGCCACATGAGTTGGACGTCCAAGGGCGTTTTGCTCACGAACCAAGCAAAAAGCCAAATCAGAATCAACGAGATCGTCAACACGCTAAAAACGATGGATAATCATTTTGGCAAGCACAAGTACCGGTCGGGGAACATTCCGTTTACCATGTTCGGGCCGTTCGATCAGAAGCAGAACGTTCTGTTCAAAGATTCGACTGACGGCCTCAAGACTAAGTTCGAGTTCAAGAGAATATCAAACTTTGAGAGGAACCTCGAAGATTATCTCGAAAGCAAAGTCAGCAACGAGTCGCACTGCAGTTCCGCAATTTCTCCCGTCAGCAGCTCAAAGTTCTTCGTTGCGTTGGCAATCTGGTCGCTGATTAAGCTCCGAACGATATTCTGAGCTGAGTCAATCGAAAGCGACAGTTCATCGACTTTCGTAATTTCGTTAGTCACAAAATTGTTTTTATTAAATCGCGTGAGACAAAAAGTATTTTCCAATTGCTCTGGAATCATTCAGGGGCAACCCTCTGGAAGTGTTCAGGGCAACCCCAATCGTAGACCTGCTCACCCCCTTGTTTATTTTCTCGAGCTTGAAAAGTATTACGCGAAGAGTTCAGAAACTCGCCACTTCATGCCACTAACGAGATGTTGAAAGCGAATAAAGTGAGTCCAGAGCGGTTCGCTATTGTGCAATTATTTTAATTTCTTTTCCTTCGTTTGTTAGCACGCAATTTTAAGAATTTTACAGCACGAAATGAAATTCACTTCAGACCACTTTGCACCAACACCGATGACGTAATGGAATCTTTAATTAATTTTCACTCGTTGGTCGGCTGAAAATCAACGATTTGAATTGTTTCAGACGAGTAAACCCGCCGTGAGAACAGCTGCGAACACACTGAAAGATGAGGGAAAGAGAACAAAGAAATCGACTCTCGCTGATAAAAGCGGCGATAAAAAGCCGCTGACGAGGAGGTCTGATCCGCTCGTGAAAGCTGTTGGATTGAAGAGCACGACGCTGATAAAGACGAAAAGCTCATCGACGGTTTTAGGTAAACCGCTGCCGAAGAAGAATGTGATGAACACGATACACAACGTGACTGTTGCTTCGCCGCCTTCGTCAGCGGGCAAAGAGCGATCGGCCTCGACCTCAGATATCGTCGACGACGTAAGAGCTTTGAATCACTCAAGGTCGCGAACGAGAACGATTAAGAAGGAAGATTCGTTTCTGCATCAGCAACAGTTAGTGGAAGCAGCCCAAGCTAAGCCAACTGCCCCAGTCAAGGAGCCGGTGGCGTTTGAAATAAAATTCGAGGAGCCAACAAAGCCAGTCAAGGATGAAGAAGATTACAACTACGAAAGTGATTTCGAGTCTTACGAGAGTGATTTTGAACCGGAAGTGCCTTCAACGTCCGCATCAGCGGAGAAGCTAGACGAGAGCACAGACGATGAGGTCGCCGAACTCGAATCAACTGATAAAACGATCAACGTTGCGAAATATGATAAGGAACGAGTTGATTCGGGAAGCTTTGAAATGTCTACGTCGAGAAAGGCAGCGACGCCTTCGTCGGTGCATTACGATAGCATCGAAGACACCATCAACTCCCACGACAGCGGCATTTCTTACGAAGAATTGAACGTTCCAAGCAAGCAAGCGACGAGTCAAAAGGTTCTCGATTTTTACAAACGCGGCGAAGAGCTAATGAAGAAGATAACGCTTGATGTTTTGAGCTTCAGCATTTTCGAGTCGAAACCGATTCCCTACGAGACCTTCATGTCACTTTATGGCGGCCAGATCAACACTTTTCAGGTCAGCACTCAGTCTGAGTCGCTGATGGCGGCCGATGAAGTTCAAACAGATCCGATAGTGAAGGCGGAAGCGTGGACGCAATTTCCCGCCAAGTTCACGAGGTCCGGATTGGAAGTTATCAATTCGAAGCTTTACAACGAAGAGAAGCTTGGAGTTGGTGAAGGTAACGTTGAGCCAGTGAAAATGTTCAGCGATGAATCAGAGCAAATGACAAGTTACCTCCAAGCAATCAACAACTTCTCGAAGAGCGAGATCGAACACATTGGCAGCAAGAAGACGAATTCCTCGCTCGACTCATTCGCATTGCAAAAGTTTATTGAAAACGCTGCGTTCACCATTTCAAATGTCATCGATAATCAAGCTAAGCACCAAGAACTAAAGCCGAGTAAAATACCAATTTGCCGCGGGTTCATGAACTTGAAGTTCTCTGAGAATGAATTTTTACGCGACACGGCCGTCCGGAAGCTCTACACAAACTCAAAGATCTCAAACGTCATCGTCACTGTCCACAAGAGGCCGACCAGCCAACAGAATCTCCTCTGTCTGTGGGACGTCTTGAACAACAAGCGACCCAGGAAAATGTTCAGTTCGTGGAGCGATGTTGAGTGCATTGAAATTCATCCACAAGAGCGCGATGTGATCGTTGGCGGTTGCAACGATGGCACGATCAGTTTGTGGGATGTTCAAGAGTTTGTGGAGTGGAGAGACGAAGACGAAGCTGCAATGTTAGTGAAGCCCTGTGAAATAATCTCGCTGAACCAAGAGAACAACAACTTCGCATTAGACAATGTAGTTGCTTTACGAAGTTTGCCACAACGCGAGCACAAAAGCTCATCGACGTTGTCACACTCACAAACGTCTCAGATTTGCTCGCTCCATCGCAACGGCTCGATCATCATTTGGACGATCACGCGATTGGAATCAGAGCTAGTGAACAATTCTGAACTCGATTATACGCACATCAAGAGTCGAGTGAAGCTGATGAAGAACAATGTAATCGACCTTATTGGGCCGTCGAAGATTGCGGAAGGAAAAAACATTACACGCAAATCTGCTTTTGAGAAAACTCGTTATTACTTCGAGAACGATTTGTTCAATGATAAAGTGCTTCGCGAACTTCAAGAGATTGACTCGACTCGTTTGACTAAAGCCAAAGCTCCAATCGATGACGAACTGACAAAGTTCAATGATTGTGCTGTCAACTTGCATGAGATTTATGTCGCGACGGATTTGAATTACATCTCAGCTGTGGCTCGGCTCAACCTCGGCGATGAAACACGTAAAATATTCACCAACGAGTCAGCTTTCATCTCGCCAACGGTCATTGCTGTGCATCCGATAAACTCGAATGTTCTTGCTGTTGGCCAAGCTAATGGCGAGTTGAAGTTTATGAAAGTTCTGCATGATGGTGATCAACTGTCGCTCAGTTCACTGAAAACAGGAAGAAAGTCAACCGACGCTTCTACAATCAACGATATTCTCTCCAAGTCGTGCGCCTTTCAAAACATCGTTGAGAAGGATAAGAAGCTTTACGACGAGACGCAAGCGCTGAACAATCTGGAATCGGACGAGTTGAAAGCTTTCCTAGTCAATGAAGCTTTGTCTGAGCAGTTGGAGCATGAGCTCATTCGAGAGAAATTGAAAGTTCCGTTCGATCGAAACATCTTCAACTCTTTCGAGGTCTCGCCCGGCTCGGTTAATGTGGTTTCATTCAACAAGACTGGCGAGTTTTTGTTTGTCGTGGTTGGCAAACAACTGAAAATATTCAACTGCTGGTTAAGCACTGAGTTGGATCATCAAGAAAAGATCAACGTTTGTGATTTAAAATGCGTTCAAGGCGCTGACTCCTTTGAGTACTTGGTAAGATATTTGAATAACTGATGGAGAATTGGTAGAATTTTATGACTTTTCACTTCCAGATTCTGCTGACAACTGACAACGAAATTTTGGTCAACAAACTGAAGCGTTAGTCCTTCAGATTAATTTTTGATTGCACTGAAACTGTTAATTGCCTTATCATCACGTCCAAATAAAATTGTGTCTTAATGTTTCAGTGATAACACGAGAGCGTTTGCTATCAACTTTGAACTTATCACTGCTGTGCACTTTCGGAATGAAACCAAACTTCTCAAGGTTGTGAAGACGTCAAGGCGCGACTGTTGCAGAGGATTTGTCTGAGAGTGCAGACTTCCTCCCTTAACGCTATCGTTTGAGCTCGAAGGATGCTGTTCTCTTGCTCCAGAATTGCGGCTCGCAGTGCAATCTGAGGGAAAAGATTTTAAGATTCACAGGGAAATTATTCACGATGAAACTCACTCGATCTTCTCTCATCTTTCTCGCGTCTCGCGACTTCTTCGCCGCCTCGTTGTTCCGCTTCCGCCGTTCAAAGTATTTCTCATCCTTTTGTTCCTCCGGGATTGGTCGCTTTTCCCCTCGCGGTCGTCGCAAAAATGAACTGCAGAAAATTGAGTTGTTGCCCAAAGCAAGCGGCGACTTCAACGGTATCGGACTTGAGTTTTCGGAATTTGACGCGAGACGCGACGGCGAGTTTGACGGAAAATCTGAGCTCGAGGAAATCTTTGATTGCATTGAAATCTTTGCTAGTGGCAGAATCGAGTCGAGAGGTGGCAAACTTTGCGATGGGAATGAGGTTGAGTGCGATGAGAGATTGTAACATTGTGAAATATCTGCGGGTTGAAAAACGTTGAGATATAGAAATTATTTTCTTGCTGATACATAAATCAAAATATTTTCTTATAAATAAATCAAATTTGATGATAAGCAATCTTTTAAAAATTTAGTTTTAGCTTGAATTCTGCTGATACGACAGCTGAGACTTCTTTACAAGATCTACAGTCAAGGAGAGTCTCAACAAGAGTCTCCAGATTGCCCTCGCGCTTCGGAGCTCTTCCTAGCTTCAATAATTATGTAGTGAAGCTTAGAGAGAAAGCTTTATGATAGAAAATTTTGTAGCTTCGGAAAAAGTTTATTACTTCGAGTTTTTGCCGAATTTATAAGCTTAGTAATTTCACAGCTCGTTTTGAAAATTCATATGTGAAGCTAAATTCAAACAATTCACGTTCGATTTATCAGTCGAACTTGTCTTTCCCTAATTTAGAAAATTCTCACCTGAAGGCAGCAATCTATTCCTTAAGAAGTGAAGTGCGGAGAAGGAAAAAGGTTCCAAGTGGCTCATGCTCTTGTCAATTGAGTTTCTTTTTGAGTTGTCCGATTCACTTAACGCATTTCTATTTATTTTGTCTTCGAACAACATTTTGATTTATTTGAGCCAACTAATACATAATATTTTTATCTCTACTCCAGTTCCTTTAAAATTTAATCCGTCGAAGACTTTTCACTAAACTTTTCCCGCTAAATTTCTCCGACTAATCCTCGCGATGATCGACAGTTGACTGACAGAAGCTGAATTCATTTGAACAATGGAAACATCAAAGTAAAACTTTTACAATTCGTAATCGAGGGAAAACTATTACAGCGGGAAATCAACAACCATGCTCCGTGCACGAATGGATTTCCACCAATGGCTGAGGTTGGTTTTGTAATGAAAGCCAGACACACACGCAAAAGGACAATCGTTATATAAAGCCGTTGGATATTACAGCGAGTTAGATGATGGAAAAGGAAAAGTTTTGGCTTTTTACAACACACATTCAGCTTTTGAGTTAATGACACCAAGTCACGCAAGTGTGTAAGGAACCAATTACGAAAGTTTTTCCTTCCGACACAGCGATTTCCATGTTTTGATTTGGATCGCAAAGAGGATTTTGTATCGTCGCTGTCGTAACTCCTCCTCGAGTCGGATTTAAAACGAAATGATCGAAAAATTTAAAGTGGAAAGTTTTATTTAGGAGATAATTCGAAGAGTTTTTAAGCAATCAACAGGCACTCGACATTCATCAACATAAAAATAGGAATTCCAGCAATCGAATTATCGATTTGTTTTAAAGATTTTTTCTAAAGTCATTTCCAAAATGTTTAAACAGAAACTTTCAGGTGCCAGCGAGCTCGCTCCTTAGTCACATAAAAATCATTCTTGGGGCCGATCGTTGGACTTACATCGCAACACTTTGCATTGCAAAGGAGTGCGTAATTAAGCACTCGACTCCGCAGGCTACTTGGGCTCATCCTGAAGGGCGAGCGTGTAAAACTTTTACAGAAACTTTCAGAATAAAAAATAACTGCGAAACGTTTCACAATCTTTAAATTGATCACTGTAAAAATTAACAAAAGGAAGGAATCTGCTCCATCCGGAACAGACCCCCAGCCCCCCTCAACTAAAAAGAAAATGCCAACGGCACATAACGTTCCCAAGCGGTCACCCATCTAAGTACTAATTATGCCCGATGTTGCTTGACTTCGGTGATCGGACGAGAACCGGTGTTTTCAACATGGTATGGTCGTTGACGAGGATTGTGCGGCTGAAATGCTGATAAGAACAATGCAAGTTGTTCAATATTACTCTTCAAAGTAATGTGAATCGTGATCGTAGTTGTTCAACTAGTGCACTTCGCTGCAATTATTACATCAACTGATAAGACGAGGTGTCCGAGTGGTTAAGGAGCTGGACTGCTAATGAGACCTTCCCGGGTCGGCAGCTATCCAGTGGGCTCTGCCCGCGTGAGTTCGAATCTCATCCTCGTCGAATTTTTTTGAAGCCACAAATCACAAATATTGAGAAATGATTGCCGAATTTTTAGCGCTTTGAATAAGTTTTTGCCAGAAGCTTTTCGCCCAAAGCAACTTTACAGTCTGGCGATCAAGTTCATCTTACAACCGCATGTCCATTTCATTGGCAAGAGCTTAAGTGTCGAGCGCATATGGTCAAAGACACCTTTTAACCTAATCGCGTAGGGAACAATCAGGGCGAAGATTATCTTGTGATCGTTTCATGAAGCCTCTAACCAGAACCGTCTGGATTTCAATGAAATTTACTGCTAAGAAATCACCTTAACTTCAAAGCAGTTGTCACATAATTTTAGGCAAAGTTTGCAGCTCGTGTTGCTGTCGATCATATTTGAATCCTAAATCTTTCAAACTATTACATTGAGAACCTTCCAGCTCAAACACGACGACCCTAGTCCTCAAATTAGTCCAACCCGTTTAGTTCCTAATATTTGTAGTGACTCAATTTCTCCGTTTCGACTTCGCTAAAGCCGCAGGATTCTCAACCACGCTAATAAATCCAATAAGCTACCGATTTTCGACATGACACGAGAAATGAAATCAACGAGCGAGTCCTAATGCTCGACAGTAACGCAATCTCAATCATATTTTACATTTTTTATTCGTAATTCCGCCGTGATGCTTTGGGGAACTTTACAACTCACATAATTCTTATACGGCGATATTGTGAGAACTTTCCCATGTGCTCGTGTCATGTGAACGCTGGTAATATGTTATTTACAGGTTGCTCTAGCTTCTCGTTCCTTAACGATTATGCCTCCGAATGTTTGTGTCGTTTTTTAATAACAACAAAAACACTAGGAGAACATTAATCGCAATTGCTTGATGAGCCATTTCATGAGCCGAAGGGTCGAATGTGATCGAAAGCAAACACACCTAGCGAGAGGTCGCACGAGATCATCAATTATTCAGGACTTAAATCGTTACACGCTGGCGTAGAATCTGGCAGGAAGTTTAATTGCTGTGTGGACAAATTCAGGATTTTCCTTTGGAATTTCAAGTAGGAAAGTGGTAAGTTTGGGAATTGTGAGAGTCGGCGGAGGAGAACGATTAAATAATTTAGACATCAATGCTGGCACTGAAAGGGTTGGAAAGAGGTAAAACGTTTAAGAAAGGTTCTTGATGAACGGCTTAAGGCTTGCAACGGGTTGATATTTGAATGACTCTCAACCATCCACAACTCTAAGCTATCCCAGCTCTCAGCTATGGCTTTGGCAAGCAATTACCATCGAACTGCACAAAACAGAACAAAGTTTGAGCTTGCAACATTTCATCGCGATCATCACGATTACCTCAACGGTTCAACCCTTCTACTCGTTGCACGCATCGCGCCCTTCGCGTTATTTAATAACCAAATCACTTAAACTTTTCGTTCTTAGCAAGGGAAAAGACTGAACACCTGATAAGGTCTCATCATTAAGTGTAATAATTTTCAACAGCAAAGTTATTCCAACTGCAATTATAAAACAATGAACGCGATTCTTCCTTGCGATTGGACGAGTCTTCTGTTGATGGTTCGATCAAGCTTGGAGATTACATCGATTTCCATAAGATTACTCATGCCGACATGTGCAACTCGTTTACATTAGTTTCGGGCCACGTTTCTCCATTTATCACCCAAAGCTCTCGATATCCTTTAACCAACATTTAACCCCGCGGGCGCGACCCTCTCTGAATAATTCATCGATGGCTATTACCGAACGAACTTTGTCCAATTGTATAAGTTCGATGTAATTAAGCAGGACAGGTGAGGGCAATCAATCAACTTCTCGTTTGGATTTGTTGGGATTGCGATTAACGACTTCGCGGGATATTGACATGATAGTAAAGCCGTTGCAATCGTAGAGAGGGAGAATGGGAAGTCTCACTCGGGTGCTGAGTTAGTTGCAGCCAATGTAGCGTTGTGCAGCTCATCTCAGAAACTTCAATCAGTGACAGTTGATTTAAGTAAGTCCTGGGCTTGATGTCGAGCTCGTTTCCAGAGCCAAAGTATGCAGCCTACCTTTGTTAAATCTTCTTGATCTGACAAGCTATAGTCAAACACTCTCCGTCTCAATGAAAGCGAACAAACAAACGAGTCCAATTTAAGTTTTTATTCGCTTTTCTAAATGTTCACCCCACAAACAATTTGCTTTCAAATGGAAATTTTACTTTCGACTCATCGGATGTTACTGAAGGAGCTGTAGGAGAGACCGTTCCAGTAGATTAGTGATACTTGTAGTTTCTATGGTGCTCTGTGGGAGGAAGAAGAAGTTAAGCGATCGCCAGGTTGTTGTTGATGTTAAGCAACTCACTGATCTTTCCGTAGTTGATGGCGTAGAAGAAGATCATCGAACCGACAATGACCTGGAAGTATGGAGCGATGCCGGCGCGTTTGGGCTGCATGTACTTGTGTTGCCATCTCCAGAAGGCTCGGCTCACGACTCCGGCAAGCGCTCTCGGGGACTTCTCGCGACGAGCGAACCAAGATCCAACCTCGCCAACTTTTAGTTGACCGAAAGGAGTGTCAGCTACGAGAACAGAACGAGATTAGTGTGGCTAACATAGAGATCAGCTTTGTAGACGAGCAAGTCTTCGATTTAGACGAAAATATCGGAAAATTTATTGCATAATCGCCCGAATTGTAAAGTTGAGTCGAAAACTTTTACCCCGCGAGTAACTCGCGTTTAATTGATACTCACGCTTGCCATAGAAGCGAGCCGGATCGTAAATTCCATGAATTTTCGGATTATATTCCGCTGGATAATCTCCGAAGCCCATTTTCCTGCGATCTTGAATTTTTCAGCAAACCGAGTGCAGTGGCGGAGCGAAGTTGGTCGCCGATTTCGCCTTCGAGTCGTTTGAATTCCTCGCGGCCGTTAAATCAAACGATTCTTCGTTTTCGCACAAATTTTATTACTTTTTTTTTTCGTCACAATTACATTTTACAATTGATGACAGAGCTTCTTATCAATGTAATCTGATTAGTGCTATTATCAATTAATCCAAGGAAATTTGTGAATTGGTGAAAAACGAGAGGTTTTCCTTTCTGCCGAGGGGGAACAAGTTTGCTTAAATTTGGCAGAGGAAAAACTGAAAGCTTTCTTTAAACGCTACAAAGTAGATTAGACGTTAATGCTACAAAATATTCTAAATATCAAACATGCTTCTCGGGGGAAATGCTTCTTAATCAATCGCTAATGTTGAACCGTAAGATAAGCGCCTGCCTGGCAAAATGCTTCGAAACTCGGTGATTGGGGCTCGGTCTTTTCTCTTTCTCTTAATAACCATGAATTTGTACTAAACTTATCTATTAGGTTTGCAGTAAAATGTAAGTTCAATTAATAATGACAAAGACCCAGGAAACTAATTAGTCGCGATTAAAGGATTTTCTTTTTTTCTCTTACAACTAGGACATTTTGGGATGCTCAAATTTACAACAATGACGACTCGCAATGGTTGAATTATTGCTTCGTTTGGCTGTTGTCGTAAGAAGAGTTCGATGAGAAAGCGCCGCCGTAGTTCTGGTCGCTGTACCAGTTCTGTTGGCCAGCTTGCTGTTGTTGCTGCAAAAGAGTTTAAATAATCATTTGCTTTCATCGTTTGGTGTGATCGAGACTTACTTGATAATAGGCCATCCATTGCTGGTTTGCATCGCCTGAACCCTCGGAGTTGGAATTGCCATATTGCTGAGATTGATTGCCCCACTGGTTATTGCCCCAACCACCTGCAATCAATTTGTTTTTAGAGCTTCGTTCTTCGATCTTCATCGACAAGTACAAACCTTGATTTCCATAATTGTTTCCCCAATTACTTCCTCCCCATTGACCGCCACCGCCTGATCCTCCTTGTGAGCTCCATTCAGATTTGTTTCCGAACTTCTTGTTGCCATCAACACGACGATCTCGATTACCGCCGCGGTTTCCGTTGCTGCCTCCTTGCTGTGGGCGATCCCAGCTGCCGCCTCTTCGGTCTCGGTTGTTGTTTCCGCGATTATCTGGTTGCTTTCGGCCAGGACGTGGAGGTGGCGCACCTACGGAATCAACTAACACTTTTTAATAACAAATCTTTAGCGTTTAATATCGTCTAAGTACCTCCATATCCTCCTTGGCGCGGTCGGTTGTACCAATTATCTGGAGCAGCGTTCCAGTTGTTCCTGCCTCGGTTATTGTAATCATTGTCACGACGGTATCCGCCACCCATCGGTTGGTTTCCGCCTCGGTTCGGCGGTCCCCAACGATCATTTCGACGGAAGTCGTTGCCTCGATCGTTGCGGCCTCCCCATCGACGATCGTTGCGGTTGTTGAAGTCGCGTCCACCACGATTGAAATCGTTGTGACGATTCCTCTGACTCAGCGCTTTCTTTCCGCGCTCATTCTCTTTGCTTACTTCAGCTTGCGCAGCCTCCTTCTCCAAGTCAGCGTAGATAATCTCGTTGAACCATTGGTATTCCAGCTCGGGGAGGGTCAAGTTTGCTCTCATTTCATTGACGGCTGCTTCTGGAATATCTTTGCCTTCAGTGTCTAACCGTTGCTTGAACCGTCGCTTGTATTCTTCTTCGTTTGGAACGACAATGACGGCGGTTCGCTTGAAGTCTCCGTACACTCGCATTTTGCGTCTTTGATCGGAGATGTAAACGTGTGGCTGATCCAAAATGTAGTTGCGGCGACGTTGGCAAGCGATTTCGTTGAGTGTCAACAAGCCACGGTTGCACAACTCGATGAGCTTCTCCCAACGGCCAGGGCCGCTGCCCGGCTTCCTTGCTACGCCTTGAATTTTCATTCTCTCAAGTAGATGCTTCGATCCCAGCAGCGTATATCGTTTCTCTGGATTAGCAGCGGACTTTTCCAACGCCCAATGGCTCTTTCCAGCGCCAGGAAGTCCAATCATCATTATGACCTCACACTCTGCTCGGGTTTCAGGCCGACGCGGTCCTTTCACAAGCTGGTCGATCGGGACTTTGCTGATGTACAGATGGCCAGCTAGACAATTGTCGAGTGGAGTTTCTTGATCAATTTCAGCTTCGGAAATGTCTTCGGGAAGAATCGGCTCTTCTTCTTCAACAACTTCTTCTGGCTTCTCCTCAACCTTTTCTTCGACTGCAGGAGCTTCAACGGGAGCAGGTGCCTCAACTGGCGCAGGTGTTTCTTCGGTCGTAGCTTCAGTGGATGCTTCTTCTGGCTTCTCTGCAGATTCATCTGGCTTAGCTGCAGCCTCCTCTTGTTTAGCCAGCTCTTGCTTCGCGGCTTCTTCCAGCTTGGCTGCGGCTTCAGCCTTCTTCTTCAGCTTGTCTTCACGCTTTCGCTCAAGGTCCTTTTTCTTTCTCTCCAATTCATTGCGACGCCTCTTAAGCTCGTTTTCCTTGTATTTGTCTCGATTGAGACTCCACAGGGATTCCTCCAGTTGACCAAAGTTCACTTTATATTCAACGTTCTTCGTTGAAATGTGTGGGTAAAGAGCTTCATCGCCGAGCGAGCTCTTCTCGAATTCGAAGGCGACGCCGTAAGCTTTTCCGTTGACTGTGAATTGAATGCTGCACTTCTCATCATTCAGGTCTAAGTGAACTCCAACGACATCGTCAACTCTCAGTCGGCTCGCGTACTCAGAAAACTCAGAGTTGTTACATTTCTTTCCGGACGAATCGATGCCAAAGGAAGTCGCGTGTTCTCCCAGCTGTAGACTTGCGTTGGAAGTGGACCAACCGCAGCGGATCTCGTGGAGGTTTCGCTCATTCGGATAGTTAATCTTCGTGTTGAAAGCCACAAGCTGCACTTCGAAAAAGTATTTTCCATTGTGCAATGCTCCGTAGTTGGCACGAGCACCAGCCCACACCAAAGCGAGCCCAGTATCGGAAAGAGACTGCGCTGAGCAGAACGTTTCGCGGTTAATTTTAAGGTTCAAATCGGAGTCAACTAAAATGAAACAATTGAATAACAAGGAAAGCAGCCGAAATTGCGCGCAACTTACACCATGAGAGTTGCAAAGAGTTTTCATCTAACTCTGGCTCGTCTTCGTCGTTGACAAAGTCTTCGACGTTAGGTGGGGGAAGTCTCTGGCGCTTTTTTGGTGTGTTCCCCTTCGATGGCGAGTCCGATCGACGCTTAGTCCCGCGGTTCTCCTCGTCAGTGACCATCGCTTCCTCAGTTGGGTTCTCGCTGTCGACTACCGGCAGACTTTCTTGGTTCGGAGTCTCCGATGCGTTCGCCGTCGTTGCCTCCTCTGGTTCCGCGAGGAGCTCGTCTTCATTCACATCTTGAGCGTTTCCGTCATCGACTTCCATCTCGTCGATTATCTTCTCGTACATTTGAGCGTCTGTCGTCGCTGGCTTGACACTGTCGTTCAGGTTCTCTTCCGACTCTTCTGGAACGGCGGACAAAGAAGGATCTTGAAGCTTCGTCACCACCGGCTCAGGTGATTTTGTTCTCGATCGACTACTCCTTCGCCTCGGCGTATCGGGAACGATCGTCTCTGGTATCTGATCTGATGACACGACGGGAATCGTTGGAACTGTGACAACTCCGCCTGTTGAAAAGGTTTTAATCAATTTTCAGGAAAGTTTATAGCGCGGGTTATGAGCACGCATACACTTAAAGGTCGAATTGGCGGCTTCGGCAGCACCGCAAAGAATCAAAGTCTTGCCGGCTTTTTGCGGCAACTTAAATATTTCCGATCTCCTTTGCGAAATAGCAAAACCTTTGAATGATTTGATTACGCATTGAACTAGCGCGTGTAGATTTCACAAGATTACGGAGAGAATCGCTTGGATTGAATTATCAAACGGCGGTGCCGAAGCCGCGGGCTGGGAACTCCGTAGACTTCGTCGTTACGATTTCACAGCAAATTTTCCATTGCGCGGTTCTTCACGAAATATCACTTCTCCACTTTCGCTCTTACCTGATTGCTGCTGCTCCAAGTCCATGGCTTCTTTAAGTCTGTCTATGAGCGCCGCTTTCACGCCTGTTGACGAATTAAAATTGTAAATATTTTTCGCTGAAGGCGAATCCAAACAATCACCTTTTGTGTCCAATCCTCGAGCCTGGAGCTCTGCCCTCAGCTCGATGACCTTCATCTTTTGAAAATCCATCGTTATACACTTATCTCAATTACTAAATACGCTTATTATCAACAAAAATCCCAAATATAAAATTCCACTTCGCTGATTAGCCGTGACACGCGACACAATAATTTTAGCTGAGACGCGAACGACGAACGGCGATTATTTAAATCCGGAACCGCCGTTAGGAAACACAAAATTCAAAGTTCCAAATACTGTTAAAGTTTTCAAAGGTGAAGACATTTCAGGTTTTCCAATTTATTTTGTAAAGACTACGAAATTTAAGTTGATTTAGTTGTGGAGACTCGTCTCCAGAGAAGTCGATTCCGGGTCAGAAGATATTAAGATTGGCAGTCTGAGGATGATTGAAAATGTAACGCGTCGTGCCTTTAATCATTAAAGTTTAATGTCTGTTTTGGAAAGTTTACCAACAAACCAATGCATGAGAACGCAATAAACTACATACGTTAATAAAATAACCATTAATAAACGAAATTGAATAATCCTCTATGAACATTCTCTGCAGGCAAATTGAAAATTCTGCGAAACAATCAGCAATTACATATGTTATTAAATATAATTCGGCTTTCCTGCGATTCAATGATTTAGTTGGATGCTGAGATGCATTGCAATTTCTTGGAAAATTGACTCCTCATTTTGATTAATTGGAATTTCGTGGAAACAACTTCATGCGACATCATCAGACCACGTGCTATAGCTTTTATGAAGCAGATAATCGGTTCTCAGATTCATTGCGTTACGTTGACGAAGTTTGGTCAACTTGTGTAACTGATTCCCAAAATCAACTCGATGTAAGAAATCACTAGGCAACACTCCGTGCGTGAGCTTGAAGATTATCTCTTGTCTAAGCGCCCGGAAGTTTCAAATTACCCTTTTCACCTCAAGAGTTCAACAGACTGTAATCATTTCATTCATCTCTGTAATACGAATAATATGCGCAAAGTTTCCGGAGCCGTCCCAGGTCTTAATTGTCGGAAGGCTAGAGATCCGTTAGCGAACAGTTTCCACTTCCATTAGTGCCCGTTTCCATCTTAACGCTCAGGATTCATTACTGGAAGCATGTTACAAACTCAACACGATTATGATTAATTGGCGAGGCGAGTAAGCCATACGCGATACCTTGAAGGGGTGATAGATTGGATGAGGTTTCGGCACATCAACTGTGGAATTTCTCCCGTCACTTCAAACGTTCGCCTTTGACTTTCTAGACGTGAAACGAAGCGAATCGAATTCGTTAGATCAGGGGAGCGATACGAAGAGGTCAAAGGTCATTTGGAATACGAATCCACGCAAGGCAGTGTAACCGAATGCCCTAAGCGAGCGCCACGTCTTGTTGACAGTCGTTGCTGCCACTGCAATGCGAAACAATAATTGTAGAATCAATCAATATCCACAGCACTTCGTTCCTGTTTTCCTTCCTCCAGCAAACACTGCTCGGCTATTCTCACGTAGTCGGGAAAACGAGATTTCTATTTCCCATCCTATCGTCGACAATCCTGTTTGCAGATGGATGCGGAGAAACGAAAATTACATGATGATGATGGCTTGTATTTCCTTCGATTAAGTGCTGCTCGAGTGATTGATTTAACTTCGCCTGTCGTCGGGTGGCGGCAATGATGATTCGGAACTTTCCAGCTAACCCTCGAGTAATCTCTCTTTCATAATGAAATGCTTATTTATTTAATGCGATGTTCCCGAGCCGGATCCATAATTTAATTCATTTCGAATGGGCTCTCTAATTAATAGTAATGATCGCTTTTAACATCAATGGACGACGCTCTTGAGATAATATTTGGGCAAAGCCACCATCACCATCTAATATCCAGCATTCGCCTCTATCAATCTAAAGAGCTTTCTTCGAGGGCTTTTGCCCGAATTAATATTTGCTTTCTCCTCCCAATCCTCCCACTTCCTAATACGTTACATGCAGCGTGTTATTGCTGGATAATGGAGCATTGCCGGACCGAGAGAACGAGAATGAGTCGCCACAATAACAAACCGATGAGATTGTTTGAGAATTAAATTCTCTCTAATTGAATTACACTTGCACAAATGCAAGGGAAAATTACTGCTTCCTCCTCTCATTGGCATGACACGAGTGGATAAATGCGATCTTAATTGCGATTTAATATTTTTCTGCTTCCTCATTACTTTCACATTAGATTTATCACGACTCGACTCGCTCGATACGGCGATTAAGTGAAGCGATTGTTGGACATGACGGTTGGAATTTTAATCGAAATGATCGCTGGAAGTGCAAGTACAATTTTTAGCTGACGATCAAAGTTCAATCCATCACTACATTTGTTTCCCTGTTGCATGAGAAAATCTCGACATATCTGAACGCTTTAGGAAGATTTATAATGAATTTATGCGCATCAATGCTCTGACGCAACAACATAAATTACGCTCGGTGACATCTGATGACGATGCAGATGGATGAGAATGTGATTTCGAGTGGGTTAGCAAATCGAGTGGAACTCTGCTGTGGGTCAATTACCTCACCTGCGCCTTGCTTAAAGAATAATCTGCGGAAGAATTTACATCGTAAAGATCCTTTGCCGTTCAAATCTGAGTCTTCCACGAAGCTCCAACGATGAACGAGGGTAGAAAAGTGGATTGAAATTTAATCTTGTCAAACTGTCGTCAATCATTCTTCAAATGACGAAGCACTATTATGAGATTTCTTCCCTCTCGATTCGATTGCTGAAAGCTTTTTCCCACTGGAAGCGGATTTCATTATTCAGCCATCGAAGCTTAAACCGCTTTGCATTCAGCTCCAATTTGTTTACAGTGCAACTTGCACTGTACAAGAAGAATAAATCAATTGAGATGGATCTTGTTTCGTCAAAGCTCCAAAGAGTACGATGCAATGAAGAGCTTCATGACGATTTCCCCGAAAGCTTTTACTCGTTAATCAACAGCAACGACGATGTTTGTGTTCGATCTACGATTTCTCGGAACGCTGTGAATTACCGGCAAACACGTGAAATTTGATTGATTTCAACCGACGAATTCATTGTCATAAATATTTTATCGCTCTGTTGCAGCGCTCAATTGACCTGAGAGACTCTGACTCGCTGATGGGATTCGAGTCAAGAGGATTTCGACGCAAAGAGTTTTCCGTGTTCGTTGATCAGATTTTCACTTTTCTTCCTTCAGTCAGCGGGAGCAAATCTCTCTTGAAAGCATTACCATGAATAACGGATGGCGTGTGAGTACTGCAAAACCTGAATGAATTCCGAATGAAGTTTGCTGTGAACGGAATTTGCGAGAAACCGAAGTGAAACATGAAAATCGAGTTAATTTATCGTTGTTGCACACACAAAAATCAAGAAAATAAAATATTAATCGGTGAATTTCCTCATTTTCCTCCAGCGCCGTCGTCGATTTTCTCTCTCTCACGCTTTCGGTTCAAAAAATAACGAAATAAATTCCACTTTGCCTTCGTCCCGACGATGGCTCGAGCCTTAAACGCAAAAAACACTTTATAAAAATTTATGAGGAAAACATTTTTTTATTATCGACGCTCTTTTTATTTTGAAAACTGCAGGAAAGCATAAAATTGTATCGAATTTAATAAAATATTCATGAATAATGAAGTTGAGGATTGGGGCTCTGAACCGGGGCGGTTTTAAGTACTTAAATCTTTGCCTTTTGACGATAAAGCAACGTGCCATGGTCGCCGACACCTTTCGAACCTTTTTTCCTAATTTTCGAGCAAACATGTGACACAAATCAAAGGGGAAAGTTCGTTGGTTTCGTCACCAAATTTCTCGACCATTGAAGTTCAATATTTAATCAATTCCGCGGTGAAGATTGAGCCGATCGGGACAGGAAAGCACTTGCTAAACATCATTTACCTGCATAGCATAGCCTGAGCCAATCAGAGCCGAAGTCAAACTTCAATTGACCTCTCGATTGCTGCTTTCGCTTTATTACGGAACGCGAATGGCTATCGGAAGCAGTTTGATGCTCGTTACTACGCAAAGTTCCAAGAAACCCACTCGGCTTTACCAAATCTTAACCAGCCAGAACTGAAACTAGAGACTTAGCTTCAAATTTTCTACAGAACCGAAACAGACTGAAACTAAGCTTAGCGTTAACCTTGCAGAAAGGTTAAGAATATGCAAAGAGAGCTCTGAGCGTTAACTGAACAGTCAAAAAGATCCGAAATTTGGATTTCAAATAAATCCACTCAGCATTCACCTTGCCGAAAAGATTCGATTCATTGAACTCCTCGCTCAGAAAGGTTTTAATTTATCCAGACAAAGCTGCGCTCCCAAAAGCTCTCGCGATACATTTTTCAAACATTCGCAAAAAAATAAATTTTCATGAAAAATTCATTAAGCAAGTAAAAAATGATCACAAGCGAGTGAAGCCAAAATTTTTCGCCACAACAAGGAACAACTTTCGAAGCGTCTGATGAGAATTTATTCTCTCGAATTTAATTGAATTTTCTTTTTCTGGTCGACGAGCACATTCGAGGATTTATTGATTTCCACTTCGCGAGAATAATGGAACACGTGTTTGCTTAGAAATCACGAACGAATGCTCGGCGAAAAATCCGCAATCGATTTTTCGTGCCGGTTGTTTGGAAAACGGAGAGAGATTTCGATTGTGTACGAGGGCACACAAAAAAGGCATCGTTCATAAATTAATCATCTTATATTGATGTTTTCCCGTTCACATTTCTGTTTTTGTGGGCTGCGGAGAAACGTTGGAGATTGAAAGCGTCTCAAATCTGTCATCGTCGTGATGTGTGTGCGAATAAGAAGTGCTTGTGCTCGGCTGGAGAAGCATGGCGAGAGCTGTTCGCTGCGTGTTTATCTGAATGGAGAAGGCTTAAAGCATCACTCATGGCGGCTGAGCGTATTAAACCCACGACGAGCCTGGAAACCAACCGACAATAATAATGATTCGATGGGAAAATAAATTAGCGCCATTCGGCTCCTTAAGGCCTCGCCTCTGCTGAGGTTTTGGAATTCGAGCACTAAGCGGATTCGCCCCCGAAACGAAAATTCATTTTAATCGCACATATCCGCACAGTCGAAGAAGACTTTTGCAAGCGATGCTGATAACGGAGAAAAATTATTCTCCTTCCGAATAAACACAAATTTATCAATGAATACGTTTTAAGCTGACAAAGCTCTTTCTTCTCGTGAGCCTCATTTTGTCTCAACTTAACTGAAACAACAAGGAAGAACAAAAGAAATCCCCAATAATCTCAGCCCGCAAGTCGAAGGGATTTCGGCTGTAGCAGCAAAGTTTTGCGTTCTCTTTGATTTTTGTCATCCACTCGATTCCGCCCAAGGATTCCCGTACAACCTTCGCCGATAAGAGATCTCCTCAAGCGAGCTGGAAAAAGAAACACAACAAAAGTTTTATTTATTTAATAAGTTTTATGGTGAAGACGATAACCTTAGTCTCACTCTCCTTCTTGTTATCTCGACCTACATTTCTCCATCTCTCGGTGGCTTATCACAGTCAAGGACTCACTCCACGAGCTAATCATATAAGCTTTCGGAAAATTAAGTTTCGCAGGATTAAATTAGATGGATGCTCCATACTTTGGGGGTTATGGAGCGAGCAAATTGTGTTTTAATGTGCTGCCGCCTTCACAAATTATGATTGCTACATGCATCAATGATCTTCCCTCTTCCTCTCGCTCTCTCTCTCTGTCAATGAAGCCCGCAAAAGTTTTTTTTAATAAATAATCACGTCCATTTCACTTTCGCTCCAGTCTTTTGTTATTCTTTATTGGGATTCTTCCGTCTTTCCTTTCCGCACACGTTTCTCATTTTTTCGATTAGGGTTTCTCGAGTCGGAGCTGTGATGCAGATTCAGAATACGTCAGTATTGAATGGCATCGGAGTAACTCGTTAAAATTTGAGGGATAGTTGGGAATTCCTCATACTTTGAAAAGTGAACTTTGCATACTGCTTAATTGCCTAGCTAACAATGCTGAACTGAGTCAACGATGAACTGCATTAGGGTCAGTCATTTCTAGCTGGCAAATGGGTTTCCACCTCCAACTGTTTCAAAAGCGCGTCACTTGCAATTTCATTTTGCTTTCCCAAAACTTTTTTTTTTATCAAATCCGCCTTTGCAACTATCGCGACCGCCTCAAACCTGAGTAAACTCGAACCACGAAAACCAGCAAATCCTCTGCAGTCTCATTTCCGCGATGTTCAACCGGATGACCGGGTATCCCAGTAAGCCGCGTGAAGGCAACTCGCTAGCAGTGATAATAACGTGAGGTGACCTCCGTCAACCCCCGAGCTGCCAAATGCTTTATTTCCGCTAACAGAGAAGAGAAGCGAGAAACTTTTCGTCGTAAAAAGTTTTACACCGAGACGAAGTCATCATCGACGAGGGCGAAAAAGAAACGGAGACCAAACAAGAACCTCGAACTCGTTATGATAAAATTTGTTCCAATTATTCTCGATGTCCATTATTATTGTGATTTACATTTTATGTTCACTCAATTGATCCTCTAACAATGGAGCTTTCTCTCGTCGTTGATTTCTGTTTGTGCTCTCTGCACATCACCAGACATTCATTGTTAATACGTAATTTGGTCTGGCTTAGCCTCTCATCCCGCAACATAGCGAATCATTTTCGCTGCTCGGCTATTGTACTCGTTGCCGTTTTTATCGTAGGTCATTCGAACTTTTTTTTACTACAAAGAGAAATCATTCGACATCAGTTTTATTCACTCACGAACTAGCTTTAACTCGTCCGCAACAACTTCTGGCATCGATTTATGAGCGAATATCCAGAGTTATTGCCTTTACTGTTCATGAGAGCTTTTTGGCAGCGGCTCGAGTTCCTCTGAAAATTGAGATGGATGCAATAGCATTACAAGGCGAGGCCCATCGGACGTTTATCAAAATTGAATAGTGACTGAAAGGCGATAAAAAAGGCTCAAATGGCTCATCAATAATTTTTGTTTAAGGTCGTGGTTCCCTTCTCCCACTTTCTTCTGGCTCGAGAACGATCCCAGATAATGAGATCTCATCGATTTCCATTCATTAAAAGCGACTGAAATGTTTACAAACTCCCAATCATCCCGATTCTTTGTTCTTGCCATTTTTCTTGGCCGATTTGCTCTCTTGAAAGTCTCGAATTGCCGACAAGAGTTTTTGGCAATCAGAAGGATTAATAATCGTTTTTCTTCGATATCATCCTTGACTTTCCTTCCATTTTCTCTCGACGTCTTTCTCGCAATCATGACGATGGAAAAATATTAAATTTCATTGTAAAAACTTTAAGAAATGAATAATTCGGAAGACAATGACGATTCGAGCAGAAGAGAAATTTTCATAATTTACTTTTCTTCCGTTCGCCGCAACATCAATTGACAGAGACAGAGAAAAGTTTTGCGAAGAAATTTGATTTGCATAGAGAGCGAGATCATACAAAAAAAGGTTGAGATAAAAAATAATAATTAAATATTCATTAAACACCGCCTCTCAGTCTTGATAACAATTCGAAGTGTTTGAAGTGGAAATTCGCAGCAATGTGGTGGAAAATGTTTTGCTTGGAAAATTGCTGCGGAAATTCGTAGCAGTGCGAGGACGTTCGAGAGCGGTTGGAAGGACGAGAGTGAACTCGACGCTGAAATTTCTGGCAATGTGAAAAGTGAGAGGAAAATCGACGCAGAAATTTCTATGACTGTGAAAATCTGAGAGGGAAATCGAGGCGAAAATTTCTAAAGTTGTTGGGCAGAATTTTCTCTCACAATAAATCATTGCATTAGCTCGAGAAGACACTTGAGCAACCGTTTAAAACCAAATTTTTAATTAAAACGAAATTGCTGGAGGGACTTTGTTGCTGGATAGTCTGGTATCGATGGCTTGCCGTTGAAGAGTTTGCGAGCAAACTTTTAGTTTTGATTAAAATTTATTGTCTGCTCGAGCTTGCAAGAGGAACAAAATGATGTAAATTCCGAGTAATCGCACTCGTAATGTATGGAAATCACTCAAACTTTGGGAGGAGATTATGAACAACCGTAAGCTCTGAGCCAGTGTCTGCCAAACTCTTAAGCTAGCGACAAACTCTCGAGCTTGTTAGAAGGCGCGACTGTATCATTGAATTTTAAGTTGCTCAACTTTTGTCTGCAATTGTTAGAATATTTGTTAAATCTCAAAAATATTTTCAAAGAACATTCAAACTTTCTTGCAACTCGATTACCAAAAGTTTAGCAGATATTGCTACGATGATTAAATATTCAAACTCAATCATGTTATGAGAAACAACTTTGCATGAAAGCAAGCTGCCTGAAGATTCAATGAAGGCTCAATATCTTTAAGTTCATTCATCGACCTTGAAACACTTGCAGATGATATCAATACTACGGCGATGAAAGAAATGCCAAATGGTGCAGCGAGAATATACGGCATAAATCGAGAAATAATAAAGAGGGAAATCATTTGATAATAAAAAATAAAGTTTGAATCGAAATGGAAAAGTTCGCGTGGAAAACAAATTGAACGGCGGAAGTTTTTCCTTTATTTTCATTTACCGTTTCGTCGAGTGTTTGGCAATAAACTCGAAAAAGTTTGATGCTTTTGGGAAATTTGGAGCATGACTTGCCCGACGAGAAGGTAAACAGGAGACAAAACTATTTGGAGAAAACAATAAATTCATGCTGGGTTGGTTGTGTGTCAGATAGAACGACGAATGAAGTCACTTGACATTCTTCTCCACGAGTTTGTCTCTTGTATTCGAATTAGAAGTTGGATAGCTCTACATTCGAACGCTCTGCATCGATTTTTTTCGGCGAGAAAACACTTGCAGGGACATACGAGGAAAATCAAGAAGTTATCGTGAGCAAAAACAAATTCGGGACTGCTTGCTTGAGCACACACTCAAAGCACTTCGTTATTTCAAGAACATGAAACTTTTCATTCCCCATATCGTCTCTCACTCACATAAGACATCTGAACTTCTCCTCTACCAAGAATCTTTTAGTTTCATCAAACACTAGAGAATTTTTCTGTCAGATCAAAATGTTTGGATAGATTATGTGCTTTTTATGGGATTGTGAAACATTCATCTTTAACGTCATTCGGAGTGGTAAATTCAATTAAAAAGTTTTTGTTTGCAAAACTTCAGGGATTTTGTTTTGTTCGTAGTCCAAAGGGAGAAGGAGAAATTAAGCAGACGCTTCATGGATGTGGGATGAAAGGAGAGACTGAGGAGCGAGGAGCTTTCGAGTTCCACTGAACATCGATCAAAGAATCACTCGAAATATTGCGAAATTTATTAGACTTTCCATCCGAGTGGAGAAAGAAAATCTCGAAAGATTTATTTTGACAAGCGCTTCACTCCAAAGTCTTCCCGAGCAGACTTTAAACTGCAAGCTGCGCCACTCCTTCACGTTTTTGTCCATGACAATTTTCAGCTCAAAACATCGCTCGGAAAGTTTGTCGAGATATTTTTGCTCGTGTAAGTTTTCTCGGAAACTTCGGGAAGATTTCGCCGAAATGTTTTCCTTCTGCTTCAAAGTCAAGTTCTTGTGCATAAACTGGGAAAAGAGGAATCCCTTGGTATCACTGAAACTTTGTTTGAACCCAATTTCCAAACAATTTCTCTCTAAGCTTATTCAAATTAACTCCAAACTTGATCAAATTAGAGAACAGAGATAGTTTTGTATTGGAAACGTGACGATGCCAAAATTATTTATTGGCAAATGCTCGTAAAGGAATCCAAGTCGAGTCGATAGAAATCTGCATCACTATATTAATGCCGAATTATCGACTTCGAAGAACTATTTCTCGAGAGAATATAAATTGGAAAATTTCTCGCCTCCACAGCACCGAAGCATGCAGAAGTCGAAAGAAATGCGAAATACTTTAAAACTATTTCCGTTTCTGTTCTCACTCGGCTTCTGGACTTGTTCCGTAATGGGAAATTTCCAAAACAGACAAACGTGCTTATCAGTAAAGTGATGGTCACTTTAAATAAAGCTGCCAGAACCAACAACTCATCCAACTTGCTCGTGATTAAAAGTTCTAAAACTAAACGATAAACTTTATCGGATAAAGTCAAGGAAAATTTGAGAATGAAAAGTTAACGAATAAGCTGTCGGAGGTAAAGGAAACACAAGCTCGAAGGGTTGACCTAACTTAGACCTATCTATAAACGAGCTTTAAACAAAATAGCTTAAACTCGGTCAGCTTTACAAGAAGCTGCAACAGTTTCGGATTGACCAACTCTCCCTAAGTTAGCCTGAACACATTCGCAACACTTTGTGTCAAGTTTTCGTCTAGAGTCAAGAAGTTTCTGCTTGTGGGTTTTGTTCTAAATTCTGCAAGCCTTGTATCTCTCTTCAAATTAATGGCTTGAATCAGGATATTTGCTCCATCGTCGAGAGCTTGAGGATATCTCAGTTCAGATTGATGTTTTATTGACCAGACTCTGTTAAGCAGGATTTAATCTGGAGAAGTTTCCAAGACGATTTTCGAGTCGTAAGCGTTTCGTCCGCCTCGAAAACGCTTCCAGTAATAATCCCTCGAAGTCAATAAAATTCCTCGCACGATTTTGATAGTTTCGAAATGTATAAATTGAAAGAACAATAAAACGAGGTTGAGCCAGCGGAGTCCCTTTTCTCGAGGTTAATGTTTTATAGATCTATGTGTTTAAGGAATCAAGACATTTCTCTCATCGAAAAGCGATTATAAGAGCCAATCTAGCTGAGGAACTTTCTCCTTACAGCAGAATTTATAACGTCTCTGGTGAATGTGCAAAGTCTGAGAGGAATTTCATTAGAACATAAAGGCACACACAACAACTCCGAGACCTTGCCTTGCGTAGAAGGCAACGAGGAGAAATTTAATTGAGTTGAAATTGTTGGAGAATTAATTGCTTTGTGCTTTCCTCACAATGAACACTTTTCATGTTCTTGAGCGGCAAATGCTTGCACTCGAAAGACGTTTCCTTAAATTAAAGAAAGCCCTGAAGGCATATTTTCCTTGCTGGCTTAATTATTTCTCTCTCGAACGAATAAGCAGAAAAGGCAATCAGAGCGTCATGCTCGAAGCGTCTCATCCGGATGGAGACAATTTCTGCTTGATTAAACTCAGTGATTTCGCATTTATCTCTTAGTTATGCACCAATTGTGTTATCAGTTTAAAAGAAATCGACGAAATCGCTTCGACTAAGCTTCAAAGTCTGAGTTCTTCAAGTCCTGTTCCAGCAATTTTCAAGACTCGAAGACAAACTTTTTTTTCATTTCGGCAAATTAGCGAAGCGAGAAGGCAAAAAATGGTAACGAATTTGTTACGATGGGATTACATTAATTATGACAATTTAAATGTTTATTCACAGATTCCTTCTGAGCACCGTTCGTCGAGAGCAGCAAATGAGATCGGCACAGCCTGAAAGGGAGAAAGGAACTTTTTCAATTTCTCTACCTGTTCAAAGGATAAAAAGTTTCATTTGCTTCTTCCACCTCTTGTTCTGCCTTAGCGTGAAAGATACATTGAAGTTTTTTAATTCAGATTTTATCTTGCAATTAAACATCTGAATCTGTTTTTTTGCTGAAGCGAACCTAGTTGAAAGAACGTTAGTTGGAAGTTCAAACAAAATCCCCATTGAGGTTTTAAGCTTGAGCAGAAAACTTTTGCAGGAAAATTAAAAGAACGTCGGGACAAGTAGCAGCTACATGAAAGAAGTGAAGAAATAAGCTAGTGACTTAAAGATATTTTGTAATTGAGCATTTAGAAGAAGCACTTGTAACACGAGCAAAGTTTGTTTTACACTAGAAAAGCTTCACTAGCGAACAACAAACTCGGATCTAAGTAAAATGAAAACATTTTCCGTGGCAATAGTTTAAGCAACACTGCTAATGATATTCTGCCGCGGCCTCGAGGTTCTCTCAAAAGGCTTCTAATCAACGTAAGTTGTCTGCAATCTAATGAGAAATCTCAAGAAAAAACCTCCAACCTCTCAGCTCGCTACACGGCAACGTGAAATTATGAATCTGTTTATGAAGTTATGGACTTCTTCAAGGCATTGTCGTGAGTGTGCACAAGAAAAAGAGAGAGAAGCTTCGGCATTTTATCGTTGTAATCTTTTTGCACCTTGTGCTCTCGAGATTTGCGTCCTCAGCATTCCATAAAGTCTTGTCTGTCGTCGTCAAATTTATTCGATGATGATCATGAAATGGCTTTTATCACTGCGTGCTTGACGATTCGCCTTACATTCTTTACAGGACGCAATGCAACTCTTCCGATGATTTTTATGAGATCTCGATTGGCTCAATAAAGAAGCAATAAAACTCCAAATCAAGACGTGCGCTTTAAAATTGAGATATTAAATGAGCGCTGAATGGTTCAATAAAAAACGGAAGACTTGGATCCTTATCGAGTACACGAGCAACAGCACTCGATAAGGATCCGAGTTTGCCTGCCATAAACAAGATTCGGCGGTCGGGGCATTCCTTATCCTAGCTTAGATTTCTTCAAGAGAATTTAATAATTCGGAAAACCTCACCCGAGCTTTAAAGCGGCAAATTTATGTTCGCATTTTCCTTTCCGACTAAACGCTCCGATGTTCCTTCTCGCCGGCATGCATATTTTTACATTTATGAAAATCATAAAAATCTACATAATTTGAATTCCCAAACGCTATCAAGTATGAAACACCTTTCGGAACAGATACGCCGAGCATACGTGAGAGCGTGTAGTGTGTATGTACGAACAACTACTGGCAATTCAATAAAATTTTATCGCTCTTCGTACTACACACATTTATTGCATAAGAAAGAGTTCAGATTTTCGGGTTCATGCGACCTTTAATAAAGTTCGCAACGTGAATGGATTCGAATTTCTCTCCATTCGAGCGAGGAAGTGTTGAGTCGAGAGGTGGATACGTTATGAGATGTACTTAGTTAAAAGGATTCGTATTATTCCTGACATTTTCAATTTGAACATCGTTTGAGCTTTTGGGGCTAGGACGAGATGAATATAAAATATCTGTTTGTCTACCGAGCAGGATCGGGAATTTGAAACTGGATGAGCTCTGCGATGCATTGAATTCAGATTTGTCGAGCGAGAAGTTCTACTAATTCCCGTTCAGTGTCGTTGAGTTGGCGAATGAAGCGATTGGCTCGAACAATTCTCGATGTAGTTGCATGGAATTCAGCAGTTTACCGTGAAGACTTAGATATGTTAGATTTGTTTCCTGGCTACGCTCGATTTTCCCAGGCTTCGTCAGGCTTAAATTTCAATCGAACATTTCATCTGTCTACTCCAACCTGCTGAGCACGAGCTCTAGTTGGCACAATGCAAAGCTTCACATCTGAACGCGGATCAATGCTAACACATTTGCCAACGCTGCTGTCATTTCCACACTGCCAATTTAATTAAAACACTTTTGCTCCGACGACGACATTGCATCATACGAAAGCGAGTCAGATTTTTCAAGGAAATGCGAGCCGAGTGTGTCGCTGAGGAAATGCTGGAAAGTTCAGTGTAGTAAGAATTTCTAGAAAAATTTCCGAGAGAAAAAGCGTGGAAGCAAAACGAGAGGATGTAAAATCATTGATGACTTTATTTTCTCATATTCGCTCGCGCTCGAGCACGAAACAACGGAATAAAGAAAAGAATTTCGCAATAAAAATGATAACTCGTTTTTTCACATAGATATTTCATGTGAAACTCGCTTCCTCACTTCTTATAATCATGATAATGACGTTTGAAAATAAATATATTCGAGTTTAACTTCTCCCATTTTATGTGAAGTCATTGTGAGTTTCGCAAGCGGCTGAAGTTGAGTTCTCGGAATTGGAAATTTCTGCTCGGAAAAGTTTCAAAAAGTTGTGAGATATCCGACGACGGGGTTTCACGTCAGCGGTAGTCTGACAATGACGATTCAGAAACAAGGTGAAACTCTCGTTGAAGCAATCGGAATCATCCTCGCGTGCTTCAGAGAATTTTCAATTAAAAGCGCATCAAGTTTTCCGCTAGTGCACTGAGTAACTTTCGTGAAAAGAACTAATTAAATGTAAGGAACCGAAACTAGGTTAATTGCGAACTGCGAACTTTCAGTGACATTTGATCTTGTTGAAAACACTTCCGAACCACAAGGTAAATTTGCACGGGTTGAGAGATCAAATCAATTAAATCTCGACGTTCTCTCTCTGTCTTCTTCGAATCTATTGAATTTGAGATGTCTTTGGGACACGACGAGAACCGCAACGATGGATTTTATCACTCGGTGGATGAGAGGAGCTTTCGGTTGCAAACACACTTAACTTTGATTATGCTTTTCATGTTCAAGCGTTACAGGGTTCATCGTAAAATATTAAAGTTGTAAAAAGTTATTATTACCAACAGGGACGTAAAGATGTTTTATTAATTCCATATCTTCTTCTTCTTGAATTTTTCATTTCAATTTTCCCGGGTAATTATTTTAAGTTTCTACTCATCAAGCTGAGGACGAAAGCTTCTCACTCGCAATTATGAGGCTGATAAGGGAAAATTGTCATATAACGCAAACAAAACTTAAGTTTTAATGCTCGTGAAATGGTGCGGAAACTTCCTTGAAAGATTTCTCGTTAAGATTGAAAGCGGAGGCGAGAGGAGAAAACTTTAGGGATTAAATTTTCCGAGCGTGAAATATTAAAAACTTTGAGTGCAGCTCGGAGATTCATTTGCAACTCCCCGATCTGCTGGTAAGTGTCTGCGATTACCGGCAGATTTATCAATTACGGTTATTTATTGCTGGCTCGAGTTTCCCGCAACTCAACAGCGCTCCTTCACTCACTTAACCACAAGCGTCTTAACCGAGAAGTAACTTAACATTGCATGCACACCATCAATTAAAATTGCTCTATTTAAGCCACGAAGAAAAAACTTTCGAGTCATGCTCTGAATAAATAATCAGCTGCCATTTTCAAACTAAAAACCGCGAAAAACGTGAGGTTGTAAAAATGATCTGAACGAGACAGCAAGAATTAAGATGAGGGAGTTCCGCTTCTGTCGCGGAATTAAGAGAAATTTGTTTACCAACTACGTTTTTATGCTTCCGATGATGATGTACGAAGCAGCTCCACTTCATTAAAGTTGAGTCACTTTCTTGAAACTCATCAAAACTTTAGTGCATATCAGAGCGTGCAGTAAAAGCTTCCATCAGTAATTCCGTTTGGCGTTTGCCTGGTTGTAACATGAATTAGTCAAAATTTCTAGAAACCGCTCATGTCTTGCTTGCTTAACCGAATCACGTTCGCCGCTAGTTGATTCAACCCTTTAGGCCTGAGTCGGTACGAAGCTCTCAAAGCTTACACAAACGGCAAAAGGCAAATAAATCTCAAGCTGATTTGTTTGCCGAGAGGACTCGAGCCGAAACTCGAAATCCGGAGCACAACAAGACATGACTCAGTCGATGCTCTGAGGCGAAGTCTTGTAAATTGATGATTTGAGAAAATTGGACGCATTTGCATTAAACCAAACCCGGTGGGAAAATCGCGAAGAGTTAGACCGAACGAACAACAAACAAAATGATAATTTCTACTCGCAGCGTCTCGCGATTATCATCCCCGCTTACACTTCGAACAGCGAAAGCTTAGCGGAATTTAATATTCACGTTAGAGCAGAGATAATTTAAATACAAATTTTCCTTCCATTGATTTTTCAGCAATTTTCCCCTTTTCTCCCTCCGCCTTTTAACGTTACAAACTTTTCAATAATTCTGCATTATTAAAATCTAGCGAAAGAAAACCTTATTTGAAGCATTTCGCAGCAAGAAAATGTTCACGCCTCTGGAACAGAAGCTCATGAATACATTTTGCGCCATGAATAAAATAAATAGAATGAAAAATGATTTAATATTTAATTTCGTGAACGTTAAAGTTCCGCTCTTCAATATTTATGGCGACTAACGAGAATGTTAATAACTCGAGTATCAAGTTCCTCGAACCGTTTCGAGTTCAATTTAAAATCAATTTTGTGTTCCGCTTTAAGTTTCATCACTCTCGTTCAGTCGCTTCCGAGAATTGCTTGATGGAATTTATTTCCCTTTTCCTTGAACAAGCCAACCAAGGAGTCAGCTCAACCCTTGAATTATCTGAGTCTGTGATGTGGAATTTTCTCACGATCATGAAACACTTGGAAAAGAGACGCCGGATGTTTATCCGCCTGGAAAACTCTCTTCGAAAATGTTCTCACTGGAAAACTCTCTGTGGAAAACCTTTGGAGAACGTTGAGATTGACGGTTGCACATAAATTTCATTTCTTCTCCGAAATGACGAACTTGTTGATACCGCGATGCCAACGTGAAGCATATGGAGAACAAAGACTTTTGTCATTATGCAGCTCCTTAATAGCTTCATTATTATTCAAGCTGAAACTCGTGTGGAAGAGGAAGACTGCTAAATTAGAGGTGGCTGCAGCGACTGAGATTTTATGTGAGGCTGGAGCCATTAAGGGTAATTAAAAGTCACAAAGTTTTCTGTTTGACAGCTCAGCTGGAAAATTGTTACACCGACTAAGTCTTGTGCGAGCTTTGTTGTTCTTTGAAGCGGGAACGGAAGACCAACTTCACCTCTCAATGAAACTGGCACAACGAGAACTTTGACTTTGTCATGCTTATTTACAATTAGCTGTATACTACAAAAAAGTTTTTGATTTCAAAATTTCGTTTTTGCTGCTCCACGGACCTGAATAAGTTTTTACTAAAAACGCGCTATCATGTTTTGGACAAGCCCTCACTTTTGCATTACAGTTCCATCCCTGTCGGCTAACGTGCAGTAAAGATAAATTTTTGAACAACGCTATTCACAGCCAGATTCATCTGCTGAATTCGTAACAATTTCAAGCTTAGCACGATCTGACAATGAAACCGTTTCACTCACTCGATGTAACTAGCATGTAGAAATATCGCTGTAAATCATGGAAAGTAAAAAATGCTTTCACGAAACTTTCTCGCTACAAGCTTCGAGCAAGCGAGCTGTGTTGATATGAAGTTTCATGCAAACATTGTGAAATTTCATCGTAATAAAGTAATTCTGAATCGCTCAACTCGCGAAAGAAGAAAGGAGAAGCGGGAGTTATGAAACATTAATTAACATAAAGTTTTAAATTTCTCGCGAAAATTAATTTCCAAGTCTGTCATTTCAGGAAAACTCATCAGACATCATGAGAATTGCGGTGGAAAGTTTTCAATTAAAACGCTCATGTCATTCATAATTTAATGCGTGCTCCAGAGCAATTTTTCATGGTAATGTGCCACTCGCTCAGCTGAAATTATTTAACCATAGCCCTCTCGTAAACTTGGTCAGTTAAAAGTCAGAGACTTCTCTTCATCTAGATTTGCAAGATAATTATAAATTTGGTATTTGGTTATCACCAGGTCTTAACTTGTGGGCTTGGCTTGTGTACAGATCAACAGGAATTCAATTTAGCTGAGTTTGCTTTCAATCAAAGCAAAGTCTGGCTTGATGAAGTTCATGCTCTTATCAAAAAAGTTCGCCTGAACTCAAGCATTTTTCACCCTGTCACACGAACTATTCTTTTGCGGAGTGAAGGTCGGAATGTATTGCGGCGTCATGTTTATAGCGAAACCACAGTCAATGTAATTTTCGAGTCTTTATTTGTGTTTCTGTTCCCGACGAGTAAGGATCGCATAGAGTGTTGTGGGCGAACGTAAAATAATAAGTGTTGATTCCATAATTTAGGAAACCCAATGTCCGGTGCTCGTACGAAATGACTTTCCACCATCGGGCGTAAAATGAAAATGAATAGGAATTCGAAATTAAATGCAAACTACATGGAACCAAATGCGATGGAGTTGGATAATGTGAGAGATGTTGGACTGTTCAGATGGGTCTACTAGTTTTCGTTCATCGCATGGAAGACTTTTCAGCGCGAGTTATTATCATTCAATTATTTTGTGTGCCAAATGTTAATCAGTCGTCCTTTGAGACTCATCTCGCTGTAGCTGGAAACCGTAGCCGCTGTTAATTGCATCCTAAAATGGGTCGAAGCTACGCAGCAGCATGAATAGAACGGAAACTATCGGGCTCCACGTCACATTGCCGCTTCTCTTCAGTACGCTTAATAACAGCCTCGGTGAGCTTCCAATAACCTTTTGCACTAATAGCTTCATCAATTTAACGAGGTTACATTTTCAACTCACCAAGCTTTCAGCTTTCATTATCTTTGACGACTAAGCCCTGACAATGAGAGGAAATTCCAAAGTCTTTTTTTTTCTTCGGCGTTCCATCAGTCAGCTTTAATTTTCTCAGCTCAGCTTTGAAAGTAATAAAAAGCGAAGCGAAGAAACACGAGATACTCAAAGCGTTCTTCGATTGTTTGTCTGCTGATTCTGTAATCAGGCAGTCAATACCTGATATCACTTCAAAGAGAAATTGCACTCCACGCCGTTGCTAAGAGAAATATCTCGACAGATTCTAGCAGCTTTTCTATTCTATAGAGCAACATGATTGAAGGCGGATGTTTGCTAATATGTTCGTGCTCGTTGTTATTTCAATTTAAATTATCGCTAAGCACCTTTTCTTTGAGGAGGAAGCCCCGCTTTAATGTTTGTTCTTGCCCGAAACGAGCGACTCGTTCCGAATCAGTCACGTTTATTAGTCTTCTGTTTGAACCGAGCTTGTTATTTCCCCAGCATGTCACATTCGTTTATAGCTCTGGTTTATTCTCGGTTAACGAACGAACACCTTATCCTCCGTATTAGACTGTAAATGCTCCATTATAATTAGTGATGAACGTTGCTTTACGCGAAATTATTCATGACTGTAAAGCCAGTTCTCGCTATTTATGGCACAAAGTGTTAATTAGTGAAAGTAAATTTTATTTGCGTCTAATGGCTTGGAAAACGAGAACTCTGACTGCGTTCTCAAATTCCAAACATTAGTCATGAGCGTTTGACGGCGGTGAACGTTTCTCTCGCCTCGTCAGCGACTGAGAAGCAAACGAAATGGAAACTGATAAGAAAGTTTGTGCTTCATTCGCCAGCAGTTCCATTGATTTCTTACGCTCGTCCTTCGAGCGATCGTAATTCAATCACGCAAATAAGCCGTTTGTTAGCGAACCTTTGATAAAATCAAATGGTTGGGAGATTGGAATGTAATTCCCACGAGACTCGACCGACCGACGATAAATAAATCTTCGGCAGGAGCGATGAATATTTATTTACGTGCTGCTGTTGTTCAGTCCTCCCACGAAATAAATGCTGAAGCACCCGCTTCCTGGAGAGAAATAGCGCAAAGCGCGTCATGCTTCCCAATAAATAAAAATAACTGAGCGTATCGGAAAACCCCATTGCCATTTAAACATTCTTTTCTCTCTGGTAAACATCAGGAAACCTTCAAAGATAATTTGAATCCCAACCAAAGCAATCGACACAAATTTCGCAGCAAAAAAGAAATTCTCGTCCTTCGACCGTATTTGTCAGCATAAATTTCAATTGAAAATGTTTTGATGGTACGGAAGTCAATAGGAAAAGCAACAGGAACTGCCCTGAGGAGGGCGAAAATTGTAAACAAGAAAACTTTTGTGGAATTGTGAAGGAATTCTACATGAAAGATTCATTTGATTTGTCGAGCTTGTTTGAACTTTAAAACTTTTGGGGATTGCAAAAAATATATTTTTGACAATATTTTAATGAAAGCTTTGTTCCGACGAGCCTGAGGTGTACAACCTAAGAGCAGCGGTGAGCATTGTTTTCTTTACTGGCGAGCTTGATATGGAGTTGCAATGACTTGGACCATTTTGACTCATTCTTATCGCTTCCTATTAAACAGACTGAGAAGTCCTGACTAAACAATAATGAGTCTCACGAGCTTTGCAGCATCATAACTTCATATTTCGGAGAAACATCATTGAAAAAGCTTATTCAAAGCTTGAAAGCGGCAGATGGCAAAATTTTCTCCCCCTTAGCATTGTCACAACTTCTTCAAAAATTCGAATGAATCATTGATTACGACTTAACCTCGTTCGCAATACGAAATGGAGATTCCGAATTTCAGATTTGGTTTTAATTATCCCGCCAACATAAACATCGTCAACTGAGTTCTCGAAAAGTTTGCCTGATTTAATTATTCATCTTTTTTCGTGAAGCAAAAAATTAATTCCGTTTTGATGGAGTTTCGCTTTTCTCTCACCCAACACCACCGAAGACGATACCGAGTACGAGTGTCATTAAAAATTTATGGGATGTTTTACAGCACATTTAACATATTTTGTATTGTTATAAATATCTTCTTCAACATGTGCTTTGATATCGACTTGGAGAGGAGAGAGTGAAGCGAGTTTAATTTACTGCGAGTTCTCGGGAAAATTTAACGCGCTTACATCATGAAACACAACTTTTCCCTTGCTCGCATTCTCGTGTGTCAGTTTCCTCTTTAATCTTGACACTAAGTTATTTAGCTGTAAAGTGAATTGTTTGTTATTATAGTTAACTGCACTCTCTGACTCGAAGCCGCAGCACGAATTGATTAATGTCGCACAGATCATTTAACTTCTTTTGGTTTATGGATGAAACGCCGAGAAACAAAGCAATGAAGCGAGCTTGGTTCAAACAGATTAGAACTCGATTTTGATTTAGGAACCGTTAGCGACTAATGGGACGTTCCCTCGTTCTATTTCCGAAGCCAAAAGTTAATTCTCGTAATCCATCACGAAAAACTTAGCCAAGAAAACTTGAGACTTGAAGTCTTCGTAACAAGAGTTGATAGGAAGATCCATAAAACTGTATTCAATATAAAAGTTTGCTCGCTCCAATGCGATCGTAAAAGTTCTCGGGAAGTATTTATGGGAGCTTGACCCATCAAACGACACTTCCTGACCTCCGCCATTTAGCTCTAATCTATCGGAAACCGCTTGGGAGCAGGATGAAAGATTAAACGACGAGCACTCCACGTGAAAAGGTGAGAACTCGACCATCCGAGTCGTTTATTAAATCGATGGCATTAAATCCCGGCGTAAACTTTTCAATAATCGGAAGGAATAAAGCACGTGGCGGCTTGTTCGTAAACTTTTTACGGCCTCCGGTCGTCGTTTCTCCTATCAAGAGACAGATACTTGATTAGGGATGCAATCAATTCCTGTCGTCTTTGTTTCAAATTTTATGTCATGTTCGCTGCTTAGAGGTCGACCCAGTCACGATTTTGACGACGAAACCATTCATAAAGCCGTAAAGCAGCGAAAGTTATGATTTTACGCGTCCAGAAACGGTTGCCATTGATTTTCCATTGAAAATTTATCACCAGCGAAAATCGTCTATTGCCATCCGCGGAGCTCTTCTGCGTTGTTTTGAGACGAAAACTTTTTCTCGCTTGATGTTTGCTTCGGGTCTTGTTTATTATGTGATCAACGATGAAATGAACACAGCTCATTGTGTTCAAGGGAAGATTTGCCAAACAAATAATAAAAGAAAAGAAAAACAATTCAGATTCTGCGACGCCTGTGAAAAAGGAAAAATGATTCGTGACGAAGGAGCGGGAGGGTTTTTTCGTAAGCGTGAGGGTCGGAATATATTAAAGGTACGTCGGTCTTAGTCTGCTTGCTTTCCGCGCTTAGTTTCATATCTCTCACTTCGTTCTAGTTCTCTTCCTGGAGTTGTTTTCGTCGATCGATCAGTCTGAACAAATATTCGCAACTGTTATCGACAAAACGTTTTTTCAAAAATAAACAAAAACACCTGACGTGACTCAGAGTCTCTGATGTTTTCAGGTGCGCGACCAAGTGTGCCTCTTGTTAGTTAGTGTCAAAACAAGACTGACAAGTGTGATCTACCAATAATAAATTGATAAATATTAAGCTCTTAGTTCTGAAAAATGTGGCAATCGGGAATGAACAAAGAGTGTGGCTTCAAGTTAAAAGTTTTTATTTCCGATCATTGTTTAGTCTTTGCCTTAGATTCCGCCGAAATTTTCTCCTGAAGAAATACGTTCATGTGAAGCCGGTTTTGCTTCCTTTGATTTTCCTTCGCCAGATTCCTTCGATGGTTTTCCAGCGGAGTCTTCCTTTGATTCCTTGGGCTTAGACGAGTTCCAGTGATCAACGAATCTTTGGTATTCAGCATCAAGCTCGGCGTCCTTTTGTGCTTTTTGCTCTAAGATCTTGTTGATCTTGTCACGAATGCACGACCAAAGATTTTCAGGGATTCCTGCTCCGGAAATTATATCAGCGGGGTTGACATCATTGACACCAACATAACGAGCGAGCTCGACTGCGTAGTCTTCAAGTTGCTTCTGAGCTTCGCTCTTAGCGTTCTCGAGAATCTTGTCAGCCTGGTTGAGAACATCTTCCTTTGTAACGCTTGCGGTTTCAGCCCACTTTTGAAGATCCTCGAAGTCCTTGCTCGTCGAGTTCAAGATAGATCTCAACAATTCTACGATGCCAGTCAAGATGTTGATGATCGCCTTAGTCAAGCGTGGGCAACCTTTTCCATTTCCTTCAGATGACTTTCCTTCAGATGAGCGTCCGCCAGATGAATTGTCGGTTTGGCTTGGTTCCGTCACCGGCCAACATTTTCTTCCTTCAATCAAACTGATTGATCCACTGATGGCTACCAGAGCCAAGACGATTGCGGCAAATCTCATTTTTCAAGTGTTGCTTTAAGAACAAGTGTAGACTTAACTGTGAAGATTGAAGCAAATTTGTGGTCATTTTATATGAAATTTCTCCAAATGGCTCCGCCTCCAAAATGTATCGATTTCTGAAGTTTCCAGTATAAAGTCACTTTAGGACTTATGTACTTTTGAACTGAACCTGTCTTGATTACCCACATAAGGAAATTGTGTACCTCTCAATATCATTGAAATTTTAATATACATTTCCATTATTCGCGAAATCAAATGCTTGGCTGTCTCTCTCCGATCACGATGACAAATTGTTTTCGAGCTGCGACTTGTTTTTGTCGCAAAGAGCAGTTAAACAAACACCTGATGAGGCTCGCTGTTTTGCACGCGACTCCATGTCGGAGACAAACTCAGATGGAAGCAATAACTAACCAGACTTTGAAGTTTGAACCAGACCTCAATAGAGGCAAAGACAGATTCTCAAATTTTTAGGATTTCGTAACTTTTCCCTACGCGATATGAAGCTTCGACGAAAAGACCCGAAATCAACTTATTTTGCTTGGTTTGTTACACTGACGACGACGCATGGGTTTGTACCACGAGGCAATGATTTCAAGTGAGGGAAAGACAGATAACAACAGAAATAGATGAAGAAGAAAACTCACAACTTTTCCTTAATCCACGGCTCATTAATGCGCTCTCGTGATTTCCTCCGTCGTCTTGAAGTGTGTAGACCGTAAAAAACTTTGTAGTTCTAAAAATATTCTCGTTGTTATCAAGCCGTGCATATTGCCAGCCAGACTGAAGTGTCGTCAAACTGATTCTTAGTCTCGTGTCTGCAGCCGAACGACTAACGAAAGACTTAGAAATGAAGCCGAAAAATCTCGAAAAACGCCAAAAATAAATTACAAATCGGAAAATCGTTTTTTGTCCCGAAAAGTTGCTTCACAATCCAATAATATTTATAGTTTTCATTTATTTCCGAAAATCATCAGACGAGAGAAATGTTGTGGTTGATTGTTATGGCTTCAGTTGTCTTGAGGGTTTCTATCGAGATTTTCCGAAGGAAACAAACTCGCTTCGCTCGTCAAGCAGACGTAGTTCTGACTCATGCGGTTGTCAGAATTGTCGATTGTTTTAACTGACAGATGCTGGGTACTTCATGTTCCCGACGTCTCAAGTACTCTCGATCGTTATCAAATGGTGTTCGAGCTCAAGGCAAATTGTTTTGAAGAAAATCGATAGAGAAACATTTGCTACGATATTTGCGTTTTAATTTTATTGTTGCCTTGGACGACACGAGCAAATTTTCTGTTGCTCCATTACTTACATATCATCGTTTATCATTACGGGTCAGAAGTAGAATTGACTGGATCGTTAAGGAACTGCTTGCTGATGGTTTATGGAAATTTAATTACTACGAAAAGGGTTAAAGGCAGAGAACGAACAAATATTTATTTTGAGACTGCGTTTGTGGCAACGACATGAGGGGAAGAGGAAGATATTTCGGTTAGAAGGTATCAAAGCACAACCAGATGTTGTCAGATGAGAATCTCGAAACGAAGAAGGTTTCAGTGATGCATTAGCATTATCGCATTTCACTTTTTAGGGCTTCTGCGGAATGTTTGAAGAATTTTTAACTCGGGTACATTTTTATGTTGAAAAGTCAAGCGTTTGGTAAAAGGGATTGAAAGCGCATTAGGAGTAGTCCATCAATCTGAGGAATCAGCCTTCGTCGAAGGCCTCCAACTGTTTGCCATCAGAATGGCAAAGTTGCTCGAGGAGTTCAAGGGGCGAATGACCAACAAAAACTTCAACTTGTAGGAATATCGATTGGATCTGCATGTCCCTCGTATCAGCAAAGCCCGAGACGCAATTTACGACCCACCCAACTGTTTCAAGTTCATAAAAACACATTTCGGCAGCGATCGTTAAAACACACAGAAAATCGTTAGAACCATAATTGGTTGAATGCGGAAAATTTATGTGTCTGACTATTGATTTAGGTTATAGCAAATGTGTTTTTGTCGGCTAATGGCAAACATAAAAGCTTAACCGTGTTGACCTCGCCGCACCATTGACCGCCATTCTGCCAACGCATCAGATTCGATTGATATCATGCCTTCGAGCAATATGCTCAATCTAGTTTATTACAAGAGAGCGAAGCAAATAGCTATTAACGATTCTGCTGTGAATCATTTTCAATCACCTGATTACGTTTTTGAGAATTCATAAAAGGATCAACAGTGTTTATTGGTTTAAGGGATGAATGTTTATATAATTGCGTCGGAATTATCCTAGGAAATTTCATAAACATGAGATTTTAATGTCACTGTGCAGTCAAACAACATGCAGCGAGTCGTTGAAAGATTCAAGGGAATGCTCAATGTTTAAATCTCGCTTCGTTCTTGGAACAAAACCGTCGACCACCCCCAGAAATTAAAACATGTTTCACATGTTCCTCAAGCATACGACGAGAATCTTCGCTGTTTCTGTCCACAAGAAACTACATCACGAGAAAGTTTCGATCTTCATTCCAATGGTATCGAGTTTCCACATGTTACATGATTGCTTTGCCTCTTCGAAAACTGCTGAAAGTTTGTCAAACATTGTTTACATTTTAATTATAGAGACGACAGATTCCGACATCTGAGTAGTTCACATGTAAAATTTGGGAAGCAACTGCAATAGACGCAATGAGAGAGTTTCGAAAGCTATCAGGTTTCAAACAAATTGATGACTCCCATTCAGAACGAGTCCACTTAAACGTTCGGTGACTCGTTTGTGGCTGATTGAATCAACTTTCAAATCCTATTTTGCTACGGATTATATGAAAGGGAAAAGGTCTCAAAGCGTATCTTCCATTCGCATTCAAATTCAGTTTGACTCAGATTGAATCGTTTTATATCACACATGACAGCAAAGCTAAACACGATTACTTCTCTACCGTCTTCATACGACGAAGAAGTCCTCGCCTAAGTCCATTATTCAATTCAGAATATCATGTTTGTGTAATAAAAAGTGATATCGTCCAATTCATCTTTCATCACCAACAGTTCATACAAGACGAGCATGAAGTCGAGACGAGAAAAATGTGGGAAAGGATTGAAGTCGTTGGTCATTTTAATTCGTGTCTGCTGAGGATTTATTTCTTCCCATGGCTCGTTTCATTCGATCGTAATAATTTTATTGTTCGATAAAAAATTTAAATGTCTGTCAACGATGAAATGTCACTCGGAAAATCTCGTCAGACTAACCGAGCGTTCAACATAAATGTTTTATTTTTGACTGTAAGACTTTTAAATATTCTGAGGTCTACGACGTTCTCCTGCCTTAATTACCTTCCAGTTCCTTTTTAATGAGCGCGCGAAGAAGAAGAGGAGTTCGGAAGATGATTGTTAACAAGCCTTGAAAATCATCTGCTAAATGGAACAGAAGCCGCAACGTAGATAATTATCATTCAGCCGCCAGTGCCGTTGGCCTGAAGCCATCATGGTGTAATTTTAAACATCTGATTTGGGTGGAGTCGTGGCCATGAAAACGGCAAGAGGAAAACACTGGATAGGTTAATAAGAGGAAGAACGTTCTTAGAAGAATTCGAGCCATTCAGTGCAACTGATTAAAAACACATGTGGCTTCTTGTTAAAACAATTAGGAATGCTTTGAACCCGAGAGCCAGAAGGCGAAGAGAATTATCGTAAAAGTTTTTAGCAAAGATACTCGGAGCATGTTTGTGCTGTTGAAAAAAATCTGCAACATGCTGCAGCTCAAAAAATGTCGAACATGAAAAATGGTAAAGATGAAACAAAAGTTCAAAGGTGAAATTAAATTTATGAGAGAATCTTTAAGCTGTTTTGCGTTGAGCATATTGAACGTGGAAGATTAAACTTACGACAGCGAGGAAAAGAAATTCCACGAGATTGACAAATTTTAAAAAGCAATTTTTCTTGCACTTTGCCATCTCAGGCTTCACTTGCTGACTTGCCATTGCTCCGCAAGACAATGTCGCAGTCGTTCTCTTCTTTTCCTTCTCAACATGTCTCTGGTCGATGAGACCGGAATGAAAAGAAAACTGTTCAAACCATTTGATTTATGGCGCATATTTTCTTGACGAAAAGTTGCTTGGGCACAAAGTCGTTCTCATGATGAATTTATTTGTCGTCTTCACTTTTTATCTTTCGCTTGCCTTTTAGGATGCAGAACAAATTCGAACAATTGAAAACCACTTATGTCTCTCGAGAGTCGAATTTATGTTCTTGAAAGCAAAACTGAGATTTGAATAATTTCAAATGGGTTTGACTGCTGCTTTTGTCTCGGAACATTAAAAATAATTTTCATGCTCGGTGGGTCTTGAGCGCTCTTCTGGATTAGAAAGGGCAACGTCCCTTTTACTGCTATCATCGTCAAGAGATGTAAAATCAAGAAATTAAAATAAAGGGCAAGCAGCAGTGGAAAGCGGAAGAAAACAGTGAATGGGACCTGGCGTATCTTAATCGGCTGCTTAGTCCGTTGGACTTGGAGTCTCGAAAATCTTCAGCACAATTCTAGTGCTAAGAGACGTTCCCGGTTATATGATGCAGCAACTTGACTATGTTTCGTGAGCTGTATGGCAGACACATATGTAGATAAGCGAAGGTTAATCTCAAGCCTCCGAGGATATTTTTCTCGAAATAGAATGTGTTAAAAAAACATTCTTTGCCTTTTTAGAAATGAATAACTGAAATTTTTGACCGCACAAAATCTGATTCCTTACTTAAAGTAACAACCAACAAATATCGGTGGTACATCAAACAAGTTGACGATCATAGATTTTACGTATAATCAACAAGGCTCGCAGAGTAATAATTATGAAATTGAGTCAAAGAAAAACATGACTTTAACTTAGTGAGGGAGTAGAAAAAATAAGGAGCGGACGAAAAAGTTTAAACATTTACATGCTAAACAGCAGAAAGCCATTTTCCACAAGCTGTTTACCTTTTCACGAGCAAACAGAAATAATCAAGGCGTTGAGTTCTCTTCGAATGAACAGCGACTGTAAGCACCTCATAATGAAAGTTTGTTTTTAATTTTTAATCACATTTGTTGTGCTGCAATGATTTCAAACTGTTTTGTTTGCGTCGAGCCCAGAGGCTAACCAATTCGCTAATATGCAAATCGGATATCTAATGAGCGGCTAAAAATACATTTGAACGAATTAAAATTGCATACATGAATGTGGAATGATTTCAATGCTCCGCAAATTCTCGTTACGGTCAGAATTCGAATTTTTGCAACATGTGTTGTGACGCCGTCTTGTGTTGCCGCTTCGTGCTGGAGAAGTTCCTCCGGAGGAGAAGAATGTGCAAGTTCTCCTTAAAACTGTGGGAATGTTGGTCGATGCTAGTGACACGAAATGCGCCGTCGTGCAGACAGAGAAACTTTGCAGACGAGAAAGATGAAATAATCAACTCCAGTACGGAAGGCGTGGGAGTTGGTGAACGTTTCCAACGCCGTTCCAAGCATTTTCCAACGAGTTTGAGGGGAAATCGTTCGTGTTTTTCCTTCGTGCCCATCTGTGATTTTTTTTAGATTTTCAAAATATTTTCGTCCGTCTGTTTTTCTAATGCGTTTAGTTTGACTATGAGATTTCTCGGCACAACAAGAAAGTCCCGTGATTCAAAGCGTCTCGCGCTCAGAAAGTGTGAAAGGAAAATCGGTTAAGAATTATTCTCAACGCCGTCACGTCGCGGGTTAAAGTCGTCTGCTCCAACAGACCGAGAGTGGAGAATTGAGACTTGTGAAAGGAGGTTGTGCAGATTTATTGGTCGTGTCGTAGCCTCCGAGTGAAGATGGTGATAATCATTGCGAAGTGACTCGTGCGAGAGTGAAAGAGTGAAACGAAAACAAACGGAGGAAGAATACAAAAAGTTGGGATTATCAATCTAATCAGACTTTATTGACTTCGGGGGACAGAGATTGGGAGTTTTTGTGCGGTGCTGATGCCAGCGTTGGATAACTGTCGGAATGCTCAAAGCCGTTCTTGTATTGATAATTTGATATATCGATGTCCTTAATGTGTCCGAAGCAATGATTAAGATGTGTGGTAATAAAGAAGTTGTTTGTGAAAATAAGAAAATCTTCCCCCGCTGGCCTCGCTGCCGGCTTCTGTGCTATTTATCCCGGAAGACGTAGGGGAGCGAGCTCAGCACCTTCTGTCTTGTTTGTCACACAAAAATGAAAACAAGTGAAAGTCTCGAGGAAAAGTTTCGCTCGGTTCCTCTCGTTTCGCTTGCCGCGTGCTTATGAGACCGTTTTTGCCGTCATCTCAGACTCTTCTTCCTTACCTGCTTTGTCACGCTGCAATGACAACAAAGCGACCTAAATGAATGAAGGCGATAAAGAATTATTAATAACAAAAGGATTAGCATGTCATCGCCCACGCTCGGCTTCCTAGCTTCTCAACAACAAATGCACAATTACTGCACAGTTAGCATCGTTGCGGTAACGTGTCGACAAGCTCAAATGACTTTTAATTAAGACGGAGAAAAATGAGTTTCGGGGCAAGAGAGACGCACGATTGTTATCATCTCTACGATGGGCTATAAATCACGGCCATTACCCGATTGTTAAGCGATCTTTCCTTCTGCATTCCATACGACTTTTATTACATTTCGTCTTAGCGTCTAGTCGATGCTCTGCCTCCTTCTCACGCTCGACACGAGCACGATGTGTCGCTAGCGATTTTTTATCGCAGCCGTAGTTAATCTATTGGGATTGTCTCGTGATTCGGTTTAACGACGCTGCCAGTGACTCAATGATACTCGCATATCTCAGGATATTTAATGCACGGAACACATTTACATGAGAATAAATTTCATTTCACATCATTTGCCTATAAAACGACGATGAAGATGAGCGAGAAAATCTGCTGCTGGGTAATGATAGCGGATTTTATAGCGCGCACTTCCTGATGAACGAAGCAAATTACAGGTGAATTACTGCCTGGCGATGAAGCGTATTAAATCCATGAGAATCCATGTAGTTCAACCATTCCCGGGTGACTAATTAGTGTCTCGCTCTACCTTTAATTACGTTCATTGAGTGAGAAAGCGTGTTGGGGAAAGACGCCATGCCTACCTAGCACATGAAAATGATTTAAGAGCGCTTCTTCTTTCATTCGCTTCCTTCTCCAGCTTCCCTCGCATATGTCACATACTCCACATTATGTATGAAGTTTTATCAAATTCACATTCCTCTTTTGGTAGTTTATCATCGCTAATAGCGACAGACGCGCTTACCCTCGCTCTTTCGACCGATCCGCACGCCTCTTTAAGTTAGCGACTCCTGACGAGTTTCCCGGGAAAATTCCGCTCGAGAATTATTTCCCTGAAAACGCTACATACAAATTTTTAGATATTTCATTACGCGCCCGAAATTTGTTCTTTTCGCTGAGCAAAAAAGTCAATAAAACATCTTAAGCTCGATGAAATATTTGTCATCTGGGCTCAGTGCTTCACAGGTACGCCTTTCCGTCCTCGAGTGTCATCATTCCGTTTTTCAAGCGTGAACTTTTTACGAGTTTTTAGATAAACCATATCATTATTCAAAAATACAATAAATTTCAAAGAGATGCTTTCATAAATTTCCATTCGCCCGCACCCGAACCCGAAGAGGTGTTAGATAACAGCAAAGCTTAATCCGCCAGTTTTCGTGATGCTTTTCCCACATTCCTAATGGCAAAGACCTAGTTCCTACCTAGTTCCACAGTACTTCTCGCTTCTCCTTTCGCGTTTGCACTTCTCCAACGAGTCGCGGTCACTCAAGCGCTTCATTTTCAAGCTTTCTGACTTGATGCCTTTGCAGACAATGAATTGTTTCCGAGGCAAGCGAAGGCGACAAGGCGCAAACTTTGCAAATCCAAAAGATTTCTTGCGGAAAATGACCCCTCAGGCCGGCGCATGAGAGAATTTTCTGTTGTTAAGCGTCGTCTAAATCATTTTTATGAATTTTTTTATTGCCCTCGCCAGTCGTCCGCCCTTCGTTGACGCCCCACGATAAAAATTGTCCCCTTCACGGATTACAGAAATTGGAGAGAGACACATTTAATGTCCAATTTATCAAAAATAATTAAGAGTCTCCGAGAGTTGAGAGAAATTCCACGGATTTGTTTGCACATAAATGAAGGGAGAAATCTTTATCTCTTCGCTGCTCTACGCTTCTGTATTTGTTTGCCATTGTAGGCGAAATTTCAACGGAAATTGTCTTCGAGTTTGTTTTTACTTCCTCAGAGAAAAATTTAATGGAATTTCGGCGACTGTCGCAAATCACGGCGCTCTCGGCAATTTAATGATTCGGAGAACAATCACTTGAATGTTAAAAACGTAATGAAATCTGAAATTTCAGCAGCCGGTAGAATGGCAATCCGGGATCATCTCATTAACGCACGGCGCTTCACCTAAATATTGTCTCAATTCCGCTAGATAATTGCGATGGGCGGGTGAGAGAACAACAATCACCTAACTTGGGAAAAGCGCCGGAGGTGATCGGAAGGCAACGTAGGAGAAAGTTAATTTCAAAGCCAACAGAGTGCGAGAAGTCATCGATTTCTCAAGCTAGAGGTAAACAAATGCCCTGCCAAATCGATGGATTAGTCTAAGATATATCGACAATATCTTGCTACTGAGATATCCCTGCAGTAATCGAAGGCACGGAAGCTTCCCCTCTGTTGTTGTCTCCAATTACGATTAGGAAGCGCCAAATTGAATAAAAGAAACGTCTGATACAAACGCTGGGATCTTCCTTTTAAATAAAGAATCCCAAGGAAGAAGAGCGCGGGAAAGAAATCAGGGATTTGCGACACAGTAATCTCTGCCGCTTTCGATTTATATTCAAATGGGGATCGAATGTTTATAATTCACGAGCTCGGTTCAGTCAAGCGATCTGTAAAGAGCGAAAAGCTTTTTTCCCCAAATCCCTTCGAGTTAGAGTATAATCACAATGCTCATCGTCCTTGTCAACATAATAATACACCGTCGAAAACAATGCTGTCACGTACAACTCGAAGACACTTTTTTATTCAAAATTCGGAATTGATTTAGACAGCACGAGTGAACAGGGCTGCGAACTCTGCTCGTCAATATTTCACGCTAACTGCGTTGAGGAAGAGAATTTCAATGGATTGAAGGACATAGCCTGGAAACATTTTTTTTCTGGGCAAAAACGCGCACTGCGTGGCACTTTGGCGAACAGCTTGGCAACGCTCTTTCTCACTGCAGAAAATCGAGGGCTGATGATATTGAATGCCTGACAAATAAATATTAAAATTACGCATTCCTTATTGACAATAAACGTAATCGAGTGTCAAATAAAAATATTTCGTTCATGTTGAATACAAAAGCGTTGCGTGGAAATCGTAATATTTTATTTCTCTCCATAAACGTTAACCAAGTCGCTAGACGCTCCAACACGTGTACAATGTCAATGGCATTTAGTCATCGAAACTTCCGCGAGGAAACCCTCAAGCATCGTGATGTAAGCTGATATGGATTGAAGTCGAATAGAAATGTTTATGCGTAATCAAACGATCGGAAGAGACAGACACTTCAAGTGTTTATTTGTTCAACCAAGGCAGCTAAATGCATTGAAGACACTTGAACAAGAAAGATCGGTTTAATGTTGCATTGTATCGAGAACGATTCAATTCAGTCTATAGCGTTGTGCAACGCTCGCCGCTGAATCCAATATCGCTCGTAAAACTGCCAATTAAAGCGCGTTTAATTTTCCATGCTGCCACATTTACGTCCGAGGTTGCCGGAAATGGAATCCGATACCGGACGACAATTCAAATTAATATCTCTTTTTCTCTCTCGCCTCGACTGTTTTTGTTTCGCAATAATTTTTCAATGTTTCGTTTAAAATGTTGAGCTTCCTCGTGGTCTCGGACGACTTTGCCCTCCCACGGGACTGACATTGCAAACGATAAAACCGTTAATTATTCATATTTCTGCCGGTTTAATTAATAATTTCGTGTGATTTTCATGAATATTTAAATTAATATTTTTGACGTCGGCTATAAACTGATTATTAGGTCGTTGCTGCTTTCATTTTCCGGCTGGTATTCGGTAATTTGAAAACAAATTTATTAATCGCGAGGGGGCCGGGCGCAAATCGTTGGAAGCTTATCAATCGGCAATAAAATTTAAATCAGATTATATTCCGTTTGATGATGCCAACAATGTTGATAACTCAATTGACCTCAGAACGCAGCGGAGCTTGTCATTTGGCAAGTTCGGGAATTTGCCTCTGATTGGGACGAAAACTTTTTGAACTTGGGAGAAAGAGAGCAATAAATGCTCAGTTTGATTGCCTCGAAAGAAACATAAATGATGAAGCCAACTCATCGCAAAGAAGCCAATTAAAGTCAGTGTACATCATTGATTCCTCTAGCAACGCTTCGAGACATTTTTGTGAAGCAGTCGAGAACAAACGAAAGAAGTTTTCTTGATGTTAATTCTCGAGGGAGCGTCAGACGTCTTTCTTCTCCCAATCTCGACTGGCTTCTGTCGAAATTTCTTTCTCAAAACGGTTGTCGTTAAACAATCAATTAACACATCGTAATATCCAACATGGCACTCAGCATAATCGCGCTTCCCTTACGCCACTTCAAGAGTCGACGAGGAGCGAGAGCGTGACTGGGAAGAGGAAAATCATTAAAAAAAATTGCATGTGAAGCGATCGAGTCTTTTCGCCGCTTTCCCAGCAGCAGCAAGTGGAACACATAACGCTTAATGCTGATGATGAAAAGTGATGCACTGAAAATTTATTTTCTATTTCTCGCTATTAAATGCAAATAAAGTGAGATTACCAAAACACTCGCTTGTCGCTCGCCTCCAAACACTCGATTCATTATGATTCCAGGACGACAATTTCATTTCGTTCGGAGGAGAGGACCGAAGAGAAGGGAATAATGAAAAATTATCTGGTGTCCTGCAAATACTGGGTTGGGTTGTTGATGCGGCGACAGAGAGCGAGAAAATTGGGACGATGGCAACATTTTAAATTTCTGTTTGTCTGAGAACATCCAACTGCAAAGTTTTCTTGTTTTGTGAGCTGTGGGGTGGACGCTCGACGGCACAACACAAACTGTAATTAAGTTATTTGAAGCTTTCAACTTTCGCTTCACTTCACTACGCAAGCAAGCGAGGCGAGCTTGGTAACGAAGAGCTTTTTGCCTCGATGCTGTGATGGGCGAAACTTTTCTTCTGCTTCCCATTTTACAAACTTTTCACCCTCCGTTTAGGATGTTTTCCTGTAAATAATTGCGAAGGCGACACGCAGAGAAGATTCGGAAAATTGAAAAGTGAGCAGAATTGAGTGCGAAATTACTTTTTCCGGGACGCTAACTGATAAGGAGCTTACGTTAAAGCGAAAAGTGAAAGAAACTGGGAAATTTATTTGCTCGGTGCACACAATCAGAGTTTATTCTAAAACGCAAACAACGACCATAAACTATGGATTATAACTGCATAGAGCTGCATTTGCAGCATCATCTCCAGCACAAATCGCCGCACTTTCGAATATCAACACTCATCCTCCTGTTCATTGTCATACCAACGCTCGCTGCCGACGATTTTCCACGGATAGATCCATTAGGTAAGCAGAACCATCTGAAACTATTAAACTCAGTGTCGTTCCCATCACGGGAGATAGATCCGTGCCATCTAGTTCATTTTACCGGTTGCGCATTCTCCAAACTTTCCGTAGAAATTCAGCGAACAATTTTGATTTAAAAAGCTCGATGGTCTTTTTATGAAGTGGTTTGAACGGATGACGGAAGCAAACTTTTCCGACCTGGATTTTTGCCAGGTGAAAGCTCTCTATCCGGATTAGTAGGACCGGATATGTTTCTAAAAACAGAAAGCTCTGATTTTCTACAGGCCAAGAGAATTGGCGATGCCGTTGACGTATAGGCAATTCGACACGTAGCAAATGAAACTACTTTTCATACTCATCTCACGCAAATGGACGAAAGGCGAGGAGAAGAAACGAGTAGTTTGGAGCAATAATGGCACTCGACCTGCAGGGAGAAGCCGTTCGCATTTGCTAAAAGTTCTGTAACAGCTTGAGCCCGTTAAAGTGGCCGAAATGTGTTATGGAACGAAAACTTCCTCGACGAGTGTGGGCTGGAAACGTCGCTTCGCATTTACATTTTTCCGACGTTTCCCCGATGAAAGCCATTTACCGATTCATTTTATTCCTGCAGACAATGATTTCCATCGAACTCGGCATAAATTATCGAAAGAGCTTTTTTATTGCAAAATAGAGGATTCCATAAATGAGTTGAGTTGAAGGGTGCGCTCGCAAGCCAAGTGCGAGACCGAGGGCGAAATCTGCATTTTGCAGACCGAAATTGGATGAGATCGTTCGAGGCCTTTGTTGAACTGTGCAATCAACTGACGGGAAAAAGTCAATCCCGATAAAATCGAGCTCAAATTTTGCGTTTAAGGGCGAGCCGAGCGGCGTTGCGAAAATATTTATTTTTTATTATTTATTTTATTGTGCAATTCATACACATATGACAATGGGAAACTCAAACTGAAACTGATACGATGAAGCGGCATCCAATTTACCCCACTTTTCCCTTCACTCGCTCGCTGCGAAGGCGGAAAAATGCTGCATAAATTGTCTCCAATTTACCAAACATGAAGCCACAAATGAGCGAAACGCTGATGTTCGAAGCTCCGCTATCGTGTTGCTAGCGAAGCAAATTAAACAAATTTAAATTTGTGTGTTTTTTCTTGCTCGATTCGGGAATTTGCACATAAAATGTCATGACACTGAAAACGAATTGCCGCTCTCTGCTCCTCAACTCGATAATAATAGAGATAAATTATTCAGTCCGGAGATTTGCAGTTTGTCTCCAACGATTCTAGGTTAAACAATGCTCCGAGCGGGAGTCGTAAGAACGACGAGACTTAAAGTTATGACAAAATGAACTGGAAACATGAAGAGTTCCGTCTAACTGAGTCATGAGACTAGACGCTTTCTAGTGGAAAAATAACGACCTTATTAAGGGAGCTTCGTTCGCCACGATTTCAGAAGAAAACTCGAAATAGCAGCAAGCACAAACCCATAATCACAAATAAATCTTTCGCCGTGGAATGTTTTCAATCTTTTTCCATGTTGCTCCACCGAGTTTCGTGCACTTAAAAGTATCTCGAGCTTAATAACAACTATAAAATTCTCTCGGTGCTTCTACATATTTTATCTCGTGTCTCCACTCGACACACAAAACCCGTAACGAAGAGAAAAGCTCTCCGGCATCTGCCAAAAAAATAAAAAAAGAGTTTTTATCTCGTTTACATCAAACGCCATAACACGAAACATCTTCGAGCCATCTTAGTCGCTGCAGCAATGAAAGCAAATAAATCTCCCAATGCAATTTATTTCTACACAAATAGCAGCGCTGACTGAAAGTCCCAGAGAACAATGCGAGAACCTTCCGACATTCTCATTCATAGATTTAACACGAGATGAATTTTAGGGTTCAGAGACTCACTCTGCCTTTAGTGCATGAACTTTTACTGCTAGACTTGCATTGAATAATTAAGAAGATCTAGGTTAAGGCTGAGCTTTCAATTAACTTCCAACGGTGGTTAATGCAGTGACGACAGCAAATTGTTACCTGTTTCTTGTCTAGGCTTTAGATGTCCATGATTGTGCATGTCTGCATTTATGAACTGCAGTGTCCGAGCATCACAGCATAAATAGGAAAAGATGCGATTACATTGTGCACGATGAAGCAAGAGCATTACCAGAGAAGCTCAAGGGGACGGAGTAACTGCCGCAGCTCGAGGGAGAAGCGACAATTGTGTATTTTACGCTCTACCACCTCTACCACAGAAGAACAGATTTTTCCCTATGCAAAATGCATTCACCATCATGGCAACAACATTACGTTGTTAGATTTTTTTTCCTGCGATGTCTGTTAACACCGCATGAGAATGTCAAACTCTTTCGATGACAAAGAGTTCAACATGTTTACTCTCCTGCTCAGCGACCGTCGTCCGGACAACAGCGCCGGGGGACTCTTGCGAGAGCTTCGTGATGATGACATGCGAGTGAAAAAGAGTTGGTAAGCAGCATTTCAAGCTGTTGTGTCATGGAGAGACAGGAAAAAGTGTTTTCCAACCGAACAAAACGTTACGCTTCGGGCGACATCGCGCAAAAAGTTCAACTGAAATTGAAAAATTATATTTCCTTCGCCGCAAGTCTCGGGTTTGTCATTCTGCTCTCGTCCCGGACTAGGCATTTTCAATTACCAGGGAATTTGACAAATTTGTGGGTGAAGCTTTCGTCGAGCTATGAATTCGTCTCAGCCTTGGAACTTGATTTTCAACACAAAAATTGTCATAACATGAAGGTTCGAATCTTGTATTGAGAGCTTCGACTTTCAATCAGAGGACGAGTTGAGAGGTGTCACAGAAAGTTGACACATTAATTAACTATCGAGAGAGGCAAACGTCGTAGGTTAGCAGCAAGGCCGTAAAACAAACTATTTGATCAGTTCGGAGCGTTTCGTCCCGAGAAGCGCTCGAGCATTACGTGTCGCGTTCGAGATAGGAAACTCGAGAGAACGTAAATCGTTCTTTATTCTGTGTCAAAATATTTTGCTTGTTTCATGCCTTGTCGCCCCCGTGAGAGATCTCGAAGAGTTTGATTGGCTTTGAGTGCGAGGAGACTGCCAGTAAATCGAATTGAATGTCGAAATGTTGTTTTTGTCGATTTAAATACTTTGAAGGAGGAAAAGTTCGCAGCGTACGAGCATCAAGATTGGAATTCCCTTTAGATTTCTCGCTCTAATTCAGATCGCATAATTTGATTTCCAAATTTAACTTCGACATAACTTTCTGTTTACCATTGATTCACACCTGAAACAAGATGAAGTTTGTTCGTACCAGGAGGAATATTTTAACGTCTTCGAGGGAACTTAAGTGTTTACTTTGTATGCTTGCGCTCTCTCTGCGTTCTGGGAATGAAATGTAGGAAGTTTATTCTCGCCGCACTTTTACGATTATTCAGTTAACTAACTAACAACATGGAAAGGTACATGAACTCATTAAACCCCGTCGAATTCAATCCCGTTTCCATTTGTTAAACACTCGAGTTCATTCGTTTAATCATCTGGAACTGCTTTATCCAAGCCACTAACTGCTTCATTTCTACGAGACTGCACTTAAACTCATGTGAATCACTGTCTCTCGAATCGGAAAACGTAAATATTGAAGCTGTGAACGAGCATGGAGAAGCGCACATAGGAAAAATCCGACACAAGGACACCAGGGAATTAATTATTCTCGGTTAGAAGAAGAGGAGGCGAGAGGCACAAAAAGCGAGAAACGTTGAGCTCGAGCCAAGTCATTACACAAACGTTAGAGCCGGCTATTCTTTATCTGACTTCAATGATAAGCAGTGGCAGTGGGCGAGAGCTGGAAAATTTATGAGTGAGGTTTTTGTGCAAAGTCGGGCAAAAAGTTGGAGATTTTCTCGCTCGTATCTCCCATGGATCGGCCCTTGAGCGGCAAAAGAACTTTGGTTTAAATGCTCTAATCGGATCGCAACTGCTCACTTTAGATAAAGTGAGTTGCTCGCTGCAAGAAATTAAAATATTCTTCGAGACGTCGGCTGCACATTCAAGTACAAAACTATTTTCGAATTATTTTCGTGACACAAAAATCGAGAAAACAAAGAAAAGTTTGCGGAATGTTTTCTTCTCCCCCCGCAAAGTCGAGGAATTGAAATTAAAAATACCATCTGACAGGAATAATTTGAGAGCGTTTGAAGCTCAGAGAATTTCTGCGGGTTCCCTAGAACCCGGCGAGACGTCAAATAGTCGGTTTGTCAGTGGAGACGAGAAAGAGAAATTGCTGAAATTTCTCGACGTCAAAAATCATTTTCCAGAAAAGAGTTTCTGGCGTTTATGCTATGAAAATTAACCAGTGACTGTTTTAAAGTGTTTAACGCTCGAAAACAACGGAAAGAATTCTTTGTTACGATCTCATTGCGAGTCAGCTGTTAGACATTTTGAATCAAATTCCTGATCTCCGGCTTGAGCAAACCCTAGAAAATAATTCAATGCTTTCAGGTGAAAATCTTAATTAGGCTGACCAGTTGAGCATGTCATAAATAACTCTACAGATTTTCAATTCTATTCATCTTTTGAAAAGCTTTTCATTTGATGCAGATGAACTATCTTGGTGATCACATAGTGAAGAGCTTCAATCTGATTTTGAAACACTCGAGCCATTCAGCTTGTCAGCTTATCAAAGCTGGTTCTGTCAGGCTATTCATTTCCGCCTCTGACCCCAAGCCGTCAGCTGGTCATCCAACTCATCATTGTTATAAAACTGACGACGAAACTTTCTCTCTGCAGTTTGCAGCTTATGTGGAACCGGTGCAAAAAAGAAATGTTCGTGACTGCAAGTCTCTCATCCGTCCCCCCAACTCCTGTCTGTCTCCAGAACTTTGCCATTCGACGATAAATTTTCCGGCTTACCGAACAAAAGAACATGGATAACACCAATTTTCAACAGAATTTTAATTTCGCATAAATTTGCCGTTCGGAGAAAAGTAGTTTCTGGACCAGACGGTTCGTTGCGAGAGTCAGGAAATAGTTTTGGCGCTCCGCGTGCCATCTCACATTCTAAAAGCTTCCTCCGCCGCTGAGCGTGACTGCAGAAGATAAAGCATCATTTGAAATTTAAAGCAATTAATAATAAATTATGGAAATACATTCGGCGAGCTTTCTGTTTCGAGATAAAATGTTCTCGAGCAAATATTTTTATTGCGCAACCTTTTGTTGCTCCGTTTGTGCCAAACTCCAACATATGAACTCGAGAGCAAGAGAAATGTTGGCCGACAATGGAAGAAAAGCTTTACATCAGCGATAAACAATACAGCGTCTTGTTGTTTTATGCCGTTTTGCCTTTTCTCAAACAAAAGCCTTCCGTTGAGCTGGAGAATGTTTAATGGGCAATTAAACGATTGCATAAACGGTCAAGGATAATTGCGCGGGGGAATAAGACCGAAGAGAGACCGAGGATCAGGTGAACGAGTCCTTTGGGGGGACATAAAAAATAATTGTATAGATTTCACATAAATTCCGTCGAGTTCCTCGGCCCATTAAGCCTTTCAGAAAGGCTCGAGCACCTTTATTGTCATTGGGCTCGGTTGTCAACTTTCCTCCTTTACGAGACGAGTTTCCATTAAAATCAGAAAATTATTGCCGATGATAATTTTCGCATTAAGTCGGATGACTGTGCGGGTACTCGATTCGTACATGGCGATAAGTAGAACGAACAACTCTCAAAAGGTTCTCGAATAAACACAAAATAAACTCCAGCCAAGTCCCAGAGAGAAATCCAAACAGTCGTTTAATTAAATTTATCAGTTTCTCATCTGAATACTAAACATCTCGGAATCAAAGCGAACAGAGGAGAACACATAATTCATGCTGATACACACCCGAGCGAGGCAAAAAGGGACTCAAGAAAAGTTTTGCTTCTCTCGGTGTCGCTTTCGTTGTTGGCGCTGCTATTGAAAGCGAGAGAGTCCTGAATTGAATTTGTTGAATGAGTTTTCTTTTTATCGAGGTAATGTTCTCCTACCTGCTTAAGGAGAACGAATATCCGCCCAGAGCCAACGATGACGCATGTGACAATTAATTATGTAAATGTGTTTCCGGAAATGTTTACATCGTTGTCGGAACGCCTGAAAAATCGGTGAACAATGGCAGTGATATGCAGTCGTGATTGCTAGCGGTTTTGAATTCAAATTAATGAGAACTCGCGAATCGTTAGTCCGGAATTGAAATGCTCACAACGAAAGCCAGAAATTTAATTCTACAGCACTTCACGCCATGCAACATTGTGATTTATTGTGGGTGCATACGCGAAAAGTCATTAATTCACACTCTCCGAAAATAAAAACCCGAGAAGTGCGCGGAAATTCACTGGAAAAATGTTTTACACTGCGCTGGCATTCGCTGCGACCTCAAATTTGTTGATTGCATGCTCGCAGCTGTATCGGAAAATGATAAATTAATGCGTTTTAGAGTTTATTACAGTCTGCTGGGGCTGGATGGGACAAGTGGACTCGCCTGTCGACGAGACAGATTAAAATAAATAATTGCTTACGGATATTTGAAGTCGCTAAACGGATGTCGTTCTGCGGAATTCAATTTAGCCGGAGCGACAAGGCTTAGAACACAAAGTGCGACGAAAGTCGTAAATTTCTTCGGGAAATCATTCACGTAATTGTCACTTCGAGTTCTGGAAAACTTACTGAAAGAAACAAATTCTATTAAATAAACTTTGAACAAGTTGACTTTACATTCTTAAGTGCTTTGCTCACTTCATTAATCTTTTGAATGGAAAGAAATTTCTTTGGCTTCTTATAACTTTTCCAATCAAAAGCTCAAATGAAAGCTCTTGACAGCTTCCTAAATTTACGAAGCCTCGAGATTGCCGAGCTCCTGTAACAATGATCGTAAAATCTCACGACGTAATTAAAATTCTCTTCGGCTTATGCTGATTGCTACAAAGCGTCATTTGCAGTAAAGAGAAAACTTTTTACTGCTAGCTCATTAATTTTAATTGCAATAAATTCGGTGATAAGTTTCGAATGACAAACGGAGGTAATGAAACATGTATCTGGGTCCTTCATTAGGCATTTCGACTAGATTTCACCAGCTAATGAAGCTGGGCATGTTCTGTGTGATTGCACGGTGATTGCTCGATATAATTCAATGAGCTTGCACATCTCTGCTAGCCTCTACATTTAATTAAAACCGAAAATAATTCACATAAATTACGTTGGCATGGAAGAGTAATGACTAAATAAAGATGTGTTGGATACAGTCGCACGTTCTCGGATAATGCGGCGAGCTCGAGCAAGCAATCAGTTCCTCGTGGAGTTAAATGGTTTAATTATGTTTGTATCATTGTTTTCGCAGTCGAAATTAATGAATACATGAATTTTAAATTCGAAAGCGATCGTCAATTAAATTTACGATGAATAAACTCGGTGATTATCGTTCGAGAGACGGGAAACGTTGACAACCGAATTAATTAATAACTTTCGAGCCGAGATATGCAAAAATCGACATCGAAGCTGCCTTCTCATGTCCTCCTGGATGAAACGTACGCGTTGGCTATCCCAAGGATTAATTTTTTACTGGATGACTGTTAATAAATGAACAGAGCGTTGTGATTTCCTATGCAATCCCCAGCGTGCTCGTTTAAATTTTCATTCTCCTTGCTGGCCTCCGCCAAACTCTTCAACAATTTTTCCACATCTGTCGAAACGACGCGACTTTCCGCTGTTACCTTCGCTCCGACGTATGAGAAATTTGTTTTGCAGCTTTTCGTGCCTTTCTCGTGGCCAGAGAAATTTAAATAATTTTCCGGAATTACCATTTTTTATTGCGGATTATTTTGCATCAGCCGAGGTGCTTCATAAATAGGGGCAAACGCGCCAAGTTTCGTCACAATTTTGCTTGACTGATAATTTTATCTTCTCGGAAGATTACTGTGATACCAAGTTCCGCGAACATTTTCGCTTCCTGGCTTATGAAATGTTAGCGGAAATCTCAGAAAGGAAAGCATAATTCGACTTGTGGTTTTGTTTCAAGACTGCTTTTCTCCTTTGAAAGGCTCAATGTCCTTCGCAGAAGCCACGTTCAATTTATCTTCGATCGCGTTCCAAAACAGGTCCATTAAAAGACCGTTGCGATGCTCCTTTCTGCCGTTCGCTACACAAATCTGTTTTTGCGGAAGTTGTTTTCTTCGCCCGTTATTCTCGCGCCTCGATAATAGCGTTTCGTTGTCAGAACCTGAGCCTCATCACGACGCTGTTGACACGGAACTCTTAATTAGAAATAACATTGCCGGTTTTCGTCGCAACTCAGCCTGGCGTGGAACGCGACCGGGAATATTTTCTCCACAGTCAGCTAATGATAACGAGCCATGATAATGATTATTGTGTTCTTATCGTCTTCTTGTGTTCGCGCCTCGCGAACGTCGCCTCAAGAAAGCAAACAAAAACGTGTTTTCGAGATTCGGGGCATCCGCGGTGGAAGAAGAGAAAACATTGTTAAGATTTTTAAAAACAAATTAAAAGAATTCTCACAATGCGTGCGAACATTAAGCTAAAAATAATTCCTCGTCTGAATTTAAATGGGAACAGAAGCGCGTTTCAAGGGGGCGCAGCAGATGATTTCTCGCTGCCTTTTGTTTTCCTCGGGTTCTCTTAATTATTTGACTTCTTGTCGAGAGCTGCTTGAGTCATGTAAGCCGCGCCGTGTTGTTTATTGTGATTCTCTATGCTTGTATAAACAGGCAGCGAACGGATTGCGAGGACGCTAAAAATACTCGAGACAGCTTCTCGTGAGTATAACGAGACCTGATCTGTGTGAAATTGAGACACAGCCGAGCGCGACAAATTGTAAAATGATGAAAGGGTGGATGCTGGTTCTTAATTGCTCTCAGACATGGAGAAACTTGTAAATCTGCGGAAACTCAAAGTGTTCTTCTTTGCTCTACCGCCGCCGACGAGCAGTGAAATCCCTTTGCTCAATCCCAACGCATGTCGGATGAGATTAGCGTCGTCAGGTTGCGCACATACAGAGCAACACCTTCCTAATTGTCTGCTCGACGTCCTTGCACACAAACATAAATCTCTTTCCATGCGAACCGTCGTGAATCTCTTAAGACCGTAATTGCAAAAGCAATAAACAACGCTATTAGAGCGGAAACCATCTCATAACGAGGAAGAAGCGAATTCCGCCACTCCTCGTGCCCGTAAAGTTTAAATTTATTTATTTGTTTGTCTTCCATCTTTGCCGCCAAACCTCAGCAGATAAAAATTTAATTTTACGGCTTATTTGCTTGTAAAAGGAAGCGCCGACGTTGATTTTAGTGTCGTCATCAACGCTGCATTATTATTTTTAGAATTCAACCATAAAGAAAAACTGCTCCATTGTTTGTCGCTCTTTGAATTAATTAAATTCGCCGCAAGTCATGAAAAGCGGAGAGCACCGGAATTTACGATCGAGCCATGACGAAACTTCAGATTCTACAGCTGACGAACTCGACAGAGAGCAGCTTTGCTGCTGTGGAGACCAATCTAGAGTTATTGTTTTGTTACGACGCTTTTAACTTCAAGCCTTCGTTTTTTGGGAGAATCCTTAGACACTCATTAGAACGCGTTGGCAACGGAGCTTTTAAATGTTAGGAACCGAGTTTTATTGCCGCAGTCTTAATCTTTCTGAATGCTTCAAGGCTTGACACGTGTGGAATTGTTTCTTGCTTTCCGCAAGTCGATCGTTTCACGAGAGAGGGAAAAAGAGGTAGCGATAAGGTTGCCATGTCGGCCAGGATATTTTTATCAAACGTGTATGTGAAGGTAGCTGCGGTGGGCGAAAGGTTTTGTCTTTTTTCTATAAAAAAACCCTAAGCCGTCTCGAACCCGCAATTCATACTTAAGAAAATTGATGGATTGTTCGCTCGTTGACGAGAAATGAAATGCATGAGAGCAAAGTCGTGATTTACCATTCAACAACGTCTCGAGGAATCTTTAGTGCACCTTTTGTGATGATTGTGATCCTCTCTAAGCCCAACAAAGCACAACACGAAGCTTCCTTAACTACACGAGCGTGCAATTTTTCATTTTTACACAACATCGCAGCGACAACAAAGGGAGAATCACTGAGCTCATCTCACAATGGATGTGCTTTATATCTGCTACATTCATGCCACACTTGCTCACGAGGAAAAATGTTTCGTTTCACCTCGCATGTCATCGTGCAGGATCTCTCGAGGAGTCCTAATGTCTGCTCGTTACTTTCTGTTGTTGCAAAGTGATAGTAAACAGGAGCGTCGTTAGCTCAAGTATTCGCTATTTATTGCTGACTTCTCAGGAATCCACGAGTGATAAATCATCGTTCTAAATGAACCGCTTGAGCTGAAGTCTCAAGTGTCATGTGTCAATTTTATCAAGAATATATTCCAAGCGCTCGACGTTGTACCTACATTCGTCTTTGAGGTTAAATTAATGTGTTTGCACACGAGCGTTTCTCAATACATCGAAGCGGGAGAACGACAAATTTCCGGTTTAAAACGGTAAAGTTTGCTCGTTCCGGAAGCTACCGCAAACCGCTTCGGTAATAAACAAAGGCACCATTTCTCTTATCAATCATTTCCAAGAAAATATTCATCTTCAAAGCTCACATAGCGTCGATATTTTCTCGAAAAAGCTTTCTCCACTTTCATGAAACGTTTGCTACGTGACACTTCTTTAATGGAGCAGGAAGGAACTGTGCACTTGCAAGAGAGAAATATGAGTCGGACAAATGCTGTGGAGAAATGGTTCGCAATTAAAACTTGTCAAACTTTCCTTCCGGACAATTTAAAGATGAAAATGAATTCATAACTTCTTAACAGTTATCTCCTTGACCTCTCATCAGCAAACGACTTTGAGCAAACATTGTCCTCGTTCGAAATTCATCATTCGCAACCCTTAGACTTTGGTCGTCCCACGAGAGTTGTTTGTTGTGTTCGCCAGGAAACCATCTCAAAGCCTCGAGAGCGCAAGTATCAATCTTGCAAATGCCTCTCGACGGAAGCTCAAAAGTTGGGAGTCTACTGATGTTTAAGTATGATTTGGGATAAGAATTTATTACATATTTTTGACATCATACTTCGTGAAAAGGGTCCGATAAGAGGAGGCAAAAAACAGACGGAAAGTTTCCCGGAAAATCAAATGGAAAACTTTATCCTGATCTACTTTTGGGACTAATAAATCAATAATTCGTTTCCGTTTGCTTTTCTCTGTTTACAGCTTTACTATCGGGAACACTGCGAACATATCAAAGGGCAGGCTGTGATCACGAGTACGTTCAACTCAATTGCCCTCGAGGCACAACAATATCCATCGAGTTCGCCCAATACGGCAAATATGGTGGCGACCCAAACGACGGACTCTGTCCTGACACAACGGAGGAAACGCAGCAGGATGGCAACGTCATAAATTCCGGGACTGAAATTGAAATCAAGACTCCGGAAAAGTGCATGTGGCCGTCAGCACTACAGGTAATTGTTCAGTATTTTACTAACTTGTTGAGACCCAGTATGGCTCTAAATTGCACGAAGTAAGAGAGGTTAAAGCTGTCCGATCTGGTAGTTATTTGCTCTAGTAAGCTCGCTCTAAAATACCATGACAACTTCGAGCAAGCAGCGGAAGGATTCACATCTGACGCAGCAGAATAAAAATGAAACCTGACGAGAAACAAATCCTCTGAGCGAATGATAAAAACTTTGCATTCGCTTGTGCCGTTGATCAGCTTCTGTTTTGTTTCGTAAGTGAATGGAAGCATGTTATACAAGTTGTCGAGGAAACGCTGACAACTATGGCATTTACGCAAACAAAAGCTTTCATAAAATATGTTTTACCGCGACTCCGAATGCATTGTAATATCTGGAAAACAAAAGAATTTTCTCATAAAGTCAGGTTCTCGGTTCGTCGAAACACTCAACGAAACAATTCTTGTCAATTAGTGATGAAAGTCATTAGTGCTTTAAATCTTCATTCCGAATGTAACGAAGCAAAGTCAAAGTTGTCATACGACGTTTACATCGTTATAGTTTGGCAAACTGCTGCGCTATCAATTTCCATCTAACAACGTTTCGATGATGTTTCGCAATCACGTTTCATTTTATCGCATTCGATTCCCATTCACTGAGATTCAGCATGTGTCACCAGTTTGACAATCCGCAATCGATTATGAAGGCGTTCGAGAGCATTTGATGAGTAAATCAAGCATCATAAATTTCCATTAAACTGATTAACAACTTTTCGCAATCACAATCGCTTCAGCCCTCTCGCCGCTCATGCTTTTGCGGTTTTTGTACACAACTCAGTCGCTTCTGGTGGAACATCAGCAAACCATCAACCGCTGTAATCAAATGTATCATTTATCAACTTTTTTCTCCCTCGCACGGCAGTGAAAATTTTATTATTATCTGTTGTGCGGGTGGGTCGAACGAACAGGCATTAAAGTGCTCCGCCAGAATTCGCTCCAGCTCGTGTCGATGTCAAAGTTTTATTACAATGTCACAATATCGGAATAAATCGTGAATTTATCGAGCTCAGAGTTCCCGATAACGAGGGATCAGTCTGAACTGCGGTTGAATCGGATAAATTGCTCGCATGGAAGGGCGTGAAGCTCATGCAGAGTTCGTGGAATAGAAGATTGACGACTTACTCCCATCGAAGCCGCAAACGTCACGAGGCTTCCAATAAACTTTCATATTTGATGCCTAGACGAAACTCAACCTACAAACACCGCAAACTCGTGCAAAAAAACTAGAAATTCTGGTGATGAAGACATCGCTGATCTAACAACTGCAACAACAATCATCGCAGACCAAATGGATGTCAGATGTATGATTCGATTGAATTGAATTCTCTTCTCCATTCGTCTCGTCTGTTGACATGTGAAAGGGAAAACAATTTTGCTGACTTTTTCCAACTGATTGCAATCTGCCATTCATGGAAGGCCATCGCATATATTACATTGCAGTGTTTGTCAGACGGAACAAACGAATGAATTTCGTTTCCCTTTGTCTGTTCAATCTCCATCACTCGACCCTTCTCTCTGCCCCATGAGAAATGAATAAAAATTACATGCATGACACGATGATGAATAAATAACTGAGGAGAAACAAAAGAGACACTGGTCAACTTCATTGATTTTTCCGTCTTGGCAGATGTGGATAGTTCAACTCACCTTCATTCAATCACAGTTACGCAAAGAACTGCCGCCCATCCCATCGACATTAATATCTATTAACTCCATTAAGATTCACTTTATGCGTGATTAGATGGGCCCGAGCAAAACTTGCTCGAGATTCTTCATCGTTTCTGGCTCAGCGGAGATCATTTGATGAATTTATTACAAGTCTGATCGTCTATGAGAACATGAAAATGCCCCCCGCTCGCGTCTCGATGGACAGCAAAGTGATTAATCATCAGAAAATGAGGCGAATCGACAGTAACAAGCGAAAATAATTTGTGAACTTCACTTGTTTCGGAAAATGTTTCCTCGAGCGTCTGCTGTTGTGCCTTTCTTCTGCTTCTCGACTCTTAATTTTTACGAGTGCTTCGCAGATTGCTGCCGAGATGAAATTCTGCTGCTTGACTGAAAGCTTTCAGATTTTTATCGCTTCACATTCCTTTTCATTTCCCCTCCAATCGATGGAGAAGATTGCAACGTTAAATCCGGAACCTCTCACGACTACTCGAGTCTATCAAGAGCTTTTTATAAATCAAATTAAAGAAGATTTCTTGCATGTTCAGCAGAATAATTGAAGGAACAGTCGTTTTTGAAGGCATCGAGCCTGAAACCTGTCAAGCGCTGCTGTGTCTAAATCAATTCCCTTGAGGAGCATCACATGAGGCACACATAACACAAGCACACATCCATTTCAAGGCTCACCAAACAGATAAAATTAATTCAAGAATTTCTTTCTCTTTCTTTCGATGCTGCAAAGCGGAAAACGTTTTCCAAAGCACAAACAACGAATCTGCATTACTTAAAAAGCTTCTCGAAGAATTCGTTCATTTTATGGCCTCAGCAATGTTTGTACGCAGCGCAATATCAACATTATATGAAGGCATTGTTGATTATATCGTCGTAATGTATCATTTAGGCGACGATACAGAGAGCGCGCAGCAAATTGAAACACATGTATCAAGCTATTCAGCTAATTTATTCCTCTCCTCGGGACTTAAGCATCCTTTCCACGACAGTGATGAGGCCTTTTCCGCCTCCGGGCAAGCTCGCTCCATCTTCATCTCGACAGAGATTGAAGCAGCGTGGAGAGGAGAAAAAGCCACCGCGGAGCAAACGAGAACGGGGAAATCTCATTTGTTATTTTAAAATAAAAAGTGGCATGAATGCGAAATTACATTAGACGAGATTTGCGAGAAGGAATTTCGTCGGAAGAAGTCTCGAAGACATTTGATAACAGGGATATAGGAAAGCCTCCTTCATGTAAATATCTGTAGGAAAACATAATTTCGGGTAGGAAAACAGAACTCCGACGCTACCACCCTTCGCCTTAAAGTTATGTAAAGCTCTTGTCAATCAAGACCTTCTCTGCCGATCTGCGAGAATTCAAAGCGCGCTCTGACCTGGAAAACGTCGAGAAAATGTTCAATTTATCATGAGGAAAGTCTAGTCGAACAACAACCCTTCTGAGCCACCTCAAATCAATGCCCGCGATCTCAAACACTCGCCAACCCAACCTCAAGCTGTGCATAATTTCAAGTGTTCATTTAATCAAATTCACACAGTTGGAAAATAAATAAATGGAAACCTTCAGATAGAAAAATTCCGCCCTTCAGCAATCCGATCTCACTCGCACACACATAAAATCGATAATAATAAAAATGCGAAACGAAAATCTGTCGGCGCTTTTTTAAAACATTTCTTGACTCAGTTTGTTCAGATTGTTTGCCTAAAACTTTATTAAAATTTTTGTTTAGGTTTGAATTTTTCCGGGGAGTCTGATTAGGGTTTGTCCATAATTTGCGTAAATGAATTCGAATTTGTCGGTTCAGATTTTGTGTTTACTGCAAGTTTTCTATCCTTCGATTATCATCCGAATCATACAAACGGACATCAAAGTTCAACAAAGTCCATCAAATCTTGGTTCACGAAATTCCATCGATTCGTCAAGAACTTTTCCGGCTTTCAAGTCGCTGCGAAGTTTTTCGCGCGTAGCATAAATAAGTCTTGGTTAACAAAAACATTGCCTTCGCAATACGAAGTTCGTATCCTGCGCGGAAAGCGAAGACGAGAATCAGTGATTTGACGCTAATCCGCCCTCAAATTCACATCCTTTATCATAATCCTCCCTCGCACCCCATTCGGCGTGAGATTCTGGCTTAAAACTTTTGTCTTTGACTTTTCTTCGCATGTTACAGCACAGACAGTGACAACGCGTATGACATGAACTTTTGTCACTTCCTTGTCGCTGTCGTTGATTGTGATTTTTACGATTCACCACGAAAGGCTCGACATTGCTCTTAACGACATTACATCATTCATTACGCGTCGATAGCGCTTCCCAAGAAATTACCGCAGCCATTTATTACGTCTTTATCTCGCACCCCGCAAGCTGCGAGCGATGGCACTTCTGCGAGCTTCCGCTGGCACTACCCAGGAGCTTAAGGCAGAAGTTAATTAAAGCAAGAACAAAAGTCTAAGGTTGCGGGGAGTGAAGCTAATGTTTCGGAATGTGTAATGGAAATTGTGATGGGAATTTAATTTCTGCTTACAATGGCATTTACATGACTCACAGTGCCTGGCAGATTCTTTGCTGCTCCCTTTGCTTCCGTCGTCTACGCTCGTCTCTGCTGAGCTCCCAATGCGATGCTGTCATTAGTCATTGTGGGGTTAATTGAAGGCAAAAGCCCTCGCACAGTTTATTTCGTAAGCATGATGTGTGGCAGCGCCAGCAGCACGTGAAAGCGATAAATTTCTGTGGTGTTATGCTCTGAGAGTAAAGTTCGAGTTACGACGCAAGGTTGGCATCACGGCTCTAACGGGATGCCTGACGTTTTAAAATTCCGAAAGTTGTCGCACTTAAGCCGTTGACATTAGTTTTCCGTTCCAAACGAAAGCAGAATGCGAAGAAGCTCGACAAATCTTTCACGAGAACACCGCGCACCGATTCGTTCTCATTCTGGCATGCACCTAAGGCTCGCAAACTTTATCTGCTTCTCGTTTTGACGAAAATTTACTTCTTTGGGCGCCATTTGGCGGAAATGGCAGCAGGTAACGGGTAAAGTTTGTTTACCAAAAAATATTTGACATGCGAGTGAATGAGAATGATAGAGCTGTTCCAAGGTTTATCGATGCTCCACGTTGGGCGGAAACTTTCTCCGAAGGAATTTGTGTAGCACGAAAGATGTCGAAGAAACTCGTTACATGATTTATGAACAGTCTCAAGCCGAGGGAAAACTTTTTTGATAAGAGTTTGTTACATTTGCTCAAGACGCTCTTTGCTCTGGATGGCAGCGAAATGTTTGTTAGTTACTGTTGATAAATGAAGTCTGGCAGGAAGTGCTCGTTGATTTGTTGGCCTTCTCGCTTTCAGTCGGCGTGACGTAACTTTCATAGAGCAGAGCGAGCGCGGCTTGATGCGATGGCAACCGACATCTCATCTCACATTAAAAACTTTTTAATCATATTTTCATGATCGTCTTCTTCCCTTCTTCTCTCTCATGTTTTATTTATTCTGTCTATTCAAGATTCATTTCAAGAAGTTTCTTCTCTCGCTCTCCTTTAGTGAGCTTTTTTTCGAAGTTCTTGTGGGGGTGGCTTTGATCACGACTCATGAATGTTGAATTGTGCGAATCCTGATGCGGGCTTAGAGATGAATCTTCTTCGAGATGGATTTTTGCTAGCTTCTCTGGCTCTTCTTGATTCAAAATTCCATTCAACTGTCGCACGATGGAATGCTCTTTGCCCGGGTTGCCGTTTAAGCTCTCGCCAAAATGAATTCCAAAGCTGGAATTTGACCGTGAACTGCTCGAATAGATCCTTCAATTTTCGGCCTCTCACATTTGTTAAATATTCATCAAGCAATGGGGAGACTCGAGCTTAAAGATTTTGTTTTGGGGTTTCCGGAGCTTGAATATTTGATGAGACTGAATGTTCGAGTTGAAGCTGAATTTTGAATTCGTGTGCCATTTTGGTGGCGATGAATTTTCATCTCTGATTTCGAGGATTCGACAAGCTCAGCCGAGCGAGTTTTACATTATAGAAACACCGTACTCGTTTCGATTGCTTTCGATTCAAATATTCACAGGAATATCTGATGGGCGCAGCAACTTTAATTAAGGAAAGTTGATGAATAAATAATTTGAATTTTGGCGACAGCGAATGATTGCGATTGTTGTCAAGATTTGTTTGTGATTCAGAGTCACGCTGGAAACGATCGGTATCGCACCGCAGTCACACGTCGAACGATGTTTGAAGAAAGCTCGCCACAATTGTTGGGAGCTTCTCTCGAATGAAACTGAAACCAGTTTGAATCAATTACGATGCTCAATTTTGTGTCACGATCCAACGTGGTGTAACAGTAGATGACGTTTCGCTCTGTGGTTTGCGCTCATCAGCAGAATCCTGTGCAAAGGATGTCATTAAAGTTTTAATGTCAATTACCACAGATCGACATGGCAGAGCGGAAAAGAAAATTGAAAAGCTTTATTCAACTCATAGAGCTGCAGTGAAATTAACGAGATTATTAAATTGGAATATTTGATTGAGAGTTCGAGCTCGGAAGTCACGTTCGGCTGTTTTCCCTCCTCCCGTACACATCCGCTTGAGCTTATCTCTTCCTCGAACTTTTGCGCTCGTTCATTGATTGCAAGGAACGGAATTGAGTTTAATTGAGCTTGAAATCGATGAGACTCTTTGATCTTGAAAATTCGGATGGAAAAGTTTAAGGCTTGAGCGTGAGCTGAAGCTCCAAAGTCCTCCGTTCTACCAATGATTACTTCTGAACGATTTTGGGTCATGGATTTTCTTCTCGAGAGCGATTTCCGATAAAAATTCCTCAACATGGACGAGCAAGAGCAGATTGCAATCTCTTTGCTCAGGCAATCATCTGCTGTTTAAAACCGATGTTGTTTGCAAACACTCGTCGGTTCTTACAAGATTTACGAGTCAGCAAGAACATTAAACCAGATTCGATCAAACTTTCAAGTTGATATCAATCAATAGCGAGACCGAGTGATTTCCCTCGAGCCAACAAGATTTCTCATTCAACTCTACGACGGTGCAAGCAAACTTTCTGCAGTGAAGTTCAACTGCAGCAGCTGGATTGAGGATTGCGATTTCTGAATTCGGAAACTACAATTTGTCGGAATCTTCACGAATAATAATTTTGAGTGCCAGATGAGCTTTCGCCTAATTTCATCGAATTAAAATAAATTTCTTCCTCTCGTCTGACGAACGATAAAATTTTAATAATTCCAAGCTTAGCGGAAATTGAACGAGACTCGCAGCGTCGTTGTCTCGTGGTTAGATTAATTTTCCAATAAAGAAACGTTTGCCGTATAAATAATTTTGCTAAGCCTCACAGGAAGGATAACCGAAAGCCCCAACTTATTAACATTATAATCTCTTATCAAGTGAAAGAGAAAATCCATTCGAGAACAGTTTTTATGGCTTCGCCACAATCATATTAAGCAGCACAACACAAGCGAGGAGAGAGTCTCTTGTTCGCATCCGCAAAAACCCGAGCTCTTCTCACGAGGCAGAAAGGATTGCGTCTGAAAGGAAGAGAAAGGATCAACTTTTTCTGCCTTCTAAGCTTTTTACGTCTCGAAGCAGAGCCCCTGCCTGCTTCTGTGTTCGTGTGTCGTTAATGCTTTGCAATTTCAGCTAACGTTCTGCCTTATGTGTCGGAACTTAAAAAGATTAAAAGCTGCTGAAATTGGCTCTGATGATATTAAAAAGTTGGTGCAGCAGACAAATTAATTTTTGCGATGTTAGGAAACGAGAAATTAAAAAGGAGCACGAATGTATAAACAAGATCGCTTCCCCGAAGTTTAATAATTTCGCGCTGGAATTTTGCATTGTTCAGTTTAAAAATTCCTGTACTGAAAGATCCCAGCGTTGCCTTCAGGGTGATTGCCGTTGCCTTGATGCTAACCGTTTGCTCACCGAGACTCTGCTGTAATTATGCTCTTCCCTTTTTTCTAAGCGGACGAATGTGAACTCATGCTTGACTAGTGGGTGAACACTTGAAAGGGATACACTCGCAATCATGAGGGAAATCTACATCGTCGACAAGTCCGAGGCTGAATAATGCTCGAGGAGCGAATGCGGAAGAGCTTGAAAAAGGATTCGTCGATCGATTATCATAATAAATGGATTGAAAGGATGTCTTGTCGTCGCTCTCGTGTGGTCTCGCATGATACGATTATGATGATGATGATGTACAGCGCTTGAAGTTTTGTTGGGGCTTCGTCGTTCATTGATCAGCAATTCCAAACCAGCGTGTTTTCCTTTTGTCGAGCTCGAAGCTTTATTGGATGTCATAAATTTATGGGGAGTGTGACACAGTTTACGAGTCAGTCGTCGACGGAAAGTGTTGAGACTGCGATTTTACATGATAAACAAACGATGTTTGTCAAACATCGTCTGTGGAGGGAGACGACAGCGACTTCTTGAGTAAACAGACGAGAGAGTGTTCAATCAATTTTCTGACGAGCTTCAAGCTTCGCCAAAGTGTTAGCTGTTTTAATCGAGAATCTTCGATCGGTAGACTTAAGGCCATCGAACTCAAGGGTTGATCGGTAAAGGAATCCTCGTCATAAATTAATTTGCGGAATCAAGCAAGAAAGTCAAACTCATCGCCTTCCAAGACCGCGAAGAAGGCCGCAGAGAGCGGCTGAATTACCCAACGAAACTAATTAAATTTAAGGAGATATTCGAGATTCTCTCTTCGAGCTGCTTTGTATCCTCCGGAAAACATTGTATCAACAAGCGTTTAGCAGCAGCAGCATCCAAGTCTTGCTTTGAAGCTAATTCTCCGAGGTTTTTGTGTTAAGCAAGAAAAATCTAATTAATGCTTTTAATTAGATTCTCCTTTCGCTCGGGTTGTTTAAGGCGAAAATGACATTACTGTAGGGAATCTGAGGATGGGAGAAACTCGATTTGCATGGAACTAAAAAAGCAAAGTACTGACAACAACGTCAAAAGCTCATCGAAAGCAAAAAAGCAAATTTAATTCCAACTAATTTATGTTGAACTGATTTTATGTCATTCACAATTAAAACTCATTGGAGCGTATCCCGCCCATGTCGATTTACATTTAGCAGGTTCCGCATAGACATCACGTCGACGCGATAGCTTGTGACCCCATTTGTTTGCTGTGCGATGACCTGAGCGAGCGGGATCGTATGGCCAGCGTCAAAACATTCAAATTTAATTTGCGTTACAGAAAATGTATAATGGAAACATCATGGGCTCGGCAATAAAAAACATAACAAAACCATTTGCGTTGAATGGCGAGGCTCATGAAAAATGCCGCAATTATCAACAATAATTGAAGGATTGTTCCGGAGTGGCGCGTTGCCGAGGGTTTGGAAAACTCGTGGGCGAGAGAGAGAGAAAACCGCTGAGTGCTTTTATTCAATCTCGAGCGAGTGATTTGATACGAAGGCTGAATGGAAAGCTGTTCAATATGAAAGGAGAAGACAAGCCAAAGAATAATAACTGCTGGTGATGACAGAGCAAGTTTGACAAAACGTCGTTAAAATATGGAGAATATTTTCCTTTGTCATGTCGCTGCAATAATATGAACACATTGGACACAATCTCAGTCTCAAGCCTTGTGAAGCTGACAAACTAAAACTTTTCCTTTCTACTTTTTCTATCGTTCCAGTACTCTCTGCTGCAAACGGTCGTCGAGGCTTGCCAGAAGAAGCAACGATGTAGGTTTCTGTCGTCACCGAAAACTTTTGGAGGAGATCCGTGCCCAGGTCACAGGAAGTTCATTGAAGTGGCTTACAAATGTCGTCCAGGTGAGTCAGATGAGAGGAATATTTATGCGCCCAATGCTACTCGTGCCCTGAAATGTGTTTTGAAAGCAAACTTCATGTGAAAACATTTTATAATTGCATTACTTTAACAAGCATAAAGTTACTCGAATGACGATTACTTTCTCGAGGGTGACAAATAAGACAAACTGAGCTTGATCTATCTAAAGTGATTCACTGGAAAACAAGGGAATGTAACTAAAGTGAACGGCTTATGAGAACGTCTCTAATGGAATTGAGGAAAAGTTTTAATGGCATTCATAGTTTATGGAGCAGATGCTTAATGAACTGTTATTTAATTATCCGAATCGAGAGGAAATAGGATTCATGCATTATCTTCGAATCAATAAATAGATGTTCGTCGAACCATGACCAAGAGAGTGAGGAAAGTATAGAACGGAGAAAAGTTTTTCTTATGGGCGAAGCTGTTTTATGTATGCCGACATTCCAATGAATCCTCCGCATCAGATAAGAATGAAGCAATAAAAACTGACCAGTTAAGTCAATATGGATTTTCCAGATGTTTGAGTCCTGTGAAAACAACTGAGATCCATGACAAATGAGCTGGGATCGAGCCGAAATCCCTTATCCTTGTTGAGGGCAATCAAATTCTGACACTGAGCTTCAACCTAAAAGCGTCTCTAAAGTTTTAATTGCGCATAAATTTCCGGAGAATGTCTTTCACAAAACTATAAAACGATGTCTTATGTCGCCTCGCCCCAGGCTTTATTTTGATGGCAAACTTGAAAATTGGGTGACCTTTGATGGAGATTTTACGTGATTCACATGTACGTGAGCTTTTTCCACAATGCTCCCATTTCTCTTAAGTATCTCTGCTCCGCTTTCATTGCCTCTTCTGCCGTTCACACTTGAAAGTCTTGACACTTTCCAGAAGAAACTTTCACATTATCATTCGGCTCTCATCTAGAGCCAGAAAAGAAGTTCAACTTTGAACCAAACTTGACTCAGAAATTATTCAAAGTTGTGCTTTAAAGCACAGTCAAGCTATTGAAAGCTTTCAAGCGATTAGCTGTCACACACTTGTCGTTATCCAAGCCGATGATAAATAACTTAAAGTCACCTTTCGTTTGAATGGAAATTAATCGATAAATCTCCGAAGCTGAGCGGTCATTTCACGGGTCGATCGATCTCCATTGTTGAAATTTAGGAAATCCCTTCGGATCCCTTCTCGCATCCATCGTTCAGGTGACGAGATTTTAAATCTCAAATTTATTCATTCGAATTCCCAAGCTCTTGAAGCGAGCTCTGCTCGAGTGGATCAGACGATTAATGTTTGCATAATTTTTACTCCAGCTCTTCAACGTTTCTTCTCGCATTTTTTACCCTCAAGCAACGCTCGGCAGTGTTGATTCAATAAATTGTTGAATGGTTGCCGAGTTTAATCGCCCACTCAATATATTCAATTCTCCTCTGAGATCTTGCGGGTGAATTCCTCGGTTTCTTCCTCTTCAAAGCAAAATCATATCACGCTCCAACACTTTTCTGTGGATGTGAAGTTTTATTGAAAACTGTATGATGATGTTGCTTTTGCAATTCAATCGAATGGAATGTGATGATTTGCAAAATTCTTCTCGAGTCCATGATGCGGAACTTTGACGGAAATTACAAAATCATCGACTCGCTGTCTTTCCTTCTAGCTCTGGCTACTGATCGATAGTGCTATAAATTTTTAAACTCTAAAGAGTTTCGTTAAAGCTAATTAGGGATGAATAAAATATTCCCGGAATGAATTTATCAACTTCAATCTTTGTTCTTCCATTCCAGGCGAATTTCGAAGCAAAGTGGCTTGCGAGAACGACGTGATGGCGTTCGAGTGTAATCCTTACTCAAGGATTGCCATTAATTTTGCAAGCTTCGGTCGAACTGAATACGATAGCTTGCAATGCCCACAGAAACCAGGAGTGAAGGAAGAAAGTAAGTACCGAAGTTAATGAGAAAGCTGTTTCCACAACAAACTCAAACAACAATGTTTAAGCGAAATTGCTATTGAGTTTTGGGTTGAAGATTAGTTTAATTTGATTGGAATGATGTACGAGCAGCAGGAAGTAATCTAACCAACACCAGAAGTTGGATTTCAATTTAAAAGCTTTGACTGGTGTAGAGATAAATTCTTGCTTGCTCAAACTTTGTTCGAGCCTGCAAGAATGTGTTGAATGAAATCATTCGCATCAACAACTCCCAAAGGCCCAAGTTCCTCTAAATAAAATGATTTCTTTTGCAGATTGTTTGGCAAGCTACGCCACGGAAACTGTTATGCAATACTGCCACGGTCGGAGAAAGTGCAACCTCACTGCAGATCAGAAAACATTCGGGAAGCCTTGCCTGCCCGAGTCGAGGATGTATTTGAAAGTTGTTTACACTTGTGGTAAGTTGGATTGACGCCTGAAACCAAGTGCGACAAGGATTCTTTGAGATGACGTGCTTCAAACTTCTCTAATTGCTCACAACGGCAAAGCAAAACTTGAACCAAATAATTATAAAACGAACAGAGACGTGAAGAGAAAGACGAGAGCCTGCAACGTTTTTCACTCGTAAAAGCTTTCCGCGCAGAGCTCTTTCGTGATTGATTTATGGTTTCCAATTAAAAAGAAGCTTCACGTTTCTCACAGAGGGAGAAAAATGCTTTCGAAGCTCTGGCAACGACCTTATGAAAGAAAATTTTTCAGCTTTCACTTCATTAAAAGAGCGTTTGCCATTTTCAAGATTTCCTTTTGATTTCATCCTTCACGTGACACTTCATTTTTCTTCTTTGCTGTGCCGGAAGATTGATTGAAAATTTTCATCGTTGGGTGAACAAAGGGAGAAACTAAATGCACCCAAAAGGTTTCAAGTTTCTGCTATCGTTCATTTGAGAATCTCGCATGGAAATATTCAAATGTTTCGCTCGACTCGCACTTTGCCAACTTAAATATTTATTTTATTGTTCAACACATGTGGGAACGCTCAACTCGTTCTATTGTGAACTGTAACGTAAAAGCTCTCGTGCTGAAGCGAGAAGTGTCTTATCTCACTCACTGCTCTCGAGTTCACTGCAATCAACCGAATATTCAACACCAGCGAAGCTCACTCAACACTTTAATTGTTTGCATTAAACGCTCGTCGCCAACATCAATATTTCATCTGTCATTCTTCTTTCAGTTCCACGAAAAGTGTTGATCGATCGCTTCGAATCCACCCCTGAACCCGATGAACCTCTTCAAATTGATGACATAGAGCCGGAGCAAGATGAACTGTACGACGAGGACCAATTTTACAAAGAGTCGGACATTTCCCCCGGCCCAGCGCCGAAGCTCCAAGGTGACATTGCCAAAAAACCGCAGAGATTCGATGGCACAGTCTTCCCAGTCTCCTCGAGCGCCGGCCCACCGATGAAAGCTCGCGATGATTTGTCGCTCGAAGGTGAGAATTTTAATCAAAACTTTTTAAAACTCACAAACCCAACAGCAACTAACAGCGTACACAAACTAATTATAAGCTAGCTGAATGAATTCTAATCACACAAATTAATTTGCCTCGCACATAAACGGGCGGAATGAAAAATTAATACAAAAATCACAAAGTTGTGTGTGCTACAAAACTAATTCCGGAACTTAAAAAACATTCTGTTTATTTATGTTATGTTTGCGTTTGAATATTAATTTATCATTTTTGAAAAAATGCAATTAAAATTATCGCAAACACTGCACATCTCATAAATTTCTGTTCACTCATGAATGCACAAACTTTGATATTTCGGTCCTGGAACCAGATACATTCGGGTTTCTAAAACAAGATTTAGCAATCCGTTAGCACTCAGTTCATCCAGAAATTTACATGATTCTAAATCCACATAGACCGATGGCTCAGGTTGAAATATTTCGTTGGTGTGTTCTCGTCCTTCTCCTATGCAATCTCGACCACTTTAACCTTTAGTTTTCGTAGAAGCTTAGAAAAGGCCAGAGATCTAGAGAGTTCAGAAGCATAAAGTTAAACACAAGCGTTAGTCTGCACTCATGCATCTGAATCTGACGGGTTCCTGAGATGTGCGGAAATAGATTTTACAAGCTCCAGTTGCTTGATAAAAATTTGTATTCTCCGTAAAGTGAAATTCGTTTGCAGAACAATTTTAATCGTTCAACTATCAGCAAACAACCCCTTCAGCTTTGAAACAAATTTCAATCACTTCAAATTACAATCTTAGTTGTTTAGCTGCAAGCTAACTATCAAAACTGAGTCCATGAAACCTTAGATATCTCAGAAATAGAAAAAGTTTTGCTTATTGCTTTCTCAACGAGGGCGAGATCACGAGACGAGAGCTTCACAAAATTGTGAATTTCCTTCAAGCGTCGTTTCGATCCTTACAGTTTTAACCTCGTACCTGCGAACTCCACAAACACGCCAAGGTTTCATGGCGAGGAAGAGAGTATTACATTTCCGACATAACCATGAAATCTGTGAAAGGATCACGTAGAATGTTGTTTTATTAATAATATGATTGTGTATGGAGGGAGAGCGACATTTAATTTATTCTACGAAATAGTTTTACACTCACGGAGCCATCGCAATCTCATGCTTGAGAAATCTCCGTCTTTAAGAAGGATCAACCTTCGCTGCCACACGAACCAACATGCCAAATTAACAGCATGGGAAAAGAAACGAAAATGTCTTTCAAGAAATTACTTTTCGGCGAGCTTCGGAAAGCTTTCGGAAAGCTCGAAGAGAAGGAAATTGAATTGGAAAATGAAGAACGTGTCAAAGTTTCCACTCCCGCTCAAAATGTCTGAGCAAATCACGTTCCACATGGAATTTCTGGTAAATTTGATTAACCAACTAACTCTGCACACTTCGACTCTGTAAATAAACTAAAACTTTCCGCCTCGAGCTTTTGGTGTTTGCACGTCGCACTAACCGATTAGTCGGCAGAATTCGATTTCCGATTAAGATAAATTGGTTTTTAATTAGCCGACTAAGCTGAAAACAACGAATCCATTTAACTTTTAGACTTCCTTCGCTATCCAGGCAATCGCAATAAGAAAATTGCCACGCCTGCGAAGCCTACGAGAGCCAAGTGTTCAAATAACATAATTAATCAGCAAATAAAGTCGGGTCGTAAAGTTGTTGGCCGAAACGGCTCTTCGGTCAACAATGATAATTTGATGATTGATGACTGCGGCGATCTAGACGAGAATAATGAAGCGAGTGTCGGGTTTGTTCAGGAATGGATTACGACTTATGTTTTCCTATCACGTGAGTCTTGCCAATTTTTTTTTCGTTATTAGTTCTCTCTGCCTTCTCCATCCAATTTCCTTCGTCATATGTGTTCAGCCTCCGAGATTCTCGCTCAGCTTTCGAGACAATAGCACCAATTCACATCTCCCAAAGTAAAATGTGCAAACTGAAAGTGCTATAGGCAGTCGAGGCGAAATGAAATTTTAATCAAGTCGGTTGATATTTGAGCTTCGACATCAAGACTTCCTCCTGCTCGTGTTGAAATGAGGGGATTAGAAAATCAGTTTATTTAAGCTGCCAACTTCTCTACACCCGAAAAGCAAAGAAGACAAAGCACACATCGACTCACACACACATCAGCCACATAAGCAAACAAAAGCTGCAATCTTCGCTCACTATCGGGCGAACTAATCTAAGAGAGAAAGTTTTTCAATTAAGATTTAATTTTGAGTCTAAAGTTTCGGAACTCTATTCGTTGCAGAGAATCAAGAACGACTTTATCTAGTGCTGATAATTTCGGTGACTTCTGGCGTCGTCCTTTGCTTGATAATCGTCGTCGTTCGTCTTATTTGCACACGAAAGAAATCGAACGACGCAAGTTCGGAGCAAGGGAAAGTTGGAGGACAATTCAAGACTTCAAACACCGGCGAGACGACAATCACGAATGGTTTCTCTGCCGACGATATTTCTGAAATTGACGCGGACATTGATTTAGCAGCTCCATTGCCTATGTCAACGAATGCAAACATAACAAGGAACGACGTAAGTAGACTCGTCATCTGGCTGATTCGTCAAAAGTTTATTGGACTCTGCTTTATTAATAAAGTTTTAACGATTTCCTCAAACGTCAACTGATGAAAAACTTCTAGAAGAGAAGCAAGGGAATCGTTAAAGCTGCGCTTCCAATAAAGAAAAAGTCGTTTCTCACTTCGCTCTACCGATATTTCTGCCAATTAGAGCGACAAGAAAAAATTAATCCTCCTTATCATTTCTATTTCCGCTCGTCTTTTGACAGAATTACAACTCCTACACGCCATCGCCAAGTCCTTATGGCAACCTGGGACCATCGAATATCTCCCAAACATCTTCGACGCTGCTAATGCCGCAATCATCGATCAGCAGCTCGGGTACGGGACCGCCATCTTTAATGAGCGGTTCAATAAATCCATCAATGATAATGCCATCATCCATTGCGGCGACAGGATTTGGTGAGTGTTCTTTCCTTTCCAACAATATCCTGTGCTCATGCATATTTAATTGTCGTCGTCTTGTTCCTCGTGAGACTCGCTTGCTAAGCACACATGTAATCCGAACCTACATTGAGCTGAGTCAATAGCAAAGCTAAACAAATCTTAGCTTTTGATGTTTGCACAGGCTCAATAAAGCTTAAAGTTCATTGAAGCCGACGCAAGAAGTAAACCAGTTAATTAGTTAAATTCAACTGAATGTTCCTTAAGGCTCCCACAGCTTCCTTCTCAATTAAAGCAGAAATTTACTCCTGTGGATTTGCCTTCTCATGTCGTAGAGACATGGCAGCTTTAAGCGAAAACTTTTTGTGGGTTTCTGTGAATGTTTTAAATCATTCATCTGGCTTTTCTCATCAGCTATATCAAAGGAAAATTCAGAGAAATTTTCTTAAGCAGACCGACACTCAAAAAGCTTTTTTGCTTTATCCCAATTTTTGTCATGTCGCGTCAGGATATTATCAAAATATAAATTGGATGAATGAACGATGAGAAAATTTCGGATATTTCGTTAACAAATTTCTATTAAGCTTCAAAGCCAGCGGAAAACTTTCTTCCACCTCATGCGGCCCTCTCGATGGGAGACTTAATTTATTACTTAATTTATGCAAAACCGCTCCCAGACACCATAAATTATTTTTCCTTTTTTGATAAAGTCTCCTCAGTTTCATAGTCCGATCAACAAGAAATTTCGCTCCTCTAAGTTTCGAGACTGAAAAGCTCTGCACGAGTTGCGGTTTAACTGGAAATTCACCGCGTGGAAATTGCTCCGTGTAGTCGAGAACATTCAAGTTTCTTGCTTCTTCTAGCTATTGTATGGCATGTTTCTTATCCTTCGGAAGTTGGTGAAGAACTAGAACAAAACAATTAGTTAGTACACCCGCAGAAACGATTGCCAAGATCCTGTCACAGACAATCGTCGTTACCAATGATGCAAAGCACCGAGGAGCTTTAAAGTTTGTTAAACCTAGCGTTGATAATTTCCCGTTTATCGCTTCACTTACAGTTAATATGCACAGCTTAAGTGGGACGATGCCGCGCCAGCATCCCATTGTTAGCATGAGCGGGCTGAGTCTCATACCACAACCGTCCTATGTTGGCGGGCCGTCAATGATGGGCCATCCAACTCTCCGTCGGCAGTCCTCTCACGACATGGATCACAATATGCCACGCATCCTGAGCCGCAACGCCGCAAACGTTCAATATTATTATGGATGACAAACACCGCCCGTGCTTCTCTCTCCAGCCATCTCCCAACCACCCATGTTCCCACCCGTCGTCTGTTCAGCTAGCAGCATGCGGCCAATGAACATCTCAGCGTCGTCGACACAACCACTGTCGATAGCAACAACAACTGCGGCGAGTAACGAGAATCAAGCCACCGCCACCTACAACAACACGACTGCAGACAACGGCGAGAGTGGTGTGGGAGTAAACCGGACTTATTGTTTCTAGAATTCAGTGAATAATGTAATTATAGTTTATAACGACAAAAGAATTTCAAGGGACGACAATGACTTGGTGTACTTGTAAATATTTAACGACGTAAATCAATCCCACTTAAATGTACTGTTACAGGGTAGAAGGATCATTTGATTAGGAAATCATCATCAAGTTTCTTCAGGGAAATGTTGCAAAATCCATGAATAATTTGCGAGTCATGTACGGCTTCGCTGTTACTCTGAGGTTACTCGCAAATCGGATTACTCATCGGATCTTGTCACGATGGATCGGGATGCGCGACTGTTTGTGGCCTTGTCATCTGGCTGCATTGGAATGGCAAAGAGAGAGCGAGTATTGAATTAATAAAGTTGAGTTGATTGCGGTTACCCAGAGTAACTTCATTGAAGATTTGAATTCTTGATGAGATCCACAAGGCAGCAAGAAAATCATCGTGCGGGTTGCGGGGAATGATTAGCATTAAGCTAACAAATCTCTCTCGCTTGAAAAAGCTTATCGCATGAAAAATTGAATTCCATTCCTTTTGTCTTTATTTCACTTCGCAGTCTCTCATGCTTGCGAGATTTCTTTGGGAAGGAAAGCATCCGAAGCCAAAAATTAAATTGAAAAATAAATCAAGAGAATTATCAAAAGACGACTGAAGAACATTGAAACTGTCGCAGAAGGATTTGGAGGAAATTTGAAACATTTTCGAAACACACGGTTGACTTGAGTTAAAGCTCCGTGAGACAGACTCAGTCATGGTCTGCTGAGGTAGAGCGAATGTTGCTACCAGTCGATGTCAATGACATGCCGCAAGTCGCCGCTCTGAGTTGTCCGCAAGAAACAATAAATTTTCAATTCATTTTCCTCTTGCTCTTTGTCATTGAAATCGTTTCAGAGCAGCCAACATATTTTGTGCATTTATTTATGTTGTCTAAGGATTCTTCCATCTTTTTGAAACTGCTGCTGCTGCTTTTAGATTCTATGATAAGCAGCTGCTCGGCAAAACAAAACGAATTCTCTTCATTTCTTTCAAATCTTGTGAAGCTTTCGAGAATCTTTTTTGTTTTGAAAAGAAACCACGAGTGAGGAAAAACAATCGTAACGCTAGTTGAGCAAACATCAATCGCTCGAGCGAAGTGTAAATTTCAGTAAAACGTGGAACGAAAAAGGCAACGGAACAAGAAATTAAACTTTATCTTCTACTCAAATCATTTTATCGCGTGAAGTTTCCTCGTTCAAATTTGATGCGAAATATAACTTTACTCAACTTATTAAGCGACCGAAGCTTTATAGAAAGCCAAACGTTGACTTGGAAATTAGCGCTGAATAAAAAATGTAATTTGAGAGAGGAAAAGTTAAATGGACGTTAAATTTCATTGTCGATAAATCACAAAATGTTTTTCACTTTCTTTCTCAGCCGGGAGCGCGAGCGAGCACTCGGGAAGCTCTTTAGCACCAAAATATATTGCGCCACTCTTTGGCAAAACACGGAAAAACTTTCCACGCCAAGTACAGCAATAATTTATTTAGCTATTTAGCATTACGCTTTCATTTGGACTGTTTCACTTCAACATGCCACCCCTCGGTTGTTATTTTCGAAAATGACTTTGTTCTACCTCGCTTGTGTACATTCACGTTGCTCGTTATGCTACGAAGTGTCTGATAACAGTCGAAGTTCATGCCGGAGCGGAGCTTTCGTTGCTGTCTGCTGCTGGGTGATTGCGAAACAGGAAAGTTTAACGATCGCAATGGGTAATTAGATATTTATTCAAAATTGTTTTAAATCGATTTTCGGCTGTTTAAAGAGTGGAATTCAATCGAGAAAGTTCCAGCGAGAGAGGTTCGTTAACCGATTTTGATTTAAATTCCATAAATTTACATAATCATCTTCGGAAACATTTCATTAAATTTCGGGACTTAAATTTATGAGAACAAATAAATCAACTCTAGTTGCCACACTGTAAATAACTCTCGTCGATGATGCGAACATAATTGCACAAGGAGCAATAAATTGTATTGTGGATAATTTGTTGATTATGTCATTGAATGTTGATTGGGAATTTAAATGTGGAAAAGGCCATCAATTTAAGTTTGAATAACTAGAGAACTTATTGAATTGTTTTCAACAGAAATTATCGTGAGAGTTTTTGGAAAAGCTTTCAACGAAAGTTTCGAGATTGCTTTAAGAGACTTCGGGGAAAGCTGCTCTGGTTACACAATCCAAAACGTTCACCAGAACCTTTTGCAAACTTTCGAGAAACTTCAAAGTTCAATCTAGTTAATTACCGCAAAATTCGTTGAAAACTATTGCAGTTGTCGGAGCACTTTGAAGTCCATTGGAGCTTTTCTTGAAGCTTCAAGTGATCGACAAATATCATCCGGAACTTTCTAAATCTGTTTAAATTGTTTGAAATTCTATCAAGAATCGTTTATATGGAATCGAATTTTCACAACCGAAGACAGATGTGTTACTTGATTGATATTCAATTTTATTTTGTAAAACAATTGATGCCTTCATAAGATTAAGCGATAGTTAATTGAATTAACATAGGTGATGATGAAGAATAATTTGAAACTGTTCCCTCGACACTAATTTTGTTTAAAGATCAATAAAGAATAATTAATGATTTCGATACATTCATGGTTCAGCTTTTAATTGAGTGCCGTGTGTTTGTGGCAGCAGCAGCACGTCTACGAGTTCATTCCAGTTACATCGCCCTGCATTGAAGTGCCTTCCTTTCATCCATAATCAAATCAAAATAATTAAAATCAATGGACTCTGTTAAACCGATTTGATTTACACCCGAATGAATTGGCTATCATGTGGCTTGATTAAATAAATTAATTGCTTTCACTTGATTATCCTATTGAATCAAATCAGTCTCGATGGATCTTGCAAGCAGAATCAATTCAATTAATGAAAATTAAAAACATCGCTAAACTGCAGAAAGTCCGGTCGCTCGGACCCATCAGTCGCACCCGCGAGCTGAAAACTCCCGCTGGGATCCTCGTGAAATTAAATTACAGTCAATTATTATGACTTCTGCTGTCGTGAGTCTCCGCACCGGGGGATCGAAAGAAAACGAAGAAGGTCGAGAGTACGGAGGCTCCAATTATTTTTTTACGGCACTTTAATTAGAACTGTAAGGAATTTCCTCTCGCACAACAAAAAGAAATCATCAAATATTCTTAATTAGCGAAGAAAAGATTTTTTTATCAAAAGAGAAAGTTGTGCGCGTAGGAAAAGTTTCCTTATAAAGAACGATAATAAAAGTCAATAGGCCCAAGATATCAGACTTTCGTCGGGGGAGAAGATTGCCGGAGTCTATCGCTACGTTTCTTTATCAAAGACAAGCGAAAGGTGCAAAATCAATAAAGAAGAAGGGAACAGTTAACCTTGAGAGAGTTTGAGCACAAATGGAAACATTCTACAGATTTTGTCCGCATTCAAAGGCGTGAAAGAAATGAAAGCAAATTGCTGCTGAACGGAGTTCGAAGGCGAAAAGGGCAAAGGATTAATTTTTCAGGAGTCAATTTTCGAGTTAGAATCACTTTTGCATAATATATTCTGACAAGGGACTTCGCCAGGAATCTTTCTTGCTCCGTCCAATCCACGATGGCTTTGTTGAGAAGAACGTTGCGCCTCGCAACTTGCGAGCGACGAATGAAACTCAGAGAAAAATCTGCGAAATTAAAATCTGAATATTGCAGAATGCTTAATTACTCTAATTGCTAATTTATTCCATTCGAAATGCATTAATATCGTCGCTAGAGTTGCGAATTAAAACGTCCGACAAAGCAATTACATTAAGTTGCCGAATCCTTTCGGCTATCAGGACTTCTACCTTATGTTTTATTTCAGGACACTTTAGACTAAACACGAAGGCGAAAATGCTCTAACTCAAGTCAATTTTGTTTAAAAATGATCCAGCAATCGATCCGTCAGAGGTTCCTGATCCTTCTAAATAAGAGGATTACGAACAATGTCTGCAGACTTTACTTGGAACGACAAAGACCCTTGTTGACATTCAAGGTTCGATATTGAATCTTAAGATTGACACTTTGCTGCTAAGTATTTGCAGATCAGGTTAAGTGACAGCAAAGCTCTCGGCAACCTTCCCAGTAATCTGTGAAGCATACAACGTAGCCAAATTTACACTAATTATATTGTCGAAGTTGTGAACCTCAAAACTGAGGCAAAAATGTTTCGGTTCGTTGCAGATTAGAGTTTCAACTTTCGACATGTCTAGAGCTTTATTAGTTATCGAAACTTTCTTCTCATGTTTGAAACATTCACGGTTAGATGGCTAATAAATTGTTTCGATAACCCACATCCTCGTTAACGTCCACGCTCCTTGAAACCTTTATTAGTTACAGCTACACTCAAGTTCAAGTTCATAGAAAGTTTTGACGATTTATTACAACCCTAATCCCGCTTTACCCGCAGGAATCAACTCCTGTGACGCAAAACTGTTGGGAGTTAGGTTACAGCTTCTGCTCCCACTTGGCATAAATATTCCGCAGCAGTCGTTTGCTGAGATTTAACACGCGAGGGAGAAACCGCAGACCGCTTTTCCACTATTATGTCATCATGAAAGCTTGTTTGCTTTCGAGCTTTAACGAAAATCGATAACTTTAAATGCAGCGCAAGCAACAGAGTTTAATGTAGTTCGAAGAGAATGAGGATCGAGAGAATGTGAAACGATATGTTTAATTTATGTTTAACAAGTATGCTCAGTGTATAGTCTCTCTGATCCAAACAAATTAGTTGTGTCACAGGCCAAATTTATGACAAAAACATGTTCCTTGCATTAGCAATATCGCAGTGGCATCCCTGAGCTCTGTTTGAATGTTGACTGAAAGTTGAGCTTCACCATTCACAAAACATGAAAGCTGTTGAAACCCAAGCTCTTCTCACCGGGGAAAATAAACAGCATCATCGAGTTTTATTTCATTGAAAAGTTTGAGGAGCTTCACAGACATTTAGCATTGAGCAGAAACATATCAAGTTTCTGTGTGGATAGCCAAAATTTATCGAGCGAGTTCTTGGAAATTCAATAAACGAGCTTCATCCAGGCAGAGTGAGAAATGACAAAGCCTTGAAGGAAGCGTCTGTTCTACAGAAATAGCTCAAGCCAGCCTGGTGAGATCAATCACTCTGTTCCAATGACACTAATCCAAGCCACAAAACCTAAATCTCTGCTTGAACGTTACCGAGCAAATCTAAGCCCGATGTTCGGCCGACATTGCTAGGTCAGGCAGAAAAATCAATTCGCCGCAATATTCAAATCCTTGAAAGTTCTCCTGTTCTTATTCTGCTTTTCTGTCTCAGCTTTCATGTCCACTGCGATGAGCAGGAAACGTCAAGAGAAACTTTTTCTTTCCGTTCGTCATTCAATCACGCAATCGTTAATTTTCGCCTACAAACTTCATCTCATCGCACTGAGAGTTTAAATGTGTCGAGATTGCGATACTTGAAAAATTGATGACACATTTTTCGAATCAGCGCCCACGCGCTCTTTGCATTCTGTGAGAAATCTACTCTGCTGTTGGAATCGAATTAGGTTGTTGCCTTCAGACATATTCTACTTTCTCCTTGCCCAAATCAAACTGACATTCATCGAAAGCATTTTAACAGAGCCTTATGGATTTGTTTGGATGTGGTTGGGATTTTTGGCGTGCGTGTAGACTAGGAAAGCGGTGAACGCAACCGACTGAAAAGACTTTTTCCTTTCGGGTGATAGAAATCTCCCCATTATTCCGTTTCCCTCTTCCTTCAGCTGCCATCCGACGCTCTACCTTTTTCGAGAATAAGAACTCGATTTAATGGAAAATCAATCTCGAGGCTGCGGTGGAAACTCGATGAAAGATAGAAGAACTTCGCTTTAAGCCGTCCTATCTCCGCTTAAAGACGATTTTCCTATCGACAGTATCGAAGACTATTGTCATTTGGATTAATATCTTTCTGCTAAGCTCATTGAATTATTATTTTGTCTGTTTGATAATAGAGTTTGATACAAGCCTAGATCTAAGCCTAGATGATGAGATATTCAATTTTCTTTCGCATTCTTTCCACTCAAAGAATCTACTCCAATACTTATCATCACTGTGGGAAATTGGAACTTCGATTTTTTCGGCTGCCGAATGCGACAGAGCGCATTTCAATTTATTTTAATATCCCGGAGAATCTGATTGAAGCGATTACTTCAAGTAGCAAACGACCTTCTCGTCAATTTTCTGCTCAAGACGCTATCGATTCAACAATTCCTTGGCAAGCGAGTTTGTGTAACACAGAATCTCGCTGTCACCATTTCACTCGGTCTTTGTCTTAGCCAATAAATATTGCTGGCGATTCCAGTCGGAAAAACGATCTCGGCAGTGGCAAAGCTTTAAGAATTAATCAAAAAACTTTTTGCTTTGTGCTAAATAAAATTTATCGGCTAATTATTTTATTGAAACTTTCTCTTATTCCACAACCACGAGAGAGAAAATATTGCTTATCATGGCGCCCAGAGAAGTTTTATAGCGCCAATGAGCAACAGAAGGAACAAATCAACTCGCGGAGTTTTGGTTTTTTCGCAATTTTCTCTTCCGTCCGAGCTCCTACGCGATTACTTCAAGCAAGAAATGGCAGAGCAAACGCAATAATAAATCCATCCATTCAGATGGGTGACAAACTAGAGGGGAGTCAGAATGCCCTGAGGCAAAGGCACAGATATTAAACATTTAATGCGGGAAGCCGGAAACTTCGTTACGCATGGCGACGATCTCTGCCAAGAGCGAGGAGGGAAATCTTTGGATTAATAATCAGGTCACCAAAATAAATCTTTCTCTGACGGCCTCGAAAGCTGGTTTACTACGCCAGCCAATTGATAAAGCTAGAAATTTATTAATTACTTTTCTAATTTTCCTCATCGCAGCGCAATCAGATTATATTTCTCCCTTAGCCCTTCAACTTCTTCCAGCAAAGTGAAAACATAATTTCCCATTAGGAGCACATGAGCGTAAACACACCACCTCAGAAACAAACACAAGACAAGCGGCTACCAAGAACGAAACACCTACCTGTTTGTTCATATCTTCCCGTCCGTATCTGTAGGAGCTTTGCAAGGAACTTTCGGTAACCATTTAGAGCAATTATATAAAAGAGCGATAAGGAGCTTTGAGAAGTAAAGCGTTTTCGGGCCGTAAGATGCTTAATCGCTGATGATAACACATCGATGGTCGAAGAGTATCGATAAACTTGAAGATGTTTGCAGTGTTAGCCCCGATAAAGTTCAAGATTGTTGGAGTCGCTTGCTGTTCAGCCTCAACCCTCGAAGTCTTTCTAAGTCTTTCACAAAGTCCTTAGCACAAGAACGATAAAAATAATCTGTGCCGAGACTGCTGATGCTCATTGATTCAGCTGTTTCAGCACAAACGTTCATACTTAATGAGTAGTCCAGTCGTAAAAACACCTGTTAAGTCGACTTCTAAACTCCGATTTGTAATCGAGAAGAGAAACTCGACGTGAAACTGAGCAGAGGCAAACTTTCGCTTTAGAGATAGCAAAAAGCTATTTCTCGATACCTTAAGCAGCTTGTTATCTTTAAGGATCGTGACAACAAAAGAGCTTTGCTTGCGGAGCCAGAAAATACACGAGAGAAGTGTCTGATGTTTGTGATGGAATTTTTTGTTCAATCACATCGTTGAAAATGAAGAAAAGAATTGAATTCTCTCAAGTGAAATTTTTCCATTTGCAAATAAATTTGATCGGGTATGCAACTGCCTTAAGACCGTCATTAAGTTTCTGTAAGCTGCTTATCAAGTTAAAGAGGACAAATGAACGATCCTGGTTGACAACGTGACAGACCAACTTGACTCATTTGATTTGAACACTTCGTGTCATCAAAGTTCAATCTTGTCCTGAGCTTATTCATTGGCATTCATTGCCGGTCAGAGAAAGCTAAAAATTCTCAATAGAATTCAAGACTGGTTAGTTCAAAAGAGCTTCCTGTCGAAGTTTTTTCTCGCATTTCCACTCTGTTGGAAGCCGTAATGTGAAACATGAAATGATTTCTCATTTATGAATACAATTGTGAATGATAATGTTTTTCTTGCTTCCTGCTTTCAAGCCGAGCAAGCGTCTTCACGTCTTATGCATCTGGCTTTCTTTATTGATTCCGAATAATGTTTTGATGAAAGCTTTTCGGAGCAAGCAAAGCAGACTGACACACATTCCCCTTACAGGTGTTCGAACATCCAGGATGTTCAACTCCTCGTACACGATGCGAGAGAAGTCAAAAGCCCTGACCCAGAAAAGCTCCCACGCTCCCCTAAAAAGTTCGATATGCACATAACTTTGATCTAAATTGAAATTTTTTGCTTTCCTAAGGAATTTCCAGCTTTATGCCAAAAGGCAGGAAAGTAAGTTTGTTACGTAAGATTTCCTTACTCGGCGCGAAGTTCATTCCCTTGCGAATTCTGTCGTCTCTCGTGTCTGATAAAGTTTGGCTGCGATTTTATTGCCTTGGATATTAGCTCGAAGACGGTACACGTTTTGAATGAAGTATGCAGCTGCCTGCTGTACAGCAATGCCCGTCAGACTGCAGGAATAATTTCGTTCTGAGCATCTTGCAAAATTTATGAGCGAATGTGAAAATGCAGAGATTCGTTTTTGTTTTATTGGATATAATAAAAACTGTTTTTACGTTAAGCGTCAAGCAGCAGGTACAACAACAGGTCTCAAAGGCTTATGAAACATTAATTGGACTGAAAGGATTAAATTTTCATTTATTTCAGTGCTCGGGCTACACGAAATTTTTAATCTGCAACGTGCTCGGCTCAACGAACTTTTGCAAATGCAATTCGACCCGCGACTTAATGACGTCTTCATTTCCTACTGAATTCGATAAAACGATAAAGTTTCAAACGCAAATATTTGGATATTGATTTGCATAATACATTCTGACTCCTTTCCAAGAGACAAGAGCTCAGTCTATGAACGCTCGCTTCTGCAGTTATCTGATTTGGCATTGCGAGCGGTTGCAAGTCGGAGTCGCAAGGAACGACAAGGAGAAACTTTTGCAAATAAACTCAGTCAATTTGTAAAGATTTTTATCGCATTTCATGCTTTTTGGCTTTTTGTTTCGTTTGTTTTCAGCATCAAGCTCCGTGGATCTGCCGGCGAAATCGCGTGAATCGAAAGCTTACAACGTTAAGCTGTAATAAAACTTTTCATTATTCTTCTCAAGATAAACAGAGGAGGGAACCTTTCTCCAAGCTTTAAAAATGTTTCGCTCCCGTCCCGAGAAGTTGCTCGAATGTCAAATCTGGATTCGTAATAAATTAATCTTCCGCTAAAACCGCGCTCTCGTTCCAAAGATTTCTCGGTTTGTTTAAACAATTTATGGCGTCATCCTCTGTTCTCGTTTGTCTCCTGTTCCACCTCGTTAGACATCAAGATTTGCGAGTCTTCTTGTAAGTACGAAACTCGGTTAATCCTTATGCCTGCGCTGACGGGGTAATGCAAAGTTGAATCTCTCTGCCACTCTGGTTAATCGTAGGAGTCGCGAAGATATTAATTGAAAAATTACGACTTGGTGACTCTTTTACGACGAATCTGCTTTACGTAACACCTCGTGCAACCTTGCGAGGCAGCGGCAATAAAGTGTGAAGACGTAATTGAATGGAACGAGCAGACATTAGCTCTGATAGATGTAATTCCAGAGTCGTAAAGTGAAGATGTAAGTCGTCAAAAGATCAGAAGAGTCAGGAAAATATTTTCTCATGCAACAAATCGATCGATCGGCACTAGCAAATCATAAAATTCTCGATTTTTCAACTTCTCGACCCTCAAACTCGTACCAGCATGAGAAAAGTTGTCGACTCAGTCGAACCCGACTTCAGTCATGCTGGAGTGAAAGACGAGAAGGGGGAAAGAAGATGAAGAGGAAAGTTTCCATCACTTCCTTTATGCGAAGAGCAGTCAATATAATTTATGCAGTTCGATGTTTATTTTTCACTTTCGGCACGCTGTAACTCGATTGATCGAATCGATGATAGCCGAGCCTTGAACAATCTAACAAGAGGGCATTTCCAATCTCTATTTAATGGACTCTGTGAGTATGAGGGCCTGCGAGCCGACAGAGAGAGGTCAGTGAAATGGATGCCAATCTAATTTTGCTACCCAGCCTTATCTCGATGATGTTACGGTAACCGTAGCGCAGCTCAGGAAATATCGTTAACTTCCTTCGAGCATCCCTTTTCTTCTCACCCCAGCTAAGGGTCACGTTTTATAGCGTGTTGTTGACTTCTCGGAAGAATCTAAAGCCGATTGCTTAATGGTGGACAGAACATTGAAAATAACTCAGTCGAGGTTCGGTGATGTCATTGACACTGCTGAGAAGCGTTAATGAGGTCGAAGGAGAATAAAATTCCGGAGGTTAACCGACACTTATGATTTTTACATTCGTGAGAACCCTCGCATGTGCTGCTCTGACCGCTTTTGTCTGCTCAGTTCATCATGAAATTAAAATAAACTCTCCAGCAGCATAGTTACTGAGGAAAAGTAAAAATTACGAGAGTTTCACCTTCATAAATTTCAGTCTTCATAGTGCCAGCATGAAGGGATGCGATGCTATCATCTCTCTCTCTTACTCTCGTGATAAAACTGCTGATTATTTTCCTTTCTCGACAGCAATAAAAATTTCATGAAAAGTTGTAAAATTATATTTAAAACTTTTATGAACAGCGATTAATTATTCATGTTTCACGCCGGAACATATGGCAGAAAGTTTCTGAATACCTTTCGCCACACTTCGACCCCATTTGTAGCCAATTATTCCCTTTCAAGCTTTATCTCCGATGCCACGAGAGATCGTGCGCTCGCCTTTCCGTCACGGACGAATTACCTTGAACTTGTTTATCTCGAAAGTGTTGATGAGCACTTTGCTGCGCAGGCAGAGAACAAAACACAAAATTCCACAAAATATTCCATTCTCTGCCCCTTTAAACCGTTTAGCATGTCCTCATCTAAAACTGATACAGATGAAGCATTAACCTACATAACGTCACATGCCGATTTTCGACACACAGCAGATCGTGAACTGATGAAATGTCAAAGTTTGTTCAACGCGTTTAATGGCACGTTGCGATGCATTTCGGCTACCGTAACGATAATAACACGCGGGCACAAGGGAGGAAATTGTGTGTGCTGTACCGTATCGTTTGCTTTTACAAGCCCCTGAATGACGATTTGGAACGCGTGAAGCAGAAAAGCAGCAAACAATGCGACTGTGGAATATGAATGGGCCGAGGGTATTTTGGGAAGAAGTTAATTAGATGTTGAATTGTTCATCTGTTGGCTGCTGCTTTATTATCCTTGTTGCCTTTTCCTTTGTTCGCTTTTTAACCTTTGGAAAGTCAGGTGAACCTTTCTAAGGAGTGTTCGCAGTTGAGATTTTAACAATCGGTTTGCTTCACGACGCCACACCTGGCGAAATTTGACTTTGCGACCTTGCGTTTGAAATGGAATTAAATTGAATTTAGTCGTATTTTAAACACGAATCGGGTAAAGTTAGTTCAGGAGATTTTTCACGATTAAATTTGTCACTCTGTTTTATGGCTGGTACCGGATGGAGCGTTCTTGAGTTATCGTGATCACGGACATACCAACGGACAATGTTCACTTCTCAATAAAAAATTCTTCATTTAAGAACGATATCAATGACACCCGATAAATCTTGAAACGATGTTTCATTTTGGCATACCTGGATCGAGCGAAACATAATCGACATTTTCATTTGGTCAAGGTTTTGGATTTCCATGATACTCATTTGATGGCTAAGAAATTGAATTCCCACATCCAAGTGCGAATATGACCACTGAAATCTTAAGTTCTATAGCTCTAAAATTACAAGATCGACATGCAATCCTTTGACTGCACAGAAAGTAGATAAGGAATTGAATCTTTGAGGCTAATACAATCTATAATGCTTCAGATGCAGCAAGGCAAGCGATTACTCGTCTTTGAAGCATCTCCACTGTCGATGAGTCTTCTTTGCTTCGTTCGTTTGATGATGAAACTGTGATTTAATATTCCGCTATCCTGAGAAAGTTTCCAACTTTCTAGCATCTGCATTGACAACTCAATGCTCCTTCAGCATTTTCATATCTTTGATTGATTTTAAATCGCAAGAAGCTTTCATTGCATCTTAGATTAAATTTCCTCCGTTGATTCTTTCATGAGAAAACCAAAAGTTTTCCGAGAAAAACTTGTTTCCTTCCCTCAGACATGTCGCAAGAAAACCGAAATCATGCCCGCAGAGAATTAAACAACATGTTGACGTCTAATCTTCTGTCTGTGAGTGTTTTTTCGTCGTGTCTCATCTCCGCTCTCCCTCTCGCCGCTTTTTGCGTCGGGCAACTGTGTATGATGGGGTCCCATTAAACAATTAAGCCAATTGAAATCAATTAAAGAATATGATACAAATACCTACAGCGTGTTGTTGTGTTACAGCTCGGCTGCCGTCGTGTAGCCCGGTTTTATTCTCTTCTCAACGCCGCAGTAAAGCTGCTGCCACTTATTGCTCTGAATGCGTCTTTTATATAGATTTGTCAAAAGCATAAAGTTGATGAGGCTCTCGCTCTTCCCAACAGTTTGACCAACATTCGAAATTTATCCGGCGTAATGGAGTTGCGTTCGGCACTGGAGCGCACAGCGAAGCGATAAAAATAAATCACTCGAACATTCTCGTGGACATTATAATGGCCAAAGTGTGAGGGAGACCGGGCGAAGCAGTTGTAAATCTGACGGCGAAAAGGATTTCATTTCTCATAACCCAACAGCGGCTAATTAAGCAATAAATTTCAATTTACAGAACTGTAATGCACTTTTTACTTTCAAAAGGGAAGCGAAAGAGTTTTCGTCCGAGTTCAGTAGGGAGATGCTCGTTGGTGAATTGCGATGCATCGAGTTCAAAAAACTTCAAAAACATGAGGGGGGTCATTGCTCGCATGCATCGAGCATTATGCTTATGCATTTCAATTGAAATGAATTCGAATGAATCATCTGGAGGTAAAGATCACTTGTGGTTGATGGAAAGTTTCTCTTGATTCATTCGGCAACGAGACGTTCGCATTTTGAAATATTCAATATTGGATCCTGCGATGCATGAAACTCACTCAGGAACTCGATTGAATCAAGAAGAAATATGGAGAAAGAAATCTGTTTAATAAAAAATTGCTTTAGATACTTCGATTGTTTTGTAATTTGCGAAACTTTTCATGGAATTTCTTCTAAGCGAGGAAACAACGATGTCAAGCTGTTGAATCAATCAAAAGAAGATGAATTCGTGCTTTGTTGTAAATCCAAATTTATGTATTGCTTGATTTTGTTCGGACTCGAAGGAGTAATCGTTAGTAATATTTTATGATCTGTTGTGAAATGAACGCTTAGTAAAATTAAGAGAATTTGTAACTCATCGATCTGTTGAATAAGTCACAAGTTAAGATAGTCTGAGATGATTCATCTCTCGCTGATATGACTGATAAAACTTGTAGGTAACTCGATGCAAAAGAAAAGACCAAATAGACCCAAAGTTAATGAAATTATCATGAGCTTACATGCGGAAGAATATCGCAATAGAGTCCAAGTTGTCGCTATTTCTGCCAATTAGTTTCTCTTTGAATGTTTCCCAAACGTGTCTGCAAATAAACCTTTAGGTATTCATTCCTTCATTGGTGAACTTAGTAATTGGTGAATCGTTGGGCTTTTCACAGCGAAGACTTGTAAGATTATTTTATTTGTGTCAAATTTCCATTCGTTGAAATTTATTGGAAGCGAGTCGAGACCGTGGAGCGTTTCACATTTAAAACCGTCGATGAAATGAAAATTTCTATTAGTGGAGATCGTGATTGCAATCAATAGGATTAAATCTCAGATGATTGCACAGTTCGAACGGTTCGCTCGTGAATGAAGCACAGTTTAATGTCCTTCTGCGTTATTGGAGCGTTTAATGAACGCCTAAGCATCCATGCCCACTCAAATGAAATCATCTCGACATTTCTGACCTTTTGCGCTTCCTCTCGCTGCTTTTTCTGCTCGAGCGTTTTCGTTAAAGGCAAATCGCTTGAATAAATTTCCGATAAGATTTATGCTCGTCAGCGTCGCCCTCCGAACGTATGTGGCATACACATTTGATTTGTGAAGCTTTCGCTTAACGAGCGATTCAACAAATAAATGGAGACACATTGCCCAAGCTGAAAGCTGGAAGAGATTCGATGACAAAGGCCCGAGAGTGGCAAGCATTACGAATATTAAGCAGCAACAGCAGAAGCCAGTCCAGTCGAGAAAGAATTTCAAAATTTGTGTACATGCCTTCCATGCGGGACTTTAATTGATTTTAACAAGCTTAATTGATTGCCGTTGTGTGAGTGAATAGCTCCAGTGACAAAAGCATGTTTTATTCATATTTCACTCGAAGAGATCACAAGAGAGGAATCACACTTACTTTCCGTTGAAATTCGCTTCCATGATGAATATAAAATGTAACGCGTCATCGCTAGCGACGACTGTGAGTTTAAGAGAAGCATAAATACTGATGTCAGCAAGGAACGGTGGCGCAAGATGAGAGAACTTTGAAATGTATGTCTCTAATTATGATTTCTCGTCGAAAGCTGCAAAGTTTCAAACTGCAACTCACAGAGAAAATATTTCCTGAGAAAATTTGTGCGATAATTAAAACTTGAAACAACTCATCTTCTTCAAGAAAAAAGCTGCAAAATTATTCGTTTTACAGTTTGAAAACTGTTCGAAATCTTCCGGGAGGGACTCGTAGGTTGCGCTTCTTATTTCGGAAGGAGAGATGAAGAAACAAATTCAAACTTTCTAAACCTGCAGGAGGAAACTATTAATTTTTCTTTACAAATATACAGTTTCGGTGGAAGTCCAGGATCCAACCACTTTGGATTTAAATGGAAGAATAAGCACAAAAGAGCTTCGTGTTACCAAAGTACAAAACTCAAACACAGATTTCAGTTGTCTTTAAATTTGAGCTTTAAAAGTCTTTGTTGATTCTTCCACTCAATCCTTCGAGTCTTGGCGCTCTAACTTTCCATCAACCACAAACTTTTAATTTGCGTTACAGAACTCCTGTCAAGATTCTCCTTCACAGACAAAACAATCAAGGAAGTTTAAAAAGTTTTGCCGTGTTTAATTAAGAGGAAATTTAAATAAGTTTCTTGCAGAAAAACTTCTCTCGTCTTTTACTAAGTTTGCTCTAACAACTTGCCGAGGAATTGAAAAGAAATCTCCTAAGTAATCAATTGGATTTTCTCGAAGCCGCAAGCCAAAGATGCACTGACTCAGATCATCGGTGGAGCTTTGTGCCTGTAATCAAATCATGGGAATTTTGATATCATTATGCTGCTTAATTTATGCAACTAACGAAAAGTTAGCAAACTACGATCGAAAGCGCAAACAGATAAGAGCAAAAACATTTCAGTTTAAACTCATGGGAATTCGTTTGTCATCAGAGAGCTGCTTGCCTTCTAAAGAAATATTTCCTTTCAGCTCATGAAGTTCTTTTAAATGATGACAAGTCTCGTTGGCTTTCAACAGCACAAGGAAAAGGGGAGACAAGTAAAGTTCTAACTGATGTCAAACATGGAAAAACTTTTGCGACTAAACGACTCAAGACGAGCGAATGCAGTCAGTTCGCTCTGATGCATTGTGCTCCTTCTTACAGAAGCAAGCGAACATTGCATAAAAGTGGAAGGGAAAACACGACGATAAAATGGGAATGCTACAGAAAAGACATTGAATTCAATCGAGTTGGAAAAGGGTTTTCTGCATTGAAAGTAAAGAGCTTAGTTTTAAGGTGACGCTGATGTCTCAGCGATCTAGACATTGAACTTGAGATTACTTCATTCAAATTAAAAGACTCAATTTCCACCGATTTAATAAGTTTTCGGATTTCATTTGCCTTGATGAGGCTCGGCCTTGACGTCTTAAGATTGCGCAAAATTTTATTAAATGGGTTTTAAGTCTGTGATAACATAATTCGACTCCATAACTCCAACAAGACGAGATCACCTATCGTGTTCTAATCACTGCCATTCTTATGATTCTCTCTGAAAATTTGACATCTTACTGATGTGGCGATCGTAACTAAACTTCAATTCTACAGTTTGAGATGTCTCTGGCATATTCAATTTTCTCGCAAACAGTTTTCATCCACCGAACATAGTCGCTATCTCTTCGACTCTACGAGAGCAGAATCAGTTGTTGTTAAACGTTTTATGTTGCACAGAACGCGACTGATGCGATGGCAGAAAAACGAACATGAAAAACGATGGAAGAGTTTGTTTACAAAGAGTAATTTGATGATTGTCACTTATTAAAGTAAAGGTTTTTCCATTTTCCCACAGCTCGCCTTGTCATTCTCTCGCTTCACTCGACATGGAAATGGGTAAAAAGGATCCAATAACATCAATTTGGCAAACATAGTTTTTGCCTACACAGAAAACGCTTCAAAGTTAATGAGAAAAAGTTATGAGTCGTCCAAGGTCGTCTTACATAAAATTAATTAGAGAGCACGAAGCTTGAGGGTTTGAAATTATTTGACCTTGCTTGATGAGTTATTCGGTGGATATTGGAACATCGTCAGCAGGAGGAGCTTCCCACTCTCCCATCGCCCGGAAATTAATCAATTTTGTGTCGTCATTCATGTCAACTCATTTTCATTAAAGCTTGATCGTTGTTTAAGCTCCTGGCTAAAAGAAGTGACTCTCCACGGTGATGAAGCAGCGTTTTTAGAAAAGCCTCGAGCATCTTTCACCGACGTTTCCCATCCTTATGGGGAAATTTTCAATTAAATGCTCTTCCTTTCACCTTTAACCATTAATGTCAGTTTTCTCCTTCCGCATCTTCTCGGTTGTTATTAATCGCCCGGACACTTGTCACAAAGATTTTTCGATAAAATTAATCACCACGTCATCAATTTTGCTTTCATGATTTATGGCGAAAACAATGAGAACAGAGGTAGCGTCGATATTTGTTGGCATTCCCTTCATATCCAGCGCAGTCGAATCGAACAAATATATGTGGCGAGAGTATCGAGCATGAAAGTCAAACGTTAAATTGAAATGTTGTCGGAAATCTCGCATAATAGGAAGATAACGATAGCCGAAAGAAATTTCTGGTAATGATTCCAACAGCAACCCGAGTCGAATATTTACGCAGCGAACTGCTGAAACACAAGCGGCGGCAATTTGATGCAGGGCTGACAGTTTATTTGAGAGTTTAATATCGAGTTTAATTTCGACGACAACAAGAAACAAATTGCATAACACCGCCCGCTTTCCAAGAGACGCGTCTATAGATTCGTTCATGCCCCATTAGCAAATCCCTGTCACGAAGAGAGAGAAGTACAAGCTTTAGAATGATTGATGATATTTGAATTTTTAATAAAGCCTAGCTGTATGTTTTTATATTGCCGCACAACCAGAACTCGCGAGGTTCTTCAGTTGCGCAAAGCGTTAGACTCTGAACGATAGAGACTGACAGAGCATTTGATGTGAAACATCATGCGTCACATGGCGAGGAACAATTAGATTCTCGATAGTGAGGCTTGTTGTGAGTCTCGCTTTACACGTGTAGGTGTCGACGGGATGAATTTGATTTATTGGATTCATGATGATCCTAATTCATGGAGATTTGATGACTGCTCGGATCGAACGCAATTCCATTACATGCGAATTGAAAATCGCAATTTTCCTTCTTAATCCTTAATCTTCCAAATCGAATGGAATCATCTTAAGTCAACGAAGTTATCGTCTGAGGTTGAGCTCATACATGAGCAATTCATTCCTTATTAAAGCAGCAGACGATACGCGGTGCACGATGAAGATAATAACGAGAAAATATGCATCGTTGGCTTCTTCTTGCAAGTTCAAAAGTACAATAATTCTGCTCTCTACATAAAATTAAATGTAGAGTCATACATTCTTTATTCCGCTTCTCGCAATAATGCGATATCGCGGGGTATAATTTTAAGACTTCGGAGTTTCCTCAAAGAAGCTTCAACAGAAGTTCATGGAAACAACTCGAACATCAGAAATGATACGAAAACAGTAAAGTTTCCTCGCTTATCATAACATCTCGGCTCTAACGCTTGCTTATGCAGCACTTTGAAGCCCCGAGAAAGATCTTGGATTGAGGCTCATCTTTTGTGCGAATCATAAAAGGCATGAAAGTTATGAAACTTGAGAAATAAAAGTAAAAGAATATTGCACAACAAAAGAACATACGTTAGGATTGCAGATAGGTCTTTTGTCGAGGGAATCAGCGTGGTTCATGAATAATTCTTGCTTGCCTGTATCATCGATAAAAATATGTTTCTTCCTCGATGTTTGCATTGCCTATCGAAGCTGTTTAACGAAACCACTCTCGCAATGAGTTTCCTCAAAGTTCTTCGAAATTCTCGGAAAACTTTTCGCTTTTATGGTCAATTTTCGTATGAGGAGTTTCGTGTTTAATGAAAAGGAAAAACTGGAGAGCGTTTTTAAGGTCGTTGGGAAATTTATGGTGCGTCGTAAAGCGAGAGCTCAACACAAGTGAGCTTTAAAAATTTAATTTCTGATATTATTAAATTCGGAAAAGCTTCTTAAGTCTGTTCTTCAATGGAACGATGCCAAACTGCGTTGCTCTAATGCTATCAATCTACTGATGCTCAAGAACATTTAAAGGACGAACTTGGTAATTAAACTCTCGAACGGAACGATAACATGTTATCGCCGATCATGTTTTGTCAAGGGTTGCCATTACGTTTACGATGTGCTCATTAAATATTTCCCGAGTAGACAAATTGAGAGCCATAAATAACGATTAATCTCGATGCCTTGTTAACTCGTCTGGAATGAATCTCTCTTTCACTTGATCAATCCAACTCTAATTCGGGTCTAATGATGCATTTTCATTGATGATTGAGCTGACTCGGCGCGCCGGCCGCATTTCGCCGATGGAAGTTTAGAATCGAAAAGCTTAAATCAAATGAATTTGTGTGAATTTGTCTCATGAACTTCAATTCACTGAATTACAGCGATCCACAAAACTACTTGATTTGATTAAAGTAATTATTAAATTCAATTAAATTGCTTGATTGGATTTTTCCCACAGTCCATTTGACGGCTTTTTTTCACAAACATTTTTTCATTCATTCGTCAACCCACATAATCGAGTCCCGTCCTTCCAAACCCACAAAGGACTCATCTCTATTAACACCAGCATTTTAAATCAGATTCCGATTCTTCAAAGGGGCGAACTAAGTGTGTGAGAAACCGAGTAACGAGCAGAATGCCTTTCAATTGAGCTTTTATTGAATTCAATTCTCATTTCTGCTCAGATTTCTTTAGACGCTCAATTAAGTAATCGACTTAATTTAGCCTTTATCACGTTTGCCTTAAAAGTCCCAAATTGTCATCGCAACGTTCACGTTGAACGAGAAAGATTTGAGTCAACTGATATGAGCTTTGAGTCAACGGGAGTTTTCTTGTTTATTGAGGGAACCCCTAAATCATCCGGTCCTTATTGCGAAGGCCGGAAAAACATCTCTTAAGGTTTGTTGTCAGTTTAAATGTCTTCAAGTCCTCGAACCGAAGTTAAAAATCTTATCTGAGCCACTTGAAAACTAGTTTGATGAGATCTGGCCTAACAAAATCGTCAAGTCGAATTCTTCCGTTGGGATCGATTCCGCAAAGTTTTGTCGAATCGCTCGATCAGGAAAACAGCAAACGAGGAAGTAATTCGTAAGACTGAATTGAAATTTATTTTCTCTGCAGGGCAATAGGATTAAAGTTTTCAATTAGATTTTCTTCCATTTAATTCCCTCAATGTTTTGTCAATGTTTCTCTCTCCGGCGGTGCAAAAACTGGGGATGAGAATTGATAGGATTCCGCAAAACTTTTGCCATTGTCAACAGAATTATCGCAAATAAATAGAAACATTTTTTGCGTTTCACGAAAACAATGAAAATGCGCCCGAGAGGAATTGAAGTGGATTCCTCTTGTTTTTCACTGATTCAATTTTTGTCGCAGCCTTTTTTCCCTCGATAGGCGAAAAAGTTGACACATCGAAGTTTCCGAAGTGCTCGGTTGGCAAAGTCAGGGCTGCTCAGCCTCTAACTCAAAAGAGTGTGAAGTTGATTTTGAGTCTGTTTGTTCACTAGAGCTCCAGTTTGGAGGCTGATCATCGAAAATACAAAAGCACTACAGAAGAAAGCTCGATGCTTTAAGCCTCTGAAACTCTGGAGAACGTGAACAATCCGCTTTCTATATTTAAAGCCTTTCGATGGTGCTTCAAAGGAATTGACTGGGAGAAAGCAGCCTACGCTTTCCACCGTTGCAATTACCACTCGACGGCGGCGAAAGCTTTCATATGTAGCTGTTAGCATATTTACACTTCAATCGAATACAGCGTGTCCTCTAACCAAGATTGAGTCGAGAGAAATTTAATTTCAAATCAAAACCATTAACTTTTATTACCTCTCATGTCTTTCGCCATTGGATCCGATGATTCATTCGGGACGATGGAAAATTGAATTCCAAGAAATAAATTACAAGGTAATTGAATTAATTACAAAATATTTTTAAGGTGAGTTTCCATAAGACGTTGCTTGGCTCTTATCGATGCGAAGGGCGGAATTATTGATTTTAACTTAAACGTTTCTGGAAAAGGTTCGAGCGTCTTCCGAAACCCATTTTTCACCTTGCCTTAAATTCAAATTAATTGGGGCAAACGCTTAACGCTACAATATCCCCCAATTAAACATCATCGGATGCGAGGATCGAAAAGCCTCGATAAAATTCCTTAAGTGCATTGTGCGAAATTTTCCGGCGAGATTACTCGAGGAGGTTTGAAATTCGTATAAGCTTAGCGCTCTCAATCGATCCACCCGAAGCGTCTAATGAAATTCGAGCAAACAACTCTGCTCGGCTCCATTGAAGTGAAAGCGCTAACCGAATAGCATCCGAGGAGAATCATCTAAGCTAATTTCAATTGCAGTGCTGCTCTGCTTCTAATTGAGATTCGAAATCGCTGCGAGAGACGATGAATGCCCTCATTCGCCAAAAAGCAAATACCATCATTTGCATGATAAATATTAAACATTTTCTCGCATATTCATCATCCCCATCTCCTATGGAAGGCATTTAATTCAATTCGCTTCCCAGTCAGCCCTCAAGAGTATTTCCCGTCTATGCATGAACATGAGAAATTCGATTTGCGAGAGACGTGAGTCACACGAGGCACTCCGATCCTCGTCATCGCCCGTATCTCGCCAGAGAATCCTCTGGACGTAGACTGCAACCCAAGCGGAACTTTCCCGAAATCCCGAAAAAAGGAAGAAATCATTTTTGCTACTTCCACGTGACCCCTATTAGGCTCTTGTTCCTTTCTCGCTACGCTGCTTGCGTTATTACGGACCTCATGCGATTCTTCTCGGTCGACCATCATAACTCGAATCAACTCCTCCCTCATTGTAAAATATGTTTTTCTCACACACTTTACATTGTATGCCGTGCATTGAGTCAAAACGCTCGTAGATCGTCAAGGGAGAAGTTGACGCGGGTCGTTTGAAGGGAATAGTCCTCAAACCATTGAGCCATTGGCATGTGAAGTCACAATCGCATGATCCGAAGCAAACAACAAAGACAGAGCAACAAGCGATCGCAGCATGAGGTCGAGCGAAGGAACGAGACAGAGAAATTCTCACACTGCGATCGGCGCGTCGCGATTGGCTAGAACCAAACGATTTGGCTTAATTAACCTAAATTGAGTATAAAAAGACAATCAAAAGTTCTATGTCATCTCACTTCGATGAGGCATTTTGAGTCGCGCAGATTTCTTGTGCTGCCGATCGCATTCGAGGCTAAGCTTAATTGTCATTTAATCCGACGGTGCGAAAGAGAATGTAAAGCATTTAAATAAATTAAATCAAAACTTGTTGTGTGCGTCCTGGCCGGTGAAGCGCGCGCGGATAAAAAAGTTTCGAGAGCAGTGAACGGTGAAATAAAATCGCGGAAAAGCTCAACGGTAATGAAAACTCAGTGATTTCCACGGCATCGACCGATTTTCACGGTTGTGCAATTATTTAAATTTGCCGATAACAAAAAATTGTGCGCCGGGACAATTCCGATCATATGTGATGCTAATTGATGAACCCCGTCGATCGATTGAAGCGTTTGGAAAACGGCGAAAAAGTGATGAAAAGATAAAATTTTCAAACAGAACACAGAGCGAGGAAAAGAGGAAAAATTCAAATCTAATAAATTGACGGTGGAAAGTTCCATTTGAATTTCACTCGGTGTGCTCGTGAAGGAGAACACGAACTAGTTGAAACATTTAATTAATTGCAAGTGAAGTTTTACGTGAGCACGTTCTTCGAATTCCATTTAGTGCCAATTCAAAATTGCAAATCCTGAGCGATGGAAACGTCTGGATTTGACGATCAAATGTTTACCGAGTTCTCGTCAGAGGCTGTTGGAGTATTGAGTCCCTTGGGACCGAAAGCGATTCAGCATCATCCGCACCACCAACATCATTACCTTCAACACCACACGCTTATGGTAGGCAACTCAAATGGGGACATAAATCAACATCAAAGACTACCCGACGTTCATCAGATCCTCCCAGGCTCGACCAGCTCTCCCAAAATGGATCATTACAAGATGTACGACGTGAAGATTGAATCGACGCCGTACTCGCCCAACGGAAAACTCGATTACATCAATGGCAACACAAAGGTCGAGTCATACTCGCCAAGCTCAGGGCAAAAGCTTGAGTACACAACGAACGGCCAATATTCGCCGAATGCGAAGATAATCGAATATTCATCGTCGCACAACATGGAGCACAGCATGATATTCCAACAGCCTCAGCCAGTCGATGGCAACATCATCAATGGAACGAATAGCAACTTTAAACGAAAATCAGATGAGAATTTGAATAATTTATCGGGCTCACCGCCGACGACAGTCAACAGCATCTCGCCCTCCGACGCTTCGTCGTCGATGCCGAGCAAGAAGCCCGCCGAGAAGAAGAAAAGCGACCCGAATGGCGTTAAGAAAAAGAAGACGAGGTAATTTTATTATGATCCGAGGTGGGAGATGCTTGTTCATTTTGTTTCCGCCGTCGAGAATTCTCCCTCGTTGCATTGCTGAGCTTTATCCCTCTCCTGATCCGAAACGGCACTCGAGGAAAGAGAAAAGTTGTCGGAAACTCTTCCTCATAAATTAATTAAAGCGCAAGCCGTCGATGCGAATGTTTCGGAGCTTCCACCAACGATGCGTGTACAGAATCTTGACACACATGAGCGAACTCATAAAATCTTGCGAAAATATTATTCTTGCTCTCAAAGGGAAACCTTGCGGTTCCGTCCACAGAGCCTCAGCAAATATTTATTCCGAGTCTGAATTTTAGTCTGAATTCGTAAACTCCTAATTCGTTTCTTATTACAAAAAAAATATTCTACCTCGCAACTTCCGTCGCTTCTGTCTTTCGAAAGATAAAGACACGGGGCGGTGATGCAGTTTTACAGAGAAGGTAATGAAATCCTTTCAAGTAGAGCAGAAGCAAAAGGAAATTACTTTGTGGGGACTTTAGCTTTAATGAAAGAAGACTTAAAAGAATATAAGGTAATAATTTTTATCAGAGGCATCTGCGAGCTAGACAGGGAGAAAGGATATTGACCATCGAGACTTGAAGCTGCTCAAGTTGGACTCGAAAGGTTTTTAAGAATTTGCGATCTTTTTCTAAACTCAACCAAGCTTTATCGCAACCTAAAGCTTTCAAAGTTTCTGGTGTCTTGCAGCTATTGCCACTCAAAGAATGTCCAGCTCTCTATCTGTTGCTGGCAACTAAACCCCTCAACGCGAACAACGAACCCATGTGGCGCAGAGTTTTAATTAAGAGACTTCCGTGAGCTTTCGTTGAAGAGAAATTGTAATCATCTCGAATCTCGCCAACGAAAGGATTAAAAATGTTAAAAATGTTGTTTTTCCACAAACATGAAATCAACAAGTTTTATTTTGTTTGCGCGATTCAGCAAAACATGCACGGAGTTGGAACGAGGGCTCATTAAAAATTCAAGCTGTGCTCCGCCCGCCGTCGAAAGATTTTCTTTTCACGGGGAAAAGTCGTATTTTTTGCGACCACTCGCAGTTTTTGAAATAATTAAGAGAAACAGAATCACATCAGCATTCGCTTCTGTTGATTCAATTCAACGAAGCTTTTCTCGTCCTGAATTTCCGAAGCACATCACGACACCACGATTACTAATTAAGAGCGTTTTCAAATTTCCAGGACGACGTTCACCGCTTATCAGCTGGAGGAGTTGGAGAGGGCGTTCGAGCGAGCTCCCTATCCCGATGTGTTTGCCCGCGAGGAGCTGGCACTTAAACTTAATCTGAGTGAGTAGATTTTCCACTCGTTGGAGTGCAAAAGTAGTCAGCGAAATGCATGATAGCAATGATAGTTCTGCAATCATTTCGCGCTCCAGCAATAAATCAAAACTTTTTCATCTTTCCCTCGTTTAGGTGAATCGCGAGTTCAAGTTTGGTTCCAGGTGAGTCTGAATTCTCCGTCGCTTTCCCGCTCGTTAGCTAATTCAACCTTCAATTGACATTTCACCAGAATCGTCGCGCGAAATGGCGTAAACGAGAGCCGCCACGCAAAACTGGCTACATTAACACCAACAACAGTCCATCAACGCAAATCACCGGACAAGCGATTCACCCGGCACCAACGTTCACGACCTTCCAGCAGCCGACGACAGTGACGCCGCCCGGAGGAAGCGTCGACAGTTGGAACAGTTACCAGTCATACGATTTAAATCCGCATTACAACATCATCTCACCGGCGTCGAGTCCTTACGGCACATTTACCCATCAGTACGCCACCACGCCATACGACAATCAACTCTTCTCCGTGCCTGTGCGACATTACGACTACGACAGTCCGTCGAGAGTGACAAACGGAATCCTCGTTGACACTAACGATGGACATCACAAAAGCGACTATTCTACATCGATAGATGAAAGCGGAAATGATGGGTAGGTAAAGCAATTCGACTCGCGTTGTTTGATTCATCACCAAATGATTTTTCGACCGCAGTGTCAACGATTCGACAAAGTACATCGTCGACGATATGCACATGACTAATTTAGAGGAAAACAAGTTTGCGTCGCCAATCAATTGCCATATCGCTCATGTCGTTGATGATCAGGCCACTCATGTCTTAAAATCGTCGCCCAATCCTACGCTTTCCCAACTGACAACAGCAAACTGTCACATGGAGCTCGAAGACGGAAGCTCGTCCATCAAGAACGAGGAAGTCACGTCGAGCTTTGCCATGCCATTCATGCACTGAAGAAGAAAACTTCAGACCAGCTACTTGAAGCAACTTGTAAATTTTCTAAAGCCAAAGCAACGAAATCAAAGTCTTCCAAAGAATTATTAATTTCCTGTAGAAAAGTTTTTTAGTGTCTAAGTTCCCCGCGTTGCATTCCAATGTGCCTTACAAGAAGCTGAGATAGAACTGAGCTTTCGTCTCGTAAGCTTCGCTTTTATTTGAGTTAGTTCGAGATATTCAAAATGTAAATTGTTCGAAACTGAAAACGATTTGGTGCAATTAAAATGTAAATTCCTCGGTGAAATCTTTATGACTTCTTAGTTTATTATTATGGAGATTTAATGATAAGGCCGTTCCACTGATGTTTCTATTAGATTTTGTATCAGAAACTGAGAACTTTGTTAAGCTGAGTACGACAATAAATATTTTGATTAAAAGCTTGTTTCGTTGTCTTGATCTTGCAGCCTAAACGACGAACTTCTTCGTGCAGAATTCTTGGAGGTAATCTGGAAGGCTGTTCGTGGATTGGAAGCTTCGTTGTAAGTCAGGATTCATCTTCTTGCTTTGCCCGCGTCTCATGGTTTTTAATTGCAGTTTGCTGCTTCCAGCTGTCGACGTGTTGAAGCTTCTGTTCGGCTCGTCAAGCGGCTTTTCGTACTTTAGCTTAAATCTATCGAACTTGTCAAGCTTGTACATCAGTTGCGTTTGTACCAACGGGCGAGCTTGACGAGGCTTCGACGGTCCAGGAACAAGCAACCGTTTTATTTCGGGAGATTTCTTCTTAAACGAAAGTTTGTTTGCAGTTTCTTTGTACTGAAAAGCCTCAAGAAAGTTTTCCTTGTCATCATTCTCGATCGATCGAGTTTCTTCAGGTTGAACTTCTTCAGCGACGTTCGGTTTCTCGTAAACGACTCTATAGATTATGGTTTCATCGTTAACGCTGGTTTTATATTTTGGAGCTCTAGCTTTGCCTACCATCGAGGTATCGAGCTCCAACGTTTCGTTAGCGTCTTCTTCAGCTAAAGATTGCATAAACTTCTCGAATAAGTCGTTGGGAACCTTCAAGGTTCGTTTTTTCTTGACTTCCACATCTGATTCGATGTCAGCAACGATCGTTGGGATAAACGGTAGCAATTCTACAGTAGGTGCATCTTCCTTCTGCTGTACATTGGATGTATCTGTTCCCAGTGGCTCTGCAACTTGAGCAGATTGATTACAGAACAACTCCAGCGCCAGCCAAGCTTGCAGAGACACTGAAGTTACTGGAGCGTCTTGTTTCTTCAATTCTGTGTCAACAGAGATTGTCAGATTCTCTTCTTGATTCAACTCTTCTTGGAGCTTCTCATTCACATAATCCACGCTATTGAATCGAAGTATCGCAGTTCCCGATTTCATGATTGGTTTGTTGTAACGAAACGTGATCGTCTCCACAGTTTTCCAACCGCTTCCTTTGCCGAACTTCTCTGGGACTTTCATCTTCTCCCTGAACTGAAGATATTTCTCTTGTCGTTCCATTTTATCAGGAAATATTGATTGCACAACACGGATTTAATCAAAAAGTCTAATTTTGTCCTCGTGTTGTCAAACATTCGACGAGTTGGCAAAGTGACGTTCAGTCAGACGATTTGACATAAATCGAGTTGAAATGTGACTAGAAATAAGTTGAAGAAAGTTTCACGATGACGCTGACACCACAGAAAAGAAAGCCAAACATTGATCTGCCGCCAGGATTACCGAAAAAGCGTCGATCGCCATCGATTGACTCATCGACGACTCCTCAACCAGTTAAAGGAAACCTGAAGGAAGCTGACAGAATCAAAGCTATCGAACTTCAACTCAAGACGGCAATTGATCTATATGACAATTATAGATTTAACAAGGGCAACGTGTGGTCCACGAATGCTATTGACTTGTTCCATAGTTTTGTTACCCAACAAGCGAGAGTTGACTATCGATTTGTCGGCCAAAGCCTTGCGGCAATCACAAAAATCTATGTGCTTAGGCTGGACTCTCTCTATGGCGATGCCATCAGACTTGGATCATCCATAGGACGTCAAAGTAAATTGGTCAGATCGTCAGGATAAGTCCTAATAACTCTCATTCCAGATAAGGCCACGCGGGTACGAGAAGACAACGAGATCCTCAGGCCTTGCCATGAGCAAAAGCCTCTTAAGAAGATCCTTAAAAGAAAGACCAATATTGTTAAGAACGTGGCTGCTCTAAACTCAAGACTTCTCACGCATCCACAAGCTGATCCGTTCTTCGCTAAAATGAACTACTCGGTCAGCGACTTGAGCAGATCGAACAAGATGTTGCTTGAGGTTTATTCTAGCAGCTCTTTACTATCAACGAGAAGTCTTTGCTGGAACAAAGAAAACCAATATGAATTACCCTTAGCTTCAATTATAAGCTTCTCAGGTCCAAGAGCTTTCAGCGTTCGAAACTCAACTGTCAGAGTTTCACTGGCCGACTACAAACTAAGCCAAGAGACTTTGGATGTTACAGACCCGTAAGAAGTTTCGTTATATAACATGAAGGTATTTTTGTATTCGATTTATTTCCAGGATCGTTGGGATTTGTTCTGACGAAGATCAAATTTGGAACGCAAGCAAACGCTTCAAGCGAACTTTATCATTCGAGTCCGGTTACAACACGCAAACTTTCAGAAACTCATTCGAGTTCAATGACGAAAGCCAAGCTAATCGTTTGTCAACAAACGTCACGGTTGGTGATGCGTTTAAGGATTGCGCATCACCTCTCGAGCAACCAGAGAACGATCGCTCATGCATCGAGGACATGGAGCCGCAAGACCCTCAAACCTTCGAGTACTCTTTCCGAGCAGCTGATCTAGTTGCGAATTCATACTTTGGTCCGAGCCATTGGAAGTTCCTTAAACGGCCCAACAGAAATCGAGGAAGGATCGTCAAGCGTTACAAGAAACTGATCAAGATCATGACACTGAAAGAAGTAAAAGAATTTTGCAGCATTGATTTGCAACGAAAACTGTTCTCTAACCGAAGAGCACGAACTAGGCTGATCAAATCTGCAGGATGTACTCTACCCTATGACTACAAGGTATCGGAAAGCATCTATGAGGGATTTCTCAACTGTCGTCTCAACTGGAACGATCCAATTGTCCACGATTGTGAGATCGAGCGTCACGAAGATGTCAACGAACCCGTGGATGAAGACACTGATTATTGCAGTTCGCAGAGTCAAAATTGGTTGCCGCAGCCGAAAGCGTCCAATAAGCCAAGGATCAGCATGCGGAAGATGAGCATGTTATCTCAATCCATCATCGAAAGGGAATTTCAGAGAGGAAAACGTCAAGTAAAGTTCAGTGAAATCTACTCGAAAATGGATAAAATGTGTAAGAAAGCGACCGAGTCTTCAAGCTGCGCTCTAACATTCCTTGGACTTCTAACAGCAGCGTGTGAAGCTGCAATCAGCCTCGTACCGGGGCAGTCGATTAATGATTTCACAGTGCAAAATGTTGAATGACGACTAAGATGAAAATAAATTTAACGACAATTTAAAGTTTAAATCTTCAAATTCGACGAGTTCGTTTCGACCATTTCAGTTCGACCATTTTCGCGAGCCTTCAAATTCTCGATTGTGTTATTAAATTTGCTCTAAAACGGAGAAGGCACTCATGTGATTAAACAAGAATCGTCCATCGAAGTCAATTCAACGTGGACGAGTCGAATTCGAAACAATTAGAGCTGCCGTCGCATCAAAATTCCAGCAAAATTAAAAAATCAAAGTTGGGTGAAATCTTTCGTCACTCAAAAGTGTTTGATGATTTAAAATGTCCAGGAACACTTGTCCGCACCTTCAAGCCGTCGTACAAGTGAATCCAGCTGAGCTATGCATCCAGAAGAAGGTAAAGTCAGATCGCCGTCGTCGCATTCCATGGAAATTCCATGAAATGTGATTGCATCACAAAAAGTGAGCGCAACAACAACATAGACGTGGAAAAAATGTTTATCCACTTTGCACTTACTGACACACAAGAAGAAAATATGCACAATCATGTCGCAACGACGACTCAACCAGCGCTTTCAATTGCAGGGGAAATTGTGCACCAACTGCTCCGAGCCGGGACCAAATCTCTGGATCTGCTTGCAGAAGCAATGTCAGCACATTGGCTGCTCGGATAAGCACAACGACCACAGCACGTTTCATTTCGAGGTAGTGTCGTCAGCTCAGGTTTCTTTGTTTATCGTCGCTCACTTTGTTTCCTTTTAGTCAACTCGTCATTCTGTTCAAATGAACCTTTCGTCGCAGCGAGTTTGGTGTTATCTTTGTGAATGTGAAGTGTTCATTCATAACCAGACAAATCGATTCCATCAGCAGAGAGCGAATTCTTTGGACTCGAACGAAGGCCGTCGCATCTTCCAATATCATCAGGAGTTCTTTGATCGAAGCGCAGCAGGTGAAACAGCTTCGTTCAGCAGCAGCGACTACGACGAAGAAGAAATCGACTATCAAGGACAATTGAACGGATTAGTTGGGCTCAAGAACATTGCCAACACATGCTACATGAACTCGGCCCTGCAGGCGCTCAGCAACTCACCGCCGCTGACCGGATACTTCCTCGAATGTGGCAGCATCGTACAAATCAAGAACTCTAGGTCGAAGATAGGATTAGCCAAAAGTTACCTCCGCTTGATCAAGGAATTGTGGCTGAACAAGCGACGTGGCTACATTGTTCCTGACGAAATCATACGAGGCATAAGCACGATTCACCCGATGTTCCGAGGCTATCAGCAGCACGACACTCAAGAGTTCTTGCGATGTTTCATGGATCAGCTGCACGAAGAACTCAAGGAAGTTACGCCACCGCCGCCAGAGTTCCCAGCTCCTGATGACGATGCGAGAGAAGATTCGCCGTGCCCTTCGCCGTCGTCGCAATCGGAAGCTGAATACGAGACATGCGACAGCGGCGTATCCGAGCAATCAAGTCTGTCAGATGAAGTTGCAGCGACTACAAAGAGAATGCGCAAGATTTCTCGTTCACCAAGCCCGACGGCAAACCAAAGACACAACATCAATGCATCATCCTCGGCGTCGATTCCAACAATCGGAAGTAGCATCATGTCGAACCGTACTGGTTCTAGCAATAGTCTTACGTCTCAGTCAGGCAATCAGCCCAACAAAGACAACGCAACACCTCCAAAAGCTATTCAACGATCGATCATCAGCGACGTGTTCGATGGAAAGCTGCTTTCGTCTGTTCAGTGCCTCACATGCGACCGAGTGTCTACAAGAGAGGAAACCTTCCAAGACCTTTCGTTGCCCATTCCCGGTCGAGACCACCTAGCTGTTCTCCACCATCAACCGCAGACTCCACCGCCAATGCCAATGCAATCGACCACAGGAAACTGCACAGATATTGTTTATCAAAACCAGGACAACTGGCTCTGGTGGTTCTGGAACTGGTTCAGGTCGTTCTTCTGGGGACCAGCTGTCAATCTCCATGATTGCATGGGCGCCTTCTTCAGCGCCGACGAGTTGAAAGGCGACAACATGTACAGCTGTGAAAAATGCAATAAGCTTCGAAACGGCCTAAAGTTTTCACGGGTGCTCGCTCTACCGGAAATGCTGTGCGTTCATTTGAAAAGGTTCCGACACGATCTATCGTACAGCTCGAAGATTTCTAGCCCAGTGATTTTCCCACTCACTGGCTTGGACATGCGACAATATCTCCACAAGGATTGTAAATCAAAGGTGTCGACGTACGATCTTAGTGCCGTCATTTGTCACCACGGGACCGTCGGCAGCGGTCACTACATTTGCTATGCAAAGCATGCACCAAGCGACAAGTGGTTCGAGTACGACGATCAAACTGTTACTCAAGTGTCACCTGAAACCGTTCAAAACTGCGAGGCGTACGTTCTGTTTTACCAGAAAAGTAACCCGCAAATGTCTCACGTTCGAGCTCAAGCGCAGGAAATCATCAACTCTTATACACACGCTTATCCGTCATCATCAGACATCAAGTTCTTCGTGTCGAAGCAGTGGATTAACCGATTCAACACGTTCGCGGAGCCGGGGCCGATCGATAACTCATCGATTCTGTGTCAACATGGCAGCTTACTGCCCAACAAAGCAGCGAACGTCTTGGATCTCCTCGTGCCGGTCAGTCAAGCACTTTGGGATTTTATGTACGAGAAATTTGGCGGTGGGCCAGTTTGCAATCATCCGATCGAATGCGACACTTGCAAAACCAGAGCTGAAGACTTGGAGCGGCGGCAGAGCAACGAGCTGCAGATCTTCTCAGAGTTGAGAGACGAGTTTCAATATCAGGACAACTCGTCGATGCTCTTCGCGATTTCCATGAGTTGGTTCAGGAAATGGCAAGCGTTCGCTCGCTCTGAGTCGTCAGAAGATCCTGGCCCGATCAACAACATGTCAATTGCACTGCAGTCAGAATCACTTCCAATCAGGAATGTCCGGCAAGGCTCCGACTACGCTCAGATCAACCTGAAGCTTTGGAAATTCTTCTTCAATATTTATGGTGGCGGGCCAGAAATTATTCTTCGCGGTGCCAGTGAGTTATCAAAGTCTGAGCGGGAAGCTGACCTAGTGGACACGGCGGAAAACCTTTCGTTGGACGACGACGAACCAGAAGACGAAGCGATGATTATTGATCAACCTAAAGCAGCTGAAGTCGAGGTGAAGCCAACGATTGAGAAGGAAACAACATCGATTCTGAAGCCGGTGAAGACGGTTTCCTTTGAGGATCCAAATGATGCTGGCAGCGAGAGCGAAGTTGATGAGAATGGAAACCAAGAAGAGAAGACAACGACGAGAAGTTCGCATGCCGAGCGACATGTCGAAGTCAACGGAAACAAGAAGGCCAAGAAGACAACAAAGCCGATCGAAGTTGTTCGTGAGAAACGGAATCATCGAGCGACGGAGCAAGGAAACCTTTTCGGCGCAGAAGGTAAATTATCATTCGATTACCAATTAACAGGAAATAATTAATTTGAATTCTTTTAGGAACAATTCGCTACATTCCAGACGAGGAAGTCACCTCAAACGGCCCCCAATCGAAAGCCAACAGCCTGAAGCCGAAACGCAACGGCGTGGACTCGGACAGCGACGATGAGATCGCCAACTCGACAACGGAAGCTCGCGTCAACGGCCACCATCAACACCACCATCGTTCGGGCCGGAAGAAGTCCAAGTCCGGACGCGTGAAGCAGAACTAGGCGAACGTTACATTTAGCCAGCATTTCGTGGGACTCTTTATAAAAGTATGAAAGGCCATTAGCCTAAGTTCGGGGAAATATTTCTATCATGGACGAATTGTGAAGGAAGAGAACTTTTTCTTTATTTCGGTGTGTGGAAATAATCGATTATCGTTTTTGTGCAATTCAAATAAAAAACAAGAATTTCCTTTTACTCTCCAAGTTGTCGACGCTTTTCATTGAGTTTTCTACGTGCGAGATATTTCGAAATTATCAACAAGGGATTCGACATCCAAGGTCTTCTCCTACACCAATTGATCGGGAGTCATCTCTTCAATTAACGCAGACCAGTCGTCTTCGCCTCGTTTCTCTTGCAAGCGCTACAAATTTAAAGAGCTTTTAACTAAAACTAAGTGAGACTACGAAGCTTCGAGAAGTCAGAGAACAAATGAGTCGAGCACGTGGTTCAACACTTATTAAACTAATTCGTCAAGCTTAACAGCTGAGCTTTTAAAAGCTCTTAAAAGCTTCATCAAAAGGCACGGTTGCATTACCAAGAAGTTTCTGAAAGTTTCAACAGGAATCTTCCCAGATTGAACAATTCGAATTGATGACAAAACTTTCAAGTAGCTTTCGGTGATTTTTTCAGAGGCCAATCTTCATTTTCGTAACACCGAAACAAGTGTAGTGACGAAAATGTTGCGCACAATCCGAGTGAGGTCTGGCAAAGTGTGTCGAAGTCGATGCGAGGCCTCGCTGGCGTAGCTTTCCATATTCTCAGTCCTCAGTTGTGTTTCGATCTTCTCTCGGTAAAGACTTGAAAGCGAAAATCAGCTAATGGATTTTTTCATAGTAAATTAAAAGCGAAATTGCATGATGATAGCGGCTAATTTGTGACATTAAAGCGTGCCATTGAGTTTATCAATTCATAATTAGAACTGAGAGAAACATTTTTCGTTTGATTTGCGGTCGTTCTAAGGGTGAGTAGTGGCAAAACATTTTTTTCGCACTGCTCCATCTGATGTGGGGCAAACAGAAAATAAATATGGAAGAGGAAAACGTCTAATGCTCAGTGTGGAGTCAGAGTGTTGCCACCAATTAGTCATAGTCAGTTACGTGTCACTTCGGGCGCTTCGACTTCATTGATCGCGGTATCGCTATTTTTAACAAAACTCAACCACATGGTCAGACTGAGTTACAATCTTCGCTGTTTCCTCGTAGCGTTTTCTCCATTGTGACTCAGTGCGAAGAGGAAAATCAAACCTCGACAAGTCATCGCATTGCATAGTTTCCAAAAACAAAACGCACTACGTGCGCTTAGCCTCGTGTTCAACATGCACTCGCTTGTCGAAGGAAAATTCCCAAAATATCCGAGGGGGAATGTTGAGGATGAGTTTGCGAAGAGCGGTCAATGGCAGAGAGAGAAGAGGAAGAAGGGAAAGCATCAATCGGCTTTCGACTTGTCTCTCACGTACATTGTGGGCTCGTTTGATGGCGAAACCAGTTTGTGTCGGCCGATTCTTTCGAGAACATGATTAACGATTTTTGAAAATCTGAGAGTCTCGTTATGCAAATTCCTTCTTCCTCTTCGCTTCTTGCCTCGATGTCACTGAACCACTTCGTCATGAGATCACGATGAGTTGGCTACTCGAGCCTTGTCGAAACTGGCTCGAGCCGGTCCGGTCGAAGGCATTCAATCTGATTCTGGAAAGGCAGATTAGCACCATCGGTTTAATGAAATATCAAACATAGTCGAGCAATTTGGCACATGATAACAAGTGAGAGAGTGTGGGAGCGAACGATAAATCAGACTCAGGCGAGAACCTCGTGATTCGTACGCTTTGCGATTCGCGGGCTTCTCGATAAAACTTATCAGACTGACGAATAACTTCGCAGTAAGATTTATGGCTCCTTGGACGTCAGTTAGATGGTCGTTACACCCTCATCACAGCGACTGAGCCTTTAGCCCGCTTAGTCCCCCAGCCCGCTTAACAAACTTTCCAGGCCTCGCGCTTATTCAAATGTTTTATCAATTATTACCGCGATGTTTGGCTTGACAACGAAAACTCCTCGTAAAATATTCATCGGCTGACCTTGAGGCAAATCATCCGAATTGTCTGTCTCTCCCTCAATCAAACGCGTAAATTGCGTCATTGTGAGTGTGATTACGCCTCTCGTTTTACTGTTGATTTGCTCTCGCGACGCGAAATGTGTTTCAGTTGATTTATGCAAACATTGCTTTCGAAGTTTTGTCTCGGCTCAGAAGAAAAGTTCTTTGTCGTCTCGATTCCAGAAACTTGAAATTACTTTGCGAGGCTAATCAAGTCCCTGACAGTCGCTACATTATATCAGTTGACTCGAAGCACTCAATCATCTCTCTGGTCATTATTGCTATCGGTCGAAGACTCGATCACGAATCGGCAATTAAGTTGTCACAAATTTATTCTTTGTAACGGTAATCGACTGCCGTGTCTCACGTGATAATTGGGCGAACGCGGCTCATACTTCGACCTTCAGGGCATCCCTGAGAAAGGAGCGAAGTGCTAGCGCTTTTCGGCACATTTCGTTTCTCCTTTCAATCAATAACAATCATTCCGAGGCAATCGAGTTCAGAGCAGCGAGCTAAATTTCGTTGTTATTTTTCCGGTTGCTGTAGCGATCGAATTGCGTCTCGGTACTCGTTCGTAGCTTCAAGAGCACTCGGTGGCTGAATTGCCTTCACATAAATCCATCGACTGTCGTCGTCGCGGTCTTACGATGCTTTTAGTCGCTCGGTAAATCCAAAGTAAGTTACGACTAGTTCGGAGCAAACAACTAGAAAGAAGAAGCTTAGCGATTCCAGAAGAGTTTATTTTTTTAGGGCGCATGGCTGGATTATTCACGACATTTGAGCCTTCTGTTTACTGCAAGTTTTGAACAGCGATTCCCATGAATAAAGTTTGCGTGCGTTGACTTAATCTCACGTGCCGGTCGATTGAATCGCTATTAGTTATTCGAGTTGTTATTGACGTCGGCGTTAATTAAGCTGCAAAACTGTTGGTCGGATGTCGTTCTTTAGCGCTCGCTGTCTCTATGCATAAATGCAAGATAAGTAAGCAGTATTTGCCCGCCCTCGTGTCAGAATCTTTAATTAAATCTGCATTTCGCGCAAACAACACGAGATAACTTGTTTACATCATAAAGAAGTTCAATGCTAACAAACAAACTCAGCTGATTAGCTTCTGCGATGGTGAATCGATCACCTTGACACTGACGCTCTCTTTGTCGCAAGCTTCTCCACGTGACAACGTCCCTCCCGCAGACGCTGAACAGTTTGCAATCCAATTAGGCGAGCAATTTTTCTGCGCCATCGAGTAGAACAGAAATTTATAGAAGGTTGGCTGTCACGTGCCTCCTGCAAACGCAAAATATAATAATCCCCATCGAGCCTCCTCCCACAAGCTTGGCTGTAACACGGAAGGGGGGAAGAGGCAAACACATTTTCTCTTCTACGACGTAATGATACGAGAGATTATCGGAGTCTCTGGGGCCGTCAGAGGGATTGATCGACAACGGCAAACGAAACTAATGAGCGAAAAACGTTGACACCATAGAAATGCGGCTCGACGCTCTGGCGTGCTTGTAACTGATTGTTTAATCGTTCCAATTCGTTTCTCATTTTCCTCCTTTTCCTTTATTCGAAATGTCTAAATTTATCTCGCTCGGAATTTCACTTGAAAGTAAAAGCTTCGATCGCTGTTTATGACTTCGACCGTTCTGTTTATATTTTTATCAGAACGCGCAAGTAAGGTCGACAGGCGAGCTGTTTTTCATTACAAGACACGGGCAAAGCGTCCGAGAGGTTTTAAAAATAAAAGTCGACAATTGGGTCGACGAGACGCGGAAACCTTTGATTAGCTTGGAAGGTTGACAGAACGAGACAATTAGAAGAGCCAAGCTTTCGGTCCAGAGCGAGAAACTATCTTCCGCAATTAAACTGTTTGCCGATAGCGCTCGCTATCTCCGGCTGATACTTTTAGTTCAGGGCGTGTGCAAACCTTGGGATAATTAAGAATTTCCATATCTTATCAGTTCTCGTGTAAGAATGTATCACCAAGTCGCGAGTGTGTCGACATCGAAGGCGACGCAATGTCAGTTAATTGAATTAAAAACAAAACGATTGCTTGGCAAACCGAGCGAGGGCTCGACATAGAAATACGCACATCGTGTGAGCACACGGGAAAGGCCACTGAACCAGAACCCGAGCGAGCGCTCTTCAGTACGAAGGGGCAAACATGCCAGAAACTTCCTTCCTTGAAGGTTGTCCTCTTTCTGGGTGGCAGCTGCGCAATGGCCAGAGTCGTTTACGTGCCATTCCACATCGACGGTTCGTCAGTCGTAGAAAAAATCTCCTTTCTCATGTTTCGGAGGGCAACAAGTGCTGATTAGACAAATTCAGATTCTTCGCGAAAGTGATGAATCTTCCTGGATGAATTGAGTTGTTTTCGCTGACGTACTTGCACGCTTACAAGCCGCAAACAAAAATACGATGTTGTGGAAGACGATGGAAAGTTTTAAAATTATTGTTTTTATGGGTCGACTCGGCACTGATTCGAAATCTTGTTGTGCGCTTTACAAGGGCTCGAATGATGTGCTGACCCCAATTGCATGTTTTTTTCAAAATGTTTATCAGCGAATTCGTCATCTCTCGGATTGATCCGGTGGAAGCTAGACCAGCCTCGACTTGAACTCCCGACTAAACCCGACAATGTAGCTTCTCAAGCAAAGTCTTTATCTCTAATCGATTTTCTATCTTTGTCCTTCTAGATATGATGCCGTGGATGATGCCGTATTTACGTTTCGTTGATGACTCGCTGAAGTCTTCGTTCCAGGAGTCGCTCAGTTTGATGAGAAAGAATCGCCTCTTCTGTGATGTCATTTTAACAGTAAGTTTGTCAATTAGTCGAGCAGCGAAGGAAAATGAATGCAAGCTGTCAGTGATTCTGTTGACATCTTGTGCACTCCTACGCTCTTTGTCTTGCCAGCATTCGAAATAGAGTCGGGGGCCTCGTCTCGAGGCTCGACTCTCAAGCGTAGGACGATAATAAAAATTTTCTTCTCTTCTTTCCTCGAAGGTTGAAAACACAGAAATTCATGCTCATCGAAATGTTTTGGCCTGCGTTTCCCCTTATTTGATGGAGCTTTTCAGCGCTGAACAGGTGCGTGGGCGATTAAGAGATATTGCAAAGCAAGGAAAATAATTGTTTCCACTTTTAGAACGTCTGCAATGATGGCAACATTCCAAGCTATCGACTAAACGGATACATAACGAAGGCCGGCTTAAACATTCTCGTTGATTACGCGTACACAGCGCAACTTGAGGTTCCTGATGACATGGTAAGCTTAATATCATAAGAAGACTTTTCATTACGTCTAACTCTTGTCGTCTTCAATCAGATTAAAGACATTTATCTCGCTGCTTGGCAATTGAGAATGGAACGTGTCGTGAAAGAATGCGCCGCTCATCTAGTCTCAGACTTGTCTAACGACACGTGCATCGAGACTCGTTCGCTTCCTGGAATCAACCGCAACAAGAACTTTGTTTCCAAGGTTGACAAATTCATTGCCGATCATGTAAGTAGCTCACACCTTGCACGTCCATCAGCGAAGTCATTGAAACTTCTTTTTCCTTCACGCAGTTCCCAGAGCTTTCTCAAACAGCCAGCTTCCTTCAGCTTCCATCCATCCAGATCGAAGTGCTCCACCAGACGAAGCAAGAGATGGCATTGGTCGCTGAGGATTCGCTGAGTCGGCTGGTCCTGGACTGGATTCGAAGAGATATTCACGAAAACTCTGGATCGGTAACTTGAAATTGCGCATGACGCAATCCATGGGTGAACAGTTGGGAACACGACAAATGTTCTTTTATTTGTAGATCGCTTCATTATCTGAGCGTTCACACATGTTGTTCCTTGGCTTGGACAATTCCTTGCAAGATGCAACAGATCTCGTTGGAGACAAGGCCAATTCTGACATGGTCAAAGATTACAAGAAGCTGGCTCTGAAAAACCCCAGCGGTAATCCGAAGTCGAGACGCAAGCACATCGCTCAGCCCGAACGTCCACGCATTCTGATCTACTCGCGTGACATCAGCGATCGAAGCTACGATGAAGAGAATCGAGCTGATGCTGACTGGAACTTGATTGCTTCAACGAAAGTCTTTGAGCACACTTTCATCTCGTTGGTGACGTTGAACGGAGCCTTGTGCCGCGTGTCAATTCAGCTGAAGCTCAACCAATCAGTTCCAGTGACAGAGACGCTCTCGTCGGGTATGACAACACCGTCGCCCATCGCTCCCGAGATGTTCATGCTCGATGGAAGATCAGCGCTTGACTTTGTTGCTATCAACGAGCAGATTTCGCAATTAGAGCAACCAGAACTGTTCTGTGAAGTTGCCACGATGTCAGAGAGCAAATGCGGCTTGGGCGTCGCGGAGCTCGGTGGCAAATTGATTGTCGTCGGAGGCTACGGAAGAGCTGAATGTCTCAGATCTGTTGAGTCATATTGCCCGACGACCAACACATGGAACGAAGAATTGAGCCTAAGCGAAGCTCGCGGTCGAGTTCAAATTGCCGTCATCAACGGAACCGTCTACGCTGTCGGAGGCTGCAATGGCACGACTGAACTTGACACCGTTGAATGTCTCACATTGGGAACTCAAAATGAGAACGAAGCGAAACCCAAGAAGTGGAAGAAGTGCTCAAGGCTCCCGTTCTCCCGCTCGAATGCCGGAGTTTGTGCTCTCAATGGAAAAATCTATTGCATCGGCGGCTGGAATGGCCAAGCTGGAATCAAGCAATGCGACGTTTACTGTCCAGAAACTGACAAATGGTCATCAATCGCTCCATTGAATGCTGGACGTTGTCAAGCTGGAGTCTTCGCCTTCAACAACAAGATTTGGGTCGTCGGAGGCTCCGACGCCTGGAATTGTCTCGGAACCGTCGAGACTTATGACCCAGAAGCTGATCAGTGGACTTTCTCAGCCCCGCTGTTGACTGCTCGACGTGGATGCGGCCTCGCTGAGTTGAACGGTCGCTTGTATTGCGTTGGCGGCTCCGATGGAAACCAGTCATTGAAATCGACAGAATATTTCGATGAAGCAACTCATTCTTGGATCCTCGGCCCGTCGCTGTCAACAGCGCGCTCGATCGTGTCGGTCGTCGTCGTTCAAGATCGGCTTTATGCGATCGGAGGCTTTTCTGGCAAAAAGTTCCTCAATACAATCGAATATTACGATGCAGATGCCAACGAATGGACAAAGTTCGCTAAGCTGCAGCAGCCAACAATCGATACAAACGGCGAGAACAGCGAAGATGAATTTTACACAAACGGCAATGGAATCGCGCCGACATCAAACGGAGTAGAGACAAACAAGACCGAATCGCCGGCTATTGCCGAGAAAGACAAGATCAGCGAGGATGAATCGGAAGCAATCATCATGCCGACGACCGTTTGTTAAGCGGTTCAGCCCCATCACGAGAGCATTTTTAAAGTTAATTATACTTTCGCCGTAAGAAAGTTCCCGAGGGAACGTAAGTTTAAGAATTAATTTTATACACTTTCAAAATGAAACCAATTGTCCATGCGCTGGGTTAACTTCTTTACAGTTGAGACGATTTATCAGAGAAATTCCTTTTACAAATGAGAGAAGAACTTTAATGATCACGAGAAACTTTCTATAGAAATTAAATACGTAAAGATAAGGAGAATCGGTCGGAGCGCCTATGGCACTGTTGTGTTTAAGCAGCGCCGTGTCCTTCAGACCTAAATTTAATGGAAAATTCTCATCGGTCCATCTGAGGGCGACAGATGATGAAGACTAAGCAAACTTTCGCTGACCAGAGCCACACACAGGAAACCAACAAACCCAAGGAATTTCTTTTCTTTTACTAAACTACTTACGATGATTATACAATGCAAGAGAACATGAGAAATGTCAAACATTTTCCAATTAGATTTGATAAGCAGTGATAAGATTTTAAAACAAGTTGAAGAGATGTACGCAGCAAACCTTGGCAAGCGATAAAATTGTTAAAATAGTTCGTGTGTTTAACTAGCGCACGTCGTTCGATGCTTGATCGAAGACCAATTTTTCCTGCGTTGACGAGACAAATTGACGTTTGGCGAAGGCTTTTTGATCTAATCAAAATTTATTGAATGTTGAGCACGTGATTAAGAGATATTTTATCGGACGGATGAAGCTTGATTATCTTATTTTTTTGCGATTAAGCTCTAGACATAAAAGCTTAAATGGACTAAAGGATAACATGGCTCTAAGCTTGCTTGAACCTAATCTTTTCTCGAGCCGTGCATGTGAAGGGGTTTGCCTCAGCTAGAGGGAGATTCTGAGTGAGATTGACGGACAAACCCCTTGCTGAAGTGACTTCTCTTTGTCGTCTGGTAATGCAGCTAAAGCAACACAAGATTGACAAGTTGTCGATGATGAGAATGTAGAGGTGAAGAGAAACACTTTCCCTTCTTTAATTTCATTAAACAAGTTTTTATTGTGAAAAAGTTTTTCTTTGAGTAATTAGCTAGAGTTAAGGAGATCTTTAAAGACATTAAAATGATATGGAAAAGAATGGAGGAAGTGTATGAACCGGAGGAATGAAAACCAATTATCTGAGGCCGTCAAAAAAATCAGACGAATAAACAAGAAACAACAAAAACTCAACAATCTTTGATTATTCTTTTGCAGAGTAGGAAGAAGTTTCTGACGGTCTTGAGTGCTTTCTGGTTCGAACCAAAAGCTTAGAAGTCTTGCGAGAACATTTGCTCTTTGAAGTGAAAAGCTCCGTCGTCGTCCTTGACGATTTCCTCAAAGTTCTGCTGATTCAGAGTTGAGATCGAGCGACGATCTTCGCTTATCGACGTGATTGAAGTGCCAGTCAACGACCTTCTGTTCTGGTTGCTGTTGGTGAACGTGATCTCGTCGATGTCATCGTCCATGAAGCTTAAGTCGCCATCGTAGTCTGAAAGATTCGTGACTGATGGGAGAACAGAGAAATCGTTCAGGAAAGTGCGACCAAGAAACAAAAGCACGTGCAATGTGTTAGCACATCAAGTAACAAAAAGATATTTTGAAAAATTAGAATTTTTATTTCAAGAATGATTTCGTAAAAAAATGTTAAATTCATCATGTCGTGTTGTCATCGTAAAAAATATCATCATGTTCATGTGGTTTCGAGGCAAGGAAAGTTTACTGGTTTGTCATTGCCTTGTCGGTTTCAGAGTTAGTGGAATGAGATGGTGCTAAGGGGGAAAAGTGCTAACTTAAATATCATTTCATCAGTCTCCAGTTGCTTGGTTTCATTAAAGTCTGGTGATCTCAACTATCTCGAAGTCTTCCTCCTCCAGGTCGTTTTGATTCACCTCCGATGCGATTGAGTTTATTGACGTCGCCATTGACGTCGTGGTGTTAAGACTGTTCATGCTCTTGAATTTTCTTATCAGCGACGCGCTCGAGACTAGTGTTTGATAAAAATGAAAACGGTTTTAAATAAAATAAAGATTGCATGCTTGTGAAGGAGAGTAATTTGCAAGGAAATGAGTAAACGAACGAAACGTAAACGAGCTAATAAACATAAATAAAGATTGATCAATAAACAGCGAAAGCGCAGAGCTGGAGCTTCGAGATATTCCCTCGAGACGTTGCGCAAGCTCGATGGAAATCATTCGAGTCCTAGCCCTGGTCAAGCGTGAATCATAATGAATGATTCATAGTGGAAACCAGAGCTGGCATTTGTCTCAACAACGCTCCAGTCATTCGTCATCTTACCTGTGTTATAATTACTAATTGTGTCGCCTTGATTCTCATCGAGCGCTTCGACATCGTTGCCGTTTTCCTCGTTCCGCGATATCACAAATTCTGTCACGTTCTTCTCCGAGTCGGTGAAGCAAGCGGTTCGCAGGCCGAGCTTCTTCTCTATCGTCGGCTCGACGAAGATTCCCATCTCGCTCTTTGGCAGCTCGTTTTCGCCGGCTGGCGGTGGCAAATCCATTCGCTTCGCTTTCAATTCAACAAGCGATGCTTCTAAGCTCTTAATCACGTAATTGTCAGAATATCCAAAGTTTTTATGGAGTTTGTACTGCAAATGGTAACCGATTGAAGAGAAAGTAAATCGATTGACCCGAATCTCACCTGAAGGTAATCGGTGATGACGTCCATGTCTTTCGACTTGAGCAGCTTAGCCGCGTGCAGCTTCAAAATTGTGTAAGCCATGGCAGTCACGACCCGCTCACCTTCCAGCAGAAAAATATCCCAAACGCGCAAACATAAACTGAACGGAATCTATAACGAGACGTAAATTGATTCGTACTTGATCTGCGGGTATGACGTGGAAATCACTCACTCGCTCTACGAAAATAACGAAAAACCATTTCAGCGAGTAAAGGACGGCGTCGAGGTTCTGCTTATCGAAGTGCTTCTTCAGCTTTGGCAAGAACTTTGTAAGGATTTTATCGTGGTGGGCGAGAAACCGCATCAGCTTGGGAAACCCAACGATATAGAGGCCGTGCATGGCAAACTGTAACGTCAAGTTAATGATTAGTAATGGAAGAGGCGGATTTCGTTATCTCGCTTACCCTGGGATCGAGCATGAGAGTGTTGAGAGCCCAAAACGTTTCCTCCTCGCCCAGATACATCAGAAGAACTCCGGCGACCGACGACATGCCTTGACAGTAGCCCAGCTCGCTGTTGTAGCAGCTGTAAGCGGCCAAGACGTTGAAGAGCTGTTGTTGCTTTGTGCTGTAGCGCTCGCGAAAGTAATCGTGATCTCTAAAACATCTAAAGCGGAACTGAAACTCATCAATTCGGTTCACAGCACAATTTTCACAAGTTTTCACCTGTTTATGTCATTGTCAATTTGCCTGATGTCTGTTGAGTAGTTGTGAGCTAGGTTGAGCATTCGATTGTACACATCGGGGTTCTCCTTGATGCTCTTGTCGACATCCAGGAGCTTCTGCCATATTGCGCCGCGTAATTTATCCGGAACTCCTTTGTAAATTCGTCGCTGAAGTTTCTCTCGATTTAGACTCGAAAACTTTTCGTAATTCTTCAGCATCTTGAGCCATTTCTGAGCTCGCTGAACTTCAACTTCCTTCTCTCTCTTCTCGTTCTCATCGAACTCTTTCGACAACGTCTGTGTGTGGATGAATCCATATCTGCAAGAGATGACAAGATTGTCAACTGGGGACAAGTTGCGGAAGTGAAATGGCTCACCTGTCAATCTTGTAGTAAAGCCCGAAGTCTGGATCCTCCTGTGAACATTAGGGCACTCGGTCAGTTGCCGAGCTATCAGCTTCAAAGCTACACGCTCACCCATTGATTAATCTGGTTCTCCAAATTCCTGCCGAGTTTATATTTTCTCACAATTCCATGTCGTTCTTGTTTCGCCCGCTCCAGCTCATCCTCGAGAGTTTCATTCATGACGACTCCAGTGCGCGATCTTCTAACTTGGAATTGAATACATTTCTATGATAAGATTACAAAAGCTACGGGAACTGGGAAATATTTGCGGAGAACTGCTGCAGTAGAGAAATAACCGAAGGGTAAAACTGCGGCAGCCTGGGGTCAGTACGGCAACAATATCACGTTATTTTGACCTTCTGTTGGAACATCTTTCAACAACTGTTCATCTACGTGGATTCGTTTACTGTAGGCTCGCTTTCCACGCCGTCATCACTGGCAGACGAACCCCAAAAATTCGTTACTGGCGCGAAAAAAAAGTTATCACGAATCAGGAAAATTTTATTTAATAAAATGAGAGTTTGCATGCTCTGTACATGTGAGGACGATGAGGAATTGCTGTTTGGCCAGATGCTCACCGTGGAGGATGTAACAATCCATTACTTCTGCTTGGTAAGTTTCCGTTTCCGGTATTTTCGATCTTCTAATAAAATATTTTTAGCTCTTCGCGCCTGCTTTGTATCAAAGGGGAAAAGACGACGAAGGAATCCGTGGTTTTCTGCTCGAGGATATAAGGAACGAGTGCCGACGCGTAAGCAAACTGTGGTGCGTCTACTGCAGTCAGAAGAATGCTAATCTGGGCTGTTGCTGCCACCGTTGTGAGAAATCCTATCACCTTGACTGTGGACGGAAGAACGGCGTTTCATTTGAGTTTGTCAATCCATTCCCAACCTTTTGCATTACCCACAAGCAGAAACAGCGAAAGAGAACACCGAAACGCGATGACAACTGCGGCATTTGCTTCGAGAAGATCCGCACGAAAGGAACAGTTAAAGATAAATTTATATTAATGCCGTGCTGTAAGAACTCTTGGTTTCATCACAATTGCCTTCAAAAGTTCGCCAACACTGCTGGAAGTTTCTTCAAGTGTCCAATGTGCAACGACAAAGATCGTTGTCTTGAATTGCTGCCGAAAATGGGAATATTTTTGCAAGAGAAAGATGCCGATTGGGAGTTAGACGACGACGCACTAATCGATCTTGTAGAAGCAGATGATAAGCACTGCGAAGCTATCGATTGCAAGTCTCCAAGTCTTCATCATTACGGAGAATTTCCTTGGCTCTGGAAAGTGTGTACGACGTGTGGATTTTCTGCGGTTCACATTGAGTGTCTGCCCGACAAATCCTCAGAGTTTGTTTGCCAGTCTTGCACTGTTGTTCTCAGTAAGCCTCAGTTCACCGAGCCTGCAACACCTACAAGGTTGGAAGCAAGCTCATCGCCAGCCTCGAAGAGCTCTTCCGAGTCAGAAATTGACAGTCCAATCAAATTACCTCGCAGAAAGATCAGCCATCGACTCATGTCGCCTGCGTCTGACGATGATGTTGAAAGTCCAGTCAAATTACCTCACAGAAAGATCAGCCATCGACTCATGTCGCCTGCGTCTGACGATGATGTTGAAAGTCCAGTCAAATTACCTCGCAGAAAGGCCAGACATCGATTCATGTCGCCTGCGTCTGACGATGATGTTGAAAGTCCAGTCAAATTACCTCGCAGAAAGGCCAGACATCGATTCATGTCGCCTGCTTCTGACGATCCAGAAAGTCCAGTCAAATTTATCAAACAAAAGCGTAAGCAGAGACTGCAGTCGCCCAGTGATGAGAATCGAATCAAAACTCCACGAAGGAAACGTCCACGAAGATTACAAATTTGAAGATTGCTTTATCTTTGACATCGAAAATTTATTCCTGAATGTCAATCATTCTAATAGTAAAGTACACGCTGAATAATTTGAATAAAAGTTTTCAGTCGCCACAAATCTGAAGGTTTTCCTCCAAGCCTACACTTGCGATGAAGCGCTTCCAGTCGATCAAGCTTCCCTCGTCAGTCTCGTAGTTGAATTGATTCTTCTGGAAACATTCGTTTAATTAATTGCCTTATCTATTTTTATAAAACTTACCTTCGGGTTTACAGGTGGCACCGGCGGAGCTTTGCAAGATTTTAGGTCGATGAAGCTGAAGAAATCTTTAACGTCAATTTCATTGCTCTCGTTGCGATTCAAAACCTCAAACATTTGGCGAACGATTGCTTTGTCAATCGGTATGCGACAGCCTCTGATGATTGTCAGAATCTTTTGGTCGCTGAGGAAGTTCACTTCATCCGGTGACAAGTGTTGGATAAACTCTTTCGTTCTGTCCAAGTCGTCCCACAAATCTCTGTAGATCTCGCCTTGTACAATCGAGCGAACCTCCTCACGGTGAACACGAGGCGACTCCTTCGTTTCAACGGCAAAGTGTCGGCATAACGTCACAATCTCATGTTCGACAATCGAATCACCGAGCAGATCCTTCAGCATGTTCTTGAAGTCTTCATAGCAAATGAACTCCGTGGGCTCGCTCACTTTCACCTTCATCATGTAACGAGATATGAACTCTTTGTACATTGGTCGAAGCTTCTCTCGGACTTTTGTCAAGATGATAGTCGGATGGGACATCGGATACTGTTGAATGATTAAGTGGAATTTCAAGATTCAGTTTATGTTTGGCTCTTACCATCTCTTTGTGATCCTCCATGAACTTCAGAGCGAATAAATCGGCCGAAATAATTTTGAAGCAGAAATCACGCAAGACCACAGTCGCGCCCAAGTAGAAGTCTTGGCTGCGATAGGCGACAGGTCGCTCGCTGGTGTATTTGCATTGTCCAGGAAGATAGAATTTAGATTTTCCGAAAAATTCCCCCGCAACGAAACCAAAGTTACGACATGGCAGCTCGAAGACAGAAATCATGTCGTCGGCGAGATGGTAGCTGATGTTAAAAAGCCGTGAGTTGTTTTCGCGAATGTTGGAGATCATTTTGGCGCCGAAGCGTAAGATCAATCTGAAACAAAGAACACGTCAGAAAAGTTCCAAGTAGTTCGTTCTTTCCTACTTGTCAAAGCACAAGAACTTCCTGAAGTCAATTTTTGGTGCTTTCGGCTCAATTCCAATGCAGTTCCCCTCAGAATCCTCATACGAGCCCCAACCGTTGAACGGTGGCATAGGCTTGCGATCAACGAACTGACTCGCGACTTTATGAGAGTTGACTGGAATCTGAATTGGCTCAAACTCTTCGACGCCAAACTTCTGTCGATAAAACTCCTGAGTCTTCCCATCGCAGCTTGTGAGCACAACCTCACGTCCAAACACATTAAGAATCCTTCCGATCCCCAAATCTTTCTCATTGTAATAATTTTGTGAGTCGTTACCGACTTTCGTTTCAAGACGATCACGCAAGTAACGACCTTTCATCATATCGCGGCCGAGAACATTGAGGACCGAAAAGTTTCCTTCGCCAACGTCGCGAATTTTACAGGCAAACTGAAACAGAAAAACTGTCAATCACTTCATTCCGTTTCCTATGAACTCACCCTCGGAAGCTTTCCACGCTTTAGAAACATTCCGTTCGACTGTCGTCCACAGTTAACTGGCAGTTTCTCTTTAATTTCAAAAGTGTCGTCGGCGAGATGATAAAGAACGTCTAGCACTCGGACGTCTCCATTCTCGGACAGCGTGTCATCCCAATAACCAGAGAAGCGGAGAACCTTTCGATCGTTTTCCAGAAACTGTGCGAAGCGAAAGTCTTTCGGGAAAGGATGCTTTGGCACCATTGCTTCCTTCTCGCGACGACGAATCTCGGTCGTTGGATCGACCGGAATCTCTACCGAACTTGGCACCGCTATTCCGAGTCGTTGCAAGAACTTCCTTGTGAAAACATCGCAGTCAGTTATGTGATAGACTCGATCAAGCAACGTGATGGTCTGATCAACATTTAGGTCGAGAAGCGATACGTGTTCGTAGCTGAAAGGTGCTGGCTTGTGCAGCCTTTGACGCGAGACGAGACAGCCTTTGATGATTCCCGAGTCGCTTCGCGGTTCCGTGATTTGAATCGTGTCGTCCTCGAGGAAGTAAATCAGTTTGATTTTCCTGATCTGATAAGGAATCTTCGATTCTGTCAACGTCTCCTTGAAGTAGCCAAAGAATCGCAGCATCTGTTTCTCGTAGACCCGCCATGAGGGAACCAAAGCGCTGCGTGTCGAACGGGGATGAAGAGACGGCTCTGATTTGACCGCGTACATCGGCGCGCCTCCGATCGCTGGTCGGTTGGCCTGGCAATGAAAATGAAGTCAAAATATTTTACCTCTGCATTAGCATTTACCTCTGCAAGTAGCGGAACATTGTTAACGAACTCGAACTGATGAGACTTGTGGAAGTTCTTGCGATGGAATTGCGTGGGATAATCGCCGAGTGCCAGCGTCAACGACAGAGGAGTGCAGCGGAACATTTTTGTGGCGAGAAAAGCTTGTAACGATCCAACAACTTTTCAAACGACTGCCAAGGTTACCGAGAAAATCATATGCTCGACGTTTTGTTTATAAACATAAATGATTTTGTTTCGCAAGATGAATAATTATTTGAAAAGTGTCAAAGGCTTAGTGAAAGCTTCTGAGAGACCCGTGTGTGTCGTCATTGGCAACGAGTCTGTCGACCTGGACTCGGCCGTTAGTTCGATTGCTCTTGCGTTTCATCTGAATAACGTCGATGGAAATTCGCTTGCGGTTCCACAGTCAAAACACTTTCTGTTTGTTCCGACAATAAATGCAACTAGAGAAGAACTTCCTCTCAAGACTGAAGTTACGTACTGGCTACGAAAACATGACATAGAGTTGGACAACTTGCTCTGTCTTGATGAAATTGAGTTGCACAGCGATGTTGAAAGCTTTGTGCTAGTCGATCATCACGTTTCAGATCTACGAGACAAAGTTATTGCAGTGCTCGACCATCGTCCGTTTGATAATATCGCCAACCTCAGCAGCGACTGCCGCATGGACATACAAGACGTCGGCTCTTGTGCGACTTTAGTTTGTAGTACAATTAAGAGGGATGTGAGCACACCAGACAACTATAGAGAGATTTTCAAGCTTCTTTATGGGCCAATCGTACTTGACACCATAAACTTTAGCAAGGAAGCCGACAAAGTTCGCCCGCTTGACATCGAGATGGGAGAGTTTATTGAGGACTTGCTAGGAGTTGAAGATGTCGTGGAAACTCGACGGGTGCTTTACGATGAACTCGTTAAAGAACGAGCCAACGTCTGCTCGCTGAACTCCCTCCAGCTGCTCTCGAAGGATCTCAAGATAATTTCCAGTGAAGATGGGAAAGTCAAAGTTGCCATTCCTGGTGTGGACGTGTTTGAATACATCAAGATGGAAAATGCTGCTGTTAACGTTGAACTGTTTGCGAAACGGAACAACATTGACGTCGTCGTTTTGATGGGAATGCGACCGAAAGGCGACTCGATTGAAAGATTTTTAGGAGTCATCAACATCAAGAATGAAGCGTTGTTCGATGACGTGAGTAGCAACGTGATGTAACATTTCTGAATGTAAAACTTTTCTCGTTGCAGGTTGTCAAAGCTGTGATGTCAATGAAAACTCCTGATTTGCTTCTTGAACGTCAACAGGCTGACTTCATGTGCGGACAATTCTTCAACCAGAAAAACGTGAAAGCAAGTCGAAAGCAAATCCTGCCGGTGATCAAACAAATGTTGAATAATTATTGATCGACGATCGTCTTAGATTAATTCGCTGATCTGTTTGTTGATCTTTTGAAAAGCGACAACAGCCATTACAATTTCGTAGCAAAGCGTTGAATAAAGGACGATGACCTGAAATGAAATTCGAGGTGTTGATTAGTGTTTTGTTAATCTGATGCAGTGTTGTAATCCTTCTCGACGTGATATCGTTGACCTTCACTTAGCCAAAACTTGACAGACGCTCCAGACTTCAGACAAAATCACTTGGAAGGCCAATGACCCTTAATTGAATAATAAAGTTCATTCACCGCGTTCAAGTTAATCCGATCAAACTGGATGATGTTGCAGATTGAGATCGGCACGGTTGGCTGTTGCATGACTTGTAACGAAAACATATTCACGGCTTCAGTTAGTCGCGGATTGTCATCTTGCGAAATGTGGTGAATCAGCCCAGCGATTCTTGCTCCCAATCTCACGATGGAAAAGCTCACGACGAAGAAAGCGATCAGAAAAACATTAACGAGCAGGAATTGTGAGACGGATGCGAGCGCGTTGTCTGCTAAATTGTTTTGGAGTAACAATTTATTCAATCCCAAGACGAACCGAATTAGTTCCCCGAAGAAACAAACGACATCCATTAGCATGAACAGCCCAGAGAGATCGTAAGCTAGGCCTTGTAATCTCCACACTCCATGATAAACTTCACGCAGAGCTTTCACTGCTGTGTAATTCTCTGAGCGAATTGTTGCCTTTGCACGTGAGATTTCATTCACGAGCAGAAAGCCACGCGTCACTTCATCGCATTGCATTCCTTCGAGACATTGACTGATAACGTTTAATCGCACCGCGATGATGGAATAAAGAAACAGAAACTTCATCGCGTTTGTTTGAAGCAACAACGGCCACGTGATGAAGTGCAAGATCGGTTCGATGACGGATGGCGAATCAAATCCGATTGTGATAGATTCAGACATTGAGAAATAGAGCGAACCAGCGATGAAAATCGACCAAACTACAACGAATTTTCTCTGCATTTTCACGTTTTCCTCCTGCAGTTGGTTCTTCATGTAGATAGAATTTCTGACTTTCGCGTCAATTTCTTCAAGCACTTGAAAGAATTCAGCTTGGCGTTTTAAGTTCCGCCACGCGACCAGTTGGCCTATCAAGGTCGAGGATATGTTTAAGGCAAACAAGCCAGTTGACACAAGTTCGCTTGTGTCCGAAAGAACTTTCAATACAATCAGCAGAACGATGAGAATAATTTGTGCAATGCTCGCCACATCTGTCACGTCGCGCTTCCCGCTCGGCAAGAATCCAGAAAACTCAAAAATTCGCAGGAACTTTTGATTTTCCATTGAGAACTTGAACTTGTCCTTAAGCATTCTCTATTGTAACTGCCGACCAAAGTCCGCGCGAACGATTTTTAATCTCAAGGGAAATGACTGAAAAACTGTAATCTAAACGAGTGATTAGAGGAAAGTGGCAGAAGTCGCTCTATAAATATTTTCTTATCGATTAATCCCAGTATTGTTACACAATGAACTTTATCACAACTAGAGATTACTTCTGCTTCCGCCAAGATTGTTGGTGTAGAACGAGTCCCAGACTTCCATTCGTTGTACTTCTGGAAGCTCTCCGACGCTACTGCCGACTGCTCGAATGTTGTAGCCAAAGAGCGGGGCTCTGCCTTGCTCGCCTGTCGATGGAGTCCAGCCTTGAATTCCAGGATTTCCGGTTGATGCGAAACGTGTGAAAATTCCGACGAATTCTTCGATCATATTCCATCCGGATGAACCTTGGTGATTTCGCAATTAATAACTAGATAATAATTGGGCTCTAATGAATTATTTACCTCGTGCCGGGACCGGAGCAAACTCCGTCTTGAAGAGATGGCAAAGATCGTCCATGTGAATTGGCAAAGTGTATCTCGGGTCTACCCTGTTGATCACACTGAAGCAGTTATTGTTGGTCGTCGCGTCAAATCGATACACGAAGGAGCGGCCAGTGCCAGGCGATCTCCATCGCTGCTGCACAATACGATGGTTCGAGTGAATGAACGCAAATTCGTTAGAGAGCTGTGAACGAAAAGATTAAAACTTCATATTGAGTGAGATACCATGTGCTTACGTACAATGATTAGACCATCGCCATGCGTTTGTGTTGGTTCCAGTAAGCCGTAGTAGGCTAGCTTTAAAGCTTTACCAGCTGCTACTCTCTCATCAGGTCTCATGCCTAGATTGTATGGCACCCAAGAAGTGAAGTTAGAAAACCCGTCGATAGCGCCTGGAATGTTTTGAATAACGAATGTCAAAGCTCCGTTTTCAAAAGACGTCGCTCCGATCAGGATGTCAACGTTGTTGCCCCAACTATTGGGCGCTAGATTTTCCGGGTGGTCGAGTAGGAACGCTGTATCAGTTACGTAAGGTTCGATCGTGGGTCCAAATGCATTGAGCAATCGCTCGTCGTTACGCTCATCAGGCGTCATCAAAAGCCCAACTTGAGTGAAAATATCTTCTGGATCCGCGACCTCAAGAAAACTTAGGATTTGAGAATCAATCGCTGGGCCAGTGTAGTTGAGGCTTCTTGCCAATCGAAGAGCCCAATTTCTTCTCGGAATCGTTGAGTACATGTTGTTGAAAGCGCTGCCAGACATGATAATCGACCGTTGGAATAAATCTCTCGAAGCTTCCGAAATGATATGAAAGTGTGCGCAGCCGCCACCTGACGACTGACCAAATATCGTTATGTTCTGATTATCTCCGCCGAAGGCTCCAATGTTATCCTTAATCCATTTTAAAGCAAGCACTTGATCCTTGAATCCAGCGTTTCCTGTTTAAAATATTCCCATGAAAACTTTGTCTATAAAACCATTTGGTAATCTCACCAGGAATTCCTAACGTAGGATCGTCAAGGCTTAAGAATCCAAAAGCTTGGAGTCGATAGTTGAAGGAGACAAGGACAACATTCTGTTCAACGAAGTAATCCGGGCCGTAAATCTCAGTCCCAGCAGATCCAGTTCTGAAGAAAGTTGAATTTTAAAATTTGTCAATGACACGAAATATTTTTATCTTCACCTGAAACCTCCTCCGTGTATCCACACGAGGACTGGATAACGAGTTGTTGGGTTCAAGTTATTCGTGTACACATTTATGTGCATTGAGTCTAAATCTCCCGCAAATTGTCCACCAACCGGATGTCGCGTGAGGTCGATCTGTGGGAAGCTTGGTCCTATTGAAGGATAAACCATTAGACGCACCAGATCATCGATATTAAATTGTGTTTTAACCTTCTTGTGTGCAATCAAGTGGGGTCGTCCAATTATCGGGAACTTCAGCATTCTTGTACAATACTAGAAATTAGTTCACAAAATTACAACAAAATCTTTTCTTACTCTGAACCTTAGTCGACCAACTGGCGGCTTCATGTACGGAATTCTTTGAAAACTGAAGTAATTTCTACCGAGTGCGGAACTGGAGAGAAAATAATTATATAAGTTCACGTGTGACTCGAAGGTTAATTGGCGTTTTACACTCTACTGGCACCCGTTATTGGACCATATTGAGTATTAATCGTAAAGCTTTTGCAGCTGATGACTAAAGCAAGTAAAATCAAAAACTGCTTCATTTTCGCTTTAACTTCTCCGACGATACAAACAGAACTGAAACGAACTGTGGACTGGAGTGCTATTCTTAAATATTTGATAATGGGAAAGTTCCATTTATCAGCGTCTAAGCCTTCGTGACTTAAGATAGCGACACAATCGTTTCGGACAAGCGCGAACAACAGTTGATGTTCTTATCAATGAAAATTTAAAATTGATATCGGTAAAAGTTTGATATTTATTCTGACGGTATGAGTCTCATTAGTAATGAGTCATTACGCACCGCTCGCCTATTGGAGATCAAACTTTATATTAGAAATATTTTTATTTCAAACTCAATTTGCCGTTTTCTCACAGAAACAATATTTTCTAAGGGTAAAATCGTCAACGCAATTGCCTTGTTCTTTGTACTCATTAACACGTGAAACTTCTCTAAGCATCTGCAAATTGTTGGGCTCTATACGGTTGCTTCGAACAATTGCATCGAAAATTGCTTTTGAAGGCTTAACTTTGAGTGTGATGAGATAGTCAAACCCTTCATTTGACTCTGTGACATAAGCAGTTCTGATTTGCTTCAAAGTTAGGTGTGCGCATCTTTTATTCGATGTGATGTTGGCCAGTGGAACCATCTCTTTCACTTCTTTGTTGATCCAATCTACAATGAGCTTCGCTGCTTTTTGAACTACAGGCGCGGACGTATTTGCTGTTTTGTATTCTGTGCACACGCACCAATAAGGATCGATGCCCGCGTCTGAGCAGCTTCTGTTCCACGGTACATCTCGGAAGACTGATTGACACTGAAGGCAGCCCTCAGCTTGGCTAAGTGTTTCTACTCTACCGGATAACTCGAGAATGTGTTTTAGCGTCATATGAATGTCAAAAGGACTCGTCAGTCGATTCTTGTTGATTGTCAAACTTGTCACAATTTCCGGATGCTGTTCCTTGAACCATTGCGGAAGCCAAATGAACATAAATGGCAATCGTTCTTCAACCCATCCTGTCTGAACAAAGCTGATTAGTTGTTGTATATTCCTTTTCATTTTGGCTTACCAGTAACTGTTCTCGAGCCGGGCCAAACCTTATTCCATGATCGCTGAAGAAAATCACAGCAGATTCGTTGAGAATTCCTTGATGTTCCAACTGTTCTAAGTAATATCTCACTCTTTCGTCCATTTCTGAAGGATCGCTGAGATCATTATGTGAGAAAGTGTTCGCCCAGAAGAGGCCAAAGAACGGATCGTGCTTGTAAGCTGTAGCAAAGTCAAGCGCATTTTGAAACACGTAATCGGCATAGGTCTGAAAGCCAACACAAAATTTTAGTCCATGCTGTTTTCTGCACTTTAGAAACTTCTCAGCTGCTAGAGCAAAGTAGCGGAAATAATGCGTTGTTGGCTTGTTCTGGAATCCTTTTTTAAGGTGGGTGAATGTAGACCAATATTGTTCGTCTTCCGCGTAAGCAGTCGCGTATCCGTTCTGTTCAAACTCTTTCCAAAGAAATGGACATTTGTTGAGCCCGCCAACAACCTGAGAATCACATTGCTGGCTTGTCTGTGCATTGACTCCAGATAAAAGTGCCAAGAGATTCGGAAAAGTGTTGTCCGCCATCTACATAGAAGTATTCGCTGAATATTAAATGCTTCCTTAAAATTTGTGATATTTACTTTGTTGTATCCTTGAAGCTCGAACCATTCGTTGTCCGTAACGAACTTCGCGGTATTTGGCATCGCCCGACGTATGTTAAGCATGGAAACAGAATCAATGCCTAACATCAGAACACTCAGCGGTCTTTGGTTCGGGTGCGAAGTCTCGTAGGCTTCAAAAACTTTTGTACGTTCTGGCTTCCGTCGAATAACAGCATGTGCGTTGGTGTAAACAGTTTTCTCGTTAGACTTTGAGCCGTTTTTAATTTTTTTTACTGTGCAAATGACAAGTATCGAGTCTATTGGAGGAGGAAGAATGATCGAGCCGTTAAAGTATTGAGGTTTCGACAATCTGCAAAATAAAAAGGTACACATGAACCTGCGAGCTGTGTAGGACAAAGCACAAGCCATTTACTTGAATTTTTCGTCTGCTTCGTCTTCAACTCCATCTCGCAAGATCTCTTGATAGTAGCACATAAAATGGTTTTTGGAGTTTAAGCTGAACTTCGACTTCAAATCATCGTGGAAAACTAATCGAACTTCGTCTAGTTCGAAATTCTGCTCGATGGATGTCAAAGGTTTGCTGGTCGCGCAAGGCACAAATTTCACTTTTTTGAAAAACTTCATTGCATCAGCTGCGAAAGGATCCAAGGCCATCATTTTGCACTGCGGGGACCAGACGAGATATCCAGATGGAGTTATCCAAGGAGCTAAGATCGAACCTTATTGAACTTTATCTGATATTTAAACATGTGTCAGCTGCTATCACCTTCTGTTTCCGGCAAAACGTATATTCCCACGTATGAATCATAAATACTCAACTGATAAAACAGAAGTAAAACAAAAGCACACGAGATGAAGCAAATTGACAACAGATTGCATTTCGCTAGTCGATATGAACTGCTCGTGTTTTCGTTAGGTGTTTTTGTAATTAACTTGTCTGACGATTGCAATAACGGTTCACCTTCAGTGGCCACATCTTCAAGCTTCGTTCTGTTCCACATCATGGCTTGTCAGTTTGAATTCACTACCATAAATGATACTCGAGAGTACATCCAAATTATTTTAAAATTCATCAAATGTAAAAAAGTTGTATCTTTCAAACTGCGAAGCGCTAACGTCATAGCTACAAAGAGAGCGAAGAGCTGGATCGCTCGTTCTTGAACCTTCGGAAAACATAAGTGATCGTGTGCTTATAATGAAATTAACTCTGTATTTTGCGATGCAATTTTGCCAGCTCAACACGTTTATTACAATTTTTTGGACTTTTTGGACAGCTAATGTATTCAGATAAAGCTTAAGACAAACTTACTTACTTTTGGTACATAAAGCTGGGCCCATGAAATTGAAAATCAGACTCAATAATCAGGGCGCTTTCTCACAAAAACAATATTTTCTAAGGGTAAAATCGTCAACGCAATTGCCTTGTTCTTTGTACTCATTAACACGTGAAACTTCTCTAAGCATCTGCAAATTGTTGGGCTCTATACGGTTGCTTCGAACAATTGCATCGAACGATCCTTTTGATGGCATCACTTTAAGTGTGATGAGATAGTCAAACCCTTCATTTGACTCTGTGACATAAGCAGTTCTGATTTGCTTCAAAGTTAGGTGTGCGCATCTTTTATTCGATGTGATGTTGGCCAGTGGAACCATCTCTTTCACTTCTTTGTTGATCCAATCTACAATGAGCTTTGCTGCTTTTTGAACTACAGGCGCGGACGTACTTGCTGTTTTGTATTCTGTGCATACGCACCAATAAGGATCGATGCCCGCGTCTGAGCAGCTTCTGTTCCAGGGTACATCTCGGAAGACTGATTGACACTGAGGGCAGCCCTCAGCTTGGCTAAGTGTTTCTACTCTACCGGATAACTCGAGAATGTGTTTTAGCGTCATATGAATGTCAAAAGGACTTGTCAGTCGATTCTTGTTGATTGTCAAACTTTTGACAATTTCCGGATGCTGTTCCTTGAACCATTGCGGAAGCCAAATGAACATAAATGGCAATCGTTCTTCAACCCATCCTGTCTGAACAAAGCTGAGTAATTGTTGCACATTATTTTCCATTTTCGCTTACCAGTAACTTTTCTCGAAACGAGCCAAACCTTAGTCCATGATCGCTGAAGAAAATCACAGCAGATTCGTTGAGAATTCCTTGATGTTCCAACTGTTCAAAGTAATATCTCACTCTTTCGTCCATTTCTGAAGGATCGCTTATGCCATTATGTGAGAAAGTGTTCGCCCAGAAGAGGCCAAAGAACGGATCGTGCTTGTAAGCTGTAGCAAGGTCAAGCGCATATTGAAACACGTAATCGGCATAGGTCTGAAAGCCAACGCAAAATTTTAGTCCGTGCTGTTTCTTGCACTTTAGAAACTTTTCAGCTGCTAGAGCAAAGTAGCGGAAATAATGCGTTGTTGGCTTGTTCTGGAATCCTTTTTTCAAATAGGTGAATGTTGACATGTATTGTTCGTCTTCCGCGTAAGCAGTCGCGTATCCGTTCTGTTCAAACTCTTTCCAAAGAAATGGACACTTGTCCAGCCCGCCAACAATCTTAGAATCACATTGCTGGCTTGTCTGTAAATTTTCTCCAGATAAAAGTGCCAAGAGATTCGGAAAAGTGTTGTCCGCCATCTAAAAGTATTCGCTGAATGGTAAACGCTTCTTATAAAAATGCTTCCTTAAAATTTGTGGTATTTACTTTGTTGTATCCTTGAAGCTCGAACCATTCATTGTCCGTAACGAACTTCGCGGTATTTGGCATCGCCCGACGTATGTTAAGCATAGAAATAGAATCGATGCCTAACATCAGAACACTCAGCGGTCTTTGGTTCGGGTGCGAAGTCTCGTAGGCTTCAAAAACTTTTGTACGTTCTGGCTTCCGTCGAATAACAGCATGTGCGTTCGTGTAAATAGTTTTCTCGTTAGACTTTGAGCCGTTTGTCAAATCATTTACTGTGCAAATGACAAGTATCGAGTCGATTGGAGGAGGAAGAATGACAGAGCTGTTGAACTTATGAGATTTCGCCAATCTGCAGAATAACAAGAAACACATGAGCCTGCAAACTATGACTTAATGACTTAAGCTATGGCTTCACTTGAATTTTTTGTCAGCATTAGCTTTGACTCCATCTCGCAAGATCTCCTGATAATAACACATCAGAGGACTTGTTGAGTTTGGGCTGTACTGCGACTTCAAATCATCGTGGAAAACTAATCGAACTTCGTCTAGTTCGAAGTTCTGCTCGATGGATGTCAAAGGTTTGTTGGTCGCGCAAGGCACAAATTTCACTTTTTTGAAAAACTTCATTGCATCAGCTGCGAAAGGATCCAAGGCCATCATTTTGCACTGCGGGGACCAGACGAGATATCCAGATGGAGTTATCCAAGGAGCTAAGATCGAACCTTATTGAACTTTATCTGATATTTAAACATGTGTCAGCTGCTATCACCTTCTGTTTCCGGCAAAACGTATATTCCCACGTATGAATCATAAATACTCAACTGATAAAACAGAAGTAAAACAAAAGCACACGAGATGAAGCAAATTGACAACAGATTGCATTTCGTTAGTCGATATGAACTGCTCGTGTTTTCGTTAGGTGTTTTTGTAATTAACTCGTCTGACGATTGTAATAACGGTTCACCTTCAGTGATCACATCTTCAAGCTTCATTTTGCTCCAGCTACGTGACTGCTCAGTTTAAGCTCACAACGTTGAATGAAACTTGAGAATAGTCCAGATGTTTATTAAAAACGACTTATTGTTCAAACCGTGACACACTAACGTTATAGCAAGATAACGCAAAGGTGGATCATTCAGTCCTGAACGCGACAAAAACGGTGTTTTAAAAATCAGGCCAGTTGCTTTTGGAGACGAAAGGCACTGAATTGCGAGCAATAGAAACAGTTGAGAGTCTCATCAATGCAATTAGAATGAGAAGAGATATAAATCAATAAATAAATTCGCGAGGCAGTTCAGAATTATTGGAACTTTTTGACTACCGAAAGTTTTTTGCCGAACAATAATTCCAGACTTTCCTAAAGCTATGACGGATGTGTGTGAACAGCTTTGCATTGATCAATAAATATTGAAGAAACGTGTATAGTTTTCTTTGTCTTCAAATTTATTGATTCGGGATTGCACATGGCTTGTCAGTTGCCAGCTTCTGACTTAAGCCTCTTAGTTCAATAAAACACTGCGTTGGTTCGAACGGATTCATGATAAATATATTCAGAGAAGGAACTTCGACATTTGATTAAATGTCAACAGCGACGACTACGAGCACTTCCACAGAATGATGGCAAGATTTCCCCCGAAGAAAAGATATAAAATATTCTTCGTCTCATAGCTGACTTCGAAGCCGAAACCCTCGCCAACACAAGCGTGCCAGAAATGTCCGAATTTCTTATCCATTGCTTCCTTGATCGTCTTCGCAGCAAGTTCGTAGTTTTGAGCGTATTTCTCACAAGCTGTAGTTATCATTTCGATAGCCTCGGTTTTCATTTCCTCCGTCATATCGGAATGCTAGAATGGAAAACATCGAAGGTTTAGTGGATGGAGAGATTGTTTATGTCATCGCCATGGATATACATCGCGAAGCATAAACTGATTTGGTTGAAATTTCTTTACGATTTAATGAATCAATAAAGCAACGAGGAAAACATGTTTTGGGTAAACGAAGACGGCACCGCAAATTGACGAATAGCTACTTGATTCGACAAAATGTTCCCCATAAAATTGAGTCATACTTTATAGGTAACTTGATCTGATATAAGGTTTACACATGCGATCCCAATCACCCGCTTTATGCTTCACTCGCGCTTAGTCTTTTTACTGCTTGTCTTGCCACACGACCGGTAATTGACAACTAAGGCTGTTTTAGCGGGGAGGAACGTTGTAACTATCAAAACAGCAATCACGTTTCCTTCCATATCAACTCACCTTAACGAGCGGATACACGTGAACAATTTTCTTATCACCTTCACCTCCTTCCTTCGGCTGATCGTCCATTTCTTACTACAAATATTTTAAATGATTTTTAAAGATGATTGCAGAGGGCTTCGCATGAAGATGCACGAGCGGTAATTGTTGCTTTCTGAATGAAATTACAGCAGGGATATTCAGTCGTCGGCGATGACCGCTTTGCGCCTGCGTTCAGCTCTCACCCCTTCGTTCTCAGATCGCTTCAAACTGTGCAAAAATTTTAACTCGAGGGTCGGCAGTCGAATTTCTTGAGGTTGAAACTGTTGTCGGGGTGACTTCGATGATGATTTTCGCTTTCAACGGAGCCAAAATGCAACAAAAATAAAAACTGCTGTCGCCGAAAATATTCTTTTCGACGCACAAGAAAAATTCATTGACTACTCAATGAATAAGAGCCGGGAAATGTTGAAACTTTCTAGTTAGACATTTTCGTTACATCTGAGAATAATATGAAGTTATGTGTTTACAAGTTTTGTTGATGAATTAGAATAGAATATTTATATATTCAGATCATGGATGTCTTGAATTTAAGAGGAAATATCTAGGGAATGCACAGGCTCGTAATAGTTAGAGGCGCAAAGTCCTGACTTGAAGCATTGCTCAAAGGATCAGGTCAAGGAATAATCAGGAATAATAAAACCGAATGAAAACAGAACGAAACAAAAGCAAATCATGTTCAACAATTACCAAGAAGCCTCACTCAACTGAACCACAAACATTTTAAATATCAGAGTGTTCAAAGCGAGCCAGCATACATCATTTTTGACAAGGTGCAATAGATTAGTAGAAAGAAAGTCGCGATTAAATCAGCTTTCTTGTAAACTGGATATGAAAAAGCTTCACGTGCGCTTTTCTGTTAAGTTTGTATTTTTGACGTGAAGCTTTTTTGTAAAGCTTTTTCAATAAGCTTTCGGAACTTAAAACTTAACTTAGAGAATATACTTTATATATATTATATACATTATTATTTTAACAAAAATGTTTCTGATCTGAACAAAGCGAACGATTGAAAATCCTCCAGAGCAAAACGTTTTAACGGCAAAATTTGAATTTCGCGCGAAAACGCTCAGCTTTAACAACAACAAATCAAAACAAACAATTTTTTGATGTAAATTGAAATTCGCTTTTAAAAACTGACAGAGCTAATTGTTGAAATCCAAGTTCCACGAAATGGAAGACAAGTCACAGGACAAAGGACAGTCGAGTGATTCAGACTCGAGTTCTTTGAAAATTGCGGTAGAAAATGAAGAATCGCCGAGAAAAAAGAGGCGAAAAGTGTTTAACAGCAGCGATCTTGACAAAACCATCGAGGAGACAATTGAGAAGTGTGAGAACATTACTCCGGAAGTTGCCAAGAAGATGCTGCTGAAACTGATAAAGAATGAACATGTTTTGGCTCTCTCGCTCCTGAAGGCAGAAGAACAAGAATTCAAAACATCTGACAGCGAAGATGAAGACAAGAAATCGGAGATTGAAGCGCCAGTCACTCCGAAGCTAACCAGACTTAAAGCCAAGCAGCTGAACCAAACACTCCCGATCCCCGGATCTCTCAAAAATACTGAACCTTGTGAAGATGTTGTCGCACTCATCAACGATGAGATGAAATCTGATGATGAAGATGATGAATACCAACCGTTCGATTCAGACGACGATACGAACAATCAAACACTCTCCGACATTGAGTCTCAGCCAAGCACTCCAGGCAGTGCACTGTTCCAAAGTGAACAGGACATCGACAGTCCAGTGAAAGACGGCGATTTCAAAGTTCCAACATCTCAATTGTCAGCTGTAAGTTCAATCAAATGACATCGAACAATCTTTCTCATTCATATTTTTAGGAGGAGCAAGAGAATATCTCGCGTAGAACTCGTTCCAAGCTCTGTCTAACGACTACGCCCATTGAGACTATTGAGTCAGCATTCATTCCACCAGACATTACAACCGACATGTACGACTTCTATCCAGACCACGAGATCGACAACGATTGGATGGGTTTTCTGAGTGAATTCCTCATGCCGTTGAACAATGCTGAGGAAGATGATGAGAAGTCAGATCCCGAATATGTCGCTGCCGAGTCTGTGCCAGTTGACAAGGAAGAGCTACGGCCGGTTAGAGTTTCAAAGAAAGAACTGAATCAACTTATATCGGAGCTGCTTGAAGACACCAGCAGTCTGAACTTTGACTCGGAGCCTTCGACTTCCCACAAACGAAATGATCAAATGCCTTTGAACAAGAGCAGAAGATCAAGAACTCAATCACCAAAGATTAGCTCGAGATTATACACGCAACAAGAGCTCAACACTCCTCCGATAGGCCAGGAAAGAGTCACTGCTGTTACTCCAGAAGCTCTGACGCCTGTTAAAACTCGTGATAAGTTACCTGCTTCCCTCGAAGACATCAATGACAATTTCTATGATCAACACCTGCTGACTCCACAGAGAATGGGATTCTCCACGCCGAACGTGATGCAGTCACCAGTGATATTCTCATCGCCACCTTCAGTTTGCTTTCCTGCCGAACCATTGCCAGTTCCTGCAGTGAACATTCCACTGTTGACATCTCCAGCAGTTTCAAAGATGCCACAAATCACCGGAGTTTACGGGTCAGCTGTTCCTAGTCTTCAGTCTCCAACAGCACCTCAAGTGCTAGTTGTTAATGCACAAAATCAACTTGAAGTCCAATCACCGATGAATCTAATGAGCCAAGTTTTCTGTAGTAACGGCGTCATGCAGTTGCCGCAGTTTCAGTCCATAATCGTTCAAGTACCAACAATCGATCTTCTACAAAATCGACTGAACTTGTCGTCGATTGTTGCACCTACAGAAACTAAGCAATTAACTTCGCTAGAAGTTAAGCAAGAGCTACCAAGTGATACAATTAGTGTTAAGAAGCAAACTCATCACAAGAAAGAGAAGCTAAGCGAGTTCGAACACTTGGAGACTGAAACGCCGCCTGTCGAGAGGAACTTTGAGAATCAACTATTTGGATTCACTTATGAACAGAGGAATGTCTATGAGCAGCAGATGCGAATGCACTCTCAGCTATTAGCCCAGAACTTCATGCAAGTGTTTGCAAACCCTAAATGGTGGGAGAAGGCGGTGGAAGTTAAATCGAATCTTAAAGAACTTCAAGCTGCGGTGGATCCAAAATTATCTCCCAGCACTTCACAGCACATTGAAGAGTGTTTGAAACTGTGCAACGATTGGGAGAAGGAACTCGACGACAATAGCGAGCGGAACAAGAAATACGCTGAATACACTTATCAAGAACATGAACTAGATGTCAACGCTTTCGACGACAAACTTCCGTTCAAGTCGAATTTCCACCCTCGTTTCATGGAGCACATGCTGAGTAGCAAAGCGATTCTTTACCCAAAACTTCTGCCACATATTCCATTTAGAGCTGTGACGTTTAAACACATCGACGTAACCAATTCGGAGTTGAGGCTTCTGGCGTTCGGGCTGGATCAGATTTATCGTGAACAGTACCGCAAGCTCAACAGTCTCAATCCTTACCGCTTAAGAGAGCCAAAGATCGGAAGTCTCGCCAGAGACATCATCAGGCAGTTCAAGAGCTTCAGAAACGAGAAGGGAGTCATAAAAATTATCGAGAACTACAAGAACCACAAGAGAATGAATCCTATCAAATATTTCTTCACGCACAAGAAGGCGCCGCCACTCACGCACGAAATCGAGGACGTTGATCTTGACTTTATAGTCCCACCGAAGAACCTACGAAGAGGCTTGCTACCCAAGAGCTGGGATGCATACATGTTCTCGCATGAGAGGGTGAGTGTAACGGACGGATAGTTCGAACATTTGCGAGTGAAGTTGCCATTCCCTCCGCCTTGTTTACAAAACAAAATATTCAAGATTTCGTTTTCGTGTTCTACTTCAAACAGCTGCAGATTCATCCGTACCAATTAGCAGTCAAAGGTCAGACGATAGTCGAGGATCTTACTGGAAGTCAAAGCTGCGAGGAAAACGTTGAACGGTCGCCGCAATTCTCATCGTCAATTTCGCCAGAAGCTGAATCGAAATCCACTGAGATTTCAGTCGATCAATACAAACTCGAGATCGTGTATGAAGATATTCCGAAAATCAACATTCGTGTTGTTGCAAAGCCTCCAAAGGAGTCGCCAGAAATCTCTGTAATCGCCTTGAACGGCGTTCAATCACCTGAAATCCTAATCAACTTGAGCAATCCAACCAAAGGCCGAGAGAAGTCGACAGAGGAGAAGCAGAAGAATCTGATTTCGATACTCAAGAAAGTGACTGACTGCTTAGAGAAATCGCCGAGGCAGAAGAAAAGCGTAAACTTCCTCCTTCCTTCACCACCACCACCGAACCGAAGCTCGTCACGAATCATCGCGAGAACGAAAGCGACTCAAGACATCGCCAACGTCTTCTCTGTCAGCCAAACCTTCTTCATCGTCATCGAAAGCTTCTTCACTGGGATCCTCAAGAATATTAGATTTCGCGACGATGCCCATCCGTTGCTGATCCGATCATTTCATTGGACGAAAACCATCGACGTTTACTCTCAACTCGTTCGAATATCCATGAAAAGCCAAGACGAATCCAATATGACCTCAAAGAAGCGTCACAACGATGCAAGCGCATCAGAAGTCGCACCCAAGCCTAAGAAGAACGTCTCATCTAGCGAAGAATACTCAAAACGATTGCATCGGAAGCTCACCGAGAATCGCAATCTGATCATGCAAAGTGAGTGTAAGAATAAGTGCACGGTCGAGAAAGATTGCTCTTACGCCTACAACTACCTCGAGAGAGTCAAGAAGACTTTGTCGGAAAACGGAGACGACGAGTTGTACAAAGATTTTATGTCAATGCTAACTTCCTTCGACCCTCAACAAGAATCCGTTCCTGAGCTTTATCACGTGAGTTGTCTCCGTTCCACCCAAGAGTTAAAGTTTTACCTGACTTGTTTTACAGAAAATTGAGTCTTTCTTGATGCCAAACTACTCCGACTTGGTCGATCTGTTCCTGACGTTTCTGCTGCCCGAACATGCAGCGGAGATCGGAAAGTTCTTCGAACACTTTTGCCTCAGCAACATGACGAACCTGCTGAAGAAGCTCAACGTTTATTTCAAAGATCAGCCGTCGAACATGAAGAAAGTCTACACAGTGTTGAACGATCTGTCGAATGAAGAAGATCTCACCATGGATCGTCTTAAGGGAAAAGTTCTTCCGCTCCTCAAAGGCAATCAACTGCTCATCGACTGGTTCATGGAGCTCTTCGGCAATCCAATTGAAAGTCTTCCGTCCGAGTTCGAAAACGTTTACATCAAGAAATCACTGAGCGATAGTGACAACTCGATCGACAACTACGAAGAGATCCATTCGAAGGATTTGATCGAGTGCAAGAACATCGACGACCTTAACTCGTGCGGCGTGAAATATAAGAACGGGAAGCTGATGTATCACGGCACGTTGCTGCCAGCTAAGATCTCATTTCTCGCCTTTGATTCGCCGTCGCCTTCATCAGTCAAAGCTGAAGAGAATTCTCTTTGTTTACATGAAATTCGGAAACATATCAAGTTCAACGAGCCAAAGAAAGAAGAAGAATCGGCAGACGGTTCCAAGTCAACGACGAAAAAGCACAAGCTGTGTGATCCGCAGACACTTCATGCTCATGCCGTAAGATTGAATTCCATCCACGCTCAACAAGGTGAGAAGCTGTCGGACTTGGCTCATCTGCTAATTCCTTCGAGTCATCACTCAAGTCACGGGAACGACGAGAGGCAATCACCGAAGAAGCCAAGGAACACTAAAAAGACTGGCAGCTCACCGAAAAAATCTCTCAACAAATCGCCAACGTCAGCTACGAGCAACGCAACGAACGTTTTATCGTTGACCACCTCGCCTTCCAAAGCTCTTCAAACCGCTAAAAAATTGCGCAATTTAATAGACGACGACAATAACGAGAAGCGTGTTCCCAAGAAAAAGCGAAGGGTCGCAGGTTCCGTCGAGTTATCAGCAACGAAGACGACGAGAAAACCAAGATCTTGCACGAAAAAGTCGAGTGACGGACCGAAGAAGGCCGAAGCTAGCTCAGATCATAAGGAACTTCCATCCACATCAGGCAAAGACGAAGTAACGCTTGATTGGACTCGCGAGGAAGATAAAATCATCCTGGAAGAGATGAACGTCGGTCATGGAAAAAGCAACGAAGCCTTGTTGAGCATGCTTGAGCAGAAGCTGACGAACCGCTCACGTGTCGCGATCAACTCTCGCCTCGGCTTCTTACTCGAAGTTGTGAGTGCACACAGCAAGAGTGGCAAATGAACCAATCAATCGGAAGTTTACTCAAATGTTTCTCTCACTCTTGATGAGCTCTAAGTCTGAATAAAACGAAGAATATTGAACAATCGGCTGCAGGTAGAATTTCAGCGAACAAGTCGGCGAGCTGTGTTAGAGTTTGGTGACTAAAACTTCATCGACTGTTAGTTACGTTTAATTGAAATGATAATTGTCCCTGTTGATGTGAGTTTGATCGTTATATCATCGTCTGCATTCGAAGATTAATTATCGAGTCAAAACTTTCAGGTAAAGTGCGTTTCTTGCACAAAAATATTTTGCTGTAGCGACTGCCGAAAAAGTCACGAGAAAATCGTTCACCCCGAAGCCGTAGCTGCTAGAAAACAAACAGAAGAAATGAAGCGCGTTTGCTATATCTGCGATGGTCAGAAATTGCCCCTAGGAGCCGACTTACCATTCTCGTCCACCGAATTATTGCAGCACGTCATTGACAACCATCTTCCCATGCATTGCGGCAGATGCCTGAAGATTTTTAATACGATTGACGACCTGAAGCAAGTCAACCAATGCTGCCTTCCGGCGCTTATTGAGCCCATCCCAGATGAGCCGTCAGAATATCAAAACAAAGTTGACGAGAAAGCGCAAGAGATTCCGGAAGAAGTTGAGTTGATATCGCTGGGAGAGCCCAACAAAACAGCACGTGAACTATGCGGAGATTCCCGGAGACATCAGAGTTTGATTACACTTGAGCCTTTGGAGAGGTTCGGGAAGAAAAGGGAAACGTCAACGCCGATGGCGAACGCAAACGTTTTCATTGAGACTGCGTCCTACAGCGCCTCATCGATCTCGAGCATTAACTTCACAAACAGCACTTCGAGCGACTCTGATGTATTTTCGCCTCCTATCGGAGTCGTTGCGAAAAAGAATTTCGTTTCGCCTCAAAGGCCACCACGATCGCAGCCACAGGCTCGCAGTCGGCCCAGAATGTCCGTGCACGCAACCCCATTACGCCAAGTTATGTCGAAGAGCATTCAGAGGGCCTTGCAAGAACATGGACACTACCGCGAGTCTCCGTTCGCACTTCAACAGCGAAAGGTCTCGTTCAACTCGACCAACAGTAGCGAAGAACGGACAACAAGCTTGATGAAATTCCCTAACGAAACTGAAGATCCACTTGACTTGCGAACTACTCCAACAAGACAGCGTTACACTGACGAGCCATTTGAAGAACGAGACCTGATCGAGTTCAGTAGTCGCAGCGTTGCAGTCGAGAAGATCGAAGTGATCATTCGTCGAAGTGAAATCAAGAGTGAGAGTTCATTAATGACTTCATTTAAGTCGGCGCACTCGAATGTTGAACGGTCAGGCTCAATGCCGTTGCTTCACATCACTCCGAAGATTGTCGGCAACAGTTTGCAGAAGAAAACGATTTCGTTCGAGACTCCGACAACGATTGAGCAAACTCCATCCTTTCTTATGGCTGCTATTTCGAAGAAGCCTCAAGAACATGATGACGATAGCGATGACGAAGTGTTCTCTACTCCACGAGCTTCTCCGTATCGAGCTCCGTTCAAACGAGCCGTCAACGTTCCTTCGCCTATAGAAGAAGTTAATTCTGGGATTTTATCACATGAAGAAGGAGGCTCAATGGACAAGGAGAACGAAGGCTCGAACATTTGGAAGTTCGTTACTTCGGTTATCAAGATGGCATCACGCAAGAGCGAAGACTCGGCTGGCTCCACTAGCAGCAATGACAAAGCTTGGTCGTTCGGCTTCAAGAAACCAAGCTTCATGCAGAAGGCGGAGGATTATTTTTCAAAGCGTTCAGAAGGAACCGACGATCAACCAAGCAAGCGACGTCGAACTGGCTCCAACACTGGCCAGACATCACCAGCTATGAAGCGCCAGAAGATTCAAGCAAGAAAGCCAATCGAAAGGATGAGAAAGCTCAGCTAAATTCAACGTTCACGTGATCAGTTTCAACCGTTGTGTGATTATCGTAGTTAAAATAAATGCTGAGAGAAAGCTCAGCTCGTGGTACACTGGCTGTGGTTACTCTGGCTTGTTGATCTTTTAATTCTAACATTAGATCAAGTTGAATTGGATCCAGCTCGATCTGTTTGCCGCGCAATTTCTTTTGAACCTTACAGATTTCTTTGGTCGCTGCGATGAACTTCGACACAACATAAATATTTTCAATGATTCCTACAACATACAAGTCGATTTTCTAGCTGGCTGAGTCTGCCTGCTTGCAATAATCAATCATCTGACAATCGATCTGCCGAATAAACTTCTGGCTAAGCTCGAAGATTGCGAGTGCTGAAGTCACTAACGAACTCTCTTCGAAGGAATTCACGAAAAAAAGTAATCCGGCGAAATTAATTGTAGAAAGGAAGTTAAGTGGGCTGAATACTTCAAAAGTCGATAGAAGTAAGTTCGGCCAATCAGTCGAAGGCGTGCGATTTGTGGATTGAATTTTAATTCACCCAGAATTTCAATTCTAATTTGATCGATCGTTAACCTTAAAAAAATTTAACTTTGTGAAATTGCGAAGCGGCTTTCTACAGCTGAATTCTCGTGCATTTTTAACAAATCTTTCTAATTTGTCACAGGAAACCGAATGGCAAAGGCAAAATCCCGCAGCGCAAAGACAGATGCGCTCCCAGCATCATCTGAAACTTCGCCCAAGTCCGCCAAGGTCCGACGAGTCAACACTGTAACTCTTGAAGTCCCAGAATTGTCCAAGAGTTGCGGAAATTTGTTAGTTTGCGGCCAGAATGATGTCGGACAGCTTGGTTTGAATCCTGACGATGTTCCAGAGAAAACCCGCCCAGCATTAGTCGCTGCAATCACAAACATCGTTGAAGTCAAAGCTGGAGGAATGCACAGCTTATGCTTAACAAAAAGCGGCGAGATTTGGTCATTCGGATGCAATGATGAAGGCGCCCTTGGACGAAACACTGAAGAGGAAGGCTCAGAGACGAAGCCGTCGAAGGTTGATTTGGAGGGAAAAGTCGTGAAAATATCGGCCGGCGACTCGCACTCAGCTTGCTTGCTTGAAGACGGTCGTGTCTTCGCTTGGGGATCATTCAGAGTGAGTATTTACCATCAGATCTCTTGGAATCAACGCTCATTGTTCTGCTTCACTTTAAGGATTCTCACGGCTCGATGGGTTTGACAACAGAAGGCAACAAGAAGTCGCCAGTTCAAGTCGTTCCGCAGATTACAGCCGTCGACATCGCTTCAGGAAGCGATCACCTTGTGATTCTAGCTCAGAATGGTCACGTTTACACTCTTGGCTGTGGGGAACAAGGACAGTTGGGTCGCGTCACATCACGGACTCTAACCGGCGAGTCAAGACGAGGCAAAACATCTCTGTTGATGCCCGGCGCTGTTTCACTCAAAGCCAAGAACTTCGTCGCCAACGCCATTTGGACAACACCGTTCTGCACCTTCATGCGAGAAAACAGCACAAACAACATTTACGGCTTTGGATTGAACAACTACAATCAGCTGGGCGTCAAGAAAGGTGGACAAGAGTTCGAGCACTTCCCTCTCTTGAGCAAGTTCAACAACGTCAAGTCAATAAGCGGTGGTCAGCATCACACAATCGTTTTGACTAACGATAACAAAGTCCATGCGATCGGCAGAAAGGATTACGGTCGCCTGGGCCTCGGCGAAGTTGCTGATCACGTTACTGAACTTACATTCATCGCATCACTTGCGAAGCATGATATTGTAAAAGTTTCATGCGGAGAAAGCAATTCTTTCGCTGTGACCAAGGACGGTAAAGTCTACGTTTGGGGAATGGGCACAAGCTCGCAGCTGGGAACAGGCGACGAGGACGACGTGTCAGAACCAAAGCTTCTCGTCAGCGCACAAGTAAAAGAGAAGAATCTTTTATCTGTGAGTAGTGGCGGTCAACACTCGCTGTTCCTGGTCGAGGCGCCCGAGTCCGTCGCAGCTCCAGTCAAAGTCGTCGAGAAACCAACACCAGCCGTCGTTAGCACAAATTCGGAAGCCGCCCCAAAACAAAACGGAAAGCCAGCAGCTCGAGGAAACAACAAGAAGCCAGTCGAAGCCCCGGTCATCATGGAAAGCGATTCAACGACAGACGTCAATGGAAATTCGGGGAGTGAGAAAATGGAAGTCGACTCAACAGCATCGAAACGTGCAAAGAAACGAAAGGCCGTCGCTTAAACTTCCCTCGCCATCGATCTCACTTTTACTTTTAGAAACATTTCACTAACATCGGTCGAATGAAAGGCTTTGTAACATCGGTCGAATGAAAAGCTTTGGCGCTCATAATTTATTTTTGTAAAATCCTTTTCTCTCAAAAAAGGACAATCAAGCCAACACGCAAGTAAAACTACCAATCGATCGCCCATTCGTCGGAGGGTCAAAAGATTCAACGTAATATGGCCAACGCATTAATCTGATACTTTTGAGTTTCTCTTTTTCCAAAAACTTTGTCATGTTAATTTTTTCACTTGATCGATTTGCTTATAAATAAAGTTGAGTTTTTTTTCTAATAACTTTGTCAGTTGTCGACTTCCTCTTGAACTCTGCAAATGAGAGATGAACTTCTACTGAAGAGGTTTACTTTATTAAGCTAATTAGAATATTTTGAATCTTCAGTTGGAGTCTGACGAATATTCTGCTTTGTCTGCTGTCGGAATCTCACGCGCAACTTCATGAACAACTTCGAGATGCGATTTCAGTTTCGATTTCGAGTTGAATCGAATCCCGCAGATCTTACATTCTTCGTTGTCTCCGCTATTGGTCGGCTCGTTCGTGTGCTGCTTCCTGACATGTAAATCCATTCCCCACTTCTGCGCAAACATTCTGCCAGGGCAGTACGGACATTCGAAGATCTTCTCGCCGCTGTGGACTCGAAGATGACTGAAAAATCGTTGGAACGAATTGTTATCGATCTTTTTCAGACGATTTCAAGTTCTCACCATTTGAGTTTAAAGCTGTGAAGAAATCGCTTTGAGCAGCCGGGGATTGTACACGCGTAGGGTCGAATATCGTCGTGAATCTGCATGTGAAGTTCAAGACAACGTCGTTTGGAAAATGTAGCTCCACATTTGTTGCACAGCAGCGATCTTGGTAACAAATGATTGAGGTAATGAGATTTCAGTGAACTTAATCCGCTGCAATTCTTGGAACACTTCGGGCAGGTGAAAGGGCCGGTGGAGCGTTCGTGATCAGTAGCGAGGTGGATTTCGTAAAGCGCTGGATTCTTGAAGCGTCGAGAGCAAGACTCACAAAACGATTCTTCTTCTGCAGAAGGTTTCTGGTCGACGCTTTCCTGTTGTTCCGTTTCAGGTTGAGAACTTCTCGCCCGTTTCGGCTCTTCGGGCCACCAATCTTCATCGTTTTCGTCGTTGTCTTCATCATTTTTCATGTTATTCGAGTCTTCATCGCCGTCATAACTTGGCTCTCGTTTTATGTTAATCACTTCCGAGTGAGTTTCACGATAAAGCTGAGTCATTTTTCTCTGGAGCTCCGACGATTTGTACTGCCACTTGTCATACTGTTCGAACGAAACCAAACATTCGTGACACACCACAGAGTCGTTCCTGATGCTTCGCTCGACCTCTATTCCTGTGAATGATTCTAAATCTTGCCAGATAAGTCTCAACTTCTTCATTAAAGCTTAGCTGTTCTTACCAAGGATATCACAGAGCGGAGTCGCAGTGAGTTTTGTTTTGGAGTTAAGCTTGGTGCGACATGAAGACAGTCTGTCATTGCAGATGTAGCAGTTGTCCTTGCTGTATGAACTTGTAGCTGAAATTAGGCCAGTTAATTTTTGGATAGCTGAAGCCTCGCAAGTGAAACTTACACAAGGGAAATTCAACAAAATTGTCAAAGGGATTTTCATTGAAATGATTGTCGTTAAATTGGCCTCTCGTTTCTTCATTGTCTACGCTGGATTGGTTGATGTTGTGCTGCGACTGGAGGTGTTTCATGAGCCCGCTTGTTCCGCCTCCTCGAGCTAACACTTTCCTGCATATGTTGCATCTGGCTGACAGCTTATCGATGACCGTGTAGTAAGGCCAAACCCAAGACCGCGTCGACGTATTCCTTTGCAAGATGACATTTGATTGATCAGCCGTTTTGAATATTGAGTGTAGTGCTTCGAGATGTTTTATCAAGCCTTTCGTGCCATCTTTGCAGGATAGAACTTTTGCGCAATGATCGCAGCTGGCAGATTGTTTGTCGATCATCGTGTAATGGCCCCAAGACCAGGAGCGCTTTTGACCCATCCCAAGGCGGTTCTTCGGTTCTAGTTCTTCGTCGTCGTCGCTGCCATCACAATCTTCGCCCCCGTCATCTTCAGGATGTTCGGGTTTTGATATCGAATGGTTCGATTTGAGGTGAACGATTAATCCTCTGGTTCCATGTCGGTGAGACATCAAGTGCTTACAATGATGGCAGGCCGATTGCTCTCTGTCGATGCAAGTGAAGTGTTTCCACACCCAAGATCGCCGCTGCTGCATGCTGGGCCGTCCGCTGTCGCTCTCTGATTCTTCGTTGCGTCTTTTGACAGAGCTTCGTTCTCGCTGGGTTGACGGATCCATGAATGTGACGTTCGCATTTGCTAGATTCGTGTCTTTTGTAACTTTGTGGATTGCAGTTAGATGGGAAATCATACTCTTCGTTCCTCCACATCTCGCAATTCGCTTCAAACAAATATTACAACTTGAGTAATCATCGTCAATCTTCTTGCAGTACGTCCACACCCACGAAACCATGTTGAGCAAGCAGATATCCAATCGATGAAACTATCTCGGTAATTCAAATAACTCTACGTCGCTCCAAGTATTGATAGTTTTTCAGGAAACAGAATTTTAATCCAATTTTGTTTATGTTTTTTCGACGAGTTTTCTTATTTTCTTTCGTGTTACAAAATTTCTTTTCCGTTGAAATATTCCAACCTTTCAATTTCGTGATAGATTCTATTATGTAGGTAAGCTCTAACTAGTTATTATATTAATACATCGTTAACGTTGATTGTTTCTCTGAAGCATGCCGAAGGGAAAATATCTCAGCGAGCCCGAGAAGGCTGCTATTGACGAATTACATTCTCTCGGACTTTCCAACTTGAAGATAGCATCAAGAATTCAACGATCTGAACACGTTGTGCGACGTTACCTACATTTGGGAGTAGAATACGGTCAGAAAAAGAAGACAAAAGGAAACTCAAAGATCGACAACCGCATGAAAAACCAACTTGTTCAACTTGCATCGACTGGAACTCGCAGCGCAAGTGAATTGATTCGAGATCTTCAGTTGCCAATCAAGAAACGGCAAGTTGCACGACTGTTGAAGAACACTGGATGTCTAACTCACTGTAAGACTTCTTCTGAAGAAGATCAAGACCGATTATTGTTTAACTTTCATCCTGCAGCTAAACGAGCATTGAAAAACAAAAATTCTATTCCGTTCGTCGAAGCTCTTGAGCAAACACTCGATTCTTCGCCAAGAAACTGTTTCACATGTAACTCTGAACTTGGCTCCTGTCGCATTCCAATCAGTTGTAGAACTGAAACAACTCAAACGCCTTTGAAGGAACTTTTGGGTGAGTTTCGATGATGGCAACGAGACCCACAGTGATCTTTACAGCTTCCTCTCATTTTAGAATCCATCGGCGACATCAGCTTGTCCCAGAAGAATAAATCCGAAGGCTTTCTTTGCAATCAATGCTACACTGTTGTCGAGAGGTTTGACTATCTTCAGGATCAGTCACGAAAAGTTCAAGTGAGATTGGCTGGAATGCTGAAGCGAGCGCAACCCGAAGAAATCTACATAAAAGAAGAGCCGGACGAATCTATAGACGATGAATATGAACTGTCAAACGCTGATGAAAGTGACGACGATGACGATTGGACCGAAATGCATCGTACCTCGGCAACTAAGCGACGTCGAACCTCGGCAAGAGAAATTCCAGACGACGAAATGGAAGACGAGACAAGCGAGAATGATTTCAAGTTGAAAGACGAAGATAATCAGGAACTCGTCAACATCATCGAAGGCTGCTCAAAGAAATCCATCGGCAATAGGAAGCGCCTGAGGTAAATTAAAATTGAAAATTTATTATGATCATCTAAACGAATCAAATTCCAGACATCTTCGAGTCCACAGCGAAGAGAAAACCTTCGATTGTCCTGACTGTCCCGGAAAAAGATTCACGCAGAAATATGGATTAGACTTGCATATGAAGAATCTGCACCAAAGTAAAGACAATCAGAGCGAAGCTTGCAAGATTTGTGGAGTTCGAATTCCATCGAAGGCCAAGATGAAACTGCACTTGACGAAAATACATGACGTGATCTTGGACGATTAATAAGTTTTAGATACCATTTAAAATTCAACAAATAAACGAAACAGATTTCAGATCGTTGCAGGGAACAAATTTATTGTCAAGTTGCAGCTGGATTAAATCGAACGACACTTTCGTCTTCAAATCTAAACTGCAAAGCTTCATAATGATTAGACCAATGTAATATCTACAAACAATTCAATAAAAGGTATAAAACTTTGAGCCTTTGTTGAAATGTCTTGACGACATCGAGCTCATAAAGATTGACACTGGTGAACTCAAGTGCAAAGGTCCGTTGTTCAAAGAAAACTGTCTAAACATGAATTTCTCTGACGACCTGGAATATTGGATGACAAATTTACCCGAAACGATCAGAGATTTGCCAATTATCAACCTTGCAATACCTGGAAGCCACGATTCCTTTACCTACGGAATAAACAAGTATGTAAGCACCAAAGGTTTCGAAACAAATTCACGACAATTTCTGATTACAGGAAATCGCGACTCGCACCTGACTCTGAAGAGATTCTGCACAAGGTAAAACATGTCCAGCTCATCCAAGAGTTCTGTGACTACAAAGCTTCTTGCAGATATTTCCGTTCGTCCCTTGTGTTGTTCGAAGGTGGTCCAAGACTCAGAAATTCTCGATTAACGATCAGCTTAGAAACGGCATCAGGTTTTGTCACACAGCATAAGTTGACCTTGCAATCCGCAATCATTTAATTCCTTCCTAGATACTTTGATCTTCGGATTGCTGTCAAGCAAGCTGACCAGGATTTTTATTTCGTTCACGGCTTGTTCAGTGAGAAAATCGAGAAGCCGCTTCAGCAACTGGAGGACTTCCTCGAAAGCCACCCGAAAGAGTTTGTGATTTTAGATTTCCAACATTTCTACGACTTCAGTTGCGATGCACATGAGCGTCTGATTTCGATTGTTATGGGCATGAAGTCAAAAATCTTTGAGAAGAACGTTGACCATTCTGATTTGAGTTCTCTGACACTCTCTAGCGCCTTTGCGAACAAGAAACAAGTACTCATAATTTACCGCAACGGTGCATTTTCTCCGAAAACTTTTTTCCCTTCATACGATTTTCCGACTCCATGGCCACAAGCAACGAATATAAACAACCTCAAGCAGTTCCTGGAGCGACGGTTAGCTGTCCGTATGCCTCACCAAGGCTTTGTTACTCAATGTCTCTTGACTCCTGACGCTCGCTTCATCCTTCCTCGGTTCTACTCAACTCTAAGGAACAAATGCGCCAAGAAAGTTGACCTTAAGATGACCGATTGGATCGCCCAGCAAACGCCTGGGGTGTTTTCGGAAGGAGACCAACCCAAATCGAACGTGTTTCTGGCAGATTTCATCGACATAAGAAATAACAACTTTTGTAAAACTGTGATCGACTTGAACATGAAGCTTTTGGTTCATGATAACATGACAGAAGTGCAAACGATTTTGTGTGAAGAATAATGAAAGTGATTTTGAAAAGCAGCTTGCAATAACTAATCGAATAGATATGTATATCTGATATTTCCATTGTGGTTTTGGGATACGTTGACCTTTTTAAGTCACAAAGAAACAAAGTCATAAGATTGCGCTTTCTTATCGCGAGTGATTGCAATTTAAATTGCACCTTTTCCATTGATCTTATCGCTTTTGAATGAGTGTCGATGTCGAGTTTTTGCAGCGAAGTGCATTCAATTAAACTTGAAGAAAATGCAATTTGTGTTGTGCACCTGACTTCGAGACCATTTGAAAGTTTTGCAAAATAAAATAAAATATGCAAATGAGCTGGAAGATTTTTTGATTTTCCAGATCTATGATAACTTATTTTAGATTATCTAAAAAGTTAACTCATCCCAACATGAGATGAAGGTCAACTATGCTTGATCTTCATCAGGGTTTGAACTCGTTGGCATCATTTAAACGAAGCTTAACATTTTCTTTCTTAGATGATTTATGGGACTGATGATTTAGTCTAATCGAGAAGATGTTACTGAGCTTAGGAATGTTAAATCTTCAAAGTCCTGCTTATAGAATAACGCGGAATATCTTCTAAAACAGATAAACAAATAAATCCTAACGATCTTTACATTTTGTATTGCATTTTATACTTTTTGAAAATCGCATGAAATTGTTTCGTCTAAAATCTGTAAATAGAAAACTCCGTGTTGTTAAAATAAATTTGTCCATCTAAAAGTGAAGATCTGGCCAGGAATAATTTGTGAATTTTAAAATGATTCGATCTGCAAAGTCTTGGGTGTGGGAACACTGCACGAAACTCGATAAGGACACTGGACGTTGCAACTTTTGCATGGCGGTTGTCATACGTCGCGGTGGAACAGCGGCGCTGGAATCTCATCTGAAAGCACATCACAAAATGCCGAATCCAAGAGACTTAGCAGTCAAGATTTCACGTGTTAAAAGCAAACCGCAAATTATGCCAAGAAGCTCGGTTAACAATTCAATCTCAACCCGAGGTTTCAGTCAAGATAATTCGACAGAAAACTGCAGGAACGCCAGCGTGGAAATCAAGGAGGAGCCAATCGATCTCGACTCGCTGATTGACTTCCAAGAAATCTCCGATGACCACTCGATCTTCGGTCATTCATCAAATCTACTGGAGGAAACGACGAGGCCTGTTCGAGCAGCTCGTTTTACAAGCAATAATGTGAATGACAGCTTGGGAATGGACAGTGCGTGGAGTGGGCAGAACTCACTTAGAATCGTTGAAAGCTCGTCAAGTAAGTTCAAGTTCCTTCTAATCGTCAATTAACTAAATTTCTGTTCTCTAGTCAACTCTTTCAGCAAGGATAACTGCTACGTTTGCAACAACAATCTTACGTGCCGCAATAAGCTCAGCTTGAAAATGAAATTCTCGGACAATTGTCTGTTCGAAGTTCTTGGTAATTTCTGCATTTCCCATGCACATAACGAAGTCTATATGCATAATTAAATTTTTAATTTTAGAGTCCTTTACCGGCTTCAGTATTTCAGAGAGCGCACGCAATGGGGCGCTTGTCTGCCACAGTTGTTTGGTGTCATTTGAGAAATTCGACGACCTGCAGCGACAAGCAAATGAGATTCAGAATCACCTGACACAAACGTACTGTCAAACACACGACGATATGTTCTTCACCAACGACGAACCTGAAAAAGGAAACGAAGATTCAAACGATGGCTCATGGTATCAGCAACCTGAAAGATCCAGAGCGTCTGCGTCAAACTCTTTGAACGCTAGCCAATACTTTTGTGGGAAATGTAACCGGCACTTCAACAAATGTAAATACGACATTCATATGGCATCAAATCATGAAGTTGGAACTGGCCCATTCAACTGTGGCATATGCGTTACAACTTGCAACGATCTAGACTCTCTCAAACATCACTACGTTCAGCACTCACTTCAGGAAGCAATCAGGAAGTGAGTTTGTTTGTTGCTTTGCCAAAGCAGTTATTAACTTTTGTGTTCAACAGCAAACGAGACGTGGCCAGCGTCACGAGTGTGAATGGATACACGAAAAGATATGCTTGTCGCATCCCTGACTGTTCGAAAATATTTATTACATCCAGCAAACTGAAAAGGTAGGAAAGAATGAGTTGAATGAATCCTTTGATGACCAAATCATTTTCCCTTTTAGTCATCTTAAAGTTCACTACGACATCAAGAACTATCAGTGCACGATTTGCGGGAAAAGATTCACAGAAAATTTTGAACTTACTGCCCACAAAAAGCACAAACACGCGGCAGAAACAGTCGAGCCGATAAAGATCACAAGATGTTTTGATGGAAGAGCAAACGTTGTGGAATCATCGAAATTCGTTGACAATTCGGGAAGGTTCAAAGCTTTGGAATCAATTGCAAGGAGCAAGGAAATTCTTATGAAAAAAAGGTTGCCGAATGAAATGAGAAGATTCGTTTGCTTCATCCCGGGCTGTTCAAAAAATTTCACCTCTGGTTTTAAGCTGAGAAGGTGAGCTTTGAACAACTTGCGAATCCGCTTTACATTTATCTTTATTTATCCAGCCACATTCGCGTTCACAATGGAGAGAAACCTTTTGGGTGTCAGCGTTGCAACAAGAAATTCACTGACAAGTTTGAACTCAACGCGCACAATAAGAAGAAACATCCGATCGAGGAGCTTGAAGATCCGCTCGTGCTCGAGGCGATGTAACTTTGAAGCAGAAAAAGAATAAAGATTGTCTAGCTTAACAAAAAGATTTCTAGTTTATTTTATGCTTCTGAGTTTCAGTTTCAATTTTTAACATTTATTGGATTGCAGAAAATCAATTGATTGAGCTTCGTGTTCTGATTTCGGTTGCACAACTGAATCAACTGCGAAAAGAGTATCGCAACTCACCCCATCAGCGAGCAACAGTTACTCACGTTTCCAGTTACGTGCTCGTTGTAGGTAGTGGTAAATTTCCAAGCTAATTGCATTCGACCATGACAAAATGTATGCGTTCACTGGAACGCGTTGATCGTTTTTGTTCTTCAGTGATGAAAAATCTTCTTTAGCCAGCAAACGTGCGACAATTCGCTCTGTACTTCGGTTGATTAAATTAAGCTCTGCAGAAATTCGAATTTTGAAGAGAGAACTGCTGTGTGCGTTGACAGTTTCATATAAAAATTAATAATGCGATTAGCTCGATCAATGCACAATTCGTTGCAAATTTTGAGTGGAACAATGTGATCGCTCAACCGCGTCAATGGCTCAAGAGAGCTCTTCAAACATTTCTAAGTGAAAACCATAAAAATTAGATCAATTTCATTCGTTTTTAACTAAAACTTAGTGGATTACTTCGGAGTTAAGTTAGTTAGCGAAAAATTAGGAGATTGAAGAAAGTTTAATTGAAAATTTGCGCGTCATAAACTTAAACAAGTTTCGTCACAAATTGAAATTTAAAAATATATTCGATAGTCTAGGATCGCGTGGTGGACATGAGAGAACAAAGTTGACAAAAACTTATTATATTTCTAAACATATTTTTAATTGAAAACATATTTTTAATTGAAATGATAGTTTGGACGATTACAATCTAATTGTAAGTGGAAGTGACAAATATTTGACGCATCGCGATGGTCTGCAAAGTTACCAATTACTCTGGATTACTCATCCTCACAGTCATTCCATTTGGTGAGTTCGTCGTCTGCTGTCGGAAAGAACAATTTCTTTGGTTTGTCATCGGGTGGCGACAAGTTTCTTTTTGATTGATTTCGTGACCAGAATTTTAATCGGTCGAACACTCCTCCAACTAACTGGAAAATTGTCGTTTGATTGACAAGTATCCAATGTCCCAATGTCTTCAGACCATGCAAAGAAGAAAGTTCCATTCTATTAAAAAAAGTTTGCATGGTAAATGTAACGAGAGCTATGGCGATATCAACAGAGCGTTGCGTCACAGTTCGTCTAACATCGAATAGTTTCCGAGCATAACGAACACTCTCGCATGTGACTCACTCGTCGTGGAAATCCCTTGAATTAAGGCTGACATCTTCAAGTTTTTGGGTCGATCGTTCGATTTCTTCAAGCGCGTTCCCAAAAGTCTTCGACGAGCATTGTTCACATATTACAGCTTGGCAATAAGCGAATAATAACGACAGCGCTCGCTTCCGGTTACAACCTCTCCCCCAAACTTTTTCCCGTCTATTCAACTTATTCTTCTGGAAGGTTGAACGTCGAACTTAATGATACAAAATTTGTTCAATAGCGTTGGGCCTGCAAAGATTTTCGGAGCAACCGGTTTACACGGAGGTGAATCCTAACCAGGATGCCTTGCTCGTCTGTAAAGTGTTGTCGAGGCGCGGCGTTTGCAGCTGGCAGAAGGATAGCAAACCTGTTGGACTTTACCCAAAGAAATATGAATGGGCGAGTGGAAGTACAAGCTTGATGGGAATGCAATCGAACTCGGGCGACTGTTCGATTTGGGTGCGCGGCGCCACCCTTGAGTTCGACGATGGCGTATGGGAATGCCAAGTTACAGCGAGCGACTTCACATCGCAAGACGCTCTTACTAGTCAGCCAGTAAGATTAGTAGTCAGAGGTAACTGCAATTGAAAAACGGAGACGAGAGAAACCGAAATTGATTCACGCTTCGTCTGTTTAGTGGCTCCGCAAAAACCAAAGATTGAATATGAAGGTCAGCCCGTGCCTGCTGGAAACAACATAACTGTCGACTCGGGGGCTGCAGCGACTGTAAAATGCGTGTCTCATTATGGCAACCCACCGGCAATCCTCAAATGGTACCTTGGTGATCAGGAGATAGGTAAACTGTTTAATGGTTGCAAGATCGAGAACTGAATTGATCTTCTGATGCTTTTCCCAGCTCCCCTTCACAAGCAAACAAACTCAAGTGAATCCGATAATCCTCGCACTTGGTCAGCAACCTCAATAGTTCAAGTTCCAGCAACTAAGGAGAGACATGCGCTGATTCTAAAGTGTCTAGGTATAAATATACTTCGATAGCTAAGAGTTCTGATTTGATTCGATACAATTTCAGCCATTCACGATTATTATGCGGCGAGAACGGTTGCCGTTGAAGCTCGACTCGATGTCAGATGTAAGTTTGAAAAGTGTTTGATAAACGACTAAAGACTTAATGACTGAAGCGTCGAGAATGTGCAAGAGCGGGCACGACTAGCATTTACTTAATTCAGGGTAGTCAGGAATAATCACAGAACCAACGATTTCTAAAGGAAGTTAAATTTTAGCTGCTCAAATATCTGACGAATATCTTGTTTAATCTAACCCCAATTTTGAAGAGTTAGCTTTAGCGAGATTAAGAAATAAAAATATCTCATTTTCCAAAGATGCTCCAACTGTAAAGCTGCTCGGGTCACCTCAAATCGATCTTGAGGAAGGAAAAGACTCAATCGTTTTGCGATGCGAAGCTGACGCAAATCCACCCGCGTCCATCGTGTGGCGTCGAGCTGGAAGAAGTGAGATCGCCAGTTTAACGGAAAGTCTTCAACTGCGCCCTGTCGGCCGACGTGACAGCGGTTTATACACTTGTCAAGCACAGAACAGTGTTGGCACGTCTGATCAGTTGTCGATCCAGCTGGACATCAAATGTAAGAATTTAAATTTCTTCACTCTAAGTTCGAACGATAAACGCAAACGTTTATTTGACAGATCCACCTAGAATCATCTCGGCGGGGCCAGATCGATTAGTGACGGCTCCCTTATTCACGGCAGCCAATTTTGAATGCATCGCTGAAGGCAATCCGCCGCCCATGTACAAATGGGTTCAAAGGTATACAAATGATCTCAAGTAGCCAAACCCATTTCTGTGGCTCGACGTCGAATTATCGAGGAATCGATTGCACAAATGTGTCAGCTCAGCCGCACGGAACCAATTAACTTGATTCTCTTTGCCAGAATACCGTCGCAGGGAAACGTCTGGCTTGAGCGAGGCCGCGAACCACGTCTTCTGATTAGCAACGTGACTTACGACTATCAAGGCGAATTTGAATGCAGAGCGATCAACTTTATCAATGGACAAGAACGTTCGACGACTTCCGATCCGATCTCGCTTCAAGTTGTTGGAGCGCCTCAGGTCTTACACCCAAACCTCTCTGCTGGAGTATCTGTGAAACGCGGCGATTCAGCATCACTTTCGTTGGTCGTTTGTGCCGATCCACGACCGCGACACGTCGCTTGGGAATGGGGCTCCTTGCGATTGGAGGCCGGGGCGAGTATTGGGCGCTTTAGGGTTGATGATGTGACAACGGATCAACGGGAAGACTGCTACATAGCAACGCTCCACATCAACCAAGCTGACGTGCAAGATTCTCGCTCGTACTACTTGGTAGTCGAAAACGAGAGAGGCGCCGATCGCCACTCAATCAGTTTGAAGGTTGAAGGAATTTTAACAGGTCGCTATGAACAAATTGTTTCAATTATTCGCGTAACGCTTTGTTTTCTTTTGACAGAATCAATTGAATTGGGCTACCTGCTCGGAGCAGCGGGTTTCTGCATTGCTATGCTCTTGATCTTTTTGATTTTCTGCATTTATGCGTATCGAACTAAAAAGTTTTGCTTCAAAAGTAAGTCGACCTTGAGCTAGTCACGTGTTCTATTTTTAACGGTTTGTCTCTTCCAGATCAGAACAACTACAAAACAGCTGACAGGTAATTGACGTTTAGTCACTTTCGTAGCGAAGTTTGATTGACATTTGTCTCATTTCATGAACAGCGAGATTCCAGAGCACGACATCGGCGTTCCCATCTTCACAACTCCGATCACTAGTTATCGCTATCCACATCACGACGAGGTAATGCAGGTTAGAATGGCTGCGATGGTTCTCTCTCCTCCAACGAGAGTTTAGATGGCACTTTTAAGGCACCACACCACAGTCACAGCCCCATCAGTCTCAAGCTCTTCGTGAAGTAAGTGGCCTTGATCGCTAAACAAATTCATTTAGTCAAATCAAATCTCAGAAGCTCTTTCAATTGTCTGCTAACGGCTGGCTCTATCAATCGATTCGTAATCAATTAGTTACGCATGCCAACTACAAACAATTTCAATGAATTCAATTTGCTTTGTTCGCGATCGCGTGATAGCTAATCAATTTGTTGTAGACTAAAATCATCAATGGGAAGCGATCGACATTGAATTGATCATCTCGATATCAGAAACTGTTTTTCGATAAATTGATTTAAATCACTCACCTGCCCTTATTAAGGTTTTGCTTCCACGATTTGGTTGGAATGTTTCATTTAAACTATTAACGGGTTCGCTGATGGCGACGAGCTTTGACTCATGATAACTTGTTAGCTGTGAATTGTGTGAACGACACAGTTGCTTTTGCACTTATTTCTCATCTCAGGGTTCATTCTGTTTTCAGTTCTCCTTCGAGAACGAAACATTAGAATGAGCCCTTACACGTTTGTCTCATGAGAGTGAAACCCATTAAATAATTGAGCAGGTGAGTGCAAGATTAACTTTTTTGAAACTTTACTTTCCATATCATCAGACTGAGCTTCTCAAAGCTATTTTATTAAATCATCCATAAAAACTTCAAGAGATTAACCGGCAATCTTTCTTCTATGTTTGCTTCTGACTAACAAAATGTTTCACGTCAATAAAGAAAATGATTTTGCATAAATTAACCGCTTGACTTCTTATCACCGTAACAGCCACAGCGAACCTCTGGTCTCTATACAACGCTGTATCCACCTCAGCATGACGCTAATTTAGTGTTGAGTGCCATACGACATCAACGAGATTTGTTCAGCGGTGGAGCGTCTTCGAATGTGGGTGTTCCAGATGTCAGCGGGCATGTCGGCAGTGTCATCCATGCTTTTGAGAATCTCGCTTACCAGAGACAGTTGCGAGAGAAAGGCGAGAAGCCTTACGAAAGCTCTAGCTCAGAAAAGCGAGACTCTGTCTACAAAATAATTCTTCCTCCACCGCCACAGCCCACAGTCGCTTATCAGAAGCGACAAGCTCCCGAAGTACCTCCGAAGCTAATGTCAACGATGACCACTCAGACGTCGCCAGCAGCTTTCATCGAAGACGCCGACGAAGGATCAACCCACCGCAAGTTCCCACAGTCCTACGTCAAAAGCTACAAAGTTCTTCCGCCCTTCCAAGCACCTCGAATCCGCCAGCCTTCCAAAATCCCCACAAAAACGACTAACGCTAGGAAATCTGCACAATACTCTGAAGACGATGGCGAAAATGATTTCTTGCGCGGCTCAACCGTATCGCAATCTTTCATCCAGAAAAAATCAACTTACGAGCAAAATTTGCTGCACGACGACTTGGAAAAGAGAGCTCGCCCGAAGGCTTTTACCCGCGAAGCAGATCACCAGAAACTTGACCACACAACGCCTTTAATGGATGAGGTCGCGTTGCGTTACAAGGAATACAAAAGCAAGAATCACCAGGCGAGAAGCGCCGACCGTGCCGAATTGTAAAAAGCTTTTCACTTTGTACGATATTTCTAAGCACTCAAGACTAATTTATGAATAAATCAAGCAAAATTCAGCGATTGAGAAAGAGCGTTTGCCAAAACTGTCTCTGGCTCAACGGCAACATTTCCATTGACCCAAAGAGAATAAAACTTTTATAACGTGAAATAAAAAGAATTTCTAAAGAGCGCAGAGTGTCGATTTCGTTTTCTATTTCGATAGTTCTGATCACCATGCGGCGTAAACTATCTAAGAAATGACAAAGAGTAAGAGAACGTGAAAGAAGAAATTCTGGTTTGCTTTATTCATCCTGTTCCACGCGCGGTTGAAGAATGTTGGGAAGAAAATTCCGGCGGTTGATCGTCAAGTGACATTTAATTCCGTCATGAATCCGTTGGCACATCGCTCTCGCCGAGAAGAATGATCGGCTTAAGAAATGCAGAAGATCAAAGTTCCAAACTTAAAGTTTATCTAGAACTCAAACGAGTTTCACATTTCGCGCCTTAGAACATTTCTCGCTATAAAAGGTTCGGCGACGCAATGCAAAATATTCAGTTTCACTCCGAAATCTCAAGAATACACATCGAAAATGAAAGTAAGTTCTTCGGGATTCGATGGCTCGACATCTTCGACTGTGATTGCTTCTTTCAGTTCCTGATTCTCGCCATGCTCATCGCAGTCGCTGCTGCCGCAGACAAAGACGGTGAAGCAACAGTTCTCGAAGGAGCCAAAGTTGCTGAGTACTTGACACAAACCGGCTACAACTACAACTTCAAGACCTCGAACAGCATCCACAAGGACGAGGTTTATGACGTCAACAAGGACATCGTCACTGGATTCTACGAATACACTTCACCCGAAGGTAAATCGAGGGTAGCTGGTTGAGAAACAAACGTAACCGACACGCTTTCTTCCGTAGGCCGCAACATCCGTGTCGATTACACCGCTGGTGCCGGAATCGGATTCAACCCAAGATCAACTCCCGATGTCATCCCTGATGAGATCATCAAGTCGATCGAACTCAACTTGAAGAACCCACCAGAGGAGCCAACCAAACATTAAGCGCACAAACCATCCAACTCGAACGTCACTGCCATTTTCTGTACAAAAACCTCTGAGCCACTAACGCTAAATGCGTGAGTGAAATCTCGAATCGTCGCAATAAACATCGCGAGCTTTTTAAAACAAGTTTCCGAGTTATTTTTGTCCTTAAAGTCTCTCTTGACATCTGCAAAAATTTTATTTTTAATTTTAAACTTCTAAGAAATTCAAGTTTACGGTGAAAACAGAAAGTCAGGAGTGGATCAACTCATTTGTCATTCGAGGCAGTCAACTTATCATTTGGTTTCGTTTATCAATACTTCGACATTACTGTAGAACAGCGCAAGATTTAGCAGAGCTTCTCGAATGATCAACGAGTCCACGAAATGGGAAGAACTCAAGAGAAAAGTCGTTGAATTGATATATGAAGCTGGAACCGCTTAACACGAGCATCTTCCGCTTTCAGCGTCGCCTAAAGTGAACGAGCCAGGACCACCTGATCGACTCTTCTTCATGTTCGATTGTTCGTCTTCAAAATTGTCTCCCTAAAACGAAGCAAAAAGTGAAACTTATGTCAGCCAAGCTTCGAGCATCCACTTACGCGCTGGTCTCGCTGCTCTCGAATCAACCGCGCTAGAGTCAGGAAGCACTCCTCGACGTTAATCGATTGCTTGTTGCTAATTTCAAAGAATGGCATGTCGAATGTCTCGGCGATCTAGAAAGCAAATTGTTATGTACGCACATCATCAACCATCGATTCTCACCTTCTCCCCTCGCTCTTTCGTGACAGCCCGTTGCGCAGTGGAACATTCGCACTTGTTTCCGGCGAGTATTTTCACAACGTCTGGCGCTGCATTCTCCTGAATGTTTCTCAGCCAATACGAAAGATTGTTGAACGACTCCAAGCTGGTGATGTCATACATTAGAATGATCCCCATCGCGCCTCGATAATAAGCTGTTGTCAGCGTTCGGAATCGCTCCTGACCCGCTGTGTCCCAAATCTGTAGCTTGATTGGAACGCCGTCTAGGTTTATTAGCTTCTGTTTGAAGTCGATGCCTGAGGATGAAGAGAAACCTTCAACATGGCACGACACTAAAGGACTAGGGAAGTAATTACCGATTGTGCTTATATATGTGTCATAGTAACGCTCGTCGCAGTATCTATGAACGAGGCAGGTTTTCCCAACTGCAAGCAATTCACATTTTAAATTAGGGTCGAGACATCACGAAATTTTCGGTCGCTCTTACCATTGCTGTCGCCCAACACAAGAACTTTGTATGTGGCAAAAATATTTTCCATTCTTAGGCCCACGAAAATATTTTTGATCAATTCGCTAGAAAATTTCGTTAATCTCAATCCTAGAAAATGTTTCACTCTAATTTCTATTATTGTTTGCAAACTTCCATTGATATTTCAATCTCGATTGATCGACCCTTTGGCCTGTCGTCCTTGTGCGAAGTTCACAGTAAGCTCAACGATTAGTAATTAGTGTCACACTAAGTCGTGTAATTAGTTCCAAACTATTTTAATTCAGATAAATTTAGGAATGATTTTTAAAGGGAAATGTTTAGTCACAAAATCGATTCACAAAGGAGCGAGGAGCCTGCGCAAAAAGGTCCGATTTGCCCTATGCATTTTCATATTTATTTTGTCGTCAAACATTTTGCAACTTGTTGGATTGCTTAGAAATGTTTTTAGAAAATAAAGCGAATTAAGAACTTGTAAACTTTTATCAGCAACATTTTATTCTGAGTTTTCATTTAGTCAAAAACAACATCATGTGATTTCTCCAAGTGCAGTTTCATCTTGGCTTTTGACGGAATTCGAACTCCACAAATCTTGCAAGCTTCGCTCTGATCGTCTTTGCTTTGGTGCAGATTCTTCATGTGCAAGTCTAATTCATATTTCTGCGTGAATCTTTTCCCGGGACAGTCAGGACATTCGAAGGGTTTCTCTTCGCTGTGGACTCGAAGATGTCTGGAATTTGATTCGTACAGATGATCGCAAAGAAATTTCAATTTTAATTTACCTCAGGCGCTTCCGATTACCGATGGATTTCTTTGAGCAGCCTTCGATGATGTTGACGAGTTCCTGATTATCTTCGTCTTCACAGTTGAAATCCTTCTCGCTTGTCTCGTCTTTCATTTCGTCGTCTGGAATTTCTCTTGCCGAGGTTCGACGTCGCTTAGTTGCCGACGTACGATGCATTTCGGTCCAATCGTCATCGTCGTCACTTTCATCAGCGTTTGACAGTTCATATTCATCGTCTATAGATTCGTCCGGCTCTTCTTTTATGTAGATTTCTTCGGGTTGCGCTCGCTTCAGCATTCCAGCCAATCTCACTTGAACTTTTCGTGACTGATCCTGAAGATAGTCAAACCTCTCGACAACAGTGTAGCATTGATTGCAAAGAACGCCTTCGGATTTATTCTTCTGGGACAAGCTGATGTCGCCAATGGATTCTAAAATGAGAGGAAGCTGTAAAGATCACTGTGGGTCTCGTTGTCATCATCGAAACTCACCCAAAAGTTCCTTCAAAGGCGTTTGAGTTGTTTCAGTTCTACAACTGAGTGGAATGCGGCAGGAGCCAAGTTCAGAGTTACATGTGAAACAGTTCTTTGGCGACGAATCGAGTGTTTGCTCAGGAGCTTTGACGAACGGAATAGAATTTTTGTTTTTCAATGCTCGTTTAGCTGCAGGATGAAAGTTTAACAATAATTGTTGATGATCTTCTTGAGAAGAAGTCTTACAGTTTAACATGGTCTGCTGCTTTTTCTGAGATTCACTCGCTGGATCTACAATTTTATGAACAGATCTGAGGTGATATATCAGTCCTTTTGTTCCTGTGCGCCATGACAACTCTTTGCTGCACGTTTCGCATCGTGCTTCAGTGTCGCTTACTCTCTTGAAATAATTCCAAACAAACGACGGCATCTCATTAACGAACTGAAATGACTCATTGTCAAGGATTGTAGCCGCTGGTTTTATGAACTTATTAAAGCTAGGCTGGACTGGACCGGCCTTCTCGAAGGCGTTCAATTGCTCGAAGACCTCGGGATGTTTTAGTGCGAGATGTCTCTTTAGATTATGAGACTTCCACTAAAATTAGAGATATTTTCAGTTGACTGTTAATAATTCAACGATAAATACATACGCTTATTAAATTTTTGCATTTCTCCTGTAGGCAAAAACCTCTGCCAGTCTCGTCGTCATGCTTGAAGAAATTATAGACGCCTCCATGCTTTCTTTTCGACATTTTGTCTACTAAACTTATTTTCGATGCAGCAAAAGTTTTGTTTCGTGAGGGCGGGAAATTCAAAATTTACATTTCCGTTGATTTTTAACCGCTCCCGCTCTGAGCGGTGACAAAATTTTGCGAGCGCTCTTGGTAATCGCTCCGGGCGATAGCGCAAGGCCTGAATATTTCAATCTCGATTTCACGACCCTTTGGCCTGTCGTCCTGGTGCGAAGTTTACAGTAAGCTCAACGATTAGTAATTAGTGTCACACTAAGTAATGTTACACTAAGTAATTAGTGTCACACACCTATGCATTTTCATATTTATTTTGTCGTCAAACATTTTGCAACTTGTTGGATTGTGTCGCGCAAAATTTTTTCCGGCAAATAGGGAAAAATGTTTTAGGAAAATGCTCTTAAAAGTCTTCAAAGAAAATAAAGCGAATTCAGAAGTTGTAAACTTTTATTAGCAACATTTTATTCTGAGTTTTCATTTAGTCAAAAACAACATCATGTGCTTTCTCCAAGTGCAGTTTCATCTTGGCTTTTGACGGAATTCGAACTCCACAAATCTTGCAAGCTTCGCTCTGATCGTCTTTGCTTTGGTGCAGATTCTTCATATGCAAGTCTAAGTCGATTTTTTCTGTGAATCTTTTTCCGGGACAGTCAGGACAATCGAAGGTTTTTTCTTCACTGTGAGCTCGAAGATGTCTGGAATTTGATTCGTACAGATGATCGCAACAAATTTTCAATTTTAATTTACCTCAGGCGCTTCCTATTACCGATGGATTTCTTTGAGCAGCCTTCGATGATGTTGAGGAGGTCCTGATTATCTTCGTCTTCACAGTTGAAATCCTTCTCGCTTGTCTCGTCTTTCATTTCGTCGTTTGGAATTTCTCTTGACGAGGTTCGACGTCGCTTAGTTGCCGAGGTTCGACGTCGCTTAGATTGCTGCATTTCGGTCCAATCGTCATCGTCGTCACTTTCATCAGCGTTTGACAGTTCATATTCATCGTCTATAGATTCGTCCGGCTCTTCTTTTACGTAGATTTCTTCGGGTTGCGCTCGCGTCAGCATTCCAACCAATCTCACTTGAACTCTTCGAGACTGATCCTGAAGATAGTCGAACCTCTCGACAACAGTGTAGCATTGATTGCAAAGAAAGCCTTCGGATTTATTCTTCTGGGACAAGCTGATGTCGCCGATGGATTCTAAAATGAGAAGAAGCTGTAAAGATCACTGTGGGTCTCGTTGGCATCATCTAAACTCACCCAAAATTTCCTTCAAAGGCGTTTGAGTTGTTTCAGTTCTACAACTGAGTGGAATGCGGCAGGAGCCAAGTTCAGAGTTACATGTGAAACAGTTCTTTGGCGACGAATCGAGTGTTTGCTCAGGAGCTCCGACGAACGGAATAGAATTTTTGTTTTTCAATGCTCGTTTAGCTGCAGGATGAAAGTTAGACAATAATTGTTGATGATCTTCTTGAGAAGAAGTCTTACAGTTTAACATGGTCTTCTGCTTTTTCGGAGATTCGGTTTTTTCACTGGGTGGACCGCTCAGACTTTTGGCTGGATCTACGATTTCATGAACAAATCTGAGATGATATATCAGTCCTTTTGTTCCTGTGCGACATGACAACTCTTTGCTGCACTTTTCGCATCGTGCTTCAGTGTCGCTTACTCTCTTGAAATAATTCCAAACAAACGACGGCATCTCATTAACGAACTGAAATGAGTAACAAATCATTCATCGACCGTTAGCTGAAGAGTACTTGCCACTTACCTGCTTCAACTTTTCTTATTTTCTGAAAGCCAACACGGAAAAAGCGTGAATTTTTGTTTTGTTGAAAACCAAAATATAAATTCTGATTGTAAGTGCAAAGGAAATAGATCTAGTTCGAAATAGAAGCGAAGTAAATTTAAATTTTATTTTAAAGATGAAGATTTCTACATTAAAACAATGTAAACTCACATGTAAACTAGTGGGTGGAAGAGGTGATAATTTATTTTCTTTTGAATTTACAGATGTAGATTGTGAACGGTTGGATCAATAGACAGAAAAATCCCCAGAACTAACTTCGTGCCGCAGTGGCCGTGATACTTTTTCCTTTTCCGAAACTTCGGAAATCTGATCGATTGTAAACAAAATTGTTTAAAAAAAGATTAGAGAAAGTACAAATCGTAGCAGTGCAAAACTATGCGAGCGATTCCAAAATGGGTTGAGCGCTTCAGAAATGAACAAGGCGATAAAAGCGATCTTGCAAGGTGGATCATTCTGTACTCTTTCATACACAACTGCTAAAATATATTTTGTTTTATTTAGTATTCACGCCACTTGCTTCCATCCCGATGCCTTACAACTGATTGCAGGAGCTGGAGATAAAGTTCTTGTCTACGATGCAGCCGATGGCACTTTGATCGACACTTTGAAAGGTAAAAAATCGATACCGAGAAGTTTCCTATTTAATAATTAATTTCTGTTTCAGGCCATAAAGACACGGTTTACTGTCTAGCTTACAGTAAAGATGGGAAGCGATTTGCTAGCGGTAGTGCTGACAAGACCGTCATCATCTGGACACAAAAGCTCGAAGGAATATTGAAATATTCACATAATGACGCCATCCAGTGCCTTGCTTTCAACCCCGTCACACATCAACTCGCCAGCTGCTCGACAGGTGACTTTGCGTTTTGGGCGACTGAACAGAAAAATGTTCAGAAGTTCAAGATCCCGCATAAAATAAACTGTTGCCACTGGACAAACGACGGACAGTACATCGCTCTTGGCTTGAATAATGGCATCATCAGTATTAGGAACAAACTTGGTGATGAAAAGATGAAGATTGATCGAGGCAAAGGTGCGATATTTGGCATTCAATGGGCTCCGCCGACAACAAATCCTACACCAGGACCTTCCGACGTTCTTGCCGTTGCCGACTGGAACCAAACACTAAGTTTCTATACAATAAGCGGGCAAATCATCGGCAAAGAGCGACCGCTGGGCTTCGATCCGTTGAGTGAGCATATCCGTCTTAGATTGAAAACCCAGTTTTATTTATTTTCCATTTCATCCAGCACTCCGTTTCTTTGAAGACGGTGAAAGTTTGGTTGTCACTGGATGCAACAAGCAGCTGCAACTTTTTACTCGCGATGGAATTCGTTTGGGGCCGCTTGGTGAATTCCACGAGTCGTGGATTTGGTCAGCTTCACCTCACCCTCATGGTAAATTGCAACTGTTCAGACAACATTTTGATTTTTGTGTTCAAATGTAAATTTTCTTCTTTGCCATGAAGGTACTGCCATGGCTGTAGGTTGCCAAGATGGTTCGTTAGCGTACTACAATCTTGCATTCAGTACCGTTCATGCGCTCTATCGAGAAAGATATGCCTACCGTGAAAACATGTGCGATGTCATAATTCAGCATCTCACGTCAGGACAGAAAGTTAGAATCAAATGCCGCGACCTTGTTCACAAAATAGCTATCTATAGACATCGTCTTGCTGTTCAGCTTCCGGAACGTGTTGTTCTCTACGAGCTCAGTTCAGCTGAAAACCAACCGATGCACTATAAAGTGAAGGAGAAGATTTCAAAAAAGTTTATCTGCAGCTTGCTGGTGGTTTGCGCAGATAATCTTGTTCTGTGTCAGGAAAAGAAACTCAAGAGTCTCAACTTCAACGGTGAACTTCAGCGCGAATGGATCATGGATAGTTACATTCGGTATATCAAAGTCACTGGAGGGCCCGCAGGCCGAGAGGGTCTAATGATTGGCTTGAAGAATGGGCAAGTTTGGAGAATTTTCCTTGACAACTCCCTACCGATTCTTGTAACGACAGTATTGTCATCAGTGCGTTGCCTTGACTTGAATTCCACACGATGCAAACTCGCAGTCGTAGATGACGCAGGGCGTATGATTGTACGCGATCTGACCAACGACACTCTTCTTTACCAGGATTCAGGAGTAAACTCAGTTGCTTGGAATACAAGCCTCGAGTCGATGCTTTGTTACTCCCACACGAATGGCGGACTAAGCATCAGAGTCGGTTCTCTACCCCCGAAAAGTCCTCAAAATATGATTGGAGTTGTTGTTGGGATCTCTGGGTCCACTGCGTTTTGCTTGAGAGGGAGTATTATGAGCAATATTGTACTGGGTTTGAGTGCAACGTTATGGCAGTTTGTCGATGCTGGTTTATTCGAAGACGCCTATCAAGTAGCATGTCTTGGAGTTCCGCACAACGATTGGGATGGACTTGCCCATGCTGCCTTAGATGCGATGAACTTTACCGTTGCTCAAGAAGCTTTCGTGAAAACTCGCAATCTCGCGTGGTTGGAGTTTATCAACGGGCTGAAAATGAGACAAAGGCACGGTGACTTATCTAAAGACTTGATGCAAGCTGAAGTTCTTGCGTTTGCTGGGAAGTTCAAAGAAGCTGCTAGGCTTTACCAAAAGATAGGACACAGCGACAAGGCCTTAACAATGTACAGTGACTTGAAGATGTTTGATTTGGCTCAAGAGTTTTTAAAAGAAGGCGAAGAAAGCGGAGAAGACCGTTTAGAGCTCGTGAGACGAAGGGCTGAATGGGCTTGCTCATTCTTGAATGAGCCGAGAGCTGCCGCAGAACTTTTATTGAGTGCCGGTGAAACAGAGCGAGCGATTGAAATCGTAGCTGAGCAAGGTTGGACGGACTTACTACTCGACATTGGAAGAAAGATAAATTCGAGCGAAAGAAAAGCCTTGGAATTAGTAGCGATGCATCTGAAAAGGTTGAATGCATTGCCTCTGGCTGCAGAAATCTATCGTAAGCTCGGGGAAGAATCACAAGTGGTTCAAATTCACATTGAAGCTAGGGACTGGCCTGAGGCTTTTCGACTGGCAGAAAACTTGCCCTCTGTATTGCCCTCGGTTCATTTGCAACACGCCAAGTGGCTTGCAGACTCGGACCAATTCATATCTGCTCACGAAGCTTACATCGCTGCCGGAAATCCAAAAGAAGCTCATGTGCTACTCAAAAATCTTGCCGACTGCGCGATCAGGTAGGGATTTGCCTGTTAAAAATTCTTTAATTGTTTTCGTGAATTTATTCTTAGTGAAGAACGATTTTCTGATGCCGCATACTTCACCTGGCTGAGAGCAAAGCAACTACTAAAAATGATGGAATTGAATCCTGACGAAACTAAACCACAGCACATTGAAGAGTTCAAGGTGCTACTTCAAATAGCATCGATATATTATGCTTATACAACGATCCATTCGTACTTGCGTGAGCCATTCACCAGCTCACCGCCGCTTACTTTGTTCAACACGAGTCGTTTTATAGCAAACTTTTTGAATGGAAGCTCTCCGCCAAAAGGAATTAGCATGTTTGCTGTTTTTTATACGCTATCCAAGCAAGCAAAAGTTCTCGGAGCCAACAAACTACATTTGCAGATCAACAACAAGCTTCAGACTCTAAAAGCTCCAAGTGGAATTCAAGAACAAGTTGACATAAATATTATGAACTCACGAGCAGCAACTGGCGGATTCAGTGACCCGGAGGAGCTTTTACCAATGTGCTACAAGTGCTCGAATTTCAGTATGCATTTGAGTGGAAATCAGTGTCCCAACTGCCAGCAGGAATTCATCTTCTCGTACGTCTCATTCGAGATTCTGCCTCTTGCTGAGTTTTATCCAGAAAGCGACATAAGCCAGGAAGAGGCCGAACGTTTGCTGATGACGCCTCCAAGACCAAACGATGTTGCTATTGATCCATTTACTGAAACCATAGTTCAGGATGAGATCGGAGATCTGTTGCCTCTGACTCTCAACCGTGAATCGTTGAGAGCAATCGACCCGAGAAATGTACTGCTGAAGAAATGGCCGCTGCCAATAGGCACGAAGTACTACAGAAATCTCCTGCCAGAACTTCAAATAACTATTTGTTCTGAATGTGTCCAAGCATTCCACTCAGAAGATTACGAGCTCGAATACCTGAAAACATCATCATGTCCGTTTTGTCGTAGCCCAAGTCTCAATGGGTATTAGATTTGCTTTCCTGAAATGAATCACTAATTCACATTGTCTTTGCTCGTCCAGAGAAAATTCGATGTGACAGCCTTAACGTCCCACCTGATCTAGATTGTAATGCACTTTGCATCCGAAGCACAATGACTGTCACGTTCAAACAACGGTTTTGCACAGAGAAACACGTGATATCTAGACGACCGTCTTAAACTAATTGTCTGCATGCGACGATGATCGTTTCAACATCAATTGGCAAAGTAATATTACCGCACCTGATATTTGACTACGCTTCACTATTTTGATGTCTTGAATAAGCCTTGAATTAACAAGTTTAAGAGAAGAGCGCAGAGCAATTGTCTGAAAACTTATTGCAAGCAAATAAAAGTATTTCACTAGCTCATTATGAACTCGCGTTTTTTCCTGTGATCTGTTTCGTTTATTGGTAGAACTTTAAATGGCATAAAAAGTTTATTCGTTCGTTTCGTCCAGGATCACGTCATGTATTTTCGTCAAGTGCAGTTTCATCTTGGCCTTCGATGCAATTCGAACTCCACAAATCTTGCAAGCTTCGCTCTGATTGTCTTTACTTTGGTGCAGATTCTTCATATGCAAGTCTAATCCATATTTCTGCGTGAATCTTTTCCCGGGACAGTCAGGACATTCGAAGGGTTTCTCTTCGCTGTGGACTCGAAGATGTCTGGAATTTGATTCGTTTAGATGATCGAAAAGATGGTTCAATTGTAATTTACCTTAAAAGCTTCCCATTGCTGATGAACTTCATTGAGCAGCCTGCAATCGAGCAGACGAATTCCTTCTTGTCTTCATGCATCAGCATGTGCATGTCGAATGATGATTTATGAGCAAAAGTCGCTCCACATCTGAACAAATAAAATATTCATGTAATGTTATCCAAAATATTTGCAGCGCTAACTTACTGTCCACAAAGCAACGACCGTGGCAGCGTGTGTCTGGTGTAGTGTTGCTTGAGAGATGATCGATCTTTGCAAGTCTTAAAGCAAATTGGACAATCCACTTCGCCTTCGTTACGATCGTGATCGGTCGCCAGGTGCATTTGGAGGCAAAGATCGGTCTTGAACTTTTCTGAGCACTCTTTACAGTTGAAATCAATCTCGTCTTTCATTTCGTCGTTTGGAATTTTTCTTGCCGAGGTTCGACGTCGCTTAGTTGCCGAGGTTCGACGTCGCTTAGATTGATGCATTTCGGTCCAATCGTCATCGTCGTCACTTTCATCAGCGTTTGACAGTTCATATTCATCGTCTATAGATTCCTCCGGCTCTTCTTTTATGTAGATTTCTTCGGGTTGCGCTCGCTTCAGCATTCCAACCAATCTCACTTGAACTTTTCGTGACTGATCCTGAAGATAGTCAAACCTCTCGACAACAGTGTAGCATTGATTGCAAAGAAAGCCTTCGGATTTATTCTTCCGGGACAAGCTGATGTCGCCGATGGATTCTAAAATGAGAAGAAGCTGTAAAGATCACTGTGAGCCTCGTTGGCATCATCGAAACTCACCCAAAAGTTCCTTCAAAGGCGTTTGAGTTGTTTCAGTTCTACAACTGATTGGAATGCGGCAGGAGCCAAGTTCAGAGTTACATGTGAAACAGTTCTGAGGCTGTTGTCCTTCCTGCGCTTGAATTTCTGTCTTGTTTTTCGATGCTGCAGTGATTGAACTTCCTATGCTCGAAGCTTTGAAAATCTTGTGAATCTTCTCCAGATGATAAGACAGCGCGGTTGTGGCAGTTGCTATTAACAAAGCGCTGCAACCCTCGACTTTACAGCGAGCTTTTGTTCCTTCTCGATCAAAATACTTCCAGAGTCTGGAATTGACGCAATCGGTTTTTTCAAAATTTCGCAATCTGCAATTGCAATCGCATCGCATGTCAAGAATTGTTGATTTCGCAATTTGCAATTGCAATCGCAATTTGTAGCCACGGTTGCGAGCAAGTGCAAGCGCAATCCGCAATCTATGCTCAACCTGTGATCGGGGCTTCCAACTAGTGACAAAATTGTCAGTGACAGGCATTCTATCACGTCACTGACTTAGGAAAAATCAGTGTCAGGCATCACTGTCACTGGTCAAATTTTCGAAAACTCAGTGACAGTGATTCAGTGACAGTGACAGAAGAAATTTCTTAAAATATTCGAAAGGAAGCTTTGGCTCGACTGCTGCGCTCGTTGTCGGTCCCTTATGCGCCTGCACGATCGCTGGTTGATCTTCCTCGAAAGCTTTGAATTCCTTGGCATGTTTCGATCTTATATGTGTAACCAGATTTCTTGTTGACGATTTCTAAAAGATGAAATATTAGTTTTTATACGAGGCTCGAATTACAGAAAGCTAATGTCTCAATACTTACATCGATCTTTGAGCCACAAAGCTTGCACAGCTTCTTCTTACCATGTCCATCATCGCCAACTCCTAATTCGTCGTAAAAATTGTGAATCTTGTTCTTAGTTGTCATCATTAGGTTGTTTCGTGAAACTTCAACATTTATTTCGATAGACTTCTGCACAACATTTTTCCAGCTCCCTTTGAAAATTTTTAGATCGTTTCTTGGAGGAACTGGAACTGATATTTTAAGTTTTTCTTTCTATCACGTCACTAATTTAAAAAAAGTCAGTGCCAGGCATCACTGTCACTGGTCAAATTTTCGAAAACTCAGTGAGAGGCCCGAAATGACCCAGTTTCACTAGTTTTTCCGTGACAGTTGGAAACCCCGCCTGTGATGAAAGTCTCAAACTTTTAATGCGTACTTCTCATACTCGTTGTAGGCCTGATCATGTTTTGCTTTCAAATGCTGCTGTAGGCACCACGACTTTTTCTGAAACAGACAGAAGAATTTATTATTCTATCAAAGATACCAACAATATTTTCTAATGATTTCTTTGATTCTATAATCAAAGCTTCGAGATCTTACCGTGATAACCACTTTGCACAGCTTACACTGCATATGCTTATGATTACCCTCAATGTCATCGAAAGTTGACTCCGTGTTGGAGGCATTTTTGCTAATTTTAAGCCTTAGAAGTTGGATTAAATTTAAATTGTTTTGCTGTTTCGATAAAAAATATCCTTCGTTTGATATATTTTGAAAAGAGGGCATTCTTTTTTGAACGGATTTTACCCGACCGATTTGAAAACAAGACGAATCCCGGAAGGATTATAATGCGAGCAATCGCAGTATCTGTGGGTGAGAGATCACTGGGGCACTGACACTGCCTCACAGGCTGGAGGGGTGCCTTAATGGCAGTCTAAACCAGCGTTCTGAGTATCTATTGAAAACAAGACATACAGTAATCTTCGCGTTGCGCGTCCTATTAAAGGGCTTTTTTGACGGCCTATTATCGGGGTTGTGGAACAATTTTAACCAGAAACTTTTTATTATTGAAATCAGAAAGATCAAGTTGCTAAGAGCTGAGAAAAGTTCATAGAAGCAAGTTTCTGAACAGAAAATCTTAAAAAATCTCGATTTCATTAAGTGGCTTCACCAGCTTTGTCAGCTTTGGCCCGGCGCCTTGGTCTCGTATCATCAGTGAAGCTGCTTGGAGCTGAGAAACATTCATTCAAGCAAGTTTCTAAACAGAAAGTCTTGAAAATTGGAAGAAATCTCGATTTTTCAGTGGCTTCACCAGCTCCATCATCGAGAAAATCTAAGAAAACTTGATTTTTTTGGTGTATCTGCCTGCACAACTTCCCTGGTTTACCCCAGAAGGAAACAGTCGATCAGGCTCATCTTCGAGCTCATAGGAGCTCTATCGATTGGGGAACACAAGAACTCTCTAGCTCATTTCGTTCTGAAGTTATCCTGAGGACACACACACACACGGACAAACCGACCCCATAGGGGTTTTTTTTTGTCGAAAAAGCCCTATGAATTCTTTAGGCCTGGAGTAAAGACGTTGAATGGAATTGTACTATTACCAGCCATATCAAGAAAATGCTCTTTGACAACGGATTTGGACGCAACAAAATCTTTGATGCTTCTTCGATGTTCCATTTTGTGCACCGAAACCAGATGCCTAATTAATGTGCTTGTTCCGGAATTCGCGCACTTAATCTTTTTCAACTTCGGACATAGTTTGCAAGTTGCTTCAGTGGAACCACGAGCCGGCTTATCGAAGTGATCCCATGGCGTTTTGAAAGTCTTCGGAGTCGATGCTGCTGGCGTTAGGTTGCTGAAAGGAAACGATTTAAAATCTGTCGCTAGACGTGCATTGCCAAGACACTCACAGTGAATTCATGTTTGCAGCGATAACCGGACACTTATGTCGTAAATTTATTGATTTCAACTGCGTGAACCTCATAAACAAGAAGTCTGTGCGGTTCGCGTTTAACTAAAGGGCTTTTTCTTCCAAGTTTTAAAGAAGAGCAGAGAAATTGTCTGAAAACTTATTGCAAGCAAATAAAAGCATTTCACTAGCTCATTTATGAACTCGCATTTTTTCCTGTGATCTGTTTCGTTTATTGGTAGAACTTTACATAGCATGAAAACTTTATTCGTTCGTATCGTCCAGGATCACGTCATGTATTTTCGTCAAGTGCAGTTTCATCTTGGCCTTCGATGGAATTCGAACTCCACAAATCTTGCAAGCTTCGCTCTGATTGTCTTTACTTTGGTGCAGATTCTTCATATGCAAGTCTAATCCATATTTCTGCGTGAATCTTTTCCCGGGACAGTCAGGACATTCGAAGGGTTTCTCTTCGCTGTGGACTCGAAGATGTCTGGAATTGGATTCGTTTAGATGATCGCAAAGAACGTTCAATTGTAATTTACCTTAAAAGCTTCCCATTGCTGATGAACTTCATTGAGCAGCCTGCAATCGAGCAGACGAATTCCTTCTTGTCTTCATGCATCAGCATGTGCATGTCGAATGATGATTTATGAGCAAAAGTCGCTCCACATCTGAACAAATAAAATATTCATGTAATGTATTCAAAATATTTGCAGCGCTAACTTACTGTCCACAAAGCAACGACCGTGGCAGCGTGTGTCTGGTGTAGTGTTGCTTAAGAGATGACCGATCTTTGCAAGTCTTAAAGCAAATTGGACAATCCACTTCGCCTTCGTTACGATCGTGATCGGTCGCCAGGTGCATTTGGAGGCAAAGATCGGTCTTGAACTTTTCTGAGCACTCTTTACAGTTGAAATCAATCTCGTCTTTCGTCTCGTCTTTCATTTCGTCGTTTGTAATTTCTTTTGCCGAGGTTCGACGTCGCTTAACTGCCGACGTTCGACGTCGCTTAGATTGCTGCATTTCGGCCCAATCGTCATCGTCGTCACTTTTATCAGCATTTGACAGTTCATATTCATCGTCTATAGATTCGTCCGGCTCTTCTTTTATGTAGATTTCTTCGGGTTGCGCTCGCTTCAGCATTCCAGCCAATCTCACTTGAACTTTTCGTGACTGATCCTGAAGATAGTCAAACCTCTCGACAACAGTGTAGCATTGATTGCAAAGAACGCCTTCGGATTTATTCTTCCGGGACAAGCTGATGTCGCCGATGGATTCTAAAATGAGAAGAAGCTATAGAGATCACTGTGGGTCTCGTTGTCACCATCGAAACTCACCCAAAAGTTCCTTCAAAGGCGTTTGAGTTGTTTCAGTTCTACAACTGAGTGGAATGCGGCAGGAGCCAAGTTCAGAGTTGCATGTGAAACAATTGAATTGCGCTTTGATAACGGATTTGGGCAGAACTTGTGACGATGAATCAAACCGTTGTTCAAGAACGTTGACCATCTTCATGAAATCATTGTTTTCCACAGACTGTTCGGGAGGTTCTGCAGCAACTGAAATGAGCTCGATTTAGCTACTGAACTTTGAAATAAGAAAACCTCTCCATGTCTTTTTAAAATAAGCAAAATTGAACTAATGCGTCAACCTTAAAATTCGAATATTCGTTCCAATAAAATTATAAATTATTCGAAACAATTTCTCATCCCAAAAATGTATTGGCCCACATAATCCGTGATGGTCTTCTGCTTGTTCACAATTTGTGGTGCTGATGACGAACCTTCGTTCTTACGCTTTAGATCAAATAATTTGTGTTGACTTTGCAAGTGTGATGCCAGGCAACTCGTTGTCCCCTTATTTCTTATGATTTTTCCACACTCATCCACTTGGCACTGAGCTGAGTCCCTGCCATGCTTCACAAAATGGGTCCAAACCCAGCTCCTTGCCATTTCAGGAGTTTCCCACGATTGTGAGGCAATTTTTACTTGAAAACTTTCTATCAAATTCTCCGAATATTCGATTTCATTATTCGAATAAAACTCGACTGTAATCTTGGATCGGATATTCGAATAATTATTATTCGTGGAAGAGTTTTACATGTGGAATATTTAGTTGAAGAGCTGAATCGGCACTGAGGAGCTCTCTTACTTTCTTCTGTTGTGTTGCTGGTTGAGGCAGAATCGGTTGAACTTGAGGCTTTGGAAATTTGATGAAGCTTCTCGAGATGATACCTCAACGACGATGTGCCTTTCGCGGCTAATAATGCTTTAAGTGCTGATGGTCGCTTTCGCTTTGCAAATTTCCGCTTCTCCTCTTCTGTAGCCGCTGTGCAAGTTGATCGTTTATGAGCAGCAACTCTTTCCTGTGACCAACAAACAGTTCCCAAACAAGTCTTGCATTTTCCTCGCTTGTTTACTTTGTTGAAGTCTTCCAGATAGTCGTGAATATCGAAGTTGTCCATATTGAGCCTAAAACGATAAAACTTCAATATCATTCACTTTTAATAGTCAGCCGAACTCACCTTTTATCCTTTCACTACGTTTAATCAAGCAATAAAATGGTTTTTGTGCAATTAATAAGCGATTTACTGAGAGCGTATAACACAAAAAAAAAGTTTCACAACAATCGGTTGAATTTGGTAGGCGCCGAGTAAGCGCATACGTATGCGTCTACCAGAGCAATGGTATGCGCAGAGTCTGCGCAGACTCGGCGCATACCAGCGAACCTTACTATTAACAGCCATATCAAGACCATGCGCTGTGACAACGGATTTGGACGCAACACAATCTTTGATGCTTCTTCGATGTTCCATTTTGTGCACCGAAACCAGATGCCTAATTAATGTGCTTGTTCCGGAATTCGCGCACTTAATCTTTTTCAACTTCGGACATAGTTTGCAAGTTGCTTCAGTGGAACCGCGAGCCGGCTTATCGAAGTGATCCCATGGCGTTTTGAAAGTCTTCGGAGTCGATGCTGCTGGCGTTAGGTTGCTGAAAGGAAACGATTTAAAATCTGTCGCTAGACGTGCATTGCCAAGACAATCACAGTGAATTCATGTTTGCAGCGATAACCGGACACTTATGTCGTAAATTTATTTATTTCAACTGCGTGAACCTCACAAACAAGAAGTCTGTGCGGTTCGCATTTAATTAAAGGGCTTTTTCTTCCAAGTTTTAAAGAAGAGCAGAGCAATTGTCTGAAAACTTATTGCAAGCAAATAAAAGAATTTCACTAGCTCATTATGAATTCGCGTTTTTTCCTGTGATCTGTTTCGTTTATTGGTAGAACTTTACATAGCATGAAAACTTTATTCGTTCGTATCGTCCAGGATCACGTCATGTATTTTCGTCAAGTGCAGTTTCATCTTGGCCTTCGATGGAATTCGAACTCCACAAATCTTGCAAGCTTCGCTCTGATTGTCTTTACTTTGGTGCAGATTCTTCATATGCAAGTCTAATCCATATTTCTGCGTGAATCTTTTCCCGGGACAGTCAGGACATTCGAAGGGTTTCTCTTCGCTGTGGACTCGAAGATGTCTGGAATTGGATTCGTTTAGATGATCGCAAAGAACGTTCAATTGTAATTTACCTTAAAAGCTTCCCATTGCTGATGAACTTCATTGAGCAGCCTGCAATCGAGCAGACGAATTCCTTCTTGTCTTCATGCATCAGCATGTGCATGTCGAATGATGATTTATGAGCAAAAGTCGCTCCACATCTGAACAAATAAAATATTCATGTAATGTTATCCAAAATATTTGCAGCGCTAACTTACTGTCCACAAAGCAACGACCGTGGCAGCGTGTGTCTGGTGTAGTGTTGCTTGAGAGATGATCGATCTTTGCAAGTCTTAAAGCAGATTGGACAATCCACTTCGCCTTCGTTACGATCGTGATCGGTCGCCAGGTGCATTTGGAGGCAAAGATCGGTCTTGAACTTTTCTGAGCACTCTTTACAGTTGAAATCAATCTCGTCTTTCGTCTCGTCTTTCATTTCGTCGTTTGTAATTTCTTTTGCCGAGGTTCGACGTCGCTTAACTGCCGAGGTTCGACGTCGCTTAGATTGATGCGTTTCGACCCAATCGTCATCGTCGTCACTTTTATCAGCGTTTGACAGTTCATATTCATCGTCTATAGATTCGTCCGGCTCTTCTTTTATGTAGATTTCTTCGGGTTGCGCTCGCTTCAGCATTCCAGCCAATCTCACTTGAACTTTTCGTGACTGATCCTGAAGATAGTCAAACCTCTCGACAACAGTGTAGCATTGATTGCAAAGAACGCCTTCGGACTTATTCTTCTGGGACAAGCTGATGTCGCCGATGGATTCTAAAATGAGAAGAAGCTGTAAAGATCACTGTGGGTCTCGTTGGCATCATCGAAACTCACCCAAAAGTTCCTTCAAAGGCGTTTGAGTTGTTTCAGTTCTACAACTGAGTGGAATGCGGCAGGAGCCAAGTTCAGAGTTGCATGTGAAACAATTGAATTGCGCTTTGATAACGGATTTGGGCAGAACTTGTGACGATGAATTAAACTGTTGTTCAAGAACGTTGACCATCTTCATGAAATCATTGTTTTCCACAGACTGTTCGGGAGGTTCTGCAGCAACTGAAATGAGCTCGATTTAGCTACTGAACTTTGAAATAAGAAAACCTCTCCATGTCTTTTTAAAATAAGCAAAATTGAACTAATGCGTCAACCTTAAAATTCGAATATTCGTTCCAATAAAGTTATAAATTATTCGAAACAATTTCTCATCCCAAAAATGTATTGGCCCACATAATCCGTGATGGTCTTCTGCTTGTTCACAATTTGTGGTGCTGATGACGAACCTTCGTTCTTACGCTTTAGATCAAATAATTTGTGTTGACTTTGCAAGTGTGATGCCAGACAACTCGTTGTCCCCTTATTTCTTATGATTTTTCCACACTCATCCACTTGGCACTGAGCTGAGTCCCTGCCATGCTTCACAAAATGGGTCCAAACCCAGCTTCTTGCCATTTCAGGAGTTTCCGACGATTGTGAGGCAATTTTTACTTGAAAACTTTCTATCAAATTCTCCGAATATTCGATTTCATTATTCGAATAAAACTCGACTGTAATCTTGGATCGGATATTCGAATAATTATTATTCGTGGAAGAAGTTTTACATGTGGAATATTTAGTTGAAGAGCTGAATCGGCACTGAGGAGCTTTCTTACTCTCTTCTGTTGTGTTGATGGTTGAGGCAGAGTTGGTTGAACTTGAGGCTTTGGAAATTTGATGAAGCTTCTCGAGATGATACCTCAACGACGATGTGCCTTTCGCGGCTAATAATGCTTCACAACCTTCAACTTTGCAACGAGCTTTTACACCTTCTCGAACGAAATAGTTCCAAACAGATGACTTCGGCATGATTAGATTAATAAACTCTCCGCTTTGTGTTTCCAAAAACAAAACTTTCAACATTGAATTTTAAGAGGGAAATTCAAAAACCCTCAAAATGTTTAAAGGAACTTGGCACTTCGATTTGAGCTCAATTATACGACAAGAAACAAATTAAATGCAACATCAAAATCAGAATTTCGCTTCATGTTTTATTCAGAATTCGACATCATTTAAGTTAACAAAAAGAAAGTTGAAAATATTTATTAATTTACTCTCGAAAGGTGCATCAGCATTCGCTTTACCACTCAGCGTCGCCGTTCGACTTCTGAAAAACATAATCCTTTCCTCCCAAGCTCATAATTCCGTCTTTCAGATAGAATTTCCATTTGTTACGAGATCGATTTATCTGTTGAGAAGAAACCTTTAGATTGCCGCTAGTGATCTGAATCGTCTGCAGTTTACCTTATCATACTGACACACGACTACATTATCGGTCTCGAACAAGTCGGCATTGTCTTCGTCAGTGACGTCGTCTTCAGAGTTCAATGGCTCTTCCTCCGCACCGCCTTCGATGTCGTTGATATCGCTTCCATCGTCATCTTTCAATTCCTCGTCGTCGAGATCATCAAAGCTTGAACAGAAACTGTTAGTACGTGAAACATATAATTTGAATTTCTCCACTCACTGATCGTCGCTTATGTCGCTTCCGTCTTCATCAGAAGTGTCTCCGGCTGTGCCATCGAGCTGTCTGCTCACCTTGAGAGGATCTGAAACAAGATTTGAGTTTGTTGCTTCATCTCAAGATTGGGATTCTTACTTTTCGCGTAGATCGAATTGAGCACTGATGTAACGTGTTGTTGGAGCACAGCGGATGCAACGTTTGGCTGCAGAGGCATGATAGATGTTATGATTTCTCCGGTGATAACTTGCTGCAACTGATTCTCCTGTATTGCTCGCGCCGGCACTTTGATTGTCAGAACTCGGTTCTCTGTTTCGTTCGCCTGAGGTGGGAGTGTGATTTGTATGGGGATCAACTTATTTGGATCGAGAGTTGACTGTAGAGCGGGAGGTCCGTTCTGAGCCTGCGATGAGGACGACGACTGTGACGTTGACTGACTCGGCTCAGTTTTAACTGTCGACTGTTGGGGAGTCTTTGTTGTTTGTAAGTTGGTTTTGGAGATGGTCGATGCCAGCGGAGGAACGCCAGAAATTCCTTTAAGATTCCCATTCATCGACAGTGAAACATTGTTCTTCTGTTCTGCTGCCAAAGCTTTTTTCGACTTTGAACCATTGGCCTGAAAGATTTAGATTGGATTAGTAAGGAGCATTGATGGTTTAGGAGCAATAGAAAGTTGCAACAGCTTGTGAAAGTAGATCAATACCTTCGACTGTCAAGAAACCTGAGATGCAGCGTGTGATTAGAATTGTAAATTGTTAATTGACTCTGACAGTGACTTTGTTATCATCCTCAGTAGTTCCGAGGCTTGAATGTACTGACCTTTGGGTTGTTTGCAAGGAGAGATGGTTGGGAGTTCGGTGCTTGTGGCTCGGGGAGGACATCAACAGCTTTGCTTGCCATCAGCCGATTTGTCCAAATCTGTTTCATTTCCTGCAATACTTGTTCGTCTACACCCTCGTCCAAGAATGCATCGCGGACATTTGTGACGACGTCTTCGATGACGAGCTGATACAGTTTGAGCTAAAAGCAGAAAATTAATGTTAGGGAAAAACTTCCGAAATAATTTGTCGAAATAGTCGATGGAGGCAAGCGGATTATCATCGAAACAGCTTTTCTCCTGTTGAACTATTAAGCGAAGACATTGCAGTCATCGTAAATTATTGAACAGGCCGCGTAATGATCAAACATATTTGAAAATCCACAACTTCTCCGATTTACATAAAATCGCTTGAAACTCTGCGCACTCAACGATCTTACCACGGACGATGAAGCCGACGTTTGAGACATCTCGTTTGGCGATGAATCTGATGCTTGTTGAAGCTTACAATCGACTTTATTTATCGCGACTTTAAATTGTTCGAACAGGGCAAGCGACTAAGTGAAAACATCGAAGGCTCAAGCGAAGTCGCAAAATATTTCGATACCGTCAAGCCGAGCCGTGAAGGATGATTAGGATATTTAAGCCGAACCAAGTGTTAAGCCCGCAACGTAAGAGACCATTCATAGAGACAAACAGATGGTGATTTCATTGACATTCAATTCCAGTTGGATTGCTGCGTTTATACTCTGCTAGGTCGAACGAGAGAAGGCCGCACATCCACGAGCGAATCTTGCCGAAAAAGTTCGAGGGCAGCAAGGCCGTGCCAGAGGAGTTCCGCTTTCAGTACAGAGAATTCCTCCCGGATCCAAGACATCGATTTAGGAATGCTGTCAAGGAGAGACTCGAGCGGAAAGATATGCTTGAACGGTAAGCTCAATGATCTTCGTCTTCTTCATCGCATCTTTAAAACTTTTGCATTTGGTAGACGAGCTCAGATTCACGTTCCCGAATTCTACGTTGGATCAGTCGTAGCAGTGACTTCATCAGACCCACACTCGCAAGGAAAAACTAACAGATTCGTTGGCATTTGCATTGACCGAGATCGCAGTGGATTGCGAGCCAATTTCATCCTAAGAAATGTCATCGACCACCAAGGATTAGAAGTCCAGTACGAGATCTACGACCCAACTGTGCAAAAGATCGAAGTGCTGCGGCTGGAGAAGCGATTGGATGAGAAACTGTTCTACCTCCGCGATGCGCTTCCGGAGTACAGCACATTCGACCTCAACATGGAGGCAGAGAATCTTCCCGAAGGCTCCGCCGTTCCTGTGAACCCAGTGCAAGTGAAGCTCAAGCCGAGACCATGGTCGGAGCGATGGGAGCGAAAGGATCTTCAAGGCGTCGAAAACGTTGATGAGCTGCTTTACGACAAACATCGCCGCAAGGCGTCAGAGCGCGCAACGCCGTGGGAGAAGTACGACTTGATGAAGGAATACCGCAGATCGATTCCCGAAGAAGAACAGAAAAGCATTTTCTCCGAGATATTCACCAGCGTCAAAGACATCAACGAGCAGAACAAGAAGAAGATGAAGGCAAGGAGATCGATCAGCAAACCTCTGAAGCTAGCATAGCGAACTCGTCGCGCAGTTTGTAATTAGAAAATAAAACTTAATTCAGTGAACAATTTATTTCTCGAGATTTTCTTTACATCAATGGATTGGGAAGTATTTGACAATTAGTGGCTGATGATGGCATCAGTCACAAACCTTAACGCTAATGTTAAACTGACTTCAATGAGACTGAAATTTCTTGTGCGCTGTTTAGCTTGTGAGCAAAGCGATGTTGATCTCCTTAACCATTTTCACGCGATGGAGCATTTTGCTGAGAGCATCGCGACTCAAAGGCTGCGTTGAGTACCAGACAGGCGAGTCAGGCACACAAGAGCGCTCAGGCTGAAGGTAAAACACATCGTTCCTAGTTTTGACGCTTTCGGGGCTGGAGAGAAATTTGTTAGCGATTGAACTATGATCAAAATTAATAGTAACAAACCATTTGGAAAGGTAGAACTCGTATAACTTGACTGGACATCGCAGCGGGTTCTCTTCATTCTCCTGCTGCTCGTACACTTTCTTCTTGCGTGAATTAGCTTCGAGTGATGATTGCGGTGGATAGAAACGTAGAAGAACGTTGCGAGATCCTGGAATCTTGGCTGCTCCAGGTTGATTGGGATTTCGCTTCCAGTGTTTCATTATGTGCGAGAACGAGAGCTCCATATGCTCGTCGACAGTCTAAGCAACAAAATTGTTAGTAAATCAATAAAGTTGCGATGAATGCTGTTGACCTACCACAAGATTGAAGTGTTTCGTATTGAAGAACATCAAAGTGCTAAGCAGCACATGCGGTGAATGAGCTCCAAGCTGTTTGCACTCCCACAAATGCTCCTCTTCGACGCGGGTTACAATATATTCTGCAAGTTTAAGGATGAAACTTCGCTTTGAAAGCAGTGAAGCTGAGACAACTTACGAGAATCGTTGTAGAGGACTGAGAACTTCTTAGCAACCTCATCGAGACAGTCGGTGAATTGTTCGTAATAACGGTCAGTGAAGATGTTATCAATGCGACCATTTTCGTAGAGATATTGTTGAATGCCTGCATAACAAATCAATGAATTAGCTTTGCTAACAACGTTGGCATCAACGAAACTCACCAAGCACGAGATAATAAATTGTATCTGGAGCATATTCGCTTCCGTTCGGCTTCCGCACTTCCTTCACGAACATGCAAAGCGAGTAGTTCAGTTCGTCGGCTGTGAGCTGGAGAATTTCCGATTTGATCGGCTTACGACGAATTGAAGATTTCTCAAAGTCTGCGTTCTTTGTAGCGACCCACTGCTTCCAAGCATTGACGCCGAACGTGTATTTTAAACACATATTCGCGTCAGGTTTCTCTGCCGGCTCCCTCGGGATTTCCGGTTGCATCACTTCCATCTCACGCTTAATTCTCTTGTTGGGTGCGCTGTTGCGATTGATGGTTTGTTTCGGTGATGGTTGTTGGATTCTCTTGCGTCCACGATTCGATTGCATCGCCACAGCGTCTCGTTGTTGCTGCAGGAGCAACAGCTGATGATGTTGAAGAGAGTGAGGATCCATGTCATCGCCGAAAGCGTTAGACGTCTGCGAGATTGTGTTCGCCGTCATTTCGTTCTCTAAATCGACAGGCGGATCGTCGAAATCGTTTCCTGCCATTTTAAATGCCATCTGAACCAAGTCTTCATTGAACGACGTGTTGTTCTCGATGCCATCGGGATATTCCATATCGTTATTCTCGTCTGAATCGGAATCTGTTTCCTCGCGCTTCTTATCACCAGCAACCATTTCAGCCATCATCAAAAGCTCTGCTTCGTATGGATCTGTTGGCATCTTCTCTTGAATCTTCTTGATCTCCTTCATGATTCCGTTGGCCGAGTTGCGCGTCGTCGGTACGAAGACGGGAACCGGAATAGGAAGTGCGAAAGGAACAGCTAAACGTGAAAAACGTTGTTAAATAGTCTGGAGAATTGAAAGTACGTTGAAGAACTTACGAACTGGTGTTGGCGTTGAATACATCATCATTGGTTGGGGCACGAAAACAGGAATCGGGACTGGAACAATGATCCGCTGCTCCAGCCAGTCGTCTGTTTGACACTCGGCTTCAGCTGTCATTGGAACACAGTTTATGGCTTTGTTTAAAGTGATTGACTTGCACATTGTCGACTTGTTTCCAACTTGCTTTGGCAATGGTGGAATCGTCACAACTTGAGTTTTGTGTTCAACTCGAACGGGTGAAGTTCCGCGTGAAGTTGAATCATCGTTGGAGATTTTCCAACTCGATGGACCTCCAGTTAGCGATGACAACGACGACACTTTAACTCGAGCGGGGAGATCAGAGAGGCGTTCAAGTTGAACTGTAATTTCGGGGACCGGAATCGGCGAGCTGGATCGTTTGTTAGCGATTGGATTGTATGGCTGCCTTCCTCGTCGTTGTGCAGGTTTCTTGGCGGATTCCACTACACGAAAAGTATGAGAACTAGTTGATTAAAATGTTCAAACTTTACGAACTTACAGTTTGCTGATGATGCAGGTTTGACACGCTTCGCAGTTCCAGCTGGCACAACAGCTGGTTGATCCAGAGCAATCCTGCTCTTGCTGAATTGGCTTTGGAAACCCATGACGCATTGATATGTACAGAAGTTACGAATCGACGAATCGGACATCGTGAGATGGTACTGCGCTTGCTTTTGAGCTTTGCAATGGTCGCACTTCGACCGTTTACGGGTCAAAGCGTTCGAGGATACTTCGGAAAGCGATGAGCAGTTGAGGGAGCACATTCGACTGAGGCCATAGTTCGACTGGATCATGTCGAAGCTGTACTTGCTGACTTTGCACCAGTTGCACTGCCAAATTTCGCGGCTCTTCGTGATGAATATCGACATGCACGACTGAGTGCAAAACGCTTTCGTTTCGTCTCCTTGATAGATTGTGTGTGCGTTGGCGGATTTGCGCTCGAAATATTTCGTGCACATTTCGCACTGATCGGGCGTGACGTTGTTGACGAATTTGAACGCTGAGAAGCAAGGATTCGAGCAGAAGTGATGTGTGTTGCCATCGAGGATGATTTGAACTTTCGGGAGCTTCTTGTTGTTGCAAACTGAGCATATGTGAGCTGCTCGCTTCTTTCTCGGATTCACAACTTCGTCGTAGCTCGCGGCGCACTCGTCGTTACAAAACTGATTGCCGCGCTTCCGCGTGAGGTTCTCTTCGTTTTCATCTAGCTTTAGACTCTTAGCACACATTGCACATGACAGGAAGCTTTTCTTGAATTCGTTTAAGCACTCGGTAGCGCAGAACTGTTTGATGTCGGTTCCAAATCGAACGCAAAGCTTCCCAATCAATGCCGTCGACACAACTTGGCTGCATTGCGAGCAAACGGTTCCAATAAGATTCTGGTACTGGCCCAAGCATTGCTCGTTGCAAAAGTCGAAAGCTTCCCATTGAATCGTTTTCTCAGTAAGACTAACGGTGGTGAAGCATTGAGCACATCGTCGAACGAAGCTTTCCTCTCTATCGATTCGCGCGGCTTCAACTTCGGCATCAGATCGTGCTGCGATTTTGGGAATTTCTTCCACCTGTTGAGCAGGCTTCGGCTGCCCGCTGGCACGGCTCGATCGTTTGACTTCATTCACGGTATATTTCTCTATGTTGTCGCCAATGATTCCCTTCAAGCAAGCATCGTCACAAATGAACTTCACTTCAACGCTTCGAACTGTCTCTGTTACTGGTTCTGGCGTTGGTTCTACCGCTTCATCACCTTCAGCCATCGGTTCCGGATCTTTAGTAACGGTAGTAAACACAGTTTGTCGTAAGCGGTACTTGCAACTTTTCGTCTCACTGCACTTTATGCACAAATTCTCGCTGGGCTTGCGAATTTCATAGATGTGAACTTTTTTCTGCGACAGCGAATATTTGTCGGCGTTGTCTTCACGATGCTCCTTGACGCAATTGAACGAGCACAGATATTTCGTCTCTCCTGAATCCTCTAGGAGTTGATATAAGCACACAGCAAGGTTTTCACAGTTTAGACAAGATTGCTCCGACGTTACTCCGTCAATTTCCCGAATCTCGTTCTCCTTTAACGGTGATTGCTCTGCTGTATCCTCTGTGGGCTCTTCCATTTCAATTTCGGCCTCTTCAGCCTCCAACGAGGCCTCGTCAATGTCGATAACTTCAACTGCCGCATCTTTATCTGCTGCTGGGAATAATTCGCTTTCCTCTTCGTCGGCAGCATCATCATCAATTACGATCGCATCCTTCTCGGCATCGCATTCTGTTTCGTCTCCCAGTAAACAAATGTTCTCATCGATGCCTTCACCCTCGTTGGTTGTTTCAGTAGTTTCGTCATCTGTGGTTTAGAAATTCATGAGTAAGTGACGAGACTATGAAAGAATCAAATAACATTTTACCTTCTGGGATTTCTTCAATCTCAGCAGTGTCAACCTTATCGTCAAACTGCGAAGTGTCAGCATCGACTGTGTTGCTTTCATCTGCTTCTTGTTCTTCACCCTCTTCAACTCTGTGTGGTTCTGCTGGTAGGTCATCGGTGTCCATTTGTACGTCAGCCGATGTAGAAGGTAACTTATCTGCGTTGTCGTCTGAAATTTCTACTGCTTCTCCAGCATCAAGAACTGGCTCGTCCGACTTGTCCTCGACGTTCTTGTCCTCATCTTTCACTTCTTCCACCTCTTCTTTTGGCTCCTGCAAAGCATCAGTCTCGCTTTCTTTCAGAGCGTTGAAAGCATCGTTGCTGTCGTCGTGATTCGCTACATCCAGTTGCGAGATGTTCACCGATGCTTCGCTGAAATCTAACTCAGCGATTTCAGGCTGAACTGTGGCATCTAAATCGCCAGAGCTGCTGGGAAACTCGGCTGCGGGCTCGGCCAAAGCATCTTGGTCTGCCAACGCCTCTTGATCTGCCAAAGCATCCTGATCGCCTAAAGCGTCTTGTTCACTAGTCAGCTCCAGCATTGAGACATCTTTGTCAACATCGGTTTCAGCTACTCCAAGCACGTCCGCAGCAGCAACTGCGTCCACCTCTTCACTCAGCTCTGGCAGAAGGTTGGCAGAAGTTCCCGGTTGGTTGTCCGAGACGTCTACTTCCATTCCTTCAGTTGGTTTGTCTTCCTCAAAATGCAAAACTTCACTGATTTCACTTTTCTCAGCTGCAGCATCAACTTCGCTGGATTCGCTGGTCAGTTGAGGTTCATCCATGGTTTATTATCTCGTGTACCTTGATTGTGGTCATGAAGCTGTAGGAGATAGCAAGAAAAGCACTATGAAAACTCGTTCCCGCTCAAAATGCATGAGCTTCGAGCAGGTATCGTCGGTTCTATGTTCTCTTTGCAAAACCTTTTCCTCGCTATAAATTGGGTTCTCGAAAATTATTACTGACCCGACGACACCCGATCGGAAAACTTAGGCGTCTTTAAAGTTAATTGACAGTTCGCTCGGCGGGGAAAAGAGCGATCGTAAACAAGCGCCTTGAACTCGCGAAATGGCGGCACTCGACGTCATTTTGGCATTTCTCCCTAGTTTTGCTCTACGCAAAGTCGCCACAAAGCTTTGCTGCTTTTCGGGAGAAGTACAATGTTCTCCAACGCTCTTTCGTGTCACTGACCTGTCGCACTTGTTCGCGAACTAAATAACTCTGTCTGGAGCTCGTACAGCAGCTGAATAAACCAGATTTTTTATTTATTTTCGTCAACTCGGATTAAAGCGGCAAGAGATTTTTTCTGCCCAACTGCCAAACCTCAATAATTCAAACTGAAATTCAAACTTCTCAAAGGCGTTAAATTTTCAAAGCAGATTTGTCAATTTATTAGAGAAAGCTTAGCTAGCGTAGAAACATATAATGGGATGCATTTGTAACTTAAAATTAATGTAGAAGAGCTTGATGAAAGCCTTTGATTCAAAATCTGTTTACTTCTTCTTGTTGATGTTGTTAGGACTTGTCGACGAGAAAACTGATGAAGCTGTGAATGGAAAATGTTTAATCGTGATCGTGAACCCTTTATCGAGCTACTCGAACCATACCTGACATGAGATTCTCAATGTACTGTCCAAGTACAAGGTTCTCCGACTTCAAACGCAAGTTCTCTTCCTTCACTCCTGTGCTTCTCTGGTTCAGATCATCCAGAGTGTTTTGCAACTCCAGAACTTGTGAAATCAGACGAGCCTTCTCCACGTCGTCGCTCGCTTCCTGTCCATCGTCCAACTGGTTCCTCGAACCACCGTACGAGTTGATGGAATCCATCGTCGAAGATTTCGAGCCCATTCCTTTGGTTCCTCTCGCGACATTGTCATCTTTCACAACAACTGAAAAATCAATTTTTTATCTCGTTTAAACAAACATCTCACTCATAATTTCCTCTTAGTCATACTTTGCTCGTCGTCGTCAATCGCTGGAATGTCTTCAAACGAAGTCTTCATGTCTGCAGTAGCCATAATTTAACTCAGCTCAGAGAACTTTCTTCCCAATCAACTTTCGGATCGAACTCGAACGATTTTCGATTGTCTCCGTGTTTGCGCGACCGATGAAGAACCTTCGAACAAGTTTAATGTTGGTTTAAGGCAAGTTTAATGTTGGTTCCAATTTTTCGTTTAGCTGGAAAATACTGCAAAGCCTCAGAGAGTCGAAGCGCTGCGCGACAACCTTTGCTTGGATTTCGCTCGGAGATTTCACTTTCGTTCGACAAAACACAAAAAAATCCATCTTACAGTGGATCCGGACGTTCAAATGTCGATCCTCGACCATAAATAATGACAAACAAGTGATTGCAAGAGCGGAGAGTTGTTATAATTTGTTGCGAGTTTATTTTCGAACAATAATTAGTAAATAATTCATGTCGGACTTCGATGCGATTTATCCAGACTTCGGGCCCGAGGATGTGCCACCAGAGATGCAAGAGCACGAGCCAATTGTCGTTCGGGGCATCGGAGAAGTCACAATGTAAGTTCCAAACAAAGGACAGAGCAGAGCTTAAACATTTTCTGACTTTTCCTTCGATCCAGATTCGGCCTTTCCAACAGATTCAGTGTTGAATTCCCACAGCAACTCATATCCAAAATCGCCCCGGAAGAATACACAGCCACGATACTGCGCATAAATTCTATCCTTCGGAAGAACCTCCCGATAAACTTGAAGTGGTAACAAAGGATCCGCGATTTGTCGTCAGGATATTTCAAACAAAAGATTTTCTTTGTCGTTCAGGTTGTGCTTTGGATGCGTTTGCTGCTGCTGTTCACTTGGACTAAGTCTGTGGCCGGTCATCTGCTTGAGCAAGAGGGTAAGATTCCACTAAACAGACAGAAACAACTGAGGTGCTGGAGAGACCGTGACGTCGTTTTAATCAAACGTACAGACAGAACTTTGTGATGAGCTTTTGCCATCTTCCTATCAATCACTGTTGAAACTCACTCATAAGCCTATCGGTAGCTGGCTCAGCTGCCAGTGTAGTCTCTGATCCATCATCTTCTGTTCTCACTTCTGTTTCCTTTAAATCGTTTTAGACTAAAAGCCAGATCAACAAACTCCTCGACTGGGAAAACACTAATCTTTATCTGAAACTAGGATTAAAATGGTCTTTGAAAAGAATGAGCTGTGATAACAACATGAACTCGATGCTTGAATATGTTCTGTTGCTGGAGTTTCTTCCAAAAATCGCAATTTATCGTCCCGATTAGTGATTTCCTTCCTTCAACACACATCGACCTGCTCGCTTTCTTCAGAAGTTAATTAACACCTTTGGATACCGGACGAGAAGGAAGCAACGAACCCTCGAGACTACTCGCTTCGAGTCCTACAGGAGGTCAAAGGGAACTAAATGCATCGGCTTGACTCGCATCATGTTCTCCACTTGATCCCAACCAGCACATATTAAATATATTTTGTCACAAAATCCGTGTAAATAAATAGTTTTGTGGAATTTCACGTGTTTTCTTGTAAGCAAGGTGGCAGCATTAGCTGAACGACTTAATTAGTTGTTCGACCTCTGCACATTCTAGGCTTGTAAAAAGCGCTCGCTATTTGCGAGCTCCAATTTCCGCAGCAGTTCTCGTTCACTCGAACTCGCGAGCAGTCGTTATCAGCGGTCGTCTCATCCTTCTTCCCCTTTCTCTGTAGATTGACGGTTTGTTTGGTCTTCGCGAGAGCTTTTGAGGTTTCCGATGTGTGGGTTAAATAATTTCTCAAGCCGTAAGCACATGTTTCATTCCACAACCAGCAAACATTTCATTTTGCCTCTGTGACGGTTTTACGCTCAGTCACTCACAACCCGCGAAGCTTGTCAGGCAGCTCAGCTTTTAAAATAAAAGCCAAGTTAAAATTGGAGCTCAACGCGAGTGCGAATAAAGCGACCGTCAAGTGATGATCAGAAGGACAAAATGACTGATTGAAATGCACTAAAACATGATTAGTGATTGCACTGAGTGAAGTACACGAACTTGAATTTGCACAAACCTAAGCCGCTTTGCTGTTTAATTTCCAATTTGCCAAATTGTGATCAACTAATTTCTTAACGAAAGGTAATAAACAACTCGAGTGATAATGAAACCAGATTGAAGAAATCAGAGTAGACATTTGCGAGAGAACTTAGCCGTTCCCAGTCGAGTAGCGAGTGATAAGAGGCAAATCTAAATTGCCAATCCAAACAGTGACTCCCTAATATTCAATGTTAGCTCGAGTCGACGGCCTGATAGTTGGCGCTTATAACAAGACCGAGAGGTAATAAACACGTGGTGAAGGCGTCCGGATGGAACGAGCGCGAACTGGAAAAAGTTAGTTCGCAGCTCTCAGCAGAGCGTTCTGTCGCCTCTGCATTCTCTTGCATTCGCTAATGAGATGTGTCTGCAGGCGATAAGTCTGTTAGTGATTATCTAGAGGATTTCGATCCTTCATAAAGTTGCTATCAGTGTTCGAAACCCGCTAGATGGAATGTTCAGGGATTGTTTGCATTCTTGTTTTATATGTCAAAACAAAACGCGATAAGATCGCATTAGCTTGTTTTGAAAGTCAACTCATAAAGATCACGTTACGAAAGCCATGAAACTGCAAAGTGTTATCAATGGAAAAAGTTTAATTGAAATTAAAATGTCAGCTATCAGTGGATTTTGATTTAATTTTGACGTTGAAAAGTGGACAGCGTGCAATCGCTTTGACAGCAGTGGTCATCGAGTTATCGAATGAAAGGCGACGGAGATGAATGAAGATGAAGATTCTTCGCCGAGTGTTTCATCTTCATCCAGACTGCTAGACCAACGTCTACATAAACATATGATATTAATAAAAAAAATAATGAGAAAAAAAAAGCGATGAAAATCATTTGCTGAAATGATTCACGATCATGTGCTCGTGCGATAGACACAAAACTTTCATTTAATATCAATTTTAGAAGAGCGGAAAATGAAAACAAAAAATCTGTGACGCTAAATAATACTACGCACTTTTATTCCTTCAAACAGTGCCATGGCTTCGCCCGAATCTGAGACATCGACGACAGCCGACTTGTCGTGGATGCAACTTCTTCCTGACGGCAATAAGCCGAAACCAATGGTTGTTCGTATCGACGAAACGCCGACAGAAATGAACCCTGAAGTGATGCAACTTAACCCAGCTGATCGAACCAAAAGTCCGCCACGGAGGCGCGAGTCTTTGATCGGAACCTTCCAAAGGACAATGAGGATGTCACTGAAAGCAGTGAGCGACTCTTCCGGTCAATTTACGAGGTGAGCTTGTGTGTTATTTGCGGAGTAGTAATTCCTTCGGTCTGTTTCCCCGTCTGTGTCAACAAGAAACCCATACGCCGTCTCTAAATACAAACATTGAGGATAGAAGAGCGCGCAGCTCGCAATTCGGCAAACTTTCGCTTCGTTCGTCGCATGCCACCGACAAAACATTTGTTTCTCTTTGCACTGAAACAAACTTTGAAATTTTATTCGCTTGCTCGGAATATTGTGATGTCAAATCGATCCCAAGGTGTCACATGATCATTGGAAGTTGAACGCTTCTCGGTATTTGAAAAATTCTCATCAACTTTAAGGGGACTCGTTAAGAGATTAAATGTGTTTGCTTAGCTGTTAACGAGGAGTGGATTCAATCTTTGGCCGACAGAGAAAAGCAATAAAATCTGCTGAAAAGATATTAAAGCGAGCCTAGGCCAACAAACATTAAAAGAAAAAGAAAACGTGTGAATTGCAGGGCCCAAAAATTCAGTGGGTGGTAGCTTGCTTGGGCTGATCAAGACCCAAAGATCTAGTTAAAAACTTAAGCAATAACCGTCACACGCAAGATGATGCCACGAGTATTCAAGCATGGCAAATTTGGTTGAACAAATTTTAATCATTTAAATTAAAAATTTCCATTTTGATCCGAAAACTCCGAGCCCTGGCCAAACAAAAAAGCAATCAATAAACGTAAGCTTCTGTATACCAACAAGAAAAGGAATGATAATAACTTTATAGCTGCGATAAAAAGCATCTTAATAGCCCGAGATGTCTTTTCGTGAGAATCAATCATTTCAACAAGTTTGTTTGAAGAGTGCCCGCCAGTCTGCGTGGCCACGCAATGCTTAAACACGAAGCTTAGCGAACGTTTTGCCACACTGACTTCTGTTCACCGAATAGAAAAAGTTTCAGTTATAAAATGGGAGAAGTGAGCGAGTTGTTTGCAATGTATCAAATGACGGGCAACAGAAATATATGATGAACTACGCTCCTGATTACTCTCGTCGTCCACGGCCACAAAGTAAATGTTGGGCTTCAGGCGCAGAACTTGACTGCGCGACAGGAAAATTTATTGCCTACCGCGCGATCATACAACTCAGCATAGAAGTCTCGAGACTGTCAAAAACGAAACTTAAGTAAACTAGACCTGCTCATAAAACAAGCGGCAGTTAAAGTGTCACCTTGAAAACAATTTTCAACTTTGCGGCGAGATAATTAAAACAAGAAATGGGCAGATGTTGCCTCTGTCGTCCGAGAAGCCAACGAGATCAGGCCGCTTCTGGCGAGCCGAGGCGGTAGCCCTGCTGCTCGTCACATTATTAGGGGTTTATTATCTGCCATCTCACACTTTCTTAATCTGATCTCTCGACGCTTTTCTTTGAACTTTTTTTTCCTCGAGAATGATTTCAATGTCAGGAATTTTGTTGCAAACATCGAAAGTGGGCTAAGTTGTTCAAAAATAAAACTTTGTCTAGTGCTCGCGACAATGTAGATGAACTTTCAACATGAGAACCGCTCTCACCGTTTCGAGGACGAGGTGCGAATTTCCCGACAATTTCTCATGCGTCTACAGAGCGTACGAGGAAAGAGAGGAAAGCAATTTATTTTTAGACTTCACATACATTTTATTTTTATATAATTTCTTGTTTTACATACAATTATAAAATAGACATTATTAAAAAAAGTATTTTGTGTCGAAAAGAAGATTTTTGAGCCAGTCTACACGCTCAGCTTTGCCAGTCAATCACACTTTCGTTCTGCTCTTCCTTCGCAATGATTTAAGTCGAGCCCGTGCCGCGCTTCAGTGAGGAATCTTCGCAGTTGTCTTGTTATGATCGTCGAGTGTCTCATCGTGAATGTTTGCAATGAAAAATCGGCAAATCTATAGCAACAGTTGTTACAAGCAAGTGAAGTTTAAAGTGATGTCCGTCGGGTCGTTGAGATTGCGCTCAGAGGAAAACGAAGCCAATCATTGCAATGTGTAAACTCGTTATTATGGTCCTGATTCTATTAACATTGCTCTGTAATTATCTCATGATTGTGTTGTACAAATGCTTGTGAGTAAACTCTGTCAAAAGGTTCGTTTGATCTTTATGTCCGCGCTTCCGATTGCTATCGTCTAAGCTGTGTTGAACGAAGATCACTGATCGATCGGAGAAATTTTCGTGAGAGAAGATCCGAAGCTGTGATTCATTAGCAATACAATCAAAGAAAAACCGATTATCACCTTTTGCTATTGAAAGATTTGTGGCATCTCCGAGTCTGATTAGTGGAGTCGAATAGGATCGATGCAGATCGCTTCTGCAGTCGATTTTAAGTTTTGCGTTGAACGTAGGCCAGTGCACAGTTTAAAAATGATAGTGTAGACGACAGTCGAAGAGTGAAAATGTATCGGCGATGGTCAAGTTCGAGCTCGAGTGACCTGGATACAGACTTTTCATCCTCAGCGCATGACGAAACGTATAACTTTATCACGATGTAAATGAGAGACAACGTCGTAATATCTTTCTAGATACTAACTTGTCATGTGTGCAATCTTTAAGTACGTGACGAAAGTGCTTACACACGAGCACCACTCGAAACAAAAGAGCGTACTCACTCGAATATTTTCGTCTTGGCTGTGTGAAAAGTTTTCGTCTCAAGTCCAACGAGCTCCAAAGAACGATCAATGACATCAAGTGCTTCGTAATTCATAATAAGCTCACGAAATCAATGAAAAACTATATCCGCTCATCGCTCCACTTCACGATTGCTTTGTAAGATTATCAGCTTATCTGTTCGGCATTCGATCGGCGCTAAGTCGATGACAGTTAAAGACATGAGAAATCTCAAGTGTGTTAGGCAAACGCCTTCGGCATTAAAAAGGAAACAATTTAAAACAAAAAACTTCTCGTTAAAACATTCCAAATTTCTCGCTTCCGGTTTCGGTTTGATATGTTGAAATTTGTCTGGTCTACGCCTCAAAATCAGTTGGCAGCGTGCAATTAAATACTTTTTCTCGCTCGTAGCGATTTCTTCAGAATGTGGCACAACGAGCAAGGGCTTAGTTAACTATTTCACTAGTGGATTATTAAGTGATTTATAGAAAAGTTTAATGCTCACGTTAAACGAATTTAAATCAAGATATCATCGTCGTTGTTTTTCGGGTTGAACGCCTCAGAGCGACGAGAAAATTTTCACGGCAGAGCTTTTGATTTCTTAACTGAGCGGCTTTGTTTGTCTTGTGTTTGAATCTGGCCTGAAATCGATATTTCGGGTAATTAGATACTCGCGATTCGCTAACCTTCCGCGAGCCAAGGGTGAACTTGACGGTTCGCTGTTCAGAAGAACTTTTATACCTGAGAGTTTAACAATTCAATGATTCGAGTGTTTGACAAAACTTCTCTTTCATTTAGCTAGACTTCTGTCCTCTTGATTGTTCACATGAGACGACTTGAGCAGTTTTCCAAGTCAACAATATTGAGTCACCTTTACGGTCATAAACCTAGATATCTAGGCTTCAGCCAAGAGACGCGAAGCTTTTAATTGCAATTTCCTTGTGGGTTGATTATGGCGCGAGTTTAACTAGATGAATCTCTAGATCTCCGAGCGTCGCTCAATGAGCGACCGCCACTTTGCCCGTGCGTAGTAAATAACAGAATAATTGAAGTAATTTCGTTAGAACAGCAGCTGATAACGTCGAGCTACAAGCTTCTTAAACATCGATTCAATGTCACTGAGCAGTCTTTCGTTATCGAGGTGAAACTTCCTGTATGAAGCTCCGAGCATTGTTCCGTTTACCCCAAAGTAAAGCGAATCAGACTAGATTTTGCTCAGACTGTCGAATAGATAAAATAAGAAAAACAAACTCGCCGAGTTTGTTTGTTGTTTCACTGTTGGAAAATGTAAACAAATTTAATGCCCTTTAAATTATCTCTTGCGTCGAAAAGTAAATTTCTAGATCAGAAATCGCTTTAATCAAAGTTATTCGCAGAACCCAGAAGTGCAAGATTATCGGAAATTTCCGCAGCAAAAATAGTTCGAGGAAATTCGATCGCTCACTTCCCTCTTGATTGTTATTTGTAGTCCATGGCGCATCGACTGTTTGATGAGTCCATAGACAGTTTCTGTGGAAGCTTCCGCGTTTCTTATCACTCATGATGTTTTGCTTCTTACTTTCTCAGGTACAGACAAACCAGATTTTCATCTAGACGTGTCCGCAAGCGCGTAATATTTAAGCATGGCGATGTCAATGTTGTGCAGGGAAAAGTTGCTAAAAGACGTAGAAGATATTTACAGGTGCAGCATTGCTTTACATAAAATGGATTCGGCTCATCTAATGCTCGTTAACTCTTCTTTCAGGATATTTTTACAACATTGGTTGATATGCAGTGGCGTAAGTTTCAAACCTGATCGGCGTCGAATGAGTGAGATCATGAATATTGTTTGAGATGCTGAGTGAACTCCTCTGCAGACCACAGAAAATCGTTTACTCTTGATTTGTCGCGACATGTCGAGCTCCTAGATTTAGTGAAATATCTCAATGTCCGTCGCGATCTCGCAACATTATTCATGATTCACTTGAAATTAAGTCACAGAGAGAAACTCGAGACTTGAAAATGCAATTTGTGCAAACACTCGAAATGTGCAGTGAAACCTCGCATTCCACAAACCGCTAATAACTTTTGTCGCTTTTCAGGATGGACAATCGCTGTGTTTGCACTGAACTTCATCCTTTCTTGGCTGTTTTTGGGGGTCGTGTGGTATTTAATCGCGTACGCTCACGGTGATATCGAATACTTCGAGCAAATGGGCAAGACCGATAACGCGGAGGAGTTCGAGTCGAGAAGCAATCATACGCCATGCGTCACAGAGATTAAAACGTTTTTATCGGCTTTCCTTTTCTCTTTGGAGACGCAGCACACGATCGGTAAGAGCTTTCGTTGACCAATCAGTTCTGCTTCAAATGAACTTCTGCTAATCAAGCCATTGCAAATATTATTTCAAGGGTACGGTCATCGCTATGTAACAGAAGTAAGCCTTTGATTCATGACGGTTTTCGCAAGCTAACATGCTGTTGTTTCATTAAATAATCAGGAATGCCCAGAAGCCATTTTCATGCTATGTTTGCAGAGGTATTGAAGACTCAATTTTAGTTCGCAACAGCATTGAACAAATGTTTCCCTTTCGATTCTTTTCAGTATAATGGGCGTATTTATTCAAGCAGTAAGTAATTATTACTCTCGTAAGCAATCCGAATCTGTTTCATTCTAACGATCGGGTCGCCGGTGAAATAACATTCGTCACGAACTTATTTTCGATTCTTTTTCTTCCAATTTGTTAATGACGTTGCTGTCATCAGTTCATGGTGAGTTGAAGCTTCGAGTCATCTAGAACTCTTATAAACATTTGCTTTTATATTCCAATGACTTCATCTTGTGACGTGGGAAATCCAACTGACAGGTCGGCGTGGTTTTCGGTGAGTTTCGAGCTAATTGATCTCTTAACTTCAAACTAACTTGTGACCCTCAAACGAACAGCAAAGTTATCTCGCCCAAAGAAGAGAGCACAAACGTTGCTGTTCTCGAGAAACGCTGTTATCTGCCATAGAGATGGAGTGCCGTGTCTCATGTTCCGCGTCGGCGATATGCGGAAAAGTCATATTATTGAGGCTCACGTGCGAGCTCAGATCATTAAGAGAAAGGTTTGTAGCTTGTCTAAGTTTGAGGGGAAACAATCTTTATAATTCAACGCTACAGATCACAAAGGAAGGCGAGCTGCTCCCGTTCTTCCAGCAAGAGTTGACTGTTGGCGCTGATGGATCTGACGACCGGCTAATGTTTATTTGGCCGACGCTAATCGTTCATAAGATTGACGAAGACAGCCCGCTGTACGACTTGTCGGCTCAAGACATGATCAAGGATCGTTTTGAGATTGTGACGATGCTTGAAGGAGTTGTGGAATCAACTGGAATGACGACGCAAGCGCGAAGCAGTTACCTTCCTTCTGAAATTTTATGGGGCCATCGGTTCGAGTCGACCGTTTCGTTCAAGCGAGAATTCGGCGAATATGAAGTAACCTAATTGACTCAGCGCGCAGAAGAAATTGATGAATTTGTTTTCTGATTTTTCACTTTAGGTTGATTACACTCTGTTTAATAATACCTATGAGGTCGACACCCCGCTTTGCTCGGCCCGAGAATTAACAGAAATGAGAGCTGAAACCCAATCGCAGCAAGGTGAAGCAGGTGAGTCTCGAAGCCTCTCGTTATCAACGCAAACGATCTTTCAATCTTTTTCTCTCTCTCTCTACCGATCTAACAAATTTCTTTTCAATCCATTTATAATCTTTTTCCTATTGTTTCTTCCACTTTGCCTTGTTGAACATGAATAATTTCGATATGAACGCGCCATGAAAAAGTGGATCAAAACAATCCAGCATTTTTTAATCGTATCCCATCATCAATTTCTTTAGACACGCCAAGTGAAAGATCCGCATCTGTGGAGCCATCGCCAAACCACAATCGCAGAAGCGATCTCAAGTTTCTCAACGGAAATCTTTCCAACAAATCTCGGACGCCATCAAATCCGTCAACAATTCTGACCATCACGAATGAACAATGTGAACCTTCGCAACCAAGTAATAGGAATTTAAGTAAATTAATCATCCCCGAGCCCATAGACTCGATCTGCTGATATCTCCTTCTTGTTTTTACACTCAAAGAATCGAATTTGTAACCAATTCTTGGCACGACCTTGTACATTTTTTATGAAGAATAAAACTAAGAACCATTTCCAATCTGATAATGCCTTGCTCTTTTATTTTGTTACGATGCGAAGATGGAAGTAGAATCGAATATTAATTCTATTTCGAACTCAGCCGATGTGCAAGTTCATCAGAACCTTTCGAGATAATACAAAGAATGTAGCACAGAAAAATTTAGGTGGCTAAAATCGAAATGTAATGAACAAGATTGCCCCTCAATTCCAAGATCAACTCGATAAACTACTTTCAGCACGAAGCTTCATTGAACCTACTCGGTACTTATGCCTAATCAATGGGCAAGTTCATTGAGGAACGAGAAAGCCGATTAACATTGACCTTCCGCAGTTGAATTTCCTAGATAGCGGAGCATGCTTTCAATTGAAGCTTCCGACTGCATCGCCTCATGATAACAGTAGCGATCAGATAAGTTCTCATAATTGTGATTTATAATTGTTTCGTTTGGAAGTTTAGACGAATTGATGCAGTTAGTCGCTCATATCTATGTGCATGAAAAAATATTTGCGCGGCCTTGGGTGAGACAATGACAACAGCAACGCTTAGCTGTGTGTACGTGGATTGCAAAAACCTCAGAGATACTTCTGAGAAACCTAAGCTCACTTCGAATTCGTGATGCAGTTTCGCGATAATATATTCTAGTTCTAGTCGCGCTAAAGTTCAGTCTGAAGCCAGTAATGTAAATGACTGTGATGCAATCGGAACGTTTTGTCGAGGCGTCTACCTGTGCATGAGCTTGATCGAAACTGTAGCGGAGCGAATGGAGATCAGCAGATAGAACCACAGCTGTTGACAGCGATAAATTCAATCTCCATATGCGTCGCTCTCCCTCTCGCAAATGCTCATTGAGTGCTCCATGTATTTGCTGTTATGTGTGCACAAACAGAACATTTCAATTACATCAGCTTTGGAGATCGCTCACTCGTTCTAAATTGATCTTTTTTCTCATTTAGTAATTTCATTCATCGCTTTGGACTTGGAGTGGAATCTCCACAGCTCGAGAAGCTTTCGAGTGACTCGTTGCGAAAAATTTTAGTGTTGTAGAGCTCGATTAGGGGGCTAAGCAGAAAATTTCGTTCAAACGTGTCAGCTCTAGTTAGAGATGTCCGGAGTCAAAAGTGATGAGTTGAAGGAGGAGAAGAAACCTTTGACAACGATCAAAGTTTCAAACTCAAAATCGAAGATTGAAGATGATCCAAGTTCCTTAGATAGTGTGATAAGGTGAGATCCGCGAGTGACCCGACAAGTTCATGTAATAACCAACGATCTACAATGCAGTAACCTTCCGCTAACGATTGTGCCGAGCTTGGCAAAAAGCTTATCGAGTCATCAAGAGAGTTTGAGGTAGGTGATCGTGTAACAATTAACACGTCTCGATACTTTGTTGCGCCAACAAGAACTCGATGCCATAAAGGATAATAATGAGATCGTCAATTTTACTGTCACCGTTTTTCAATCTTCTGTGTCGGCATTTTCAGTAAACACTTACAGATGTGTGCGCTCCCCAACTCGTTTCGATAACGAGAGTGTAAATAATTTGTTATCACTTCTTTAACAAATAATCCATAAATATTGCGAGCGAGAACTGAATTCTTCCAAGAGTTTTTTGATGTCTCGTGTAGATAAGAAGTGAAAGCATCAACGGGAGCACTCGTTTCTCATTAAATAATAAAAATTGTGACCCTGGTTCATCAAAAATTAGTTCAATGTCGCAGGGCAATAAAAACATGATCATGGACATTGAGTCGCCGCGAACGAAAGAAGATCATAATTTGTTGCTGGCACCTTGGGCAAAGAACGGGGAGTCTCCAAACATCCCGAAATCTCCGTCGTCCACGTTCTCCTTCAACCTCAAATCGCCAGGTTCTGGCTCACCCGGAAGAAGGTAGCTAAGCACATTCCAATTGCGCACATAACAAAAAGTTAAATCGCTGTCGGTGTGGAGGAAAAATAAAATCGCCGTCAACCCTCTAGATTTATCGCTACTGTTTCATTCGATCACATGAGACGTAGCGTAATAAATTCATAAACTGTCTGGAAGGCAGAACACGAAAATCAGATCATTTATTTTTAAACAGCAAAGTGCTAATGGCTACGGCAAACACAGTTCACTTCATCCGGCGTATGACTTCTCCCATTAGACTTCTACATAAACTTGAATACCTGTTGACTGAATGTTGAAAACTTGTGATGATATCTACTTAGATACTCTAGATGATAAAAGTCGCGATAAGACCGATAAGGTTTGAGCTAAAACTTATCGGAGCGTAGTAAATGAAAATCTGTAAGCACGAGTTTCTTAGGCTCATAAATTATTTTCCATGCGCTCTACGAATTACGAATGATTAATGTCAGATAGTTGAACTTAGGCGCATTAGCCAGATAATCCATGAGCCATAGAAAATAAATTCGGCTTTGTCTTCGATGGAAGAAAATTGATAATCGAAGAGCAAAACTTTAAATTGGAATTTATATGAAAATAGTTTAAATTTTAAATTTCTACAACAATTGTGATTCGAGTTTGAGTAAAAATTTATTTTCATTTGTTAAATAATTCGATTTTAATTTTGATCTTAATCGTAAGCCTTGTCAACCAAGTAGATCTAATTATTCTATTTGTATTTATTATTCAAGAAAATCTATTTTCAATTTATTCTCATCATTTGAATTAATTTTCGAGTTGTAAAATCTAATCGTTGCGCGTTTCCAAATGAATTACATTCCTCAACAATCAACTGATCGAAAATTAGCTCAGCAATGTCTCGAGTGCTCTTCTTACTCTTCCGCTGATTGCAGCACTCGACCCAAACGAGCAGATCGCACTCCAACTGAATCACAAACATCGCAAAAATATTTACGTTTCGCTTCTTCTCTTTTGTTTCTTGTAGAAATCGCACGTTACGTCCGGGCACTGGTGAGTTTTATTTTATTGTAGATAACGAGCTGGAGTTTTTTCAGTTTTAATTTCTTTTTGATGCAGCGAAAAAGTACAGAAAGCGGGCAATTCTCAAAAATGGCGAGTGCAATATTGTTCAATCGAAATTATCTCAAAAGCGATTAAGATTTCTGCAAGACATGTTTACAACCTTCGTCGATGCTCAGTGGCGATGGACTTTAATTACGTTCGGCTTAAGCTTTATTTTATCTTGGCTCTTTTTTGCCGTCATCTGGTGGCTAATTGCGTTTACTCATGGCGATTTGGAGGAGTCCCACTTGCCCGACAATCAGGCCGAAAGTGGCTGGAGTCCATGGTTGGTATTTAACAATAGGTTTCTCCAAACTCGAAAATATCTTTCTAAACATTCCGTTTCAGCGTGTACAACATACACAGTTTCACGTCTTGCTTCCTCTTCAGCATTGAGACCCAGCATACGATCGGTTACGGTGTGCGAACGTAAGACAATTTTCACGCTCTTGAGCTCGCTTTCAATAGCTTTGCGACTTTTCTAGAACCACGGAAGAATGTCCAGAAGCCATTTTCATCATGTGCTTCCAGAGCATTTACGGTGTTATGATTCAGGCATTCATGGTACGAAACGACATTCAGTAAATTGGTTAAATATATGTTCCACCTGTACGTGACTTTTTTTCGTCTTGATTGCAGGTTGGAATCGTGTTCGCTAAAATGACTCGCCCAAAACATCGAACGCAGACACTTCTTTTCTCAAAATACGCTGTGATTTGCCAGCGGGACTCCGAGTTAACGCTGATGTTTAGAGTCGGCGACATGAGGAAAAGTCATATAATTGGAGCCAACGTGAGAGCTCAACTCATCAAGACGAAAATGACGAAAGAGGGAGAAGTTATCAGCCAGTATCAAACGGAACTCGACATTGGAACGGATGGGTGCGCTGGAGACTTGTTCTTCATTTGGCCATTAATCGTTTGCCATAAAATCAACGAAGATTCGCCTCTCTACAATATGTCAGCGAGTGATCTAATCCAGCAAGAACGTTTCGAGATTGTCGTGATCTTGGAGGGAACTGTTGAGTCAACAGGTCAAACGACACAAGCACGAAGTAGCTACCTCGCTTCAGAGATTCTGTGGGGTCACCGCTTCGAGCCTGTCGTCACTTACAACAAAGAGAAGCAAGGATATGAGATTGACTATTCAAGGTTCAACGCAGCTGTCCAAGTCGACACGCCGCTTTGCTCGGCGAGGGAACTGGCAGATTACTATAAACTGCAAGATGAATTGAAGACACCAGGTGAGAAGAGACGGTAAAAATTCTCATGTAGCAAAACGAGTTTTACTTTCTTTTCACGAATGTGCATTTCAATTCTTTGCTTCGGCTGCGGTCCGCTGATTCCAAAGCAGCATCGAGCTCAATAAGGAATTCCTTAAGTTGTAAATTTACCTAATTTTTATTTCAATACTTCCAGTTGGAGATGTTAAGTTCTCCATCGGTTCTAGAGGCTAACAACGACACACCAAGGCTAAGAAGATTCGATAACTTCGAATCAAAATGTCGACATGTGACACGCGACAAACGAAAAATCTTCCCTTCACTACTAACTCAATTAATTGCCGTCTTCAGAAAACTCAACACGTTGTGAACAACAACATATGATCGAATGTTAAATTCGCTGCGCAACTTTAACTCACTTCAAAATTTTATTGACTTTGACAACGAGTGAAAAATTTAAAGATCTTCAACTAATCTGTTGGCTCATCACTAATCATATGTTTATCCGTAGATGATAATTTGTAGGAGTAACGACCACAAAATTTTAGTTCAAAATATTCTTTAGTTATCTAGATTAACACTGAAAGTCAATAAAGTCATACTTGTAAAGAAAGATTTTGTATTTATCTGCGCTTCAACTGTTCAGCGTTGAGATATTTTCCTGAACCATGTGAAAGCCCTGAACGCTGATATTTCTATGGCGTTGAAAGTTGCCACCTTTGCAATATAAATGTTTATGGTATTTACATTGGATTACTCGTGGGTCAGCATTAATTATGCTTTGTTGAGTTGCAGGAGTTTCAATTCGAAGTTTATATCTGAACGAAGACAATCAACGTCTTCAAGTGAAGACTCTTTAGTGCCGGAGAGTTTCATTTCCTCGCCAGTATGAATTTCCCAGATTTATTTTACAGTTAAAAGAAATGATTCGCGAAGCATTGATTAATGCTGAAGATAAGCTTTCATTCATTCAAACGTTGAACCTCAAGCAAGATGAGAAGGAACGAGTTAAGAACTCGCAATGAGTTCCCCACTTTCGCTTCAAGGTGATATTCCTGCTGCGTTTGATTTAGGACAGATTGGTCAGCACTTAAATTTGTCTTCATTACCCAGGATTCACTATAAAACACCTAGCGAAGTCCAGCAACATTTAAGCTAATCGAGTTTCTCGTCATCAGTGCGTTCGCTTGCTTTCGCAAATAAGTTTGAGTGCGCAAGGCAAAAAGCTCAGTTCCAGCCGAATCAGCATTCAATTAAGATGTCTGAGTGGAATCGAAATAATTCACTGTGGCAAAACATAAAATTTCCTCGGCGAAAACATACCTTGACTTGGCTTTTGATTTACGAGGAGCAGTTTTTGTCGGCTTTTTAATGTTACGTATGTATCGTCAATTTGTAATTACATGTAGCGACGTTGTACATGTTCATTTAATCCAATTTTTCATCACAATTACGTGAAAGTACGTTTTACCGAAACAATTTATCATCTTTGCAAGTAAGAATGAAGTTTGATGTCATCGCCGATTGACGTTTATCATTTAAATCTTTGACCATTCGAGAGTAATAATGGCTTGTGCAACTGATTCCACGCGAAACACTCACAACATCCGTATCGACAAATTGGAAATTTTCAATTCCACAGAAGTTTTGGGCAATTTTACCGCATTATCGCTAACGGACTTCGATCCTCTTCGCTCGCAATGACCGCGTATTTTCTCTTACGGTTTAACACTGTCTGCTCCTTTTACGAGTTTCGCCCCTTATCGATACGAACGAAAGAAAATTAATGCACTTCGTACGAGGCATGATGTAAAGTGGTTTAATAAAAGGAGCGAGTTTTAATAAAGTGTTCAAGCAAGAATCGTAATTTGCTTGCCTCGCAACCTCGAGCAATTTGGCTTCGCTGTACGTTTCGCGCTCATTAAGATTCACGAGCATGTAAGAATCACTAATCAAGCATCTTTGAAAGGATAACAGTGATCGTTACACATCATGAAGACTCGCCTGGGCTGCTCTCCAACACCTTTCGAGCACAGCCCGTTTAATGGCGTTAAAGGATAAATGAGAGCAACTCAATCATCGGGCAAGGAAATGATTTAAACTTTTGAATGCGAACGAGACTTTTTGCTCCAAAATGCTCCACTTAAAATTAACGGTTCGTTGCTGTGTTCCTTCCGAATCTTGATTATTGCTAAATACTCGACTGAGTGGACTCAGTAGTTGCCCAAACAGTAGGGACGAGATCAAGACTTTAAACGACCAAATTATATTTTTATTGTCTTGTCAAGCGATTAAAGAATCGTTAACGAAATTTGCTTCGAATATTTTAAAAGCCCATTCGACTCGCTCATGTGAATCACAAATTCATCGGAGATTCATCAAGCCGGTGCTCCGATGGACAGCACAATTTCCAGACCTGCGGTTTGATCAGTAATTAAAAGCCAATTTTGACTGAAGTCGACGAGACGCGCTGTGAGCGTTCGATATTGGAAACATCTCTAAACTCTACTTGAACTTAACACAATCGCGCTGTGAGTGACTGGTTGATCAATTATTTTCCTCTCGTCGTTGACATTTACTCACGAAGATTGATTTTCTGCTGGAAAATATCTCAAACGCGGGATTCCGTCTCGGGGCCCTGCGGAGAATCTCAAGTCATTTCCAATTAAGACTCAGCACTTTAACTTCCTCGAAAATCAACGTTTTTCAATAATCATAGCAGAGGCTCTCGCATTTAATTGAAAACTATAAAGCATTTAATTATCTTTCACACGTTTTTCGTCTGCGGAGGGAATCGCAGTGTGGAGTGAAACAAAAGAAAAGAAATAATTATACTTCTTTCCTTAAGATTGATTTCCGAATTTCGGCGGAGCGAACAACTCTTGTAGCTACGAACGAGATCGTCGAGTGAGTTCATACGTAATTGACGATGCGTGTTTAGACCCGAGGAGCAAAGCTGTCTGTTCCGCTGAGGCGAGCGAGAGCCAAGCATCAATTCATGAGGAATCGCTGCTAACGGGTCAAGACTGGCATTGCATTCGTTTATGAAGCTGTGAAGCAACACATTAAGTGCAACTTGCGAGGTTTCTTTTCGAGAATTTATTTTATTTCTCTTTAAAAACAAAATCAGGTCGGTTTTAAGAGCGATCAAGTTTGGCTTTTTTTGCACCTTTAACATCAAAACGAAACTTAAATTTCTTCCGCTGTGCAAAAAACTCTCGGCAATGAAAGTTTCCAAAAGTCTCTTAAGACTTCATTTCGGCTCATTTTACTTTACCTTGCACTATCAAGATGAAATCGAAATTTAAATCGTAGCAAGTTCTTCTTCTTTCGTTATGCCACAGGAGAATCTCGATCGAGTTGACCGAGTCGCTTTTATTGTAGCTTCCATTATGTTCAACAAGTTTTCATAATTTCAATCGAGTTGAGAAGAGGAGACAGCCATATAAATTAAGCAATTACCATAATGAGGTTTAATAATATGAAATCTTTTCACCTAAAACAATTGGGATTTTTTCCTCTCAACATATTTTTATGAATATTTAAAGATCATCAAGAGAAGTTCGTTGTCCGCTGTGCGTTGACTCGGAAAACTGGCTGTGAACGCTGGCGCAACTCTAGATTTGGAGGTGGATATTTAGGCTCTATTTGAATTAGAATCAACTTCGGATCGCTGCTAGTTTGGTTGATCGCAATTATCTCTAGATTGATACAGAAATTTTCTGCATTAATTCATACCGTCAGATCTTTATATATTGAATAAAACTAGTTGACTGAAATTGATTCCTGTTCAGAGTCAAAGTCTGGGACCAACCTTACGACTTAATGAAGCCAACCAACCCATGTTCACCTTTTCCACCCAGTCAAAAAGCTTCACGTTCGTCTTAATGATGACGTTGCATTGGCGATCGGAAATACGCGGATTGAATTTCGGTTTCCAATTTGTTTCGGCGATTCATCTGAGCATAATGATACAACTCATTTCGGTGCGATGAATATTGCTTACTGATCATCGCGCGGCATTTCGTATAAGTGTACTTACGAATGCAGTTTCGCTGCCTTTCCACTGAAATCAATTTTTTGTTTATCTTTGTAAAGGAACGAAATCAATTTACCCGACAATCGCATCAGAAATGTTTTTCGCTTTCAGAAAAAAGCAATTGAATTATTCATTCGCGAACCCGTCAGTGTGTGCGCAAACACGACTCCAGCATTTTTTCTCCAGCAGCGGATTCCTCCGAATGAAAAGTAAGTACTTAGATAGAAAGATAGCACCATCGTCTATACCGAGAATATTTTTGACATTTAAGAAAACTTTTTGTGTCGTTCGGTTTTAGCACAAGCAAGCGAACGTCGAGTCAGCTCATTCTACAAGCGATTCGTGTATTCTATTTTTCTATTTTTCCTCTCTTAACCAGCGCCAAGCAGCTCAACTATAGCGCATTGATCAGAGATTTTTCTCTCTTCGTCTCGTAAACCTGAGCAAGATTTTTTACTTTTCTTTGCTCTCTCTGCTCCATAGAGGTTTTGGTTATGCGAAAAGCTTTTCTCGGTCAGTTGGTTGCGAGGATCGTTATTGAACGTTAGTCATAGTCGGAGCAGTTAACATTAATATTCTCTCCCTTAGTACTTAGCGCAGTGTTTTAATTATGCAAGCATGTGATAATAAAAAATTGGTGCAAAGCAAATCAAGCGATCGATAGAAACTAAATCTTGGGTGATATTTCTCAGACTAACACGAGAACGGCTAATGAAACAAACAATTTAGAAATTAAATGTGATAACTAAGTGAACTGTTATATTCGTGAGGAGCGTCGTCGCTTGAAATTTGATTCATGTGGAGGGTTTATTGAACCAAGTTTGGGATTATCTACTTGCGACCAACATAGTGAGTATTAAAAGATGAAAACATACATCAACCAATTTCAAATTCTCAAATGTCATTAGTCTCATTCTCCTTTAAACATATTTTTTTCTTGCTTCATGAAACACGCCCGAAGCGAAATTCATGTTACTCCAAATACACTCGTGGCAAAATATATTTAATACCAAAGCATAAGAACATCAAAGTCGATGTTGTGTGTAAAAAATAAACTTAGACATGAATCGCCGGGTTTTTTGCCAAGACACGCATTTAGGTTTTGAGTTTTTCCCTCTCTTCGGCTCTCCACTTCTCTGTGTATTAAGACGATCTAATTATGGATCGATCAAAATAATCATGAAAAATGAAATTTTTATTTAAGTTTAGGCCGAAATGAGTTGGTAAATATTTTTTTTCTCCGTGAATTAACCCAAAAACGATTCCCTCGTTAGGTCTGAGACACAACCCGGGGAATGAAATCGTTTTTAAACAGTATCACGATGTGAGCGAGTTAGAAACATTGCGAGACATTGTTGGTTTCGAAAGCTCTTGAAAGAGGTTACAAACAAAAATAAAGTGAGATTTATATTCTCAGATTTTATTTCTCCTCTTCTGACTCGACGTGTCGTGTGTTTGCAAAAATTTAACAATCCAAGCCGTTTCTGAAGCGCAGCAAATATCTCGTTTCATAATGCTGGTTGGATGGGCTTGAGCGATACTTAGTTAGGTTGTTAAACGTTTTCTTAAACGTTAATTGCATGTATGACTGAATATGCTCGAAGGAAAATTCGTTTGAGATTGCGAAGCTTGAATAAAATCATGCAGAACTTTTGTCAGCTAATTGAGTTTGTTCGAAGCTTTCCGAATACGATTCTTGGTAAATCAAGAGTAACAGCTCCGGTTTGAGTACCTGGAACCTTAATTGATCGTAAACAAACTCACATTAAGATATCTCGCTCATTCGATCGTGATCTGTCTCAGTTAATCGAGAAACCTTTTTCGATCTAAGAGCGATTCCATTAAGACGGCGTTTAAGATGATGACAATGTTTGTCGGTAATTTTGCTCCAGTTTAATGCAGAAACTTCCTTTCAGTGTCACAAACTGTATCATTTTGGGCGATTTATACGATAAAGTTATTCCAAAAATTATGGAAAGCTGAAGTGGGTTGTAATCAAGCCGGAGCACGATCAGAAACTAGTTTTAATATTGAGTTTAATTAATTGGTGTCTCGATGGAATGCTCGAAAAGAAAACAAGAAGTGATAAGTCTCGAATTGGTTGAACTTGGCTGCAGTTGTCTTTCTGCACTGCTCATGTGGGCTGGCTCTTGTCGATTGAAGTGATTTAAGAGTTCAAATCTTGCCATCAAGGCTGTGATGATATTAAGCCCGATTATCGAAACACTCTCAGTGCTCGCAGTTCGAGCATTGTTTTCCAAAAAAGCTTAATTGGTTTTTATGTTCCATACATAAAAGAAAGGCATCCAATTAAGGAACTTTCTTTTGATAGCTATCGCCGAAAAAATCCCCAAATATACATGAGCGAAAGTTCTTGACCAAAAGTTTCCACTCGCTGCACTTCCATTCTGACATTCAACCAGAATGGAGGAAAATATCACAAAGAGAAATACAAGGAAATAATTGGCTTCGTTGTTATGACTCAGCCTTGATTCTTCTTATTATTACAATTCGTTATTATAAATTCTCTCGTTAATACTTCTAATCACTATAAATTAACGTTAACTCACTAAATGGCGCAATTTTCCAACGCACATATCACAGCTAAATAATTTTTATCAGAAACCGTGCGAACTGAATCATAATGAATCCGAATCATTTATGAAAACGGCAACGCGATACTCGTTTCGCTTTCGTTCGTTAAAATTCCTTTGTGCCCGAAAATTTGGCTTTATTTATAGTTATTTAATTAGTGCTCGTGTAAACTGTCGTTGCTTGATTTATTTTCTCTCTGCGGCGACTCTGTTGCAATTTCGACGACTTTTTCCCGCTGCAAATCGCGGAAATTTCGATCATTATTTTCTCATTTCGTTTATTTTCGGTGTATCATTTTAATCAGATGAAAATATAGTTCAATCTTAATGTCACTTACTTTGTACTTAATGTGTGTCACCACGCTATCCATAAAATATTTTGCCGTTGTGTTTCATTCGTTTAACGTGCGTGACGTTGCCGACTAGCTCGCTTGTCCTTTCGCCTTCTCATTTTTCATGCTGTTCTAGAGGCTTTAGAGTAAAGCTCGCTGGATATCATTCGACTAGCGCCTAGATTAAATTTGCCTAATCTACCTATTGACTTTAGAAATCAAACTAGCAGCGGGAGATTCGGCGAAGATAATTTGACTTATCATGTTGAGCCGTTCAACGCGAGCAAAGCTCCGGTGATCACAAACCAGAATAAAGTCTTTAAAGTCTAAAGAGTAAATGTAATGCGAATAAGATGATTCGAGAAACCTTGTGCTTATTACATTTTCAAGTATTTATTCAAAATGAGTTCTCTTGAAGAGAATATCTTCGTCGCTGCAGTCAAAGTGCCGCCGTTACTGGAACAATTCCCAACAACGTCACCATAAATTCATTATCTCGTCTGAAGCATATTTCTGATCAAGATATTCCTGCTAAGATATTATTATATATGAAAGCAGAGACTCGACGGTCGATGGAAAAATGAGTCAAGTTCCGAGTGGAAACTTCTCGCTGCGAAGACAAAACTGCAAAGATTTAAATTTTATTAATAGCGTTCTCAGAGATATCTTATATATTGTCTATAAGTTATTGTAGCAGACAACAGTGCGATGTAATTTTTCTACAGTTGAAGAAGGAGAATAAAAAACTCTGACCTCGATTAAACAGGTTTCGCGGTTTCTAATCGGTCGCGGAAGCATTTACGTTAGAAAAAAACGTTTTCTTATTTTCCTTAAATTCATTCCAGGACAGCGCGGCGTTTGCACACACGTTGGCTGTCATAGAACAAACATCAAAAAACATTCAGTCTAATATTAGACGCTGAGGAGAGATTCGAATTTGAATAAATTATTCGGCTATTAAATGTTCCCGGTTTATCGCTCTTTCCAATTGCTTGAGAGTTCAAAACTGGATTCTACAAACGCCGTTTCACCCACAGGCAAGTCTGGCATGTAGAAGTATCTGCCAGTTGATATCATGATATTTTGATTTAGGAAATGAGTTCGCTAAACTCTTACACGTGCCGCTCAACTTTTCTAAGTTGGTCACGCTTATTCGCACTCAAATCAGTCAAAAATGGTTGGTTGATCTTTAAGATATCTACAATTTAACTGTATATGGAGAGGATGAAAAATAGTTTTGGCTCTATTAGGTTTCTCGTAACAACTTTTTCGATCCTTTACACTTTATAATTGGCTGGAACGACAAAACACATCAATTACGTTAAGATCTCTCTTTAATAGCCCACAAGTTGATCGGTTCATCACGCAACTCGACAATACTCTGCATCAAGCTCACTTGTTTCCCCGACATCCATTTCCTTCTTCGATGCTTTTTTGCCAAAACCATTCTGATTAATATCAATCTCATTTGTTTTCAGCTGATCCCACCGCCTAATTATGAACCATCGAATACGATTGAAAATGTCACACACACTAACCATCCGCAGAACTGAATAAGCGACACGAGAAACGATATGCTGTCATATTAATTAACAAAAAAAAGTCGTCAAAAGAAGAGAGCGAAAGAAACTATAAAACTAAAATATCAAGCGAAACTTAGTTGCATGTTCTGGAGATCAAAGTAACGGACGAGATGACATCATCAGTTTCAAGCATGGATATTAGCGACTCTTTCCGCCCCGAAGACTTGTCCAAGACTGACTTTTTCGACTTCGTATCACCGCCGCAGCAAGAGATCAGCGATTCAACGAAGAACAGCATCATAGTGACGGCGAAAAATAATGAGCAGCCGCTTCAGGGGTTTGATCAGGTGAGTTTCTACATTTATATTTCTAATCTCGTAAACTTGCAATTATCAATCGAATGGCTCGGAGATTAACAGAACCATAAAATGTCTTCAGGAAAGCGGCGAGAGTCTCCTCAATATATTTTCTTGATAATTGCACATCGACGACAAGACAAAACTACGAGTATCTATGATAGCTACGTACGTGGGAAAGTTATGCCGGAAAAATTGTTTTTGTTTTCCGAAACGAGTTTGCAAATCAAACAGCTCGATGTCTTTAAATTTTGCGTGAAAACGATCCGCACATGATTGCATTTTTAATTTTATATTTTCTTGTGCTTGCGTGCTATTCTCTGATACGATAGAAAACCTGATTTTCAAATATGTAGGGCTCGCATTAAAGCACTGAAAGCAAACGAAAACGCAAACGGAGGAACAAGGAGAAAACTCTTAGCCACGTTCATTTATCAAGCCAGCATAGCTAGTCAAAAAGCAGGTCATATTTAGGTTCATACATATATTTCGTTCTACATCGATAATACAAGTAACGACTGAGTAATCGCCTTAGTTATTTTTTTTTAAATGTTAAATGGAACGAACGTCAAAAATTTGTAGATGCGTAAAACGCTTTTAAATTAATCTTCCTCCATGTCAATATTTACCGCGGTGATGGATAGAAATTGTATCAGGCACTTGAAAGCGTTGAACATTGATCAATAAAATAATTACATGCACAGCTACTCAGCAGACGATAAATTGATCGTCTGAGAAAGCCGGAGAGGAAAGAAATCTTAGCAGGCTTCTTGCTAGAAACTCTACTTACGAGCGTTTAAGTCGAGCAGGTAGATAAGCTGTCTGGGCAGCGGGGCAAAAATTACGTCACATGAATTATAACAGACGCTCCGCAAACTAGTTTGAAACAACACACAGTTTTTGCACAGCGATTACCTTGCCATTGCTATGTATAAATCTTATTAAAATGACACTCCTCGAATATCAGCGAAAAATGGGAGTGGGAGGTAAAAATATTAAATGCCTTTTAGTCTACAGCTCGGTTCAATATAGTTTGCCTTAATAGCCATTATTACAATCTATGTACTTGTGTATTCGTTGTAGCAACTGCAGCGCCTGATACTGGCTTGATTCACGCGAGGTAAAAACCTCGTTATGTTGCTTTTAATTTGATGATATCGAACAACATTTAACTTTGAATATTATGCGATAACAAATGTAAACTTTTAAACGATTCAATTCAAAGCTATATTTCATCTCGATAAACTCAGATCACGTGACGTCCCTCGATCGCATTAATAAAAGCTCACATCAGTGCTCCATAAACTGTGGGAGATTTTGAAGTTTCATAAGCTATTAAAATCGGTCAGTGATCTCATTAGCGGCTAATGCGAAGACCACAGAAAGAAAACTCATCAGCCCTCAACGTACTTGACACTTATCTCTAACTGCTCACTCAACTAATTTTACGTGAGCTTTTGCAGAGAAACCAATTGAAAAACAAAACTTTAAAGAATCATGTGATTCACAATCATGGAGAGAACTTTAAATTAATTAGTTTGTGTTTAAAAAAGCTGTAAAATTAAACCAACATTTAAGCAACATAATCAAAATATGAAATGGAAAATATTTTATGGAACAAGTTGGCTGATTCAGTTCCTTCTCGAATCCAGCGATCTTCTCAGTCTTGCCCACGTTTCTGCTAAGTCACGAAGAAAAATTCCGCTGCCGCTATTGTTATCTATTTACTAAACAGTTTGATTAAGTGACTTCAAGACCGACTAATTTCGGTTTTTATACACAAAAGAAAAATCAGAAATTGGAAACTACTGAAGAGCTCACAGTCGTCAGTGGCATGACAAGAAGAATTCAGCATGAAGATGAATAACATTCAAAGACGAATCGAAATATTTAAATCTATTATCGAAGATGTTGTGCACAGCTTCAATCGTTTCAATTGTCTCTTTGTTTCAGTTTTGGGGTGCAGAGAAAGAAACCCAACATCGATTGGAATCTGCCATATTTGAAGACTTAAACCGCTACTGCTGGAACCAACAAACCAACTCTGGAAACATTTCAGTCTCTTCTGCCACTGCCAACAGTAGCTCCAATCCTCAAGTTCTTAACAATGGAGATGGACAGGTTCGACCTCAATGTGGCTTATTTTGATTGACACAACTTTTATTTATTAATTCAATCTCTCTCTTCAATTTCGAACACAGATTTACACAATAACTGTACTGAATAGTTCATCAACAGATCAATGGCTGAGGAAAGACATTTCAAGTACTAGTACTCAGTCGAACGGATTAGACGTTAATTTAGACACAATACTGAGTAATTATCCGTACGTGAAGACAGAATACTTTTCGTACGACGACAGCGGCTTCGGGACCACAGAAAGCTCGAAAGAAGATATCAATTACCAGCATCCGCCAACGCATCAAATCTTACAACCACAATCAGCCGGCGTCACCACCACGAGCGTTCTACTCGAGAATAGCTTGAGCGCAGCTAGTGATTTAATTAGCTACACCGAGATGAATAACAACAACAATGAGTGGAGCGAAGATAGAAACGAAAATAAAGATTGGGAAACATGTGAAGCTAATGTGAGCTTGAATGATTCGTGATCTTTAGGCTGATGTTAATTGAAAATCTTTTTTCTCGCTTTTCTCTCGCATCGCTTCTCAGGAATCACCAGAATCGCTGCTCCGCTCAGCCCTGCTCCAAGGCAAAAGCTATGCTAAAACAGTAAATTTGCAGGTTCCGACACAAAAACTGACGAAAGATGAAGATCTGCTTCGCCGTGCATTGTTCACCGAAGATCAAGTGCGTGACTTAACATTTTTATCTTTCGCCTTTCCGCCTTTTAAGTTTCATTCAAGCACTACGTAGACACAAATTGAAATAAATCATGACAATCTGCCTCCTCTCCTATAAACCTTGAAAGCTCTTCTTCCTATAGTAATACAGAATAAAGCTTCATGTCCAATCCTCGTTCCCCAATCCTTCATCATCGCCCTATTACAACCGTTTCCCCCCTCGCTTCCTAAGATGTTGCGTAGTGTCTGAATAAAACACAATTGGATGCGAGCCTAAATGAATTAAATAATTGAAATTTAACAAAAACTAATGTATTTCATCCACTTGAAAGCAGGAAACTCTCACTTTTGCCAACCAAAATCCTCAATCAACGCTTTCACAACATGTTTCAACTATTATTGACGATATGTTTCTTACCTTGGACACAACTTTTACCGACGAGTTTGAGAAGATGAAGCGCATCACGAGCGAAGTTCAGCAGTTCTGCGCGCTCGATGCGCAAGAGAACGGCTACAGCGAAGTCGTCTCAATCAACAGTGGCGACAACAGCGAGCCTCAAGCCCTAACTTCGAATGACATTACTAACAACAGTTTAATCAATAACAGCACGGGAAAAACTACCAAGAGCAGATGTAATGGAATGAAGACAACGAAAAAGTACAAAAAGACGCTCACCAACAACAACACAACTATGAATAATCTAAACAACAACGATACGAGTACAATTAACAATAACTTGAACGGCAACAGCAAAGCTGCAATGCTCAGTCTGACAACCATGAACAGCAATAGCAGTTCCGTGTCTGCTATACTCCCGAACAGCTTAGCTGGCTCGGCCAGTGCCACGTGCAATGGTATCAGGAAGGAGCGTTCTCTGCATTACTGCTCGATTTGCTCGAAAGGCTTCAAAGACAAATACTCCGTGAACGTTCACATTCGAACGCACACGGGCGAGAAGCCCTTTGCATGCAGCCTCTGCGGCAAGAGCTTTCGCCAAAAAGCACATCTCGCCAAGCACTACCAGACGCATTTACAGAAAAAGCAACACCAGAAACATTCCTTGACCAACTCACAGCCCATCACGCAAGCCACGATATGAGAAACTTTCACGCCAGCGGAGCAAAACGCTCGAGATTAAAAGTCTTCTTGTCCGCCATGTGAATTATTTTGATACTTCTTGGGGCTCGATCTTTAACAACGTTTCTAAACGAAGGGGGACAACAGAATAATTGAAAGCTAGGACGACAATTCCATGTGGAAATCAGTGCGATGGACGAACATAAGATTTTTTTTGGCGATTTTAAAAAGAGATTCGGTCAATGATCCAAGGGGTCGATAGCCCGACTGTAACTGAAACAGAAAGATGTGTGGATGAGGGTCCGAAATTCAAGAACTGAATGAAAGATTGAGCCCCCTTAGAAACCAATTTGGTAAACGCAACTAGACATGTTGGCCCGTCGAGTTCTATTCGAGTAGTTACATATTGATTTTCTCTTAACCACGAAATTTCATGCTGTGATTTTTTTTGGCAAGCTTGTTTGTTAATAAATTTACTATTTATTGCTTTCTTTTGTGCCTTAGAAAGATGCCTTAGATAAATAGAAAATTAGATTTTACTTGCCATTTAAAATGAGGTCAAACCGCGCGTTTCATATTATTCGTTATTTATTTTGAAGTATTATAAAGAGGTTCATCTTAAAGTGAACTGATTGGATGAAGTTTGCTGCCTATGCAACGCAACGAAGAGTTTCAAAACGTTTGATTACCATTTGTTATAGATTAGACAATTTTATTTGAGATGCTGCTTAAGTTTTATTTATTTTTATTAATGAAAAATTGTTTTTTAAGAAAAATAAACATTTTAATTAAATCACTTCAAATGCCTTTTCTGATTGGTTTCGGCGCGAAGAAGACTTTGATGGGATTGCAGAGTTCAAGTTCGTTCGATGGCTTCACCGCCAAGCAGATTGAGAGCTCAACCTGCGATGTTTCAGTCCACACGCCATGCGACAGAAGCACGTTCGATCGCAATCGCCAAGTGCTGCTGGCGTCCGAGCCGTTTTCATCGACGACTTTCTTCAAATCTCTCATCCGAGGTACAACGACGTGAATGTTCTGGTCCGGATACTTAACTTTGATCCTCAAATTCTGCCGTTGCTGCTCTTGAAGGTTCTCGATTTGAGCGTTCAACGGGAGCGCAGCAATTAAGCCCGCGGTTACTTTGACAATGTTTTCATTCGAAGTCGCTTCGTTCGGCTCGAAAATCTTCGCTGTGCATATTTTGATCTGTGGAAGACATTTATGGTCACAAAGGTGCTTTGTGGTTACTGACGAACAACAAACCTTGAAATTTATCGGCGATGGATTCTGCCACATGCTTGCGGCATGAACAATCGGGAGAATTCCCCGTGAAACTCTTCCAGGCTTTGGATCGTTAATCGAGTCGATGTATGCCAAAATTGAACTTGTGAATGAGTCGGCCGTGGCATCTGGCAACAAAGAGTGTTATTGATGGACGTAAATTGTAATTAATCTTGTTACCTTTTTGCATCTGAAGGAACTGATGAGCGTCAGCCGCTGTGTGCAGGAGGAGTTGGCAAGGTGACAATGCAGATTGGGATTTGTCCTTTACAACCAGTACGAGATTTAAAGCACTGGCTCTGAGACAAATCTGTTTCACCAGAAGGAAATCTTCGGCTGTCATGTTTGGGTACAAATTCTGTAGTCTTAAGCACTTGTTGATCAGCTGGTTGAGCGTCTCCTTCGACGGCGCTCGGTGAGTCATCATGTTTGTCTTCAACTGCTCCATTAACAACTGCGCAACCAAAAGGTCCCGTAAGAAGTACGCTGTACCCGAAAGTTCCGGGTCGATTGAAGCGAGTCGGCTAAGATTATCCTGAGCTGCCTGCAACAGAGCGAGTCTCGAAGTTCTGCTAACGCTCGTTGCTTTGATGTTTGTTAATAAAGTTTCCAAGAATTGACGCGATCCCGATGCTCCACCTAATGGCATGACTCGAGTAGGATCAGACTGATTTCCAATGGGCAGATATGGAACAAAGTCGCGAATCGTATCGCGCAAGTAGTCGTAGTGCTTGAGAATGGTGTCAGGAAATAGACTCAACATCGGTGCTAGATGTTTCGCGGCGTTGAACAGCAGAATCAACACGCAGACATCTGTTAGGAATAAATTGTTAGTATCAGTTGAAGACTAACTGCGGTGCATCTTACATAAAGGATCCTCAACATCCTTCTCAGCACTGTCGAAAAACGGATGGTCTTGAATCAGCTGAGGTGTCAGAGCCATGCATAGCTCGGGATGCTTTAATCCGACTCGCTGCAGGCATCCGAAAGCTGACAGTTTGTCTTGAGGATACTTCGACAAGACGTCAAGCACTTTCTGAACAACCAGCATAAGACAAGCGCGTGTAGCAACTTTGCACGCTCCCAGCATCAGATGAAGTCCTTCGCGTACTTCCACAGAGTAATCTTCAAGCGAGCCAAGCATAACTTCAACTTGATCCTCGCGGAGAACGATGTGCTCAGAGATTTTCGTTAAACTGTAAATTGCTTGCAATCGAACACTTTCGATTTCTATAGGAAATGGGAATATTTGTTGAGATTGAAGTGATTATCGATAATGAAGTACAAACCATCATTAAACATGTCGACTAAGAAGTCCAATGAAAGTTCAGCAAACGGTGGATTGACCAACGCCAGTTGACACATCGAGTTCACGCTAGCCATTCGCACTTCCAAAAACTCGTCTTCCAAACCTTGAACAAGCGCTCCGCATGAACCGGAATCGATCAGCGAAACTGAATCGCTGTTGACATATTCTTGGGGCGCGTCGTCAGCCCACTTTCGTCCGCTCGACCATTCGCCACTTGCGTAGTTCTCAAAAGCTCTCTCGTGTGATGTTTTCTTTCGACGCATGTTACTCATGAGCTTCTTGTCAAGCGTCTGGCAGAGGAACTCGTTGTTGACTCGCCACATTCCACCCAGAAGTTCAGCAGCGAACGCTCGAATTTGCATGGACAAATCACTGATGGCGGAACAGATTTTCGCGAATGCATCGTCGATCAATCGAATCTCGGTTTGCGAATCCGACAGTTTTATCAGATGTTCAGGATGTCGTTGACTCAACTCGTAGATGAGTTGCAGAGCTTCCTTGCGTCCGCATTCGTAATCGTCATTGAGCGCTTTAACAGCACGAAAGTATAAAGTTGGCGGCAAAACTATGCCGCGTTTTCCCATAGATAAAAGCGAGTCAGTCGCTTGAGCGCGAGTTCTTGCGTCTGGCGAATCCATATAGTGCGATATCAATGACAAAAGTTCTTTGCCGGCTTCGTCTTTAGTCGCCAAAACTCCCATCAACTGGATGGCATGTCGTTGCACGTTGTGATTAGTCGACGTCAATTTCAGCTTCGCAAGATCAACAACCTTGATTAAAGTTGGTTGAGGAATCTCAAGCGTTTTCTCCGATTGCGCGATCCGGAATAAAGACGAGAACGCTTGGTTGATGACTTTCGATGATTCTTCCAACTTTGCCAGCATCAGAATACTCTCAATTACTAGGTAAGCGTCCACTCCGTGCTCAGTCACGAGGTCGCTTAGCAAGTAAAGGATCTTCACTCGAACGAAGTCTTTCTCGCGTCGGAACAGAGAAATGAGGAACTGGATGGCATCACCATCGATCTGCTCTTCTATATTTGGACTGTCGGATATCTCCGCGAGTATCTGAAGCGTTTCATTGCTGCTCGAGCTTGTCTCCAAAGCATTGATGAGATTCGCTACTGATCTAGTTGAACTTTTCGCGTGGAGTCTGATTTTCTTCCTCGGCGTTTCCTCCGTCTCTGAAACCTGACCAAGAACTTGAAGATCTGCAAGACTCGATTGAATCGACGCTCACCTGGATCGTTTTCGTTGTCTCAACGTGGTGACGTTTGGCGAATTTGTGTACGAGAGCCATTTCTCTTGATTCCTTCAAATTTCAATTCTATTTCAGTTTGTTTACATCCGTCGCGAATCTTTCTCGAGGGCTCAGACCATCGAACAGCCAACGAGAGAACTTGCGCCAAGGGTTTGTTGTTGCGAATTTCTGTGTCCGTCTGTCGAATGAGTCATTCTGAGAAATTCCGATTAATTAAAGAAGTTTAGTGTAATTGCGAGTAATAAAACGATTGATCGAGATGGAGTGGCTGTTCGGCAAGAAGATGACGCCCGACGAGATGCTGAGAAAGGTAACGATGGACTTTGCAGCCCGTTCTTGTTTGCCTTAAAGTTTTCTTTGTTGACTAATCTTGCAAACAGAATCAGCGGGCTCTGAATAAAGCGATGAGGGATCTGGATCGTGAGCGAATGAAGATGGACCAGCAGGAGAAGAAAGTTATTGCCGACATAAAGAAATTAGCGAAGGACAATCAGATGGATGCCGTGAAGATCATGGCCAAAGACTTGGTGCGAACTCGCCGTCAGAGCAGGAAGTTCATGTTGATGAAAGCGAACATTCAGGTGAGAACTTTCAAGAGTTCATAAGCGGACGAGTTGATCAATTCGAGAATCTTTTAGGCTGTGTCCTTGAAAATACAAACGTTGAAGTCTCAGAACACAATGGCTCAAGCCATGAAGGGCGTTAGTCGTGCCATGGCCAACATGAACCGTCAAATGAACATGCCGCAGATTCAACAAATCCTCCACGAGTTCGAGAAGCAGTCCGAGATAATGGACATGAAGGAAGAAATGATCAACGATGCAATCGATGACGCGATGGAAGACGAAGGAGACGAAGAAGAAGGCGACGCAATTGTGTCTCAGGTTCTAGACGAGCTAGGCTTGCAGCTCAACGACCAGCTTTCGGGACTGCCACAGGTAAAAGAGATAACGATGACTAATCCAATGGAAAACTTGACGACTTGTTGATTTCAGGCTTCCGGATCTTTATCAGTCGCTGGATCGAAGCAACCTCAAGCAGCTGCTGTCGGCGCTGGCGGTGGAGCTGCTGGTGGATCTGGAGGTGGCGGCGCTGCAGTTACCCCGACTGGTGATGCTGACGACGAACTCCAAAAGCGCCTTGATAATTTACGCCGGGAATAAATTCTAAGAGATCATCCACAGATTAAAATGTTAACTTAATTCTTGTTCACAATTCAGTTCTCCATTTTTACACTGAAAAAGATAAGAAAATTTATGAACCAATAAAAATTCAATATATGATTTCACTGAAATCAGTTCAGTAACAAACTAAAACACTTGTGACTCATAATTCGCTACGCTGCAACTTTCATTTATAAGAACCAAAATTCCGCTTTAAGCTTATTTTTAAATTACAATTTGCTCTTAGCACCTTTAGGAATCACATTCGGAGTGTGGCTTTTCGCTAAAGGATACAGTTGTCTGCAGGACTTAAAAGCTGTGAGGTCTGTGATCAGTTGCTGTGGCTTTGACGCGATCTCAGCAGTTTCTTCGACCTCAGCCTCTTCGATGTTCTCGGGATTGGCAAGGATGTGGATGGAGAGCGCGTGCCTTGACAAAGCTTCCGGTGCAATGAACAACTAAAGGTTGGAACAAAGTTAGTCTGGAGCGGCTGTTAGTTCGTTTGCAAACTCTACCTTGTAATACTCCAGCACTTGATCCTTTGTGATCGTTGACAGGATTTCAACTTCTTTCTCAGATCGGTCGAAGTGATATTGCTGCACAGAAATCTCATTGCTGTAGAGCGAATATTGAGAGGACTGTCGTTTGGGCTTCTCAAGCTTTTGAGCTTTCAGAGCTTCCTTGTGCCTGTCGAACTCTTCGTTGCTCATTTCTTCGATCTCAGACTGAAATAAATCGCGGTGAATTGTTTTGAAAGGTTGCGAAAATTCTGAACTTACAATCATCTGATGAAGGAATTTCTCAATCCTTGACTCAACGAATTTCGGGTGTTTAGTTGACTGCACAAGTATCCTCAACCCTTTCGCTCCATTCGCCTTGCGCACGCCACTGAACACAATGTAGCCCAGCTGTTCTTGAGTACGGAGAACGTTGTAGCAAGGTTCACTCAAAATTTGTGACACTAGGTCAAGAAAAACGTTCGAGTTGTCCTCTTGAACTCCACATTGAAGGTAAATACTCGAGCAGCTGGCCTTGTGAAACTCGTTTGGGGATTCGAATATGTACGGTTCATCTGTAAAAACGAAGTCGTTGTCTACTGAAGTTCCGCAATATATTTTACTCACTTTCACTCAATTGGTATTCTCGCTTCAAAAGCAGTTGACGGCTCAACTGCGGCAAAACGAAAGCGTTTGTATTCTTAAGTTGATTCTCGACAAGATTCGACATTTGCATCGCTTTCTCATGATTGATGTTGCCATAGATGAAGCACTCGGCATGCATTCGGGATGTTACTTCAGAGATGAAGGTTCGGAGACGATCAGCTGTGACCACTGCGGAATATCAAACGTCAGAAATGTTCTCAGTTAAACGATGCAACTTACGTTTCATTGCATCGATCAATTCCTTCTTTGTCCATGCGTATTCTGTGAGAATGACTGCCAGGTAGTAGATGGCCATCTGATACGGCTGCTCGGCACTGAAGTTCTTCAGACCACGAATGTATTGCTCGTACAAGATGTCAAAACGCTTCTCGTCGACTTGGAAGTTGAAAAGTTTGTCGAGAATCGTTTCCAAAAATTTCTGCTGCTTGTCGGAGTATCCGTTGATTAAGAGACTGATGCCGCTAGTTGTATTCGAGACGTTTAAGCGAAGTCCGGCCAGCTCAGCCGAGTACAAAAACTCTGTCAAGCTATCCTTGAACAGTTGGACAAAGATGTGCGTCAGATTGCAGTTGAGTGGATCTGAATAAACGATCGGATTGCTGCAAAGATAAAATGGATTTTACGAGCGATCTTCGAGTTTGTCTCGAATGGACAAACCTTAAGTCGATTCCAACAAACACTTTGGGTTTGCGGAAAACTTCATCTTGCTTAAACCAAACCCTAATGAGCGGCGTGTCGTGGATAATCACCGGATGTTGACCTATCTCGGAGTTTTCAATTGGCAACAGGGAAAAGTCTGTTGGTATAAAGAGATTGGGTTCGGGAAGCGCGAAATTCTCGTTCGTTCCACACGACAACCATCCCTGAAATTAAATGCAATGAATACGCAACTTGTTAATCACTTCAAAATCTCTTACGTCAATCGTTGCTTGTTCAATCTTCTCGTGATGGTAATTTGTTCCATACCATTGCTCTTCAAGCGTGCATTTGTCTTTCGTCTTTTGTCCCACGATGATGACTCTCGAGTTGGTTGGATTCAACTTGTCCAACACATCTTGAATCAAATCAGGTCGCCACTCGGTCAGAAGATAATTAGCACTCAATACTTCGTTCAACGGATAGACTAACATTGAATGAACGCACTGCGAAACGAGATGCAATGGGTTCTCCTTGTCTTTGAAGCGGAATTGCATTTCGTTCAAGCGGCTGTATTCATCGAAGATCCAACGTTGAGGGCCGTCGCGTTTCAGCAGGTTCAAGTATTGGAAAATCAACGTCAAAATGTCATCGACATGGTCGAAGCCCTGCAATTTATTAATTAGAAATTATCTTTTGTACGTTTGTCTCAACTTACTTCTTCTGTCAAGTCCACCATAATTTCGAAGAATCCAAAGCCTTTGGCTGACGAGCTCGCTCCACCAACCAGATTGTTGCACCATCCTCTTGATTTGAGTTCGGACAAAATTGATCCGCTAATTAGATGAAACGATAAATGATTAGAAACTTCTCGAAGGAAACGTTGCGTATTACGAACCGGCCTTCGTGACCCACGAGATGGCTGATGTAGTGCTCAGGCTGAAAACAAAGTTTCAAGATTGTTTGCCTGAATCGTTGCAACATGATCGACTCACCCCGCATTTGTAAAATTCATCGAGATCGGGAATTTGAAACGAGATGGTCAAGTTTCGCGAGTCTTTGACCGGCACGATAATCAACTTTAGGTTCTGCTGATCCTTCAAGTAGACGTGATCGCTCCATTTTGGCACCTCAACATTCTTGTTCTCGATCTCCGCGAAGTATTTCAATGTCATTGCTTCTAATTCATCTAAAGATTCCTTTCCAAATATAGCCAAACTCATGATGTTTGACGAGTACCATCGCTGATGGAACTTGATGAGCTCGTTCCGGATGTCAATATCTTTCTCTTTCGGAGTGTCCAGCAACGTCTGCTTGTTGCCTGTGCCAAACTTCGAGTATGGATGCTCAGGGTTGGAGAGAAACTTGTTCACTTGTCTGATCCGCCAAACGTCTGTCGACAGATTTTTCTCGTGCTCGCTATTCACGGCGTTGATCTCTCGTAGCGTGGCACTTTCCGTGAACAGCGGGGCAATGAAGAACTGCGAGAATCGATCCAGAGCCTCAGTCAGCTTATCCGGCACGATGTCGAAGTAAAATTTAGTGACATCAGGCTGCAGATCACGAATATTTAGTTAAGGTTGCAACGATTGGAATGTCTTTGTCTCTTACATAAGTGGCAGCGTTGCTGGACCCTCCGTTCTTGCTCAAGAAGCTGCTGTATCCGTTCTCATCGGGAAACTTCTCCGTCCCGAGGAACAACATATGCTCGCAGAAATGCGCAAGGCCTGGAATCTCCTTTGGATCGCTCATATGGCCTGTGAAACAAAGCTATAGGACTCCACTTCTTCCTGCTAGTGTCAACTTACCAACTTCAACGCAAATGCAAGCTGCGCTCTTGTCTGTTGTGCTGTCGCTGACTAGCAAAACTCTCATGCCATTGTCCAATTTCAACCCTCGATAGCTTCGCTCGTCTTCTTGTGACTTGATGATGTTGTCAAAGCGATTTGCTGCAGCATCGGCAGCAGGAAGCGATGACATGTTGAAGCTCTGTGGTGTCAATTTCATAGCGAAATTATTTCGATTCTTTGCGAGCACAAAACTTTTCCTGCAACGAAACGTAATCAATTTTGCGTTAAAACAGTTGCGGCGTGACTGACCCTCACCTGAAAAGTTGCGCTTCAACGAACAGCAGCCTGCGACAGCTTTGCATTGACAGCAAATGGGAAAATAAATAAAGCGAAAGTTTTCACTGAAAATCTCGAGCGATACGAAAAGTACACGAAAACCTTACGCTCGACGTATGGTTTCGTATACTTTCGATTCGTCAACAAAAATAGTTCAATTAATTTGTAATTTGCGTGTGATTCGCGCGAAATGAACGACCCGAATTCCATTATAGAAGCTCAGAAAGAGCAGATTGCTAGATATCAGACGAGATTGCGAGGTTTGTGGTGATTACAACTTAGAAATGTCAAAACTTAATTCGATTTAATTTTGTAGATGTGGTCGCTGCTTATAAAAGCCTTCTCAAGGAGAAGGAAGCACTTGACACGAGCATCGCGACGTTGACTGAGAAGAGGAAAGACGAATCGTCCGATGGAGCGAGTGACTCGTCGAATCACACGGATACGATTACGAATTCGCTGGCTGCCGATGTCTTGCGGCTCAGCACAGAGAAGAGTCGAGTGGAGACCTCGTTCCAGCAGGACAGGAAGAAGATGAGGCTGGAGATTGCTGCGAAGGATAAAGAAATCAAGGAACTCTCCGAGAAGCTGAAAACTGTTACGTTGACTTTGGATTCTGAGAAGGAAAACTGGAAAGCCAAGATGATTTCATTCGATCGACGATTAACAGATGAGAGACATCTCAAAGAGAACTTGGAAACGCAGTTGAACCAGCTCAAGACTCAGTTCTCGCAGACGTCAAACTCGGATAAAGTGATAAAGGAATTAAGTCAGGAGCTCAACGATGTGAGGAAGAAGCTGAAAGCTTACGAAGCCAACCAATCCAAGTTCAAGGATGAAGCGTTGCATGCTCTTGAACGGGAGATCGAGCAGTTGAAACAACAGCACATTGCAAATCTAATGTTCGAGAAGCAGCGCGTGAGTGAGGCAAACGACAAAAGCCAGCGGCTGGTTGAGTTGCATGAAGAAAGAGTTCAGATACTGGAAACTAGACTTTCAGAACTAAGCAGCACCGTTGCAAACTATCACAACCTGAAGGAAGCTGACCAACGACAGATTCTTCAATTAAAAGACAAGATCGCTCACCTGAATAGAGTTCCAGATGAAAATGAAAACTCAATGAACACAAGAAACCAAACCGTCCAAGAAATCATTGAGGAGATCGAGCGGTTGAAACATTTGTTGATCTACGAGAACACACAACTTGAAAATCCTATCGATTTATCATCGATCATTGGGATTGCTGATGATCAGACGTTAGCAGCCAACATGGAAAAGTTTGCATCACTGAGGATAGACCTCGAAAAGACAAAGAGTGAGAACGAGGCTTTGAAGCTTCAAGTCGAAAACCTTCATGAAAACATCCGAAAATTGCAAGAGCAAGTTCAACTGCTCAATAGGCAAATAGAGAAGGAAGTCAACAACACATCACTAGAGGTCAGCAATAAACTGAAAGCAGAACGGGCAAAGTCGCAAGACATTATCAAATCACTAGAAATCGAGCAACGGTCCAAAGTGTCGCAGCTCGAACAGCAAATTCAGAAACAGCGCGAAAGATCTTTGGTGCTTCTAGAGGAGAAGGAAAATGAAATCCGCAGTTTAAAAACTTCCTTCGAACTTTTCATTCCTAAAAACATTTCAACTCGTTCGGAGAACGGCGAAAGCCACGAAGGCGACAACCACATTCACAGGAAGCTAAGCTCGGCACAGCAGCTGGGAGTCGTCCTCAATCACCCTTCGTACTCTTCAAGCAATCCAAACGAGACGCACATGATTTACTTCAGCAATGAACTAGCGCGGAAGGAATTGGAGTTGTCTGGATTGAGAAAGGCGAAGCGGGAGGCCGACAGTTTGATTCGACAAACATTACAAGAGAAAATTATGCTGCAGGAAAAGCTCGACGATCGAATTATGCAGCTGGAACAACAAGTCGACAGGTGAATATAAAACTCCTAATCAAGACAATATTGATCTAACATTCTACGGACGTTTCAGATTAGAACGAACGAAGTCACGAGAAGGAGCCAACCTAGAGTATTTGAAAAACGTGACGCTGAGCTACCTCACGTCGTCAGACTCGCATTCGAAAAAGAAAATGTTGAATGCCATCGGCGCTGTTCTCCAGTTCGATGGCAATGAAATAAGTTTGATTAATAATCACATGGGGAAGAAGTGAAGTTGAGTGTTAAGTTTAGAGCGAAATAGATTTCTTCAAATTAAGTTGCACGAATTTATTTTCTTCTAATCTCAAAACCCGGTGACGGGAAACTTTGCTAGGTGTTCCTTCAAAACGCTAGGGAAACAACTGAGGAACTTGAATCGCTGGCCCATCTGATCGGGATTCACAAGCATTTCGAAGCCTGACTTGAGGGCTTCCTGTCTGTCGCTCGGGCAATTTTCTAGAAGGTTTTCAATGCGAGCTTTCGCGTGCATGTTCTGCAGGAATTTTCCTTGCTCGATTGGGCCGAACGTAATGAGTTTCTCATCTGTCTCGAACATCTTTTGAAGGTTCCTGAAATCGACATCGGCCGTTATGTCTGCTGTGCCTGGTTCATCCAAAGGGTCGTGGAGTTTGTGGTTTTTAAATGCCTGGAAGGATTAAACTTAGAAGTTGAAAGACGTCGCAAAGCTTTCTTACCCTAAAAGTATCTTCTTTCTCGCCAGAGTGCCCGTAGTCCATGATAAGCCCAAACCCTCCGTCATTTTCTAATCGATTAGCAATGTTGCAAGCTATCAGGTCGGATGTGGGGGAAATCTCAACGTGGCTTCTTGTTTCGTCTGGCCGCAGCACTGGGAAAAGCTTCGAAACCGGCGTTTCATTCCTGGACAGCACATAACGAAATTTCTTTTCGTCTTCTGGATCGATATCGACTAGAATTTCTTTCCACAAGTTTCCTTCCTTTTGCAGCTTATGAATGGGAAGTGCATCGAAGAACTCATGAGCGAGAATAATTGAGAATCCTTTGGGCACGTCTTCGATTTGTTGGTACCAAAAGACTTTGGCTCCAGTCAACGTCTCTCCCGTTCTGTAAAACGGCTGCCCGCTGTTTGGATCAACTTCTGCTGAAGAGTAGCAAAGCTTCTGAGACTGCAGTTTGCTCAAGTAAGGACTAAGTTCGACAAGGTGAATAGAAATGTCTTCCGGCTGCTGGAACTTCAGGAAAACCCGTAGAAAATCTTGAATTAGAGTTCCACGTCCCGGTCCGAGTTCGATGATTTGCATTGGCTTTGGACATCCAATTTTCTGGTACTCTGCGATGCACCAAACTGCCACCAGCTCTCCAAATATTTGTCCTATCTCAGGAGAAGTGATAAAATCACCGCTCTGGCCAAACACATCGCGAGACATGTAGTAACCACTTTGGGGACTCGTCAGTATTTCTTTCATGTATGATGCGACTACAATCGATGTTGATTAGTTCATAAGCCTCTTCTTAACCATACTACATGCCACAGCTTACCTGTCATCGGCCCAGACATCTCAATTTTCGCTCGCAAGATTTGTTGCATATTGAAATCCTTCAGCTTCTTATCAATGTAAGCTTTCGAAGCCTTTGAGGTGAAATCTGGTCGTTTGATCGGCTTGAACGAATAATATCTAACATGCTGCGATATTGCGTTACGCAGGCTAACTAAAATTGGTTGCTTAACCAGCAGCATTCTGTCTTTAATTTTGTCTCAAACTTTTCTTATTCCGACTGTAAACATTAACGCTGCGTTCAAATGATTTCAAAAATTAAACGACCGTTAAAAATTAAAGCGAATCAATTTCTGAGAATTTAGAAACAATTTCTGAGAAATTTGGATTGAATTCCGCGAATTTCAAAACCTTTTTTCAGAAGACAAAGGGAAAAGGATAAGAGTACTTAGTTCAATCTGTACAGACAATTTGGTGTCGTATTACTGAGTCAGGAGCTTCAGCAAGGTCGACATGACCTAGCCAAGCTCTTCGTTGTTCTGGAAGTATCAGTCTAAAGCAGTCTGAAATCGATTGTACAGACAGACTTGATGTAGAAAAAACCGACTTGAATAACCGCAATTATGACAGATCTCACTTATGCAATAAAACAATTAATTTATTCGTTTCTTCTTGGTTTATTTCGCTAGTCGTCGTTGGAGAGAAAACTTTGCCGACTAAACTTGTACATTTTGGTTCAATCCGCGATGAACATTTCCTCGTAATTCAGCTTCTCGAACACTCCGTTGATAATTGAGCCAAGGACCTGAATGAGAGTCTCGCGGACTGCTGGTTTGAGTTCCTGAAGAATTATTTGCCAGTTCTCGTTGAGGAAGAGGTTCATGTTGTCGCCCAGAGCTTTGTTCCCGTTGAAGAGATTTTCCAAGCGCAGATAGAGCCGCGACGTGTCGAAGCTCAGCCTGAACTTGTTTTGTGGAATTGACAGTTGAGTTTTCCCGTCTTTCACGGTCACAGTTGGTTGGAATTTGATTTTAATTACCACGTCATCTGTAATTGGCAATCAAAATTATTGAACGACTTTCGTTACAAATGTTTGATCGACTTGCCTAAAGTGAGATTACTATTTCCACTTCCCGTAATCGGCAAAATCAAAACCTGCCCGCTAATTTTATATTTCGCTATCATCTCGACCCTGGGAATTCGTCCGTGAATTTCAAACTGAGGAAATAAGATTAATCTTTAAATGCTACAACAACCTTGATCACCAACTCGATGCTCTACGCACCTTAGATTTTTTGGGATCCTTTTCAAATCCTCTGAAATAGACAATTAATAATGAAATAGAAACTGAAATGCGAAAAAGTAGAAAAACTTTGCCACCATCCGAGCTTCGCCATCGAGTGATCCAGCACTCCAGGCATGACTGAAGATTTTCTAACGAGACTTCACTAGTCAAAGCAGAGTCAAAACCGAATTCCAAACTGAGCTAAGCATTTGCTGAAACGTTTGCAACAATAACTTGACATTGGAACTAATAAAGAACGAAAAACTTTTCTCCCTCTGCATGTTTGGTTTTTAAAGAACGGAATAAAGTTAAACTTTAATCGTATCCAATCTCAAATATTCAGAGTTAGCTCAGCTTTTCGATATCAGATATCATTTGAAAAACTTTTCTTACATCGTTTTGTTGATAATTGTATCGGCAATGCCATAGAAGCTGCAATCCTTGAAGAACAGCTCGACGGCAATCGTGCTCTCTTTCCCTTGAATTATATTAACTTGCGGGACCTTCAGCGGATCAAACGGCGGCAGATTCATATCAGTGTTTCCGTCTTTAGTTTGCTTTAGTACTTCTTGTATCACTTTCGGCAGACAATCGTTATCTCCAGCTCTGCATTTCGGGAAATTTTTCGCTGCAGATAAAATTCACATTCCATCAATATTTAATTTTAACGAACGATCGCGTGCACAACAAGAAATTTCAATCACAAAAATCTCATTAGGAAATCACGAGAAGCTCCAACTTTTGTGCCAAATTAATTCACAGGTTAGTTACGTACGGTAGACACAGTTCACGGTCACAACGGCCGCCGCCACGAGAAAGAAATCCAGATAATTCATTTGTTTCCGAATCAAGTCAAGCGCACTTCGCGAACGTCCCGCACAAAAAAAAAACACGAAAATGCTCAACTCACTTTGCTTATATAGCCGACCGAAGGATTCTGATCTTCAGCTTTGTGTTGTACGTCGATGATTATTTTCCCATCAATTCATTTCGGCGTTACACATGAGCGATGTTCTTTCGACAAGTCAGAATGTTACAACAACGCGAGTACTCGAGTATTGATGAGAGATGTGCGAATGTATAAAAGTTCTAAGATCTCGTGACGGCTTCGATAGACGCGGAATGGAAATTTCATTTCGCTACATTAGCATTTCGCTTGGTTCATTTCAACTGAATTAGTTTATTCCTGCACCTAACTCGCCGTCTCAATGTCGTTGTGCTTTCAAAAATACTTTTGAATGTCCAGGCTCAAGCATCGAGATAAGCGTTGATAGTTTGCTAAGAGCCAGCGCTGATTCTAATTAATCGGGCTTAGCTCTCCATTCATTCTATTTTTATTCTTAGAAGTCGGTGATTCCTAATGCCTTGAAAGTATAAAACAGCTGAAACACTCTCGGCGCCTTTCAGTTTCGATAGGAAGGCGAACGGAGGTGCAGACTTCGATTCTGTTTGTTCTTGATCAGAAAGCGACACGAAATTTCTTGGGCGACGACTCCCCTTGATCTCGTGAGAAAGTGAGATAAATTTGCACGGCCTTATCTGTTTGTGATCCAAATACAGCTGCATGAACATTTGAGTACGGCAAATAATTAACTGAGGCTGTAAGTGAATAATTGCGTAGAATGCCTCGGAGAGCTTTCTGGAGTGATCGAAATCATTTAGCGATGATGAAGTTGTTAATGATCCTGCAATTAGTTAGTCTCTGCGCTTGTGAGACGAGTGCAAAGCCTAACATTGTAATTATCATGGCTGATGATCTGGGATGGAATGACGTCAGTTTTCATGGTAAATAGTTTCAGGTTCGTGTGAAAAGTTGAAAGTAAAATTTCCGAATTGGTTTAGGCAGCAATGAGATAACAACGCCGAACATCGATTCAATGGCTTACAACGGCGTCATTCTGAATAGGTAAGCTGCATGATTATTGAAGGTGGTTTGTGGATTTTGCATCCGGAATCAAGTCGAGTGCAATTCAAGAGCTTTGTGTTGACTTACGAGAGCTTTCCCTTGATAAATAGGCTCGGAACTTTTTTAGTTTTGGGCTATCTCGCTAAATACCTAAAATTACAGGTTTTATACTCCGCCACTTTGCACTCCAAGTCGATCAAGTTTCATGACTGGGAAATATCCAACGAGAATTGGTTTGTCATTTCTCAGTTCACGAGTTTCGTCATTCTTTTTGATCTCGATCTTCTTCAGGCATGAATCACTTTGTCATACCGAGCGACGAAGGCTGGGGATTACCGTTGAGTGAGAAGACGATTGCCGAGTATTTCAAAGAAGCTGGTTATAAGACTGGTGAGTTATTGATGGCACATGTTAATAAAACTCTAACCGAAAAAAATTGGCAGCACTGGTGGGGAAATGGCATTTGGGATTTTTTCAGGTAAGCAAAGAACAATCGAGCTTTGATTACCTAAACAAGCATTGGTCACAGTATAAAACAAAACAAAGTCGCTGGCAAGGACAGGGCGCATCAAGAACTAATTGAACTATTTACAGAAAGAGTTCACGCCGACATTCCGTGGCTTCGACTCACACTTTGGCTACTTGGGGCCTTACATTGGTTATTACGATTACACGTTGAAGATGCACAACCGACCTTACGCCAGGGGATACGACATGCGAAAGAACTTGTCTGTGAACTACGATATAAATCCAAAGCCATATGTTACCGAGCTCTTCACAAGTGAAGCTGTCGACACGATTCGCACTCACAACTATCAGCAAGATCCACTGTTCCTGGTTGTGAATCATTTGGTAACTTGCCTCGCATGGAATTCCCAAGACATTAACAAGCAATCAAAACAATTTAGGCTCCCCATGCTGGCAACGAAGAGCCTGACAATCCACTCGAAGCGCCAGAAGAAGAAAAAGAAAAGTTCAAGCACATCATCGATGACGATCGAAGAACGTTAGCCGGTAAGTTTTGGCCTCATCTTCTTTTATCTCATTCGCGTAGTCACGTGTTTACTTCTTCTTAGCAATGATTTCGGTGATGGATCGCGGCGTTGGTGAGATAATAAGCGCGATCAACGAGAAGGGAGTAATGAACAACACAATAATATTGTTCTACTCGGACAACGGCGGCCCAACGCAGGGACAACACTCCACGAAAGCTTCCAACTATCCTCTAAGAGGCGTAAGTGTAAACTGCTGCAAGGCTTGAATTGCTTTACTGATTGGTTTCTTAACAGCAAAAGGGAAGTCCTTGGGAAGGGGGAAGTCGAGTAGCGGCTTGTATCTACTCTCCGCTCATCAAGTCACTACGAAGAGTTTCGAATGACTTTATGTATGTCACAGACATCTTGCCAACGCTTGCTGCCGCAGCGAACGTTAGCATTGACAGACCGATCGATGGGTTGAACCAATGGAAAACAATCTCAGAAGGATCACCCTCTCCGCGACAAGAGCTGCTGTACAACATTGAAAATGTTGTTGGATACAGCGCAGTTGTTCATCAAGGATGGAAACTTCTGAATGGTTCTGAGAACTTAAATAATGCTGTTTGGCTGGGCGATCCCGGCGTTAGCAACGTTAATCTCAGCTTTGAAGATTATGTGGCAGCCGTTTCCGACTCAACCGCTGGAAGAAGCATGCACACGCTCAGTTTGGATGAAGTCAAAGCTCTTCGTTCTGATGCGACGGTCAAATGCTCAATTAGAAAAGCCACAGTCAAGTGCGATCCTATGGAAAAGCCTTGTCTCTTCAACCTCATTGAAGATCCATGTGAACAGAACAACTTGGCGAGTCTCCACCCATTCAAACTGGATTTCATGCTGTCACGACTGACCAAACATCTCGATGCGTTGGTTCCAAATGTGAGACGACCCGCCGACCCCAACTGCGACCCAAAGTATTTTAATAACACATGGAACTGGTGGGAAGAGAGCTCAGTCGACCTTGAAGCTGATCGTCGCTGGTGGCAAGTTAATCCAACCGTCATTTTGTGTTGTATTCTGTTTGCCTTCTCTCTCATGCTGTTCTTAAGATTGAGACAAAAATCAAATAAAAAGTAAATTGTCAACTTAATTTCGCTCGTCCAATCAAGCGAATCGATAAAGCAAAATATTTTTCAGAACACAAAGGTTCGCCCAAATACGGCAAACAATATAAAAGCCTAGCAACGGCGCTTCGAGTGCCAAAAGGTTGTTGTTTTGCAGTGAACTTGAACTTCAAAGCTTAAAGGGTAAACTTCTTGATAGAAAATGTGATAGACAGTTGCAACAGGTAAATACAAAAGTGTCGCACTAGACTCCTTGGAAACCGAGAGCCATAGTGACGATGATCTGCAACAGGTTAAAAAGCTCTGTTGCTTCAGACTCCTAGGGAACCGAGAGCCATAGCGACTGCAATCTGCAACAGGTTAATAAGCTCTGTTGCTTCAGACTCCTTGGGAACCGAGAGCCATAGCGACTGCAATCTGCAACAGGTTAATAAGCTCTGTTGCTTCAGACTCCTTGGGAACCGAGAGCCATAGCGACTGCAATCTGCAACAGGTTAATAAGCTCTGTTGCTTCAGACTCCTAGGGAACCGAGAGCCATAGCGACTGCAATCTGCAACAGGTTAATAAGCTCTGTTGTTTCAGACTCCTAGGGAACCGAGAGCCATAGCGACTGCAATCTGCAACAGGTTAATAAGCTCTGTTGTTTCAGACTCCTAGGGAACCGAGAGCCATAGCGACTGCAATCTGCAACAGGTTAATAAGCTCTGTTGTTTCAGACTCCTAGGGAACCGAGAGCCATAGCGACTGCAATCTGCAACAGGTTAATAAGCTCTGTTGTTTCAGACTCCTAGGGAACCGAGAGCCATAGCGACTGCAATCTGCAACAGGTTAATAAGCTCTGTTGCTTCAGACTCCTAGGGAACCGAGAGCCATAGCGACTGCAATCTGCAACAGGTTAATAAGCTCTGTTGCTTCAGACTCCTAGGGAACCGAGAGCCATAGCGACTGCAATCTGCAACAGGTTAATAAGCTCTGTTGTTTCAGACTCCTAGGAAACCGAGAGCCATAGCGACTGCAATCTGCAACAGGTTAATAAGCTCTGTTGCTTCAGACTCCTAGGGAACCGAGAGCCATAGCGACGATGATCTGCAACAGGTTAATAAACGTTCGAGTCACAGGAAACAACAGGTGAATTGTTGATTCACAGCTGTGGATGCAGGTGCTCCAGATATTATATTAATAACACTTGTTGCTTTACTCTAGAATTTCAGGCGCCATGGCGACATAAGTTGTTGATACTCGGTCAATGGAATGATAAATTCCGATAGCAACTGAAGTTTTGTCAATCGAAAATTTTCAATTCCATTGTGAGAAGTGAAAGCGAAATTCCTTCAGATTTAAAATCGAAAGTGTTCTCAAAGTAATCAAAGTTTTCTAGAAAGTCGAGAGGATCGCTAGAATATTTTGGATCTCGCCAATGAAGTTTAAACGTTGAGTTTATAATATCTTAGGTGATTACGTAATCCTGACTTTAAACTTTTCCACAATGAGCTTTCTTAGCGGAGAGAAGCTTCATCTTCCTCCAGTAGGAATTCTGCTTCAAGCCAGAACAGAAGTTAACTGCTTGGAATGCCAGAAGCTCAAGCCAAACGTTTTTCTGTTGAGATTCTCAGCTTGAGAATTGATTTCCGAACAATAAAGTCTAAGCGTGTTGTAATCTCTCGAAACCTGTTAAGTTCGTGAATGAACAGCTAATTTGTTGCCGTTTGCTTGTTCAACTTAACTGATCATTAAGATAGAGCGAGCAGCAGACTTCGGCGAGCTGAATTGCAACAATATTATTTTCCTATCTAACGAAATAAAGATTTTGCTAACGATTGCGACTAGTTTAACAGATTCGCACGGCAATGGAGAACGTGCAAATCAACGATGGGCCGGATCTTCGACTTGACTTCATGGGCTCCTTCATTCAGAAGACCCTGAAGTTGAAACCCGAGAAATGGCAACGTCTCCTGACGTTCGAGGAGCATAAAACTGTCATCAAGGACTTCTTAGACCTTCCATGTCAAATGGTCCTAGTAATCCAATTCACTCAGTCTGCACAACTTTTACCCGTCACCACTTTTCCTCTCACGCAACTTAAAAGCAAAGGTAATCGAATCGTTTCATGCAAAGGCAATCAACCTCATCGCCGACTAACGAAATGAACTTAATCCGATTGAAACTTTCTAGGCGTTTACTTCGTTAAAAGAATTGGAATTGAAGTGCCACGCGACGATTGCGCTTCCTTCCTAATTAGCGGAGACTTAGCCACGCGCTCCATAGATCAATTATCTTGTTTAGTAGACGAAATTTTTGTTCCCCTTCTATCCAACACTGATAACCACAACGGATGGCCTGAAGTGCAAGTACTACGATCGCAATTCTTTCAAAATTCTAACATTTTCATGTTTTCAGGGTAGCACAAGACGTTTTGAAGCACGTAAGACAATGCCGACATTTGTTATCACGTTGTCATTGCAATTATCTTCTCGTTCCAGACACACAGTCTCAAGAGCACAGTTTATCAAGTAAGTAGTTTGAGTACTTACGCAAATGGAATACACAACAATGTTTTGTTCAAGGTACAAGGTCAAGTGTCGGGCAGAACAATCTTGCCTATGCCCGTTGGAGTCGAGCGTAAGCAAACTTTCGCTTCGAACATTCCCACCAGTTAAGCATTCAATGTTTTCTAGTTTGCATTACAACTGCTCGAGAGCTGCAAACCAACCCGGAATGTTCGGTTGATCTGTACCTGAAATCAGCCATCGAAGGCGTCGTTATCAAATGGGTGACGCAAGTCAACGGTGAGCTGAGTTTGCTGAAAGGAAGAATGTCAAACGAATAAACATTTTTCCAGACGTCTTCATGGAAACTTCGGCGAGCGCCTTCAACAACGGACAAAACCCAACTCCCAGTTCTGGTGAGTAAAACAATTCAGTTGTCAATTTATCATTTATTCTTTTCCTTTAAGAACATTCTGCAGTTAAATTTTGAGTTTAATCTTTTAAAATTATGCTCCATTTGAAGTGCGAAAGAACGAAAATTATTTGATTCTTCTGCAAGTTCTTGTGCAGTAGCTTCTCGAAAGATCGTCTGGGACGAGTGATGATTAATTTCATTAAATAATGCATAAACTGTATTGCAAATTAATCGTAACACTACTTAGCTTACATAAGAAAAACGATATCATAATTATAGACAACAAATTAAAGTGGTGTGCACAAATCTCGACGAAAGGAAGAACAAAAGATAAACAAAGAAATCTTCGGATGGATGATGGGTTTAATGATACATGTCAGGTGAAGGGCAAACTGTGTTAGTTCGGTAGATATTGAGCTGAATCCATCGGTACTCGAAACGAGCAGCGACGAGCCCATCGAACCCAAAACGTGCAGAAACAAAAATAAATGCAACATAAAACGTTAGATAAGACAAAATCCCGCATGCTCACCGAGAATGTAAAAGCAAATTGAGGCCTAGACGACTTTTATTACAATTGGTAGAAGCGAGTTATAAGCAACAATAGTTATTTTCACAAGGTCTCTACGATTTGTGTCGACGGCGAGTCTAGTTATGGTTGGATAAAAGTTGGTGTTGTTCTCTTTCACGCTTAGGAGCTTGAGTAGCTATCGAATTGTAGTTAGAGCTTTTTGATTCGAATGTTAGATAGATTAGCTTCCAATATTAGTTGTGTGATGATGATGATCGGGTTAAGCTTAAGAGATTTTGTTTCTTTTGTTCACTTTGAGTCGAAAGTTTAAACTGATTTATGGTTTCGATAGATCAAACTGATCGCTTTCACCGGATGGGCCGCGAATGTTGCGCGAACGTCGTTTGTCGTCGCTGCCCAAGATTTGTGCCACTTTAACCTGCTTCACTAAATCTATCGCCTAAAAAAGTTCAAAATGTCAGAAATTTTCTTGTTGGGAGTGGAATCGGGAGGTTGGGTATTAGGATTCTGATTTACTTCACGTTTTGATCGCATTGCACAATCTTCAAGCGTCTCCGCAGCTTCGTACTTTCCCTGTCGTCTGTACAATGCACCGAGATTTTTCAGCGTCGTTGTAACCGTTGGACTGTCGACCTTTGCTGCTTTATGCCAAGCACCGTATTCACCGTACGGCGTGTTCTCACGGTTACGATGCTTGTTCTCCTCTCGCTCCTCCGCAACCTTCAGTTCCGAATTTTTATCGATAAGTTTACGAATTAGATTATTGTTTAAAAATATGTTCAATCTTTCTACTGACTGCCAGAACTTTTCGGATAAGAAATCTGGAGAGTTTCGACTTTCGTGATTGGAAGCTCGTAATTGATATTTGTGAAAGCTTGGAGCTTTCACTTGGAAGCATCAGTTTCACTGACGGTTTAACATTTAATGATACAAGGCAATGTTGAAGAAGGAACTTTCTGAAAATTTCTGCTACACCCAAATCAACTTGGAGCACACAGTGTGATGATCACTAGCACCGAAACCTGTTCCTGAGTGTCTTTGTTCAGTCATTGTCAGCTTTAGATCAAACGTAGCCAAAACAGCGGCAACATAACACCATGCAACTCATCACACTTTCCTCACTCATGTTTGTTAAACAATGCGAATGATTAAAACGGTGTTTGGTTCGAGATGAAACGTGTAATACAGTTTACTTAGTCGCTACTTTTTGCTACGTACCTGCCAGATTGGCTTGTTGTCACCATCGATCGTCCCGAACTCGCGTTCATGTGCACGCGTCAATACTTGTTTGTAGAGGATTTCGGCTTCCTTGTATTTGCCTTGCTTCAAATAGCAACTCGCGAGATTGTTTTTCGTTTTCGCGACGTTGGGATCATCGGGCCCGAGCTTGTGTTCGTAGATTTCTAAGGCTCGCTGGTAGTAAAGTTCGACCTCTTCGTACTTGCTCTGGAAATGTAGAAATCAAAGTTATTTTATGGCTTCTTTACGCATGTTTTATCGTTTACCTGATTCTGACAAAGTAAAGCCAAGTTGTTCAACTGTTTTGCAACGTCGGGATGATCTTTGCCCAGCACTTTCTCGCGAATCTCGAGGGCTCGTTTGCACAGCGGCTCGGCATCCTTGTACTTTCCGCGCTTTCCATATAAAACGGCCAAGTTGTTAAGCGTTGCAGCGACCGCCGGATGATTCTCGCCCAAAGTCTTTTCTCGAATAGTCAAAGCGTCGTTCAACAAATTCGCGGCTTCCTTGTATTTGTTTTGATCGCGATAAACTAAAGCGAGAATGTTCAACATCGTGGCGACGTCGGGATGATCGTGACCACTTGTTTTCTCCAAATCCTCCAACGCTTGCTTGCAGAGCGGAACTGCGACTTCATAACGACCTTGCGAAGCATATTGAATGACAAGATTGTGAAGCGTTCGAAGCCTTGCGGGGATTTCGTAGCCTGCGTTTGCCTGGTTGGCAAATTGGCTCGGCGGTGTCGGTGACATGTTGTTGCGGTCCTCCTGATCGTCTTCTGGGAATAGCTCGACGACGGGATCGGATCGAGACTTCTCCTCGACGTTGTCGTTATCTTGCGTGTCGTCGTATTTTCGCACTGAAGCCATAAACTCGAGATGCTTCTTCTCTTCTTCTAGCTGAGCCACATTCTGTTCAGAAGCTTGAAGCTTCTGCTGAGTGTTAGCCAACTCATCTCTCAGCCACGCATTCTCCTGACATAAACGACGAACTTGGGTCCTCAGTTTCTGCTTTTCAGCTTCTATATTCTGAAGATGGGAAGCTAGCACAACAATCACCTAAAAGGGATAAGACGTTGTAGATGAAGATCGAGAGGTTCTTAGTTTGTTAGTGAAGAATTCTACCTGAGCTTCTCCTATGCCTAACTCGATGTTCTCGATGTTTTTGGAAATTATATCGCTTTTGTCCGGATCTTTCTTGTCTTCGGAGAGCCCTGCAATGATGGACATGTGTTCCAAGCGCAGAGCGTCCAGTCCTTGCAACACAGTCTTTGTGTTTGTCACAATCTCATCCTGCGTCATTTGAGTCATTTTGCCAATATTTTCAATCTTTTTACTGTAAAATAGAATGGAGACCAGTTGGATTAGTTGTGAACTTTGTAGAATCGATAAGCAGGAACATAACAACCGTTGTTAGAGAGATTTGGCTCGCAGACTTACACTCGATATTCGTTCAGAATCTTTGACATATCAAACTACAGCGTAATTTTGTAAAAAGCTTAGGGCTTACAGAAACTATTATTGTTTCAATTGCTTTGAGAAAGCCTTATTGAGTAGCCACGGTAAAACCTCGAGGCAAATACAATTCAATTTCAATATGCATGGACGAAATATTTTCATATCATTTTTATGGCTGCAGCTTTTAACAACTTTCAAGCAATTCCGGCAGCAGATTTGAGTAGGATCACAGCACGACAACAATATAAATTCAGTGTAGAATGCATTAACAAAATACGAGTGTCTCAATTTCCAAATTAAAAGTCAGACAACTCTTGCGAAACTTTTCTTTTTGAGTTATAATGGACGATGACTAATCTCGCCCATGCGCAGAATTTTTAATACTTTTCGGCTTCGATTGTCATGTTTTTGGCTTTTCGCAGCCTTTAATAGGTGACTGAGGCATTCAACTCTTTGGATTTCTGCCTCAAGATCGAGTGGACTTCTCGTTAAACAAAAGACGACGAACTTATTTGCTTCACTTTCTAGAGGAAAACTTACAAAGCGGTTTATTTAGCTCCGTCGTGTAGACTTTGCAATCCTTTTTATACTCCTAGATAACAGAGTAATTATAAGTAGATTGTGATAATACAGGACGCGTCAAACACAAATTTAGTCAGCAATATAGAAATTAAAAAAATAATTTCTTGACAAATTCACAATAAAAACTTCGCACTGAACGCAACGAACGCAGAAAAATCCTACGCGTTTGAATTTGAATTTTCTGTTAAATTTTCAGTTTGAATTTTATTTCACCGTTAGCAAACTGACAAAAAGCTCTGACATAAAAATCTTTTACCATTTTTCTTCTCTAGAAATCAACTTCTGGAACAACCGATTGAAGAACTTGACGTAAGACAACTCAAAGCTTTAATCAGACTCTTCTCTATCAGAATAATCAAATCATTTTCAGCTACATTTATGAGCAATTACGGCACGAGCGAATCAAGAGCATGGCTTTGATCCTCGAGCACACTGACTCGGCATACTTTCCTTGTTTCAAAAATATGTTTAAGAATGTAGTTACAGCATTGGCGGAGAGCCGTGATATCACTCTGTACTTAAGCCCTTTGATGAAGCACTTCTTACAGTTTGAAGAGACAGACTTTTCCGAGAGTAAGCCGTTGCTGAAGCCGCTGATGCACGTTGTGGGCTTGGTATTGACTGTTTCTTAACAAGATGGCAATTGCGAAATGTCATAATGTAAAAATGTTTCATTATAGCTATGGGCAAACTCTACTTATTACCGCACGAGTTCGAAACTCATTGTTTTACTGAAGCAAATTGGAAATCTGATCATTCAGCAAGCTAAAAGGTTCCTCGATCCCTCATCCATTTTTCACAGCGACATTGATGAAGCAATGCAAAGAATCTCACAAACCATTAAAATTTTGAAATACTTTCGCACCATTTTTGATGAGTACAAAGAGAATTTAGCTCCTTTCTTCGGTGATCGGCCAGTGGTAAGTTAAAGCTTTTCAAGTCCTAAAAATTTGAACATTAATTTGGATACAACGTTTCTCCACAAGGCTCAATGGACGTTCCACCCAAACGCAGTGTTTGAGCGCTTCAACGCCTTCCTTGATCGTCTGCACACAATCCAATGGTAAGATTGATTTAGATTGAGTTAGATTTTCCTCACAAACTTCTCCAGGTTCTTCTACACTGTGATCGAGTTCTTGAAGCTTGAGAAGGTGGAGATTGGGGGGTTGAAAGGACGAATCTTGAGTGGACGGATCACTGCCGTATCTCTCGAGTTCAACCAGTGCTTTTCATCGTTCGCCTCGAAGAGCTATGACGTTCTCGACCCAGACGACGAATCGTTTAAAGACGATTTCTGCAAGTTTCAAGATCGAATTCTCGAGCTGGATATGAAGTTAGCCGCAATTTTGTGCCAAGCTTTCGACGACAGTCACAATTTGGAAAGCGTGTTCAAGCTTATTTCAATTGTTGGCACAGTTTTAGAACGGCCAAAGATTAAGGAAGAGTTCACATATAAATACCAACAGATTCTCGTGATGTTGGACGATGAAATGTAAGAAAGTTTATAACTTCTGGACCATTCAAAATTCTCTAGCTTAAATTTTTACAGATCAACATGCGAGGGAATTTATGACAAGCAGATTGCGCACTATCGCCTCAAAGGCCATTTGAATGTGGAATTGCGATCGCCGCCTATCTCATCTGCACTTCGTTGGGTTCATCAACTCTCTTCTAGGATAACGACACCGATCAAAAGCTTCCAAGCACTGCAGCACCCGATCGTGGACACAGAAGTAAGTTCTACTGCCCTTTTAGTCCTAAAGATGTCATTGATTGTTACTATTAAAGGATGCGCAAATGTTGCTGTTACGCTATAACAACCTGATCGAGCGTTTGAGAAGGTTCGAGAAGGAAATATTTGAGAAGTGGGCTGAGAAGGTGTCGGACCAGATTGAGTCCAACTTGAAGAAGTCTTTGTTGAAACGAGAAGTTGATTCGAAGATTATCGCTCTCAACTTTGACCCGGAGCTTTCGGCGATCCTTCGTGAAGTTCACTATCTCCGACTGATGTTGAAGGAAAACATTCCACAGAGTGGCGTAGCGTTTTCGGAAGAGCAGGAGATTTACAGAAGTTACATTCTGAACCTCGAGAAAAGCATCGAGTGGTACAACAATGTACTCATGCCCAATCAAATATTGAGCTTTTGACTGACACAATTTTCTTTGCAGATCTGCAAAAACTGCTCTGAGGTTGAGTTGCAACTTATTCAAGCGGAGATCGATCAGATCGACGACTTGGTTGACAAAGGCTGCAACGAACTGAACTGGAACTCAGAGAGTAAACTGATAAATTTATTTCACCAGCCAAACCATTCTCATACTAAAAATATTCAAAGACATTTCAGATTACATGCAGAAGCTGCGAGCGCCAGTCGAGTGTTTGTACTCGAGAATCGTTCAAATTCAAGGAAATCTCGATGAAGTTAAGGTTGTCATGCAAAGCTGGGCAAAGGCGCCGCTGTTCGTGCGAAAGGATGGCAAGAAAGATACAACGCTTTGCATTGAAGAGCGCGAGGAACGGACCAAGAAACGTTACGCTGAGATGCGAGAAGTCGCTGTTAGGATCCACAAGTAAAATTTGTTATTCATATTTGTGTAACTTCAGTAACTTCTTCCATAAATTTCAGTTTGTTGGAGGAGAACCTGCAGCTTTTTAAAGCCGAGAATAAAATGAATGAGGAGGCCTGGCCCGATTACATTGTGTTCTGCGATGATATAGTCCACAAAAACTTGTTGCATACTGTTGGCGTTAGCATCGCTTACCTGGCCGACAATATGGACCCAGCCAACAACTTTCCACCGCTCTTCGAGTCCCGCTTGGAGCTGGAGATACCGAACTTGATTTTCATTCCTTCACTCGATCCAACCGATGAAAACAGTTTCAATCGACTCTTGATAAACTTAGTTAATGGTAATTAGTCAATGACCAATTCAGATTCTTTAAATTACAAATATTTCTACCCACTTCGCACTCGTAAATCCACCCACAACAACTGCAGACATCATAATCATGTCAACTTTGATCCCTCGGTTGCATAAGGAAGCTGATAAAACATACGAAGAGCTTATTTCGTCCGAGCCTGACATCAAGGAAATGAAGCAGGAAATCTTGCTGAGCGTCGAAAAAGCTCTCGAAGAAGCGAGTCAATTCTGTCGCGATTTCGAACGGTACTCGTACTTATGGTTGGAGGATCGCGAGTACTGCATGGAGCTTTTCCTCGAGTATGGCAGAATCCTCGATCCCGATGAGATTGAGTTGGTTGCCAACAAAGACCCGAGCGCTCCAAAGCCTTGTCCGCCAACTATCGAAGCTTTTAGGGAAATGATAGATGGATATGAGTCGCTGCACGTTGAGATTGAAGCGATTCAACCGTACCAAGTGTTCAGCGCTTTCTTCCAGGTTGATGTGCGACCTTTTAGACAAGCAGCAGTGAACATTGTCCGCCGTTGGGGTAACATGTTCAAAGACCATTTGGTTGATAGCGGTGAGAAGAATGAAATCCAAATCTTGGTAGTTTGAAACAGTTGTAATAATTTTTCGCAGTCACAAACAGCTTGACCGACTTGAGTGATTTCATTCATAAAGCTGACCAAGGCTTGCTCCAGATTGTTGAGGATTACGAAACGTTGGTCAGCATCATGGCTTTTTTGTTGCAAGTCAAGGAGAGAGCGGTGACAACTGACACAATGTTCGAGCCGATGCGGGGAACGATCGATCTACTGAAATACTACGATATGGACATACCAGAGGAGGTCAATGTGCTTTTGCAGGAGCTCCCGGAGCAATGGAACAACACAAAGAAGCTTGCCGTGACCGTAAAACAGCAAGTTGCTCCTCTGCAAGCGACTGAAGTCGTTTCGATCCGAAACCGCATCGCTAATTTCGACATGCACATCAACGTCTTTCGTGAAATTTTCCGGACCTACGAGTTCTTTAAATACGACTGTGAGGATCCCTACGGCCTGTTGGATCGAATAAGCGACGATATTTATCGGCTGGAGAACGAGATGGCTGCAATTAATGAATCGGGAAGTCTCTTCGAAGTCAACGTGCCGGAATTTAAATTGTTGAAGCAATGTCGTCGTGAACTAAAGATGCTCAAAGTAAGAATCGTAAGGTAAAAACGAAGCTGGTAATAAAGGTCTTTTACAGCAACTCTGGGATTACGTTTTCATCGTGCAAACTTGCATCGAAGACTGGAAGACGACGCCATGGAGAAAGATTGACGTTGAGAACATGGACATTGAATGCAAGAAGTTTGCAAAGGACGTTCGTTTGCTCGACAAGGAAATGCGTGCCTGGGACACTTACATTCAACTCGAGGGAACAGTCAAGAACATGTTAACAAGTTTGCGAGCAGTCGGCGAACTCCAGAACCCTGCGATACGTGAAAGACATTGGCATCAGCTTATGACTAGCACAAAAGTAATTAGACTTGTTGATAGCTTCTCACTTGTACATACCGCAATTGTATAAACTAAGCAATTGTAAATGAATTTAGACACATTTGTGGTCATTTCGGAAACTTTCAGTTGATCTAACTCTTTTTGCAAATGATCATATGGAATTAGATTAAGTTTTATTTTCTGTCATATCTATGTTACAAGCTTTCGGATACAGGAATAATGATCACAGTGTTTTAAGCACTGTGTTAGATAGTCTAACTTAGATCGAAACTTTGACATCGAAAGCTGCTCCTGCTTAACAGAGTTAGATCAAAATTCTTTCTGTCGACAATTTTCGTTGCAAATTTTTGACAAAATTTGGCTATTTCCCGTTCGTTTAGGAACGGAATGCCTTTGAATAGCCAATGTAAATACACTTAAATGTGAATATTGTTTCAGAGTCTTGCGGCGCTGCCACCAGAAGTTACAGTTAAGTATAATTCAGATAAGAACTTTGACATACAAAGTTTGTGCGTTGCATTACTAGAAGACATTCGAATCTTAGTGGCTCACATTAGAGTTTTTGGATCCAAAATTAAACTGCACGTTGGTCGAAAGCTTTCGGAAACTAACGTGCTGTCTTGACCATCAGGTAAAATTCATCATGGACACCGAAACGACTCTGAGCGAGTTGCTTGCTTTGAACCTTCACGAGTGCGAGGAGGAAGTCAAGAACATTGTAGACAAAGCAGTGAAGGAAATGTCGATGGAGAAAATCCTGCGTGACTTGAACACGACGTGGAGCATTATGGAGTTCGACTGCGAGACTCATCAAAGAACAAATTGCCGGTAAGTTTCGGAACATGTGGCAATTCTCTTTGATGATACTAATGAATAATATTTAAAGTTTGCTGAAGACATCGGAAGAATTGATTGAGACGCTTGAAGAGAATCAAGTTGTTCTTCAAAACTTGATCACGTCGAAGTTCATCGCGCATTTCCTTGGCGAAGTTTCCGCGTGGCAGAAAAAGCTTATGATGGCGGATGGTAGTTGCCAATCACTCTCGATAATTAGCTAACTCACGTTCATTCTAGCGGTGATAACGGTTTGGTTTGAGGTTCAACGAACCTGGACACATTTGGAAAGCATTTTCATGAGCTCCGAGGACATCCGGAAACAGTTGCCCGTTGATTCAGATCGTTTTGATAGCATCGATCACGATTTTAAAATCTTGATGGACGAAATGGTAAATGACTTCGATAGTTTATTGATTGAATCGTCGTTTAATTTACTGATTTTCCAGGCGATGAACACAAATGTCATCAAAGCAACGAATCGCGATGGACTTTGCGAACGACTCGAAGGACTGCAACAGCAGCTCGTGCTGTGCGAGAAAGCTTTGGCCGAATATTTGGAGACGAAACGTTTGTTCTTCCCTCGATTCTACTTTGTCAGTTCTGCTGACTTGTTGGACATTTTGAGCATTGGAAATCAACCAAAACTTGTGATGAAACATTTGACGAAACTGTTCGATTCTATTGCAAAGCTCGAGCTTGGCAAGAATGAGAACAATGATATCGCAGCGTTGGGAATGTACGCCAAGGTGAGCCAGAACACGTTTCCAATCCAATTTTCGATGTAGTCACGACTGTTAAATGTTTCCCTCTAGGACGGTGAATATGTTCCCTTCGATTCTACATCGGAATGCATAGGACCAGTCGAGATTTGGTTGAACAAAGTTCAACAGAGAATGAGAACGAGCCTTTGCAGTTACATGGGCAACGCAGTCGTCACTTATGAAGAAAAACCCCGTGAGCAATGGCTGTTCGACTATCCTGCTCAAGTTTCACTGTGTGGAACGCAAATTTGGTGGACAGCCGAAGTAGGAATCGGTGAGTTAAAAACTAATACTTGCTACACTGATCACACTCCTCACTTCCTGTTACTTGAATTGAATTATAACTTCAATTAAACCAACAGCTTTCAGCCGCCTTGAGGAAGGCTACGACAACGCACTCAAAGACTACTACAAGAAACAAATTTCTCAGCTTTCCACTTTGATCACTCTTCTCATCGGTGAACTGACGAAAGGAGACCGTCAAAAAATCATGACGATTTGCACTGTTGACGTTCACTCACGTGATGTCGTCAGTCGTTTAATTCAGACGAAAGTCGAGATGGCATCGGCTTTCCAATGGCAGAGTCAACTCCGCCACAGATGGGGCGAGGCAGAAGGAGATTGCTTTGCAAATATTTGTGATGCTCAGTTCAAATACAGCTACGAATATCTTGGCTGTACGCCCCGACTTGTCATCACTCCTTTGACCGATCGCTGCTACATCACGTTGACACAAAGCTTGCATCTCATCATGGGCGGTGGACCAGCCGGTCCTGCTGGTAAGTTGTCGGTTAGCTAGGCAATTGAAACATTAATCTCCATTAATCAAAACTTTTTTTAGGAACTGGCAAAACCGAGACAACGAAGGATCTTGGCAGAGCTCTTGGCATTATGGTTTACGTCTTCAACTGCAGTGAGTAGAGAAATCAAAAGCCATCGTGGCTATTCAACAAGTTTTCCGTGCACTTTTGTGATTATTTCGTAGGCGAACAGATGGATTACAAATCCTGCGGCAACATCTACAAAGGGCTGGCACAGACTGGAGCCTGGTGAGTCTGATAAAATCTTTTATTATGTTGACTGCCAATCAATGTAAATTCTAGGGGATGCTTCGACGAGTTCAATCGAATTTCCGTTGAGGTTCTTTCCGTCGTTGCTGTGCAAGTGAAATCTGTGCAAGACGCAATCAGAGACAAGAAGGATCGCTTCAACTTCATGGGAGAAATAATTGCGATGGTTCCTACTGTCGGAATCTTTATTACAATGAATCCAGGCTATGCTGGGCGAACAGAGCTGCCGGAGAACTTGAAAGCTCTTTTCCGACCGTGTGCGATGGTCGTGCCAGATTTCGAGCTGATTTGCGAGATCATGTTGGTCGCTGAAGGTTTCCAGGATGCCAGAGTCTTGGCCAGAAAGTTTATCACTCTTTATACACTTTGCAAAGAACTTTTGTCCAAACAAGATCACTACGATTGGGGTTTGAGAGCGATCAAATCTGTGTTGGTTGTCGCCGGTTCTCTCAAACGAGGCGATCCCGGCCGACCTGAAGAAGAAGTCTTGATGAGAGCTTTGAGAGATTTCAACATTCCCAAAATTGTAACCGATGACATGCCAGTCTTCATTGGCTTGATCGCCGATCTGTTCCCGGCGCTTGATGTGCCACGTAAACGAGACGTTGAGTTTGAGAAGGTTGTCAAGCAAGCCACAACTGATTTGAAGCTGCAGGCTGAAGACAACTTCGTGCTGAAAGTTGTGCAGTTGGAAGAGCTTTTCGAGGTTCGGCATTCTGTGTTCATTGTAAGTCGTCAAGCGTGTTTGAGTAGAAATTCTGGGCTCAATTTTTCTGGTCATTGTGCAGGTGGGCAGCGCAGGAACTGGAAAGACTCAAGTGTGGAAAACTTTATATAAAGCTTATCAAAACATGGCGAAGAAGCCAGTCTACAACGATCTGAATCCCAAAGCCGTAACGAACGATGAGCTCTTCGGAATCATCAACCCAGCAACGCGAGAATGGAAAGACGGTCTGTTCTCAGTTATCATGAGAGATCAAGCAGCGCTGACAGGCGACAACCCGAAGTGGATTATCCTCGGTAAGTAAATTATTGCGGTTGTTATGTGAAAGCTGAACACGCACTGAATTTTTTCCAGACGGAGACATCGATCCTATGTGGATTGAATCGCTGAATACTGTGGTAAGATTAATGATCTTTATCAACTCGATTGAGAGTATCACAAAACCATTTCAGATGGACGACAACAGAGTTCTGACGCTTGCGAGTAACGAGCGAATCGCGCTGACTCCGACCATGAGACTTCTGTTCGAGATTTCAAATCTGCGAACTGCGACGCCTGCAACAGTTTCGAGAGCGGGCATTCTTTATATCAACCCGCAGGATTTGGGTTGGAATCCGTTCGTCACTTCTTGGATAGAGACGCGAACGATACCGGCAGAAAAGTCAAATCTGGTCATTCTGTTCGACAAATACACGCCGGCTTGTCTTGAGAACGTTCGCTCGAGGTTCAAGAAAATCACTCCCATCGTCGAAATGGCTCACATCCAGCTTTTGTGTCACTTGCTAGCTTGTCTGTTAGTGCCTAGCAACACTCCTATCGACTGCCCTAAGGATTGGCATGAGATTTACTTTGTGTTTGCTTGCATTTGGGCTTTCGGGTCAGCGATGTTCCAAGACCAAACCGTCGATCATCGAGTTGAGTTCAGTAAATGGTTCATCAACGAGTTCAAAGCGGTGAAATTTCCTCCACAAGGAACTGTCTTCGATTACTTTATCGACCAAGACACCAAGCAAATGACACCGTGGACAGAGAAACTTCCCAAGTTTGAGATGGACGCTGACACTCCACTGCAGTCAGTTTTGGTTCACACCGCCGAGTCCATTCGAGTTCGTTTCTTCTTGGACATATTGATGGAGCTGAAGCATCCTGTTATGCTCGTCGGTAACGCTGGTGAGTCGAACCAACATTCCTATACAGCAAATTACATACTTATCACTTTGATTTCAAGGCTGCGGCAAAACTGTTTTGGTCAATGACAAGCTCAGCTCTCTTTCCGAAAACTACGCGATACAAAACGTTCCGTTCAACTTCTACACGACTTCGGAGATGTTGCAGAAAATTCTCGAAAAGCCTCTGGAGAAAAAAGCTGGCAGGAACTTCGGTCCCCCCGGAACGAAGACCATGATTTACTTCATTGATGACATGAACATGCCAGAAGTAGACGAATACGGCACAGTGAGCCCTCACACTGTTATTCGTCAACATCTCGACTACGGTCATTGGTACGACAGGAACAGATTGACCCTCAAAGACATCCACAACTGCCAGTACGTCTCGTGTATGAATCCGACTTCGGGGAGTTTCACGATCAATCCGAGACTCCAACGGCACTTTGCTGTCTTCGCCATTTGCTTCCCTGGTCAGGAAGCGCTGACAACGATCTACTCTTCCATTCTCACTCAACATTACGCGAACGCTGAGCAGAAATTCAACATTAGCGTGACGAAAGTCACAAACTCAATTGTGTCAGGTGCGGAAATTTGTTATGAATTTATTTAAGTGCATACTCTAATTTCCACTAATGCAGCATCGCTTTCGCTCCACGCGAAGGTCGCTCAGGTGTTCCTACCAACCGCCACAAAGTTTCACTACTTGTGGAATCTGCGGGACATGAGCAACGTTTATCAAGGTTTACTTTTCTCAACTAATGAATGCTTGGCTACGTCGAGCGATGTCGTTCGGCTGTGGCTGCATGAGAGTCATCGAGTCTACGGTGATAAGTTCACTGATGATAAAGACATCGACGCTTTTGCTAAAATGCAAACTGACATTGTGAAGAAATCGGTCGAGGAGTTGGATGAATCGATAGGTTGGATAAATCTTGGTCCGTTCGTGAGTAATTTTGACTTTCACAAATTCCTTTTAGTTTTCGACAAGCCAAACATATTTTGTCACTTCTCTGGAGGTATCGGAGAGCCGAAATATATGCCGATCCCCGACTGGCAGACTCTGACAAAGCTTCTGCAAGAAGCGATGTTGGCGTACAACGACATCGTTGCTGCCATTAATCTGGTTTTGTTTGAGGACGCAATGAACCATATTTGTCGAATCAACAGAATTCTTGAGCTGCCGAGAGGAAATGCGCTGTTGGTTGGAGTCGGAGGCAGTGGAAAACAGTCGCTGTCGAGACTCGCAGCATTCATCAGCAGTTTGGAAGTCTCGCAAATCCAACTTAAGAAAGGCTATGGAATTCCCGATTTGAAGAAAGAACTGGCAGGGTTGTACTTGAAGTCGGGAATGAAAAACGTTGGAATAATGTTCTTGATGACGGATGCTCAGGTTGCCATCGCTGACTTGCTACGAGCCATTTAATTACTTTATTTGTCGCTTTCAGGTTCCAAATGAACACTTCCTCGTTTTGATTAATGACCTTTTAGCGTCCGGCGAAGTTCCCGACCTTTTTCCAGACGATGAGGTTGAAAACATTCTGGCAGGCGTGCGAAACGAAGTGAAAGGCGCAGGTCTCGTTGACACAAGAGAGAACTGTTGGAAGTTTTTCATCGACCGGGTCAGACGGCAGATGAAAGTCGTGCTGTGCTTCTCGCCAGTTGGATCAACGTTGCGAGTTCGATCACGAAAGTTCCCCGCGATCATCAACTGTACTCAGATCAATTGGTAAGTTCTGAAGATTTCCACTTCGTCTCGTTGCAGCCACTTATTCCGCTTTAGGTTTCATGAGTGGCCGCAAGAAGCTTTGATTTCCGTTGCGAGTCGTTTCTTGCAGGACTTGGAGATTTTGCCATTTGAGTACAAAGAAACAGTTGCGAGGTTCATGTCATACGCCCACACGTCAGTCAACTCGATATCAAAGGTTTATCTACAGAACGAGCGACGATACAACTACACCACGCCAAAGTCTTATTTGGAGCAAATCAGTTTGTACGGAAAGCTTTTGACTCAAAAGTTTTCAGATTTGCACAAGAAAGTCTCTCGATTGGAGAATGGTTTGGACAAGCTGAGATCGACGGCAGCTCAAGTTGACGCGCTGAAGGCAAAACTTGCGGTTCAGGAAATTGAATTGAAGGAGAAGAACGAAGCTGCCGATCGTCTCATCGAGATTGTTGGAATTGAGACACAGAAAGTGCAGAACGAAAAAGCTTTCGCTGATGAAGAAGAGAAGAAAGTCGGATTTATTGCCGAAGAAGTCGCGAAGAAGCAGCGTGATTGTGAAGAAGATCTCGTGAAAGCCGAGCCAGCCTTAGCTGCAGCTCAAGAGGCTTTGAATACTTTAAACAAAGCTAACCTAACGGAACTCAAGTCGTTTGGAAGTCCACCAGGCGCAGTAACAAATGTCACATCGGCTGTAATGGTTTTGCTAGCACCGAAGGGCAAAGTACCAAAAGATCGTTCGTGGAAAGCTGCGAAGATTGTCATGGCGAAAATTGGTTCGTAAGCGTCACGTTTCATCGCGTTTGTCTCATTTGAGTTTTCGTAGATGGATTCTTGGACTCTCTGATCAACTACGACAAGGAAAACATTCATCCTGAAGTCATCAAAGCCATTCAGGTAAGTGAACAAACGATATTTGAAGACAGTCCTAATTCTTATTCCAGCCTTACCTGAAAAATCCTGAGTTCGAGCCGGATTTCATTAGATCAAAGTCAGGAGCTGCCGCTGGGCTCTGCGCGTGGGTTATCAACATCATAAAATTCTACGAGGTTTACTGCGACGTTGAGCCAAAACGTCGAGCTCTCGAAGCTGCTAATGCAGGTGAGAACTTGAATAACGATTGCTTTCGCATGTACTGATCATGCTTGCGAATCCACAGAGTTGTGTGCCGCTCAAGACAAGTTGCTGATCATCACTCAGAAAGTCGCCTCTCTTGAAGAAATGCTCGCAAAGCTCACAGCAGACTTTGAGAAAGCGACAGCCGACAAGCTCAGGTGTCAGCAAGAGGCTGATGCGACTCAAGCAACAATCCAACTGGCTAATCGCCTCGTTGGTGGTCTTGCATCCGAGAACGTTCGTTGGGCTGAAGCAGTTGCAGAGTAGGATTTCTTCCAAATCTTAAGCTCTTCTCATTGAATTCTATATTGATATAGTAAGATAATTATCTTTCAGATTCATGCAACAAGGAACAACATTGCCTGGCGATATTCTCTTAGTCACAGCGTTTATTTCGTAAGAATCTTAAGACTCGAATTTACTTTCTAATAAATATCAAATTACTCAGTTACGTTGGTTGCTTCACAAAGTCATTCAGACAAGATCTTCTGTTGAAGATGTGGTTCGTATCAATTGAAATGACAATCAACTCGAAATTGTTGATTCAAATCTCTCATTCAAATCCTAGGTTGCCGCACATCAGAGGGCTTGAGCCACCGATCCCGATTAACGACAGCGTAGACCCTTTAAAGCTGCTAACAGACGAAGCAACTATCGCTCGGTGGTTTAACGAAGGATTACCATCGGATCGGATGTCCACTGAGAACGCAACCATTTTGACGAACTCAGACCGTTGGCCTTTGATGATTGACCCGCAGCTGCAAGGGCTGAAGTGGATAAAGCAGAAATATGGCGAGAACTTGAAAGTTATCCGATTGGGACAGAAAGGATACTTGGAAGTGATTGAAGATTCGCTTATCAAAGGCTTGACCGTGTTAATTGAAAGTATCGATGAGAACATTGACCCCGTACTAGGTTCGTTTGATAATCTCCCGAAGTTATTGAAAGGTTTCTATGCTTGAATTTCTTCTGCAGATCCACTGTTGGGTAGAAATTTAATCAAGAAAGGCAAAGCCATCAAGATCGGTGACAAAGAAGTCGAGTACAATGAAAACTTCCGGCTCATCCTGCAGACAAAGCTGGCGAATCCCCATTATAAACCTGAGATGCAAGCTCAAACAACGTTGATCAACTTCACCGTAACTCGTGATGGGCTTGAAGACCAGTTGTTGGCGGAGGTTGTCAAAGCTGAAAGGCCCGACCTTGAGGAGCTGAAAGCAGATTTGACAAAGCAGCAGAACGATTTCAAGATTATGTTAAATGGGTTAGAGGACGATCTGCTTAGTCGATTGTCTTCTGCGGGCGAGAACATCCTTGGCGACACAGCGCTTGTTGAGAACTTGGAGACGACGAAGAAGACGGCAGCTGAGATTGAGGAAAAAGTCGCTGAAGCTAAAATCACATCAGTGCAAATTGACGTCGCGCGAGAAATTTACCGACCAGCAGCAGCGAGAGCGAGTTTGCTCTATTTCATCCTGAATGATCTCAACGCAATTAATCCAATTTATCAGTTTTCACTCAAAGCTTTCAGCGTTGTGTTTCAAAATGCGATTATAAGAGCGGAGTTCGTAGGCGACGAGACCGTCATCGAGCGGGTCAACAAGCTGATTGACTGCATAACGTTCTGCGTTTTCCAATACACGACTCGCGGTTTGTTCGAGTGCGACAAACTCATCTTCTCATCCCAAATGGCTTTTCAGGTTCGATTACGTTCAACTGCTTGAAAAGGAAAATGAAATTGAATTTCGGTCATTTCCAGATTCTGCTGATTTCCGAGGAGATTACATCGATGGAACTTGACTTCTTGCTTCGGTTCCCTGTAAAACCGCACGTGTAAGTTGATTGCGAGATCTGGATCATTGGGAAGGTTCGAGATAACGATTTGTAAACTAGTTCTGTGCCTACAATGGCAGTTAGTCATTCAATTCCATGCGGATGATTCTCTGACGAGCAAGAAGACGTTTATCAACGACGTCATCAAGGGGGGAAAGAAGACGGAATTCAGAGCAAAAGCGATGGCAAAAGTCATCTATTTTTCCTCGAATTACCAATCGAGTTGCATCAATATATTGAGCTTCACGATATGTCTGCGTGTCCGGCCTTCAAAAGCTATTAACTCGTTTGAATTTCAGAACTTCACCTGTTGACTTCATCTCAAACTACGCCTGGGGTGGAATTTGCAGTTTGGCTGCGAAAGAAGAGTTCAGGAATCTCGATCGTGACATCGAAAATCAAGCGAAGCGTTGGAAGAAGATTATCGAATCGGAATGTCCGGAAAAAGAGAAATTCCCTCAGGAATGGAAAAATAAAACCGCTCTCCAAAGATTGTGCATGATGAGGGCTCTAAGGCCGGATCGCATGTGTTATGCGCTTACGTAAGCTTCAGACGATTTATTTTTAGCTGCGGCATCTCAAGAGCATCACATTTCTTTATTTTAAAGCGACTTCATCGAAGAGAAGCTTGGAGCGAAATACGTGAAGAATCGAACGATGGAATTCGCAAAGTCGTTCGAGGAAGCGAGTCCGAGCACTCCAATATTTTTCATTTTATCTCCAGGTGTTAACCCTTTAAAAGACGTTGAGCAGCTTGGCAAGCAATTAGGCTACACCGAGGACAATGGAAACTTCCACAACGTGTCGCTCGGTCAAGGCCAAGAAGTCGTCGCTGAAGTTGCAATGGACGAGGGTGCGACGAAGGGACATTGGGTTGTGCTGCAGAACATTCATCTGGTTCGTAAGTGGCTACCAGCGCTGGAGAAGAAGCTGGAATTTTATTCAGAAGGTTCACACGACAACTATCGAGTTTTCATCAGCGCGGAACCAGCTGCGACAGCCTCAGCCCATATCATTCCACAAGGAATTCTGGAATCAAGCATTAAAATCACTAACGAGCCTCCCACTGGCATTAAGGCTAACATCCACAAAGCCTTTGACAACTTTACCCAGGAGACGCTCGAGATGTGCGGAAAGGAAGCCGAGTTCAAAGTTATATTGTTCTCTCTCTGCTATTTCCATGCGGTCGTTGCCGAAAGACGAAAGGTAAACGCACGAGCGAGAAAACAGAGAAATTCATGCATTTTTTTGTTCGCAGTTTGGCCCGCAAGGATGGAACAAGATTTATCCGTTCAACGTCGGTAATAGAAATTGAGAGAAGGTCCGAAGAACTCGTTTGATCGATTATTGTACCCTTAGGTGATTTGAACATCAGCGTGTCAGTTCTGTACAATTACCTCGAGGCTAACGCGAAGGTTCCATGGGAAGATTTGAGATATTTATTCGGCGAGATTATGTACGGCGGACACATCACCGACGACTGGGATCGCCGTCTATGCATTACATATTTAGAAGAGTAAATTTTTTAACTTTGTTGTGTATTTACGGCTGAAAGGTTTCGACTAACAGTGGAAATGATCGAGAGTTGCATGACGCTCGAATGATCTTTCCAGATGCTAGCCAAAATATTTGTTTCACCTGCGTTGGGCATTTCAAACGTCTGATTGGTTTTAGGTACATGCAGCCTGATTTAGTGGATGGCGAACTTTATCTCGCGCCAAACTTCCCTGCTCCACCTAACACGGATTATCAAGGCTATCACAACTACATCGATGAAGGTTGGTTAGATTTCGTCTCCATTAATTTTCTTAATCATGTTTTCATCTATGAAGTAATGCCGCCCGAGAGTCCCTACTTGTATGGCCTTCATCCGAATGCAGAGATTGGTTTTTTGACGACCACGAGCGAAAACTTATTCCGAACAGTTTTTGAGATGCAGCCGAGGGACGCTGGTGCTTCAGGCGGAGCGACGGTGACACGCGAAGATAAAGTGAAGCAAATTCTTGATGAGATTCTTGAGAAGTTGCCTGAAGAATTCAACATGAGCGAGATTATGGGGAAGGTCGAAGAGCGAACGCCTTACGTCATCGTGGCGTTCCAAGAGTGCGAAAGGATGAACTACTTGACTTGCGAGATCAAACGGAGTCTCAAGGAGTTGGATCTTGGATTGAAGGTAAACTGAATTTCAACTGAGTTAGAGTAATAAAACATTCTTCTCAGGGCGAGTTGACGATAACTAGCGACATGGAGCAGTTGGAGAACTCGCTGTTTCTCGATCAAGTGCCGGCCATCTGGGCCGCGAGAGCTTATCCTTCACTTCTTGGCCTTTCGTCATGGTTCACCGATCTCGTTATGAGACTGCGCGAGTTGGAAGCGTGGTCAAGTGATTTCGTGTTGCCGATTTGTGTTTGGCTCGCTGGCTTTTTTAATCCGCAGTCGTTGCTCACAGCAATTATGCAGTCGACGGCTAGACGATACGAGTTGCCGTTGGATAAGATGTGTCTCTACTGCGATGTGACTAAGAAGCAGAAAGAAGATTTTACGAACGCGCCACGTGACGGCGCCTACATTTATGGCATTTTCATGGAAGGAGCAAGATGGGACACAACCCAGGGCATCATTTCCGATTCGAAGTTGAAAGAACTTTACCCTGCCCTGCCAGTCATCAACATCCGCGCGATTACCCAAGATAAACAAGACAACCGTAACATGTATGAGTGTCCAATCTACAAAACAAGAAGCCGAGGTCCAACATACATTTGGACGTTCAACCTGAAGACGAAAGACAAGCCCGCCAAATGGGTTCTCGCGGGCGTCGCACTGCTATTGCAAACTTAAACATTCTCGGCAGCTTTCTTGCTTATCTATTAAGCCTTCATTAGTCTAGAATCTTAGCAAATTAGCACAATAAAATTCACCGCAGCACAAAAACTCTCGTCAGATTTCTCACTTAATTCTATTTCAGCTGAAGATGCTTCGAACAATAATCACTTGGCGCCACTGTTTTAAATCTCATCACTTCACGAATTCCATTTCCACTCAATGATCTCCAATGATCTCATAGTCCGAGCCCTCAAAACCAACTTGAGTGCAAAAACTCTTGAGGCGCGCATAACTGACTAGACTCGCGTTGATTGGCAGACTATGTAAGCGCCACTCTTAGCATTGTGAAATGCCTGATTGGAGGAGCGGAATGAGGGGCAATGTGTTAAGTGAGCGTCGAGTGTCATTCATTTATCCATTAGAAAATCTATTTATAATCAAGATCCGACAAAATGATGCTATCAGTCACAAATCTCCATTCAACGACCTTCGAGACCCTATTAATATCACCGCTCGCTCAAAACGTCAAGCGTGACTGACGTGCGATGACAACAGATAAATTTGAAAGTATTTACGATTTACTCATCGGCGACAGTCGGCGATCTTGTTTTCACGCTCAGGCGATGCGCCGAACAAACAAGAAGCATGCGTCAAGTTGATATCTGGTAAGCGAAAAAAATTGTCTGGTCCGGGCGCCGCATGGACTTCTTCACGCGAGAGACGAAGATGTTCTCAAAGCTTGTAGCGTGTCTTATAAAACTTAGTGGAAGGGAAAATAAACCTCAGTTGCTTGCTGACCGCGATAGAGAGAAGAATCGTTGCAGGAGAGTTCCGTTGGATCGTTTACATTTGCCACCGACAATATGAAGTGCTTACTCAAAATTCTCTCAAGTAAAGAACCGTCAACCTCATTGCAGTTCTCCCCTAACTAAACTGAATTTAATCTTCCGCAGTGCTTTTTGTCGTTCTCATTTTTATGTCCTCAAGTTCCGTCAGTGCCAACGAATGCGTTCAGTGTCCAAGTCCAAAGACGGATGAGTTTGCCTGCGGTGTAAACGATAAAGGTGTGATTAGGAAGTTTGGATCGGAATGTCTACTAAGATTTGAGAACTGTGACAAGAAGACAAGTGAGTGGAATCATGAAGATATTCTAATGCATTATGATAAAATCTTGAAAAGATTTCTGGCCATAAGCTCAATCAAAAGTCGCCAGCTTAATTTTATTTTATTATTGAGACAAGAAGTTACTCTGAGCTAGGCTTAGTCGCTTTAAAGCAAAGTCTTTTTACTTCACAATATTTCTTCGTGGAGCTTTTAGTTCAATCCAAACGATCCCATTGTCGATCTGATTCACTTCATCTCTGTGAACTCTTTTGATGCTCAATATTAATTTAAACATTTGAGTTCGCTTGAGCTGTTTTCCTTTTATTAAATCTCGTTTCCTTAATTAATCCTTTTCAATTACTTTCTTACAGCATTTCAAATTGCCGCGAACTCGCTCTGCGATTAAGAATCTCTTTAAAATTTCTTGAAAGTTCTCAATAAAATGTTTTATGCCAATGGATTTGTTATTTTCGCCATGCAGTATGGAATGTTGCGCTTGGAGTCTGCGATGATTGCAATGAAAGGTCGATTGACGTTAAACTCGACATCGGGGATTGGCACTTGGAAACTCAATGCGACAACGTTCAAGTTCGTAAAAGCAACCAAGACTGTTCCCTCTTCATTCACATCTATCGACGCCTGCTGCTGAGCATTGGATACTTGGACTGAGTCATAATCGGACAGATAAGGCAGTTCTGCTTGCTGCGAGAACAGCGACTCGATTCCCATCTGAAAACAGCGACGGTTAAACATTTCAGGTTCACCCGAAGTGGATAAACTTACTTTTTTCAGCGGCGTGATGAGGCTTGTCGTGCTCTCCAACTTGAACTTGGGCAAGGTAATGTTGACATTTGCCTTCGACGATTCTGTATCAAGCTCGCGAACGATGCTGCCAATATCATTGCCAGACATACTTCTGATCAGCACGTCAATGTTGACGTCAATGTTGGGCAAGATAATGATCAAAGAATCTGACGATTCGTATGGAATCGCTACCCACTCCGCAGAGTTTCCTAGTTTTCCCCAACGGAATTTTCGCTTCATGTTCATCATTTCTACTGACATAACTCTGTCGGGAGCGTAAAAGAGTCCCGGTTGAGCCTTCTGGAAGGTGTAAACGAACTTCCCTTTGAAGTATAGCGCAGACGTTAGCGCGAGTTTCGTCGAAGGTGCGAAATCAATTTTGTTGATCTTCAAAGCTTTTTTCAACTTCTTATCCGCCCAGCGTGTGACCTGTTGTCCCGCGATCTCCGGATGCTTGAAATCTACGTAGACAACGTCAGCAGTCTGTGTAATTTTGTCCAAGAATTGTTTGTTGATTCTGCAAGAATATTCCGTGCGTAAAGAGTCGACAAGTCAATTACAATTTAATCGTTTACCTCATTTCCTGAGAGACAAAAAATGCGCTCGCTATTTGAAGCTCTCTGCCGCCGCCATCCGAGAGCATCGACTGAACGAGAGTCTGAAGTTGATCAGGATTTCCAAAGCCGCCTACGTCAACCAGTTCATCCCTCGTTTGGACATTAGCGACGTAAGCGAGATAGCTCAGCAAGATTTGAGGCGACAGAGGGCTCAGCACGTAATTGGGTTGATAATTGGAATGCTTGAAAAGATTCCACGCGAATTCGGTTACGGCCGCCGAAGGGTTTCTCTGGTTCTCTCGTTCCCTTTCTCGAGGAATTTCTTTCTCGAAACCTGTGGGTTGAATTGTAATTGGCGCCGCATCACGAGTTGGAGGATCACGTACAGGTCCCGACGGTCGTGATTGTGGAATTTGCGAAGAACTGCTCGATTGGGCGGGTGGGAAATGAATATTTGAGTTCAATGGCCTGTTCGGCTTAAAGCTTTGCACGTTCTGAGAGTTGGCGATCTCTTCGCTCGTGGGCGACTGTCGCCTGTCGAGGAAATCGGGCCGTCTTGTGTTCGCATCGAATCGGCTATCTAAATTTGGAACTGGCTGCAGGTCTTGAAGGAAAAGCTGTTCGGCGGCGGCTCGTGAGTTGGCCTGATACTTTTGATGCTGTTGGATTGAAACAGCATAATCTTTACTGTTGTAACGATAAATGTAGCCTTGACTATTTGTGCCGACGAAGCCAAATTCTGCAAAGGCAAATGCCATCAACTCCTACAATTAGCAAACCACTAATTAACACAGCGATAACTTACCACACTTGACGACTGCGATGCAGCCAAGCGCAATGAAATCTAGAAGAGGCAACTGTGTTAGCTTCTGTACGCAGATTCAAGTTCAATGTTTGTTTTTGGCTTCACACTGTGGCAGTTCCGACCAGAAACAATCACCGAACGAGTATAAAACGAGTTTTCGTAAAGTGGAAATTCCCAGAGTCGCTTTGGTAATTTTGCGCATCTAAAACGAATTAGCTTCGTCGGTACTCACTTAACAAGTGAACCCTCATTCTCCAGAGCTAGCTGTGTAGCGACCTTTGTCTTGAAGTTCAAGCTTTTAACCAGATAAGAATTAGCGTAGAGGTGTCAAGAGCTTATTGTGTGCTTCACTTTTTAATAAAATGTTCTACAAACGCGCTGATCCAACGTCTCGATGTTCGGAAAGCAGCATTCACACTGATCGCGGCTCATCTTCTTGACCAACTGTGAGTCAAGTTGTTTCCAATGTTTTCTTCGACAGGTTGTAAAATCTTGTGACTCATTGGACAAGTTTTTTCCTTCAGAATCTAGCGTTAAGCTACGAGTTCGAACTAATAGGAGCTTCGTAAAAAAGGAAAGTCCAGCTCTGTGCGCAGCATTGAGCAACGGCGAATGTTTCTGAAGCGACGTTGATAGCTTGAAACAATGACACCAGCGGTCAGAGGCTATCGATACTGATTCGGCGAAATATCTTTGTGCACCTAAACTGGTCGTTTCTGTTTGTGCAGCATGGAACTCGCCGACTAACGGTAAGCTGACGTCTTTAGCTAGAACGAAGGCGACAGTTGAACTTAAGTTTCGTTTATTTAACTAAAATCGGATTGTTTGTACAACTCTTGAGAGTTTCTTAGCCCATTAAAATCCGATCGCAATCTCAACTTCCTCTGGAATTTCAACGATTCTGCCAGCTGCTAGGATGATCTCGTCGACTTTGTCTCTAACATAGAACACGAACGGCTTGTCGACATCCAAGACTTTAGAGTTCTCTTTGTTTCTACTCTCAATGTTGCCAGCGGTGATCGCGTTCTCGCTGCTGCTTCCCTCGTCCATTCTGATGGCGACGTGCTGAACAAGTTCCTCGATCTGGTAGTTCTCTGCATCACGCGTGATTCCCCTCAAGTCAGCTTTCGATGTAAACAACGTTGTGAGTCCGAGCTGTGCAAATATAAAGGTTAAATATATTATTGACAGTAACAGGCAGAACTTACTTTGCCCAGAGCTTTTTCTGCTCTGCTCGTGCATTCAAATCTGAATTTCGGAACAAAAATTTTCAGATCTGCCGGCTCCAACCTGTCGATGATATCCTGCAATGACTTGACGTCCGACGAGCGTGAATATTCCTTAAGATCTTCCGCTGATTCTGGCATTACGATCAGCATCGAATATCTTTCATTCTGCAAATTAAAAATTAACTTTGAAGCTAACAATATTTGGTTTGAACAGCCTGCCGAGGCACTTAACGTTACCTCGGCTAGAACAGCTTATATTCTTTTTCAAACTGACCTTGTATGGGAGCTCAAGAGCAACGATTTTCTTCTCTGATATTTCCGCAAAGTTGAATGAAGCTTGAGTTGACATGAATTTAACTGTTTGTGGTCCGCTCAGGGCATTGAAAACTTTTTTGTCGGTCGACCGGAGCTCCATGAATGGCTGAGCCCAATTACCACGGAAGTAGAGTCCATTGAACAGCAACATTTTTGATTCAAGCTTGCTGTCAGAAGTCGAGGAGTCTGCGCTGTTCCTGCCGACGATCGAATTGCCGCTAAGAGCTGACGCAACATCGCCTAATTTGTGCAGAGGTTGAGCTCGGCCGAACTAAACGAAATTGGATGGGAACAAATGTTTTTAGTAATGCTTAGCTTCTCTCGTCATGAAATAATGAAATTGTATGATGGCAACGTTAAATATTCCAAGTCAACCAAGATCAACTTCTAACCAAAAAGAGATTTCAGTCTAACTCTGAGTTTTAATGGAGTTAGATCAGATCAAGCTTTTCCAAACTTACGCGGCTCTCGAAGTGCTTCTCTTCTTGAAGATCCATTATTTCCTTGGAGTTGTCTTCCATAAATTTCTTCAGCGGCAGAGAGATCTTCTCCGGACCATCGCTTTCCTTCTGAGCATCGCTTTCCTTCTGGAGCTTTTTCTTCAAAAGCTCTTTTTCGCTCAAAACTTTCTTTTCCTCTTTGATTTCTTTCTTGATCTCCGGAACTTCAATGTATTGGGACTCTTCAACGTGCTTGTCGAACTTGGAAACCTTTTTCTTTTCGCTTTCGTTCAGTTGGTCATAGTCCAGATTTGCCTGATCCACTGGCGAAGGTTCGTCAGCGAACTTTAAAGTCTCAAATCCATCGATGTTGCCATGTTCATCTTTGGGTTCCGTATTTTTCAGGTCCTCGAATTGCGTGACATCCTTGCTGTTGCTAGGTAGTCCGGACTGGGGTTTTTGGTCGACCATTCTGGATGAATCGAAGTCATAATCAAACTTCTCGATTTCCTTGATTTCTACCAAGTAATCTTCGATAAGAATTTTCTTGAAATCTTCTTCAGCGGTATTGTTGCGGTAGATGTAGAACCAAGTCTTGAACTGCGGTGCAACGCTGGAGTCGTTGCCAGCATATTCTGTCAAAGCCCGCTTGTAGCTCATGCGGACTTTGATTTGGAGAAAGAAAATTAGTTAAAAGTACACGGGCAACTCGTTTGGTCTTCTCACCATCGTTGACGTTCTCAGGCTGCGAGAGAACTTCATAAATCTCGTTCCGTGTCTGCCCAACACTGCCATGACCCAAGATCGATAAAATCGTCGCATAGCCAAGTGGCGAGAAAACGTAATTCGATGACGACTCAGCTTGGCCCTTCAAAATCCATCGATTAGGAACCGTTCAAACATTTTAAGATTTGAAGCTTACTTGAATCAAAGAGTTTGTGAGGATTTGCGAGGCAACGCCGACAATATTCTTTGAACTAGAGACATCGTTAACCGTTGATCTAGCTTCAGCTGAAGCTGCAATCCACATGAGCAAGAAGAAACCTTTTGATAAAGAGAAACAACAATCAAACGATATTCGCAAGCATCGCCCCACATTTGATGTAACGGTAAACCGATGAGAACCATTGAGACTTTATGAATATTCCCGAAGTGAGCGGTCGATATAACACTTAAAATTATGCAAATATTCTTCCGAGATGACCCTAACGGTAAGACATATCTTTCATCTGTTCGAACTTCAATCGATAAATTGTTCTCGTTCACTCGACAATTAATTTTATCACTGGCGATCGAATGACATTGGAGACGCACCTAACAATTTGGGAATTGAATCCATTCTTGTACTTTGTTCCAGGTGATTTGTCTCCTCAATTTCTCCGACTTCCACTCTTAAGAACGAACTGAACACTGTGCAACTTTTTCTTGAGCTCTCATGCTTTTATGCCGCTCCCGTCTCTGAATAACAGAACTTTTCTTCTTTCTCACTCGTTCAAGTCGATTGGGAAAGAGACGATTTGCTGTAATTTAAATCGTAAAAAACGTCTGCCTTCAACGAATGAGCTTTTTATTTCTTGCATAACTCAGAAGAATAAAATTTTGGTTTAACTTGAAAACATTAAAAACCTTCTTTGGCTTAACTTGCTTATGAAACTTTGCACGATTCCTCGATGTTGTCGTGAACGTTGTCTGAGCCAGTAGTGAGAGCTGCTTTCTGCAAGACGCTGTTGACGCTGGCTCGTGCCAAGTAGCCGATAGATTGTGAGTAGTTGAGAGAGAACAGCGGCGTAATGTTCTTGGAGATCGGCAGATCGTGATCCTGAGATATTTGAATATTCGTTAAACAGATTCTTTAATTAGGATCTTTAGCTCACCTTGCAGTACATAGCGAATGCATCATCAAGTAACAAATCCAAGTCGAGAACTTGCTGGAATCTCAACTCAGGGTTTCGACTCAAGATCGTTGCTACTATGGAAATCAGCTCTACTGAGACCTGGCGACGCTCCGACATCGGAATATGATGCAACATCTCTTCCACAAGCAGAGCGAACGACAACTCGCCACGGGACATATTCGACAGTGTTGGAACGGCAGCTAAGTGATGGCCTTGGACTTGAATTCCTTGAGGACAGCGATCGAGAACATCCCAGACAACGTTATAGAAGTTTGCGGGAACGCGGCATAAACATCCTTCAAGTTGACGGCGTCTGAGCGTTGACAGCTTGTCATCGTTGGCCCATTGATCGACAGTAAGCACTGAGATCAACAGCTGACGAATGGCGAACGGAGAAAGATTCTCAATCTCATCATTGACTCCATAGTCCGCGCCTTTAATTTCGAGATAAAGTTTCATCGCTTCGACGACCCAACCGACGCGAATTTTCAGGATTCCCTTGAATATATCGGGATTCGTAGCGATCATGCGGCCGCAGTAGAGAACAACTTCTTGTTGCAGGACTGCATGGATTGCGTCCTTCCAGCTGAAGCAAGAGTAGATTGCGTTCTGGATCTCGGACGGCGTCATTGGGCGATCAAACACGATCTCCTTGCTGTCTGCGCCAATCATTCCAACTGCAATCTGTTTGCCGTTGACAAGAACTGAAAACGCAATGAGAAGTTAGACGAGAAGTTCAATCGAGAATCAAAAGATTTTACCCGTTGTAATGAAAGGACTGATAGAGTCAACAGTTTTGCGTAAAAGCGACGACGCGTATCGAACTCCACGCCAATATCTCAAGCTGCCTGACTTGTTGTAGAGCTCAGTAATCAAATCATGCATCGAAGATCCATTTATCTCATAGTGGAAGCCTTCCCTTTGAATAATTATGCCGTAAAGCTGGCATTGTAATATGATTGAATCGGTTCCACGGATAGCTGCGATGATCTCGGGGATCGGTCGCGCGTAGAAGTCTGCGCATTCGATTCTATGTTCTTTGTAGGCAGTCGCTTTAGGAACATCGGTTAGCGATTGATATCCGATGTATTCGTGGTGGATCTGAACGAAAGAGTCTTCGCAGGCCTCAGGAATGTCCGAGACAAAATCCAAGTGCTCCATGCACGAGCTGCTGATTAAGTTTTGCAAGCGACCGATGCGAACTTTCATTCCATCGCAGTAGCCTTTCTTCAGCATCGCCAATAAGTCAAGCATCTCCTTGAACTGGGGATCCCTCATGTGCTCTTCTTTAATCAACAAGCAAACTGGAAGAGAGTTCGGAATTAAAGAAGTGGCAGGAACAAAAATCTTATTCATTTACCTGTTGGACGGCCAGACAATCGCCAATATTTGCCCACAAACTGGAGCTCAGTTTTGATGTCATCGATAAGCAGAGCCATGTCGCGATAAAGGTAAAAGTCAGAGACCTCGAAGATGAGCGGATAACACATGATGGTCGATCCACAAACGCGATAGATTTTGCTGGTTCCGAGCGAACCTACAGGACGAGAAGGCCGACCGGACAAGCCAATCTTCTCGTTAACTCCAAGCTGTTGATAAATTTGGATCAATTGCGTCGATGACCAAATCTGAACAGGTTCAACTTCATGCGGTGTTTGCGTTTGAATCCCGTAAGTCATCAGCATTGCCTGAAAGTTTAGTGTTGGATTAACAAAAGTTTTTATGGAGATCAAACATTTTCTCACCTGCAATCTCATGGACTCAGCGATGAGCACAATCTGCACAACGAGATCTGTCGCAGTTCCCTAAAGAAGAACGTTAATCGTATGAATGCAACTCTTTTCATAGAGACATCAACTCCCACTAATAGGCACTACCAAAATCAAGGCGCAATTTTGGAGTTACTAGCTAACAATTTGATCAGAAAGAGGGAAATCGAAACATTTTTTATCGGAGTGAGAGGAAGAGACTTTCATGCGAAGGATCAGGAGCTTGTAAGCCACTAGCCTACGCAACTAAATTTCTAGTGATGAAGATCTAAGCTTTGAAGACATGCTCGCGGAATGAAAGTCAGTCTTTGAAAAGTAGAACAACAAAGTGCGAAAGTGCACAAAGAAGGGAAATCGTTTCCAAGTTCGTCTACTTACTCCTCCGTACGTATGCTTTGATGTCGAATGAAAGTAAAAAGAGACAAAAATTTTATCGTTTTGCTTCCGATTAAAGAATGAATCTTAATCCCCTCAAGTTAACAAAGCCAAAAGAAATCCCAAAACAATAATACAATCATGGTTAGTGTGGATCGACTCAAATAATAAGCTAAGCTTGTTAGGAGAATGCAAAACTGTTTTCTATTCTAATAATGAAAACGCAAGACTGATTTCTGTTCAAAGTACTCACATGTCCAGGCTTAGCCTGTTGGAGATTACGATTGTTTTAAAGACAAGAAAATTGAAAGAAAATTATTCTCCATATTTTGACAACGAGATCGTAGGGAGTAAAGGCGACTGAGTTCATCATTCTAACATTTCTATATCCTGAATGAAATCTGCAACAGCAGAGACAAATTACCTGAAACGCGGAGTAGCGAGAGCCTCCTTTGCGTGGCCTAGACGAAGAAATAATTTAGTCTTCTGCTGTGTTTTACAAATCATCTTAACTCACCGATTGTAGGATGGCAAATATCTTCTGATTGGATCCAACTCGTTGACATGAAGCAGTCCAGCAGTTAGCAGTTGTGCTATGATGAACAGCGATTGCCCCATGAGGAAGATAGCCTGTGAGCTCGAGCCTCTCGTGTACATTCCTTCGCCGTCCGGCACATAAACCATTGAGACGACGGGATCTTTTGATTTCAGCGGTTAGAAGGACATTGAGCCTCAATGATTCGTCATACAAACCTCCGTTCATATCCGAGTACATGCACTTCCTCAGCTCTTGCTGATATTCCTCAATTTGCTCCGTGTTGTTATGAAAAGCGCCGTCAATGATAAGGTAAGTGTAGAACATCGGCCACTCACACTCGTTGCCCTCGAACTCCTTGATTTCGGCTTTGTGGTAATAGCGGCGGGTTTTGTCCTCCAGCCGAGATAAATATCCATCGCGACTGAACCGCTTGAAGCCTTTCTTGCCACGAAGACGAGTGATGACATTCTTCTTTGTCAGCTCGACCAACCGTTCCTCGTGCGAAGCAAATGCCGGAAATGATAGCGTCGGGAACAACGAGCTGTCGACTCCTTTGCTGCTTGATTCGCGAGGGAGCATCGTCTCAAAAATTGAGCGGTTTCTGTTATGCGCATCGATATCAACATAGACAACACTCCACGATGCGCCTTTGTCGCCGAACAAGTTGCAACCGTTGATTGCTTCGAGAGCGCTCTTCGCCATTCCAATCGAGCTAGCGTGGATTTCTGGCGTTCCGTCATTGTATTTCGAACCGCGCTCCCACATTCCATAGTCTACACGAAAGGGAAATTAAGATTTCTTCAGTGGTCGATCAATCATTTTCACTTACCGGGAGTTCTGTAAGCTCGCTCAACGTAGTAAACGAGATTCTGAATAAAGGCGACCTCGTCTTGAGTGTAAATGATCTGGAGGCCTGACGTGATCATTTGAACTAGGAAGATGATGTAGATCGAGATGACATCAATCTGAAGATGATTGTATTTGTCGTCAGAGTAAATCTCCTCGCCCGTGTGCAAGTGGAATTTGCAGTGAAGAGCGTGAGCCGAGCATTGCCGTTGCTTGAATAGCTCGACTTTGTGACTCTGCTTGATCCAACATTCAAGAACGCCTCGCATTGCCTTGACGGCGCTCTGTCCCAGCTCGTAAGATTTACCGCGATCATCATCAATTCGTCTGTAAGCTTGGTAAAGACTCCAAACGGCAGCTAAAGTAGAAATCAAGTTTATGAGCCGATTCACTTGTGATAACTTGGCTGTCTACCTGCACAATAAACGGTGTCCCTAACGCTTCCCACCTACAAATATGAATTTATTTGTTAATTGATCGCCAATGCGACTCGACCTCACTTCTTTATCTGTGCTCATGACACCCCAAAGCCCAGTAATCTCCGACTGATTCTGCAGCAACTGCCTCTTGACGATCCCATAGTAAATGTCAAGCTGTTTGATTGTCTCCTCGTAGTTCGAAATCTTCAGGAACTGATCAAGATTGATATCCTCAAGGCTGGCCTGTCGTCCATAAGATTTTCTAAAGTAGAATTTGCAGGCGTAATTAACAAGCCGCAACCTATTGACACACCCAGCCAAACTGTCACTTCGATTACACTCACGTTTTGTCCGTGTCAGCAGTTTTCGTGCTTGCCATCGCTTGCAAAATTAATGTTTCGCAGAACTTTTCTAAATATTAACTCAGGGTGACCCTGATTAGCGTTTCCCGAGCTCTTTTACTCGGTAATTTGATCCCGGATTGTTCGACTGTGGGGTTTGATAACCACGAGGTTTGTAAACATCCTTTTGCAGTTAAATATAACAAATTACTGAATGATAATGTCGCTCTCGATCCTAAGGAGCGAAATCCTAAATTTTCCTTTGTTTACATTTTTAAATTTCGCGCGGTTTTCATTTCCGCGTAGTTTCAAACCCTCGAAAGACCAAAAATCGTCGCAAGTTTTCGGGAAATTTTAAAAAGTTTAACTCGCGAATTAAAAGCATAGAAGTGCAAAATGAACCCGCTGTTCGCATGCTCGCGTTGTTTTAAACGCTTTCCCTTCGAGGAAATATTCACGACGGCCAATGAAGATATGTTTTGTAATGTAAATGAGATTGAAAGTAGATGCGAAGCAAAGTTGTTGATTCACTTCTTCCTAATAATAGGATTGTCGAAACGCCACAGCTAAAAGCAAGTGCTCCTACTGCAGATCTGAATACCAGCAGAGCAGGTCAAATATAAAATCTGTGGTGTGACTACAAATGGGTTATTGAATGCGAATTTCAATTCTAGCAAATCCAGCAATGCGTGTCCCAAGTGTTTATCGAACCTGAAGTTGTACGGAAAGCCTAAAAACTGCAGTCTCTGCTCCATAAATGCTGCTTTCAAGACAGACAAGTGCAATCGGTGAGTAGAATGAGCTGATTTCGAGCTTCTGATGTTCAAGGTCTAACTCTCTTCAGTTGCACTTCATCGGAGTACAAATATGGGCAAGCCGTGAAATGCGAAATCTGCCAACAGCAATGCGCCTTCAATAGAGACGACCATCGTGTTGATGGGAAGCTACATTGCTGGCTCTGCAAGCTCTCGTACAAGCGAGCATTAGCGAAAGCTAAGAAGACCGATAGTGACAAACATCGACAGAAGAAACGATCGGCCGACGATGCATCGCTGAAACCAAACTCCTCTCATAAGCTCGGCGGGTCGGGATCATCTCATAATCGAGGCAGCAGCAACATATCGAAAGCCAGCTTAGCCGAAGTTCCTGAGAAAATTCCAAAAACTGCCAACAGCGGAATGATCCCGAACACCGACCATGTCGTCGCTGTTCAGCTTCGTGAGCAAATTGCGACCCTACAAAAGAAGCTGCAGCAGAAAGACGGCCAGCTGCTCTCGAAAGACAAAGAGGTGAGTGCACAACAGTTTTCTAATGGCTCTAAACAGTACAATTTGAACGTCAGCTACAGCAGTCTCGACTGTCGTTAGATCTTCTCGATAGTTTGCCAACAACATTGTTAATTTATCCACCCATTCTCCATCTCTCACTCCTCCCACATAGATCACGGAATGGAAAGGAAAGCATTTCACTATCGAGAACGAAATGCGAAATAGAATGAAAGATCAAGAGCGAGTTTTCGAGGCGAAGCTCGATGTGTTGAACAAGAAAGTTCAGATGCAACTCAAAGAAATTGCTCAGTTGACAAAATCGCAAAAGCGCAACGAGCGCATCGAACGAAAGGAAAACGCGAAAAATCAAATCGAAAAGGATAATAATAACAGCAGCGGAACCGATTCGCCCATTACAAACTAAAACGTTTTTGATGGCTGAGAATCGCGACGTTTCGAGACTTTCGAGGTCACATTGAGTTTCTCAGTCGAGTCGACTTGGCTCCGTCTGGATCGCTTCACGATCTCGGCCCAGCATCAACTTTTAGATCAATTTGCAACCTCCTAATACTTTTCTCTTAATGATAATTAGAAGTTTAATTCATTTACGTGTACGAAACACTTTATTTTTTAATACAAAAGTTCTCTCAAAGCAAAAGTATCGCAACCGGTGTTTGTATCTAACGATTATTTTTCTAAACGATAAATTAAGCCCAAATATGTTTACATGATAAATCGAGAAGTAATAAAAATTATGTTGAAATTACTGTGAAAAATTTCCAATCGCGTCCAATATTTGCCATGAAGTCAAATCAATTCATCGATTCGTCTCAGTTGCTCTTTGTTGTTTGCCCTCTCAACTCTGAAACCTATTCGGGATCGACAGGTGTTCACACATCGATGCCCTACTGCAGATTATTTTCACTCGAAAGGATACAGAAAGGGGAAAACCAGCGAAGATATAAAGCTAACTCTACTCTTTACATCAAATATCCGGGTTAGATTAGAAGATTACAGATATCCAGAGTTAGATTAAAACATCTTTGCCGGTTAAGCTCAAAATTGAAATCCTCGTCTCGTCCCCGACATTGAATAAGTGTCGCTTATGAATGCAAGAATGACTCAGCAACCCCATTATGCAATGTTGATGAAGCTGGTGTCGTTAAGTTCATATAAACTCGCATTGTTCGACCCAAATCTGCTTTGTTATGGCGAATGGAACATTTTGTTTCTGTTAAAACCGATTTTATTATTCTCTTATTCATTCTCACAAAGTTGCAAACTGGTAAAGAGCTCTTAAATCAAGCTGACTAGCAAACCGTGACAGCGAAATGAGTTTGATCAGAGACCAAACAAGATTCTTGTTCTTCAATGGTCTCGAGTTTATGGATCATAAATATCAATGTGGCTCACTCAATTGTCCGATTAAAGAATCCTCAAGCGAGCGGGTCAAATCGCAAGAAAAATATCATTTCAAGCAAGCACAAAACTTTTCTTTTTGGCTCGATCAGAGATTTTCCGTCAAGTGAAAATGTCATTTTGAGTCGTGAGAACTGAGCTGTGCTGTATCGTTCATGTCGAAACAATTTTATCTCGAGCGATTTCACGCAGCTCGAAGATTCTTAGAAGCTTTGAAAGTAGTTCTGGTGACTTGGGTACATGTATTGATAGTCGTGCGTGCTCTCCAAAGGCGCAGGAATAGTTTGGTTGGCGGCAGTTTCAAATGCGCCACGAAATATCTCGTACTTGATGAGACTGATGTCGTCACGAGGCTGATATGTTGATGCTAAAGTGTCGTCCATTGTCGGCGTTGCTGTGTTGTATTTGTAAGGGTAGAACGTGTCGGATGGGTTGGCGTAGTTGTAAGGCTGCTGGTTGAGGAAAAGCGCGTCGAAAATCTCCTTCGTCATCTTCTCTCCACTGAGCGTTAAGCTCTGAAGCTTCTCGAGATCAAAAGTCTTCATGCTGTATCCACACTCCATTATATGACTTAGAGCGAAGATGTAATTATGTGCGAATTTCAGTGTCTCGATCTTAGTTAGTTTGGTGTCTTCAGGAAATGTTGGAAGCGTCAACCGCAGACGCTCTAACAGACAAAACGAGGGAAACCATTAAACGAATTCCCCGAAAATTGAATGCCAAACTCACCTAATGCTTCGTTAAGGCTGTGCATGCGATTCCTCTCTCGGTCGTTCGCTTTGATTCTTCTGTACTTCCGGATCTTCATGATTTGAGTTGGAGATTGCGATCGTGATATCCTCGACTTCCCCTGTGCGTACTTTCGCTTCGCTTTCACAGGTGTTGACGTTTGTGTGCCGGTGCATGGCTGAAACTCTTTCTCCAACTCCTTGAACTCTTCAATCGTCACTTTGGAGTTTCTGTATTGACGCTTCCTCGTCTTCTGTCCATCAAAGTTTAATTTCTTTGGACTGAAGGTCGAGAAGGAGTAATCACCGGTCTCAAAGCTACGTTCAATTCCACTGTCCAACGACGAGTTGTCGTCATACTCGAACGACGACTCTCCACAAACGTAACTGCTATTAAGCTTCGCTAACATCATTTAAGCGACTTTCGTTTTTTTAATCCTTTATTATTATTATCATGACGATGTAATCCTGGTCGAAATGCTTTAAAATTGACTCTAAACCGTTAAAAATAATATTGACGCCGAATGTGTTTTGCGATCCTTTCCGCGCACCAACTGTCGACCAACTGAGCTGTTTGCTTTTCCGAAGGGCTCAGCGAAACTACTAAATATCAAACGGAGAAATCAAGTCAACCCTCGGTCGTACAGTGCAAGGCTTGAATTGTTGTTTGAGGCACCCCATAAATAATTTCGCCCTCAGGAGGTATAACGGCATTACGAGACCAATCGCTAACAAGATGAAAGAGCTCGAGCACACGAAAGGATCAACACGGGTTGGAAAGAAGAACAGAGAGGGAAGGAGAATGCATCTGCAGCAACTTGATGGATTTATTCATTGAATTCGGCCGAATCAAGGAACAAAAGGACCTGATAGCGTAATCAGGAGTGCCGAGGGAGAGAGCTCGAGACAGATGTAAACATTTCCCTTTGTTTTCTTTCGGCAGGCTTGAACTGTGATAAAAAAAATCGAGATCACCCCACTCTACGAGTTTAGCTTCGGGTAGTTATTGAAGCAATTAACAAGCTCTGTAAATTGATATTTGCAAGCATTGAATTTAAATTCGCTTTTCTACTCTGCCCGCGGTTGATTCTCGCTGCTCATTGACACCGAAAAACATTTCCACGCGAGTTTCATTCATTGCATTCTTGACGCACGGATCATCCCAGATTTGAATTCATGACGAGGCATGTAATTTCTGTTTGCATTGAACGTTCCTCTCGCCCTTCTGGCGATCAAATTGATTTCGAATCACTTCAAGGGAACTTCCTGGCTTTCGTTTTCAGTTCAGCTGGTTTGCTTTTAAATAGCAAACAGGTGCTGGTCGGGAAGCGAGAACGGTCGAGGGGGGAAAACGATTCAAACGTATTTCACACATGATTTTCTCTGGCTCGATAAACGCCGCGATAATGAATTCATGTTCCCATGGGATAACGAGCGGACCCACCTGATTAAATAGCTTCAATAAGCATGAAGAGCAAACATTTGGTTAAGGACATCGAGCTGCCACAATTAACTCATGAAAATTTCATTAAACTGTCCTAAGTATACACTCGAATTGACAACACGCGTCGAGCACGTGTAGCCAATTTGTCTCTCATAAGCGCCGTTTTGGTTTGAGAAGATATCAATGACAAAGACCAACGTGTGAAATTGATGAAAATGATTTATTTCTCTCAATCCATGCAAAGCTTAAATAATTTTTTTAATCACATTGTTCGAGGAAACCGTTGAGTCTCGTGTCGTCCATTAGATGAGCCTTTAAGAGCTTTCTTTACCACCAATAGCTGTAGGGTCTATAGGCGTATGAGTAGTAGGGAGAGCCGTGATAAACGCTTGAGTAGTAAGGGTAGCCACCGAATGGATAGCCACCGTAGTAGCCGCCGTAGTAAGCCGACTCAGCTCCAGCTAAATCCTTTTCTCCGTCCTTCAAATCGGCGTCAGCCTCCGGCGACGCTTCTGGCGTTTCTCGCTTCACATTTCGTGGAACCGGCGATGGCATTGGGAAAGGCGCTGGAGCTGGAATAGCTGAAGCGATGGCGATGAAACTCACGATCACAAGTACGATTGTCTAGAGAAATCCAAAAATTTATCAAAACTGTTGTTAAAGTTTTCTCGCTTTCGCTCACAGTTTTCATTCTGATAAATTCTTCAAACGCTTGGCACTGTTATCTATCGCGATTGCAATTCGGACTTAAACTGACTCCAAGCTTCACTTCTGCTTCTTTTTTATACAATCTCAAGTGGCAAGAACTTTGCTAATTAGATTCTAAAGAATACTAATCGTGAACAAAAATCTCACGACCCGATGAGAAAAACAAACTCAAACTGATTAGAGGCATTCAGCATATATCGCGACCGATTTCAGAAGATCGAACTTGAACCCGCCAGATGTTCTCGAGATAATGTTCGGGCTATGTTCGCAGAGCGGCTCCGTCTCTGACTTGCATCGGACAAAAGCGAAAACAATAGATAATTCCGATTGTATAAGCATTGTCTTTAGCGTTCTAGAGTGGCCTTGTTCTACATTTCAAATGAGTCTTCGAGAAGCTCTGATCACTCAGGTGTAAACCTGGGCAGGTGCCGTCTGTCTGAATAGATTAGAAGCTGAACGCTTCCTGGAACTTGTTGCCAACTGCAGACGAAGCTCATGGAGTTTGAGCTCACTTATATCTCAGATCTCGAAGCTTGCAACTTCAAGTACTCAATCCAGGAACTCACGATGTCATTAAACATAAAATTATCTCTTTCTTTCATTTTATTCTTCACGTACATCGAACATGTATAAAATTTAAATATCAACGCTTAGAAACTCTCCCAAAAGCGACCGAAGCCAACCGTTGTAATCTTTGTTTGTGCAACACGAAGCTGACGTTAATAAATACTCGACGAATTCTTTTCTCTCTTTGGAAGTTATGCAAAAGCAAAAAGCCTCAAACCAAGCCGTCGATCAGTCTGGTATTCGAAGATGAAATCGATAGGATTTACATATCAAATGGTTTTATGACACGAGAAGTGAATGAACTTAAATGGTTATTGTCTTTAAGATTCAACACACAGCGAGGAAAAGAATGCATGTTTACTTTAAACTGTTGATCATTTCAATGACTTTCTTGCGGTTCTGATACATGTAAGCTTTCGTCTCCCACATCATGTTGATGAGAGGCGTATCGATCTTCTCGTCCATCGGTAAATCAATCGACATTTGAGGGTTAAAGCGGAAGTAGGGAACACCAATCATTGAGCACCAAGCCCGAGCTCTGTCAACAACTCGACCATCTGCCATCTGAGAAGATATTCAAGATGAAATTTACATCGCCAAGTGGTTAGTTTAGTTAGTCTTACAGTTGCTTGGTCTACGAGCAAGTTTCCGATGGCAGAAATTCCATACGCGAGCTTTGCAGTATCCCAGATGTTGTCTGGTCGGAACACATCGATTTCTTTGAGCTCTGTTACAGGCGGAAGTCCTGTGCCTAGCGACACAACGATGGAAACAGGAACAGCTTCGCTCTTCCGGTTCACCGACATAAGTGCCATGTTGTACTCGTGGATCTCAGTCATCGCGTCGAGTGTCGGGTTGTTCGCTATTTTTAGAAAATTCATTTTAGAGAGGAAATGATTCGAGTAAACTTGAACTTCACCTATCAGACCACCATCCAAAAATCGTCCGAAGGCTCTGAAGTAAGATGGTGCAGCCCCTTGAACGGAAAGAATGAGTCAGAATTTAAACAAATTTGGTTAAAAATATCTACCCGTGGCTCTGGCAGCTCTCCAAATCAGCTGATTTTCGGGAGGTGGCGGCGGGATGCGTCGATTGGTCGATGGCGTCGTGATTCCCAAAATATCACTCGCGCTCTTGTAGTTTTTGAACAGATGCAGGTCGACAGGCTTTCGATCTGCCATCACAGCCGTGACCATGATTTTCGGATGCTTGATCTCGCTCATCACCGTGTACTCTCCGAGATTATCCTTCAGCACGGTCTCCAGTAAATCGCTTGGATAAGGACGTGATCCGACAAACGCCAAATCCTTCATTCTCAAATACAAGCACATGCACTGCTTCATCGTTTTCCCAGCGCCGATCCCGAGGGCGAGAATTCCACCAGTCGATGTCCCCGCAACCCAATCGAAGAGATGATGGATCGGGATCTGAGCCAGTTGTTCAACCTCCAGGAGCATTTGCACGAGCACGAGACCTCTTATGCCTCCTCCGTCGAGGCAAAGCAACCGACCACGGCCGATAGGCGTGTCAGAGTCATGTTCACTTTCAGGCGACTCCTCGTCGTCTTCCATCTTCACATCGTCGGCATCTTCTTGTGTTGACGTTGCCTTATCAGTGAGCGATATTTCCTTCTTGGCGGCCGCTTGCACTTTCGATGTGAACATGCCGAGTAACTGATCCATAACACTAGCTCCTTTCTGCTCGGCGGAAGTGTCAATTAAAGTGGCCTTTTCATTGTTTTGTGTTAGCTTCTGGAACTGCCCGATGACGTTAGGCAGTGAAGCTCTGCCTCGCAGTTGCTGCGATGTCGATGAAAGCATTTGCTGGATTTCTTCTCTCTGCTCTGAAGATTCCGGCTGAGCGGGAGGGATGCCGTTGTATTGGCCTTTGGCGTTACAGCCCGGCGGGCACTTTGAACTTGTTTCTGGGCATCGACGAGCACCCACAGAATGCAATATGTACAGAATCATGTCGTCGTTCGTCCCCGACGCATCTTTCCCAACCTGTTGATAAAGTGGTTAGAGAATTATCAGCAAACTTCGAGTCTGACTCACCATATGACGTGACGACTGCTCATGCTTGTTCTTAGCATTGATATCGCATCCGAATACAACCAAGCACTGAACAATTGGAATCAACTTCTTTTCAACTGCAATATGGAGTGGCGTGTTGCCATCTTTGTCACGAATGTCAACTTCCGCTTCGTGGGCCATCAGAGAGACAACGCACTCGAGCTTATTCTTCGAGACCATCACGTGAAGTGGAGTTCGTCCATTGAAATCTACCGAGTTGATGTAGCAGCCTCGTTGAATCAAGGACTCCAAGACTTCCCCTGATGCAGCCCAGTGCAACGGAGTTCCTCCATTCTTCATGTCTTGCGTACACAGCTTGTTGGCGTTGTTCTGGAAAAATTCAGCCACCGAACTTGTTGGACCTGTTGATACACAAAAATTTTAATCATGAAACTATTTACGGACTGACAACAGTTTTGTTGTCAATGTGCAATCTATAAAGAGTTCTCAAAGTCAGCTGATAAGAGAATTATGTGAGACTTACTAGATGTTGATTGGTGACGATTTTGCGTTGAGTTAGCGTGTCTAGCGGAAATGTTGACGTCAGCTCCAGCGCATAACAAAGCGCTCACGCAGTCTGGGTTGTCGCTGAGACACGCGGCGTGCAAAGGAGTGTAGCCGTCTAAGTTGCAATGATTCAAGTTCACTGTACTCTTGCTCGTGAGAATTGTGATCATTTCTTTAGATGTGTTCGCCGCATAGTGAAATATCGAACTGCTGTTGTAGTCTAAATGGTCAAGCTTCGCTGAGCCGATCAAGATCTTGACCATGTCGATGTTTTTCGATTTGATGGCAAGCTGGAACGGTGTCATGTATTTGATGTGATCTGGATAATCTATGAGCTCTGCGACTTGAGGCACTGCCAGATAATCTTTTAGATTGAAGTAGCACACAAGATGAGCCAAAGACCACGACGGATTTTCTGTCAAAACGTCGCAAATCTTCTGTAATCCTGGGATATTGTACATCGACGTCACCATGTGTACAAAGTTCGGAACGCGACTTTGAAAACACTCAAACTTCGCCACAGCCTCTTCTTGCGTTAGCGCGCGATACAAGCTAATGAGAATAAACGTTTGCGTCTTAATTGCCCAATTAATTGCTGCTCTACCGACCTGTACGATGAGTTGACCGTCTCCGTCGCCGGCCGGAATAGAACGATCTCAAACGTCAGTTTGGCTTTGCTCGCTGACTCAGCTCCCGCAACAGGCGGCGCATACAGAACCATTGAGTCATCCCGCAGCAGTACATTGTAATTTGCAATCGAGTCGAGATTCTTCTCGATGACTTTGTTGGGTGGAATGTCCCCAGTTAACAAGCTTTTCAAAGCTAGACGGCAGACGGGAAAGAGTTAAGGATTAGGCACGCTCCTAATTGAGTTTGTTGCATGAACTAAACGCGATTTCGCAATCAAATAACATGTCAAACCATCGAAACACTCGATTCTCTTCTTCTTTTTTCGCGTTTCCCTTCAACCAGGGACGAAATCTTTATCATTTTGATTACTCACCGTTGAACATTTCTGTAGTTGACGTTCAAGCGATTAAGCCCTTTAACTTATGACCTCTTTATCAAAGTTTCCTCGCCGATAGACTAAGCTAATATTGAGAGAAACAAATTTCTATTTCTTCTAGACTTTCATCATCACAAGAACTGAATTCGCCCAAATTCGCCGCGGGATTTTGCGGGTCGAAAGCTACGCGAGCCAACCAATTCGCCCTCAAGCATATTTGGATCTCGAACTGCTGAAGCCATTTTCCAGCGAAATACCTTGAATTGGAAGCGATTGTGAGCCGGAGAAAGCTTTCGAGATGTCGAAGAGACCGGCCGAGGAGCTGCAGCAAGGCTCGAGCGGGCCAGCGAAAAAAGTAAACTCGAATCGATTTTTGTGAAATGAAAAGCTAATTTTGACCGATTTGTTCTTCTCAGGTCTCCACGACGTACCTTCCACACACAATCGGACCCGTTTCCAACTCCACGGAGCTGGATATCAACGTCTTGAAGTTCCAGAATAAAAAGCTAGCAAACGTAAGTTGTCGGAGCATTTTTCCTTCTTCTTTCGTTTTATCTTCTTCAAATCTCTATCTTTCTAAATTCAGCGCATTGAGCAACGTAAGAGAACTGAGAATGAGCTTAGGGCTAGAATTGACCAGCTAGAAAGCCGTCAGACTCAGGACGATGCAGTTTTGAACGCAGTCAATCGATACTGGAATCAGTTCAATGAGGACATTCGCATCTTGCTACAGCGATTTGACGCTGAGACGGCGGATGAGCAAGAGAGCAAGAACGAAAGCGAGGTCACCACATCTTTCCTGGCTCAGCTGTCGACATGGGACAAGACGGAGCTTGACGAGAACTTGGCGAATCGAGTGCAAATCTCAAAGCGAGCTGTCGGAAAAATCATTCAAGTCTTTGATCGCTTGATGCAGCGTAACGACAAAGTTCTCCAGTATGTGAAAGGCGACGACAAGGACTCGACAAACGTCGATGGCGCCCTGCACGAACAAATAGAAGACGTGATTAAGGAGAATCGCAACTTACAAGAGAAGAACATGGAGCTGCATTCGAAAAACCACACAATCACTTTGAACGAGGCAAAGCTCCAGGAGTCGATCGCTGCGCATGAGACTGCAGAGGCTGAAATGAAGCATAAAATCGATGGCCTCGAATATGAACTCGAGAAAGTCAGGTGTCGCAACGACAAGCTGGAGAATCATTTAGCGGAAGCGATCGAGAAGATCAAAAATGTTTCTGTTATTGGCAACGATAAGATCAATGGTGAGCTCTTCTTCAAGTAATTGCTTCGTTCATTCATGACTTCTGTGTTCTTTTAGACAAGCCCGGTGGCGCATCAATGACAAACGTCGCTACACTTCACTTGGAAGAGTTGAAGAAGGAATTGGACGAATACAAGGAACTGTCAGCGAATCGACTTCAAGAGATCGACAAGTTGAACGAAGAGAAGGCGCAAGCAACCAACGAGGTGGAGAAATTGAAAATGGATGTGAGTTGATAATGTCTCTGTCGTTCCAAAGATTCAAATGACATTCGTTTTTAGATGCGACATCTTCCTGAGACGACGATCATCGAGACGACTGAATACAAAATCTTACAATCTCAATTCTCGGTTCTGTATAACGAATCGATGCAAATCAACACTTTGCTAGACGAGGCAAGAACGCAACTCGCGAAGAGTAAAGTCGAGTACCAGCGGAGCATTGAGCTGCTTGAAAGTAACGAGTTGGAGGAGCAGAAGAAGTTGCGAGACGAGCTCCTTCAGAAACAATACATTCTCGATCAAACACGGAAAGAGTTTGAGAACTTGCGCAACAAGTACGAGCAAAATTTGGCGGCCAACGAACAGACGGCGCCCATCAACCGAGAAATGCGCCAGTTGATTACTTCTCTGCAGAATCGCAATGGTCAGTTTAAGAAAGAAAGTCAACGCTACAAACGGAAGTACAAAGAAATCGCAGCCGAAAATGAAAAGCTGCAGAAGGAACACGAGGAGATGGTCGTGAAGCTGAATGCTGCTGGGGTGAAGCAAGAGAAAGATATTAAGACCGAAAGCGGTTCGGGGGCCGTCGAGGAAGAACCTTTGGAAGTAAAGAACATTGTAAAGGATGAAGCGGCGGAAAAGATCAAAACTGAAACGGATGAAAATGACTCGGACAATGAAGACAAGAACTCATCAACACCAACGGATAAAAGTTCCACAGATCCCATCAAGAAGGAAGATGCATCGTCGTGCACCAACAACACTGCCAAACTCGAGCGTGAAAACAGAGATTTGAAAACTCAGCTCAAAAAAGCATTGAACGATCTCAAAGACACCAAAGTAGTGATGGACACTTACAAAGGCGTCAGCAAAGAGCAACGTGACAAGGTTCAGTTGATGGCGGCAGAGAAGAAAGTACGTTCCGAGTTGGAGGAACTCAAGACTCAACTGAAAAAGATGCAGGAAACGAAGCGAGAAGACAGGAAGAAGCTTGCTGACGAGGATGTCTTGAGGAAGATGAAGCAACTAGAGGAGAAGAATAACGAGTTGCAAAAGCAGATCACAGCACAGAAAGTATGTGATGGTCAGTATGGCGTTAGCGGCTACCGACCATTTGCCGGATCAAATGTAATGTTTAAAACTAGCCGCGTCTTCCACTTTGACTAATTCCCAATATCTTTGACAGGAGGAAGAAGCTCTTCTGAATGAAATTGAGCTAACAGGTCAGGCGTACGATGACATGCAGGAGCAGAACGATCGATTGCTTCAGCAGCTTAGCAGTAAGGATGACGCGAACTTCAAGCTCATGTCCGACCGAATAAATGCTAATCAAAAACAAGCTTTGCTTAGCGCTCAGATTGACGAGCTTGACAAACAGGTATGAACGTTAACGACTCGTTTAAATATTCACGTTGCTCACGCATTGTGTTTCAGATCCAAATTCAAGAACATCAAATGGACACGTTGATATCACTCAAACGGAAACTAGAGGAGAAGGAGAAAACATTGATTTTTACTATATCGACGCTCGAGAAAGAAGTTGAGCTGAAGCAAAAATCGATGGAAACATACAAAAGAAAGGCAACGGAGTCGGCTCAGTCTGCGCAAGAGCTCAAGATGCATCTCGAGAAATACGTGACGATGCTTGTTGAGACGCAACAGATGATGGATCAGAAGACGACGAGGTTCATGCAAGAGTCCAACAAGACGAAAGGGCTTCAGGAAGAGTTGAACGTTTATAAGCGAAAGGTCGACCGGATGAAGAACATGGAGATCGAAATGTCTGGCGCGACCATCGACGAAGTTATCTTGCAAGAGAACCGCGAGTACAAAGAAGCTCTGACTTGCGACTCCTGCAAAGTAAAGCAAAAGGACGCGGTGCTAACGAAATGCTTCCACGTCTTCTGCTACGAGTGCTTGCGCAACCGATACGACTCCCGTCAGCGAAAGTGTCCGAAGTGCAATTGCGCGTTCGGAGCTAACGACTTCCACCGTCTCTATCTAACTTAATTCACTTCTTCAAAATGTTCCAACCGTTCATTCGGCTTCTTCTCCGACTTTTCTAAAAGTAAAAATAAAATATCTGTAATTTAATAAACCTTTGACATGTTTTTTTTTTGGCAATTTAATTTTATTTTTGACAATTTCAGCATTTTCCATTTTCTTTGTTGCCCTTCTGAGAGGCAATGAGGAGCTCAACTCATAAGGCTTGATGTAAATATAAAAAGATTTCATTTTTCCTATACTTATGTATCATTTCTGTTGTGTCTAATGATTTGAAAGAAAAAGAAAAGAAACTTCCACTTAAACTAGCTTTTATGTTATCCACCTTTAAATTTAGTTAAAAAAGAATTGCGGCAAAGCGGCGTCAAGACGAAATATGCAACAGTTAAGCCGTTTATAATTTTCGCTAGCCTTGGTAATATATTTGTAATAAAACAAGTTCAAACCGAGTTGAAAACATCGAGCTTTGGCTGCTTTGGCTCTCATGTTGGAACGTAAATTAAAATTCTTGACCGAGTTTTGATGTCGCATCTCTCTACATTTTAGTAAAATAAATTCGTTTATCTGATATGAAAGCGGACACGCAAAAAGGACAAATTGAGTGAACTTGGTGTTGTGGAAAAATTGATGTCGCGACACTCAATTTTCTTATTCTATCTAGTTTTCCCTTCCCTCCTTCGCATGTTCTCACAGTTAGATAAACATTTCTTCTGTCTCGTTGCATTTTAGATTTAACAATGAACTCATAGCGAATATGAATTGAATTGTATGGCATTTTTCTGGGTATGTAGTGTTAGAAGCAATATTACTGCAGCTTTATACAAAAATTTGGTGGCGATAGCGTTACTGTGCGGGGTTCTGAACGTCCATCATGCTCGAGTCGTCTTGAATTACGCTATGTGCTGGTGGTGTGTTGGCGAATCCTAGTAAATGCGGCGACTGACGGAAGTGGGCGAGTCGATGATGATGGAGGTTGTGGTTGTTCTGGAGATGTGAGGTGTTTGGATAGTATTGAGGGCCAGATATTCCTGCGATATCTGAAGAGTTGGCGCCTGGGAAAACTCTCAGCATGTGCTCGTCACCGCGCGTACGAGGAAATCTTCTTGGACTGCGAGCTGTTACTAAGCGAACTTGGCCATGGCCACTCATTTCTTCTAAAACACTCGGCGCAACGTAAGTGAAGCCCTGCAATGAAAGAGTTTGTAACGATGCATCGTTTTACGCTGACAGTCTTACCTGGAATATCATGTTGGCACTTTCACTTAGCATTGAATCTTCCGGTGAGTCTACTGGAATCTGTTTCGTGAACTTTGTGTCGAATTGTGAAACGTCGTCTTCGCTTCTCTGCAAAGGTCAAGTCGTTAGTAAAGTGTGGAGATGTTTCCAGTGATAAGGATCTTACCAAAACTGGCTTGATTGGGGGCTCGAGACGTCGTTCGAACACGTCTTTCCAATTGACGTTCTTGAAGAATGGATGAGAACGAACTTCCAAGCCATCTCCGGGACCGCTTCCCAAACGCTGTGAGACTTGTCTCTTCATCAGTCGGCGTATTAAATCGCGAGCGTCAGGTGTCAAGTAAGCTGGGAGATTAAGCTTTCCCTTCAAAATGGTTTCGATTGTCTTCTTGCGGTTCTCAGCGCTGAACGGCGGGTTGCCGGTCAACATGTCGTACATCAAAGCTCCCAAGCTCCACCAGTCAACAGCTTTTCCGTGGCCTGAACGCGTCAAAATTTCTGGCGCCCTACAAGAAGCGAGCTGTTAGATTCAAGTGGAATAGGAACGGCCATCATGCTTACATGTATTCAATAGTTCCGCAGAAAGTCCAAGCGGTGATGCCCTCATGAATGTGCTCCTTACAAAGGCCAAAGTCAGTGCTACAAACGAGAATTACAATAAAGAAAAAACTCCAAATGTTTCCATGGAAATTTACAGTTTAACGTGTCCTAGAGCATCCAGCAAAACATTTTCCGGTTTCAAATCTCTGCAAAAACAAACAAATCGTTACAACTTTGCCCTTCTGTCGACCGTTTTCTTTCAACTACCTGTAGATGATGCCCAATGAGTGCAAATGTTCCAAAGCGAGGACGATTTCGTTCAGGTAGAAACTGGAAAATTTAGTGCGCAATAAGTGCATGCAACAATTTCAAAAAATGTATCAAACAAACCAGGTCGTGTCTTCGAGGAAGATTCCCTCGCGCTCTAAATGCATAAACAATTCTCCTCCGCTCAAGTATTCTAATATCAAATAAAGTTTTCCCCCCGTTTGAAATGCATAGATCAAGTCAACGATGAATGGATGCTGAAAGTTCGAAATCAGTTGCAATTAATGCATCAGGAAGCATTTGTCTCGCGCTCACCTTTACAGCTTCTAAGATGTTTCGTTCGGCACGTGTGTGTGCTGTGTCTTTCTGGTTTCGAACGATTGAAGCCTTTTTCAAGACTTTCATTGCGAAGAAACTTCCTGCGTCCTTGCCCGTCACTTTCTTTACCTGATGAGAAGATTGTGTGTGAGGATTAAAGAAGATTGTGCATGGATAAAACTTCTACCTGGAAAACTTTTCCGTATCCACCTTTGCCGAGGACTTTCTTCAATTCAAAGTCGGGTGGACCGAGCTTCACGCCAAGGTTTACCATCTCTTCGTTCACCTCGAGCTCGACAGTTTCTTCCATTCTGTAATTGCAAAATTGTTAGAAGCGATTCGAGCGCAGTATAAATGCAAGGCGACTTACTCCATTTTCTTGTTTGAATCAGGGTCCATCTGTATGAGAGACATAAAAGGTTTACATTTAGTGACGTCGGTTTTATCGCCTATTGAGACTTTTATTTTGATAAGCAATTAACGTGTCTTGCTCCAAATAATTGTCGATCATGACGTTCTCGATATATCCGAAGTTGTTACTTCGAATTAGCACCGAATTTGAATGCCTTCATGTGTTCGCCTTGGGACAGATAATCAAGTTTTGTGCGCTCGCGTTTTGTAATTGACAAATTGATAATGACTTTGTGTCTTAGAATGTTGAGAGAGTCTTAATAACGAATCTCGATTCTATTAATAACCATTTATTGTTCGAAGGACTGAACTGAAGAGCCAAGTTAGATTGATGAGCATGAAACCTTTATGAGAAAAACATTTTCGTCCCCGAAACGAGTTTTCCACGCTCGTGGAGCTCAATTAGATGAAACGCGACGCAAAAATTTGTTGTGAGATTGCTTGCTCTCTATGCCCCTTGCAAAAACATATTTCGGTATTTTCGTAGGAAAGAAATCAGCCCAAGTGAAGGTGGGAAAGAGAGAAGGAGACAGAGAGGGAGTTATGTTTGAAGGTAATAAGGTTTTTCTTACATCATCGCTATCATCGTCGATCCCAAGCTGGTGCTGCTGCTGCTCCAGCTCGAACTCAAATAGATCTGCCATGTCTGCGTCGTCGAGAAATTCTCGCTGCTTCTTATTTCGGCTATCCAAGTCCGTTCTTCTTAAGCTTTTCTTTGTGTGTTTCTCAATGAAATCTACGCACTCTTCGAGTAAAAAAATATTCACTGTTTTTGTTTGCTTAAGTCTTCAATTTCACTACTTCATCAATTCAAAAGCATCCACTGGCTTCTTAGTAAACTTCCAACATACTTCGAAGGCCTTTTTCACGCTTGTGTCACTCGAAATTTGCTCGCTTAAGAAATCCAAACTCATGGGATTTTCCTAGTGAAATCTAAACTTGGACTGCGCAACTTTGCGCCCCTTCGTGGTTTCGTTTTGAGCACCCCAGATAATTTGAAATGAAAAAGAACGTTAAGTTTTATAATGGCTACAGGTCTCCTAATTCTTAGACCTTCGCTTACCTCGATTAAATTGAATAGACGGACAGTCGCGACATCATTACAGACACCATATAACTACAGACTACACTCAACCCTATCATCACTATCATCGTACAATCCTAATAATCCTCAAAACAAAATGACATTCTTCTAAATATGCATTGTATTTTTTATTAAAATATCAGAGCGTTCAGCGTTGAACTAGTGCGATGTGATAATAATACAGACTAAGTAATTATTTGGGCTCGTCGAAGCTATTTAACTGGTGTGCTATATCCGAAATATGAGATTGGAAAGTGGGAATTGTTTGCGCGACGCTGCTGGGAATATTATTAACGAGAGTGTCCAGCTTGGACTTCCAGGAGCTGTTGGGAGCGCTGATGGTTGGCTGAGAGTTGTTGAGTTTAGTGACTAATGCGTGAAGCTGATGCTGCAAGTTCTGGCTTTGGCATTCGCTTTCGACCTGCGACACCTTCGATTGAGCCAACTCCATCTCGAGTTCGCGAATTCGTTGAGTAGCAAAAGCTAGAGAGCTGTTTCCTGATTCATCGCCAGCCTTAAGGTCTTTGCCGTCAGGTTGATCCTTGTCATGATTCTAGGAAGAAGTAAAGTTAGTGAAACAGTTAAAAGCTTTGAACAAAACTTTACTTTCTCTGAAGCTTTCAAATTTTCCAACTGTTGCTCTTGTCGTTGGATAATTTGTTTGTAGTCCTGAATAATGCTTTCATACTTCTTCTCTCCGATTTCAAACTTCTGAATGCGCTGCTGCAACTGTGCAATTTCATTCTGCATAGTTTTTCGATCCTCGTTGTACTTCATTTGATATTGCGAGAGCATTCGCTCAAACTTTTCGTTCTCTTCTTTTTGGATCATGAACTCGTCTTCGTACTTCTTCAACTTCTTCAGTTTGCATTCGCTAGCCAGTCGAATCAGCTTCGAGACTTGTCCTTCTCCTCGAAACTTCTTGGGGAGTGAAACGCGAATGTACTTAAGCATCGACTCAAAGTCTTTGGCAAGAAGTTCTTTCTTGCAAACAGAGAGCAAAGCGAATGCAACTTGGAACAAGACGTTGATGCCATCGAGAAGGAACAAGTCTATACATTGAAAGACAAATGGCAGTGGAAAGCGAGCAGTGAAGAGCGTCAAGAACCTGTCGATGAAATTGAGTAAGAATTCTGCTTATCGAGAATAAGAAATTTACCATTGAGAAGCAAACATGTGAAGCTCAAGCTTCTGACTCAAAAAGTGTTCGTAAAGGTCTGGCAGCTGGTCCTATAACAGAACAGAAATGATATTGCAAATATTATTTAACAGATGTTAACTCACTCTGATCAAGCAAGTCAGTTGGAACAGACGCAGTGACAAGTTTTCGAAATTAGCCTTGTAGAGATCACGCAAGCCGTAGTCGAACATGATTCCAACTAGCACAGAGAAAGCTTCCTCTTCCGGCATGTGAAGCAGCAAACTAGCGGCGATGAAAGACAGTCCTTGGCAGTATCCAACTTCTTGATCATAGACTGAATATGCCTTCGAAACCTTGTAGAGAGATTCTTGGCCATTGCCGTCGTCTTTGAAAAAATCGTGCGCTGGGAATGTGCGGTTGACATCGCGTAAAATGATGTCCTCGCATTTTGTTTCTTTGGTAATCAAGATTCGGTATTTGTCTGTAAGATCAGGACGATTGTCTGTGTAAGAAAGCTTCTGCCACAGCTGGCAGCGCAGAGCTTCGGGAATTCCACCGCTGAAATTGAAATTCTTGATCACTTTATCAAGGGCATGAAATCTGTTATCTACCTTCGAATTAATACAGCAAGTTGCTTCGGCCGTTTGCCCACAGATTGCCATTCAGTGATGACAGGCACCCAAGAGTCGAGTCTATCTTGAGAGCAATCCTTGCTCACCTCGCCAGTTCCGCTCGCTAAAGGTTCGTCTTCATCGACAGAGTTTGATTGATCGTCGGTCAAGCTCATGTCGTCGAAGTCAAATGAAACGGAGCTGGTTGAACGAACCATTTTTGAGAAGTTCTTGAACTTCTGATTGAACGATGTAGATTGGACAGGATCTAAGATCTCGTCGGAGGGATCAACCGACGACAGAATCCAAGTGTTTTCACCACTTTCTTTAAGTTGAATGTAGAACTTTTTCATCAATGGGCGTTTGTTGCCGGCTTGGAACAGGAAACTGTTGCTGAACCGCGACGACTGGCTGTCGCTGTTGTCGATCTTCATCTGCGTGTCCATCACAAATCTGACCGGCTCCTGAATACCTTTTATCACCAAATCGATAGCGAGCGTAATTAGATGATATTTTTGAGATTCGTTGAGAGGCTCAAAAGCTTTGTCGCTGACGTCCCACTTTGCGATTATCTGAAAGTCGGGCGAACCTTTCAGATAAGCTCCGGGAGCACTCAGCTCCAGCAGTTGCATGTCCGCTTGCTTCTTAATCTTGCCAATCGATAGCAGCACACCGAAGCACCGTTCAATAAATAATGGCGGCAGATTCTCTGACGCAGCTGGCTTCACAGTGATGCAAATCTCCTTATCACAGCTTGGACGCAACTTGAAGCAAGACTTCTCACGAACGACGTTCGTGTAATTGCCTTTGGAAATCTTCTCCCGTATTTCTAATGACACGAGGAACTCATACATGGCATGCGTTAATGGATTCCCGCTGACATCTGAAGTGATCGAGGCTAATGGAAAGTTCTCCGAGCCCAAACTGCAAGCCATGCTATTGGGAATGCGTTGAAAGGCTTTTGCAAAGCACGAGCTAACATGTTGAACAGCTTCAGGAATGTTGCAGCGGAAAATATGGCACTGGTAGACAGTATCTTGCGACTCTCCATGCGACCAGCTGAATGCGAAGCAAGGCTCAACCTTGGCGCGAGCGTAGAAAAGTATGAGTTGAATATCGAAGCTTGAGTAGATTGTATCGTCATCTTCATCATAAAGTCTAGTGAAGTAACGTTTTAGTGAACATCATAAGCTAGTATCATTCGTAACTTACACTATTTGCCCGTCACAGCAGTTTGGAATCGAAATCTTGACTTTAACGCCCACTGTCTCAGAGCCGGCGTTCACTTCGCTGATGCATCGCAAAATCTCTTCCTCGTTCTTCGGCATGTTTATGTTGGCTGAACCCAAGTAGAGGACGTTTGAGAAGATCGTGAAGTTGCCATCGTTTCTGTACTCCTGCTCGATTTCATAAGTCGCAGCGTCTTCGTCGGTGTCCGACTTCTGAAAGCTCGAGTTCTCATTCAGCGGACTCGCTGGATCATTTACGCAGTCGTAAAATATCGATTTTCCCACAATGTTCAGAGACGTGTTCGTCGTCGCTGACGGAGTGTTGGCAGATGGCGATGCGATGGCTTCTTCGAGCTCGTTCTGGCTCACGCCATAAGCGAGCACTGGCGATGTTAAGGACTTGTGCTCCACAACAACAAAGTTCTCGCTCGAAGTCGAACTTTCCGAAGATTTTCGTAGAGGATCATCCTTCGCCTCTATCGTCTCGAAGCGGTCAGATTTCTTTTCCATTTGGTAATCAGATTGTTTACGTTCCGTTTAATACGTCACTAAAAAATCAAAAGTTTTCGCAATAAACAATCAGAGACAAAGAAAAATCGGCAATCTCAATTGAAACTCACAAACTTCGCTAGAAGTTGATTGACTGAATATCTCTGGATGATATGATGACTGTTGGCTGTTGTGGCTGTTGTTTTATTTCTAATTATTTGATGAGAATGTTGATTCCGAGTCAAAATAGCCAAGACAAGTTTGCGGGCCGACGAACCTTCTCAGTCTTCTTTGTCGTCAAGTAGTTTTTATTCGCTCTCATTAAAATCACTTCTAAATAACAAAGTATCGCCGAGTTATGCCGAAAAAGATATTCATCACACCGCTAGTGCTAAGTTCATTGTAGAGAGAGTCGAAAACCTCGCGAGCAGTTCGCCAATCGCGATCCAACCGAAATTTCGTAAACTGATAGAAATTTGTGTTGTTATGGCTAATCCTGACTTAATGAGGATTGATGACCAGACGCTGGCGAACATTATGAACAACAAGAGGCGATCGGCCAAGTGCAATTTCAAGAATCCGCCTCAGCCGAAGTTTTGCATCAAATCCTCAACTTTGGACGGACATGAAGTCTTTATCAATGTTTTGTCTTATTCAAGAATCGCTAATCAGATATCAGAGTTTGACCCGGTAAGTGACGAAGTTGATTATCGATCCCTGCTGATGCTGCTTGATTTCTCTCCTCAGATTCCGCTTTACTTCGGAATGCAAATCCGGTCCTATAGCTCAATTAAGAACACAGCTTATACGCAGCAATCGCCATCGCCTCAACTAATCTTCGCAGTTATGGCTTCGCCTGAGGTGTTGAAGAACTTTGGCAGAGGACGGAGCTGTGTCGACTCCGCAGAACAAATGAATTTATGTGAATTAATGTGCGAGTTTGTGGAAGCAATGAATCCAGGGATTCTGCTATCAAAGTAAGTTGCGTCGTCGTTTGTTCAATGAAAAGTTCTACAACGATTTGCTTTCAAGGAAACCTGAGATACTCAAAGACAGGGACTTGGCAGGAGAACTGAAGGATGTCTGGTCAGCAGTGCAGAGCTTTCGCGACAAAGAGAAGGCCGGCGCCTCCGATATTGTCGTGTACACAGAGTTTGGCCCAGCAGACTCATCGCTAGACTCGAACGGGAAGCCGGTGCTGCGTAACGATATGAGCAAAAGTCCCAATCAGAGTGAACCTTGCCACGCGAATGATGACATTGCGCATCATTCAGACTGCTTAGAAAAAGAAAACGGGAAAGAGGACGGAAGTGCTGAGAACATTGGCAAAAGCTTCGACGAGTCAGACTCTCACGACATCGAAATCGATCAGCTTTCGCTGCTCGACAAGAAGTCAGACACGAAACAGCACGAGCAAGACAACGAAAAGATCGTAAAGATTCAGAATCAGAAGAACAAAGAGTCTCAGCACACGTTCTTTCCCAAGTTTTTGAGCTCAAGCAAAGATAGAGAACCCAAAGACAAGGAAAAGGAGAAGCTGGAAAAGCAGGATGAGGAGCCGAAGGGCAAGAAAAAGAGCTTAAACTTTTTTAGACGCAACAAATCGAGCAGCTCCCCGACCCACACGAATAACAATAACTCGAAAAATAATCAGAAAAGTGATAGCAACGCAGATCATTGAGAGCATTCATACGACATTCGTTAGCCGCGAAAGTGAAAACTAGAAATTTTCTTACAATTTACTTAGTTACTTGTCCGTACTTCTGATAAGCATCGAATATTTTCTTGATTCCCCTTTGGGTTTCTCAGCATTCTGGAGCTTTGAAGCTCTTGGATGTCTCCAGGTTTCTCTTGAAACATTACAACCAATCGATTTCTATTATTAAAGTTTGGCGTCTCATTAGATCAATCTCAAGCCCAAATATCTCAGAATCAATTTCTTTTATGGCGTCAAAAGCTTGACGCATTTCGACTACAACCGGAGAGAACTCAATCGAGAATTTGTACAAAAACGTAGAATCTAGGTGAAAACACTTTTAACTAAACATTTGATGTTTAAATTTAGGATTTGTTCTGTTTTCGTGTTGTGTTTTCTCATTCCCATTCATTCTATCGTATTGAGGAGAATCCATCAATAGTGAAAAAGAAAAACTGCCACTAAGTTAATAGCCACAGGAAAATAGATTATTTATAGCGCGCCAACAACTTTCCAGTGCTGTCGACTCGTACGTTGCCTGCGCTCAGTGTCGATCCCGTCGAAGACTTAGTCAATCGCAGATCTTCTCCAATCGATGGCTGAGCGCGAGCGACAATGTCAAACGCACATTCTCCTTCGGACGAGTATTTAAGCAACAAACAGTATTCTCGAGAGCTAATTGATTTGACCAGCGACCGCTCCAGTTGTCGCTGATTTCAGCTTATCCCATCACAACAAAACTGGAATTCTCGTAGAGGAAAAACGACTTTAATTTATGTTCGAGTTATTTAATTTAATTTTTTACAATGATAGACGTAGAAATATTTTCTAACAATAAACAAATATATTAAATGATAGGCTCTCGGTTTTTGTATGAAAACATCGACTCGACGAGAAACACGATGAACACGAAAGTGACAATGCTAAGGAAGCCAAAGACTAGCCTTAGAATGAGTCTGGAATTATGAGTGGAGGTTAGTTGAGAAGCAACGACTGAGAAACATCGAGACTCACCGCATTCGCCGCTCTTCTTCAAGCTTCTCTTCAAGGATTTCGTTCCTATGGGAGTCAAGAGTGAAGCCCCAGAAAGACTCGGAATTCGGCCAGAGGCTGTAGCGTTTTGACCACAACGACCGCATGGACTTTTGCTTACTTGTTGACTGGAGGTTCTGCCATTGCTTGATGATGTTTCCTGTGTCTGGAAAAATTAGGGAAACCCTGCCGCGGGTGCAGTATCGAGGATGAGGCGCATCGTTGAGGAGATTATCAGTTCTGTCCTCGTTAATAAGCATTGTGTAACATTCGATCGAACTATAGTCGGACAGAGAACTGCTATCGCCCAAACAAATCCGGTCGCGAAAGTATCGGAATGAATCCGGCATCGACTCGTTGTCAGCTATGGCGTACTTTGTATGGCCCGACTCGAGCGTCTCGTAGATGTTTGTCTTGAGCTTCTGTTGCCTCGAGAAAGCATTCTGCATTTGCAAGATCTTCGACTGCTTCATCATATTCTCTGAAAACTTTCTCAACTCGTTTTCTTTTTTCTCGTTGATAATGTCGACGTATCGTTCCAGCTCTCGTTTCAGGTCTGAGATGTTTTCTTTCAAGCAATTTCCGTTGACTAATGTGGAGTCTTTGGTTCCACTTTCGTCGACGTTGTTCGTCTTTAAAAAGGATTCTAACCGGTTGCTGAAGTATAGCAGAGCGTCGCTCACGTTATGGAAGTTCGACAGCGACGTGGTCTCCGCCTTGTCCAGGGTTCTCTTTGGCAAACCAACCTTGTCGGGTTTTATGTTGTTGGGATCGAAATTTTCCAGATCAACGTCGCTCAGCGTGTCGTCTACAAGCGTCGATGGGCAGATGAGGTTCAACGTTTTGCGTCTCGAGAACTTCATAGAATCTTTCGGAAGGGTTTTCATGAAGGCTTCAATGTCCATTACAGTATTTTCGGAACGTCTCGTGCACGGTCTTTGCTTTCCTACAAGATCCAACTGCCTCGAAGTCTTATAATCTACGTTAGACCCGCTGCGGAAAGATGAAGTAATTGTAAAAGTTCAATTTTCGGCAGGAAGTGTTCATATCGACCACAATAAAGCTCTCATGAATCTCAATTTCCCCGCTAGAAAATTGATCAAATTGCTTTTCAAAACCAACGCAATCTGTTCTGAGTTCAACCACGAAATGAGGAATCTCAACGGTTCTGCCGTTTCGAGAGTGAAGTTGTCAATAGAAATCAGTTAGAGTGGAAAGAAAACTTTAGCTTACAGGTAGCGATCGCTGGGAATGTTAGGCAAATCATTCCTGTCTGATGAGCCGAATGAGTTCAGCAATGTCCCAATCTGCTTCGAATAATTGTTGAGCAGCTTCCTCTCATTATGCGGCTCGATATTTTGATTTATAGTGTTGCACGTTTTCTAATTACAAAAGGCACAACTTTCATTTTCGTATGGCATTGCTCAAAATTATCTTCGATCAAGTTAACTCTTTTTATAATTAAAACCTTAAGTTTGTGGAGTTTCTAGTTTTCATTCGTTTAACAATTAAAGTTTAATGGCAGTTTGGTTTTTGATCTGATGTCCGAGCTTTGAACGGTAATCGTGTTACCGTAATCCTCAATTCACTAGCCAAATTAGCTTTCACTGGTCAAACGTTCTTGACAAACACGAAACTGTTTAGTTAGATATTAAATTTTACTTCACTTCTAATTCACCAAAACGATTTGCTAAAAGTTGATAGAAAGTGATTGCAATAAAAAGTGAAACCCGGACAGTCAACCTCACGGTCCGAAAGAAGTCTCGCGAATAAGCGAATAGCTTGCAAAGTAATGGAAAGCTGAAGAATGTTGCAAGCTTTTGAAGTGCTCAAGCTTGAAGTTGCTGCTCAAGTTCAGCAGTGACACACAAAGTAAATATTTGAATTAAAAATATTTTTTGTTGACGACAGAGCTTTCAAAAAAGCTCAGAAGTTTTAAAGCTCTGGATTTCCAAAAGCTTCATGAAAAGCTTTATCAAGCTTTTCTAAAGCTCTTAATTGCAGTCAAATTTGTTCCCTTTCCTTCTGTGATTCGCAGTCTCTCTCCAGAGATAAGTGTTGTGGATCTTTCTCATGCTTGAAAATACTTCTGTTTGCTAGCACTTTTGCCTCCAAACGTGCGAATGGTTGACTTGAGGTTGTCACGTAAGCTTACACGATTTGAGACTTTAACATGCAATTCTAACTGTTGCAAGAGTCTGAGGCAGATGCGTGATGAGTTAGGGAATGCTCTGAAGAGTCAACACTGTTGTGGTATGTCGTGTAGCATTATTTCCGCTTTTTGATACAATCTCGAAGTTTATGCATGACAACAAAGCATGATTACTTACGCTGGCTCCCTACGCTGGCTGCTTACGGTTACTTCGTATCTCTGTGCCTTACAATTTGGTAACGCTAAATGAAGCACAATAACGAATCCGATCTGATGCAACTACAAAGGAGGTCGAGTTTTAATTTTTCGTCTTCCGATCTTTTCCCATTTTATTACTTCGCGAGCTCTGTTTGTGAAAAGATTTTCTTGTGAGTTTTTTGTGCTTAAACAGCACAGCTCGGATTAGCGGTGCTTTCAAAGCCCGGTACAGAATTCATTGAACTACATCAACAAATAGATATTAGATCACGAAAGGTTGATAGCATCGTTTAGCCAAATGAATTTCAAGCGCGCTCTCCCGATCTTCGGCTAATAAGCAGTTTCGTCCAAACTAAATTGCAATTCGAATCGACTGACTCGATGCATAGATGGCTAAGCCGGGGCATAGAGAGAGCTGCTGATTTGACATACTTCGGGACGAGAATCTCGTCGGCGTTGAAGAAAAGACTTTCCAATGGCCTTGAACTTAGGGATCGCAAATCAGCAGAAAATTGTGCTTGCACCGACCTACAAAGTATTTTATGCAAATCACTCGATCCGGAAAACTTGAAATTCCCACGAAAGTTGAAAATGAATACAATTCGACCCAATTTCCCCGCAAACAAGGTTTTGCGGTATTCATGACATCATTGGATAATAAAATTCTGCAGTTCGATTTTTTTGTTCTTCTCACCAATTATTTTTTGTTTAATTTCAGTTACTTTTCATTAATTTCCGGGAATTATCGCCACGGTTTCAGCTGTTGTTGAAGCTGTTAATGACGCAGATAAATGGTGGATTATTTGGCGATCTTCACGAGAAAGCGTGATTCATAAGAGAATTGTAGAATTAAAAATGTCATCGCTCGTATCAGAAGAATACAACGAAGCTCTAATTCCTCTCTAAAAAGCTAAGTTGGTTTCAGGAGGTTGACTTGAACGATTGATCATAATTAGGAAACTGCGAATTCGCTGACTTTCATCGTAAATCCATCGTGGGTAATAAACCTTCTTAAGAAAACCGTTAAAACTTTGGCACGTGTTTAGTTTGAATACCTGCGATTTGATTAAGATTTTGGAGGACTAGCAAGAGGATTCTTGAGATTCCTAGAATTCGCTAGGACTTGGAATATCTTCTTAAGGTTTTAGAAGTCGAGGAAGTTTAAAATAAGACTTTTCCTACAATCGAGAACCCCCGTCGCATGCTCCGTTTGCTTTCAGCTCCAAGTAAACCGTGAGCAAAAATGTTTTATTCGCCAAATCATTTTCTTCTTAAAACTAACAGAAGAATTTTTCTAAAGAGCTGTCGAGAGTCGTGAAAAAGTTGTCAGACGAAAGTTTCCATTCGGCTTATCGGCCTGCAGATTTTGCATTGAAACTTTTCCTCAATCCCACTTAGCCAAGCTTGTAGTTGGTTCTCCAACAAGTTCTTCCCAACACCAGTGACACAAAACTAAGAGAGAACAAAGAGAAAGTTTGGCCGATCTTACCTGTGGTTGCGATATTCTTGGGGAGCATCGAGCGCCGGTGTTGGTGAAGAAACTATTTTCCTCTCCGAGCTTCTCTTCCGATCGTGGCGTTCACCACAAACACCAGCGTGGTTTCTGCTGAATGAAGATCTCCAAAACAGTTGTAAAGAGGAAACACACCAAAAGCATTAGAAAGCATAAAAGAGCAACGTCGTTCTGGCTTTCGAGTCATTGCTTCTGGATATTTGGAGAGAGATGCAACTGCTGTCGTGAACGTGCAGAGTGGTTTAGTGTTAAATAGTTCAAACACGAATCGGGAGTCAGAAATCCCTTGACATTGATTGGGGATAAGCTTGATTAAAAGTGTCGTTGATATTTGCTGTGAATGAAGTGATCGAGTGCAATCAAACGGAATACGCAAGTTAATAACCAGGATAACATCGATCACCGCCTATCAAGGTTAGACAAAGAGTTTGAGCAGTCAAAAATAAGTGGAACGGTGCTGAGCGATCTTTGTTGGTTCTTCGCACCGTTACCTCCTCGACAGCTGTTAAAATCACTCATCAATCACTCGGACAAACATAATTTCGCCAGCGTTCTTCTTCTGCATGCAATGAGAATAGAAAATTTACTCGGCTTAATTGAAACGGGCGATACTCATTGATCGTGAAGAAATAACGTTTTTTATGAAAGGAAGAAAAATTCCTAACCAGAGAAAGAAAGAAACCCTCAAAGTATTTTCTCGAGTTCACCTCGAAGAGTTTTCATTGACCATAAAGTTTATGATTCTCGCGCTAAGATGGCGACCGAGCAGCATAGATTAACATAGAGTCTTCTGTTCTTCGAGTCGTTGCATCGAACGTTTTCCGGTGCGAGATAATGTTGAGAAGGCACTTAAAGCCATTCCTACAATGCATATCTTTGTTCCCGGTGCACAATCATGAGTCGAACAACTACTGTCGAAGCGATTTCCAAGAACAAAAACATTCAATATGAAAAGCAATCATCTTCACGCTGTATTTAAGCTGTGGTTCAATGAACTGAAATGCTTTACTATTTTCACACAATCGATCAATAAGTGGATTATAGATTCAGACCAGAAATCATCGAGCGATCCACGTCCAATCCCGATCCCTCGTTCTCTCTTCTCGTTGTCTATGGACTGATGTAGTTAATTGTATCGAATCGATTTAATTGCTGAAAGCTCGTTGGGCGGAAAATCAATTGCATATCTGCCTCCTAACAAAACTGAGAACCGGTTTTGCTTTTGTCTACTTAATTCTATGCTCCTCGTTCTCGCAGCGTCTAATAAGCGAAGGCCGAGCGCATGCAGAGGAAAATTTCCTTCTCCGATCGCCGATGAGTGCTCGCGAAGAAAGAAGTAAGCATAGATGATTGCTCAGCCATGACAGTGTGATGAGCTTTTAGACGCGGTAATGACGACTACGATTTCTAAATCTAACTGATTTCCGTGAAGTGTTCCACGATGCTTAGCGCGAAGATGGGCGAGCAAAGCGTTCGCGACGGGATGCAGGCCGATAATTGATCGGATAATTGATTGGGAATTCAAGAGGTTTTGCTTGCCCTGGCCGAAGGAATGTGACCCCAATAGCTTTGGGATTTTTCAGTGTTAGTCTGATGCTGCACAATAATTTAGCTAGTTGTTCTTTTGCAAGGTAATAACAATGTTTTAGTTCAGTTTCCTTTTGAAGCATTAATAAAATAAGTTTGGGACTATTTCCTGCAGTTATGTGGACACTTAGATATGTCAAATTTAGCTGGCTAATGAAGCATTAGTGGTGCCTGATACCATTGATATGTAAGGCAATTTTCTGAAGACCGATCCGCTAGCCTAAGGAATTCAATTTCCAAGTTTTTGTCAATGCGAATGCTGGTTTTAGCTCTAGCGTAATTTGATTACGACAACCGCAAATCAAATCTTTTGTTGCTGTTCACTTGATGATTCCTTTAAATTATAAGTCGGAAGATTGTTCGTTAGTTGCTTTGAGTGGATTTAAGAATCAGTTCTCACAATTGCTGCAGAGTGAAGCAATAAAAACCAAAAGTAACAGTTTTCTTCTCTCATTCTTCTATTGAGGTTTTCGTGAGATTTCATTATGAAGTTTGTTCTTCGCCCCGAGAGGCTCAAGATTTCACTTTAGCTTCGATTGAATCACGTTCCCAGTCGGCGCATTGCTGCGATTAGAGGAAAACTTGACGGTTTTTGTGGGGACCACGGACAAAGGATTTCCACTTTTCAATTAAACGTGATGTCTCTCCAATCGAAACGCATTGAAGCCAATTGAAAGTTTATTTACCGCTCTCGAGTTTCTCGAGCGCCGAGCGCCGTTATGTGACCTTATAGTAGCTAGCCAATGTTGTTCACTATGCTGTGGCACCGATCCACATGAACTTTCTTCGGGGGCTCCATATGAAGAATATTTTATAGGAATTTCGTGGAAGACGAGGAGGGATTATATTAGCTCCAAGGTAATCCCTCGGACACATGGAGGGCAGCTCGTTCGTTGGGCTTGAGTTGATTAGGTATCGATTTGCCTACAGAGAACACTTCGCCTCTTCTGCTAACTCAAACATAACAAAGCAATAAAACATTCCGATCGAGCCATAAATCGCCGGCATTCTAATTCGATCGCTAGCATTCCGAAAGCGAGATGAGACGCGTTTCAAGATCTTTTTATGTTTTCGAGAGAAAATGGGACGCAGAAATTGCTGCTCGCCATCGCAACCAGTTGCTGTGAAGATTCTAGTTTACAAACCTACTTTCTCATCTGCGGCATTGAGAGAAAGATCATCAGCAGCAGTTTGATTCAAACGTCAAGTTTGATTCCTTGCGGCGGGGCAAAGCTAATGAATGCGACAAACGACCAATTAATTAAGCGCTCCCATCTAGAAGTTAAAGATCGAGTCCCAGCGAACCTAATGAGGTCACATGGAGCGATGAAGACACGAATTTATTTTGAACTCAATTCTGCTCTTTTGTATTCAAAGCATGGAGAAAACAAACTTCTTCGCGAAATAGAAGATGCGCGATAACGGTGTCGAGTCTTTTTGTCTTCGCGACTCCCATCGGAATAAATTTCTCTCCACTTACTTCCGTTGACTTTTCACATCATTAATTTCTCTACTAAATCCTTCTAATTAGCTCGCGTCACACTGCAGTGAGCTAATGAAGTCGAAACTGCGGATAACAGACTTTAGCGACAGTTAAGCTCCGATCTCCATTAAGCTCTTAGCACCTTAGTCAGTCATCCCGTTGGCCTGGATGCTTGGTCAACGGTGAGAATTTTAAGTCAAATCCCAAAGTACAATTTAATGGCAGAGGTAAGCGCGGTATGAAGATTGACCTGGATTTACCGCCAACAGAAGTGTGTCAGCTTTACCGTTGAATTAAGAATTTTTCGGTGGAGAAAATCGGCTTCGTGAAGTGTTCGCGCTATTTATCTGTCAAAAGACTTCAATTACTCGAGACATTCTTGACGCTACAGTTTAAACGACAAAACTGTAAGACGATGTTAAAGGCGATGAGTTCGATCGAAGCAAGAATGTTAGACGGGAGATGAAGAAGTGATGCTCGGAGGCAGCCAACGATATCATCACGACGACGATTAAAAAAACAGTTGATCTTCGTTAATTGTGATTATGTTCGCCGGCACCGTTAGCTAACTGAATGTAGTAATTCAGCACTTCGGATGAAATGCAAAGGCTTTCCTTCCTACTCGCTTCGTGTCGAGAGCAATCGACTCGGCTACAGCGTATTAATCTTAAACGAGCGTATCGACTGATTTCCTCTTTCATCTGCTTGAAAAAATCTCAAAAATCGTGACTCAGCCGGAGCCAGCATTTCGATTAATGGGAATGCTGTACAATGTTCTGTGCATGCGTGACATTTCTTTTATTTGACATCGTTTAGAAATTGCAGCTGAAGAATTTCTTTAAAGTTCAATGCAGAGCTTTGACTCGTTTACCATTCGGTCCATGCAAACTACGCACGAAGTTTCAAGAGTAGTTGGGTTGATACTGATTAAAGTTTTGTAATCTGGATACTTTGAAGCTTTCCACAATATTCAAGACTTACGTGCAATCGATTGGCAGTTGATTGAACGATCTTCGATTCGGAAAATCAATGACTTGGGTTAGAAATTTGAAACGATTTAAGGCAGAACGACAATTCAATTCTTACATCCTTGGCAATTAACTTTGGTCAAGCATTCAAATGAACCACGTGCTTCCATTTTCAACGGTTTTCAAATCCTCTACAAAGTCATAACTCAACTCCAAACAAGTTCATGCTGCGCAAGTCAATTATACTCGTTTCTCAATCAATTCCACTCTCTATCTCATTACAGATGAAGACACTTCTAGTTTTGGTTCTGATACAAGTCGCTTGCTCCCAAGGGAAAATCGCGTTTGAAAAGCTCACAGATTTCGATTTCGTTGGAACGACATATTACAGTGTGAAGAACTTGTCCTTATACGAGTGCCAAGGATGGTGTAATCAGGAGCCAGAGTGCCAAGCTGCGGCGTTCAGCTTTGTGGTAAACCCTCTCTTGCCGGAGCAGGAAACACTTTGCCAGCTCCAAAACGACTCACAGGCCATGAACCCTGCGGCTCTGCCTCAAAGATCGAACAGCATGTACTACATGGTGAAGCTGAACATTCGATCGGAGAACATTTGCATGCGGCCGTGGACATTCGAGCGAGTTCCCAACAAGATCATCCGAGGCTTGGACAATGCGCTCATTTACACAAGTACAAAGGAGGCTTGCTTATCTGCATGCTTGAACGAGGTGAGTTCGACGTTTGAATCGTCAACATCTCGCTTACATGTTTTATCGCTTTATGCAGAGAAATTTCGTTTGCCGTTCGGTCGAGTACGATTATAACAACATGAAGTGCGTGCTTAGCGATGCTGATCGTCGCACTAGCGGTCAATACGTTCAGCTCGTCGACGCTCAGGGCGTTGATTACTTTGAGAATCTATGTCTGAAGACCTCGCAAGCTTGCAAATTCAATCGGAATATTCAGTCGCCGCGCTTTGGCGTCTCAGAAGACAAAGTTGCGCAATACGTTGGACTGCATTATTACACAGATAAAGAGTTACAAGTGACGTCAGAAGCCGCGTGTACTTTGGCTTGCGAGATTGAAAACGAGTTCCTATGCCGTTCGTTCCTCTACCTAGGACAACCCAATGGTCAACAATACAACTGCCGTCTGTACCACTTGGATCACAAGTCTTTGCCCGATGGCCCATCGACTTACTTAAATGTCGAGCGTCCGCTGATTGATGTCGGCGAACCTACTGGCGTGTACATGGAGAACTTTTGTGAAAGTGAGTAAAGTGTTGTCGTCAAGCCCCTATATAACAAGTTTTCGCATTCTAACAGAAACGTCGCCCTCATCAACAACGGAAAACTCGCTGCCAGTCGTGTTCGACGCGACGGAAGACCCGGGAATTAACAATCTAACGAGAACCGACGTCAATTGTGATAAAACTGGAACGTGTTACGATGTCTCGGTTCATTGCAAAGACACGAGAATCGCAGTTCAAATTCGTACCAACAAGCCATTCAACGGAAGAATTTACGCTTTGGGAAGATCGGAGACATGCAACATCGATGTTATCAACTCGGACACCTTCAGGCTAGACTTGACGATGGGCGGACAGGATTGCAACACCCAAGCTGTGACCGGAGTTTATACCAACACCGTCGTCTTGCAGCACCACAACATCGTCATGACGAAGGCGGACAAGATCTACAAGGTCAAATGCACCTACGACATGAGCTCCAAGAACATTACATTCGGAATGATGCCAATCCGCGACCAGGAGATGATTCACATCAACTCATCGCCCGAGGCTCCACCACCTCGCATTCGTATCTTGGACTCACGAGCCAGAGAAGTTGAGACTGTTCGCATCGGTGATCGCCTCACGTTCAGAATTGAGATCCCCGAAGACAGTAAGACGAGACAAGTTGAGGCAGAGACAGTTGATAAACAATTTCTTTCGCAGCTCCCTACGGAATATTTGCGCGGTCATGCGTTGCCATGGCGAAAGACTCGAAGAGCACTTTCCAGATCATCGATGACGATGGGTGAGTCAAAAACGAAATGTTTGAAAAGCTGGAGTTTAACTTTCTCGTTTCGCAGGTGCCCCGTTGATAACAGCATTTTCCCCGGCTTCTCGCCTGATGGCAACGCACTGCAGTCGATCTACGAAGCTTTCCGCTTTACCGAGAGCTACGGCGTCATCTTCCAATGTAACGTTAAATACTGCTTGGGACCATGCGAGCCTGCGGTGTGTGAGTGGGGACGAGACTCGATGGAATCATGGGGCAGAAAGCGTCGTTCGGTCAGCAACGAGACAAACGAGAGCGACGATGAGATGAACATTTCTCAAGAAATTCTTGTACTCGATTTCGGCGATGAGCACAACCGAGACTTCCTGAGAAGCAGCGATCCAAGCACCGACTTCGGTAAAGGTAATTAGTCGTTTATATCTCTGAGAAAGTTAATTATCTCTCTTCTTCTTCCTCTAGACAAGACAGTTACAATCATCGAGCCATGCCCGACGAAAATATCAGTTCTGGCTTTGGCTGTCACGTGCGCACTTATGGTGTTTGTCTACTTGTGTACCTTGTTCTGTTACTACACGAAAAAATGGATGAAACAGCCAAAAATGATGCCCTAGACATGTTCTGTCGTCCAACTCGTTCACTTCTGAGCGCGCTAACTTATTGAGCATCATAAGCATTTAGGATGAATATAACAAACGACTTCGTCAACCGTAGTGAAATCCATTTTAAAATATTTATAAGTTTAGTTCGATGCACTTTCTATGGAGTTTTCGATTGAGCACGCTGACGGTCGCTCACAGATTCGAGCGGCTCCAGCCCTTAATTGGAAACTTACATAGAGATTGGGCGTTAATGCATTAAATATGAATTTGACGGAACCAGTGAGAAGGAAACACATTTAGTTCTAGCTAACATGAAACTATTTATTAAAAGCACACTGAAAATAAAGAAATTCAAAGCTTTCAAAGAAAACTCCGCGTCTTCAATTCCTCTTATTTATTTTTTACACATTTCAACATTTTTTTATTTGCTTCATCGTGACGAGCTACCATCGCTTGAGAGAACTGCGAATATCGGCCGATATGTTAAGTTTTAATTTAGATTAGTTTGTGTGGTAAGAGGGTCGATACTTTGGACAAGAAGAACTTTCAGCTCGAGTCTATTTGAAGGGGGATGGAGTCCTGATTAGCTTCAGCTCGAATCTGTTATGCGGAGTCCTGATTATCTTAGATCGACTGATAGCGCTCAACAAAGTCCTATACAAGCCTTTTACTTAGCAACGATAACAATATCTAATGTCTTTTTTCAATACACGCTGTTTATTCTTGATTAGGTTTAAACTAATTACTATATTTATTCGTGACCATTGCTCAACATTCTCAATTTTGGGATAACTCGAAATAATACAATAAATACGATTCGCGTTTGATGTTTTATACAGTCAAAGGAATTTCGAAAACTTGTTCACAAAATATATTTTGCTGGGTATGTCTGAAGATGAATGTTTGCAACGTTTCTCTTTCTCAGTAGATTGAGCCAATAACTTTAATCCTATCCAAGAACGAAACAACAAATTATTACCACATTGATTGTAGAAGTCTCATGAACTCGTTGACTCATCAATTTCTCACTAAACAGTGTTCACGAACGGAGGATTTGAATGGGCAATTGGAGCAGCATTGTTCACTAAATTATTGCCTGTCGACGCCTTGTTAGGCGCTGCTGCTTGTTGAGCTGCTGCGGCGCGTCGCATGTCATCCAGCGATGCCCTGGGAAGAGAAACGGATAAGAATTATTTACACTCGAGTCACGGGTAGAGCTGAAGATGAAAGTTTATCTAAGGTGTGTTCTACGTTCAAAGTCAACTGTGGGGGAGGCAAAAACGTGCAGAGTGCAGGACGGGGGAAAGTGGAAATGGTACTCAAGGCATGCAATTAGGAAGAGAAGCTAACTACGAAGAAACTTTGAAGGGTATTTGCCTTTTGTCATGGATTATGTCATACATGAGCTGAGTTAAGTTATGTTAAAATTAGATTATGAAGAATTGTTGTATCGATAATTTTTTAGTGGCAGTGGATTTAGGAAGGTGCTTAAGATCTCCAAACGTCTGGGTCCTCAATCAGAATGTTGTGCTGATCGTTTGTTTGCGGCATTGTCTGGGAAGTGGGAGACGCGACAGCGGCCATGTCCTCACGCGACCCTCTTCATTATTCGCAAGAGAAATCGTGACGATTCAATTTGTTTGTTTGTTAGCAATCATCAAAGAGATAAGAGAAAATTCACACAGCCAATATGAGTCACAATCTTTTTTCTTTTGACCAACATGTTAAAAATAAACGGAGCAATGAATCGCAGTATAATAGTTCGACTTACTTTTTGCCAAGCCCCATCATTCCGTAGATCACTCCGCATCCAAACACTAGGCCGCATCCGAAAATGCTCGCAAGCCCTGGACAAAGCAAAACGGGAATGACCGCAATTCTACAACAAAGAGCGTCGTTTGTTATTAATATGAAACTCTCGATTGCTCACAGAACTCACATGCAGTAAACTGCAGCGCGATTCCACAATGGTCTTCCTTCCACAGCTGTGGAAATATGTTGAACATGGTCGATGAACATGCAACAGAATGGAGCCTCAATGGCCAGCGCGACAACGCCAACGCACACTTGGAGGATTCCTCCAACGAGGCACGAGACATCCGCAAACAAGATGCTCATACAGTTCCACAAGCCGAAGAGGATGCAGACTAGAAGGAAGAACTTGCATAAGATGGTCGAACATTATCAAACTTCGAAGCTACTCACAAAAGCCACCGGTAATCCCGAGCGCTCGGCTGCCGTATTTGAAGTACCAGGGGATTCCATCGTCTGGCTGGTTCTCTGCGTTGGGATTGGCTTTGTTCAGAAGCCCTAGAATTTTATCCTGCAACGAGACGGTTAATGTTTTCTTGTTTTCCTACGCGCTTATCTGCCACATAGACTCGCGAACAAAGCGACTAAAGGCGGTTCTCACCATAGCTTAAGGAGATACAATGAGTACGTTTATCTGTTTCTATGTTGATGTAATAAATGACTTCTCCTCTCTCTTCTTCCTGCTGGCGGATGTTTAATATTCCTTCACTGATAACAGATTCCCAGCTTCAACTGTGGTCCGATCCAACAACTCGTCACTACACGCGTCGAGGACTAACTTTCGAGTCTCGGAATGCCTGATTTAATTCGAATTTCAAGGTAAGATCCTTTCTTGTTGCTGATGAAAAGTTTGGAGAAAAATCGATTTGTCACTCACAGACTTCACTGACCTAGATCGTAAACTTGAGCACCGCTGTGGCTTCAAAACACAACAGAAGGAAGGTGAAACGCTGCACAGGTTAATAGGCAAGGATTTTCTGAGCTTAAGGATGTAGATCCAGCCTGGCTTGATTGTTTAGTTTCTTATCTAGGCGCAGTTGAGTTCTTTGCCTCGAGAACCGATTCGGATTTTTCAATAATCGGTTCAGCAAGAAAAAGTCGAGGAATATAATCGAGGAATTTCTACTCGAAAATAATTTAATTAAACAAGTGTCGTGAGTCGGAGTTAAAAGTCGACCACCATGGCAGGGAATCAGGGCATGGAAGGCCTTATTCCTATAATCAACAAACTTCAAGATGCGTTCACAAGTTTGGGAGTTCATATGCAGATCGATCTGCCTCAAATTGCAGTGGTTGGTGGGCAATCGGCTGGTAAATCATCTGTGCTGGAGAACTTCGTGGGCAAGTGAGTGAAAGCTGCAAATCCTAATCCACCCTCTTCGGTTCTAAGTCAGAATAACTTGAATTTTCGCAATGCTAGTATTGGTTGAATAAAAATCGATGATGAGTCACGTTGGTGTTAGTAGCAGAACGAGCATGACAGAGAAATAATTGTTAAGACGTTTAGATTTCTTGAAGCAACCACTTAACCGTCACTCGTTTTCGCAGAGACTTTTTGCCCCGAGGATCGGGAATCGTCACCCGACGTCCGTTGATCCTTCAGCTGATTTATGGGCCGACTGAGTGGGCTGAATTCCTTCACTGCAAAGGACGGAAGTTCAACAACTTTGAGGAAGTCCGGAAGGAGATCGAAGATGAAACTGATCGAGTCACTGGAAGCAACAAGGGAATCTCTAACATTCCCATCAACTTGCGAGTCTACTCGCCGCACGGTTCGTTCACTGATGATTCACACTATCAAGCCAACATATCTTGAAATGCCTATTTTTAGTTCTCAACTTGACACTTATCGATTTGCCTGGTCTGACGAAAGTTCCCATCGGCGATCAACCAGCCGACATCGAGAACCAAATCAAATCGATGATATTCCAGTTTATCAAGAAGGATACTTGCCTGATCTTGGCTGTCACGCCGGCCAACACCGATTTGGCGAACTCTGACGCGTTGAAGCTTTCGAAGGAAGTCGATCCGCAAGGAGTTCGCACCATCGGAGTCATCACGAAACTGGATTTGATGGACGAGGGAACGGATGCGCGAGATATTCTGGAGAACAAACTGCTGCCTCTTCGTCGCGGCTACATCGGTGTCGTCAATCGATCGCAGAAAGATATTGAGGGTCGTAAAGATATCACCGCTTCTATGGCGGCGGAACGCAAGTTCTTCTTGAGTCATCAGTCGTATCGGCACATGGCCGATAAGATGGGAACTCCATTTCTTCAGAAAACCCTCAATGAACAACTAACTAATCACATCAGAGACACATTGCCATCGTTGAGAGACAAATTGCAGAAGCAATTGTTGACATTAGAGAAAGATGTTGATCAATTCAAACATTTCCAGCCTAATGATCCCAGTATTAAAACGAAAGCAATGTTACAGTAAGTTCTAATGATAATTTTATCTCATAACAAGTTGATTTAATTATTTTCTTTCACCAGAATGATTCAACAACTCCAATCAGATTTTGAGCGAACCATTGAAGGCTCGGGATCAGCGCTCGTCAACACCAACGAACTCTCTGGTGGTGCTAAAATCAACCGGATCTTTCATGAGAGGTAAAAGAGTAACAACACATCTTTAACTTTGATTTAACTTTTCTCGTCTTTAGATTACGCTTCGAAATTGTTAAGATGTCCTGTGATGAGAAAGAGCTGCGACGGGAAATCTCATTCGCTATCCGAAACATTCACGGTATTCGCGTAGGTTTGTTCACTCCTGACATGGCCTTTGAGGCAATCACGAAACGTCAGATCGGAGGACTCAAAGAACCAGTCTTGAAATGTATCGATTTGGTTGTCGTTGAGCTCTCGAACGTCGTCCGAAACTGTGCTGAGAAGATGAGTCGCTATCCGAGATTACGCGAAGTAGCTGAACAAATCATCACGACTCATATCAGACAGTGTGAGCAGAAGTGCAAGGAGCAGCTGGTTCTTATGATTGACTACGAGCTGGCTTACATGAATACCAACCATGAAGATTTCATCGGTTTTGCTAATGCCCAAAACAAGACAGAAAACGCTTCGAAAACTGGCACAAGGAGCTTGGGAAATCAAGTCATTCGCAAGGGCCACATGTGCATAAACAATTTGGGCATAATGAAGGGTAAGTTTCTCTCTCTAGGGTCACATGATTACATAATTGAATCTTCTCTTTGCTCCATAGGAAGCTCAAGACCTTACTGGTTCGTCCTGACATCGGAAAGCATTTCCTGGTTCAAAGACGAGGACGAGAAGGAGAAGAAGTTCATGCTTCCACTCGATGGTCTCAAGTTGCGCGACATCGAACAAGGTTTCATGTCGAGGAGACACACATTCGCATTATTCAACCCCGAAGGGAGAAATATCTACAAAGTATGAACGTCATAATTGCTCGGGAACAGCCAGAGAAATTAACAACATTTCGATTCGCTCTAGGATTACAAGCAACTTGAATTGTCTTGCGAGAACACCGACGAAGTCGACTCATGGAAAGCCTCGTTCTTGCGAGCTGGCGTTTACCCCGAAAAGGATGCCGTAATCGATGGCGATGATGTGAGTTGCTCCCTCTCTTTTGTATTACATGTTACGTAACCATACTCGAACAGGACAAAATATTTATTTTATTTTTTGCACATGAAATAACACAAAGCACCCTTACAATTCTGGTTTTAGTGCCTTTAATATGTTCCAAAACTTTAATGCTTCCAATTCTTTTTCTTTCCAACTCAATTCGAATCAAAAATTCAATTGATTTACTTTTTATGAACAGAGAGAAGGAGCAGAGGTTGGTTCAGATGTAAAGATAAGACTTTGTCTCTTTATTTTGCTTCTTCTTGCGAATTCAAACATTCATTTCGATTTCATACATTTTTGCATTGATTTGGTTGCAAGTTCGCTAACCAGCGAGTTGGATTTGTTGAGCTAGATCCTAGCTAGCTGCTAGAACATTGCGTTGCTTTGTTTCAGAGTGTGATCATAAAAAAGTCATTTTTGGGACTTCAACTTTCAAACATTTTCCTCTGCATGCTTCCTAATCCACTTCGAGACATCCTAATAATCTTAATCTCTACCAATCTCAGCAGGAGAGCGGCCAACAAAGAGAAACGAGCTCCCTCGATCCCCAACTAGAACGCCAGGTCGAAACGATTCGCAACTTGGTCGATTCCTACATGAAGATCGTTACGAAAACCACTCGTGATATGGTGCCAAAAGCCATTATGTATTTGATTGTCAACAACACGAAAGATTTCATCAACGGTGAACTTTTGGCTCACTTGTACGCAAGTGGAGATCAGGTCAGTCATAATCGATGTGAATCTCTGTTATGCCAGCTAACGTTGCGTCTCAATTCAGAATCAAATGATGGAAGAGAGCGCTGAAGCAGCACAGAAACGCGAAGAGATGCTGCGAATGTATCACGCTTGCAAAGAAGCTTTGAGAATTATCGGTAAGAAATATTTAATTTCATTGAACTTCTCGATCTCTGACACGATTGATTAAGGTGACGTTTCAATGGCAACGTACTCAACACCGCTCCCAGCGCCTGTGAAAAACGATTGGTTGCCTACAGGAGATAATCCGAGACTCTCACCGCCAAGTCCAGGCGGACCTAGAAAGAATGCTCCAGTTCAACAGGTAAGCTTCAAATTGATATGAGAGATTGATATTCATTTTTCCTCCTTAGGGATCAATGGGCAATTCCGCTGGTCGTGGACCACCGCCACCTCCTGCTACAGGAAGACCAGCACCTGCAATTCCAAACAGGCCAGGAGGTAATCACAACTGACTACATCAATAAAACATTATCTCAATAACGTTTCCATCACTAGGCACTGCACCTCCAGTTCCAGGAGGAAGACCAGCGGGCGGACAAGCCTTGCCAGCTCCACTCATTCCATCGTAAGTTCCCTAATTCTTACTTTCGGTTGCAATCGATGTTCTGGTTGTGTTTAAAATAAATTTGTTTAATTACCGCTCCGAGTCCCGACGTGAACGTCTCGTTCACTCCATCGAGGAATTTCATTTCTCGTTTTCAAGTTGCCGACAAACTCTTCCAAAATTTGTAATTCTTTTTCTGTTTCGTTTTTCTTTCAACCTAACAATCGAACGCCCACGCCGCAACAGACGCCGTTAAGATATTATTCAAGAGTTGATTCTTCTGCGAAAATCAAATATCCACTAAACTATAAACACTTATGAGATTCTATTATAAATGCATGTTGAGAATGAGAGTGACGCGAACGCGGGTCACGAGTAACCATAAGAAGCGAGAGGAGAAATATATTTTATCTAGAATAAAGCCATTCGTTCCATTGCTTTAGACTCATAGGGCGTTTATCTAATGATCTTGAAGAGAGAACGACATCATTCCTTTGACTAGATAATTAAACAAGTTTAAGTTAGCGAACTAACGATGATGATCACACACTTATCCTTATTTGACACGAAACCGAATTAAAATGTCAACTCAATGCATTTTATTAAAGTCGGCCGGGAGGAGGCAGCAACGTACAAAATATGATTCCTCAACAAATGCGTCAACAAATCAACCAGCAAGTCGGACAAGCGGTTACGAACGCTGCAATGAACGAACTGTCGAACGTCTTCGCCAGCAAATTCAAGTAAATAGCATTGAGTGTCATCTTAAGGCTTAAACATTTATTGAAGAATTCAAAAAGATATATCTTAACCATAAACTATCCACTATCGCATCTAATCCCAACGACGTCGTCCGGTCTGACGAACGCAATGATCGTCTCTAAAATGAAAGTAAATATTTTTTGCTCGAAGTCAATTAGCCACCTACCAATTTAAGTAATCACACAAGAGTTCTTGGAGTTTCCGTTTGGTAATTTTCGACACGCACATCATAAGAAGAAAAAGTGACGCGTTGTTATCTCATTTCCAAAGTTGTTTTAACTCTTAACATGCGAATCAAGTAATCAATCACCAAGTAAATGTTAAACAATCCTTCGATATGAATTTGAGCCAGGGCAGGAGGATCATCGGTTCCTTCAAGCATTGATTGAATAGATGTCTATGTAATCGAAAGTAAGATATTATCTAAAGTAAACTAATGCGTTTGATTGAACCAGAATAGTGCGAAGGATTATTGGACTGCCGAATGCGTCGTTAGCAATTCTTGATTTTCATTCGGCAGTTGTAGAAATATCTCTAGATGACATAAGAAATACTCATCATGATAGCAGTCAAATGGCTTTCCATTAATTATCTAGATTCACATTCGTCAACTTAAAAACTTTCAAGACACAGTGCTTTCAGTGTTTCTCGTGAGTGTGAAGTTTCCTGTCGTCATTGAAGCTGACCAGAGACGAGAGTCTCTGAGCAAACCAATTTAAATCGCATAGACATAAAAATATATATTGCTGTTGAGAGACGGAGCAGAGTGAATCGTTCCGACCAGCCGAAATTAACTTAGCCACAAGTTCATGATAGATTTGAAACCTTGACTCTGCTCACTCGAGCAGAGCTTCACTCACACGCTACATGCTTCGGTTTGATTGCAACGTTTATCGAGATCTGCTCGTCAGCAAACAGATCGTCGGCTTTTCCTTAAGAAGCGTACAAAATTGTCGAAGAATCGAATCAACAGAGATTATTTAGATCAGCAGTGCTTTCTACGCCACTGACGTTGTTTATTTTGTTGAATTTGAAGAAATATGATTGAATCACTTGAAGCACTCTACTTGTGTTGTTCAGGATTATCTAATAAATATGTACAAGGAGAAATAAAGGGGAATATAAATTTAAACGTCTACCGACTAATCAATTTTCCAACTTTATATCTTTTTGAATTCCCTTGAGTTTAATTCATAGAATTATTTGTTAGTTGCACTTGGTTGGATGAGCGCTTGTCTTGTCGCAAGGGGTTTCGTCCACAATTGGTTTGCCATGAGAGCTTTGAGTTCATCGAGTTATAGAAGGAACTGTGGCCAACTCAAAGCTCACCTGGCACTTGAGCTTAGATCGTTTTGTTCCGTTGCACGTTTCTTTTAAGTTCGAGTTGATTTATCATTTTACTTATTAGTTTTCCCCTTTTTGCTTTCGTTTCTTCCATTCCACAGCCGACCAGGTCCGAATCAACCAACGAAACCTCGACCCTACAACTGAATTTGCGATGAAAATCATTCGCTTTAAGCCTAAGCTGCTTAGGACTGTACAAGACAGAATTGAATTTCAACTGTTGATATGAAATATTATTGGTTTGTAAATTATGAAAATCTGAAAATCAAAATTAAAGACATCAAGCGATTATGCCAATTCAAAATCCTTTATTGAACCTGATAAGGAAACTTTGATTTCGAAACGAATTTGAAGTTTTTCTCCTCGATTTATATATTTTAATTACAGCTATTGGTTACACACGCCTTCCTTTCCTTCTTCTGAGTTAAGATCAAGCTGGTGTTGTTAAAGAGAGATTTAAAGAGCTTCAATAATGCGTATCGTGATAGCGAACGTGATAATTGTTGATCAATAATGTTAAATTTCAATGCACGTTGACGAGTAAAAGTCCTACCTAAGAGACAAGCAGAGTTCAGGTATCGACTTCAAAGAACAAACAAAGCCAAATGTTCCATGTTGTCTCGATAAGGTTTAAATAATCGCTCAACGCTCTCTTTCCAATTATGATACCAGCAACTCTCAGCAACAAAAACTTTTCATCCTTCGTTCCGTAAATTGACCAAGTTATGAATATTGTCTTTTAAACAATTTAAAGTAGTTTCAAGTAAACTATAACGTTTCAATAATTTTAGGGTCGTGCCGACCCTCTACGAGTGGAATCAAGCGCTACTGATTATCTCTCAAATACCTAATATCTAGCTGAAAGTTTAGGTAACTAACGGCATTAGATCGGAGTTTAAAAGTTTAAAGAGCGAAATGCGGAGGAAGAAAATTTAATCGTCTTTCGAGATGGCCCCCAAGTCGCTGAGGAAGCCTTCCGGTGTTAAAATGTGAGATGATCCGACGATAACTTCCCAGTTCTTCTTATCGTGGGTGACTTCATAGGCGCAGCGCATTTCAGAGTAGCTCATACCTCCGACGATGAAGACAATCATGCGCGGAACGTTCCTGATAATTGGCTGCGATTTGTCTTTGTGCCAGTGGCCGTAGCGGGCGCTCGTCGGCACGCTGTAACTGGTTTGGCCAGAGCGATTTGCCAGGTAAGGGAAATGCTTCTGATCCAACTTCTCGTCGATGCAATCCTCCATGATATCCTTGACGACGGGCGTCCATCGGGACATTTGGTAAGTCTGCTCTGTGATGCGCTCCTTGCGTGGAATCGTGTATTGTTTACGGCGGCTGTTCTGTTGTCCCAAATAAGACGGATATGTTTAGAAGAAGTCGAGGGATTGAGAGGAAAAAACTTACATCTGAAATCACATTGATGCCGAGGTGTGTTAAGTTAAGAATCATTTCGCGTTCGCGCTGTTCAATCTGCGCGTGTGTAGCCAGTTTAGTGAAGTTCTCTTCGGATATTCCGTTCTTGATCATGACGTACAATGCGATGATGCGGACTTTGTCGTAGTTGGAGACAGAGGTGTCGAGGAGAATCGGGACGATGTTGCGCATGTGATCTTTGATCTTCTCGCCTTCGGCATCAGTTCCCATAGCGAGATCTTGTTCGACGCGACACAACTTGTCAATGTAGCCCTAAGACAGTAAAGTTATAGTTTGATCCATCAAAACAGCCACAAAGTAATAAACAAACCTGATAGACTTTCATGCAATCCTCAGCCAAATGTAAATGAGTTGCATATTTTGAAAGTTCCTTTTGATACTGCGGCATCTTCTTGATCATTTGTGACAAATCGCGCATGGATGATTTGTCGGTCGATGCCATTCGCTTCGACTCGGTGAAGTTCTTCAACTGAGCGGTGACCTTTTGCGAGACAACAGCGATGTGCTGATGACGCAAGTCACACCACAAGTCGTCGTTCTCATCTAGCAAGACTTCCTTTTCGGCGCCTTGGTTCTCATACTTGTAGACATCGTTTGCAATCGGCAGCAAGTCGTAGGCCATTGCTTGTAACGTTAATTCATGCAGTAATGGAGAAACGCAATCAAAGCCACGATCCAGAATCAACAATGTTGACTTGGCCTTTTCGGGGCCTTCACCCATTGTTGGTTCATCGGCTTTGTAAGCATCCAATTTTTGTTGTATCAATTGGGCCAATTCAACATTACGCTCCCAATCACTGCGATAACGTATTGACGGATACTCGCCCAATGTGGCACAGAGCGTAGCGACTTGTTCAGCTATTCGCTCCATGTTGCCAACTCGGGCGGATCTCAAGCTTGGCGAGTAGCTGCATTGGAACGTGTCAGGAGAATCCAAAGAAAAAACCTGCGGCCATAAACGATAGAAACAGAAGACATTGGAAAGATTGACATGTCATTGAATTTTTTTGTCTCGTTCCTTATTCATTGGACGGGGGTACATCGAATGAATGAAGGACCACAAATGTGTGATGAAAGGAAGAGAGAAGTAAGTAACACATAAACATAGAAAAAGAGAAGAGTAAAATATCTAGCTTAACAGTTAGTCAGTTCAAAAGTGAGCCTTTACAGTACATACGACATGTTTGCAATCTTGACAACAAATGCAACCAGGATCTTATTCAGTGTAGTTAGGTCTTCCTCAAAGCTAAACATCCAAAAAATATTATCGAGCTTTAACCATGTTTGCCTTGAAAAATGTGTGTGAAAAGATCTCGACAGCAGACAGAATTTGCCGATACAAATGAGTCATGAACCTCTTTAATGGGTAGAGTCATTCGGCTCATGAGTCATGATCAAGATCAAAGAAGTTCCAAAAAAAGTTTCATGCACGATAGGGAAGAAACTCGTTAACAAGTGGTCACCACCGTGGTCTCAACAAACAACACACCTGACATTCATATGGAAGAAATGCAATGTTGATCTCTTTCAATGTCTTAATTCGACGCGCTGCCATTGACTTGCAAATGTCATTGAAGAGCTCTTCGGGACAAACTGTAATTAGATTTCATTGCGACATTTTGTTAGTAGCAGTTAACCACAAGCATCCCGTCTCGAGCTTCCAGCGTGAAGCCTTCAAGCAAGCACAGCAAGAAGTTATGTGTTAGTGAACCTTTGGAACCAACCATCACCCAGATGAAACGTTTAAATAATAAGAAATCATAAGCTGTCGTACCTGCTCTTCATATGGAATGAAGGCAATGTTGATCTCCTTGCAGGCTTTCATAAATTTCACTACATTCTGTCCCTTAATCATTTCAAAAACCTTATCAGGAACCGCTAGAATTAATGTTGAGATTATTCCGTTGATCAGGAGCAGCGTAAGCATGACATGGTTGGTCCCACAAATCGAGTGATAACTTGACGGAGTTCTTACCTTCAGTAAAGAAGACGTGAGCGCCTTTGTAGAGTGGACGCGTTGGAGATTCGAAGTCACGGATGAGACCTCGCACTGAATCCTCCGACGGTGTGATGAGATAAACGCCTTCCATGGTCGTCAACGGCTCGCGTTTCTTGTGAATGTCTTCAACAACTGAACGAGAGAAAGCAAATCAATATCCAATCGATCCGTCAATTGATTGAGTCGTACTTGTTATTCCTTCTGCACTCAAGTCGTGCATCTTTGTGCACGCTGATACCATTCTCATGGACAGCTTATCGACCACAAGCACACGCCATTCAACGCCAGCAGCTTTGCCAGGCTGAGCTTTCTTTGCTGGTCCCTTATACTTGATGACCTCATTCATAATTTCTAAAACGAGACATGAATCGTAAGCATAACTTAATCCCAAAGAGATCCAATCGAATGTTCTCCAGAAGAAGCGAAATCTTCATTGCATTTTCATTGCGCATGAGCTGTTCTTGGCCTTCAACCCACTTGTGAATCATCACTCCATGAAAAATCAATAACGACACCTACGACTTGGGATCTTCCGACAAGAAAGGATATCAGAATGTGTCGCTCTGGTTACTTCGCGGGATGTAACATAACTTTACTGTCAGCTGGAGAGCTGCGAGACGAACAAACTGTTTGAGTTTCACTGTTGTTGTTTGTTTAGTTTAAGTTCTTTCGAACAGCCGACGAGCCAAACGATTTAGATTTCGCTGATCTGGATCCAAGAGTTATGCACACTTACTTTGTCCCACGATTAGTTTTAGCGCCATTCTCGATTAGTTTCTATTTAGCCTCTCGATCGAAAATAAATTGCACTGAGCTCTGGACGAGGGAAATCGCTCTACGACTTTCACCCAACCGATTGGCGCAGCTTCGCCCAACCAAATGGCAAACAAACGATTTTTCTATGAAATTGAAATGTTTTATTATAATGACTTATGCTTAGTTACAGAGATCCGACAGACGCAGATGAATTCTTCGGCCCTCGGAAGTGGGAAAACTAAGAAGTATTCATTTTGGCGAAGCCTCCTCTGCCTGCGTCGAAATCTTGCCGGTACTCGTCTCGCACTTGTCCTCCTGACTTGCCTCGGCCGTATTGTCGGCCTTCGATAAAGCCAGCATCCCAATCCACACGAACGATGCGATCGTCGAGCCTAGTTCCGTTGATATATCGCATGGCAAACTCGGCGTCGGTGCGGGCGTAGTATTCGACAAAGCAGAAGCCGCACGGAGTTTTCTTGAACTTGTCGAGTCCCATTACGATACGTTTGATGTCGCCACATCTCGAGAAGAGCTCATAGATCTGTTCCTCTGTGCTGTAGAATGCTAAAACAATCCAAGAGGTAAATTTCATCAGTGCCAACAGAGAAACCTCAAGACGCTTACCCAAATTTCCGCAGTAAAGTGTACTGGACTGTTTCAGCAGCTTCTCCTGGTCGTATCGAGTTCCCTTGAAGTGCTGATCCCGGTACGAGCTCAATTCAACCGAAGCTCCCTCACTAGACATCCTTTTAGTTGGTCAAACTCAGCAAAACGTATTGCAACTTAGCTTCGATAGATGTAAACAATGAATCGGTTGCTTGCGGTTCGTCATTCGTTTCGGATAACCTGAAAGCAAATCGTAAATTTCTCTTGTGAAAACTGATTAAATGTTCGACGACCTGAATGATTTCCTCCGCAATGGAGTGCTCTACTGCGTCGTGCTGTTCATACTGTGTGGACCAGCGTTGACCGACAGCAATTTCGCGATCCAACGGATGGTAATTGAATTTTCTCTTGGCGTTAATTAAATTATTCATCGACAATTCACTGACAGGTCCAATATGAGGTCGGTGGCGAGACGTACGGATCGAGATCATCGGCTCTGAACATGGAAGCGAAAGCGTTGAACACTGAGGCCAAAGCCAGGAGCTGCATTTTGACGAGGTATCTTAATTGGGTCATCGAACTTTCGGGATCACCTGAGCCTAAATGTAAACTTTTCTCGTTGAAGATTTCAAGACCTGGGGATCGACCAGTTTAGAGAGATAACGAGCAAAGCCGGTGGACTCATTGTGCTGTTACCAAAGAATATATCGTCGAGCGAAGATAAAGAGGTTTGTTGACTTGTCGCGACGGCTGCAAGATTACTCAACGAATATCTTTGTAGAACATTTTGGCGTTGGAGCAAGTGATGCTGAGCGACGAAGTTCCGATTCCAGTCTACTTCTCGCAGTACAACGAGGAGATCGAAGAGATTATCCTTGAGATTTCACGAAGTTCAACAGCGCCGAACCTTCGCAAAGGCGACAGAGACTCGGCATTGGTTGACATATTCAACAAGATAAGCGCCAACGGGTATCAGATTGTCGTTTCAGGCGCGTCGCATGCTCCAAAGAAAGACTCGAAAATTCCCATCATCCAAGGGGAACTGATCCCGTTCAAGCCAAGCGTGCCGAAGAGCGAAGCTGCACAGTTAGGAAAACTTCCAGTTATCATCATAACGACTCAGCTCAAGACATTCGGCGTCACCCATGTCAGCCCCGCGAATTTCGACACGACGATCTTTCTCGCGCTTATCGAGCAGTTCAGCAAGCTCTACAATCAAATGTCGAGCTCGGCCAAGTACACGATCGTCTTTGCTTTACACGAAAGCGGATCACTGCTCAACTTCCAAGGAGCGAAGAAATTCCTCGACACAAACCTGGAAGAATCAAACCTGCAGAATCCAGAGTTCGTCATCTGCCTCGACTCGATCGCTGAGAACTTTGACGATATGATCATGCACGTGTCGAAGCCTCTCAAGGATGGGCCAGTCCAGAAGTTCTTCGATATAATGAAGAAGAAGGCTGAGCGGTTCGGAGGAAAGTCGGTGGATGTTGTGCATAAGAAAATCAACTTAGCTGATAGTTTCCACAAGTGGAGCCACGAAAGGTTCTCAATGCGACGAGTCACCGCCTTCACCTTATCTAGTCTTAAAACCCACACCGATCCAGCGAGATCATCCATCTTCTCCGAGCACTTGTCATCGTCGCCCATCCTAACTCGCGAAAGTCAAGTCGAGCCAGCGATGCTCGAGAACCTCGAGAAGAACTTCAAAATACTCGCTGAGACGTTAGCCAGCTACGTCTTCTTCGATGGAGACAATCAAGACGAAACCATTTTCACAGATTCCATGGCAATCACCAGCAAGTCTATCAAACCTTATCTAGCACCAAAGTCAATGAGTAAAAGTCAGAATATCAAGACGACATTCGAGAAGTTCTTGAAGCACGTAAAGTCCTACAACGACAAGCCAGATCCTCGTGAGCCAGAGTTCATGTTTTATGAGGGCGAAGAAGCTATTCTCAACATCTACAAGTGAGTTGCGAGCAATAATCCAAGTTCTTCACTGACTTTCTGATCTCTTTCAGCGTGAAACCCGCAGTCTTCGATCTCTTCCTCACGTCCTTGATAGCTTGCTACTTGTTTGCGGTTTATTTCATGATCATTAATTTCCCCAAAGTGTACGATGGAATTTGCAAGCTGTCAGCTTTCTCATCGCCTGTTGCATCAACAAATGGAGTCAGTAACAATAAGGCTAAGACCAACTAACAATTTATTTGCCAACGGAATCATTTTTATTTGATCATATAGAAAACAGCAAATTAGGAAGAAAATAAAGTTGAGGGAATTACATTTGAACATTCTAAGTCGCTTTGAATCGGCAGAACTGCAAGATCGCTTCAGAGTCGCTATTGTTCTTGATCTCGTAGGGCTGACCGACGTTAATGTTCAAGTAGCTCAACGTTGGAAGTGTCGTCGTCACTCCGTCAATAGTAACGTCGACGGTTCCTTGTAGCACGAAATATTTCTGGAAGAAAGTTTCGGATTATTTAAAAATCTTCGACTTCCATTCATTGACTTACTAGTGAAGAACCACGCGAGGTTGCTCGAGGCTTCTGGCCACCAGGGATGATTTTGATGATTCCGTCACTCTTGCCATCTACAAAAGCTCCAAAATAAAGACCGAGACCGCAATCGTGGAACTCAACATTGGCAGCGTTGCAGATGTCTGAGAAAAGGATGCAAATGGATTTTTAAAACACCAAATCGAATGACTCAGCAAGAACTCACCGAAATTTTCGTTCTCGATCGGTTGGAACTTTGCAGCAATTCCTGGATTTGCTCTAAACGCAGACTGTATCAGGCTCGAAAATGAAGTGTCTTGAGAGAGTCGTCGGTGCTTTGATTTGGAAGTACTTGGTTGAGGCTTCACAACAGAGCGAGCAGAACTTCCATGCTTTTTCTTCCCGGCCAGAAACGTTTCTCTACGCTCATTGAACAGATTGAGCTTGTCTAATGCGGGCAGTTTCTGTTCGTATTGAGTTAGGAATTGATGTTCCTTTATTCCGTCCTTTTTAAGAATGGCTTTCAGTTTGCTTTCGTTCCTGAATTCTTGAAGGGTAAACTGCGAGCTCTGATAGCCATAGGCGCCTTGGCTTGAAGCGCTGTTGAGCCACCAAGGCTTCGCAATACGTCGAACTCTGAGACCTTCGCGTTGGCAGCCCCTTTCCGCCGGGTCGTATAATACATCATCGTAGCTGGTTTCACCTTCCGATTCGATCCCTTCATCTGAGTGTTCTGAACTGGATTCCCTGTCGTTGCTGGTCGGAGATACTGAGAGCGATCTGCGCTTTTTCTTTGCCGACTTCGAAGGCTTTTTTGTTTTGCTTGCAATGGCCGTCGGCTGCTTTCTCTTTCGCGTCTGCTTAACTGGCTCAGCGACCTCTTCTTCTCCAGCTGAAGCATCAGTTTCATCGTAAGCGGCTGACTGATTGTCCTTTCCGGCGTCATTACTCGACGTTGCAGTTTCTGCCGGTTCCTCGTTCTCTTCATTTTCGTTTTGATTGAAAAGCGTTCGCTTGCGCTTGGCTACGCGACTCTGCTTAGCTTTTTTCGTCGATTGCTTGGACAATTCGAGGTAGCTTTGTGCTGTTGTGTTCGAGTTACCCGATTTGCGTTTACGCGATGGGGCGATGATTCTCAATGATTCTTGTGTCTCTTGCGTTTCATAGACGGTGCGATGAGTACGTAGAGCGCTTATTGAGTCCATTGCAGATTCCGACACCGTTTTAAGAACGCTCGGGCTTGAAACGCTAAGCTCAACGTTCTCTTGGCTTCTGCTTTGCATTTGTGAAACCTCCGGTGCCTTTTGGGCTTTTCCTTTCTTTGCTCTGGCAGGCATTCTTGGCTTTGGAACTGCAAAGAGATTCTTGTCATTCGTTTCAGGTTGCGGCGGATCAGCGGGTTTGCTTAGTCCAACGTCTGGTTCACTTGCTGGTTCATTTACTTTCCTTTTGCCCTTTGAAACCTGCGTCTTTGCCTTAGATTGCGTTTGCTCGCCGACATGCTGATCGCTTACGGACTTTTTTGCAATCAGCGGTTGTTCTTTCGTTTTCGCTGCCCTCACACCTTTCAAGGATTTGGATGCTTGACTTGGCTTTAACGTCGACGAAGCAAGTGACTCTTCTTTTTCTGGCTCATCGGCGGTTTGGGATTCGTTGACAGCTTCTTGCGAATTGCTTGAAGACTTCTGCGAGCTACTTGGTTGGATCAGAGATTCGTTGCGCTGTTCGACATTGTCTTGTTCTTCCTCAGATTCCGATGAGCTTTCTGATGTTGTGTCCTGGTTCTTAGCCAAAGCAGAAGACGACTTCGCAACGTTTGCATTTTTACCTTTCAATGTTGCAGCACGAAGTTTCGGTTTCTGCGAAGCTTTCGTTGGCTTTTTAGTTGAAACCTTGCTCAAGTTAACTGGTTGGACACGAACGTCTTTTGTTGATTGCTCTTCACTGTCTGTCGATTCATTTTCCGATGACGACTCACTTGTTAGAGGCTCGGTCGTCTTCTGCGCACGTTGCATTGACTTTTTACTTGAAGCTTGGCTCAGCTTCACTGGTTGGTTGACCGTCGCTTTCGTTGGACGCTCGTCGCTTCTTGTCGATTCATTATCAGACGACTCACTTGTCAGAGCTTCAGTCGTCTTCTGCGAGCCCTTCGTTGACTTATTGGTTGAACCTTGGCTTGACTTCACTGGTTTTCTTTTTGCTGGCGACTCGTCATCTGTCGTCTCGCACAACCTTAGTTTCTCAGCGAGCGCAGAGTTACACGCAGTCAGCCCTTGACGTTTTTGAACGATCGGAGTCTCGACAATCTCCACAGGATTCAGATCTGTTTGATTAATTACAATCGACAAATTTTTTAGTTTGAATCTGTCTTTGAACTCTTCGACATCCATACGACTGACGGACGAGACGCTACTTCTCGGCGATCCTCGATATTGCGACGGTGTCTGTGAGCGCTTGCGTACTGGAGTGCGAGCTGCGGCGGCGATTGGCTTCTCAACAATTTCGTATTGGTTCTGCAGATCATTCTCGAGCTCACCGAGTGTGGTAATACGAGCATTGCTGTTGATGGCCTTCGGACTCTGCTCGATCGGTGACAATATTTTGTCGTTCGCCTCGTCGAAGAAGCCTTCCTTCTCTCGCCGTCGGCTGATGAGCGGAGTCGAGCTTGTCAACGCGGTTGCGAATGGCTGGCTGTCAGTTAACTCGAACAAGGTGCGACGAAAGCTTTGACTCGATTTTTGTGTGGCTGGAAGCTCGTCTGGCTCTTCTTGAGTGCATGGGACTACGTCAATAGGCGAAAGGACTCGCATGTGAAGGTTTTCAGTTCGACGCGGCTTCGGCGATTCATTCGGCACAACGTCAGGAGCATTTGGAGCTGTTTCACCCTCGCTAGGAGTTTTTCCAGGCGTTAGCAATCGTAAGCCGTATGATTGATCATTCTACAAGGAAATACCAAGATGTAATTAAGTTTAAACCAAATGATCGAAGAACACGCCAACTTACTTCAAGCGATGAGGATCCGTCAGGTGAAACATGAAATATTTTCTTAAGACGGCGTGTCTTGCCTCGGAACTCCTCGAGAATCTTTGATGAACTATCTAAATCATTTGACAAAAGGTCTGCGTCGAAAGGCGCGATCGGGCTGAAGAATAAAACAAAATAAAAATGTTGCGAAGTTCGTGTAATTTATGAATTTCGATCGAATTTACCGTCGCTTGAAAGCAGTCATCGTACTCGACCGAACTGAACTGCGTTAAGACGAGTTTGATGTAAAGTATAGCAAATAAACAGTTAAATATCAGCGGAAAAGATAAAATAACAAATTAACTTTTTTGTTTCCCTCAAAAATACGTTGAAACGGTTCTCAACAAACAGCGAATCGGTTTTAGCACAGACACAAAGTTCAAATAATTTAAAACCGTTAAACTGGATCGAAAATCTTGTCATGCGCAGTTTTCACGGACTCGGAAAGGAAAATTTGAATGGCATTGTTATGTGAAAAATCAACCTGAAAGTACGTAAAATTGTGCATAGGAAAATCATATTTAGTAAAAATTTGATAAGAAAATATTTGATTTAACGATTGCGACTCCAGAGATATCGTTGAACATATTTAAAGTCGTGAAAGAAAAGATTTTGTGAGTTCAAAGAATCTGGCTGAGTGGGAAAGGAATTGATTTGCAGTAACGCAGGTGTATAATTAAAAGTAATTGACGAGGATGAACTACTTGGGTTAACGTCGCTGTTACAAAAGTGAGTTAGTCCTTCGATCTGAGGGAAAACTTAGCCTAATCGATGGCTTAAAAAAATCTTCTCGTGAAGTTGGATTGCTTAAGTTCTAATTAATTTTACAATCCTTTGCTACACTTTACGTTTTATTGATTTTATATTTTATTAGAATTCACATGAAAGAATTCGATGTTCTGTTTACTCGCAGCGCGCTGTTTGACTTGAGAGTTTCCATTAAGCGCATAGGCTCGTTGTTTAGTTGATTCGCTTTGAGATTTACATTTCCCTCGTTCTGTTTGCAACCTACATGAGCGTGTTTACGTAGAATGTAAATATCGAGTGTTTTAATCGACTTCATCCTGAACCGAGGCGCTTATCTAAACAGGGCAAGGAAACAATAATTTATCTAGAAACTTGGCAGGGCAAAATGTTTTCGTCTTATGATGATTAGACTCTTTCCAGATACCCGAAATATTTACCTTTGGCGCTAACGTTTCTTGCAGAAAACTCTATGAAGAAATTGAAGTAAAAGGTTCGGAGCGATTACTGGGGAAGATTAGTCTCGAGTTTCTGTCGGCAAGTTTGATGGCAATCAGCAAAATGATTGAAGTTGTGTTATCACTCATCTTAATGTTGAATTTCGCGTCGGGTGAGTCTGTTTGCTAAGCAAACTCTGCCTATGAGGGCTAACGCTGTTCTATCCTACACAGTCGATGCCATAGATTGCTTCAAGTGCGTTTCTATGTCTGGACATAATCCCGAGTGCGATGATCCGTTCCACAACAATTTCTCGTCCGCAATACTTGAGAGTCCATGTAAGTGCTCGGCTTGCAAATGTTATCACAGCGATTTTATCGTGAAAACTTTCCTTTCTTAGGCATGGGCGGACGCAAAGGGCGAGATGGCCTTTTTCCAGCAACAAGCTGTATTAAGATTGCCGGATATTTTGGTAAGCTGGAGAAGCTTTCAATGCTTTCTATTAAACAATCGTTCAGAGATTCGTCTCAAGCTATTTACACGTGGTCAATAACGAAAACCGTTAAAAGTTATTGCACGTGCTGGCTACATAATTAATTTGTTGTTTGTTGTTACTGCTGTTTACTGTCGCACGAACATTAATTGCATTAATTTTTTATTCCATCTAGACGATAATAAGGAAACAATTACTGTGCGAGGTTGCGCGCTTGATTCTGGAACTCTAACGACGGACACAGGTGAGTGGATCGAGTTCCTGCTGCTTCGAAAAATTAGAAGGAATTTCGTTTGAACAGAAATCATCCGGATGAGCCACTGCGGAAAGTTTTTCTATGAAGACAGGTGACAGATGAACGGCAGAAATATGTGCGAGTGACTAACTCTTGTTACCTTTCAGATACGTACATGGTTGCCTGCAGTCTTGCGGTAAGCTAACAAGAAATAATTGACAGGATAAATTATTCATTGCTATATTTATTTTAGGCGATGCTGATGGCTGTAACACTGCGAGCAGTCTTAACGGGTACGCGCTACACCAACTCGCCCTCATTACGCTTCTGGCAATCGGATTGTTTGCGCAAAGCTGACGAGTGAACTTCCTACCGCGTGCGAGCTAAATCAATCCTAGAGAACAGTGATGGCTTTTCACTGTTCACGTTGAATTACTTATCAATTTCGTATCATTTGGAGTTGCATCTTTTCGATTATTTGCTGGATCCTGCTTGAAACGGACGAAAAACTTCCACAGCAGGTCCTCATAGTTCGCTGCAATTTGCGACCAGTGCTTGAAATCTTTTGTCTTGCGGGCCCAATCCATCAAACTAAGCGAGACACCCGAATGAATCAGGATGGTGGATCGCACTGCCAAGAGCGTTCAAGGGCTGATTGAGACCAACAATTATATAAAACTTAAAATTGCAAAACACAAAGCTTTGACGTTTGCAACGTAGATGGAAAATCTTTTTATACAAGAAGGGAAAATCAAACAACTTAGCACCTAAAAACTATTAAACCTTTGACATGAACACTTACGAATTTTAAGGAAATATTTTGTTAAGCATCTTCCATGGATCGAATGTGTTGCTTCAGATGCCGGAAATAGTCTAGAGCGGAGGAAGCTTTCCTTTTCAAGACATTTAGTGTTTAGTTGGATCACTCACAGCTCATTCAATATCTTCATCACCTTAATGAAACCACTCACGGAAATGAATTTTTATTGAAAGTGCCTAAATCGTATCAATTTCAATTAAGAGCGAATTGAACTAACAACACTGCAGAGGAATGTTTGACATCAAACAGATGAAATTAGTGGAATTGTGGCATTCTAATAAATTATTCATATTCAAAATAAATTTAACGGCTTTCACTATTTCGAATTTCTAGATCGGTTCACTCACACTAACGACATCACTCACACCATTGAACTTATAAACTCGTAACAAGTTTTCAAACCGCTTTAGTACAAAAGGTTGTTCTGGAGGCAAAATGGATTTGTGGATATTTATGTTGTTGTGTGCCTTCCGGCTGCTGTCGGTATTTGCAGTCCAGACCTTCTTCTCACCCGACGAGTATTGGCAGTCATTAGAAGTGGCCCACAAGTTGGCATTTGGGTGAGTTTGGTTGAGACTTTTTAACCTCAGCAAAGTGAATTCAAATCACGAAATTCCTTCGCAGATACGGACATTTGACGTGGGAATGGAGCCGTGGAATCAGGAGCTACTTGCACCCAGTCATCATCTCCCTCCTCTACAAACTTTTGGCGGCTTTCAACTTGGATACAGTATCGGCTCTGGTTTTGATCCCGCGAATCGCCCAAGCGCTTCTGTCAGCTTATTCTGATTACCGGTTCTTCGTTTGGTGTGGCCGCAAAAAGTGGGCGCTCTTTATCATTGTGTCGTCCTGGTTCTGGTGGTTCACATCTTCCCGAACTCTCATCAATTCAACCGAAGCGGCATTGACAACAATTGCCCTGAGTTTCTTCCCGTGGGGAGCCGCAGGTAACAAGTTTTCTTATGCAAGTGATAACAGAGAAGCGATAAATGATGAGTTTCAGTGTCAATCAACCAGCTCATTATCTCAGTTCAAGTCAAAATAGTTTGGTAATGGAATCTCAGCATTACCGCTCTCCTCTGAGAGTCTAAAAATAGCCGACGCGTGTGGGCGTACTTGACACTTATGTTTCTCTTATGTCACACTTGAAGCATAAGATTTGTTCTAATCAGATTCTGCTTCTCGCCTATTTTTAGAAAGCACCGGATTTTTGTGGATCGTAGGACTTCTCGCCTTTATCCGGCCGACTTCCATCATCACTTGGCTTCCATTCTGCGTTCATCACATCAGGAAATCGCGCTACACGGTTTGGGAGCTTTTGGTTAAACGATACCTGTTCATCGGACTGGTTTTGACTAGCGCGCTTGTTGCGCTTGATTCGTTTTATCACGGATCGCTGGTCATCGTCCCGGTCGAGTTCTTCAAAGTAAACGTGCTTGAAAGCATTGGCAGTTTCTATGGATCTCATCCCATCTATTGGTACTTCACGTCGGGCTTCCCAGCTGTGCTTGGAATTTGCATTATTCCCTTCTATCTGGCAGTCTTCGATGCCATCAAATCATGGAACGAATCGACAAGCCGCCAAGTTATTCTGATGTCAATCGTCTTCACAATCTTTGTCTACTCTTTGCTTCCACATAAAGAGTTCAGATTCTTGCTGCAGATCTTGCCACTTTGTCTTCACATCGTCTCCAAGTTCCTTTCCAACTGGAGCCGTACAAAATCAACCGCGACGATTTGGTTGGTCGTCAGCGTAATACTGACTGCCAATGTCTTGCCTGCTGGCTACTTGGGCTTCGTGCATCAACAAGGCACAATTAAAGCGATGGACAAGATTGTTGACATTGCACAAAACTACGAAACCAACGAAGGTCGACCACCGAAAGTGTTGTTCTTGATGCCTTGCCACTCGACTCCGTTCTACAGTCACGTTCACGCTAACATTTCAATGAGATTCCTGACATGCGAACCGAACTTCAAGAACGAACCAGACTATCTTGACGAGGCGGACAAGTTCTATGAAGCTCCCATGAAGTGGATCAGAACTCACTTGCCCGTCCATCCTGTCAGCGCTTTGCCCACTCACGTCGTTATCTTTGACACGCTCTTCCCGAAAATCGGCGTCTTCTTGTCGATCTACAAGCCTCTCGAAGTGTTCTTCCATTCCGACTACCTCGTGTCATCGCGCGGGGGAAAGAATGTCTTAATTTATGAGCGTGTCGATCAAACCGTAAAACGCGAACCCAAGGCCGAGAAGGAGGATGACGTCGTTCCAGATGGAACGAGAAACGAACTTTAATAGAAAAAGCTTAATAATGTAATCTACGAGAGATTACCTTGACATTTAAAAAAAAAAAGAAAATAAAGTTTACATTTCAAAAAAAAAATATTTCTGAGATATCTGGATACTTCGAAATATCATACGCAAAGAAGTTAAATGTGAACTAAAGCGTCGCTTCGAGTGAGTCGAACTATCGATGTCGCTCGGTCGCGTACGTGGTGCTTAAATTATTAGTTTACCTCCGCTAAAAAGATTTACATGTCCAAGTTTTTTGCTTATCTCTGATTTCTGTGATAATTGCAGGTCGAGATTTGTCACGATTGGAACATTTTGCAGGCACAAGGCGAATTATAGCGGCTTGCATGTGATCAGTTTTGCGTTGTGTCGATCTGTGTGACTCTCATAAGATTTTAATTTATTTTGTTTGCATTGGAAATACGCCGAGTCAATAAATGTTTTCGCGCGAGGATCGACGGGGACAGCGAGTGACTGTGAGATAATGAATGTAAGTGAAGTCTGGCGACTCGAGTTTACGATATTTCGTGGCACGAAAGTGGAAGTTGATGTGTAATGTTTTTTATTGGATTTCGTTGGGATATTACTTGGAACGACAGAATAAAAATTTTATTGTTCGACGCTCGAAGAGTCATCAGTCAAATATTGGAGGAATCGCTCGATTTGAATGTCGGGAACTATCTCGACAGTGAATCGGCGTTCGTGATGTTGCAATTACTGCGAGTCTAATCGATAACGTCGAAGCAGTTTAAGCGGATAAAAATAATAGTTTGTCGTTGCAAGCGACGATTGGACGAGGAAACCCTCGTCTCTCTATTTTGGTTTCTTTCACCCTCTTGAAGCACGAAAACGCACACATGGGAAATGTTGAATGTTGAGTTCTGGCGCAGAGCAGACGTGATACAGATCAAACCCATAAATCTTAAGCTCTCAGAAGGCGAACGAGCAAGCTGAGGGTCCGATATCTCGACGGATCGCAGCTCGTTGCCAATGAAAGTTGATTTCCAATTAATCCTCAATGTTAAAACTGAATCGTTCAATTAGCCGATTAACAGTTACGCCATGAAATCATATAAGCGTGAAAACAGAAGTTTCCTCGACCACAAGACCGAGTGAGAGAAAATACGAGAGAGATAATCGAGAGTTAAGAGCTTAATTTACATGAGCAGCACTAATAATTCGTTCCGTTCAAGCATCGCCAACTTGGGAGGGGGTTGAAGGTAATCCCATGATTCAAAAATTTACGTAAGGCATCTCACATGTGATACACTTAATGCTTATGACGGTGAGGGGGGCTAAGTAATCTCTCATCTTACGACGACGTTGCTGTTGAACGGAACTTCATAATTCGTTTCGTGCTTGTTGCTTCTCAAAGCTCGATCATTACGTACGACGTCTCACTAAGCGGGAAGCTTGAGGTTTAATAAATTTTAACGAAGTGTGGAATCGGACACGAGAAATATTTTTGATAAGATTGACGGGCAATAAGTCAGAGAATAATCGGTTGAAAGTGACGAGAACGGAAAAAGTCACAGCGGAATCGTTGCGGCAAAAAGCAAAATTGTTTTCGCGTTATCAGGAAAGGTGTTGATAAGATATCGGCGGAGCTTGTTTGTATTAGAGCGCGCTCATGGCAAGACTGACGATTATCGAATAGCAACAAAAACAGTTTCCGGTGATCAAGTAATTTGTGTGAAAATCAAAGAACTTCATGCATTGTCGTGAAAACCTTGAGACTTTGGATGGTAACGACACAGCGCGTGTCGTCGTTTTAAAGTTCGGACAGTGATTGAAGAACTCAATTCAATAAAACATCATTAAGGTCTTAGAAATCTTTCCCACTCACGCGTTTGCTCTTTGATTGTAGACACATCGACTAATCGACGCGCGACAACGGAAACTCCGAAACTAAACGACGATGGCAGCAGCGGAAAGTTCAAAAGTCAACGCAGAACTCGACGCGACGCACCAGATTTTTCAAACCGATGATGCAATAACGATAGTTTACAGTGACGAAACCGACTTCAAATCGCCGATTAGTGGAACGCTGGAGAATTTCACACGCGAAGCCTCCGATTCACACGCTAATGAGAAGGTTACCACGCGAGACACTTCGCTAACAATTAGCGAAGACTCGCATGTGAAAGACGACGACGACTTCCCCAAATCAATTCTGAGCTCTGATCTCGCAAGAACTTATTCGACAAAGAAATCTGTCAGCTTCGAGCAAGACGAAGATGTCAACAAGTTCATTAAAGGGGAAGAAATCGTTGACAAGAAAAATCCGTTTCGGCATGCGAACGACGACTACAAGGAAATCTATCGCAACGGGATGAAGAAGGTCAACGACGAATTCATATCGAAAGAGGAGATCTTGAAGCAATCGAAGTACGTTCCCGTCTACATCAGAAATCCCGATCGCGTGCTCACATACGACAAAACTGTTCTGGAACAACTCAAGAGCCCGCCACAGCCGAAGGTCGTCAAACGTCCCGTTCCCGTCCCGCGTAAGACAGTAAGACGATCGAAAGAAGTCAAGAAGAAATCTGGGATTAAATATCCCGACCTATCCGACATTAAGGTAAAAAGAAATTTAGGCTAAACGATTCCAATCTGACATTAAACGATGAAATTTATTCTAGGTCAAAGTGGGAACGGAGCTTGAGGAATCGTTGTATGATCACAATGAAGTCGTTTTGAACGCGAAGAAGTTCGACAGTATGTTTCAAAAGCTCAAGTTTAGCTCGACCGACAACATTGACGAGATCGTAGATCTTTCTCTCGATGACAAGAACAACGAGAAGAACGAGGATGACAAAAGCCCAAAAGACGAGGAACCAACTAAATCTTACACCAACACGGTGAACAGCAGCGAGTTCCGAGATTTCTTGAAAAGAAAAGGGTTGAGTTTGTTCCCAACGAAGCCTAAAGAGCCCGAGAAGGTCAGCACTGATCGAGGAGATCCAAACGATACTGTTTCAATCGTTGGGCTGAACGACAAGAAAAAAACAGTTTTCCGTCGTTTGTCGAGTATTTTCTCGAAGAGCAAAACGTCACCCAAAAGTGAGGCGAAGGCGAGACTCTCATTCAGTGATAAAGATGATCAAAACCGATTGTCGGCTGATAAGCGAGTGATCATCTCTCGCCCCAAATACCAAGCCAGTGATCACGGACCAGTCTTAGCAAACAACGAATTTCTAACCTCGCAGAACTTTTTATCCGCGAAGCACGCAGACATTAGGGGCCGCGACAAGTCTTACGACTCTGACGACAAGCGCAGCTCAATATCAAGTGTTCTGACAGCAGCGGCGGATGAAGACAGCGTCATCGAAACGCCGAGTGTTCGCAGGAAGAACAACCCATCGGTGTACAGGAACATCGACTTCAGCCGAAGCAAGCTCTTTAATGAAGTATCGAAGCCTCAGCCGAACGCGAGGCTGCAAACGAATCAACCTGCTTACTTGAACGATCGGCAGATTCCCCAAAAAGATCCTCGATTGTCACTTCGTAAGTCCAACGATTACCAGTTCCAACCAGTGAAAAATGTAGTGCAACAGCCCAAACCGATTCCACCCGCGTCTTCGACGCCTGTAAAACGCACAAACTTACTGCAGACACCTCGAGAACATAATGGAACGTCGACACCAATCGACATGAGATCAGGCATCGATCCGTTCACCTTCGCTAAGATTCACGAGATCAAAAGAAAAACTGATCGAGTTTTCCAGAACGAACCAGTTTTACAGAACGAGACAACTCAGTTCAACAACAGCAACTTTGTTAGAAACTCGAACGCTAGATCTTCGGACAATTTCCCGCACACGAGCGTTAGGCGGTTGGAAAATCTGCACAGAACTCCGAACCTTCCCCAGCCGCAGCGTTCGCAAAGCGTGTTAGACAATATGACTTGCCAACCGAACTCACTTTATGGAGAAGTTACCTACCGACAGCCCAACGGTAGCAACGTCAATGTCATGATGCGACGTCCCAGCACTTCGACGCTCGATAGAAAGCAGATCATGGACAAGATCTACGATTATTACCGCAAGAGCGTCAATAACACTCCCGTTTCATATCAGGAGAACTCCAACATTTACCAGAAATCACATGCAACTAATGTTCCTCACAACCGATCGCTCAACGAAACGCCAACCTATTGGCAGCCTTACGTGCGCGGTTCCATGGAAAGAAACAGTCGACTAATGAAGCCTTTAGATTCATCCCACATTCCATTGCGACATCAAAAGCTCAGTGAATCCGATTCAGAATTCTGTCCCGAGTCGATTTCCTCTATCGACAACTATACCCGGTACCCGACCAACTATTCTACCTCAGGTTCAAAGCAGTCGACCAACGATGCAGCTAGAATTTACGACGTCGTTCACCCGTCTCCGAGAGACGCACTTTACGGGTATCTCAACCGACAATCATTGCGGTCGGCGTCGCCACGATCAAGTATCCAACGGCGTGGAATTCCTGTGGCTAACAGGGCAACGCCAGTCATTCCGCAATCGCCTCCGCTCCTTCCCAACGAGATGGACATAATCTACAACAACAAAATCTATCGACCCATCGCTACTATTCAACCGAATCGTCTGCCCCAAGCCGAATCGCGCTTGCCAGTCCACCGACCTGACAGCGTCAACTATCAGAGGCCTCTGTTCAGCACAAGACGTCGTGGTGAGTTTGCCTAGTTTCCATACGTTAAAGTTTGCCTTCACGTGCTTTCCCTCGTTCGAACAATTGCTCTCGCTGTAAACAAGACGAGACAACGTCTCCGAGAGAGGAAAATCGTTGGTTGCGCGCGCAACCGTTTGTTAAGGATATCTTAGGGGCGTCACAGACAACTTGCAATTGAACGTTCTCAGTTTGTAGCAAATTTTCATCGAAAGTTGGACAACATTTCGCTTTGATCGGAAATATAAATTGAAAAGTGCCCAAAGTGCTGACTAAAGTGAAGTGAATTACGATCGATGAAGCTGGAAAATGTTTCGCAGCGAGATCGATGAGCACCGCAAAGTAATTCGACGCGAAATCTAAAACAAAGTCTCGCTCGAAGGAGGATTCACACTTTGTTGGGTTTTTCAGCAATGGATTTCTTGGAATTCGATGCACTGCCATAAAACTTGATTAATCGAGTGCGATAAGCTCCGGCAGTGGAGAAAATCAGTGAAATTCTTGCTCGTGCGTGAGGCTATCGATACTGCGAGTTTGTGCATTAATTAAATTTTCTATTATTTCCTAAGCGCTTTAAATTAATGAATATTGATAGCGAAGAACGCCGAGAAGAGCAATCGAAGCGATTAATTCGAAATTCAAGATTATTGCCGAGTGGGGTGGGAAAGAGAGGCGAGGGAGTGAAGGAAAATAATAAACTGCACTTTTCACAAGGGTCGAGCCATGGCAAGGTGAATGGCAGTCGCAAGGGAAACCTCACACATCGCACTGTGTCGTAGAAACTTAAATTTCAACCTCTGATAAATATTAATGAGATTTTTGGGTTGGGCTGGGAAAATTATCGCAGAAACTGCTCGTCGTCGTAATCCTTCTTCTCTCCGGCACTCCGAGTGACCTAAATAACCAGGAAACCCCCCACAAACAAAGTTAATCCTCCTCAAGCGGCTCTTTGAAGCGATGAAGCTTTGGACAGCTTTAATTATTTAAGTTCAATGACGAATGTCAAGGAATTGTGAATGTCATTTCTTAAAGGAATTCTGAAGCTAATAAGCGAAAGTGCTTGTGACTTGCCCGAAAGTTTGGCAATTATACAAACTTTGAAAGTCAGAAAGGAGAAGTGAAATGTTGATTCGCTGGAAGAGCAAAGATAAATCGTCTTCGTCTTCAGGAAGTTCGAAGAAGAAGCGAAAAGGGCGTGAAGGTAAACAAAGCGTGTTGTAAACCGAACCAGGCGATTCTAATCGTTTCCCTAAGGTCGGTCGTCTAATTGCTTTTTCTCTCCTTTCATTTTAGAAGATGATTATCAGAACGACAAGTCCAACAGAAATCAGCAGAATGATCAAGGTATTGATACTGTTTACGTTTGTCGATTCTCGGGCGAGCAGGCCAAGTGCCAAAGCAACTCTCGACCTCAATCAACGACTTTGTTGTCGAATCGATTGTTAGCTCAAATTCGCCCACAAGTTTTCTCCCAGAACACAAAGACGATTGGAAATTAAGATTCTTAATTGATCTGACCTCGTTTCGCAGAAACTTTAAGAACTCATCAAGAACTCTGAGCAATATTTCTATCACCCTTTAAAAGTTACATGTAAACATTTGAATTGAACGGGGGATCGCCTAAGAAAATATCTCAAAATTTGAGGAACTCGAGTTGGCTTGGCGCTTCGCGAGAAAAAAACTTTTCAGTTTTTCTCTTCTCTGCAGAAATAAAATCAGTTTGTGCGTAAAGCTTGACCCATTTGGATCTTCATCTTGATTCTATTATTACACAAAGTGAATTATTAATTGCTCATTGATTTTGCGAGAGATATTCGCAAGATATCGTCATGGCCTTTGTTCTGCTCAAGAGTGAAAACTAGAAATCTCTTGAGAGCTTATCGAAGCAAAGGTGGGGACAGAAATAAATTAAACAAGCCGTAAAATGAGTGAAAATCGTGTCATAATGTTTCTGATCTCTCGTCAGACTAATCAAACTTGCAAACTGTGAGACAACCTTGAGAGTAAAGCGACTCGAGTTTATCCAGATTCGTTGTGATTGCGTGAGAGATTAACCTTCGCGGCATTTTTAATGCTTCATTAAACACAGAGATCTAGCACAAATTGATCAGTAGGATCAAAAAGTTTCTAACGTTTCAGTCAGCTAATTGAGAAATGGCTTGGCTATACATCTGTATACTCTGTGCTATTTATAACTCTTTCAACATGTGTTTCACGAATAAATATTTTAAAAATGAGCTGAACTATAATTTTTAAACCGAATCTGATTCATTGTTCATATCGAAGAACAAAATTGCGTGATCCCAAAGCAGAAGTTCGCGAACATTTTAGCGAAGCTTTTCGGCGTGCAGCGAGTGAGAAGATGACGACCGACCTCGCTGGTGGATTCAATCTTCTTCAAGCTTTAAAACATATTTTTAAAAATTTCTGTTTGTTTAAAAACAAAAATCTTTAACTCAAAATGTGTGCCAAGTAAAGCTGCGCGGTTTAAGAAAAACATTCTCAGAACAATCCAAAGCAACACCTGATGTTTGAGCAATTGAACGGCAACAAGACGGCGAGCAATTGAACGGCCAAGTAAATATTTGGCCATTGACCTTTCAACGTTATTTACTAAGGTCATTGAACCGCTACTGCTGCTGCAAGAAGAATCTTTCGATTCGACAAGTTTTCCCTATTTCACACTTTAAAAAAAGTTCAAGCAGCACTGTCTTATCGCGTCGCTAAATTTAACTTGAAATCGAGATCAGTTTGTTTGTTTTTCTCATAATTTTTGCGTTAATAATTTTTTTTTTTTTTTTTGGCTTTCAACTCTTTCAGCTATTGACGAGAGGATCCGTCGAAGTAGTGGCAGACGGGACGATCGCGAGAAAGACATCCGGCGACATACTCTTGGCAACGATATGAACCAATATATGGGACATCACGGCGGGAGCCTTCAAAGATCGATGGATCTTGAGGTATAGCGCGATAATTGACGAAACGAACTTTACCCTTTTTAATGATGAAAAATCGAAACAATTTTCTGAAAACTTTGTAATATTTCCTCGCCGTACTTTTAGATGAACCAATCACAAAAGTCTAGAAAGGTAAAAAACTTTACACGTCAATGTTTCACCTCAGAATGATTTCTTGTTTTTTTTTTAACAAATTTGTCTTAACTTTTGTTGTTTGGTTTTAATCTTTTTTATTTCTTAATTAAATAAACTTTATGCGTTCCCAGAACTTTGATCGCTATTCCTCAACAATGATTTCCTTACTTATAAGTTATCCGAGAATGTAGAATAAAAGTTTTCAAATCTCACCTTCGAGTCTTTCATGCATTTTGAACATTTCAAGTGGCTTTTGGTTTCTCTCTTATTAGTTGAACCTTAGTTCGCATTTATGTGAGTTTTCAAATTAATTTGTGACTAATTCCTTCGACTTCTCGAGCGATTGATTGAACGTCTGATATTCCAGGGAATTCCAATACGAGCCTACACGCCTCAGAATCAAGGTCCATTGTTCGACGATGATCCTGGAATTATGTCCGAAGTGGAGACAGCAAGCACTGGATTTCGTCGTGGTGGCAAACAGCGTTCGTCTCTGCCTGTCGTTCGAACACCCTCGAAAACTTTGGAGCGTCCTTTGGGTGGGTGCCTTGCATAAATTGTCGATAAAACTCGCCCAGAACTAATTTACTTCATTGTTTTTAGGTTTGGTATTTCTCCAATATCGATCTGAAACAAAGAGAGCCTTGCTTCCTAATGAGATAACATCCATCGACACTGTTCGAGCCTTGTTCGTTAGATCCTTCCCTAGACAACTCTCCATGATGTATCTGGAGGGCCCAAATGTCAAGATCTACATCCACGACTCTAGCAAAGATATGTTTTATGAGCTTGAGGATGTCAGGTGAAGTTGAAATGACGATTCCGATGGGTCGCTTACTAAAAGTGTGCTCAAACGTTTCAGGTCTCATTTGCGGGAAATCAGAGATCGTTCTGTCCTTCGTCTGTTCGAGTCAAATGAAGTGGCAGCCGCGCCGCAGATTCTCTCCGGCAATCCTGGAATCCCGCAACCGCTGCCTCAGCAGGGAGGCCACTGGGATCAAGACCCGGTAATTGAAAAACTTCGAACCATTTCCTTGCCCAACCTTCTGACATTCTGATTAATTACTTTCAGAGCTACTTCAGCGAGCCAGAGTTCGACACAGAGTATTCGCATCAACACATTCATAAGAGCAAAGTGAGTTTTATTTTAGTTCAAGAGTTTATGGCAAAATTGTGTGCGAACCAAGAATATTCTGCATCTGAAAAACGAGCTTAAATAGATAATACGACAATGTTAGATGAAGACATTAAGTTAACTTGAATCTCACGTCCCCTGAAACGAAACTGACTAAACTTCTATTTAAAAATCTCCACAAACTGTCGACGCCTTCGCCTTCAGTACTTCTGGGTCAGCTATCGCTTCTTTCCAAGCGAGAACTAATGCACTTTGGAAGGGCTCGACTAGACAGTAATTGCAGTATGAACGAACAGCTTCGACTTCTCCCTCCGCGGGCTCTCTGTCATGTTCTTTAATCTCGTCCTCGAGATTGTTGCGCTTTGTCAAGGATTGCTTGAGACCTTTGTCTCCGAACTGTGCGAGTCCATCGAACCAGTCAGTGTCGAAGAACTTATCATCGACGACAGATCCGTCGGTTAGCGTAACGAGCTCTCTCTTTTCCAATACTTTGTCATTGGCTTTCGACTGTCTCTTAAATCTTAGATTTGGCAGACTTGCTTCATCGATAATCTCAAAGCCATCGGGGCTAACAGCCGGGCTGCTTCCAAACCCAGAGAACGACGAAGACGAGAAAGATTGTACGCCCGAATCTCTGAGCTGTTGCGCGTTTGTCTGGGATGGGAATCGAATGGAGGACTGGAAGCTGGGCGCGTTGGCCGTTGGCGGCGCGGCGGCTTGTGGTTGAGCTTGAGCTCTCAGCCTTTGCTGTTCAAGATTGCCGTTCAGAAGTTGTTGCTGCAATATTCTTGCGCCTGTGTGGAACTGACCTCTCACAAAGTTCGTGTTTAATGTTTGTGGTGGCGCAGGTTGTGGCATGTCCTGAGGCTGGTCTGCTAAGTTTATTCTCACTCGTGTCGGGAACTGACCATTCGCGAGCAAAGGGTTGATTGGCTGGGTCATCTGAAGAAAGAAATTGCTGCAATTTTCCCTGCTGGGAAGATGGAAAAGGATTTTACTTACTGGAGGTGGGGGAGCCGTTGTCGTTGGTTCGATTTCTCCGTTATGGTCAAACTTGTGAGCGTGATGATGTTTGTGATCTCTGTGCGCTTTTCCTGCGCTCAAGGCGACCGAATAAACTTGAAGCAAGGTCACCTCGAAATGAAGACCAGCCGCTGTTGGCCCGTTAGGGGATTTTCCTCCCGAGAAAGCGTTGCCTCCAGCTTCAATTTCGTGCGACACAAGCTGTTCGGAAAATATGTTTCGAGAAAAAGTTCAGCCTGTAATAATTTTAATGTTACCCTGTTGTAAAACCCGCGGCCAACTCGCTCCGATTTGATCCACAATTGCCATTCACCGGTTTTTCCATTCCAAGACGTGCAGGTGTGATGCCATTTCTTTAAGCCGAGCGGATAATTCAGACGATATAGTGAATGTCCTCGAACTGCCATGCTGACGAAGCTCGAGCTGTTGGAGTTGGCGATCCAGAATTGAATCTCTCGTGGTTCGTCGTGAACTGGAATGTTGAAATTGTTCGATTAGAACAAGGTTGCGCGTGTAAAAGGCAAGTAGCCGGAGGCAATGAAAGAAACCGACGAGACGGAAAACACTTGTCGCTGATAAACATCGCCCCGAGTGCCGAGCATAATCATTACATCACACGGAATACAATTGAACTACAAACAATGTGGCTCGGTCTTAAAATAATTGCTCTCATAAATTGGTTTTGCACTAATTGATAAATAAAAGAAGAAAATTGAAAGTGAAAGCGCGACGGCGCGACGAACATATTCTTTCCAAAACGTTGATCGCGGAATATATCTACATCGAAAAATCATTAATCTTTAAACCAGTTAGTAATTGTTTAATTTTACGTAATGACAAGTTTTTCGAAAAAACCGCCAGATTGACATTGAGAGATTTACGCAACGGAATTCGGTAACAAGTCTAAGGACACTCGAACACTCCCGTCAGTTTCTTCCTCGTCTAATTCATCGGTGAAACAAGTGCAAAATCGTCAATGGCTCACCTGAATATGTGAAGAGCGTATGATCTCCGTCGTGCTTTGTAAATCTCACCCACATGCACAATGTAAATTGATCGAGTTTCGCTAGGCCTGAGCCATATTTTATCGTGGCCTCATGGTTCAGCGCGAACTTCTCGACAGCGCACGAAGCCTATCGAACGATTTGAGTCATTTAAATAATTTAAATCAGCGAATGAAGCAACGAGCAATTTTCTGTTGCAAAATACTTTGTAACGTCTCCACTTATTGAGATTGCACAAAGCTGATTAACTTACATCAGTGATTTCATTCTTATTAAACGAATCGAGTAGGGTATCAAGTGTATCACCGCCGCTGTGGATGATGCTATTGCTGGAACTGCGGGAAATCAGATCGGGGTTCTTTTCGTCAAATGTATGAACGACTGAGAACGCTGCTGGATGAGTTATTGGCTTCCAACAGTTGGAATGCCTAACAACTGTTGCTATTAGAACTATTAGAAATATCTTCATGGCTAGTAAAACTTTATTCACTTGTATCGAAACTTTAACAACCTAGCGCGGTCAACGTCTCAGGTGCAACTAAATCTTAAACATCGAACAACTGTTTCTTCGGTGGATGAATTACGTTCATACGAACACAAATGCACGCGAGATCACTCATTAAACTGTTCCATAGGCTTGTGTTGATGTTGCCGAAGAAAGCAAAAGTAAAGGAAACGAGATATTTATGCGAAAAGTGAACGTTTTGCTTCAAACCTCACATGGTCACGTAATATTTCTCTTTGTTTTTCGAGAAGCATATGGATCGTCTTCGTGTCAGATCTCATCAGAGATCTCGGCGCTGATATGATTTTAAGCGATTTATAATCATCTCGCACCGGATGGCCTCACATCGACCTCGTGGGAAACTTGATTGTTCTCGAGCAAAGGAGCGATACTGATTGATCTGAGTGATTGATTCTGGCTAGGAAATATTTCAGTGAGGTCAAGATTTCAGTTATCCAAAATATCCGCGTGAATTATCTCGAATGATTTTCTGACTGATTAAAGCTCGTACACATTTTCTCGATAAAGATAACCGTGAGAGTAAATCGCCGTAAGCATCCGAGTTGAGGAAATATGTGCGTGTGACAACAGAAATGTAAAATTTTCAACAAAAAATTATTTTTTTGATAATAATTAATCATTAATCCGACAATGTTTCAAAATAAAAAATTATTTTTATTGGCTATTGCTTCAACGAAAGTTTCTCTTTTCGTTAATTGAATTCCGAATGCCTTCCGCATGAGAAAAATTAAAGTGTTAAGCCAAAAAATAGACTGAATGACAACTCTTACAACAGCTTTCACTGAGCGGTTTGTAGATTATTCGAGCGAGAACAAAGGATGGAATGAATAAACATTAAGAATTTGTTCGATTCGCATAAATCGACACCTCAAGGCAAAGCGTATCGATTTGATATTACATCCAACTGTGTTAACAGCTGCGCTCCAACTCATGACTCGCTGACATTGAAACGCTGTCGAACGCTCCTTGCAGGAACTGAAGAGTTTCTTCTTGCCCGAAACGCTCTCGATGTCGTCAGAGATATCACCATGCTTAATTTTAAAGCAATTAGAGCGTGATTGATTGCTAATTGATTATGTCATAGCTTGTTTTTTGAGAGTAGGAGACATTCAGATATGCGCAATGGGAAACATGTTGTCAAAAAATAATCGTTCGAAATTCGTCGGTGAGCGGTGAATGACGTAACTTGAATCTTGTGAGACGGCTTAAAGTATACGAGCGAAAAAGTGAAACTCCTCGAGTAAAAGCAATAAAGCAAGACTGCAGAAATGTTCTCGGCTGCACAATTTAACCATGCCAAGGCGAGCCCAAAAATAGTCAAGAAACGCCGCCGAGCAAACATATTCGCTTCCTTATTAAACAGAATCTTTTTCTTTTTCGAAAAGGGTGCGACGTTACCCCGAGGACATGTGTACAACGATCGGGCAAAGAACGCAATGAGTAAGTTAACGATTTGTGCGCTTATCGACAACGTTAATAATCCGTTCGGTTCATCAGATATTCCACCGAAGCCAATCAGATCGTATGGCTCACGAGGAAGCTTAGGACAGTTCCCATATCCGTCAGACCAGCTCTACAGCATTCCAGATGGTTACATGAGCTCCCCGGAGCGTGGAACACGGGCGTACGAGGAGCCGTATTACACTCAATATGGTGGTTCACGAGGCAGCAGCATCACGCCAATCATTGACGAAGAATCGAGGTAAGAGGAGAAAAAGCTTACAAAAGTTTTAATGGCAAATTTTTGCTCTTCCTTCCGCCCTTCTTCGCAGCAATCCTGGGCTTATAGAAGATCAATACTCAATGTACAGTGTCAAGGTGCCAAACCGGATATCGAGAAATCCAAATCAAATGTACGACTCCGCAAGGTGAGACAGTTAGTCAAATTTATTCTAGCAAACATTTAACTTACATTTTAATATGTTTGTCAAAGGCCGGAAGATCTTCATCGTATTCGAGTGGAACATATGGAGAGACAGCTAGCGAATCTCACTGGGCTTGTTCAGAAAGCGTTGGTGCAGAACCCGCAAATCAATCCAATTGACACCGTGCCAAACTCGGTCGGGAATTATCGGAACGGTAAGCGAAAAGAATTTGTTGTTACGTTTAATGTTCAGCAGATGCTCTGATAACTTTCGTCCTAACTTGAACCTTTAAACTCACAATAACAAAATATTTAACACATTGAAAGCTAACGGAGCATTGGATGACTTGTACTTAAGAGAAAAAGCGCCGAAATTAGGAAAGTCCTGTGAGTAATTCAAATCTAACATGCACACTGTCTATTTCGCTAGTTTAATCTCTGCAACACAGCTTCGTTGTCGATGGACTTTGAATGTTTCTTTTTCAAACCTCGACATGCTCGAAGACTTTATAAAATAAATTCAGTTGAACTCGGCAACGAGCCACTTGGAAAGGCTATAGAAGAGTTTATGCAAAAAGCTCACCAGGCTTTCTGTCTTCTCCATTTCCCTGCCCTCCACACATTTATTCTCCGTCTGGCCAAAATTTTTCTTTGTCCAATGCAATCCTGATAAAAATTTGAATCGAATTTGTGATGATTTCAATTTTCCTGTATATATTTTTCCATGAAAAGTCTCAATCGTCTTCCCTCATGAGTCAGCAGTCGGTCATTCCAAATCGCTTCACAAAATTAATTCCACTTAATGGAATGAGGAAACACGGAGACGCTCATACAAGCGAGACGGCTGAACCGCGAAGCTAAAGAGCTGGAATTAATATTTAGATATCAACATGAATTATTAGCAGCAATTAAAAAGAAAATATTCATAAAGCCTGAAACTTAAGACTCAAAATGAACGAGTCCGATACTTAGTAGATTTTCCATTCGGCTGTAATAATCTGAGCTTTCACTGAGTAGGAGATTTAAATTACTGCTTCTGTCATCAGCTTCCTGAATGTTTTCCGCTTCTGTCTCATTTCTCATCGGACGTCTCAGCTCGGTCGTTTGGAGTTTTGGTCATAGTTTTGAGCACGAGTCTAGTTTTCAAGTGCAGCGAATTACGCTGTCATTAAGCTCACTTTTCTCAACTTTAATTTTGCACAATTTAAGTTTTCCCAAGTTGAATCGATTTTCTGTTTATTGCTTTGACTTAACGCTGGTCGTTTTCACCCTACAATGTTTATGCATGAATTTGAGCCGTTAATGAAATGTTTTCCAAAAGCAAAGCATGACAAATGAGTCGTCCAATTCAGTTTTTTCAGCAATGATTTCACGCTTTAATCTTGAGCAAATAAACTGTTCGTGCTCGCTCTGTTTTAACACCGAACGCGATTTCTAACTCGTCGTGTATTCTTCCAGATAAGTCAGTCTCGTTCGAGAAGTCAGTCTCCTTCAGCGATGACATCCAGGGCATCCCGAAGAGCCACAGTCCTCAGCACATGGGTAAATCAATGTCTCTTAAAATAACTGCAGTGTGAATATTGGAAGTTCTTTCTTTTGTACATATTTAAGTTAATTTCAAACCACTAAAAATCATAATTTTGTACCTTAACATGAGCTTAAGTTGTGTAATCCAATCTTCTTTTGAAGACTTCGAGCATCTAGCGTTAACACTCTAGTGTCTTGACAATAAAGTTTACCTGAAACACAAATCGACTTTTCCGCTAATTAACCTGTTGCTTGTCCAACACTTTCAAATTTACTCTGTTTGTTTGTTATGACCGCTATTGAACAACAGCTGACACTAAACCAACCAAACCGGCAATAAAATCTTCAACCCTTCCCCGAACGTCTTCACAAGGTAACAACGCACCGATTAAAAGAATCATTTTGCTGACGAGAATCTTCATAAATCGTTACAGAGAGAGACCGGTTGAAGCCTGTTCCTCCACTGAAGCAAACCAACGTTGCCAACCATTATCGAGCAGACCTTACCTTAGCTCCCGAAGCGTACAATCATCTGAGAACGCTACAGAAGAAAGCAAAAGATTTGAGGACCGAAGTGAAGACGCTGAGACGTTTGACACAAGCGCAAGCAGTCGCAGTCAGAGAAGATGTGAAGGATACTTTCATGAGAATCCGAGCGACTTTACTCGCTTCGAGCGGAAATCAATGGGGACAAGGTGACCAAGAAAAGGTTCGTCGACTCATCGAAGAAAGAAAAGTGGCGCTAAGTTTATTTTGTTTATCCACAGACTCGAATTTCGCGAGAAGAAGAAATCTATAAGCAAGAAGTTATTCGCTTAGAGAAGGATCTGGCTGATCTCGAAGGATCCGTAGAAGTGTTGAGAGGTGAAGTTATTAACAGACGAACACGTGTCAATATGGCAGCGGTGGAAGATATGGCCTTGGTGTTAAGTCGGGCAAGGTAAAGACTACGAACGAATACCAGATTTTGAACTGTATGACAATTTCCCTTAATTTTCCTTAACAGTAAAACAGTCGCTGAGCTCAAAATGCGTTTTCCCGGTTTGCAACAAAACCTGCGAAATATTCTGTCAAATGAGATGGAGCGAGTGTGCCGCGAAGAAGCGTTCCTTAAGGACGAGCCAGATCGACTTGAAATTGCACTTCGCAGATGCAAGAAACTCACCGGAACTCTTGTCACGTTGAAGAGGTAAAATGTCGGTTCATTGCTCGAGCAGTTAATTAAAAGCAATTTGTCTAGATTGGCGAGCGTTCAGGAACAACGCACGAGTGTGGAACCAGCGCAGTCTGAGGAAGTGACCAGGGCAGCCGCTGATTTCACCAACAGCTCAAACAAAGTAAGGGCGCATTCATTCTCTATCGACCCACAGGAAAACTTAAAAGATTCACTAAAAACTTTTTGTTCTAATTTTCATTTATTTCTTGATATTGAAACTTGTCCGGCTTTCCAGCTGAGTTTCCCTCGTAAAACCCAAAATAATTTTTTTCCAATGATCTTTCTGCGGGGTTCATTTTTCTTTTGCCGTCTAAACTCCCAAAAGCTTAACAGAGAAACCTGAGCGAGCCGATGAAAGTCTACTAATGATTCCAATATTGTTTTATAGTTCAACTGGAAGTGGAGTGCAAATTTCAAAGAAGCCATAAGCGAGTAATTGTTTTAGCCATAGCTGTAGCCTTTGCCCCAAAACTTATGATCAGGATAGTTTTATGTCGACCAAGTTGTATTGAAATCCAAAGACGATTTCCATAAGAAAGTACCGAGAAGCCTTAGCTTAGACCTGGTGCGGGTTAATCAAAAGCGTAAATCAAAATTTAGGTTGAACCTTTACTTGGACAATTTTTCTTTTTCTTTATACATAAGTGATTGGAGATTGTCTTGCTGTTTCTACACTGTTTCCCTCTTTTCATCGTTATTCGGTGTATGCTTTCTACCTCAAACGATTGGAACTGTGTTATGACAATGATGATCGAAAGTATTTCCACACATTGGTTGAGAGAATCTTTTTCCAAAAAATCTTTTTTGCTAATTTTGTTTCGACACTTGTTTGATCACTCCACTTCTTCTTGCTTAAGTTCAGTTGCTTTCGCACTTCAATGCATAGCAATCAAAATATTGGCGTTCTGCACAGTGTTCAATCCTTCTCCCTCCGACCCCCAACTCCCAATAAACCTTTGAGTTGTTCGCCGGCTTTTCTGTCACACTGTAACTCGAAAACTGACACGTCGAACACTCTAAACTTGCTAATTATTATTTCGATGAGAGGGTTCGCCATCGATGTAGATTCCTTTTTATCCAAACGAAATATCCCGGCACTATGTATGCTCCTAAAATCATTTCCTTCCATGGCTTACCGATTCATTTCTGTTCCTCTTCTCTGTCTATCTCACCGTTGTCCCCAAAATAAAAGTGCATTGGAAAAAGATCGTTTTAAAAGTCTTAAATGCAAAAAGTCTTTGACGTTGCGAGAGCTGCCAAAGACAATTTATGTAACTAGATATTCCCAGATTTTTCTTATTTCAAAATCTCATGCATTGGACTTTTGATTAAATTATCAAGATATTTCACTAATTTTACTTCATCACATGACAAAAGAAAATTTCATTCTTGCTCGTCAATCACTTGCAAATACTCTAGACTGATTTAAGTAAGAAATGCGCTGAGCTCTGGCGTTTTGTTCTCAAGAGCAGCAACAAAGCTTCCCGAATCAGTCAAGTGAATCTCAATCGCATCAAAGTTGGATTGAAATCCTTCAGAGCTTGCTTGTGATGCGAGGTAACGAGTTTGAAGGAAGTGAATAAAGAATTTGCATGAAAAATTCTTCAAGGATCACATAAAATCGTTTGATTCTTTCTCATTCGAGACGCAAAAACAAAATCAAATTTAAATTATCCCATGTTCAATTTTTTGAGATTCTCATTGTTGAATGTCACTCGGAGCGTTCAGTTTCATGTCACTTGAACTAATCAATGTATATTTCGTTGCTTATTATTTTTAAAGCCGACCCCTGGCCGAACTGGCGGATCCGACCACAATGCGACGGTCAATCTCGTTCCAGAGAATGCACTAGACGCTTTGCTCGACGAACTGCAAACCTTTGCCAAGCCCAACTTCAACGAGGTAATTATTTCCGCTCACAACCTGTAATCTTATTTATTTAATTACTTTTAATTTCAAACAGTCCCGACCCGATGAATCCGATGACAGTTCCCAAACACTGCAAAATACAGTCACAACTAAATTGTCTCAATCCCAACTTTATCCCGAAACTTCATCTACAGCTCATAGCTTAAGAAGGTTGCACTCTTATCCATCTGGCTCCGACACGGATCAGGACCAGATCAGTCCCCCGAGGCCGATTGGAAAGCCACCCGTTCCTGAAAGAAACTCCGAACTTTTGCAGCGTTATGGTCATAAGAAACTTCCACCCCCTCCACCTCCTCGGTCAAGCTCGAGCCGAAGCCCTCAAAGTCCGACGTCGCCAAATTTGCCGCCGCGTGGCGCAGATCAACAGATTCAAAATAGCTCAAAGAATAACAACGTGTACGGTCAAAACGACCAAGACTCTGGCAGCGAGTCAACTAACTCGCAGGATAACAATTCTCAGCGCCAACTGCAGCTGGAAATGCGCCACCAAGAACTGTTGAAAAAGCAGAAACAGCTTCAAGAACAGTATCAACGTCTGCAACAAATGAGCAAGAACTCGATTCCGTTAGCGCCCAACGATGAAATGGGCAACGACGAAAACTTGAGTGGCTCGATGAAGAATCTTTACAGCGCGGAGCACGGCGACAAAGTCAATGACAACGCTCCGCCGTTGATAACGACAAACAAAGTCTACGAGACGGACATCCTTTAGCATGAAGTTCGCTGGCGAGAATCTGAAATGTTGTAAATGCGATCTTTAATAGTCTCACGATATAAGTATCAGGCAATTGAATAATTACTCTTAAACTTTCTATACCTAACGAAATACCCGAGAGTTCAGCGCCAAACTTTTAAAGATGCCAAAATTTTCAATGTTTTTGCCAACGAAAAAATTTAGAGTTTTTTAACACGATATCGATTCTCCCAGCGCAATCTGAATTTGTATTGCAATCAATCATGCTTAACACAAGATTTTTTAAGATGAAGAACTTATATTTATAGTCGAAACATTTTTCACGTTTTAATCTCACAAACTTTATAAGATGAGCGTCGACAAAGCTTCTCAAACTCTTAGTTCAATGAACGATCCCGTTTAACTTAGGAACGCAGGAATGGACGAACATCTCAAATAGCGACAAACAGATTAATTTCCACCAAAAATCTCTGGTTGATGCCTAAACATGTCTCGAACTTGATCACCTAGAAAACCCATCGAGGTACGCTAGATTTCTTTGGGAGATTTTCCTGTTTAGGCAATTGACTTCGAGCCCTTACAATCAATTTATTAACAAAATATCCAAAAGTTCTCGTTTCGCTTTGGTGGAAATTTAATGCGATCATCGGAGGAAACAAACTTTTGCAATTTTGTCACAGATTTTTCACTTTCATAGAAACTTTGCCCCCGCGCAAAGTCACAAATTATCTCTCAAAAGGCTTTTAACTCTAAGCTTAAGTCAACTTCCAACAGAAGTCCCTAGTGAATCACAGCATAACGTGGAAAGTCTAAAGTATCGAAGGCGACTAAATGTTTATATCTGAGTGTTATCTACAACCCTTTGGAAATCTATTCATAAAACTTTGTTATAACTTTATAGCGTATCGTTGTTCGGTGCAAAGTGAGCAACTTTACTGTGAACTAAACTTGTCATTTCGATAACGACCTTAAATAAAAAGCAACTTGCTTATTAACAGGCTAGGCTCATCATAAAACGGCCAAAGATTATTCACACGAATTTTAATATCACACGAAAAATCTGTAGATCGAGAATCCGAATAAAGCAAGATAATATTGGGTTTTTAATTCAAACGGACCTTTATTCATTCTTGTTAAATCGATTCCAGTTTAATCGTCTGGATTCATTATCGGAATTAAAATGAGAAATGCTGCTTGTGGTCTAAGTTTAGACTGCGCCACGACCTCGACCGCCTGATGATGGACCGCCTCCTTGCCAAGGCGCTTTGCCAGGAGGCCCTCCAGGACCTCGAGAGCTGCCCGGCTGCTGAGACCTTCCTCTCCCTCGAGCCGCTAAAATCATTTCACCGGTTAGTTGGCTACTCATTCAATTCGTCTTTTCAGCTTACCTTGAGCACGCAGAATAGCAGATTTTCCTCTCCCCGCAGTGCCCGACTTGTTCCCAGCTTTGTTTTTGAACATAGGAGCATTTTTCAGCATGTCGGGCAGTATGAGAAATCTGATTTTCGAGCCACGAATGTAAACGTTTTCCAATGTAGCCATTCTGCCGTCGCGGTACGTCACAGTTATCTGATTCATTTGGCAGTTCATGTTGTCTTCTGCCTCGATGAGTTTTCCGCGGTAAACCTCTCCAGTTCTAGAAATAAATTGAAGTTTGTTTGGTAAAATGTGATGTTTGTTGTCGTTTGCCGAAAAAGCTTTTATCTCCTTACATCGTCTCGCAAGTGATGATGTGTCCTTCTGCCTCATGCAGAACCTTGATTGGAACTCCGATCGACATGTTTGTATCACTTAATTCGTCTTACTTGTAGGGATAATTAAGTTTGTAAATTTCTAAGTTTTCAAGTAAAGTTGAAAAATATTACAAACGAGAAATTAAAGAAAAACGCATCGAACCTTACAATTTTTGAATATTTCAAGTCCGTTAAAATTTTGTCAAATGGAATAAAAAAATTTGATGGGAAAATCAGGAAAATTGAGAAAATAAAAAAAAACATTTTGTACATTTTTGCAAAAACATCAGAACTTGTTTTTTGAAATATTTTCATTCATCGATTCAGTAAACATAAAAACACGTCTGTTCGACAAATACACCTGTGGGATTGAATAATCTTCTAACACACGTTTCGCTAGTGTGGAAAGAGAAGTCGATCTTAAGAAAATACTTCAGTCTCACCGGATCGCTTAAACCTTTAGGACATCAAACTGTTGTGCTTCTGAATTAAAGTGCTGAAAGCTGGAAATATTTCGGGATATCTATTTAGCATGCACGCGACGGTATTAAGCTAGGCCAAGGCGTGGAAGTCTGCCTAGAAGTTCATCGTTTAAGTGAAGATATTTGCGAAAAATTTCTCTCGTGAAAACTGAATTGCATTGGAATTTATGCTGAAAACCCTCGACTAACTCACGGCCATCTTGAGCTGTATGCAAATAAGAATGAATTAGAGTTACAGTCAGTGATAAAGTGGATTAGAACTGTCCCAAATCGTTGTTAAGAAGGGCGAAAAGTTTAAAAATCGCCCGCATTGGAATGAATGTGTGACGTGACAGAAAAAAATTGGGTTTGAAAACCAGTTACTGCTTTTACAGTTTCTGAAAAGAAAAAGCGCAAAGAAAGAACAGAGAAATATTTGTGAGTGTAAGAAGTGATTATTTCTTCTTCGTATTAACATAAACATTTTCTCGTCAAAGACACTCCTCGAATCCATCGGATTACGGCTAAATATTTCCGATATTCGCTGCCGTTAGGCAAATAGAAAGCATGTTCATCGTTTAGGTCTTGTGACCCAAGCACAGGTGAGCGCTTATCAAAACATTTCCGATCGTTCGCTTGTGAGAACAAACGATTTCAATGACCGACGTGCGCCTCGAAGTTTTTTGTTGATTGACGAAAAATCTGCCAACACATTTGGCTCTCGTCTCATTGGAAGTCAATACGTTGAAATTCTATCAACTGCGTGTTGTCGGCGCATTATGTCATCTTCTGACCTTTGATTAAACTTGCAGATTCGAAAAGCGTAAAGAATGGAAGAAGAACAAGATTTTAAACCTGGCGATCTCGTCTGGTTCGAGCCAGGAATCGGGTTTCCTCTGCCAGGAGAGGTGCAAGAAGTCCACGATGCGGCTCAGATAATCATCATCGCGGCTACGATTGACGGGAAGGTAAAGTGGGCTAGATGAATTTCAATGAACAGGTTCCACTTAGGAATGCGGTTTCAAAAATGAATCGATGAGCGTAGCGAACATGTGATAATGGCTGCAAGACTTTCAAGTCTCGTGCATATCGCATTTACAGTTACGAAGAGTGTAGCGAATTTCTATCAAACAATCGCCAATTGGAAATTCTTTTCTCATCGTCAGACGCAATCGTTCACCCTCGCCAAAAATGAAGGCAATGTGGGTCTACGACAGCACTTTGGGCTCGCTGGTGTCGACGATTTGACAAAGCTGGATGATTTGCACGAGGCTTCGGTGCTATGGAACATCCGTTCTCGGTACGACGTCTCGCAATTCTACACTTACATCGGATCCATCCTGATATCCGTTAATCCCTACACGATGCATCCCGATTTGTATGGCCTTGAGATGGCGAAGAAATATGTGGGCACCGTTCTCGGTAAGCTCCAACTAATTTTAAACGATAGACAAATAGTTTCATTATGTTTTTAAGGACAACTCCCACCGCATCTCTTCGCAATCGGTCAATCCGCCTACTCGGCTCTCGTCAATCAAAAGCAAGCACAGGCCATTGTCATCAGCGGAGAGTCGGGAAGCGGCAAGACGGAGTCGAACAAATTGATTATGCAATATTTGGCTGCCATAGTTCCAAGTGGCGGATCCAACTCGAACAAAATCACTGAGCAAATTTTGGAGGCGTCGCCGCTTCTTGAATCATTCGGGAACGCAAAGACGTTGAAGAATGATAACAGCTCGCGCTTCGGCAAATACTTGGAAGTTTACTTCAAATCTGGTGCCATAATCGGAGCGAAAATCACTCAGTATCTGCTTGAGAAATCGCGGATCGTGACGCAGTCAAGGGATGAACGCAACTATCACATCTTCTACGAACTTCTCAGCGGCTTGAACGAAGCAGAGAAAACAAAGTACGGACTGCTACAAGCGGACAAGTATTTCTATCTGAATCAAGGAGGATCTGATTGCTCACCCAACGGCAGCTGCAAGGAATGGAGTTCGCTTCAAGGAGCAATGCAGGTGCTGGGCTTCTCAGAAATCGAACGCGAAGGAATCATTCGCGTGTTGTCGTCGGTCCTACATTTGGGAAACGTTTACTTCCACCGTAAGCAACTAAGGAATTCAATGGAGGGTGTGGAGTTAGGGAGCGAAGGCGCGGAATGCAAATGGGCAAGTCACTTGCTGGAGATTTCTTCTGAAGGGCTCATTCGTTCTCTAAAAACTCGACTCACCGAGACTCGCAACGAACTTTTGTACTCGCCTTTGACGATCGATCAAGCTTTGGATGCCAGAGATGCTTTCGCTAAATCGTTGTACTCTGGTTTGTTCACTTGGCTCGTGTCACGAATCAACTCGATCATCCACAAAGGTGGAACTCACGATGCACACCGCATGTCAGTGCTTGACATCTTTGGCTTCGAGTCCCTCGAGGACAATTCTTTCGAACAGCTCTGCATCAACTACGCAAACGAAAGTCTTCAGCTTTTCTTCAACAAACACGTTTTCAAGCTCGAACAAGCTGAGTATGCTAAGGAGCGCTTGGAGTGGGAACCCCAGGAATGGGAAGACAACATGCCAATCATACACCTCATGGCAAAGAAACCTGTTGGCATTTTCCATTTGCTTGGTAAGTGAAAACTCTGAAAGTGGTTCGAAGTGAAATTGATTATTTTTATTCGTAGACGACGAGTCGAATTTCCCGCGAGCTTCTGATGTGTCGTTTTTGGAGAAGTGTCACTACAATCACGCGCTCAATGAACTTTACAGTCGGCCGAGAATCGGGTCGAACGAGTTCGGCATCACTCATTTCTCCGCCGGTTTGGTGTGGTATAACGTTGATGGATTTTTGGAGAAGAATCGCGATACGCTGAGACCAGAAGTTCTTGAGCTACTCGAAAGCTCTTCCCTGCCGATCGTCCAAGATATGTCGAAACAGTTGAGAGCGCAACGAGAAGGAAAGAGCTTGCCGCGGAACTCGAACGGTCGATTCGTCACGATGAAGCCTCGTGCGCCAACTGTCTCCGCTCGGTTCTCTGACTCACTCCAACAACTGTTAACGTCGATGAGCAAATGCAATCCATGGTTCGTTCGGTGCATCAAGCCTAACGAAGATAAGCAGGCGAAGAAAGTTGACATGCCGTGTCTCCTGAAGCAGTTGAGGTTTCTGGGAGTCTTGTCAACTGCCAAAATAAGAAAGGTCGGATATCCCGTGAGGTTGCGATTCCAGCACTTCGTCGAGAGATATAGACATCTGCTGAAGCAGCCAATTCCTCGAGGGACTCCCTATAGAGATCTTTGTCGATTGGTCTTGGACTCTTTCTCGTCGATCAGCGAACAAGATTTTCAGCTGGGTGCAACTCGCGTTTTCTTACGAGAATCATTGCATCGCAAGCTTGAGTTTGGAAGAAATGAACGTCTTCACAAAGCAGCGACAATCATCCAGAGAAGAGTTCGAAAAACTTTGTTGGAACGAAAGTCACAACGTCGTCAAGAGAGTGCGACAATCGTCCAGAAGGTCTATCGAGGATATCGCGAACGAAAACGCTACCAAAAGGTTCGCAAAGGAGTCGTGAAGGCACAAGCGTTGTTTAGAGGTATGAAAGAACGTAAGCGATACGCGAGAATCAAGCATGAGCTCAAGCGGCGCGAGATTGAAAATACGAAGATGGAGCGAAACATCCAACGAGTGCAAAAGACCCAAGCGATGGAGAGAAACGCTTCTGTGCTCCACTTAGACGTACCGGCCGAACTTGCATTTATATTCACGAAGATAGATGGATGGAACCAAATTCATGGCGACAGAAACTTGGTGAAAGTCGTTGGAACTGTTCCAGGCCCTCCGATGGCCGCGGAAATTCCATCCGATCTGGATCAGTTTTCTTTTGGCAAGTTCAGCTCGGTTTACTGCAACGGTGTCCAGCTACATCCCAGGAAGGATCCAATTTCCGCGCCTTTCTTGAGTAGAAGTGCTGCTAAGGACAAAGACTATCAAGACTCCCTTTCGATTTTCAAACTCATCCTGAGGTGGATGGGCGACTCTTCGTTGGACGCAAACAAGGATAAAATACTCGCTGATTACATCGTCAATAAGGGCTTGACAAGCAGAAGTCTAAGGGATGAGATTCTTGTGCAATTGTGCAACCAGGTTTATGGCGTTGACGAACAACAATCGTCACGCATTTGGCAGTTGATTTCTCACTGCTTATCGTGCTTCCAGCCTAGCGCAGCGTTAAACAAATATCTGATGAAGTTCATCAAAGACAACGCTCCAGCAACCCAACGAGAGCTTTTACTGAAAAAACTTTTACGTGGAAATTATCAGTCAGTTCGACTTTATCCTCCGACGTATTTGGAATGGAGAGCAGCGAAGCAATCCGATGTTGCTTTGGGGCTTACGCTGCCTGATGGATCTCAGCAAACCGTCGCGATTGATGCATGGACAACTTGCGAAGAGGCGGCTAGCTTAGGACTAGCAATGATGACTGGTTTCCAAAATAAAGGATGGACCGTCGTGCTTGACGATGCAAATTCAGTTACTGACACGTGTGGCTTGGATTATGTTCTGGATTTGATTGGCGAAAAGGAACTTTGCCCGGCATTCCCAGCGCCTCAGAACGATTCATTAAGGGCTTATCGCAAGAGTTCTCAAACACCTTCTAAGCTTAGAGGTCACAACTCGCCAATGGATATAGAGCCCTTGAAACGACCTCAAGCACCACCGCCCGCACCTCCACAACAGACGAAGATGAAGATCGAGAAGTCTGAGCGTGAAGAGTTGACGGTTGAGTATTCGAGAACAGAAACTACGATGATGCACAGAAAAACCTCAATCGACTTGTTGTCACGCAGTTCGGCTTTGAACGACCGTTACTTTGAAAGTGAAAAGTCCCGATCGAGGTCACTTGACGACCTAATGAACTCTGACAGTGAAACTCCAGCTCCACAGCCGGAGCCAAGAGAAATCAAGCAACCTCTGAACGATCTTGGATTGTCTGGAAGTAGATTGAACGATCGCTATCACTCCGCAGAACGTTTGGTTCCAATTAAGCAGCCAACTCCAAGGGTCTCGAAGCCGCCATATGTTGGGAAGAGAACAAGCAGCATTCACTCACAGAAATATATGGATCGGCCGGACTTGATGGTCAGGTCATCGGGCATGTCCGACACTTCCGAAACACCGAGCTTGGCGAGTCACGTGCGACGCGTTCGAGTGCCATCACAAGCAAGCGACGTTGATCAATTCTTGGATGATTTGTTTAGCCCTGTCCTTGATGGTAACCTGGACGAGTTGTCGGATGCGAGGTCATTGGCCGCATCAATTCGAGGCAATGATTCAGCGTCGTTCTCCGAGGCTCCAATAATGGATGAAGACGTTACAATGCTGCAAAACGTTAAATACCTCTGCCGTGCTATAAGAGGTGGAAACGATGATGACAATGAAGTTGCCGAAGAACCATCGGTGGACGATTATATAAGCGAGCTGTTCCAGCCGATATTTTTGAATGAAAGCGTTCGTAATCTCGCTGAAAATGAAAAACTTGCCGATGCTATTAGAGGCGGTGGAGCTGGTAATGCCGAACCTCCTTATCAACAGCAACAAGTTCAAAGGGCATTTTTAGAATCAGCAATGGAGCAAAACATCAAGATTCAGCAGCAGCTCATCGCACAAAACGAAGCATTACAAACACTTCTTCAAACTCAACAGGCAGAGAAAAGCGCGATGGCACAAACCTCCTCGCCCACAACAGCTAAAAGCAATTTCAAGTTTAGCTCAGAACAAAAGGAAGTAACTAGAACGAAAAGAGACGACTACGAATCAAACGGACTGTACGCAAACCCTCCTCCACCGCCACCAATGCCTCCGCCGTTGGTAGAAAGCGATCCATTCCAACGTCCATTCATGGATCCATATGGTAAGAATTTAATTTAGTTATCGTTCCATCGACTTATCAAACTTTGATTACAGGAAGAGCCAAGACAGTTAGAATTGGAAAGTGGCGTTGGCCGCCTCCAGACTTTCAAAGTGGAGACAGCGCAGACAATTTCATCGCTTTCAAGTTGCGTCAAAATCAGAGGAAGACCACTCCACAGTCACAGCAGCATTCACAAAGCAATAACGGCTCGACGGATGAAGCGAGGGACGCGATTGAGTGGGAGAGCTACGACAATGAATACAACAATGTGGAAAGGTCGAAAGAAAGGTTCAAGTCAGAGCCAGCATTGAACAAAGCTCCACAGCAAAGTCGCGTGCAGAAAAGAAGTTTTGACATCGGTGCCGACCGCCCAGGCGCTAACGCTGTTGGGAAACTTAAGTTGAGCACCGAGATGCGGCAGCGACTGGAGAAAGTCACGTCAGGCCACTCGGTTCGTTCAACGAACAGCACGAAGTCGGATTTCGTTAACGACAACCCCCCGGTTAAGCTCGACGAAGCTCGCAAGCTCATGTTGGAACAGCAGCTTGGAGCAAACGTTTTGTCGGTTAAAACTCAAATTCAGAGGATGGAGGCATCAAAGATCCAGAAGCCATTTATGCCTCTGCCATCTGTAATAGACACCACTCCACTCTCATCGACTCGCGCTAATGTTTATTCTTTTGCAGATGCCCGCTCCGCCACCACCCATTAGACCACCAAACTCGATCCCCCCGGCTCCACCCATGCAGCATTCAAAGGAAAAGGTTCCGCTTTTCGTTCAGCGAATGGACAAAGATACTTTCGGAATCAAGTCGTCGTACAACGACTCGTGGGAACGCGCGGAAGTTGAGCAGTTGGATTTGATCTATGACGCAAGCAAGCGTTCTCGATCACAGTCAAGGGAACGAGAAGATTTCGCCGACTCCGTCTGGGATCGCACCGAAGTTGAGGGACCACCATCGAATGGTAAGCAGCACAATCGAATCGTTTTCGTTTAGAAATGACCGTTTGAATCCTTTTCTCAGATGAAGCTTACAAGACAAACATCAGAGATAAGAGTCGGCACAGCGAAATGTCTCAAATCCAGCGGGAGCGCGAAAGTCTACTGGTTTACCATCCGAAGAACAACGACAGGGACAAGAAGAACTCGTCGTTCGAGAAAGCAACGTTTAAAAACCACATGTTCTCGCAGAAAGACCGCGAAAGAAAAACCTCGTCGTCGACTGTTCCAACAGATCGCGAGAAATACGACGACACCGAAATGATCATCGACGACTTTACCACGACGAATATACCGAAGCCTGTGCTGGCATCTCCCATGCTTAAAACGCCATCAGCGTGCTTGACCTACAACTCAAAGGTTCCGTGGAAGTTGAGAGTGAAGAAGGAGGTATTCCGACCCAACGAGCCCCTCGGTCCTCCCGAATGTGTCGATATGTTGGCCGCCCAGATCGTGACCGATTTGTCTGGTCCATGCATTCGAATCTCCCAAGAACAGAAGAGGCAAGCACATGGCTTCTTAAGCAGTCATGGAATTAGCCTAGGAAACATGTCCACACCGATGCGCAACGTCGTAAAGCGCCAGATGATCGAAATGGCAAGATCTTGGCCACTTTACTTCGCTCGACTGTTTGCAGTCAACGGCTCCCCTCAATATCCTGATGCCAACGTTTTGGCCGTTCATCACACCGGAGCTTTTCTCGCTCAGAAAGACAACGAAGGGCTCGTCGTCACGAAAACGATCTTGCTCGAAGACCTGCAGAATGTTGTAAGAACATAAAGCTCGTTAAAGAATTTCCAGTAATTCACACAATTATCTCAACAGGTAACGCTCCCTCGACCAGCTGCCTTGCAGATTAATCTGAGAAACGGAAACTCGTTCGTGCTGCACTCGTCGAAAGCTGCTCAGCTCCATTCATTTCTACAATCGTTCTTGCATGAATTCAAAAAAGTGAGTAGTAGCCTAATTAAGTCACTCGCTAAAGAAAATGCTAGTCGAAGAGAAGAAAACGGGAAAGAGAGAGCTCCATGAAAGTAAATTTCAAAGAATCGGTGCGACAACTAGGAGCGAAGTTATTGGTTGTTGGTGAAACCTCCTTACCTCCATCACACCTCCAAAAGATTTTGTTCTAGACAAATGAAACTCGTGACTGATTTGATAACAATTTGCGGTAGTTAATGAGGTAATAACTCCTCGGCTGGTCATGTCTCATGCCAAACGGGGAAGTCGAGAGACGAGCGAAAGAGAAAAGCGTTTCTCAATCATTCGGTAGCGCAGCTTTTCAACGGCCGCTCGTGTTTTCCGCTCGTCTCAGTGAAAATAAGTTTAGCGATATTTCGACCAACTGAATTGAGTGAATCATTTTATTTGCAAAATATATTTGATCAAGAGATATCGAGTTTGTTGGATTAAGAGATAGTGGACGATTTTAAATCGCTTATAGATCTATGAGTTACAAATCGGATCGACTGGTTGCCTCGTTCTCTTGTGATCGTGATTCAGTGTTAACGACATTTCATTGCTTAAGATTGACGATCCCAGATCACTTCAACCGAATCTGATCGTTGCACTCGTGACGAAGCTCAGCTGCAAAGCGCATATCCCAATTAATAGTGAAATCGATCGCTCTCCATAGCGCGAAAGAAAGTTTTACTCATTAAAAGAAAATTACTGTTGCAAGCAACACATCGAGTGTGGAGCGAGTGGAGATAATTGTGCTAAATGTGTAACTGGACTTCTGAAGTAACTTCGAATTAATTTGTGATTGTGAAATTATTTTCGGTGATTAGCCACGAAGTGAAGAAACCGAAAAATTGACTCGAAACTACTGAGACAAAGCCAAAAGTTTCACGAACTTTTACGTAAACTTGGCGCTGCTGATTGCTTGCGATAATTTTTTGCCAGCGAAGCGTTTTAATGACTTTCGGGAAATCATGAGCAATATTGAGTTGCACAATTCATACAAGTGCTATGAGACCATACCGACGCCTCCCGATGGCCTCAAGCTCTACAGTGGTCTCAAACAGCCGTTAGACCAAGTCGCGCCTTCGAATGGAACGAACAATCTAATAAAGACTCCCTCGCTAGACAGTCTCGCCGGATCGTCGGAGGCAGACAAAGAAAGCTCCGACGATATATCCGACACAGACTCGCTGTGCGAGCTAAAGAATATTTCGTCTTGCGAGGCAAATGCTGCGGACAAACCGCGTACAAGTGATATCGAGCAGCTCGTGAACGTCGAGCCTCAGAAGGAGATCGTGCGAAAGGCTTACTTGGAAAAGTCTCACAAGTCCTGTGATTATGCAAACTGCAGTTTCAAAAAGAACTCAAAAGTTCCAGAGAACTCTCCTCTGACACCGCAGCCTGTGGTCGTTCTTAAGAGCGTGCGACGAAACAGCGTGTCCAACGTGGACGCAAATCGCATGGAGACGATTCCCGAAGAGCCAGTCGACACTAAAGTGCTAACAGTTAAAGAAATCTTGGCTCGCTTCGAGACAATGCGAGAGTCAGCTGAAGTAATTTCCCCGGCTAATTACTAATGACTGTTTACCGTCAAACTCTGCAATTGTCCACTTGAAAACTTTCATTTTCTCTTTCTCAGTCGAAGCCGCAAAATGTTCCGGCTGGAGGAAAAGCGTCAACGGAGAAGCCAGAAGCAAATGGCAACGGTCACCACCAGCATAGCCGAACGGAAGAGTTTGAAATGAAGAGCCCGGTCAACGGCGGTAAGCGGAACGATGAGAGTATCAACTACCAGCAGAACAACTTCGTTCAGCACAAATCATCGATCACGTATCAAGAGTCAAACATGCAGCAACGACAAGAAGACTCGTCGCCAACTCAGACGTCCGTTGTGAAGCATTCGCTGTTACAGTTCGCACTCCAGCACTTTAGGTTCGTAATCAGAAGCAGTGACTTGGTCCAAGCTTTTGCTTTACTTCATTTCGTAATCACCATTATCGCGGCTCGAGTTTTGCTCTAGCAGACCGTTACCCCAACACACACCAGCAGTCTGAAAGTGAAATCTTAACTGTTAACAACGATTTTCTCGTTGTCGTCTCGAAACAAATAAGTTTCTCCTGTCAAAGTGAGAACGAAATAATTGTTGTGACGAATCGATTCGATCGCAAAACAATTTTCCACATCAACTTTGAGCGTTTGCGAGATTGACAAGCTTCGCGCGTTAAAAACAGCAAGTTAATTTCTTTAGAGCAGTTAAGCAGTTCGCTTCTTGAAATGTGCTTGTTCCCGTCGCGAGCCTCCAACAAGTTCAGTTGACTGACCTATCATGATCGCTAATCTGATTCAATTCTCTAGCGTTCCGGACGAGTCGCCGAAGAGCCGATCGGACAAGCATGGCGACCGTTTCAACGCCAATCTGGTCAAGTGGCAAGGCTATCCGCTCAAAGCTCCCCTCTTGAAGCTGCCGATGGAGTTGAACGGCTTGGCCCTCGAGTGCTTCGATTGTATTTTGCGGTATTGTGGTGACATGCCGCAAGACCACAACTTCTCGGAAGTGAAATGCGTCTACACGGTTCTCATGGTAAGAATGCAGTTGCGATTCCATTGACACACTTAGACTTAATGGGAAATTGCAGCACTGTCACAAGCATCTTATTCTGCGAGACGAAGTCTACTGCCAGCTGATGAAACAGACAACCGCAAACCGCTCGTCGTTTGCCGATTCGAGTCAACGTGCCTGGAGGCTGTTGTCAATATTGGCGGCTTACTTTGGCTGCTCGGAAGCACTGAGGCCATATCTGATAGAACACTTGCAATCAGCAGCCAGCGACAGACGTGGAACTGCTTCAGTATGCATGACAAACTTAAGGAAAACGGCGCGTTGTGGTGGCAGAAAAAATGTAAGAAAAACATTTTAATTCTTCATGATTTTATCTGACAGACTGATTTTAGGTACCAAGCGTTGAAGAAGTCACTGCTGTCTCAGCGGGACGTTCGGCGAGACGACAAATTTACCGACTTCCTGGTGGTGCGGAGCGAGTGGTCAACACGCGATGCTCAACGGTTGTCGCTGATGTTATCTCAGAGCTCTGTGCGTTGCTCGGTATCGACGCCGAATCTGAACAACAAGAGTTTTCACTCTACTGCATTGTGCAAGGCGATGGTATGCTCGACATTGCTGTGACATCTTAACGATTCTAAACTTTATTATATTTCTAGCGTTTACAATGCCATTAAGCAGCGACGAGTACATCCTCGATGTCACGACGGAACTTCTCAAGACAAACCAACCGTTTTACTTGATCTTCTGTCGCTCGGTCTGGCACTTCCCCCTCAAAAAAGATCCGGCGCCCACTCCACTCTACATCGAGGTTCTGTTTAACCAAGTTGCGCCTGACTATCTCGAGGGATTGCTATTGGAGATTCCTAGTCATGGCACTCCAAGCCCAGACTACGTCAGAGACATTGCGCGAATCGCGGCCATTCTTCATCGGGCAGCTGACCTCAACCACATTCCGGTAATGAAGGAAATCAAATTCCTTCTGCCAAAGCCAGCATTGGGACTGCGCGAGATTAAACCGAATCAGTGGGTCAATCTGGTTCAAGCTGGTAGGTTTCGAAAGATTGAATCGACACAGAATTCCAAATAACATTGTCTTTATAAAAATTTTGCAGAGTTCGTTAAAGTGCTGGTTCTCTCGCCGCTACAGTGCAAGGCTCAGTTCTTGAACGTTTTATCAGCATGGCCTTTGTTCGGCAGCAGTTTCTTCGCCGTCAAGAGAGTTTTCGGTGACGACGTCGGACTTCCTGACGACGAAAGCAGTTCAATGTATCGCGAACTGATTCTCGCTCTGAACAGTCGCGGCGTTTTGTTCTTGGATTCGAACACGCACGAGACTCTGCACCATTGGCAATTCATCGAAATCATTTCGACGAGAAAAGTGAGTTTGATATTAAGAGGAAATGAATTAACTATTAATCAAATACCCCCCAGGTTCGATCGGAAGACGCTCTCTTCCTGGACATGAAGGTTGGAAACTTGTTGCAACAGAATGTCATCCGAGTGCAGACCGAGCAGGCCCACGAGATCAGCCGAATCATCCGACAATACATTTCAATGTCAACTCAAAGGGATTTTTAAAAGAAAATTAATCTGTTTTATTTGAACAAATATCTATCAATCTACTATAAATATATGAATATCTAAACGAGAAATCTGAGTTTTTGGAAAACATTCGAAAACATTGCGTCCACTGGACGATGATGAGATTGCGCATTGCCGCTTGTGATTCATTCGCCTGCCTGTGTGGGTTTGTTGTGTTTGAGAAAACAAGTGTCTCGTGAACATTTAATTGAATATCTCGAATATCTCTTCATCCAAGGATATTTAAATGCCGCGGCTTCCATTTCGAAGTCAAGTAATGCACAATTCCATGGAAGAAGTTTCTGTTGTGGACGTATACGACTTGGCGAGCGACATCGGTGCGGAATGTGAGAAAATTATTGACATGCACGGGTCGGGCGCCGTAAAAACGCTCATTCCAAAGTGCATCATTGCACTCGAGATGCTCGAAGCTCTGGCTTCCAAGAACGAGCAGGAGACATCGCTGATACAAGAGCTCAACGACAGAATCGCGAAGTTGGAGGAGGAAAAGGTCGAACGGGCCGAGACGAAGAAAAAGTTTGAGAAGGTAAAGCATTAGACGTGCAAACACTGAACATATTGAACGAAACATTATCGCAGCGGCTCCGGATTAAGACATAAACTACTTTCCAGGAAATCGAGACGATCGAAGAGGCTTGGAGGTGTGAGACGAGGGAGCTGGTCGCGATGGTTAGCAGGTGGGAATATTTTATAATTTGATCGTTAAAACCTGATGACGCACTCGGGCTTTAATCGAGCACGACCGATGATAAAACAACCTTATCATATTGATAAGGCCTTATAGGATCGTTGACCGTAACAGTTCATTGAACCTTCTCTTTTAACTAAATTAACAAATTTGTTTTCATAATTCAGACTACAAAGTGACAACCTGCGCCTGTCGCAGGAGCAGAGACAAAATTCAGGTGACACTTCATCTGACACTACGAAATACGAGGATGGAATGATCCAAAAACTGAAGGAGCAGGTGGACAGACAGCGCAACGAACTGAAGCTGAGAGACAAGGAAATTCTTGAGAAGACCGAGAAAGTGGACCAATTTATTGTTGAAGCCGAGCAGTTGAAGCACCAGAGCCAGGAGTCGAAGAAGCGTTTCAAGACGTTGCAACAGCAAGTAAAAACGTTGTGTGAAGAGCGCGCCGACTTTCTCGCGAAGATTCAAGATCAGCACAAGGAAATGATGAGCTTAAAAAAGCAGTTGGGGATCGCTGAAAAAGAAAACGACGACTTGGGTCGAGAGGAAAACACAATTCCACGCTTCACAATCGCAGAGCTGAAGGAAGTTTTAAACGAGCGCAATGATTTGAAAAACCGAGTAAACGATTTAGAGGAAGAGCTCGCGAACTGTCGACCTAAAACCGACCCTCAAGTTGACAAGAAGGAGTCAGTTGAGCCCGAAGAAGAAGCTCCAGTTCAAGGTAAGGCAGTTTATCAAATAATTTATATGCTGTCTCACTGTCTCGGTCCTTGAAGGTCCTTTACCGGAGGAATGGTATACGTTCGAAGATCCTTGGAAGAGAAAGAATTCTGACACGGGAATACGAAAGTTGTGAGTGACCATTGCAACTTTAAGGGAAATCCAATAACATTTTTATTTCACAGCTTCCGTAAAATATTCACTGACAACGAGGGAAGCTTCCCGAAGCGATCTCTGTCGAGCCTGACCAAAATGACTTTGTCGTCGTCGGGACCCCACACCGAAATTCCAATCTAATCGAATACTTTAGCAACTAGAAAGTTTCTCTCAATTAGACAAAACCTGAAATTCAATTAGAAAAACTTTAACTATTCGAATTTGTGCCAAAGGGAAAATCCAAGTGCATCAAGGTGATGAAGAAATTCCAAGATGATGACTTATCAAACCAACAGTAGCTTTACTCGGACATGTCGACTCACTCTGCATATCGTCTGATGATCGATATCAAAAATACCAATTTAAAGGAACTAACTGACAAGGTTTCCATGGACCTATCTGTAGATGATGTTGACCGTAGGACTGAAGAGACGTTTAAAGTATTAAATTTGAAGCAAACTCGTCAAAGTATTTGTTGAATGAGATAATAAAATTTATGTGATTCCATTGAGAAAGCATGTCCGATTACTTCTGTAACGAGTTTAAGAAATGGTTATGTGATTAAAGTTTCATGCAGTTGCATTTTACTATGCACAAACTTTAGTTTTTTCTTCAGTCTCGTTACCGCTTTCAGACTGTTAATGTCTGGCAAGCATCGCTAGTGAGTGAGAAAATTATTTAAGCTTCGAGTGTAAGCTTCGTGTTCCATTTAAGGAATCAGCAAGACAGTGAAGGAACTGAAATGATTCCGAAAAGTCTTATCAAGTTTCTGCTCACTATCGTCAGCATCGACTGGTCCTTAGGGAGCCTAAATTCTGCCGACGAAACAGGAAATGTTGCATCACTAAGGCATCAGAGTAACGACAGTTCCGTATTACTCAATGAGCCTCTCAGCGGCAAGAAACTAGTCGACACCAAAAGTGAAAGTGCAATACATGCGTCGAAATTAAATAGCAGTTTTCTATCCGCGACAAACTATGAAGAGATGCTGGGCGGGAAAACACCGGCCGACCTGGAAACGCAGAATAATTCCGCGGAGGAGTTCGACTCGGTCGAGGAAGATGAGTCAACGAAGGCAGAGTTTGATGGGCTTATGTTAGCTCCGAACAGAATGGATACAAGCGAGTCGATATCCCCCGCCAAGAAGAACACGATTAAGAATGTTTATAAAGTGCCAAGGCCGGGAGCCAAGAAAACAGTCAAATCTGCACATCTGATGCAGCAAAGCTCTCGATCGGACGAGCAATATTTTCACGTTTTTGCAAGTTTGTTCGACCACTATGCTTGGAGCATTCCAGCGCTTGAGACTTCGCTCAGTCGATACAAGCAATGTTTCAAGGATGTGGAGAAATTCCTAAGCCAGTTGAGGCTCTCAAGAGACTGGGCGGAGAAAGTGAGCGATGCAAGCGGAAAATACCGAGGATTGTTCTTCTTCGAGAATGATTACTGGCTCGGATCCAAGCAGTATTGCAACGAAATAAATAACGATTACGATGTAGTTACACTGCAGTTCTTTGTTCTAAGAGCTTTCGTAAATCTCTCGCCAGCTTACAACAACACAGTGAGTTATTCAAAGGATCTCAAGTCTCTCATGTTATTCAACATTGGCTAAGCCGATTAATTTTCATTCAACAACGACGTCGTTGCATAATTAGAAGGTTTAGTTCGTCCAACAGATCTTAACTACCTCATCCTTTTTAGTGGACGACGTCTTTGTTTAACGGCTTATGTCCGAAATCAGCAAGCCTTAATGTATTAAACATATTACCGACCACGACATATTTACGACCACGAAAATTTTCATTAGGAACTCTCGCAGTTTCTCAACAGCAGTTGGCGAAACTCTGCCGTAGAAAGTGGATTCATGTGGCGAACAAGTTTGTCTTAGAGAATATCGATTGCAATTACTAGCCGCAGCGCGATTAAGTGGTCGTAACATTTTTTATACAAAAATAAACAAACTGGTTGATGAAAAATGATTCAACCCATGAACAGTAACACACTCAAGTTATTTTATTGCTTGAGCGAGTAACCGATATCGCCATAAAAATATATCATAACAAATAAGATTGCAGTACTCAGTCGGCACATTTCTGCTCGTTTTCACAGCACCCGCGAATCCTCCACCTCGGGCAATGTCTTCCCAAGTCTTGCACTCCCGAGAACGTTGCGACAATTATGAGCAACGACCCGGCATTTCAAACTCTTAACGCTATGCGACCAAATACGATTTCCTTCTTCGAGACTCGAACTGTGCCCGGCAGCTACGATTTGTGGTCAGAGAAGAAATCTTTCGTCTTTGGGTGAGATGGACTGGAAATTTCTCTGCTTCCAATGTTACTTGCTATATTTTCCAGACTGATTTTCATTGCCACGCTCTTGGTGGTGATCTGGGCGTCAATATACGAAAACGTTCTTGAATCGAAAGGGTTTTTGTTCAAAGAAGTTGAAAAGGACGCGTCGGAAGTTTCAAAGCAAGGGAAACGAAAGCTGAAGGAAATCGAAACTTGTGAGATGAACCACATGAACAACAATAATAACGAAATCAATTTCGATCCTGACGACGACAGCTTCATGAAAGAGTCTCAAACTCTCGGTAAACATTTCCTGAAAAGCTTTTAAGCTCTCGATTCAAACTTCCTTGATTGGAACCTTTTGTTATAGGATTTAAGGAAAAAGTTCTTCTGTGCTTCGCGTATCGATCCAACTCACGAGTGATACTGAGTACAAAGAAGAGCTCAAAGGATTCCCTAACATGCATCCATGGGTTGAGGCTTTTTTCGTTGCTGTGGACGATTATGGTTCATACATATCTGCAAGTGTAAGCTTTTCCGTCAATGTGAACTTTTAAAATAATCTCGCTAACCGTTTCTCTATCCACAGATTTGCCATCGGCGAGAACAAAGTGAATATTCGAACCACGAGAGAAAATCTTAAACTACATTCAATCATTCCAGTTCAATCGGAAGATTGCAGAGAGAACGTTAATCTATCAAGTGGTGGGAAACGCAACCTATTCGGTCGACACGTTTTTCTTTATTGGCGGCTTGTTGGTGGTCTTGCTGTTCCTCCGGACCGAACAACAGAAGAAATTGAAGAAGACTATTGAAGACGACAAACGAGGCTTCTTCAGACGAAGCGTGTCAAAGTCTTGCCTCATGATCTTTTATCGATTTCTGAGATTAACTCCGACTTACATCATCATCATTGGCTTCACTGCGCAAACAACGAAGTAAGGTCGTCGTTTGAACTTTGAATTGCTAAACATCAAAACTTTTACTCAGAGTTTTCTACAACGCCTCGGTTTTCACGCCGGGTCTGGCTGACCATGTCAACTGCGACAACTTCTGGTGGCGCAATGTGCTGTACATCAACAACTTTTATCCCCTTCAGGATATCTGCATGATGTGGAGCTGGTACTTGTCCAACGATTTTCAGTTCTACGTCATAGCAGTTTTGCTGTTGATACTTTCGACTAGGTGAGTTATCCTGACGCGATTACATATTATAATGCTAACCATCCTTCCGTCACAGATATTTTAAAATCGCTATGTTCTCGAGTGGATTGTTGCTGAGCATTTCCTGGATTGTTTCCATCTACATGTCAATAACCCACAAGTACACGCACAAGGTCGCGGATCCTTTTGAATCGTTTGACTTTCTCTATGACAAGCCATGGCAAAGATTCGGTCCATATGCGATGGGTAAGCTTAGCGTTTGATTCTTCAGGTAATTCTCAACAAATTTTCCAGGAATGGTCACGGGCTACTTTCTCCATCGGTTCAAGAACAAACCGCCAAGCATTTCGCCTTTCACAAACCTTTTTCTTTGGGCGCTATCTTTGCTGAACTTGTGTGTGATTGTTTTCGGCGTCACGGGCGGCAGTTTATCGATTCTCATGACTTCGCTTTACGTTTCTCTCGGGCACACAGGTGATCGATCAATCGTTTTAGATAATTTCTAATCTAATATCGCTTCTCACACCTGACACAATATTATATTTTTCTGCAAAAAGCATGGGGACTGTCGCTATGCTGGATCACTCTTTCGTGCTGCTGGAACCTCGCGCGACCCGTCAACAGTTTGCTGTCATACAACGGATTTCTTCCAATGAGCCGTCTCACCTACTGCGCTTATTTGATTCATCCCACACTCATGATGACAGTTAGCTTCCAGTTCGAAAGCCCTATGCATTTAAAACATGGAATGGTGGTAAGTTTAAATTAAACAGGAGCTGCTCTGTTGCTACCGTCTCGTTCACATTACAGATTACAGCTTTTTTCGGAAACGCTGCTCTGTCATTCATCGTCGCTTTTATAATTTCGATTATGTTTGAAGCTCCAGTCATTCGTTTATTGAAACTTTGTTTCCGAAAGTAATAAATCTTTGTTAAAATGTATCAAACAACAAAAGTCAGTCCGCTTTTAATCAATTTTTGAAAAGCCTCTCGATTTTTTCGGCCAAGTCATGTCGAGCGAGTCCACGTCGAAGGATTTCTAGGACCTTGGTTAGCTTCTTAACGGAATCTCTGCTCGTCCTTTGTTCGTAGACAGAAAGGAATGTCATCGTCCTCGAGTCACCGTACTTAATCTCGATGTTCTTAATCTCATTCTCTGGAATTTTGAGGAATCTCGCTAGCGATCGGGCCTCGGTAAAGTCTAATCCACGAGCTATTATCACATATATTTGTTCTCTCTTCTCCATCGGGTTTTGGATGATATTTTCACCAGCTCCGTTGCTTGTGTTGCCATCGCGATTGACTCTTGTCCTCTTTTCAGCTGTGGAATAAACACTTAGTGAGAAAAGCTGCGATAAAGGTGGGTGATTTTAAGTTCTTGAGTGCTGCAGGTAGTTGACACGGTTCTGACTTTATGGGCTACAAGACTCTGATACAGTCAGATAAGGTGGTTGATTCGAAAGCTCTGCATCTAACCGAGAATTACCGGCTCGTAATAAACATATGACTCATTGCGCTCACCGTATTTGTTGCGAATCTTCTTCTCAAACTTTCCAGCCTGCAGCAGTTGCAAGTGTTGCTCAACCAGATCATCAAACTGCGACGATTGCACGAGCTTCTTGAACCACTTCAACGTGGCGACTTTGTCTGCTTCCCAGTGGCCTTTGCGCTGGAGGAGAGTAAGCAGCTCACCGATGGATCTGATTAAAGAAAGTTGTCTGTTGGACTCGATCCATGTGAAAAGCTCTTTTGCCTCGTCGATCAGCTCGGGTTTCTCACGAAAGGCTTCGACCAACTCTTGCTGCAGAGCCTCGAAACTCTTCTTGATCTCTGCCATCTCACTGCTGAAATCCACAGATCGCAATCGATGTTTTGTTGATGATTCAAAGTGCGTTCAGCAATTCGACGGCGGCGTTCAAGCGCTCGAGATTCGATTTCGCACCCCGAAATAATTCAGCGCGAGTAAAACGACTGGGAAAGTTTACGATTGATTATAATTAAACCAGCGACAAGCTAGATGAGTTCATCGAGATCGAACTATTGTCGTCGAAGTCGCTGCAGTTCAATGATAAACAGAGAAAGTGGAAAGGATACGCTGATTGCGAGATCACTTGAGCTCAGTTCTCTTTCATTTTCCATCGACATCACACAACTTCAATCAAAAATAATCAACAATTCATTAAGTTATGAGTTCAATAATGAATTAAAATGAGTTGCATTTGGTCGAGTGTAGTTGAAAACTGCTGAAAAAAGAGCTGGAAAAGCAACTAAACAGTTTTTGTGCGAGCAATCCGAATGAGAAAAAAATGTGAAACTTAGTTAATTATGAAAGAAAAGTTCAAACATGGAGATTATGGTAGGAGCGACGTGTTCACTTCAGTGCATCGAAATTAAGGTAAAAAGCAGTCGGTGACCATAAGTTTCCTACACCATCAAATTCCATCAGACTAATTTTATCCTAAGGATTTTCCTGGCATTTTTCCCAGCTATGGATTTTCAATTTGTGCCATCAAACAAACAGCACTGAACTATCGAACGCGTTTCAGATAATTTAAAATTAGGCTAACTTAATTATTCAACAGAAAAACTTCAAGCTTGAAAATCGTAGTGGAAATTGTGTGGAAATCAAAACAGGGATTCAGAATCAAAAAGGGATTTACAGAATTGTTATGATTCATCATTCGTGTTTGTGATGCGCAAAGCAACTTATAATCGAGAACGCAACGAGCCACGCCGTGCTCTTATCAATGAAATTCGCTTGAATGAAAGTTGCTGCCACGAAATGTGATGAGTTACAGTTCAGCATTGATTAGACGATTCGACTAAACAATCTCATCGATTGCAGAGCAATCATTGCAGGGATTGAACTGAAGCTTCTCGTCTGTGCTTCGAGCATAGATGATGCATTTTAAAACTGAAGCTCGCTGCTTGTCGCTCGCTGCCTGAATGATGGCGACTTCAAATTAATTTACAAAACAACTGCTGTTCACTCTGTTGTCGTATTTTGAGCGAGAGACTCCAATTAAAAACCATACATCCCACAGAGTAGAGAACTGACAAGACAGGGGCACGAAGAAAATTTATGTTAAAGCGGAAATGAATAATTCAACAGAAGCATATGTCGTTCTTCTCACTCTTAATAATAAAAGATGTATCTATTTCGAAGACGAACGACAAAGTGATGCAGCGGGAGATTCCTCAGTCATAAAACTAACGAAACATTTTCTCCTCGTCTCAGGTATTTTTCTAAAAATAAGAAAGATCTTACATCAACGGCGAACTAAGCACGCAACCCAAAAGCGACGACACGAGCGGTGCAATGAGACAGCGAGTCCTGAACATTAAAGTGGCGTTCTGTACAATCCTCTTTGTGTATTCTTCGCTGAGCCAATCGAAAAATGTAAACAGCAAACATGACGTACATACTAATAAGAAAATGCAATCACACGGCCTGGCGCTGCTACCGGATGCCGACCTAGCTATTGACCAAGACGAAGACGACGCGAAGAGCGAAAGTGATTACTCGAACGAATACGATCAGAGTCCAAGTGGAGTTGACATATTTGGCCATCCAGACGACTTTGATCGTGCTCTTCCGTTCTTCCATAAGGTCCCAGAGAACGCTTACATCATGAAAAACCGACAAGCGGTTTTAAAATGCAAAGCAATGAATGCACTTGATGTAAGTTAATCATTTCATCTCTGCCATGTCGTCGCAATAATAACAATTTCCTTCTCATTGTCACGTTCACCGTAGCTTTGACGAAGATGAAAGCTCGAAGATATTTATTCATTTCTTTCTTCTTGTCTAATCAACAGCTGGTTTTTCAATGTCTCAACGACACCAAAACTAATCCACCCACAACAAAAGAGTCGCATGTAAACCCCCAGAGCGGCGTCCGCACGTTGGAGGCAACTGCCGAAATTTCACTTGCTTATTTCGAGCAGTTCTTCGTCAGCCCGTTTCATTGCGAGTGTATTGCGAGAAACTCTGGAGGGGAAGTTAGGAGTCGGCCTGCGACGATTGTGCTAGCGCGTAAGTCTCAACTTAAAAACACATGTCAGAGTGTTCCAAATTGAAGAATTTCGACAATAATTCATTTCCAGACCTCGAGAAGAATTTCATCTTGTCGCCGCCCAGTGCAAAGATAGAGCCGGGCTTCCCGTTGGAGCTCAAGTGCACGCTTCCAAGCGCAAACCCTCCGGCTGTTCGTTCATGGCAACGCAACAATCTGAAAATCGAACCGTCTTCAGCTGTCACGATCACGCCAGAAGGCAGCTTGATCATTCACTCGGCGAAGATTCAGGATTCTGGGAATTATTCTTGTGTGGCGAAGAATATTGTCGGCAAGCGAGTTTCAAACCCATTGCCAGTGATTGTAAGGAGCGAGAAGCGTTGGAGCGAATGGTCGTCTTGCAATTCCGAATGCATCAAAGTCAGACAAAGAAACTGCAACTCGAAATCACCCGATGACTGTCAAGGCAAAGAAATCGAGACGATGGAGTGTCGCGACGGAAGTTGCAACGACAAGGTCGCCGAAGGCTTCGATCGCATCATATATTTTTCATTGATCGTCGTGTCTGTGCTCTGCGTCATTCTTGCAGTTTTATTCGCTCATTCAAAACGAAAGAAGCCTGAAATTCCCGATTACATCGTGACTGATGATGGTAATTGAAATTGACACAAAGCGTGCGGAAAAGTAATTGAAAATGTTTTCGTTATCTCTTTCTCGTTCATTCAGAAATTATAGAAATTCAACCAAAGAGCTATGAAGGCGAGAAACGTTTTCGCCAGCAACTGCAGCCATCGAAGAAGTCATCATACACTTACGAATACAATACGATGTCACCTGACTACAACCCACCTCCCGCTTTCCCCCCGAAACGAATGCCAAACTTCCATGAAAATCATTACCACGAACCGCAGCTCGCCGTAACTTACTCAGTTCCTTTCGATAAGATAAGCAGCAAAATATCAAACTCAAACACATCTTCAACGCGGAAACTTCAGTCGGATACGATTTCGAGCAGTACAGAATCATGTAAGTTAATTAATGACATGATAACTTCGTTTGAAAGTCGCCGAATCGTCTTATCAAACCGTCATTCTCTCTCTCTTTATCTCTCGGTCGATGCATGCAGTGAACTCAACTCAGGTCATTGAGATTGAGTCGTCGTCTACTACCTCACTGCTGAACGATAAAAATCAGCCAAAATCGAATATGATTGAGCAGATGGTGACATCGAATGGAGGATGGCTTGAGCTAGAGCATTTGGAGACATCGCTCTCGATACCCGAACTGACATTTGAACGAACTAGGAAGTACAACATCTTCTTAACCGTCTTACACAACGAATTTATCAAGAATCAAATTACTTGCAACTTCAACGACAGCTCAACTCATCTGAGCTCAATTATTTATTGCGGCCCAAGCGAAGTCTTACTTAACAAGCCAGTCATCCTTAAGTTCCCGCACTGCGCGAATCACTTCGAGAACTGGACGATCTCGTTGCTTCACAATAGCTGTGCCAACGATAATAAGAAAACCTTTATAGACATGGACGATGAGAAAGATAAGTGGACGCGCATAGCTTCGACCAGCAATGATGTCATCAATCCACTTGCTTTTATACAACTCGATTCAAAAAATGCTTTCATCATTTCGAGAGGTAAGTCTGAAGTTCAGACTCTGATCTCTCTTAGTACATTTGATTCTGACGATTTTTCTTTTCTTCTCAGTCCTTGGGAAGCTTTTGCTAGTTGGCGAGAGCAAATCGCCAGATGTTCCTGTGGAAAAGCGTATGAAAATCGCACTGTTTGGCCCGAAACACAAAATGCCAGCAGGGGATTTCAACGTGCGCATCTACATTGTTGAAGACTATCGAAGCAGCATCGACTATTGCACGATCATTGAGAAGAATCTTGGCAACGACCTTCTCATGCTAAGCAAAGATTTTCTGTTCAAGAACAACAAAGAGGATCTGTGGGTGCAGCTAGTTTGCACTGGTGGCTGGATGACACGCAACGAATCTCAGAAAATTCCCTACTCGCATTTATGGAAGAACTCGTATTTACTTCATTGTGATTTTCTACTCGAAAAGAGTAACTACAATCTTACTAAGTTGAACATGGAGATTTTCGTGACTCAGAAGCACGGTGACACATTTAACTGTAAGGTGCAGTGATCTTTTGATGGCTCCACAGATAGGCGAACAAACTTCAGCTCCTTAAATCTCGAAACCCCTTAAAGAATCGAAATATTTTCCTGAGAACGGCCAAGCATATTTCTTGGTTTTCACACTTGAGATAATTCTTACATGGCATGCGTAACAACGACAAAGTTTACCCATAGGAAAGAGGAAAGCTGATAACTGAACAATAAACTGTCGGACTAAACTGTTAACGAACTAACATCTAGGAAGTTTGGAAGTTATCAATTGATCCTTTCCCGTTTACTTGTGGTGATTCTTCACATTGAATCATACGATTTTTCAGTACACAAGAACAAATCGGGTTGACCAAATTTGCAAACCAACAACGCAGAGAAAATCGAAAACCAAGTTTCATTGTTTTTTCCAATTTATTACATATAAGGACATTTAAATATTTTAATACTTGAAAAGTTAGAAGCTAAACATGCCGAGTTTAAAATAGATTGTAATGATCGTGTAGTTGTTTGTATAGGCCTTCAAGTGGAGATTTTTATTGAATGAAGAAGCTAGTGGAGAAATTAGCGATTGAGTTCCCGACAAAACTTTTGACCTTAAAAGCCCTTTACATTCTCTGTCACTTTCTCATGTCCCAGTTTGATATTTATGCAATCCACCAAGTCATTAGAGTGTAAACTTGTCGACAGAACAACAGATTCCAGTTTTGGGGAAGATCATTTCTACAATTTTGTCAAAGCAAATTGGGGAGGAAAGTATCCCAGTTTATATATTTGTAGTGCCAAAAATACTTTATAGAAACATTATATACGTTTTCTATGATGATGAAATTAAAAATTCTGGTAGAAACATCTTGGATAGTTTTTTTTTAAGATAGACAATAAAAATTTTTACCCAACGTGTTCAGAATTCTACTCTAGACATCATCGGCAATCAATCGTTGCCAATCTCATCATAATTGAATAATCAGCGTTCCGGTGTCTGACACTGGCGCTTTGTGTTTGTTTGCTTTGGAAATCCCTCTCGTGTTGCACGATCATCGTCAGCTGTCAACAGCACTCGAGACATGTTTTCAGAAAAAATATCTTCGTTGACCGACAAAAGAAAACAAAGAGTCGATTCCCTCTTAAAAAGTCAAATTCTTTACAGCTGCACGTACACACTTCGCCCGACACAACGCTGTGCGCGAGATGCTTCAATTTTAACATCAGAAACATTTGTTTGCACACTGTGCATGTTTATGAATTTTATATGAACTCGACGAGTTAACTTCTTTCGTCTCATTAAATGATTTCCACCTTACTAAGTAGATCTACATCATAAACATATTGAGTTTTAAGGGTCAAAATTCTGGTTGCAAAGAAACTGAAATGATAAGCTCATCACTGATATGATGCTGGTTCTACGAGTGGTTTCGTTCAGAGGTTCAACCTTCTGACAGTTAAAGCTACAAGATTCCTGTCAATGCTCCACATTCACTCTAAGACAAACCCTGCTGTTAATTACTAACAGTAGGCAGAGTCACGTCCTTTATCTATCCTGTCGTGTATCTCAAATAAAGGTTGGCAAAAAGTGAGAAATATCAAGAATTCGGTAGGATCATAATTTCGGCAGGCTTTCCTACTTTTTCGCGTTTCGCTTTCAATTTGAAGTTTTCATTTACAAATCTTTGACATTATTCTTTTTCTTGTAAGTCAATTAGACTGTGCTTCTATCTGTATCATTGAAATGTCTGAAGTCGTCTCGGGAAGTCACAATAAAATCACAAAGTCGAACAGTTTTCTTGTTCTCCTCGACCCAAAATATGTCGACCACCTTGCGAATGGTTAGAGAACAAGCCTTTTAACTAGATATGGAACGCGCATAATCGTTTCAGCGTCATTAAATTTCGGCGAACGAAGAGACTGGTAATCAAATAATGAGCAATATTAACTTTAAAACATTACTAAGAAACAGAAAATCACGGAGAATTTTCACTGACGAATTATTTCTGAATTTTATTCTCAATTTAGTTTCCCTGACAATCCTTCATTCCACTCTTGCTGTAGAGCCTCGAAACTCTTCTTGATCTCTGCCATCTCACTGCTGAAATCCACAGATCGCAATCGATGTTTTGTTGATGATTCAAAGTGCGTTCAGCAATTCGACGGCGGCGTTCAAGCGCTCGAGATTCGATTTCGCACCCCGAAATAATTCAGCGCGAGTAAAACGACTGGGAAAGCTTACGATTGGATTTTGAGCAGTTAATAGCAGGAAACCAGTGATCTGATTACATTTAAACTAACGACAAGCCAGGTGAGTTCATCGAGATCAAACTATTGTCGTCGGAATCGCTGCGATTCAATGAAAAACACAGAAAATTGATTTCGACGCCAAAATATTTTTTTTTTCAAATTCTTGTTCTTAGAAATCATGAGCAAGCCAGCACCAGAAGAGTTCTCTGTCGAGAAGGTTCTTCAAAAGCGCACTCGCAACGGCAAGGTAAGCAGTATAGTTGCGCTTTTAAACGGAATTCATCAATTTCTGATTGCTGTCTTAGGTGGAATACTTCTTGAAGTGGAAAGGATATCCTGATTCGGAGAACACATGGGAGCCGGAGGAGAACTTGGACTGTCCCGAACTTATCTCCGCATTCGAGGAAAACCAGAAGAAGCGCGAATGTAAGAGAATCCACCGGTTCCTATTTGACAGCATTTTAATTTTGATTGTTTTCCTTCAGCCATCAGCACTGAGGGGAAGAAGCGAAAGGCCGATCCGAACGACTCGAAGTCCTCATCGACGAAGAAGAAGAGTGATCGCAAAGAAGGTTTCGATCGAGGCCTCCAGCCGGAACGCATCATCGGCGCCACCGACACTAGCGGAGAGTTGATGTTCCTAATGAAATGGAAAGACACCGACGAAGCTGATCTCGTTCCAGCAAAGCAAGCCAACGTCAAGTGTCCGCAAATCGTCATTCAATTCTACGAGGAACGCTTGACCTGGCATTCGAACACATCACCCCAGTGAACTTGCAACACTCGATTAAGCTTTTCAATTATGATTTTTCCTCTTTTTCTTTACTTATAATGTGAACTCAAACAAACAAATGAATGAATGCAGCAAAAACTTTGCTTACTCTTGTACGACACCTTTCGGAAGACGAGGCAAGATGATTGACTTAAGCCCTAATAAATAAGAACTTCATAAAACACTTTTACAGCCTTTCGCCTGTTAATGCTTTTCCCGCAAATCGCCTCCAACGTCGCGTTGAGCTTAATAGATATTGAGTTTCATGTAAGTCGACTGAATGATGTCAACCGTTCAACGAGATTAAATTTTGTCATGACAAGAAGTTTTCACTGCTTTTCCACGATACTTCCAATGGACGAGGAACTCTTCTTCTCAGCTTTTTCAGTTTCCTTCTCAGTTCGCATTTCCACCTCGACATTGCAGCACGCTTTTCCTCTCCGCGGTCGAGTCGAGAGCGCTATTGTTCAAAAAGCATTTGTTTACGTTTGAGTTTATCGATTTTCTGTGTTTGCTCTTGTATATGAGGAGAAGGATCGGGTTAACTATTTAAAAAGTTTCTGCATCGGTCCCAACCGGAGAAGGTTTCGCATTATTAAAAATTAAATCTGCTTGCCTTCGAGGGAGAGACGGAAATCCAACCGTTGATTAAAACGAAACAGTTTCCCTCGCTCCGCAGCGAGTTGTCATGCGATGACATCCAAGATAATTTAATTAAGAAGAACAATAACTTTCCGAAAGGGCGAGAAGTGTTAACCTTAGGGCTTTTTGGCCCTAAAGCATAAGCTTCCAATGGAAAACGTAAGAGAATAAATAACATTTTCTCTTCTCACCGGAAGAACATTCAAACTCGTACATGCTCGAGAGTTTTTCAGCGCATCTGATTTATGGTTTTTCATTTAATGTCAGACAATGTAGATTGGTGAGCTCCGAGGGTTGAAAGCACGTCAGAGTACAAACAATGAAAGCACTTCGCGCGAAGAAAATCGATAGCCAATTAAAATTACGAACTCGTTTGAGTAACGGAAGCATCGAAACTTGAAGACAGAAAGAATGATGACGACGACCGTTGCAACTGCTGCTGCTTATGGCAAAACCCAAGCAATCATAAGTACTTTGAGCACTCCTCGCTCAGAAGTTCGACGACCAACTATCAATATTTATCCAACTGGTAAGAAGCATTTTGAGGACAAAAGCTTTGCTACTCTCTCATGCTCAAAATTGCAGTCACCCCGGAGTCTGTGGTCGTTCCGATCGTTTCATGCATATTTGGATTTCCGCTACTCGCTCTACTTATAATTTGTTGCTTGCGAAAACGTGCCAAGTTAGCCCGAGAACGAGAGCGGCTCCTGAACTACGGTCTGCAGGAACACGCGGTCAGTCTCGTTCGCTTCAGCCCAATTCACAATATCAGTAAGTACAAATGCAAAGAAGAAGTTTCGCAGTTTGTCGGCCGTAATATAATTTTCAAATCCCTTAATGTAGCCAACGGAAGCAGAAGAGCAATAAGCTTTCGCTCAGGAAGCATGAGTCGAGGATTTCCATCACTTGAACTTGATACTGTTATCGAGGAACGGAGCGATTTCGAGCAAACACAAGTATTTTGATTTCATTATAACTTCAACAACTTGTTTGACCCTCGTTGGCTTGATTTGATTTGCAGACCACGCCAGACACGCCGCCATCCGTTTGACGAGAGATGTGCGTCGAAAGTTAGACAAACCTTTTACCTCACTCCCACCTGCAACAGCCAATCAACATTACGGAATTCGATAATAATATAGCAATGAATGTAACTCAAAATATTCGAAGCAAGGAATGACAGGAATTTAATGTTAGGTAGCGCCAAAAATTAATCTAAATTGCAATCACTTTGTAATGTCCCGCCTATTTACAAATTAAAACTTGAAGCTTTTCATTCGTTCAAAGAAAAAAGAAGTTTAATTCATATCGTAAAAGCTCAGTAACAAACTTTCTTATCCAACCGGGGAGTGTTTATCCTGACACTCCCTTAATCATTCGTCCCTTCTTCACTGCGTTCTTCATCTTCGTCTTTTGCTTATCTGTGATTCGTTTGTTCAGGTTGTCTTCACGCTTTTTCGAGGCTGAGGCTTTCTTCTCTTCCACCTTCTCCTTGCGATGTATCCACTGCTGCTTCGACTTCTTCTTCTCAACCTTGCGCTTCTTGATCGTCTTCTTGAGGATCTCAGCGTTGTCTTTAACTTTCATTCCGTCTGTTTTCTCGAATGCAGCCTTCCACAACATTTTCTCCTTCACTTCCTTTGCCTTCAACTTGTCACCAGTCTCAACCAAGTCCTTGATTTTCTTCTTTTCTGCCTTAAGTTTCTGCAAGTTCAACTGCGGGTTCGTGTCACCGGATTTCTTCTTCTTCTCGCCACTAATCTGAACTTTCGAGAAGAACATTTTGCCTTCCTTGTTGTAAACTTTCTCTTGTTGCTGCTTCAATTCCTTGTCGGGGTCTTGTTTGATTAAAACTTTTTGTGTGCCGCGCTCTTGCTTCAGAAGTTCATTTGTCATTATCTTTTTCCGGTTCAGGACTTTCTGTTTGTTGAGCAATTTTTCTTGCCGCAACTTCCTCCTCTCAGACTTGTTGGAGTTTTGCCTCGTTGCCTTCCGCTGCTCGAATTTCTGCTTGATGACATCTGCGCGCTCCTGAAGCTCTGAAACTGTTTCTGCTGGAGCCGTCGTCCGGCCGAGGGAAAGCTTCATCTTTTTCTTTGGCACCTCAACCAAGTATCCGTCTTCATCGGAATCATCTAAAACATCCGGAAATCGTCAGAGAAACAATCAAAATAAACATTTCCAACTTACTCTCGACTGTCTCTGGCACTTCGAACGCTTCGAGCAGGTACGTGATGTAGTCGTTCTCCGTTTTGAGGAACTCGTTCATGGCGTCTGAGTGTAATTATTTCTTATTTTGATAATTTAATTTACAGCAGAAACTTCATGCGTTTTTTAAACTTGGGAATTACAAAGACGACGACGAAAAACTTGAAGCGCGTTTGACGATTCAAATTCATTTTTTCCGTTACGAACTTTTAAGCCATCAAAGTTCTCCTTTAAGTTTGAAAGCGTCTCGATATTACTTGAGTTAATAAACCACAATTGTTTTAGCCTCATCACTTTATTAGCTCACAACGAAGTCGCATGAATGCAACGAAACAAATCAGTTCTCTTGAGGGTCCAATGCCCTTTACATTTCACACTTCAAAAAGCTAAAATGAAAGTTCTTTCTTATTTTGTAACAGCGAATCCAACGCGATCATTGCCAAAGTCGAACTCTGTGTAGTAGCGACCGATGAAGACGTCGCCGAGAATCCAGAGTGGGCCGTTAGGTGGAGGGATGTCGATGCCCATGAATCCACTCAAACAAATAGTTTTGCCCATTTGCGCGATTCTCAAAATGTAATCTTCGCCAGTCAATTCGAAGTCTTTGCCTCCAAGCTTGAACACAATCTTCGGCAACTGCGGGATGAGAGAACAGTCGACCATATATTGACCGTTAATGATTGGGGTTCCTCCGATAGCCTTGTTGATGCTCGTAACTTCTTCTGTTGGACCAGCGATGAGCGATGTTCCTGCGAATTGATAGAATTGAAGTAAAAGTCAACTAAGATAAGCTTTGAAGTCCAACCTGTATCAGCAATAGCTTGACATCCGTTTGAGCAGAAAGGCTTGCCGTTTACGGTGACTGAATCCATCTCGAACTGCCAGTAAGCTTTTCGGTTGACGGGCAAGTATGTGAAATCGCCAGTGTAATGATCGGGATCTGAGCCACCGAAGATGATTTCACCGCCGACGGCAGCAGCTGGATCACGGTTGAGATAGAAGGAGAAAACGGGCTCTTGAATCAGCCCTTGGTTGAACATGTTATAGAACGGCGGTTCGACGCCATCGACCGAGATTGATTTATAGCCTAAACAGAATTGAACATAAATCTCGAGGAGCATTGAGGCGATAAATTATTCATTTACCGAGACCGAGAATGCCATCGAATTTAGCCGCAACAAAAACGAGACCAGGTTCGCTGATAGCTTCCGCAAACGTTTGCTTTTTGATTACTAATCCTCCGATCTGCAAAAAGGCAATTGCGGGGTGAATCATGAATAAATTGAGTTAGTGTAACAAAGAATAACTTCGACAGTGTGCGAGTTTGTTTTGTTTGTAAATAATCGGTAATTTGACCCCAACAATCCTCAACATTCGGTATCAGCAGACTGAAGAAAACAAGCTTGGAGATAAGAAGCTTATCGGGCTGACGAGACCCCGAGTGATTCATGAGCAAATTGAATTGACTTACGCTGACTGAATCGGTCGACAAGTAGCCTGACAATGATCCTGAGCCGTATTGAATGTGGAAAGCAGTTCCGTTCTTCTCATAGCTGGAACTCTTCTCTGCGTTGTATTTGTTATGCAGAAGGCAGGCGATGTTCGTGAGAGAGCATTTCTTCGATGGGATCCAAAGGTTCGAGCTGCCGGTGTCGAACACGACTTTGAAGCTTTGTGGCGGTGTTCCGATTGAGATTACTCCGAAATATTGGGCATCCAGATAGTTGGACAGCGGTTCTGGCGTCGGCCCTTCGACGTTGTCTGGCGACAATCGAACTTGGGTCAGTTCAGTGCCAACAGAGTGAAAATGGCTTCTTGCCGATTCTACTTTCTGCAGCGGAATTCTGAAAACGACGCAAAAGAAAACAAAGTAGAAGAAAAATCACAACAAATTAAAACTTTGAAACTAGCGAAGTATTTCGAGCTCTCATCCTTACCTAACGAACTCCCCATTAGCCGAGGCGATTATCTGCAGTAGCAGAAAGATTGCAGCACACTTAAAATACATCTTTTCCTTATTAAATCCAAACACAAAATGACGAAAAAATTAACCGAGACGAAATCAGCCGCTCGAATGTGTTCAGTGAAAATAAAATTTCGCTGAATTTAACGGCAACTTGAAATTCAAATTAATTCATCGAAGGGCCGAAAATACGAAAAATCGTTCGTGACTCTGCAAAACAAGTTTTCAATCAAAATCGTAGAAAGTATGGCAGAAATGGACACATCGATGCCTGATAAGGTAAGATACGGCACGCTTGCACCTTAATATCATCAAAGATCATCAGGGAACCGTCGATTTAATTTGGTATTCGCGATTTCTTTGTAGGAGGAAGTTGTTGATTCCTTCAAACCAATAAAAGATTCCTCGTCGTCTTTGGATGAGCTCGACGTCGAAGATCTCTACACTAAGTATAAGGTAAGCGGTTGAATAACATCCAGCTGAGTGGAACAGTGCTAATTGTTAAAATTCCAGAAATTGCAAAAGCAGCTCGAGTTTCTAGAGGTTCAGGAAGAATACATCAAAGATGAGCAGCGCAATCTGAAGAAAGAGTACTTGCACGCTCAAGAAGAAGTGAAGCGCATCCAGTCTGTGCCGCTTGTCATCGGCCAGTTCTTGGAAGCTGTTGATCAGAACACTGGAATCGTTGGGTCGACAACAGGATCGAACTATTATGTCAGAATTCTTTCAACGATCGATCGCGAGCTCTTGAAACCATCAGCTAGCGTTGCTCTCCACAAACACAGCAATGCCTTGGTTGATGTGTTGCCTCCAGAAGCAGACAGCTCAATCTCGATGTTGCAGCCAGATGAGAAGCCCGACGTTCAGTATGCTGACATTGGTGGAATGGACATGCAAAAGCAGGAGATTCGTGAAGCCGTCGAGCTCCCATTGACTCACTTTGAGTTATACAAACAGATTGGTATCGACCCACCTCGTGGAGTTCTGATGTACGGACCGGTAAGAATCGCTTAAACTATTTTATTCAAAACGAATCTAAACTTAAAATCATTTAGCCCGGATGTGGAAAAACTATGCTGGCCAAAGCTGTCGCTCATCATACAACTGCTTCCTTCATTCGCGTTGTTGGATCAGAGTTCGTACAGAAGTATCTCGGAGAAGGTCCTCGCATGGTCCGAGATGTTTTCCGTCTGGCCAAGGAAAATTCGCCAGCAATTATTTTCATCGATGAAATCGACGCAATCGCTACAAAGCGTTTTGATGCCCAAACTGGAGCTGATCGTGAAGTGCAGCGTATTCTTTTGGAACTGCTGAATCAAATGGATGGCTTCGACCAAACCACCAACGTCAAAGTCATCATGGCAACAAATCGTGCCGACACTTTAGATCCAGGTAAACTTTCTGCTTCTGCATAATGAATTGAAGACCTGAAGGAATTCCATTTCAGCTTTGCTTCGTCCCGGTCGATTGGATCGTAAGATCGAGTTCCCGCTCCCCGATCGTCGCCAGAAACGTCTCGTCTTCTCCACAATCACGTCACGAATGAACCTCTCCGAGGACGTCGACTTGGAAGACTACGTCGCCCGACCCGATAAGATCTCTGGAGCCGACATCAATGCGATCTGCCAAGAGGCGGGAATGCACGCGGTCCGTGAAAATCGATACATTGTTTTGGCGAAAGACTTTGAGAAAGGCTACAAGAACAACATCAAGAAAGACGAGCAGGAACACGAGTTCTACAAATAAGTCGGCTATCATAATTTCTTTGTATGCTACTCTCTTCTCGTTGCGATGTCCGGCAAGAAAGAAATTTGAAGTTTTTTCGTAAATAAAAAGATGAACAAGAAATGAGAAACGAATTATTGAAGATCATCCAAGAAATAACTCTTGTCATTCGAGGGCGATGACTTTGACCGTGTGAATACACAAGCATCTCTCAATATCTATGAAGCTCTTAATTCCCCCAACTGCGCTATATTTCTACACCGACGATTGCCGAAAGAGGAAAGTTTACACATTTTTTTCGCATAGATAAATTACCCAAAAATTTCCTCGCAAACATTCATCGCTATGACGCAATTGAAAATGCTCAGAGAGATTTCTCAGTTGAGATTGCGTACATGTGTTCGTTGGTAGGAAAATCGGCTTTTCCAGCAACAATTCATTTGATGTTGCTTACGTCAAAGCTCTGTCGAGACGAGGAAATCTACACAGGCAAAGCGACTACACTTGTGCTTTTGGTTCTCTTCGCAAACGGCTCCGGCAAGCCACTGCATGAAGAGCGATTTCTACTAATTTCACTGCGAGAAAAAACGATGAGAATATGAGCGAGTCTTGTGAAAATGCCCAACACAAGCGTGAAAATGGAAATTTTCGTTCTCGCTCAGCATCGAACTGAACATTGATTAGTTTGTGTTCAGTTCAGTAACTGAAACAACCACCTCACGAAAGCTCGGTCCGGTGGAGCAGATTTCCACTTCAGTTTTCTGTGGACAGAATCATGTTTTAAACAATCAGATAGAGAATAAGTCGACCTAAGTTCGGTGTCGCGTTCGTTTTATACAGAAAAATGTAAGCAAAAGCGGTCGATGGTTGAGAGTTTTGGTCAAGAAAAATTGTGTCTGAAAACCCATGAAATCGTTGCCGAGTGAAATTGCAGAGATTTTGACATGAAAGTGACTTTTCGGGCCTCGATCAAAGCTTTTCCATCGGCCCAACGTCTCAAGAACATTTCGCTGAAATGTAAATCTTTTCTTAGTGTGAATCATAAAAAATCAATAACTCCACGTTTGAGTTTTTTTCTATTATCCGCGCTCATTATTGTGTAATGTCAGACATGGAAACTGTGGAGAGCGTGGAGGAGTTCGGTTGTGATGGCAATAGGAAGCTTGCCGATTTCGCGATAACTCACGACTGATAGCGAGCTCAATGGAATCAGACTGTCGTCCTGGGGGTTCACGAGCTTACACCGAGTGGAATTTGAACAAAGCGAAAATCACGATGTTTACGGATGCTCAAGAGATTTCTTCTTTCTGAGCGGAGCTGATTAGTAAAACTTTCCGTTGATTAGACATTCGGAGAGCGCGGCTACGTTGAGCAGACAATTTCCTTCGTTTGGCGATAAAACGGTTTAGAAAAAATTATCAATCAACCTGCTGACGCTTGGCGCTACACAATATGCGCGAGCGTCATCACAAGCCGAGATAATGAAAACTCACGACTGTCTCGACGTCGCTTCAAAAATAGCTCAACTCTGCTTCGTTATAAATAGACCGCAAATTCAAGTTTATAGAAGTAAATAATCAGGAGAGAACGACTTTACTCGTGTGCTGTCTTGTCTCTTCCGAGAGTAAAGATCCAAGCGACTTCCACATCAAAAAAAAATTAAGCCCGACAAAACAGAGCAATTTGCGTCATCGAAAAGTTTTCTCTTTAAACGAAAAGAAATATGTGGAATCACTCGGGAAAGCTGAGTGAATGAATTCTTAAACAGGCCGAGCATTCGCGAACGGGCTTCGATTTTTTGTTGATTAAATGACGGTAACGACGCGGGTGTCAAAAAGTAGATTCGTTTACGCACATGCATGACGAGATAGAAGGCGTTGCTACGGCCGCAGATTACTTGGATTAATTAAACTCAACAGAAAAACCACAAATCTTTCGTGAGATTCTAAAGTTCTCGCCAGTGTTGTGCGCACTTCAGATCTGTGGTCACCAAATCAAAAGCTTTCGATTTGTACAGTTGATTTTTGTAAATGATATCAGATATTTAACAAAGACTTTTGTCAGGGTTAATAAGGTCAACGACCCGTAACCTCTGAAGGTCTAGTGCTAGGATTCGATGAGGCTCTAGGTTGAATCAGTTTGCTTCAGAGAAAACAATGGAATTCTCTCCGGGGGTGTTATAAAATAACCCAGAACTTCTGGATTCCACGACCTCAATTAGTCATGTCGTATGAAACTCTTTATTGATGGATATAAAATCGTTTGAATCACTCAAACTTTCATATAGTTCTCGCATCTCGTAGCAAGTTCACTCGCCAATTATTTTACAAGTTTCCTCGCTTGTTCCATTGCAGCCTTTCCATTACAACGGCACGCTTGCAGTTTTTACCAAACTTCATGTTCGAAAGCCTAAACGTGCAGCTAATAACGGAAGTGTGAAAATTCCAAGTGAGAATTTGGAGCAGAGACTTTTGTGAAGTGTTAACGGAGAATGTCTGTTTAGGCAATAAAACTCAAATTCTGAGTAAATGGTGAAACGTGACATATTAATATCAAACGGCACTACAATGTCCACCCGCAACCTTTCCCCACCGTCCGCGTCTTCTTCGACTCCGTCTCCGTCTCCTGCGCCCACTCAATCTGGATCGAATTTATCAAACGGAGAATCAATGCTGAGAAGTGAAAATATCAACGGCAGTGCGAGCGCCGTTCACACAAATTCATCGATCAATTCAAAGTCGAAAGTACCTATACGTGTTGGATTTTATGAAATCGAGAAAACGATCGGGAAGGGAAATTTCGCAGTTGTGAAATTAGCCCGCCACCGAGTAACCAAGAATGAGGTAAGTTGCACTGTTGGCCAAGTAAAGCTCGGTTGTCTCAATCGAGCATTGCGTGATGAGGGTTATAAAACATTTTCTCAACCCAGCATTAGCAGAGCGCTAGTGAAATGAATGGAACAAGAAGTCTCTATGTATCTAGCTAACGTAAATTCCAACTCAGTTATCAAGTTAGTTGCCTCCGCATGTATTGACTGAGTGACGTCAAAGCCGAGTGAAAACAGAAGAGAACTAAAATTATTTCTGTCAAGCCGAAATTTTCCATGCAAACAAGAAATTATCTCGATTTAATTGCAAAGGTCGAAGACACATTGACGCGCGTAAAAGTAATAAAACAAAGCCTCGCTAGATAAACAGCCCGTGGAAAGATTTGCCCGATAATTTTCACGGCGCTTGGACGTCAACGGCTTCAACTTTTCCTGAAACTCGATCACGTCAAAGCCGAAATGTTTTCGCCAAGTTTGTTTTCACTGACACTTATCTAATTCCACAAATATCCTCCTGGCAGTAGAGAAAACATTTGCCTTCCCGTTGTGGATTGTGTGTTAGCAGTGCGTGCCTAACTGCGACTGTTCTGTTTCTTTACAGGTGGCGATTAAAATAATTGATAAGACTCAATTGGATGCCGGCAATTTGCAGAAGGTCTACCGAGAGGTGGAAATTATGAAACGCCTAGATCATCCTCACATCATCAAGCTGTATCAAGTAAGCAAAGCTCTTTTGTTTTAAACAAATCATTTGAAGGCTTTGAGAAGACTTTTCGATCAGAAAACCTTTTCTCTTTCGCAACCTGAAGCCTAGTGTGCTTATCAGTGAACGGCTTTCGTGCGATGTCTCGCAGTTCTCTGAATATCAAGTGATTGACGTCATATGAATTCAGACGCGGCAGGCTGATGGAGAAAAAAACATAAAACTATATTCAATAAAGGCGTTCGCCTCTCGCTAACCGATGCATACCACGAGACACTCGTGAGCGAATATTGATCAGAAATCATCTTTTCTCATTTGGCTTTCGCGCAAAGCTTCTCAGACTAAATATTTTCAATGAATTGCAGGTAATGGAGAGCCAAAGTATGATTTACATCGTGTCAGAGTTCGCTAGTCAGGGCGAGATATTCGGTAAGTTCCGACGTCGGCAACTTTGCCATTTATTTATTTATTATCTCGCCTGATATCGCAGATTATATCGCAAAATACGGTAGACTTAACGAGAGAGCAGCAAGACGAAAGTTTTGGCAGATTCTGTCGGCAGTGGTAAAGCTTGAATTATTTTTCAATACAATTTGAAAACTTAAAGAATTTTTAACTCAACTAGGAGTACTGCCATCACCGGAACATCGTTCATCGAGATTTGAAGGTAAAGTTTTGTCGTAATTGAAGTCCGCAGGTGGGAAGTAAGCCTACGGTGTCGGTAACGGTCGGATGCTCTTACCACTTAGCGTTTGCGCCTTACAAGTCTCGCAGTTTTGACATGAGTCTAATGCTAATATTTGTGAACTCCACTTCTGGTTCTGATGCCACTTTTGGTTTGCAGGCTGAAAATCTTCTATTGGATTCAAACTTAAACATAAAAATCGCCGACTTTGGATTCAGCAACTTTTACACGGCTGGCGAGCTGCTGTCCACGTGGTGCGGCAGTCCGCCATACGCAGCTCCAGAGGTATTCGAAGGGAAGAAGTACTCTGGCCCAGAGATTGATATTTGGGTGAGTTGATTCATTTTCTTCGTTGCGTGGCAATGAATTTACAGAATCCTTCTCAGTCGCTAGGAGTCGTTCTTTATGTGTTGGTTTGCGGAGCTTTGCCGTTCGATGGGTCGACATTACAATCTCTACGTGATAGAGTCTTATCAGGCAGATTCCGGATTCCGTTTTTCATGAGTTCAGGTGACTGGTTCGACCTTTCACGAGCTTGTCAAACAATGACTAACATTACTCGTAATTATTTTCCCAGATTGCGAAAACCTCATTCGAAAAATGTTGGTCTTGCAGCCCTGTAAACGTATTTCAATCGATCACATCAAGCGGCATCGTTGGATGATGATTGAACCGATGTTGGATCTCGATCTGCCATCATTAAGTTCGATTCCGAACGGTATTTGTGGCACCGCAGCGTCTGAGCCGAACGATCAAATTTTGCGAATTATGCAGAACTTGGGCATCGATGCGTCAAGAACTCGTGAAAGTTTAAAAGTGAGTAGAAGTTTTTTCTGACTACCCAACAGAATAATACATTTGAATACATTTTAGACCAACAGCTACGATCATTACACTGCCTTCTATTTGCTGCTCCTCGAGCGGCTTAAAAATAAGGACAACGTCAGCGCACTGAATGCAACACCGAAGCACACAACGGTGGAATCTCAGAGAAGACGGCCTAGCACAATTGCAGAGCAAGCCATGCGTAAGCTCGGATTAGGAAGCACAATCCATCAAAGGTAAATCGATGATGACGTGATATCTATGTTAGCATGAAATGACATTCATTTATCCGTTAGATCTGAGCCGCTGTCACCACGACATCACGGCTCGAACAATCACAGTTCCGAAGCTCTGTCGAACATGATGCAAACGCAGATGCCATCGATGATTTTGCGAGACACGAGCATTCGCGAGCCGTTCTCAATCAAGGACAGCTCGTCCCTAAATACCAACTCTAGCTATATGTCGTCAACCTTTTCCTCTCGAGAGCGAGAAAACAGTTCAGCATTTCTGGGCAGCACAAACAATAATTTGGCTCCCAGCAGCAACCTGCTGGCAACACTTGGCCAAAGAGATTCTCCGCCTATTCTGAGTGCATCGCGTACCGGGTCCAACAGATTTCTCTCCGGTGGACTGGATCAGCGAATCATTAAACAAAGTTCCGAAGACTGTCGTCGTTTATTGCAACAAGTGAGTTCAACTTAAGTCTGTTCGCTTGTTCACAAGGTTTATTCGAATGGAATTTTTAACAGGCAATTGCAGTTGTCGACACGACTCGCAACCAGATTGACTCGTCAACTGCGCAAATTCCACAACAAGCTTCTTTTGAAGCTTCATCGCAATCGCTGAATCCCAACGCATTCAACCATCAGCAACGAATCTTGACGTCGTCGAGCAGCTTCGACTCAAAGTCGAACCCATCAAACTTCTCTCCATTTCATATGTCAGCGGAGGCGGCTCGCCTCTTCCAGACGTTGCAGCAAAGTCCATTGCCGTTGCCTTCTGACGTAATTAACTCTTGTTATTAACTTCTTCTTGCAAGTTTAGTTCGTTTTATTTTTTGCTGTCAAGACTGATTTAATTTGATTTTATTTTGAATCACCAATAAAAAGCCTGTAACTGTCATAAACTCGAATATCTTTTATGTAAGCTTAAGCAATTTTCCGTTCGCCTTTATTTTGTTTCCTTCCACGTTTTGAGATTTATTGTGGCACATTCAAAAGTAATTTTCAATCCATCAGAACCCTCCCCGACAAGATGCAACGCCCCGTCACGTTTTGCAGCAGCAGCAAAGTTGCGTGACAGTTCGCGAAAACGTTCAAGGTCGGGAGAGACCCGTCAGCTCGAATGATCCAACGAAAATGGTTCCACCGTTCAAAGACTACATGAACAACTTGCAGACCTATCAGTACATGCAGCAGCAAGAGAACAATGAAAGCTTTCAGCAACCAAGGCACAACCATATCACTCACCAGCAGTACAGCTCAAGCACCGACGAAGGCTGCGATACCGATCACGGAGGTGAATATTTGATGAAGAAGAATTACCAACTCGATTGCAATCTGAAACTCGTTCCAGAAATGGATGATAATATAACACCGGCAACAATCGCCTCCGCCATTCAACGGCTAAATTCTTATGCAAGCTCGAGCTCATCAAGCGGAGTCGTTGCAAACTTCGCCTCGAAGAGTTTGAGTCAAAATTTGAGCTGCGATTCGTCGCGAAGCAACTTCTCTACTTTTGAAAGTCTCGACTTGAACTTGTCAGATTGCAGCGAGCTCGCGAGCAGTTTGCCATCGTGCGCTAGTGGAAATCCCAACGACTGCGAGACCAGGGAAGACGGTAAGTTTCAGTGTTGATTGAGCTTGTTGAGTAGTTTTTAAACAAATCATTTTAGTCTCACATCATCCCATCACATCGACATCGTCCAATCATCCCTGTGTTTATGTGTCACTATCGGGCAAGACACCGTGTTCATTTTTACGCAACAATCCCATGGGCAACCCCACCTGCCGAGCTGTTACTCGCTCACCTATTGATTTCCGTCTCGGCCGGCGCGCTAGCGACGGATTAGTTGCTCAAGGAATCCTAAACCAACCTGACAGCTCCATGAACTCCATCGCTTTTAACAGTCAGCGCTTGCACGAAGCATGTAAAGCAAAAGGGTTTTTAGAGTTGCACTTGTTGCAGCAAGAGGCCGCTTCATTATCATCGCAATACCAATCTCACGTTCCCCAAGAGGAAATCATCGTTCGCCAACGAGAGCACAATCAGTTCCATGTAACACCAATTAGAGCAGCTAGTGATCACAATGCCATTCTGTTGCAATGTGGCTATAAGTACGATGACATGTACATGAAATCTGTAAGCGGCATATCTTTAGACATTTCAAATTACGTCGGCATGATGAAGAACGAGCTCAACGAGAACGTCGAGTTGAACGGATGCAAATATCTGTCAAACGTCAAAGGCGACCAACAGGGACAAGTCAATCAAATGTCGAAGCCTCCACTTCAACAGCAACTCATGCAGCATCGCTTACTTCAACAGAAGCGGCAGATTTTGCAGAAGCAAGGCGCAATGGAGGCATCGTTGAGTCGACGCCAGATGTTACGGCAACAAAGCTACAAGATGGCTCAGAACCAGCAAGTTCTGCCACCCTTGCCATTCCCGCTGAGCGAGAAGGAGTCTGAGGATTTGTTGGCGTTCCAGCAGATCGTCGAGAACCCTGACGCTCCGCTCAACTCGTCGCATCACTTGAAGACAACTCATCTGAAATCGCCGTCTTTGTCGCCGCAATTGCAAGCAACAGAAAACGGCACTTGGAATAATCTTCCTAACATTAGTGCATGTCACATTAGTGAAGTTGTCGCCACGCACGAAATATTCCACCAGCAGTTATGTCAGGTAACAATTCACCTCAACTTCTGAAAGATATTCTCTAATCAATTGACTCTTCCACAGCAGAGTCAGGCGCCACCGTTGTCGAACACTTTGTTCGCCACCAATTGGAATCCGCAGCCTTCGGTATCACCTCCCATCATCGAGGAGCAAATGGAGTCAATTTAATTGATTAAACTAATTAACTAAATTCGTAGAAAGCTTAGTATGATCTTAAAGACTGTATTGTCAATTTACTTCGAGATTATGTGTCCATCGGTTAGACTTCAAATCTTATCCAACAGTACTGGAATTTTCGCTATGATGAATTGCAATTTTGTTAGAACAAATATCAAGTACGAGAGAGCAGCAATATTCAGCTATGATAATTTTCGAGTCATTATTACGTACGGCAGATAGAATAGCGACACTGATAATTTAACTTTACTAGATAACTTCATCGTATTCACACATTACAGGAACAGACACAATAAAGTTTTTTGATAACTGCTGATTGAACTTTATATACCGAGCAACTGAACTTTTTTTAAATCGAATAACTGTCTAGGAAAATAATGTAGGCGCGCTTCAATACGAAGAGATTAGACGATAACTATGAGGCAATTGAGCAATAATAAATGAATTTTTTAACTGTCGTACTGGGAGATATCGATCGTTTTATTATCTATTTTTAAAGAGAATCGAAAGGCGGTCGGAGGCTCTACTTAAAAGATACTTGAATTGGAGTTATCAAGTCCACAATCAATCGAGATGAAGATCAAGAATCGCTGTTGAATTTTCGCTAGATCCACTCGGTAGATTTGAATTTTCCAGATTTTTCCGGCGAGGAAAATCACTTATCAACGGAATTTCATTTTCAGAACATTTCCACTTGCCGATGAAACGAACTCGTTGGGAAACAAGTTCGTTATTCAAGCGCTTTTCCGTAGCTCGGCGATGTTGGACGGACACGAAAGCTTGCATGAAATATTTTGTGGATATCTCGCGATAAGTGAAACGAGGAGAAAAATGAATTGAAACTTGTCTTTTAAGTCTTTAACAAAATAATCGCGAACAATTCTGACAAATCCATAAATCCTTGTTGCACTAAGTGGCAAACGGTTGACTAGAGCGCATAGGAAATCTCATAATTCGCACACCGAGCGCTTGTCCGAGTTCCACAAAATATTAAACGTGAGCAAATTTATTTCAAGGTGAAAAAAAATCTTCGAAATTAATTCTGAATGTTCACGTCTTAAGGATGTTGAGTGTGGACCATTGGCTGATTTGCATTCGGCCAGAGGCCGAGCTGCACAAAAAAGTTAGAGTGTGCAGGGCAATCGAGCGGAAACATTTGTGACGTGCTATGTAATGTCTAATCTGGGTTTGGGGAAATCTCGAGGCTCGTTGCTGCACTTTGTGCCGTTATCTGAAAGAATTATGCAATTGACAACAGCTCGCCAGTCCAAGATATTTTTAGGCGTCGCAGAAAACAGTTATCGCTGAAAACTTAACACAAAGACTTCGCAGTGAACTTTTACCTTGATAATAGCTTCAATTGCCTTCGTCTTTCAGAGAGCGTTCGACCGATGACGAGACACCTGTAGGGATTTGCACTGTTCAACACGATGCAAGTTGACAAGAACATGAGTTTCGATCAGTTCTCACATGATTTGACACTTGCACTTGAGGAGACTTCAAGGGGATCAGGCAACCGATGGGGCATGCGACGAAGAACGAGATCTACAGGAAATTTACGTAGGTGTTTTACACTGACTTTTGAACTCGACTAATCTCTTCTGATATTCCAGCGTTCCCTCCACAGCCAACGGAAGAAGATAGCTCGAGCACAGACCACAACATTGCTCCCAACGATACAAACAACAACGATCAGTATGCGACTGGAGTCGCAGGCAACAGCAACTCAATCCTAAGCGATTCTGACGACCGTCATTCGTATGCTTTTGCATTCAAACTGCGTCAGACGTCATACTTAGTAAGCCGTTTTGTTCCACCCCCAATCTACAAAACTCATGTTTCTTCTTTTTTAGAGCGGTAACTTTGAGTCTGACTCGTTGAACGAAAACTTCAGCCCATCAAGGCCCAACATCCGCCGCAAAAGAAAATTCAAACGAATGGCGGTGGAGTATGAGACGACTCCATCGACACCACATGGCCAACATCCACTCTTTCCAATTAGCAGCGGGACAGTCAAGAAACGTGTAATGAAGCACAATCAGGAGAACTTTAGAGCGAACTTGTTCTTCGGCAAACGGAAGCGACCACACCGGGAGCGCTATGCTGATTATGAGTCCTACAAACATTCGAACAGCGTCCCCCGACAGCGTGGCGGATTCTTGTCCCAGAAAGACGGTGGCCTATCTTACCTAGAGTACAAAAGTCGCAACCGAGCTTCGTCGATGACACAATCGTCGAGGGGGCCCACGATCGAGAAGATATTACCTTTGAACAAGAGCATCATTTCAAAAATTGAGAAAATCTCGCAAGACTCACAAACTAAAATGAACTTCAACTTTACTGTGATGCAGCCGATGAGTACTTGCAGTCATCCAATCGACACCTCGGCGCCCCTAGTTCACTTCCAGTCAGTTTTCGGAAGTCGCGTCGACGATCGCCTAAGTCTCTTCAGGAGTCCACAGAAAACTGAAACTGAAGTGCCGTCAGCCGCCCTGCAGAAGATGGCGCAAAAATCTGGAAGCTTCGAGTCTGCCTTGCCTGCTACTAACAACAATGCGAACAAGCTCGACAGCAAAAAGAAAACAAAGCATTTTCCTTCGGCACACAGCAAAAGCAAACAGAGCCGGCGCCTAAAGCTGCAATTTGACGACCGCAACTTTATGGACTGTGGAAACATCAACGATTTTCTCAGCTCAAGCTCGCTGAGTAGTAGCGACAGTGAAGCGGAGGAAACAAATGAGAGCGACCATGAGGGAGACGATGAGCTAACGGATTGGCCAGGTCACGAGGTCATGGTGAACTTCGCGTCTAAGAATGAGTTCAAGCGGGCCAACAAGAAAGCCGGAAAACTACCACAGATTGACATTATTCAAGATGATGACACGCTGATGTCTGCCGACGATGTTCAAGAGCAGCCTCAGGAAGAGTCGCCGGCTCTTCCTATGAATATCGTCTCACCCACACATTTTCCTAACGCAATTGATTTGGATGTGTCTCAGCCCACGTACGTGCCATCAAGTAAAATGCAACCATCACACCCAATTAATATAATCGGTGGATCCATCGGAAGCAGTTTTATTCCGGGAAGCAGTAGCACAAGTGGAGTGATTGCCGACGGCGGATATGGGAGCAGTTTTGCTGCCTCCTACAACCATAAGCAGCCGATCGAAAGTGAAATGTCGGGTGAGACGTCGAATCATTTTCTATCGTCGCCTAACACGTTCGGGGCTGGTGAGGTGCGAGAGATTCGCGCTGGGTGCCGTCGCATACGCGAGGAACGGCCGGGATTTTCAATTATAACGAGCTTCAACGAGGACCTTTTAAGGTAAAAACGAGTTCTCCTGCTCTCAACTGACCTATTGAACGTTTAATTGAATTCCCAGATTTCTCCAAGACGATCAGCAGAAGCAAATGAAGATATTTGACATACAAGAATACGACAAGATTCTGGAACTAGCCAAACTGTATTCGCTGCATGTCCAAACCGAGAACGGCTGCATTGTTCTAAACAAAACCAGGTGAGTCTCGATTCCACACTTTCCTTTCAGAAGTTTTAATGAATTTCTTCCACAGCAACACGATGCAAGCCGTCAAAGTGTCCAAGGAGCAAAACAAATACTTCTTCAGCGACTACAAGCGACGGTGCGTGGGCGGTGACACTGAATAGCTTTTAAGTTTAAGAAAGGTTTATGTCAACACGACATGAATAAAACGCATGCTTGTCTTACAAAATCGAACGTCTTAAAGTTAGAAAAATATATTTTATTGGAAAATTTGATTATTCTCTGTTCGGCGGTGAGTTTCTGTTATCTTGAGTGACGTGTGAGCGGTTTCAGCGCCGAGAATCTAAAAATATAAAGAAGATAAGCGACGAGCATTTTATTCGGTCGACACCCTCCACTACCTTCTTGCTTCGAACTGGCCTGAGACTGGTCCTGTGTGTCGACATTGGAGACCATCGTAAGACTGTGGTTGTTGTTCGTGAACTTGAACTGGAATCCTTTGGGCTTCTCTAAGCACGAAAAGGGGAAACTTTGTGTTAATAATGCAGACTTATCGTGGCCGAAGTAAAGTCAAATTTTCTTACAGAGCGAACGCAAAAGTTCAGAGCCAAGTTAGAAGAATGTAAAAGACAGCCAGTTAAGCACACCGCAAATGTTTTTCCATTGTTTATATCAGCATCGGGTTAAGTCGAATCATTTTGTTGGATTAGAGAAAATACAAAATAAGGAAAGTAAATGACTAAGCCAACGACCATCAAGTTAAGTAAACTACAAAAACATTAAGTGGCAACAACCAAAGTTTCAGGTAAGTACAAGTTGATTAGTGTCTACTTAATTAGCCTAAGTAATCGCCATTGGTCTCACCTCCATGCGTACTCCCAGCGTGAGCGAACGACAAAAGCCTCGTCGCTTTACAAAGAAGAACGGATTTGTACGCTTGCCGGTACTGCCGGTTCATTATTACGTAAATTATGGGGTTGATGCATGCGCTGAGATAGAGCATAATGTAGCCAAAGATGTGGAGACCCGGCCAGTTGACGTCCTTGTCGAGCACCTTGGTGATGGTGATAGGAAGGTAACAAGCGATGAACGAGAGAAAGATCGCCAGGACCATTTTCGTTATTCGCCATTCGTTTCGTTTCTGTTTGGCGTCGCGCTGATCGGTGAGTTTTGTTATTTTCGTCGACTGAAGTCTGCTTTCACTTCCCATTTCGGAGGCTGGAGAAGCATTGTTACTCGCCACGCTGGTCGCGGGCATTTGTCTTTGGTTATTTGGTATCGCATTTTGCGCCGATGAATGAGCTCGCATTCGTTGCTCTGACCTGTGAAAAAAAGAGTGTGAGCGGTTTCATTCGCGTCATCAATCATGTTCGACTTACTCGTGGACAACCCAGAAGATTCTCGCATAGCAAACGATAATGATAAGGCACGGTATCAGGAATGCAATAATGAAGAGAGCGGTTTTGCTACTTCGGCCGTTTTCGTCTGGAAGGATGGAGCAAGTTTCCAGCTTGGGGTCGTAACCGAATTTTCCTGCAAGAGGCAAAAGAAAGTTGGCCAATAAGACATCGACGATTGCTGCTTATCGTTTACCCCAGACTTTGAACAACGTCGGCAGTTGGAATCCATAAGCGAACACCCAACAGAAGACGATCATCAAAACTATCCAATTTCTTTTGTAGATTCTTGCGTAAACGCTGTGATGTGCGATCATAATGTATCTGTATGGTAACGAGTGATTAAAAACTAATTTGCTTGGGACCATTTAACATTTCTCAATACCTGTTGATGGTAATCATAGCAATGCACAACAAAGAAACTCCCACGTTTCCGTATTGGATGAATGGCACAAAAGTACAGAGGAATCCGTCTCCGTGAATCCACGCACCTTGAATGTATCGAAGCGCCATGAAAGGCAAAACTAACATGCAAAACAAACAGTCGGCGGTGCACAAGCTTTAAGCAAGTAAAATTTGATTCGTTAATAGCTCGCTGACTTGAATTTGAATTCTACCTGATTATAAAATCTGCTGCGACGTTCCGCACTTTTGGGCAGCGGATTAGAGCTACGATGGTCAACAGGTTTCCGAAAATTCCTACAATCATTATGCAAATCGTCGCAGACGCTGCCAGGGTCAGGAGGGTTCGGGAGAATCTGTATAATGTTCTTTGTCATGAATACTTTCACTCATAATACCAGCAGCACTCACCGACTAAGTTCATTCGTCTCGTCTCCGATTGAAACATCGTCCGTTGCTACAGAATCGTACGTCGAGGTGACCATTTGTTCTAATGCTCTATGGCTGAATGGGGAAGCTCTTTCGCCTCCTCCATAACGACTCATTTTAGCTTCAATAAAATTCATTCGACTGTAATTGGAGAAACGAATTAAGAAATAAATTCCGGGCGCTTAAAGTTTGTTCTTCAATTTCATTTCGGAGCAAAACGATTTCTTCTCCCTTATCAAATATTATTTTGAAGCTCTTCTTCTAAGTGATTGTATCATAAAGTCATTAGCTGTGTAGCCTGCAAGCCAACGACACGTGTCGTAGATCAGGTTTTGTTTTAAAAGTTATTTAAATTAATTTAAATAAAATAGTAAGCCATAAATTTCTTTTACAACAATAGGAAAGTTTCGAGAAATTGCACAATTAGCTGATCACTACTGGCTTCCAGTGCAAAGCTTACAGAGAAGTTTGTGAAACACCGTCTCGAACGATCGCATTTTGAAAACATTCGGTGACTCATGGACGCACGTTCCAAGCGGTATTCATGAATAATGATCACTTTAGAGGAATTTTATCGAAATGGTACTTCTCGTAAGAGTCACTCGATGACGGAACGTGGAGAGAATGACAATGATTCACACCGTGGAAGCGCAGCAGCATTTTATAGATCATCAAATTAGCGAAGACGTTCACTTGACATCATTGAAAGCGGAACTACTAGCGGGCGTTATTCCTTCACTTGAGCAAACAAGTGGAAGGAACATCGACAGACTTCGCGTTTGATAAGAAATTGTAGACAAGATAAAACCTTCTCAGCCAATAACGCTTCGACTTGAACTGCTCCATCGGCTTGGCAAACAATAATATTCCTTATTGACTTTTGTCACACTCGCATAACATAAACTAACTCGCTCAAGTCTGACTCGTCAAGTGATTCCAGCTTATTCACTTAAAAACGCGAAACGAAACAGTTGGCGTTGAACGTGAGCCCTCTCCAGCGGCAATTAGTGCAAACGAAATGTTTTCTTCAATCGGAAAGCTGAACTTCGCTTGCAATTTCGCTTGTCTGTGTTGCGCTCTAATGCCTAGCTTCACTCAAAACTTTTGTCAATTGACATTTATTAACATCAATTAACTTAAAAGGTCAGCGAGAAGCATATTAGGGTGTCGGATCAATTTAATTTTAATTGGTAAATGCAAGCGCAGCTGTTTATCAGTATTCAACAGTTTTTCAATCGAAATTCTTCGAGAGTTAGGATCGTCGCTGCAGCTAATTATGAATCCGTTTTGCATGTGAAATGATCACTAGTAAAATCTAAAATCATAGAAGTCTGGAAGTCTGATATCCAGCGAGGGTAATCCTCATCAATCCACACCCAGCATGGATCACACAATTCAACATAACTCATAACGACCGTTACTTGTTTTTAAAAGTTCTCTGGCTTCGTCTTGATGCTTCTAATCACTTGCACCACCTCGTCCTTTGGATCATCACCGAAACAAGTATTTGATGATCTCTATCACAACAAAGTAAAACACCGAAAGCAGAATCAATTTCTTAAGTTTATCGTCCATTTCTGCAAATCACTTTGAACTAAACTACACTGATAAGGCGACTTGATAACTCTTCTGGTTACATAATTTTCTAAAACTGTCTCCGCTTATTATTTCTCGAAATCTTTCTTATCACTCGTCAAAAATTTATTAGAGCGACCGCGCCACGACGGAAACGAATTGAGAATGAAATCAATTTAACAAAATTTACAAACTCTCGAGTACGACGTGAGAGGCAAAACGAAACCCAAGAGAAGGCGCAACTGTGTGTGTCAGCACCATATGATTCATTCATGCCGATTCCGAGGAAATTTGCATCAGACAACAGGTAGTAGCTCTGAGGTAAGCAGAGGTAATAAAAGATTAAGAGATTACCGTGATCTCGTTGTTGGAGGTAGAAGAATGAGGAAAGGCAAAACACTCGGATTATGTAGATAAGGAGATAGTGCAGCATGGACTGACTGGAGTACGTGAAACGACGATAGAAGTCAACGCATAAGTTGAAGGCGCGATTAAGCTTCTGCTTATGAGTCCAACATGAAATGTTGCTAAAGCTTATGAAAGCTTTATCTTGAGCTGAGTCCGCAGTGTAGAGTCGAAGCTAATCTTCAAAGAGAAAGAAAAATGAGAAAATCGTTTTCTCATCGCTGGCGTGCGCTGAAAACTCGTCAGTTGCAGTTGACGCTCCGCGCCTTTCCAACGCTCATAAAGATTGCTCGCATTGTCGGAACATTGTGGCTGATAAGCGACATCATAACAATTCCTTATCGCGTGAATAAAATTCAATTCACAGTGAACGATAAAGAATTTAATCGATGATAAAAACGATTTAAACTAGAAAAGTTCTACATAAAGAAATGTATCGACAAGAGTTGAATAAATAATTTTTAAATATAATTAACGACAACGATTATTAATTGGATGTCCAATTGAGACAAGTGAAATGACGGCAATCCTTTGAGATATTACATAGAATCCGAGGTGGAACATCGAAGCAGCTAAATATTTTGATATTTATCTAAGAGAGAGGAAAACGAATAAATATTTACATTTAAATTAATGGGAAAATCAGCCGAAAAACTTTGCTCCGCAATTCACATTTACATCAATCTTCGAAAAATATCTGAAAGTTGAAGACTCAAAGATCGAAGTTAGCGCTTAAGGATGACCTGAGAGTAGCTAAAGTGGTTTAAGGACATTTGAACCAATGCAAACTTGACGATTCGTTTAGGATATCTCGAGCTATCTTGTGACACTCGAACGTGTGTTTGAAAGAATAATCTTCATTTGTCGAAGATCACGTACAAGAAATGTTTCAATCCAGATAGACATGTGCGTTGGAAATTGATTCTGGATTTAATCAGACGAGGAAAACCTCTAACATGCTACCTATTTTTAGACGGAAAATCTTTTCTTGTGTGCACGGAACTTATTTTATTATTTCGCATTTTTAACGATGCCATACCTTTAGTCATCGGCCAGCGAAAAGTTTGCCGGTTTGAGCTTCGAAACAATATTTAATGTATCAGGATGGATCTGTTGACGTTGTATCATGTTGAAGTGCCGGATAGCTTCAACGAATCGTTGATTCCCGACAATCTAGAAGGTGAGTGGAATCGCTTATTAAGCAAACGATATAATCGCAATCTTGTTCAGTTGAATCGCATCAGCTGTTCAAAGGATTCTCATCGGTTTTGCTGAACACGGCTTCAATCTGCTGCCTTTTGTTCATGCTACTGGGTATACCTGGAAATCTGATAACAATCATAGCGTTGGCGCGATGCAAGAAAGTGAGTTGACTGAATGACTACATATAAAGTCCCCCACGTACATGAGAGAATCTCAACTGCAGGTTCGCAACGCTACAGCGGTCTTCATTATCAACCTCTCGTTCTCGGACTTGCTGTTTTGCTGTTTCAACTTACCGTTGGCCGCTAGCACCTTCTACCATCGTCAATGGATTCATGGTGAATTACAAACCATCAAAAATAACATTGTCAGATTATTTCATATCGTTCATATCAGGAGATTTGATGTGCCGACTCTTCCCTCTGTTCCGCTACGGTTTGTTGGCTGTTTCACTCTTTACAATCCTGGCGATCACCATAAACCGTTACATCATGATTGGACATCCACGAATCTATGCAAGGTAATTAGAATGCGTAGGCTTGTGATCAAGGAGCTTGGAACTATTAAATCGGGTTATTGCTCGAGGGATGAGCGAGAAATTCCACATTGCATGAAAATCTCTCGCTTTCCTTCACTGAAAAAGTGAGCAAATAAACAATTTCACGAGAGAAAATAACACATGTTGGATCTGGTCAGTTCTGTGATTTACTGAGCTCTGTTCTCGCGATGCGAGAGACTTACGACTGCCATCGACTGAACTTGAACGAGTTTCGTTGCAGAGTCTACCGTAGAAGATATTTAGTGATGATGGTCGCGATGACTTGGCTTTGCGCCTTTGGAGCGCTGATCCAGACCTGGAGAGGGAAATGGGGGAAGTTCGGGTTGGACATTCACATCAGTTCGTGCAGCATTCTGCCTTCGGCTAACGGTGAGATGAGCAAATATTTATTTCTGTGAAGTAATTAACATTCGCGCACAATTCAACAGGCGGCTCTCCGAAAGAGTTTCTCTTCCTGATGGCTTTTGCTTTGCCTTGCTGTGCCATCGTCTTGTGTTATGCTAGAATATTTTACATTGTCCGTAAGACAGCTCTGAAGATTCAGGAATCTTATCCGAGAGAAAATGGATCCGTCAAAATGAGCAAGAAGTCAAAATTAGCCAAAGGAACGAAAGCTGTTAGCCCGGCGACACCTTCGTCCCGAAAATCGTCGGAGGATCACAACAACAGCATTGATCAAGATAACAGCAATGCAGAGTTGTTGAATGTACAACGAATGAAGAAGCTTCTGTCCAAATCAAGGGATGACGACCTCAAGTTCATTGACACGAGCGTTGAAAGTGATCTTCCTCCAACTTTATCCCAGTTGCAGCGAAAAAGTGTTCACATTTTAATTGACTCTAATCAATTGAATCGAAGGAATGATCAAGAGTTTTCACAAGGGAATCAAACAGCTTCGACGTCGCCGGAAGCATCGACAAGTTCGGCAACTGATCCGCTCGATCAGAAGTGAGAATTAACTTCAATTGCCAAGCCTAATCATTTATTTCTTTCGTTCTAGAGTGATTACTGAACCAGCAGCCAAAAAGGGCAAAACTAAAATTAAGCAGAAAAAATTAAAGGAAGACGCTCAACCGAAAGAGAAGACTCGGAAGAAATCGCTGGCCAACACGTCAGGGGCTTCGATTCTCTACGCAGGCAGAATGTCGTCAAAGGATCGCCGTCTCCTGAAAATGATTCTCGTGATTTTCTTATCGTTCCTAACTTGTTATCTGCCTATCACTCTATCGAAAGTGTTGCGGTCGATCGCCGAGATCAATTTTGTGTTCATCGCAGCTTATTTGCTGGTCTATCTGACAACTTGCATCAATCCAATGATTTACGTGGTAATGTCGTCAGAGGTGAGCAAGAACGTTTAAGAATTTCAAGCTTGAATTCAATGATTTCTTTCTAGTACCGTCAAGCCTACAAAAATCTCTTGATGTGTCGGAACGGTAAAGTCGGACAGAACGGAAGAAACTCAAAACGACGAATTTAAAGGTTTTGCTGAGACTTGAAACTCTTTAGAGAATTTATTAGTAATTATTAAAACCAAATCAAACAAACGACCAAAGAGGAAAATCCGGAAAAGCTTCTCGCTCGCGCGCACGTGTCTGCCAACGGTTAAAAAAGTTCACCAAAATCAGCGGAAGCTTTCCTGATGTTTGTTCGACAGAATCTTTTAAGCGAATAGTGAGAATCTTAAGCAAGATGAACCAAACGATAAGAACTAACGTAATTGCTTGCAAATCGCAGAGTTTCAGATCAATAAGTTTAGTATCAAATTCGAATCACAAGCTATACATTCCAAAACGAAAAGCTAGATTTGTAAGTTGTACTAAGTTAGAAGTTAAATAAAAGATCATTAACACAAACAGCTTGTTCCAAATTACTGCAAAATTGATCAGAAATATCAGGAAAATTGAACGTTGAAATATTTTCCAATGATTTCCAAACCCCGCGGATTTTTACAGCCGCATTCACTTTGCAAAATTTTTGAAACACGATCTGCTCGGCTCTTCAAGAAATCAAGTAAAATGGCATTCAGCGACGTTAAAACACCAAAGGGATTGCAGGAGTTGAACAACTTCTTGGCTGACAACTCTTACATCTCGGGGTAAGTGCGAAATCTGTTGTAACTTCGTTGCAAATCTTGATGTAATCTGAATAACCTCTTTAACTCTGCTACGTACTCATAAATTCCTTGTGGTTGTAGATACTCCCCATCAAAGTCCGATGCCTCTGTGTTTGAAGCCTTGGGTAAGGCCCCAGCTGCTGAGTACTCGAACATCGCTCGTTGGTATCGCCACATCGCTTCGTTCTCGACTCAGGAGCGATCCGCCTGGGCGGGTTCAGCAGTGCCACAAGTTGCCGGAGCCAAGACAACGACGGCTGCCGATGACGATGATGTTGATCTCTTCGGTTCGGATGACGAAGACGATGCCGAGGCCGACAAGGTCAAAGCAGAGCGTGTCGCCGCTTATGCCGCGAAGAAGTCAAAGAAACCCGCACTCATTGCAAAGTCTTCCATCCTTCTCGACATCAAACCTTGGGACGATGAAACAGACATGAAGGAGATGGAGCGTCTTGTACGCACAATCGAAATGGACGGACTTCTTCTGGGCGTCTCCAAGCTCGTTCCTTTGGCTTATGGCATCAACAAGCTCCAGATGGCCATCGTCATTGAAGACGACAAGGTCTCAGTCGACGAGCTGCAAGAGAAGATCGAAGCCTTCGAGGATTTGGTTCAGTCAGTTGACATTGCGGCGTTCAACAAAATCTAAAGCGGATGCACGCGCAGCTACTCGAGAACTCTCCATTCAATCATTGTAGTTGATTAACGAATAAATTGATTCAACTCACAATTTTATTCACATCAAAAAAATTAGTTGCGTTCGTTGCTTTACACGTTTTCGCTTATTTGCTGTACTGATTGGGCAACATAATGGAGCCGTTGACAAGCCGTTTTAGCTCGTCGATTGTGTCATCCCACTCCAAGCTTGCGATCTTAGGGACGACAGCAAGAATCAACTGCGTGACCTTTGAGACGTTCTTCTTGAAAGTCGCCATCACCTCCTCGACACACACAGCGGTTTCACACGCACGCCACGAGTCGTAGTCGGTAGCCATTGCGATGGAGGCATAAAGCAGACCGGCTTCTTTGGCGAGAATCACTTCTGGCACCAGAGTCATGTTGACCAGGTCGCAGTTCCACGATCGGAAAAGATGGCTTTCTGCCTTCGTGGAGAATCGAGGACCTTCAATGCTGACAGCCGTTCCTGACGGATGAACATCGACTCCAATTTCTTTAGCTGTCTCGATAATCACTTGGCGAGTTCTCTCGTCAAACGCTGGAGACATTGGAATGTGACAAACCTAGAACAATAATATATATTAGCGAAAGTCCTTTGAAGAGGGAACTAGAACCTTGAGGATCAATGACTGATGCACTTTCCGACTGTCTCAAGGCCAGAGGTTATTGACCCTCAATTATCAACTCACACCAACGCCAGAGGTCTCAGAGCCATCGTAGAAAGTGGTGACTCGAGTCTTCGTCCGGTCAATGAAATCGTCAAGGATCACAATGTGCCCGGGCTCGATTTCAGCCTTCAAACTTCCAGTTGCTGTTGTCGCGATGACGTGCGTCACGTCGAGTAACTTCAGCGCATGAATGTTGGCTCGGTAATTAACGTTGGTCGGCGAGAGCGAGTGGCTTTTGCCATGACGAGCGAGAAGCACCTAAAATGGAATAATTATGAATGGAAAGTCTCGCGTTTGTGGCTCAAGCGCTACTTACGCATTGGGTTCCGGATATTGAGCCCTGAATGACCTCTACAGAACCGTAGGGAGTCGAGACCACTTGCTCTCTCCGCTTTTCCATGATATCGGGATTATCCAATCCAGTTCCTCCAATTATCCCAATTTTGACGACCATGTTGCGACAGTTATTGCTCGACTTTGGCTTAAAAGCTTAGACAGGCCCAATCAAACTGATAAGCCAAAAAATATCTGATAAGATTTTCTAGGGAAAAAAATATTTTGTCAGTCGGTCGCTTCTCGTTCAAACATTCGCTCTCGTCTGTAACGTGTTAGATGTTTGTTGTTTTTGGAACATAATATATCAGACAACGCAGAAAGAGATATTGAAGCAGTATGGACAGGCCAGGTCCTGAGTTCGTGGAGGTCAACGAGATTACGGACATTCTGTCCTTTCTGAGAAGCGTGAGTAGCACCGGCGAATATCCGGTTCATCTTGTAGAACTATTGCATTCTAGATCGATTGGCGACAAGACAGTTGGCTTTTCCTCGTTGTAGCATTCCATATATCCGTGTCAGTCATTTGTTTCGTGAGTCGGAGGATGGTGAACCTTCAAATCGTTTTATTCTGCGTGCTACGTGAGTTGTCATCGATTGGTTTATCTACGTGTTACATTGATTTTTCTTTTCAGTCTTCCTGGTTTATTTTTCCGAGTCTATAAATGAGCTGGCGGCAAGCAATTGGCAGAAGTTCTCATCGTGAGAGGAAGATATTCGTTATGAGTTCCGAAACTAATTTTTTATCCGCAGGCAACAGTACTTCGACTCAAACGGGCTCTTCATCTCGATAATATTCTCTTGCCCTATTCTAATCAATTGCATTTTCCTCCTTACTCGCTTCCTATACCAGAGCTTTGACCTCATGACCAAAGTGAAAACAGCTCAGATCAGGCAACAGCTTAAACGCAAACAGTCGGAACTGCAAGCGGCGCCAGCACATGAGAAAGAGGATTGATTGATAATGACTTAAGTAACTAATTATCCGAATCTACATTCATCACAGATTGAAATCCGCGATCAGATTGTCCGAATTTATAATAAAAGTTGTTCGTTTATGTTGCGCGCGATTTTATTTGAAAGCCGAGAGGGGCAAACCGGCGACCACGATTCCGAAGGAAGATCAAAACAAACGAGAATCAGCAGCTATGCCGTTCGATCAGAAGCGAATCAATGGACCTGAAGTCTCATTCTCCTATCAACAGTTCGTAGAGAATGAAGAAGTAGCTCAACAGAATCGAAAAGCAACGAAACGTGTCGATGGAAGGAAAATCGGTGAACACCGGAAGTTTGGTAAACAGTTTTTGGTTTGTTAAGCGATCAAATGCTCACGATTCTGATTAGCTCTTCAGCTCGGTGCTATCTCGAAAGCGAAGGGATCCTGCTACATGGAAAATGGATCCACTAAAGTCATCTGCGCCGCGTTCGAGCTGAGGGAAATCCCACGAATAAACAAATACGCGTGAGTAGCAACATTTGCGATTGCTCGTCACCATTTAAAACTCTGCTATCCTTCCAGTGATAAGGGACAATTGTATTGCGATTTCAAGTACGCTCCGTTCGCTCGAAAGACAAGGAAGTCGGTAAGCGAAAACGAGGAAAAGCTCATTGCCAGCAACGTGAAGACAGCTCTCGAGTCGGTGGTTTGCCTTAATGAGTTTCCTAACTACCAAATCGATGTGTTCATCCTGGTGCTGGAAGACGACGGAGCGGTGGCTTCAACGGCAATTACAGCAGCTGGCATGGCTTTGGTTGATGCGTCGATTTCTTGCTTCGACTTGCTTTGCTCGTCAACTGCGGCCGTTCGAGGAAATCAGATAATCATTGATCCAAACGGAGCAGAGGAGGAAATGGATGAGACGGCGGAGGACAACCACGGAACCATCACAATCAGTAGCCTGAGCAGCATAGATCAGATCTCGCAGATTCTCTTCAAAGGTTCTATCGATGCAAATGTCGTTAAGGAAGTGAAGAACAAATTAATGGAAACTAACAGAAGCAACGTCGACTATCTGAAGAAAGTGATTAGCTTGAAGCTTAGCCAGGAGAATCGAGAAGCCTAATAAATCGCTTTGAGTCTTATCCTTTATTTTTATGCCATGTCTGATTCCAACTTTTCTGGTGGCGCGCCGCAAGGCTGAAGAATCTTCTCCATCAGATGAAACTTGATCCTCGCCTTCGATTCATTCTCAGCGATAGCAAAGTAAGACAGCTGGTCATAGTGGCCCAGATAGCTTGCGAGCGAATCTCTGTTGATGTTTGTTAGCCATTCCCACTTCACAGCGTCGGCGTGTCCGGTTCCCGGCAGCTTTGTTTGCAGGAATTCGCTGTGAATGTTGTATCGGTCGCCTGGGGAGTAAGATAATTGGTTAGTTGATGGGTTTACGGACGTATTTCAGTTAGAACTCACCCATCTTTTTTGTTGTCAATCGAGTACTGAGCACCCTCGAGTCAAACTTCAGTGTCTCAACTTAGCGAAAACGCAAAGCTTAGGTCAAACCCCGTTGAAGCTGAGAACAATTTCTTTTTCTGCGTTTAGAGACGAATCGCTCGGTAAGCATTGCTTTAACGTTGATATCTCGTTCGCCACTGAATGACGGTCAGTTCTGTTGTGTTTGTAGCCAGCATCGATTGAAATTTCTGCGAGAAATCAGCCAGCAAATTAAAAGAAAGGAAAAAGGCTTCGGGAAGTATTAGCTACGATTCATGCGCTTTGCTGTTGCCCAACTAAGCCAATTTACCGTGAGTTGCTGTTGAACTTGTGGTCTCAAGCGAGAAAGCCAGAGAGTGGTCGCATTGGCCGATAACAGATCGTTGGTTGAAGAAAATTGAACAACAACAAAAAGATTAACAATGGCCGCATTACCAAGACGAATTATTAAAGAAACTCAGCGTTTAATGCAAGAACCTGTTCCAGGTAGATTGATCTAGACGACGTCGAAGACTTGAGATAACATCGTTTGATTTATTTTTAGGCATCAGTGCAGTTCCCGATGAGAGCAACGCTCGATATTTTCATGTGATTGTGACAGGCCCAGAAGATTCGCCATTCGAAGGCGGCCTGTTCAAGCTCGAGCTGTTTCTGCCGGAAGATTATCCGATGAGTGCTCCGAAAGTTCGATTCATCACCAAGATTTATCACCCGAACATCGATAGACTAGGAAGAATTTGCTTAGATATCCTCAAAGATAAATGGAGTCCGGCACTGCAAATTCGCACGGTTCTGCTTTCGATACAAGCCTTACTAAGTGCCCCCAATCCCGATGATCCCTTGGCTAACGACGTTGCTGAATTGTGGAAGGTGAACGAAGTCGAAGCAATACGAAACGCCAAAGAATGGACTCACCGCTACGCAATGGAAGAAAACTAATCGTAATGCTCACTCACCTCTCACAATCTGTTTCTAGCGCGCATCCGTGAGTCAATGTGTGATCCTTTCCTTTTGCTATTGAACGTCCAAATCAACTCTGTCGTTTGATGAGATGCATCTTTGTAAGTCGTTTGGCCGCTTATCAAATTACAACTAAATAAACACACATCGCGCAATCCTTCAATTCTCCTTTTAGTCCTTCTCTGATGAACAAACTTGTGAAACTTTCTAGTTCTAAAGATTGCCTCATTGTGGGTGTGCTCTCCCTTTCACACCTCTTTCAGTAGTGAGCATATAATTTTCAATAAGTATGACTTATTTTAAATGCAAAATATCTAGGGATATCTACTGACTTGCAAACAAGAATATTGGAATATAAAAATCGTCTGAGGAGAAAGAATAAAGCCAGAAGAAATGAAAAATGTTTTTGTTAAAAGTGTTGGGTGAATTCCAAGCAGATCAAACGTGGTTGAAGGTTGATAACATGATGATGTATGGTAAACAACAAAACGAATCTTCAGTGTTATCTTTCTGTAATTGTAATCTTCCTGAACCTCGTGACAATCACTCCCAATCAAACTCATCATGATAAGAAATTCTACGAAGTTTTATTATATCAAAGGAAAGCAGCTCGTTGGCTGACGTGTTTATGATAGGAGCTGTTAACTCAATTTTCTTAAAATGCGTTTTAAATCACAAACAGGCGAATGTGGAAATTATTCTTAAATTGATTTACTGAAAAACTTCGAATTATGATTAACCGGAAGTTGACAAAGACAACGCTTCAGTTGATAGGAAGTTTTCCCTTTGAGATTACAATTCTGTCTTCTTCGGTTTACCCGATCGGTCGAAGCTCTTAAGCTCGTTGGTAGCGTGTTTGCTGATGTATTTGATGAAATCGTCAACCTCTCGGCCGCCTTCATAGCGGACTGGAGAGCCAGATTTGTTCTTGGGAATCCAGAAGAGCGTGGGGAAGCCACGAACGTCGAAGGATGGAGGAACATCGTTGGCTGTGGCATCCATTTTGACGATAGACACGTCTTCGCCCTTAAGTTTCTCGCCCAACTCATCGAAAATAGGAGCGAGTTTCTTGCAGTGTCCACACCACCTGGAGCGAAAGGAACAATTAAGGATCACCAAATATGACTCAACGCTTGAACTCACGGAGCATAGAATTCAATCAGCGTATCTTTGCCGTTGTTCGTAACGACTTCATCGAAGTTCTTTCCTACAGCCACAACAACTGGGCCATCGTTTGATTCAGGAATCTCTTCAGACTTGACGTAAGGCTCCAAGCTTCCCTCTTCCAGGTCATTGACGAAGGCTTGCAAGTTGTCAATTCTACGAAGCAAATTAAGTTAGGTTTCGCCTTATAAAGTTCATGATTTAGACTTACGAGAATTCATCCTTCATGATGAATTTCTGGTTCTGTCCGTCACGCGCCAAGATCAAAGGCTTGTCTCCAACGTAGTCGTAACCATATTCGTTCAGTTCGTGTTGGAATTCATCCTTGGCACTGACAGCGAAGTTTACTTTTCCCTCCCATTCCTTGGCAACCTTCAGGACTCTGTTACGCCAGTAGTTTGTTCCTTTCGGGTTCTTCTGATAATCAACAGCATAGTAAGCAACCACCAATGGGTTCTTGAAATCTGAAGCAGAGTCACGGTTGCGTAATCCGACAAGACCATGACTAAAGAACAGAATTTTAGATGAACGTGTCAGTTCACAGTTAATCTTATCAAACTCACTATGACTTCTTGATGAACTCGTTCAAGTCTTCCTTGGTTTTGCCTTCAAACTTAACGAAGTCAGGCTCGAATTTGTTGCTTAACTGTGGTGCACGATACAGAACGATTGCATCGCTTATCAGGTAAAAAACAGATAATGTTAATCGGAACGCGACACATAATTAGTCATAACTCACGTTTCGCCAGCCTTTGCTAACACGTCGTCGTTACTCGAGTGAGCAAAGCGGAACTTTTCGCGTTGTTGGTCAGAGTACTTGGTGAAAACTCCCTTCAGATCTGTCTCCTTGGCGAAAAACCCAACGATCGCGCCTTCTTGTACTTTCAGGAACTTTTCAAAGGCCTCAACTGTCGTCAGATCTTTGGATGCGGGCCCAACTTGAGCTCTCATATACTTAACGATTCCTGCGGCTTCACGTGGCCCATTGTAGTCTTGCGAAACTTCTCCGTTTCTGAAGATCTTCAATGTAGGATAGCCGGAGACTGAGTACTTGCCGCAGGTATCTTTTCCAGCTTCAGTACAATCGACCTTAGCGAAAGCGACCGGCGGATCGTCGGTGCGCATCATCTCAGCCGCTTTGGCATATTCTGGCTTGATCTAATGAGAGAGAAATGTTTAAGCAAGAAGAACCTGAGTTGGATGTGTCAAACTTACCTTCTTGCAATGACCTTTGTGACGAAGTAACAAATTCAAGGTTAGTTAATTAAATACAGAACGATGTGGCATTTACTTACCGCACCACGGAGCTGAAATTATGAGATGGAAAGGTATCTGTTAGTAACCATAGGAACATTGAGTGTCTAGAGACACCAAGAAGCTCAATCCATTGAACTCTCAAGGAAATCATGTCTCATCTATTTCTGATGAATGGTTGCAGACATGAGCTAAGCAGAGCTACTCACCGTAGAACATGACCAAAGTGGTCTCCGTCTCAGCCACTCGCGTGCTGAAATCACTATCGCCCAAATTCAAAACGTCGCTCTCCGCCGCTAATGAGTTGGCAATTAATGCAAAAAGCAAAACTGCGACGAACTTCATTGTTCTGTTGCTTTATCAGACCTTCCCTAACTCAATACTAATCAAACACTGACTGAGGAGCCGACGATTCAGTATATTTATCCCTTAAAATCTGCCGGAATGAAAAAGGCGACCTTAGACTTGTTGTTCGTTGATTGGTTGGATTTTTGAGGGCGCGATCGTCAGTTTTGTCGCTCGGGAAATTCTTCGCGTCTTTGGTGAAGCAAGCGAAGTTATGCAAAGTTGGCTCCGACCTATCTTCGCGATTCCTGTAGCTGTAGCTTTCGTTGACTACTTTGGCTATGTCGCAAGGGTTGACGGTGAGTTAAGATCGTTGAAAGTTCGAAGGTTTGCAGTGCAATTATTCACAGGAGAGTCGATGAAGCCGACACTTAATCCCGAAAAAGACGATAGAGAGTTTGTGTTTTTAAACAAGGTGAGAGTGCCGGCGAATTGTCTTTCACAATTTCAACAACGTCTCTTGCATTTGTCAATCACGGCTGTAGTACAAAGCAAGAGAACATGAAGTCCAGAGAGGAGACATCGTCTGTTTAATCAGCCCGAAGGATCCCAACCAGAAGATCATCAAGAGGGTCATTGGCCTGCAGAACGATACAGTGGAGACTAATGGCTACAAAGAGAAATACGTAAAAGTCAGTCAAGGTCAATTATGGGTAAGTGATCCTTGATGTTTCCAAAAGCATTGCAGAATTACGAATGGGATTTCGTAGGTTGAAGGAGACAACTACCATAACTCACTGGATTCAAACACTTTCGGTCCAGCTCCTGCTGGCTTAGTCACTGCAATAGCAACTCACGTCGTGTGGCCTCCTCAAAATTGGCGTAGATTGGCAAGAGCTGAAATGCGACCGTCGCTTAGAACAACTAAATCAACTCAAAACGCTTCAACTTTCTAGGAGATAACAAAAATTTTATGTTTCAAATAAAGATATTTTAAAATTACTCTATGCTTATGCCGAAGTTCCTAATGATTTCGAGCGTAGACTTGTAGGATATTCCTTGTCGAATAACTTTACACATGTTCAGCTCGCTCAGGTCTATGACGGTAGAGCCAGCTCTGTGTTCCTCAGCGTCACTCAACGATCCGCCATCGAGCACTGCGCCGAGACATGGCCAAAGGTCAGCGAACTCAGTTATTTTCAAGGAACTTATTTCGCTACTTCGGTTGGCAGATGTCAATGCTATTGGTTCTCGAAACGCTCGACAAACGTCTCTGATGAAGTCGGAATCGGGAATTCTTATTCCGATTCTATCGACTCCTGGGTTTAAGAACGGATTGTCAAGGTGCTTGCTTTTCTTCAGGACAATCGTTACTGGACCAGGAAGCAATTGCTTCAACATTTCTTTGTTTAAATGCTTTGCCTCGCCCCAGTGTTGCAGGTCAGTGAAATCGCTCACACAAATTGCTACTGGCTTCTCTTCGTTTCTGCCTTTGATTTCGTAGAGTCTCTTGATGGCTTCTGGATTGTTGGCGCTACAAGCTAAGCCGTAGATCGTGTCTGTGGGTAGAGCGATGACTTGGCCGGATTTGATGAGTGACGAAGCTAAGTTAACTGCTCCCGTCTCCGTCGTTTTCATAATTTTAGTATTCATGTTTTTCATATGTAAAGCTTGCGATGCAAAGTTTCTAATTCGTTTCATGTCAAGCTTTAGTCTCTCCAGTTGTGTCCACATGTAGCGTTACAGCATTTGAAGAAAGTTGTCATCGGTTCGTCAGCACTTCTTGTTTGAATCTGCATAAAGTATGCTCTCTTGTGGCTGCAAGCTGGGCAAACGGCGTCAGTTGAATCTACGTTCTTCCACGCCTCACTGCCGCCCATAACTTGGTCAACTTCCTAAAACGGAAGAACTTTGAATTCGTTTTCTAACCACGCGGAAAAGAATTATCGAAATATCAAATGTTTCACGTACCTTTAACTTCGGATATGTTCTCTCTGATATCTTCTTCTTTATCTTAGATATATACGGACCTGTAGAGAGTGAACGATGCTTGGATTATAAGAATTTCATGAGCAGAGCCAAAACTTACATGTCGAGCACGACAAACGTAAACAAGTAGCAGAAAACTCAACCAGCAGCAGATTCGAGCAGGTTGGACAGAACAAAAGCATACTCAACAATGATTTACTTGTTGCTGTCACTAATTTTCCGGCTGCTTTCTATGACAATCGTGGCAATTTAGTTTGATTTGAAAAACACATTTGCGAGCCGCGGGTCGAACAATTTTTTGTAAACATAAAAGAAGCAAAAAATGAAGCAGAAAATGAAAGACGCGAAATTAGTCGGCGCCTAAAAAAATAATAATTCGATTTAATTAAAGAAACGCGCAATGAACAGCGATAACATCCTAAGAAACATCGAGAAGATCTCGAAATCTGCCTTGAAAATCATCGAATGGAAAACGGAGTACTGCAGAGATGGTAAACAGCTTGCAACGAAGTTATTCAGTTTGTTAAGTTTTGTTTTTAGATCAAAACGAATGTGCCAAGCAAATAAAGCTTGTCGAGCAGTTGTGCAAGCTAGAGCAAGATACAACGAATGAAACTTCTTTGGTGAATTCGTTCCGCTGCGATTCCTTGGACCATTTCGATGAAAACTTCAAGATTGCTCAACAAGAGAAAATGAAGGATCGGCCAGTGGCTCAAACGACGCAGCGCTACAAGTCTTTCTTGAGGGAAATAGAAGACATGGAGGCGTCAAGTGAAGCAGCATTAGCTACTGCGAGTGAACCACAAGCAGACGACAGTGTGGACGGCATGGAAATGCAAGCTTCCGAGGTCACCATCGACCCGCTTACCAAGCTTCCAATCAAGAATCCTGTCCGAAATAGGATCTGCAATCATATCTACGAGAAAACTTCAATTGAGCAAGCGATCAGACTGAACCGTCGAATAAGGTACAACGAAGAATGTTCAAGTTTCTTTCCCCTAATCTTTGTTTTCTTTTAGATGCCCTTACGTCGGATGCCACAACAAGCACCCCGTCACACTCGAAGGTTTACTCGAGGACCGAGAGTACAAGCGCCAACTGCAAGCCAAAGCTTTCGGAGAATCTTCTCAATTCCACTGATTACCAAATCTGTAAATTCTCGATTCGTGATAATAAATTACTGGTTTTTCCACATTCAAACTTTCGCATCTTTGACTTCGCTTCTCGCTGCTTTCGCATCTCACATCTCAACATTTTCTCGCTCGTTCTTCCTTTCGATTTTTACTCTCGAGCAGACAAGTCGCTTTTGGTTTCTCGCTCCTCAGTTCAGTTTAATAATTTGCATTGTAAGTGATTTCTATTCAATTTATTACACTAAAACCTATTGATAAAGTTGCAACAGACGGTGATAACTAACGTAGATATAAGGAAATGGTGGAAATACTCGAGTTTCATCGAATAATCGGAAGTTTAATTTCGTGACCGCGTGGCAGCGGCATTTTACATATTTGCATTACTTGCGATGACATTTCAATGAATATAATTTCGAAACTTCAAGACAAGATGGTTCGCTATCAGATAACTCAAATTAAGCTCTTGCGATCGCGTAAAACATGAGAATTAGCAACTAGAAAATCTTCGTCGCCACATGTTTTTCATGTCAGCGACTTTTTCGCCGCTTCTCCGCTCTAATTTTAAACAAACCAACCTGTTGCTATGCGCGTAGATAAGGAAGGCTCATTGGCAACGAACCATTTCTTTACTTTCATGCCATTGCACTTCACACCGAAGCAATTTCTTTCTCTCCAGTTCAGTTCTCCATTTCCGTTTCGCCGCCATTTTGAATGAAAAAGTTCTGCGGCGAAAATAATTTCGCAATATTTCATTAATTCCTTGAACTTCGTTAGTCACCTTGAATATCAAAGAAAAATATTTGAGCTCAAAATTATTTTCGAGTGAAAAAACATTTTTTTTCTCAAAATTTATCCATTAAAATATTTTCCCAACCACATGTTGATCGATCTCGATGACTAATTCGAACTTCCGTTGTCTTTTCCTGTAGAAAACCATCAAACATGGGAAAGGAAAAGGTTCATATTAACATCGTCGTCATTGGACACGTCGACTCCGGCAAATCGACCACCACCGGTCATTTGATCTACAAGTGCGGAGGTATCGACAAGCGTACCATCGAGAAGTTCGAGAAGGAAGCTCAGGAGATGGGCAAAGGCTCCTTCAAGTACGCATGGGTCTTGGACAAATTGAAGGCCGAACGCGAGCGTGGTATTACCATCGATATCGCTTTGTGGAAGTTCGAAACCGCAAAGTACTACGTCACCATCATCGACGCCCCAGGACATCGTGATTTCATCAAGAACATGATCACTGGAACCTCACAGGCCGATTGCGCCGTCTTGATCGTCGCCGCTGGTGTTGGAGAATTCGAAGCCGGTATCTCAAAGAACGGACAGACTCGCGAGCACGCTTTGTTGGCTTTCACTCTCGGAGTCAAGCAATTGATTGTCGGTGTCAACAAGATGGACTCGACTGAGCCACCATACTCAGAGAACCGTTTCGAGGAAATCAAGAAGGAAGTCTCGTCATACATCAAGAAGATCGGTTACAATCCAGTCGCCGTTCCCTTCGTTCCAATCTCGGGATGGCACGGAGACAACATGTTGGAGGTTTCCGCCAAGATGGGATGGTTCAAGGGATGGGCCGTCGAACGCAAAGAAGGAAAGGCTGATGGAAAGTGCTTGATCGAAGCTTTGGACGCTATCTTGCCCCCATCTCGCCCAACTGACAAGGCCTTGCGTCTGCCTTTGCAGGACGTCTACAAGATCGGCGGTATCGGAACAGTGCCAGTCGGTCGTGTCGAGACCGGAATCATCAAGCCAGGTAAATAATCTCATCATTAGCAACATTGTGAAATTCTTATCTCTCGTCTCTTCTTATCTTTAGGTATGGTTGTTGTCTTCGCTCCCGTCAACTTGACCACTGAGGTCAAATCAGTTGAGATGCATCACGAAGCTTTGCCAGAAGCCGTTCCCGGAGACAACGTTGGATTCAACGTCAAGAACGTTTCCGTCAAGGAATTGCGTCGTGGATACGTCGCTGGAGACAGCAAGAGCAACCCACCACGCGGAGCTGCTGACTTCACCGCACAGGTCATCGTCTTGAACCACCCTGGACAGATCGCCAACGGATACACGCCAGTCTTGGATTGTCACACCGCTCACATTGCTTGCAAATTCGCTGAAATCAAGGAGAAGGTCGATCGTCGTACCGGAAAATCTGTTGAAGACAACCCCAAGTCGATCAAGTCTGGAGACGCCGCCATGGTTGTCTTGGTCCCATCCAAGCCTCTGTGCGTTGAATCCTTCTCAGACTTCCCACCTTTGGGACGCTTCGCCGTTCGTGATATGAGACAGACCGTCGCTGTTGGTGTCATCAAGTCCGTCAACTTCAAGGACGCCTCAGGAGGCAAGACCACCAAGGCTGCTGAGAAGGCCGTCAAAGCCAAGAAATAGCCATGCACTCAACAACATTTAACAGATTTTCGCGATGATGAAGACGAGCGGACTAACATTCACCTGCTTCTTGGCAACATCCACGCTAATTGCACAACAATCAAGCAAGATCCTTCATCATCCCAAAGCATTCCAGCATTTGAAACACCTTCGAAACAATACAAGCAAACAAAAAATTTTATTTCTAATCGTAAATGTTATAGCTTCCATAGGAAAGAGTTTCGAAGAAAAAACATGTGGATCTTCTATGGCGTTTAAGAGACAAAAATCTTTCTTGTCGTAATTTATCAATATTTTTGAGATCATTCCTTTGTCAAACTTAACATTCATCATTTCGCATTTCTTTAGTAATATTTTTTTATGTTTGTCATAATTGCTGGAAAATACATTCGATTAAAAACCTGGAAAGAGATTTCTTTTTTATTTGAAGAACATTTGGGATCGAGAAAAGATTGATGAAAGATGGAATTTGTTGGCTTAATTGAGAGATATCTTGGGAAAATATTATTTGGTTGGCTTTATTGAGAGATATCTTGGGGAAATATTGAAGATGAAATCGTTAAGCAACGAGTGGCTGCAAATTTAATTAATAGAAAGCTAAATTCGCGTTCCAAAAGTTTGTTTAATCGCAATCCGGCGATACCCAAATCATGGTAAATTCTTTCAAACATTTAACGGCTTCACAAAATTCAAAAAGCGAATCTGGTCGAAATCGTATAAAAGCCAAACTAGTCGAAATTCGTCGTTCGGCCAAAGTCTTATACGATTTTTTCAACACGATTCTTCATATTTTTCGTATTGTCGCGTATAGCTGTCTCTAGGCAATTTGAAACGAGTTAATAGGTTCGCAAGGGTCTTTATGGTGAGTTGAAGCACAAGTTTTTGTTATGGAACGCGAGATTGATCGCCAATTAACATTTTTCTTCAGAGTCTTTCGTCTGCTCGAGTTAGTGAGAAGGCCCGTCTGCCATTTTAGCTCGCCCCACATAGTTTCCTCATTAAGCCGACAAGGAAAAGCTAAAGAACAAAACAAATCGCCACCGACAGCTTGACAACAAGGTGAGCTTCAGTGTTGGTTGTGTTTGAGGGAAATCCCATGTCGCATATCGTCAGTCTCACCTCTGATAGCGTAGCGAGCATTTGAACATCATCCGAAATCATTTGCCCACTAAGTCAATTTGTCTTCGCTTCATCACTGCACCTTTGTTGGCTTCTGAGAAGTGTACGGCCGACTGTAGCTGCTAAAAAGTTTCTAATCCACTCCCCAACAATTATATCATCGCAAACAGGACCTTGGAACGTTCAGCAAATTAGAACCATGACTCTGCCATCTAACTCGAGAGTCTACGCTGAAGTCAATTCTCATAAGCCGCGAGAGTATTGGGACTACGAGAACTATGTCGTTGATTGGGCTAATCAGGATGACTACCAGCTTGTCCGCAAGCTCGGCCGGGGAAAGTACAGCGAAGTGTTCGAGGCAATTAACGTGACGAACAACGAAAAGTGCGTCGTGAAGATTCTGAAGCCCGTCAAGAAGAAGAAGATCAAGCGTGAAATTAAGATTTTAGAGAATTTGCGTGGTGGCACCAACATCATCACTTTGCTGGCTGTGGTCAAAGACCCAGTTTCACGGACTCCCGCTCTTATCTTCGAGCATGTCAACAATACAGACTTCAAGCAACTGTATCAAACGCTCACCGACTACGACATTCGTTACTACTTGTACGAGCTTCTGAAGGCTTTGGACTACTGCCACAGCATGGGCATTATGCATCGCGACGTGAAGCCACACAACGTGATGATCGATCATGAGAATCGCAAACTTCGTTTGATCGATTGGGGTCTCGCCGAGTTCTATCATCCCGGTCAGGAGTACAACGTTCGTGTCGCTAGTCGCTATTTCAAAGGTCCCGAGTTGCTTGTCGACTATCAAATGTACGACTACTCGTTGGACATGTGGTCTCTCGGATGTATGTTGGCTTCGATGATATTCCGCAAAGAGCCGTTCTTCCACGGTCACGACAACTACGATCAACTCGTTCGCATTGCAAAGGTTCTTGGCACGGAAGAGCTCTACGCCTACCTCGACAAATACAACATTGAGCTGGATCCACGTTTCAACGACATCTTGTCGCGTCACTCTCGCAAGCGATGGGAGCGGTTCGTGCATTCGGAGAACCAACATCTAGTGTCGCCTGAAGCGCTCGACTTCCTCGACAAACTTCTTCGCTACGACCATTGCGCACGACTGACTGCTCGCGAGGCAATGGATCATCCATACTTTGCTGTTATCGTTAATGGGCAGATGCCGTCATCATTCAAAAACAATCAGTAAACGAGTTCAATTCAAAATTCTTTTCCAATTTTTCACGATGACATCTTAGAAATCGTTTCGAAGGAAAATCTTCTCTAAATAAACTTCTTTTAGAACTCGAGTTTTTCGCGACCATCACCACCAATTATAAATACATCGGATGAATCTGACTCGTGGTTTTCCACAGCCTCAATAAGTTTGCGACAAAGAAGATACAAACATTTCCCAACTATTTTTTGTTCAGCATTTCCCCTTGATTTTCTATTAGAATCGAAACCTCTCCCGAAACACGTGAACAACTAAGAAATGTAAACCGAACTTTATCGATGGGTTGGGGGGAGAGCAAAGACCGTGAACTCTAATTCTCATCGATGTTATGTGGCTCCGTAAGAAGACGATGCATAATAAAACTGAATTAATCTTTATAAAATCATAACAAATGAAGTGCGAATCCGTTTCCCTTTCTCGTGCGACACCAGAGAAGGAAATCGCGTCTGAAGTCTAAGTAAAGTAATAAACAGAATAAAATAAAATTTCCTTTTAAGTTCAGCTAAGGCTAAGTTTATGAAACGACACTTTTTTAACAAAAGGATTGCTAACAAAATATTATTGAAAGAAGAGAAAAACTTTGCGAGGAATCATTGTAGGACTATGAAAATAAACGTTAAAAACATAAGCCCAGCAAGTCGTTTTAGAGTTCATCGTTTTATTTCCTGAATCGCGAGACAGTCTTCGTTATGAAGCGTATTGTGGAACTTAAACTAACAGCGGAACTAAACAGAGTTGAGCAGCAGGGACTTCAGGTAATGTGTTGTCATTTATTTCGTGATGTTGACGATGGGCAGGCCACGATGCACGAGACACGCTCTTATGGATAGTGGGAGATCAGCGTCGTTGCGTATTTTAGCGGCCACCTCCGTTAAGCTATCAGACGAAATGATTTCACATCCCATTTTGTTGAAACCTAAAGCAAAAAGTTAAAATTAGCGTCAAGGTAAAGTAAAAATCGATAGCGAACTCACTCGCTGTTCCTTTCTTTTTCCACACGAAGCTGTCAATGTTCTGCCAGTGCTGTTTGTTTTGCGACGAACTGCACCAGCCGCTCAGTATTTTCGATGAACACAAGTCGGTAGTGAAATCGGATACCGTCCAGAGGAAGCCGACAACTGCCGGACTTCCACCAAGATGATAGAACATGTGAGCGCCTTTCATCGCGCTGTTTAAGCCGGCTGGCACCAACGAGACTGATCCACAACCGAAGAGGAAGACAACTGCTTTTGATTTGAGGGCATAGCTGTTGTCGCAGATCTGGATGCCCGAGCCATGGCCGCAGTACACGAAGACGTCGTGTTGCGCTAATATGTCGTAGAATTCCTCCTTGATTGGCTTCGTGTTGATCGATAGTTTCCACGATGGTAACCAATAGTTAAAGAAATTCTTCATTCGTTCACCCATCAGCTGCAGCGATCCGTCGGGGTTCAGGACTGCGTAAGAATTACTTGTGGCACTTTGAATGTATCCGTTTTCAATTGATCCGCAATGTCTCTCGTACATCTTCTTCAGATTGTCAAATGAGCAGACTCGCGTGAACTCCTGTTGTGTGTTTATCATTTCGAAAGGCATCTGGTCGAGGAGCTCGTCGATGATGAGGATGCATGGATGGGTTGTTACGTCGTCATAGAGAAACTCTTGTTTGATCCAAGTGAGAAAGTCGTAGAGATCGTTAAGTTCAATGTCGTTGTAGCCGATGTTGGGCTTGTCTCGTAGGATGTAAGTAATCGCTACAAAGATTTGTTGGTGTGTAAGGAGATCAGTTCGCCTCGCGACGAGGTGAATCAGTTTGTCTTGTTGCTCGGTAAATCCTCTGGTCTTTAGGAAGTCTTGCACCTTCCTGCGTATCTCACCCTCGGTCTCGACAGACTTCCTGCTTTTGAAGTTGCCAGTTAGTGCACACATCCAAGGGCCGACGAATGTCTTCAGCAGGTTCAAGCTGTCTTGGATGTGCACGTCGATTTCCTTCGACGCACTCCAGTATTTCTCTCTCGACTCTTGTGCTTCTGCCTTTGTTGCTTGCGGCATCTTTGCATAGTTTAGGGACTCGCGAATCCTTTTGTCAACTTGGTAGAACTTTTCGAAAATGTTCTCGGAAAGTTTCTTCAGCTCAATCATCAAACTGTCCTTGAGCGCCGCGTGTTTGAAGACCGTGATCGAGATTCCCGTGTTGTAGATGAGCGTGTCTTCTGCTGAGCTCGACAGAGCGACCGGGTTCAGGTTCTTGCAAAGCTGCACGACCGTCCACTCTTTGGGGAACTGATCGCTGATGTCAGTGAAGCTGTACGTTGGCTTCTCCAAGTCATCCTGGTAGCTAATCTCCGTCTTCAACTTCTCGACGTAGTTGAAATTCTCTTCGTCGTGCTGAGCGTATTTGGATGGAAGGCAGAGGCTGTTGGTTTGGTAGAAAATGGCCCATTTCTCGTTGTGCCTCACGTTCCAGAACTCGTAGGCGCGTTGAATGAACAATTCTAAAATGATTATGCTACGTGAAATATGAAAACAATGCGAATGGCACTCACGCTTCAAGCACGGCAGATTTATCTCCTTCAACTCTTCGTCTGTCTTGAAGTCGCTGCCTTCGATATCCTCCAGAATTGGTCTCTTGTCGCTGTTCCTTGGCATTCTTTCTGAATTCACACGAACTTTCTTTTACGCTTCGTCTCCAAGCTTTCTTTTATTATGCGTACTGCAGTTCGTCAACTGGAAAGCGCTTCGAAGCCATCAACACGCACGACAGACGGACGAACTTGCCATCAAAGTTTATGTCTAGCTTAACAAACCTTTGAACAACCAAAACAACAGAATGAAATCGCTCAGACTCCGCGAAACTTACGACGAAGCTGAATTAAACAAGTGCACGAACGTCGAGCATCGATTCGTCTGCGTCCATTGCATTGAGATTTGTTTCACGGTCGAAGAGCTGAAGCTTCACTATCAAGAGATTCATGGTTGTCAGGAGATCCAAACACAAAAGGTATGCACCATCTGTCATTGTGGATTCAAGAGCTCGAAGACTCTGTCGAAACACGTCAAGACGGTCCACTACAAGCTGAAGTCTTTCATCTGCAGCGTCTGCTCAAAACAGTTTTCAAGGAAGGCAACGTTGGATGTAAGTTCGAGCTCACCAGAAATTAATCAGGTCAGATCAGCTTTCAATCCTTACAGATTCATCTAAGGCAACATCTCTCTGACGAGACTGCCAAAACACTTTCGTGTCCGGACGCCACGTGTCAGTTCCGAACGGCGGACCCGAGCGTGCTGTCGAAGCACAAGAAGCTTCACCAGAAGACCAACGAGGGAAAGTATAAATGCTCGGACTGCAGCTACGTGACGATCCAGGCGACTGGTATTAAAAACCACATCGCGTCGAAGCATCCTGAAACATTCGCCAGGATGAAATGCACCTACAAACCTTGCGAGTTCGTGTCGGTGAACCCAGAGCGATTACGCAGACACCTCAACGACCACGAGAAGGGCTTACTCAACAAGAAAGAAGAAATCCGGCGCGACGAGGAAATCCAAAAGTCGCTGAACTCGAGCATGGAGGTTTGTGAATCATCAGCATATTAAATTGTTTGTTAATCATTTCCAATCTCAGATATCCTCGGACTGCTCGTTACCGCACTCTCATTATCCAGAGACTGGCGGCGTTACCATTGCCCACAACAGCAGCTTATCGAATCATGTTCATTTTGAGGACACCGTCTTTTAATTTTAACTTTATCTTTGTACAGTCATCAGATATCTCGTTAAACTTAAATTAAAAATCGTTTATCAATCAAAGTTTTCCGCGCCAAGTTGTTCTTCGTCAGATGATTCATTATGATTTCTACTAGCTGGAAGAAATTGATTTGTCGTTAGCCGAGAGAAAAGCGAGACGAATGATCTTTTACCTTGAATACTATGCCGATCGAAAGCGAAGCGATTAAAATATTTCCAGTCGTAAAAAGGAGAAAGACGAAGAGCAAAAACTCAAAGCCGAAGATCGCGTTTTCGTTGCCATAGAACAGAACTTTGTCGAACGAGTGCCCGTTGTCGAAATAGAAAACTCCCTTGGCATCGCTTGTGCTCGTGTAGATCTCGCAGTCAAACAGCTTCTCGAACAGATTCTTCTCTTTGACGACATAATCGACGTCTTTGAGCGCCTAAGTGGGTATTTAGGAATCAGAAAGCTGCGGTCGGCAAATCGAGTAACTGCTTACGTGATCAATGAACGCGGCGAAGAATCGGTTGATGTTGTGATAAGTTAGAATCATTTTCTCGAAACCAAAGTTAAACTTCACGCTCTGGTTGCTGAATTGGCTCTGGTTTCGACTGGTTTTGCTGTTAATCGGACTAATCAGCTTCTCGTAGAACAGTCGCAGGTTCCTCGGCGCCAGAATCGTGTACGTCTGATGGTCGCCGCCTGGCAAAAGCCCACGGTGGCCGACCAAGTTTTCTTCTTCTCTTTTGAACTGAAGTATCATGTTGAACGTGTCAATGTCGCTTCGGCCGTGAACTGTCAATGAATTAAAATTACAAAATGGATTAATTAATTTGTGTATGACACGATTGCGTTTTTGACAAACCTGAGCGGCCGTGAACGTAATAACCGAAGGAATCCAGCAGTATAAGCACTGAAATATTAGCAATCGAAGCCACATCGATAAACTGTTGCAAGCAGTTGTCAATGAACCGCTCGTAAATCATGAAATTGTAAAGACGTTGCAGCAGATAGATCGACAAGTACGCAATCGCGCCAACAGCAACCAATAAAATTCTGTTGACCATCTCGGCAGACGTCGAAGTTATCTTCAGGTGACTCAGGTAGCTTTGTTGATGCGTCTGATTGAGGTGCAAGTTAAATTCTAAGGAAGCATAATTCTCAAATCCAAAGACCTTTCAATGGGGAAGAGCCGTCAACAATCGATTTTCAATTACAAAAGCATTTGAACATACCAACAACGCGCCAATAACATAAACGACGTGCAGGTGAATGGAAATCTTACGCTTAGTTATCAATTCTTGCCACTCGTTGGCGATAAAATAGTTTCGCCAGCAGCTCACAACGCAGTCGTTGTTTGGCGATAAACTCGGCTTAAGACTCGAGGAAATTGACGGCGTGCCAGGGTTGGACTTGTTGAGTCCGTGCGCAAAGTTGTCGCTCGTATACTTGGGCCGCTCAAAGTCGATGAAGAAAATATCCACGTCGAAGATCTCGTTGAAAATTGACGACAGTTTAACGATCTAATCGGGAGACAAAAATTCGGGTCGGTTATTCAATTTGCACAAACATAGGAAACAGCTTGATGTGATCTTCTGTCTGTCACACTGACAGTTCACTTCGCAAATGCGAGTGTCAAGTGACACAGCTTCATCATAGGAGACAGGAAGACGTTCAGACTCAAAAATGACACCACGAAAGTGCCCACGTGTCAGGCCAATCTTGGAATCTGACGGTCTGCAGTGTCGTCCAATATCAATCTCGTTCACTCAAAATGTTTGATTGGCTCTTACCTTAAATAGCAGCGCGACGAGAAGTACGATTTCGATAAATTTCTCTTCACTCTTGAGCGGCAGCAAGATTTTTATCACCGTCGATTGACTTTTATACGAGACATAAACATAGCAGACAAACAGCAAGACGAACAGAAAAAGTGCGTTGGCCAGATTTCCCAGCAGATTCAAGACGAAGTTTGTGAACGTTGCGCAATCATAATCGCGCTTTTGCTGTCGCATCTTGAAGAAAAATGTTTGGAGACACGCGAAGAGGAAGGCGAGAGTTGAGAGAATTGGCAGAACGATTTGGAAGAAGTTGTTTAAGTTCGGGCGCTTAATAAATGTCACTTTGAAGGTAAAGTCGACGTTGTATCGCTCACTTTCGTCCGACTTGATGCTCGTTAGATTAAGCGTTCCATAGTCTAAGACGAGCAAAGGAATTTTAATCTTGTTGCTCGTGTCCGAGTTGTCGTCCTCGTTTATGTAAAAGCGAAGCTCGACAGATCGAACGTATTTGATCTGATTGAATTTCTCATGGAATTTCTGTCTGAAATCATCGTCGAGATCTTCGGTTTTCCCATTCGTCGAGAACAGCCTCCCGGAGACCGTGTCGATTAAGAAGAAACGTTTCACAAATTGCCATTTCTCGACGTCATCCAACTGTACGGAAAGAAGCGATCAATTCAAGAGCAGGAATGAGTCAAAAGCATTTTACCTTGTTGACCTCGAATGCGTCACGGATTGCAACCGGTACCGTCTGCAGGAAGTTGGCTCCGTTCTCGTAGTAATTCAAGAAGATCGAATGAAAGCTCGTGTCTGGTCGAAGATTGACGATCTCGCGAAGGTTTATCGTGCACTTGCTGATTAAATTCTTGGCCAGTTTTATTTTCTCCTGCCATAGATTGGACGGCGAACTATAAAGATTGCACAAGTTCAAATCACTCAACTCCATCTGTCGCGTTTTTAGGACGTCGCCACGCAAGCCATAGCTGACGAGGGTGAAGTTAATTGTACTGTTGACCTAAAGTAAATGAAAATTAACGGGTTCGCATTTACGTTTTTGACTCTGACTCACGCTCTCGCTCCGCAAATCGTACGAGAAGTCAATCGGCTGCTTGAACAGCGTCTTAGCCGATTTTCCATTGCTAAAGAACAAAAACGGCTTCAGCTTCTCGCCTCCGTCGAACACGCTGCCCTCGCTTAGCACGCTGCTCATTGATAATTCATTTTGATTAATTTGTTGCGTGTAAAACGGATGACACGGTCCTTTGTCGCTAAGGTCGTAGTGCGTCAAAACGCAAATGTTGGCTAGGAAGTTGCAGAACTTGCGCTGATGCAACACCTGGCAGAAGAACACAATAAACCTCAAATCTCGGCTGAGATTGAGACTTTGTGTCAACGGCGAGTTCTTATATGGCAGGTTGATGCCTTTGAATAATTCATTTCCGATGCAAAAGTCTTCGTATAGCTCGTTACTCTTCTCGTCGCAGGCACACGATTCGTTTTGAAACCTTCGATGGATTTTAACCGACTTTCGTATCGAAGAAAATGTCGTCGCGTTTACATAATGAAGCTTGCAGAGCGGCTGATTGGTAACTCGCATTGGCTTCTCGCATATCGGACGCTTATGAATGTTATCGTACTCGAACACTTCCGTTGAGTTTTTATCGCATACGCATCGGTCTTCTAGATTGGAATGCAAGAGCTTGATAGACAAACCAAAGCAGTTGGAACTCAATTGATGAACTCACTGTCTTGGGAAGCCTTCAGGTTGAAGTTCGGGTCACACAATCGACATTTGAAGAAGTCGATGTCGAAGTAATTGTCGAGCGCGCACTTATTCCGAGTGTTGAAGAAGAACACGTTGGTCTCGTCTTGGTCGTTGCCGTTGGAAAACGAGAGAAAGAAAACATTGAAGATGACGAATTGAAGGATACTTGAGCGCATTCTATGTTTGGACGCTTTAAAATTTATTTAAATTGTTGGGCGTTTTCCCTTCGAACAAAGAAAGTTCTGGCGACGTTAGCCTTGCCTCGAGAAAACTCCCGCTGATACTAAAACAAAAACCTTTTCTGTGTCAACCGCAACAACACTTTCCTCGTGTTTTGGCCTGGTTGCCGTTAGCAACGCAGTGCATTTGTTATTTCTCATCAACAAACTTGACAGGTTCGGCAGACAGTGGCAATGAAAAGCTGCATAAGCACAATGAAAGGGAAATTTGCCGTTTGCATGCAACATCCAACCCCTAAACACAGGAAAGAGGTCAGCATGCTAACGACGAGCCTTATATCCATTTTCTAGGCCGCTCCACATTCCGATGGACTCGATTCTCAACACGCAACGCTGTGAAGGCTCTCAGGAAGGCTCGATGGACTCAAAACAAATCTGAGATCTCTCTCGAGTACAATCGGTCGCTTCACGCACAATATTGATTGATGTTTCCACGAAAAAAAAATTCGCGAGAGATTTCGCACAATCGTAGAAATCTTTAAGTCGATAATTGAGGTTTCATTTCATGTATCGAACGATAAAAAATTAAGCCAGCACTAATAATTCATTGATTTAATCGTAGGGAATCGAACCCAAACGCCATAAGAAAACTGCACAGCTTTATAGCTAAGCTACAACATTAATTTTCTCCTCTGTTCTTTTTCTGAGTATTTCTGAAGTTAAGTCGAGCATCAACGAACAAACTTTATCGTAATCTAACTCTGGTTCACCTCATCAGAGCTTTGGAGCTTAGTCCAGGCGATCGTTGTTTTCGACTCAAAGCGAATAGCTTCGTAACGAAATGGAAATTTAGTTTTTATTTTCTCTTCTTCACAATTTGAATTTCGTTTCCAGTGTTTTGGTCAAGTCGCATTCATAAATTGACCACCGGCCAATGAGCAACGCGATAAACAATCAAGAGATTGGCGGAGAAAAAAGTTTTCGGTTCTAATCGTGAAGTGTCGTCGGCTGTTTTCTTCTAGCGATAAATTGGTGATCGCGGGGAAAAGTGTCGGGTCACACAAGCCTGTCTCTTCAACGGCCGTTTCAGGCCACATCACATCATCATCATTATCAAATTTTGGAAGTGAAAGTGAAATCGAAAAGAGTTAATAGCTGTTCGCATCGCTAAGTAGTGCTTTGAGTGACCTTTCGACGAAATTGAAAATTTGAAATCCCGCACCGTAATCGCCACACCAGTCAGATGAGCCGCGACATCGCCTAGCAGCCACTCGAACAAGTCCCAATATTCCGCGCTCAAGATGATGACATTGTATAGAACTCTGAAGGGAAAGAATTTCACGAACAAAAAGAGACGTGATCGAAGGTTAGTATCTGGCTCGTGCAAACGGAACTGTTCTTTGGTGGTCAGAGAGAATTCTTCTTGACTCTACTGTAATAGTTGCATAGGTCTGCTACCGAAGCATTCACGGATCAGAAGCTTCCACTCGTTAGCATACGTTGAGATTAAAGTTCGCGATTAAAAACGTTATGACTGCATAAGGAATGCAGCGCTGGGCTCGCCGTCTGTCAATCGAATTCATGAATTTATGCAGCGCGCAACTTGATCAATTCTTGAGCAATCCAGAGCGATGCATATTCTCCACAACCGTTCAATCCATTGACCCTTCATTAATAACGTTTCCAATGAATCCAGTAATGACAACACGCATCTGTTCCCTGGCGTCAAGTCAATTTCGTTTGTCACTGGATTGGCCAACACTCGCGCTTCAGGTTTAAATGACAAACGAGTCCAATCACTGTATTGGGAAAGTTGTTTACGTGGTGCGATGCGCACATTTGGTTTAATCCAGCTTACCAGCTGAGCTTTGGCGCTATGATTCATGCTGTCACTCGCTTGATTGCAGATCATTTCGCAATGCGCCTTTAATCACTTCGATCGACTGCGGTCGAAATCTCGCGGTTGGAAGCTAAATCAGCGAAATAGCTCGGAGACAATTTTATTGGGAGCAAAAGGTTTATGAACTCAACATTCTGACATTTCAATAAAGTTCTTACGCTCTCGCGAGTTTCCTCTCGACTGCATAAATATCACCAACACGCTACATATCGAGAAAACTAATGCTCCGATTTTGCAATTCATGAGCTGTCGCATGACCAGTGTAAGCCGTAAAAGGAAGTTTCCTTGCGCAAAACCATTAATAACAGAAGTTGTAGAAAACCGAAACATGCGAACAACATAAGTGATCGTTCTTTGATTTCGTTCCGGGAGGAGCTGGGAGGGGGGTTAGCTGAATAGGTACGAGCCTGAACGATTATTTTTCGGTGGAAATATTAATTAAACGTTGGCAGTAAAGGCGCCCAATCATTCATTTCGTTCCGGAACTAATTGAATGAATGAGCCCTTAGTGTTCGATTGGGCTCCGATTATCGCGCAAAATGTTCCGGCTTTCTATCGGCAAATATTAGCAGACGAAACTGTTGGCGACCGAGTCGCGAAATCGCGTGAAGCTTTTCCCCGAGGCGTGAACCTGCCGTCAAAATTGCTCTGAACAATAGAAAACTGAAAATTGGATGGCAGGAGAAAGCCCTCGACGGACTTGTGATCCACAAAGCGAATGGCGAATTGCAAGAAATCGTTCGCCTGTCTCTCGGAATTGGAATGCAGCCATCATTAAGCGACAGAAATGACTTTGAAGTTGAATTCTTCATTCAATGCCAAACACTTCCGTTTTGTAAAATATTTTTCGATTCCACTTTTTCACCAATGCAAAGCGTAACGTCTCCGCGATGGAAAAGTGTGCTCGATTCCCAAGAGTGTCGGTGTCTTGAGATCGCACACCGCCTCGCGAGCTTACGTAATGTAGACAAAGAAACGAGAGGTTGCAGCAAAGAGCTTAAGCCTTCTCACACCATCTGAGCTCCAACGTCATTGATTGCTGTTACGTTTTCTTGTGTGCATCGCAAGCCACATCGTACTGTTCATTCGCCAGTTTCTTCGTGATCGTTGCCCGCAGCTGACGTTTCAGCTCGAGTCGTGGAGTTGAATTTTCGCAGTGCTGGTTCTTAATGCATTGTTGCGACTTTAGATGAGTGGAAGAACCGATTTTGGATAAAGTGTTGACAGAATCGATGATCGGTGTTGGTTCGATTGTTGCTCAAGGCGTCCAGACAAGTAATTAATCTGGTTGTAATTAACAATCTCAGTGAAAAAGCATTGTGACTTGAAACGGATTGTGAAAGTTTTTTTCTCAGCTGCAATGAGGAAAGCGAATTGATATTACCCAACAGTGTCTACACATGAAAACGAGAGCAGGCTGCAGACATTGCATGAACAGAAATTGCAATTATATGGCCGTTGATTCAGAATCACTCACGTAATCGAGCAAACAAATCGTGCAGAGTTATTAAGCAAATGATTTCTCAGGCTCACTGAGTAACAAAATACAGAGTGACCGCGTTAACTGTTATGAGTGTGATGACCAGCTCGTTGCAATAGGACTAGACATTCATTAAACAAGAACTAATTAAGGTAAATTGCGAACACAGATCGTTGGAATCCAACACTCGAGTTCTGACTTGAACATAAAGCCCAACACATAAAATTACTCAGCCAAACAGCTTACACACTCCTTCTGCTCTAGCAGCGAAACGACATTGAGTGTTGCTGCAATTCAAGCTCGTTTCGCAAGCGTTTTTAAGTAAAGACTGAAAAGTGAAAGGAAATTTGGATTCGGTGCAAACTAAGACACCGAGAATTTTATTGCAAAAATGGCTTGCGAATAAATTTATTCGATCGATTAATAGCCAAGAAAAGTCTGACCGTCGAGTCCACATGCTCTGATCTTTCTTCGTAGCCTAAACAGCATCTCGACCTGTTTCGAGCTCTTGTTATTTTGTCTATTGAATCAAGCCATTTGAGGTTCGCCTCTTCACAACGGCGAGTCACCTTGATGATGAAAAGGTAAAGTGCAGTTGGAGATCCACATTTCCGTTCGCGGATTCAAGTCGTCGCTGTATCTTTCTGTAGGTGTTAATTGACTCTTCACAAATGTCGAGGCTTCGGAAACAACGACAATTGAAGAAGCCAAGAGACCTTAAAAGCGATTATTGCGTACGAACAGTTATGCTGAGCTGTTAAGTCGCAGCTTATTGAATTCGAAGTGTGAGGTGAATTTTGCAAAGGCTCAGCCGCGTAATGGACTTAAGTAAAACAAATAGTTTATGCTCGAACATTTAACGCTAATCATCCCTTTCAACGCTCGTTATATCCAACTACATTTTTCTAGTAGCGCGCTATCTGCTACAGTTTATCTTCATTCTTGATCGGAAACGCTTGAAAAATAAAGCGAAAGATTTTTTCAAGCTCGTCTGGCTTATGCAACCGATGCAAGTTTTATTTAATTTTCTCTTGAAACCAAATCGAAATTGCCTTCATTAGGAAAATCTATTTCTGCGATCACATATCTTCATGTGGCTGGCAGGGCAGAAAATGCACAAGACAAACGTACAGAGAGCAAGACACAAAGCGTTGAGCCTGACGTTCTGCGATGTTTCTGTCCGGCTGGCTGATAAGCAATCTTAGTTTGCCTTGTAGGAACGATCCTAGGCCATTAAACGGACAACTGATACGCTTAATTGAATCAATTTAAATAAAGATTAAGAGTCTATTGCATCATTGTCACCTAAGCTCGAACTCCGTCCGAGTCGTCAGATTGCTACAAAGTCGATCGTGGTTTGTTCTTCGCTAAGTCGTGAACTTGCACACGTTTAATTGTTATTCCAGCGACTCAGTTTGGGTTGGGCGCGCTCAGCACGGATGGAAATGGTCCCAGCTCAGCATTGCTACCATAGCTAGAAGATATTTGTATGGAATTTGGTCTGAGAGCGTTGGCTTTATGCTGCCGACATTACTCATTGCCATGAATCACTCTGCATGCTTTGACCCTATTTATGAGATCGAGTGGTTAGTCGACCTCCAGCTCGCAATCCCTTTCGCTTTCCTTAGAGCTGATTTGACATAGAGGAAATAAATACTAAACTGTCTCGTTATATTTTATTCCAGCTTAGGACCGCAACCAATACCACGTGAAATGGTTTCGAGACGGAAGATTCTGTCGCGCTCAAGAGACGACTTGAATTTGGATCAAATCTACGCGAAGCAGAACGAGGAGGAAGAAGACATCTGGTACCAGAAGGAAAAACTTTTTAAAGTGAGCTCAATTATATTTGATTCGAGAGACTTGTGTATGGCACGGGGAACCGTTAGATCGGGAGCAGCAATTTACGAATTCATGCATCAATATTCGACGTTATAATACTTATTGAAAGAGGTTTTAAAGCAAACAATGACATCACGATTACTTTCAAGCGCTCGCAACGTACGAAAAGAGTTTCGCACAGGCTCATTACGAATGCTCGCTGTGTGTCAAAAGATTTCACCGTTAGCTAGTCGCCTCTTCGATCAAATGTATTCGTCAATTTGAGTGACGTGGATCCAGCTTTACAGAGTTCGAAACGAAAGCTTGTTGTTGGTCAGTGCAGCTGATCCTTCCATGAATAATTTTTCAACCTTTTTCCGTATGAATTGACAAAAGGCGGCTAAGCATAACTAATTCACAGCGCTTAGTCTGTTGTTATTTGCCGCAAATTCGAATTCCATGAGCTCTGAAAAATTAAAAGTTTCGTGAAATGTTTAACATGTTGAATAAAAGAAACCTGCGCTCGTGCTTCGAGTTAAATGTTGGAGTGAGAAGCGAACGATTTTTATGCTGATGCAAGTCAATCACGATGAAGAAATTGTCGGAAGATTAATTGAATTCAATAATTTGCTTTTACAAGTCGTTTTTCACTCTCACTTAGCATAAGAAAAAGCCTTTGCTTAACATTTTTGAGTCGATCTTCTATCTGTCACCGTCGCCAGGGAATGGAGTGATTAGTGATCTGAATTGGCTTATATCGAATTGCTTGGGCTACAACAGCTCAGCGTGGCCATCGCCCGTTACACATCCAACCGCTCAAAACCGTTCTAGTTGAATTAAAAAATCACGATCGTTGTCAAGTTTCGATTAATCGGGCGAATTCAACTATCGCAGCCTGGCGCGCGATTTATTTCTTTTTCGTCTTCGTCGTCGTGAATGAATGTTCGTTGCGACCTAGTTTCCTATTGAAACAAAACACTCCAGGCTTGGTTAATCCGCAAATTGTGATTGAAATGCAATGTTCGCACATCAATAAACCAAAAACGGCTCGTTTGAGTGAGTCTTGCAGAAAATAAAGTGCGCACAATAGTTCTTCAAATACCAAACATCTGTTAATTAGGAATCGTGCGAACAGCTCGAGTGCAACCTTGGGCATTACTTCTTCAGCGCGCTCTCAATTGTTGGGTTAATGCTGAGAGCTTGAGAACATTTGCGAAATGCTTGTGTGTTAGAGCGAGTCATTTGTTTTCTTTATTGCACTGCTAAGTGATTTAAAGAGCCAAAAACTTTTGTCTTCGCGTAACTTTGCTTAACAAAGTTTGCTTATTTGTTTTTCTTAGGAACATATTCAAGAAGTATTAGACAAATGGACCCAAATCGATGACGAGATTTGGGCGAAAGTCATCGTGTTCGAGCGGAATCGGAGGGTCGCCAAGGCCTACGCTCGTGCTCCAGTGTTGACGGTTAATGGCTCGGACGACGGTTTCGATGGAATGAGGTGAGCGTTCGTCTCTCTGCTTTCATCTCAATCACCTGCTTTGAAATGAAACGAAATGAGGAAATACAATTTGTTTTCAGAATCGGATTATGCGGTTTCGACAACCCAATGCGTGACCCACGAACAGATGAACTGAAAGCGCTTATAGGACAGGTTAGTCAGCAACGTTAAGCAAAAGAGACAAAGCTTCATTAAAAGTCATTTCCCAGGGAGTCAAAATCAAAATGGATGATGCTGGGAACATTTTGGTCCGCCGGTACTCAAAGAGCAACGTTTTCGTCAAGACGACCACAAGTTCCGCGAGTGACGAGACAGCAATAGGAAGCGAAATTCTGAAGACGCCAAATCATTGTGTTGAATTTGATAAAGTGGCAAAGGTACCGACGAATCCAATCGCTTGATTTAATTTCACGAATCAAAAATTCTCCACAGATTTTCGACATGAAAAAGTTCCAAGCGAACCTGAACCGGGAGCTGAGTCGCGCCTACCCCGACCGTCGTCGGCTTGAAACCCAATGTCTCTCTGTCCTGTCATTTGTGAAGACTGAAAACGAGATCTTAGATTGTCCCATATGGATTCTCATCGTGAACGTTGTTGCAATGGACATGTTGAAAAGCAAACTGCCGCCAGGTAAGCTCCAAGTCATATTTGGCTAATCAGACTTGCAAAACTCGGTTGATTTTTGACAGCCTCAATAATATTCCATCGCAATGTTTCATGGGACAGTTTACATCATATTGCGATATATCTTTGGGTTTCATGGCTCTCCAAACAATGGGCAATAAAAATCCTCAGCGATTTTCTTTCTATTTAAAAACAGCTAAAGTGTATCGCAAGCCTAAGTCGCTCATGATCGAACAAGCATTCTTATGTTATCGCTCCGAACATTGTTTTAATTGATCTACTTCGTTCGGTCGGTCGTGGAGTTCTCGAAGTTATTTTAGGGATTTTCCTTCGTTTTATTGAAGAGACGCGAATTTCAGCTTGACCACGAGTCGAGCGCCGATTGAATGAATAATTGAAAAGAATAAAGAAATCAAGTGAGAACGAGATTGGAAATTTGCAATTCAAATGCTGTTCACGTTCTTCGTGGTGTTTGCTTATGAGAAATTTATTCAATTTCTCCTTCAGTTCATCGTCCTCTCGACATCAAGAACCGACCGAGAATACCAATTCCCGACGAAGATCCGTACAGCACCGCAGGAGGAAGCTCGGGCAGTTCAGGATTCGGAGCTTCTGGTTCGTTTGCAGACTCAGGCCGAGTGGCGCCTACAAGAGACCAACTGATGCAGGCAAAACACTCAGGGAACAAGCGCTCCGAGAAACCGCCAAAGCTCCCGCCACGGGATATCTATCCACAAGCTTTAAGGGTGAGTGTTTCTAAGGTCGACAACATAGCAAAAATGTAACAAAATATTTCTAAAATTCCAGCCCGAATACAACGACAACGAAGATGAAAATCGCTCAAGGTATATCGTGCATGGAAAATCAGACAAAGGAAAAGACCACAAAAAATACGGTGAGTGTGTGTCACGATTTTTCTCTACTCCCATCGACGCTGGTGTCGCGAGATAAGGTTTCGAGTCTGTCCGAGCAAAGTTTATGAAAACTGTCGATTCGGATCACTTTCGAATTGCTATGAAGTTCAAGCTGCTCTGGTCATTCTGCGGCTGCAGAACGAAACGCTTACATAAAATGCAGCGAGAACATAATAGCGCGGTCTCTGCGAATTGAAGGACACGAGGGAAATAATTGCATTTTCGTGCAGCGATCTACTTTATGTTTCGCTGCAGCTACTTCGACTTCTGTGAATATTCGAATGGCGAATTGATTGTCGTTCATTTGAGACATCTGATATTTCTAGGTAAAGTTACTGGATCAATGGGAAAATCAAACTTATCAAGCCGATCTCGTGTGCCCTCGCTCACAGACAAACATTTTATGTGAACTCGGCGATATTAATTTCACACATAATCGAGTAATCGTGTGTCGTTAATCTCGACAATGCTCTTATGCTGTCATGTGCAAAATGGTGGACTTTATTCATGAACCTCTCAACCTGATATCAGACACGAAACTCATTCAAGGCTCTCGTCTATAGTGGGAAACAAAAAGCTTTCAAGTGTATAAGAAGAATGCGATTGTAGGACAAATTGCTGTGCTTGAATTTCTTGGGGTCGAGCCTCGAGCAGCAGGTCCAGTTCGAATCTGCGGTCATTTCACCTCGAAAAAATCGCTCACAATGACTTCAACGACAAAACGATTTGACAGTAAACTCGAACTTCAATCTCATTCGATCCAGCGACAGCCAATCTCGCTAATCTCGCCTAAAGATCGTGCGTAGCTTTTAGTAAACGAACAAATTGTTATTTACATTTTAGATGATCCGTACTATTGCGGCATGAGCGCACGCGTTCCAAACTTTGTGAAAGTGAGCAGAAACAGCCGATCAGCCGACATCAACAGTAATTATATAACGAGCGGCAATATGAAGAAAATGCTCAAAGAGAAAGAGCAGAAGAAAATTTCATCATCGCCAGCCATCGCACCTTTGTCGACGTACCATCAATCTTATGGAAATGGTGAATCTCTTCACATGACATCGCAGCAACAACAACGAAGCAATATGTGGCATTCGAAGGCTTACGAAAGTGGCATCGGTAGAGTGATTTGCCATTAGCGGGAGATAAGTTTGAGTAATTGTCGTTTCTTCCTCAGATTCCGGCGAGTCGCCTTATCAAATTTATGCAAAGCTGCCGCTGCCGACACGTGGATACGTACCGGCGCCAAGAACTTACATACGAGAGTGGGACTAAGTTTGCCGTAGACGAATTCGCAGCTTAGTTCAAATCGTTCGTTGACATTGTAATACTCAGCTTAATGTTAAATAAAAAACCATTTCGCAAATTTCCTTTAGCATAACATTAACTTTTTTATTTCTCTCGCTTCGCGATCATCGCTTGAACATCAATTAATCCCTCGCTCACTCCAACTTATCGAAGTTTCTCTAAAAAATCTCTTGGTAAGACGACATGACGTGAATTTATGCTTTAAACTATGAAATCAATCATGGCAGTATGTTAAACGAAATTGTGCTGACGATGTCGCACTCAATGATACAAAATGTATTTTTAAAACGTTGTTAATCTCGAGCTTCCACAGTTATCCGTCTCTTTCTCTCTCTACCGTTGATGCCAACAGTCTTCAAACTTCATTCCCAATCGCCAACGAACACTTTCGTCCTGGGCATGACGGGCACGTAGCCTCTTCCGGGTGTCGGTAAACGTCCATAAATGGGATACTGCGACTCGAATTCTGCGTCTGGAAAAATGATTCGAGTCAAGTTTGGCGTCCAATCTAAATGTCAATGTTACTCACCGATGCCACTCTCGAAGCTTTTGGCATGCCACATGCTGCTGCTGTAGTCTGGCTGTGAGCTCTGTCGTTGGAACGTTGCTTTTTTACTAAGAGTTCCCATCATGCCGTTTTGCATTTGATGGAGCTGATACAGTGTTGAAAACGACGCGGGATGTGGCATTTGGACAGTTGATTGACGACGTTTCGGCGACACGCTCTCTTTCGTCTTTGAATCCTTTTCTTTCTCAATTAGCTCCTTGGGCTTCTTGTCGCTTTTGGAGAAGAAGCCGCCTTTCTTTTCGACTACAGCGCTGCTGGGGCTTCCGTTCATTTTAGCGAAATTCGGCACGCGCGCTCGTAAACCACAATAGTACGGATCATCTAAATATGAAAGCAGAACGGGTAATGAACGAGGAACTCAATAATCGCCATTCACTCACCATATTTTTTGCTTTCTGTGCCTTTGTCTGATTTGCCTCGCGATGTTTTCATACGCATTCCATTTTCGATGTCATCGTAGTTAATCTGCGAAGTGAATTTTGGCTTCAGGATCTGACTGATGACGAAGCTCATTAAACGAACTAACCTTCATTGAACTAGGATAGATGTTGTCACGGGGCGGAAGTTTCGGCGGCTTCTCACTGCGCTTGCTTGTCGAATGCTGCTCTCTACCTGTCAGCGAAATGCCAAGGTTGTCTTTGCTGGAACTTCCTTCTCCAGCTGATCCTGAACCTCCCATTCCAGAGCTTCCGGTGCTGCTTGCACTTCCCGCTGCTTCACTGTACGGATCTTCATCTGGAATCGGAATTCTCGGTCTGTTCTTGATGTCCACTACGCGCTGAACTGCTTGAACAACAAAAATATTTCACGTAAGAAGCTCGATCAATGACAAGGGAAACTCAAACAATGACGGTAATTTTTAATAAGTCAAAGTCTCAGCTCATTAGGAAAGTTTCTCTTCAGCTGTTTGTTATTCAAATTAAAGAAGCGAAACTGTTCCTAATCGATGTTGAACTTTTCAAATTAATTCAAGTTTAGGTAGAAAGATTTCGTTAAAAGCTCATTAATCACACTTTTCAAACTTCAAGTATCCCCCAAGAGACTGATTGAAGTGTTTTCAAAGTTTCTGCGAGCTTTCAAAACTGTTTCGGTAATTGGCAAACTAATAGAAAGCGATGATTACCTGGTGGCAGCTTAGTCTTGAGCATATCCATGGCAACGACATTAACAATCATTATCCAAATCGGGCACTCCAAAATATCGTTTTCCATTTTCACAAAACCGATGATTGACAAGCATTGCGCTTCGAGACGCCGACGATCGGGATATGCGCGGCTCAACTCGCGATTAACATTTGACTGGAATTTTTTCATGTCGAAGATCTAGACGATGAAAGAAGTCGTCAATTGCTTGCACTCGCCGCCGACATAAATTACTCACTTTGTAGACTTTTTCAATTTCCAAAGATTGATTGGGCTGCTTGATCACGTCCGCTCCGATTGCCGTTTCCTCGTTCGATGCAATCGATGCAGACTTTATGTAAACATTGCTCTTCGCGTAACGACGCACCAATATGTTGCCAGCATCATCCATCTTTATCTTGACGCCCTGCACATTTAATAAAACAAACAGGTTTTAATTGCATTCTTTCTGATTCGCGATCGAATCGAAAATCTCGTTGAAGGGAGAGAAATAATGATGGGAAGTGACTAGGCAGACAATGCACGGGCCTTTTTACAATGTACATAGAATTGAATCAGGTCTCCGCTGATTGTGACTGTATGTAGAACGGCTGGTCAGCCTTGAGAGCAGCAAAGTGGTCGGATCATGAAACTTTTTCTTTCATCTGAATTCAGCATTCAACGACCTTCGAATTTTTCTCGCACATTAATGAAAATATCTCGAGCTAAGTGAGAAAGAGGTTTCGCTTTTTGTCTTTCTATCCCAGTGAATTGTTGGGATTAGGTAGACTGCGATCAATTTTCTCTTAATACTCTTAAACCCCCGAGAGAGCTTCAGTTTTAAGTTTGAACTTTACAGGTAAAAACAACGTCGAAACGCAGAGGCTTCAAGGACGCCAATTGGCATTTTCCTCTCGTTTCGCTATACTTAGCTACAGCGCGACTGTGGATGTATTCAAATTGAATTTTCGTCATTGTGTGGCACAGACATCTAGAGTCACTGTAGTGGCAGAAGCCGCTCTGTTCACGGCTCAAACACCCAGCGAATCAATGCTGTGACAAAGAAGAAGATTGAACCACTTTATGCTTCGCCTTAAACGGTTTTTTGTCCAATCCTAAAGTTCACGCCAAGGCTCTTCGAATTGACTGCGCCAAGATTTGCGATTGAGGCATTTTGGAAACAATGATCTAACAACTACTTATGGTCAATCATGAGCAAGTTGCAATCGACGCTAACTATTTTGAGGCACGAGGCGAATCTGAACTTGGACGGGCCATCTGACATTTTCGGTCAATTTTATAGAACCTGAATTTAGTTTTGTGCCTGTTGAGCTAATTTGCATAACATGACATCTCTGAGAAGCTCACAAGCATCCGGCTTGGTGTCTGAACTGTTTGAGTTATTCGGCGTCTTGCAGAAATAGAAATTATGTTCTCGTTTCGATCAGATAGTAAAAATAAAATTCACATCACGTTCTCGTCTATTTTCTAATTCTGATTGCTTCGTTCTCACCTGTCCGATCTGGCGCTTCAACTCAGCTGTTTTGGCGTCACGCATTGGATTTTCGAAGCCGCAGAGACCGATTCTGTGAGCGAAAAGAATTAACTGCAATTAGTATCGTTGAGTGTTTCTTGCTGTCGTAGCCTGCGCTTGAAACCAAGCGAAGTGTCTAGTAAGTTTCATTTGTTCTTTGTGCTTTATTACATTTCTGGGCTTGCCATTCCCGTTTCGTATTTAAATTTGCCTTAAAACTCACGGCTTATTGAGTTCGTACGGTACACTCACTGCTTGAAAATTCGATGGAAATAAATTATTGTTAGCTAATGTTGGGTGCGCTAGTTTTCGCGCTGTGATTTTATCAATGTTACTGAAATAAAATACGATTTAGGAAGTTGGAAAAGGCGACTGAGGTCTGCTTAAGGAAATGAGAATTCAAAAAATCCACAATGAAATTTCTTACACTTCGAATTGTTGCAAAAATCTGAATTTACGTAGTAAATATTTCTTGAGAAAATGTTGACAGAAACCGAAGGATTTTTGCAAAATATTTTTGCACATTTAAAAATCAGAAAAAATTGAAAAATTTGGTGGAAATAATTTGAAACTAGATCAAATCTAAATCAAGCAGACCGTGACATTCTTGAAACGAGCTTTTTTATTCTTAATTTTTTATCTGAAATGCTTCAGAGATCCAGTCTAAGCAAGTAGATTAGAGCGAGTAAAAAGTGTAAATCCTAAACTAGTTTGTCAATTGAAACTATTTCGCAAGTGTACAAGTGTCACAAACCTCATTCCGTCGAAGCCATCATCGGAACCGTTCACTGTTAAAACAGGAACTCGCGCGTAGGCCTTTGCGACTCGTCGATTCCGTTCGAACACGATGACTTTTGCCCATATTTCGTCGTCAATCTGGGTCCATTTGTCTAAGACTTCTTGCACATGTTCCTGTTAAACAAATAAATCAATAAATGTCACTGGACATGAAACATCAAATAAAGGGAAAACTTTTGAAATTTGTTATGCAACCAATAAAAATTTAAATGTGTGTTGCTTAAATGTTTGGTTGTGAACGCTATAACACAGACGAATGATATCGCAAGTAGTTTTCGTCGCCGAAGATTATATCAGACGTGTTTCTCAATACCAAGTTCGGGGCTCACATAACTCTGAAGAATAATGTCGCGAAATATTGACGTGAAGATATCTAACGTGCTTAGATAATCGAGCGACAGAGATATCGAAGATGGTTTATCTTCATTTTAGAGAAATCGTGAGATTTACGATCACATTCATTGTCTTTCAGCATTAATAAGCTCGCAAAAGCTTCAGCGCTGAGACTGTAAACTCCTACTCGGAAAAGATTAAGACTGAGACTCGACAAGATCAAACTAATCAGAGCACACCTTCGAAGGCAATTGTTTATATGACGACAGTTTCCGCGTCAGTTTCGTGTGCCATGATCAGTAAATCTCATTCCGTATCTCACTGCAATTTGGAGTTATGATGCTCGTTATGAATTCATCTCGTTAAGGCGCTGATGGAAAATCTTCAATCTTAAGGACATAATGGCTTCTAATTTAAAGCTTGGATCACCATGGAACTCCGGAAGCACCTGAGACAACGCAATTTTGCTTCATTAATTCATGAATTGACATCGTTAAGTTACCGTTTGACCAATTTTTGTAAACAAAGCCGAACGGAGCTAATGAAGCCTTGATACGAGGCGAACGGTTGAAAAGAGAGGCGAATAACAATGAGTTTTATGCATTTTTAATTTAATAACTTCTGATGATGCCAGCCCCCGAAAAAGATACCTGACAAAAAGATTGATTTTTATTCATCTTTATCGTCGTTCTCAGCTCGTTCGTTCTGGCTTGATATGAGAGAGGAGAATGCGTCAAAGTCGAGACAAATTGCTTCCCCTCGCGAAGGCATAAAATTATCGAACGAAGCCACAATGCACACCTATAATAATACTCTTTGGTATGTAAACACTTTGGGTCCACTCAGAAAGGAGATTCAATGCTCGTCACCTCTCCCAGTAATTATTCTTAGCCTGAAAAGAACTTAGAAGAATGGTCGGGTCAGGCGCGTCTTTCAACTGCCGAAAACGGTTTCTTCGGTATGTGGAGTAGCCATGGCACCATTAACGGTGTAAGTTGCGCAAATGAGGTATCAGGTTCGAGTGTATCTTCGCCCAAAATACTTCGATTTTTGTCAATATCCGAACATACACTTAAGACACGCACCGTAGCTTGATTAATGGACTTTTAAAAATGTATAAACAAAATTTTCTTCTTTACGAACAGTACACATGCAATGCGAAAGGTTAATAACATCTCGCGAGACGAGAGCTGCTAATAAAATAATCAAAGAAGAGCGCACCAGCTAAAATTCGCGAGGATCGCAATAATTCAGCAAGAGTTGTGCAACACCTTGTAATTTCGCAGAAATGAATCATTTGGCAGGAACAGTTAAGCTAAAGCGAAATTAGCGCTACGTGAACTCGAGCGTTAGCGTTCCCAGCTCATCGACTGATGATGACACAAGTTGTCAATAACTCATCAAAAAAAATCCTAGACGAGTTCAATTAATCTTCAATCAACTTCCAATCAAGCTTCGCGTGCCTGCGCAAATATCTTTTGGATTGAACTATTAATCGCCAACTCAATTTGCTTGATCTTGCGATATTCTTGAAGTTAAGATGCAATTTATTTGCCCCGTGAAATCTCTTCGGGACATTCTGAATAATTGTTAGTTGCGAAGCCGTTCGTCGATATAAAATGTTTTCGGCGATTACAGATAAATCTTGGAACGCGTTTATTTTCACAGAGCGAGCAAAATAAATCGATTAACGATCGTTCGACAATTACAAACATGAGCCAGTGATTGTTTATGAGTTTCGCCTTTTCGGTTTGTTTCTTGGGCACCGGAAAATTTGAGATTAATCGACCGCGGATTGAGTTGTTCTTGTAGCAACAATTGGGCAACATAACTGCGTCCGAAGTCGAGAATTTATTTTCTCCAACTCCTCGCTGCGCCTCCTTCGTTCCGGATCGCCGTTCAGCTTAATATCTTGCGAATCATAAACGCGCCAGCGGAGTTTTATTAAGTTCATTATCACACTTACCTTGAAGAGTTTTTCCTTCTGGTACCAAACGTCCTCTTCTTCAAGATTAACATTCAGATTGTCTCTCGAGCGACTTAATATCTTTCGTCTGGACACCATCACGGACCGAATTTATGTTCTGCAATGAATTTGGAAGTCAGCGAAATGATGTCAAGCCAACCAACAATTCGTATCGCTGGAATTGCCATCCGGGAATTCATTAAGTCAGGACTAGTGACCTTGATACTTGAAAGCTTCTCAAATCGGAAGCTTTTGCTGCTAAACGAGTCTGATCTTTGAGAATGTTCGCGTGAATATTCAAATTTTGTGAGACTAGAAATTCCCGCATTCTTGCAACCTCTAGTTCGAAGGTGTGGTAATTTCAATCAAGGTCGCGAGTCTAGAAATTGTAATTTTCTGAGCATTGTTGAGATCTAACGCGATCGTTTGTGGAATTGCGTACGCTTGCGAGACGACTTGGAACTCAAGAACCTCAACGAAATTCCTCAAATTATAGATTTTACCAACGTTGGAGACGTTGAGCGACGATCAGACCGCTTTACATTCGATTTTAAAAATATCTTGATAACCTTCAGATCAGATCAAGTTTTGCAGCTTTAGCAACAAGACCAAGTTGATAAACTGCTGGGCGAGGAACTAATATTACACTGGCTTCTATTTATAGACAGACCTAGCAGCAACTCAGGTTTTAATTGCCTGCGTTCTAGAGCAGTGTTATTGACTTTTTTTATATTAAAAATTGTCGAATCAACGTTTAACGAGTTCGGCAATGTCAGAGAACCCGCTAATCGCTTTTCCCTTCTCGATTAGCTAATCATTTCAAGTCTCGCTGCTTTGATTCAACACACAGAGAGTTTGATTTATCACTGCTAGGTTGGAGGCTTATGCAACGATTTAAGTCTTTTGTGTTTTCCTTGAGCGATTTGTCAGCCTCAGCTTTTGAAGTGAAACAGTTCTGTGCAAAATATCTCAACTTTCTCACTAGATATTCACGTAACTCCACTCAACTCCTGTCCTTTACCTTTAAATATTCCGATACGCTTAAATATCAACTCGATCCTTTTATTGTCTTAGCAAGAATTTGCCAAAGTTGTAACGATTTCACTTCGAGTATTACACGAAAGGTCAAATTGTCACTCCTCAAATCCTGAATTGCGACACTTTACGCGACTTTGAGAACGTTCCTGGTCCGACCGTGCATACTCGATGGCTTCCGTCGTTAAACTGATTTTTTCTTCTGTTCAGTGGGAGCGTATTCGAAGTATTTTGTGAACACCATCAACCGTTCAACACAGTCAGACAGACATACAGAGGGAAATTTGACGTCATGGCTTGTGAAACCTTTCGAGCCAAAGCCTCCTGCTACGAAAGCGATTCATGTCGTTTCTGGAATTCAATAACCTTTCAAGTTTGTTTATTTATACGCAATTTATTTCACAGTGTCAAACGTTTTGCAATTTCGGTGTAGATAGGTCAGTGATACGACAAAGGGAGGCGAGAAAGAGAGGTTCTGCCAAACGCCGTTCAATGGCTTGAATTCCTTATTCGGCGAATTCTTCGTGGTGCGATGCTTCTTTCTAAGTGGTTTACGAGAGTAATAAAACTCTTTGTTACTTTTAATTCTTTTCTCTTCCTGCAACACATTCTGCTGTCGCCGGTGTTATGAAAATAATCTGTTATTAAGATCATAACTCTTGCATCGTCGAGGAGCAAAGAGATTTCTCATGTAAGAGGAATTCACGCAAGTTTCCATTATTAATTTGCGTCATTTCTCCCGCCGTCCTGGCTTAATGTCTTCCTACTATTGGCATGAACTAGTTCTTAACTGAGCGGTTCAGTTACTCGTCTGTTCGTCAGGCTTCAACGTGATCCCTTCATGCCATGCTGAAAAACTGAAAGCCCCATCTGTAAGCCCATCAACTCTTCAGTTAGACTACTGTGGGTGACGATACTGTGGCATGTTGAATTAAAGGATTTCTAGATCTTAACGTTTCATATGCTCAGTAAATATCAGATGCAAAATCAATTGCAATCAAGCGATATTCTGCTCGTGCGTGAACTTCAAAGCTTGATTGAATCAACGTGAAGGCATTCAGATCCGCTTGCTGACTCTTCCTGAAGTCTCAGCTAGAGCGATCTCTGCTCGACAGTGAAAGATATTAATTACATCGAAAGGATTATTCATTTATTATTCATATACGCTCGGGTAGACACAAAATATGTATAACAACATCGCTATAAGATATTTATCATTATCGGCAATGAAATATCGCTGAAAATAAAAGTGAGATATTTGACAAAACTTTAATCGAATATTGGCCGAATTAGTTGCATTCATTAACGCACTTGTCAGAGGAAACCTCCGAAAGATTACAAAAGGTTGATCAGTTAACACTGCGGGCGTGCTGAGTCGAGCCGCCGATTTTGTAAAATCGTTCAAATTGTCTTTGGTGTATCGTTCGCGATGTACGATCAGATCACGGCGGGTGAACTCACTCCCAGTCTCCAATGAAACTCATGTGCTGCTGTGAACTTTTGAAAGCGGCTCCTGAGTTGGATGAGACGTAACCGCGAGACGAGGTGTCGCGTGATGATGGTAAGCGACCGTAAATATGGTAGGGAGACTCGACAAATTCGGAATCTAGAAGTGAAAAGTTTAAAGATCATTGATAAACTGAGTTGAATTTTTAAACTAACCAATTCCACTCTCGTAGCTTCTGGCGTGCCACAGATTGCTGCGTTGATTAGATGGCATCATGTTGTAAGAGTGATGATGAAGCCTTTGATAGAGACTTGAACGTGGATCGTTGATTTGATTGAGCTGATAAAGCGAAGAAAATGTTGGCTGATGCCGGTCCATTTGAGAAATCGAACGGCGTTTGGTTGCTGGGTCGCGAGGCATGCGGTGGATGTTTCGGCTACCGCTGACATAAATATCTTCATTGACTCGACTCGCCTTGCGGACTTTCTCTTTTGCGAAATTCGGAACTCGGGCCCTTAATCCGCAGTAGTAAGGATCGTCTTCAAAATGAAACGAGAGAAACATCGATTTATCATCATCTTAAGCAACAAACAAAGCCACAAATCATGTTCACAAGCACCAACAGATCTACAAAAATCTCATTTTGCATATTGTTCTTCCAGCAGACAAATTATTCGTGATATCTTTGTCTAAGCGGATTAAATGTCAGAGGAGGTGCGCAGTGGTGTGGTAACCGAATAACCTTTTTAAGTGTTGAACTACTGACTAATATGTCGATTTGCATTTTGAACAAATCGAAACAAATGAGTTTTCCTTCCAGCTTGGAGATTGATTGGTGCTCGGGTCAAACTTTGAGTCAGCTCGCTTCTTGATAGCTTTGAAGCCAGCTGAGTTGGCCAACCTCAATTTTGTGGCTAGCGCTCATCGCTGATGACAATATTGTCGGTAATAACTCACCGTATTTCCTCTGGTTCTTCCCTTTATCAGATTTCCCTCTCGAGACTAGCTTGACATGAGTGTCATCGTCGATTTCATCATAGTCGGGCTGAAGATGATAAATATTTAATGTCAGCCTTATTTATGGCCCACGGCGTGTCAAAATAAAAGGAATTTATTTACTTTCATCACACTTGGCATTTCGTGCTGCCCATACATGTTGTCGCGAGGGGGAAGCTTCGGTGGCTTGTCTCGCCTCATTTGCGGATATTGCGACTGCAGTAGCATTTGCTCGCGTGTAATGTGACCATAAATTCCGTTACCAAAGCCGGAGCTTCCTGAACTCTCGATGTCCGCAGCAATCGCGTATGGATCTTCGTCCGGAATCGGAATCCTCGGACGGTTCCTGATGTCAAACGGTCGATGAACTAGAAAGTATGAGATTAATATCGATTTAATTTAAAGGTCGAGATGGGCTTTACCTGGAGGCAGTTTACTCTTAAGCATGTCCATGGCAACGACGTTAATTATCAATATCCAGATTGGGCAGTCTAAAACGTTGGTCTCCAGTTTCACGAAGGCCAAGGCAGAGAGACACTGAGTTTCAAGCCGCCGACGGTCGGGATAGGCGCGACTAAGTTCTCGATTGACATTTGATTGGAATTTCTTCATGTCGAAGATCTATGAACGAGAAAAAAGTTTATTTGCCGTCGATCGGCGTTGGCATTGCGAGCAGACCTTCATGACTTTTTCCAGCTCCAAACTTTGGTTCGCAGACTTCATGACCTCGCTTCCGATCGCCGTCTCTTCGTTCGCAGCGCTTCCGGCTCCTTTCACGTAAATGTTCGACTTCGAGTAGCGCCGTGCTAGAATATTTCCGTTGTCATCCATTTTCAGCTTGATTCCCTGTGAAGTAGAAAACATTCCGTCAATCCGCTTGCACAACCGAAGGAATTGCTAAACATCTCGAGCCACCTATAAATATAATTCACTTCGGCGCTGCCTTTATAAAATGACGCAACGGCAACCAGTGAGATCATACGCGTCTCGAATTCTCAGGCAAATGAATGAAACTCAGGGGCTTTTGTCACTGCTCAGCCTGCCAATTAAATCGTTAAGGCTCACAAGCAGCCATCAAGTTTATTGGATTATTAACTGAGTCACTTTCGACGAACAGCGAAAATAAATTAGAGTTCATTGACACATATTTGGTCGTGCAGAGAATAATGAAATGGAAAGTGGCGGAAGATAAAAGCGATTTCACGTCTAGATAGCAAATTACTATTAGCAATTATCTTTCTCTTTGTCGCAGGCAGCGGCCCAGACAATCTTCGTTGCAAGAAATCGATGAGCATCAACAGTCGTTGATTGAGCAGCAATGTTCAACCTCTTGACCTTGTGTCGTATGTCAGGAATGAATGACTTAAGAGCTATTAATAGAAATTCCAGCCAGAGTTTTTTGTCCGAAAACTTGTTTGCGATGCTAGTTTAGCTAAGTTTAATGTCAGAAAAGCTTAATATTTGTTCCTACCTGTCCTATGTGGCGTTTAACTTCGTCTGTCTTCTGATCTCTCATCGGATTGTCGAAACCGCACAGTCCGATTCTTTAAGAAAAATAACCGGAACGTGAGTTTTGTTTGTTGAGTAATAAGCTAACTGATCTCCAGTCTCGAGAGCAGTTAAATGGAGTGAGGGACCGCAATGAAGCGCTTGACCTTGAGACATAAAATTAAATTGAAATTTGATTGAAAGTCCGACTGATGAAGGTTTGTCATTGGGGGAATGAACGACGTTATGAGCTACCAGAAGTCATCGAAAAACTTGTTCGATTTCACTTTCTATTGCAAGAGGCAAATGACAAAACCCGTATCGATCAACAGTTTTTGTTGCGAGTTAACGTGGAAGTCGGAAACAAATGATTTCCCATTAAATTAATTGCAGCAGCAGGCGTTGACAGTACGCGTGAACAATCTTTCGTCGCCCGTTGACAGGGAGTCGGAGAACAATGCAAGTTCATAACTTTCATGCTGCGATGGGGGAAGTTAGTTGAGAGGCAGCTGAAGGTTGAAAGTCCCGCAATCTAAGCGAGATGACCACTCAAAGCTGGGCGAGAGACAGACGTCGTTGTTTGTCTCGGAGATCAGTTTGATCGATCATTGAGAACTCCAGCGTCGAGAACACTAAACGAGCAATTACCTCATTCCATCGAAGCCATCGTCAGAACCGTTGATCGTGAGTACCGGCGTGCGAGCGTACGCCTTGGCAACTCGTCGATTCCTCTCGAAAACGATAATCTTCGCCCAAATTTCGTCGTCAATCTGTGTCCACTTGTCCAGCACTTCCTGAATGTGTTCCTTTGATGTGGAGATAAGAAGAATTATGTTAAGCCGCGGACAATCACTCAAGTGACGTGAAACGGTATGAGGAAAAATGGTTTGGCCCTCAAGTTTCGTAATCTTCAGACAGCAGCAGAAATTTCGTTTTCATTCATGAAACTGTTTTCTTTTTCCTCTGTCTTTCCGATTACTTTCGCTTTCTGGTCATAAAGTTTCATTTTCTCCGGTTATGTCTTCGCTCTTCTATGCTGTGCATGGAGCGAGGCGAAGATGAGAGATGACACGAGCTCGAGAGTTATCAAACGACCGAGATTATTCATGCATGGATAATTAGACGAATATCTGATTCGATCAAAATTGGAGCTCACGTAATGGATGTCAAATATTTTTTCGACAGAGCCCAATTAACGTTTAAGCTGAACAAACTAATTGAGAAATATCTGCAAGCGAATTTTCAATTAATGATCTCTCAATTATCTCGCGATCCATTACGTGAATTGACTCGCGGATTTCTCGGAGCGTCGACCATGCGTGCTGCCAAGAAACGGAACTGCATTTGGAACTTGCTCTTGGCTTCACTCGTTATGTTTAGAAACTTTCGCTCGACTTTCTCGGCTCGCAGCTCCAGTGTGTTGGTGCCGCTTGATGGTGGATTAACATTTTAATTTAATGTTTCATTTATACCACTTCAAGTTAGAGTCTTCGGCTCATGTAAGTGCACGATGGCTATTTGTTTTTGTCGAGAGAAAATCACTGTCGAGGGTAAATGAACTCTTCCTGTCTGTCGTGCGAACTCACCCTGAAAAGCTTCTCTTTCTGATACCAGACGTCTTCCTCTTCTTGCACGTAAATGTCCGAGCTCAGGTTGTCCCTTGAGCGGGACAAGATCTTTCTTCTTGAGACCATGTCGCCGCTACTGCTGCTCACTGCGTTGATCGGATCTTTCGATTTGCTTTCGAGCTCGCCAAGGCTGTTGGAACGGCATGGATGGATGAATTAGAACACGACTGTAGGTGAAGTAGTACTAGCGATCATATTGCATAATGCAAATTGATCATCTGTTCGCTCGTTCGAATCTCAATTTGCGATCGCCTTGACATTAGGCGTTGCATTACCGAAGAAATGCTCGAAGTTCGAGTCTCGAAATTTGTGGCAAGAGACAAAGTGAAGGAACATTAATTCTACAGTTAAGCCATGAGCGAATCATCGGAATAGGAACGTGTGCTTCGCACGTGGGCGGTGGATTTAAGCTTGAAACAATTTTTAACTCTTTTCAACTTGCCCAATATGGATCTTTTAATGGACTGGCTTCAAGACACAAAATTATTAACGGAGTATTTTGTAATGGTTTGGAGTTTAACTAACTCGACAATGTCCATTGAAAAACCTACTTTTTGGCCCAACGACGACGATGACAGATTACAGCTTCAGCAATTTTCTAGTTCGACTTCTTACGATTCGATCATTGTCTTTGTTTGAGTTGGGAAAACTAACGCAGACCTGGTGTGCCTTGTAATTCAATTTGATTTCTCCGCAGAAAATTCTCACTTTCGCGACTTTCTCCACTTTGGTTTCTTTTCTCTTTTCGCTTGAAAATGATTTCTTCTCGGCAATCTATTTTGTCTGCATGATAACCAGCACTGAGAATCACTCATGAGCCCATGCGATTTTGCTCAATCTCAAAAACACCAGCGACCACTCAGCTTCGACTGCGCGCGACAAAATTTGCGACCGAACTGAAGAAAATGAGCGAAGCGTTTTTCTCAAATCTCCATCGATCGAAACGTGTTTCTTGTTTCTCTTCGCGGCTGTTGAAACTCTGCCATTGCTTCAACTACTTGCAGCTGATACTTTACAGTCAGAGCTTTGCTGTGCGCAATTTGATTTGATGTGCTTTAAAGGCGCTTATAATTCAGTAGCCGCTTTATGCGTGACTTGACGGAGTGCGACCTCATGGACGCGAAATAGCCAGTTAGCGATAATGAACTCGTTGCGAAAATCAACAGCGATCCAAGTAATGTAAACACTTGCGTTGGAAATAAATCGGTTGAATCATGACTGATGTCACTCGACATTCTTCTTCAAATGACTTTCAGGGTTTTCTTTCTTGTCGTCATCTCGAGATGCGATCATCGTTCTGACGTTGCGTTCAAATAAAGCATGACGCGCTTTTTATGTCTAAGAATATGTAAATGGTCAATGTGAAGTGTTCGAGCCCACGACAGTCTGAGATCCGGTCAGATGCTCTTCAACTGCACAATTATTTCTCATGTAGCTGTTGATTTGTAGTTTTCAGAGCTTTCAATATAGCCTTCAACTTTTATTTAATTTTAAAATGTTCAAAGAATCTGAAGTCTAAGAGCGACAGTTCTGAAAGTTGAACACTTCTTTTATTTAAATTTTTGTCTAGAATGGAAGTGATTCTGAGTTTATGAGTGCGATTAAGACCCAACGACATTCTTTGTAGTTTAAAGCTCTTCTCGCACTGCACGCAAGCTGTGGGCTCAGCGGTCAGTTGCAGACAAAATGTTTTCCCTTATAAACTTGTGTCGCAATCTTAAGTGTTCGAGCGTATCTGATCAGATCCCATAAGTTATTCCTTGTAAGGATTTCGAGCTGGCTTAAGCGAGAACCGTCAGAACGTTGGACCTTAATCAAACTTCTTTACGAGTTCAAATTTCGAGATAAAAGCGAAAGAGTTGTTAGCGCGAATTTATTATATCTGAAACTTACATTCGGGACCCGACCGTTGTTTATGGGAAAGTAAAATGAGATCAAGAAACGTCTTCATTATTAAAAGTAAAGTTAAATAAGCGCTGAGCGTTTGGCGAATGCCGAAATATCAATAGAAGTAAAGCAGAAATATTAATTCACTCCAATGTTTATTTGCATTCGACATTGCCTGAGACTTTTGAAACCTCAAGTAAAAATTTCTTGCACAATTTTTTATGGTAATTGTCCGCTCGCTCCATAGCCTGGTGTCAGCTCAGTTGAAATAGTTCTGTGTTAGTCATTTAGCTTCGAGTTATTCACTTCACGTTTCCATAAGACAGGCGCGCTTATAAATTGGCGGCTATGTTGATTACCAATAATCATTTCAATGAACACCTTGGCTCGGCTATGTGGAAGGACTAGCGAATTTTAAAAGGGAAACCAAATATCCAGTTGCAGACAACAACACGAGTCATGACAACAGATCCAATTTAGCGAGTTGCATTGGTCTGGAAAGCAGTGAACGAATTTCACGTTCAATTGGAATCGTTGTTAATTACAATTAGTCAATTGCCCATAAAATGCACTTGAGTAATCGCTTGCAATTGCAAACTTCATCGCAGCATAACGAACATTTAGAAAATCGATGAACGCATGCTCAACTTTCTTTCATGCTATTTAGCCACTCGTACCGATCTGCAATCGTGGCGACTTAACGAGATGATTCTCACCTGGAATCTCGACGTCGTATCGTTCCAGTCTTCACTGTTCTATACAGCGTTCTGTAAAGCTCCATGACTTAGAATGATTCTCGTTGTTTCTTGACTTGATTTTTAAACTTTTTCGGCTTCCAATTTCAGTCTGCCACAAAATCTTTGAGCACTAAGTTATCCACTGTTCTTAACACATTCTAATTGTTCCACTTAAGAAATATTTAATCAATTTCCAGACTGCAAACTCGCGGTTCTTGTCTGCTGCTTCAATAATTTCCGAATGAGTCTCGAGCTTGTAAAAAATGCTCGAAAAAAAAAGAAAATATCCACCCCGCCAAAACTTGGATTTCTCATTTTCTTCGCTACGACGTCGGTGGAAATAGCTTGGTACATTAAAATATTTTGCAGCACACAATGGGCATTTTGGAGACCTTCGATTCGCGCGAAATGAAATGGAATAATTGAGTTGAATATAGAAAATCATTTTATTCGTTTTCACGCAAGATCAGATCGACAAGGGCTTACAATTTAGCCCAAGAATCTTTGGATCTACATGAACATGTCATCGTAGCCAGGTGGAGCATTTCCAGGCGGACGGAAGTGATCGTTGTCGGGATCAAGTCTTCCGAATGGGTTTGGTGGATCGTAGCGAGCGCCAGGTGGAACGTTTCTGGAGAACAAATTAATTAGGAACTAAATTAAAGATTTCGAATCCAACTTACCCGAACGGCGGTCGTGGGATTCCAAATGGAGGCTGTCTGTTGTGTCCTGGCGGTAAGATCATGCCGCCTCCTTGGCCAAACGGATCTAAGAACTCAACTGAATCAACATCGCTCGGCTAAGATTCTTTAAAGTCTTTACCTAGATCACCTCGACCAATATCTCGCAGCGGATCTCGAATGTCTGGACCAAAAGGATTAGGATAGCCTGGTTGATACGGGTAAGGAAGACGGCTTCGATTGTCGTCAACACGCAGTGGATTTGATGGGCGTTCGGCTTCACGGTCTGGTCTTGCTTCTTCTGGTTTCTTGATCATTGGACTGACGACTTCTTCTGTTATGCGCTTGATGAGAGCTTCGCTGTCATTCACGAAGTCGCTGAGTGTTGCTCCGGTTTTTGACTTTACAGCTTTCTCCGTGTCGATAACGAGACCTACTGTTTTCAATGTGGATTTCTCCTGAAAGTTCTAACGTGAAGAAGTCTCCTAAAGTCAGGACGTGTTTGACTTACCAACAAGTTGATGAGTAAAGATCCTTCGATATCGCTTCCGGTGAAGATGTAGAGTTTCTTATCCAATACGTAGCGAAGCTTGTAGCTCTCTCCTGCGTTCCATCCTTCGGGAAGCAGTTCACTGGCGCGATCATCTGGAGTGACTTCGGTCTGGAATTGCAAGTCATGATGAAATCCGACGAATTAAAGCTGTCTTGAAACTTACGTTAGTGCCAACGCCAACGTTTCGCAGATTATTCTTGCACAATATCCAATGGCAAAGGATCACGAGAACATCAGATTCGTTCCGAATGTTTCCTTTCTGCGACTCAAGCAATAAGTCGATTCCAAAATTTCCGTCTGAGCTTGCCATGATGTTCTGAAGGCAACTGATAACAAGGACAATTCCGCTTAAGTTGGGACGAATGTTAAATCTTTATGGATTGCTTAGTTACGATAGAATGATACGATTGATCTCAGGATTTTCCGGTGTAAACAAATGAAGAAATTCGACGAGTTTTGGTCGAAAATTCGAATCGCCGACCGTTAAATTCTCTGGACAGCTCAAGAATTATTTTCGGGAAATGTAACCTAAAGTCAAAGCCGAAATGTAAGCTGAAAACTAAGTCAATTTGATCAATATTTACTGTGTATTATTCTAGGGACTTTTTGAAACCAATCGCTTCGAATCCAGTGAACTTCGACTCGCCAAATCGAAGCGCAATTGAGCAAAATGTAATTAAGGGCAACAGCGACGCTTTGTTGGGTCGTGGAGCCTACGGAGTTGTGATTCGAGCTATCTATAAGAAGCGCAATGTTGCTGTCAAGATAATTGAGAAATTATCTTCATTCAAATTCAACTCGTTGAAGCGTGAAAGCAATTCACTTCTACTGGATCACAAAAACATCATCAGAGCGCTGAAGATCGTAGATGATTGTGAAGACTATGGAGCAGTGATCATGGAGAGATTCAATGGCCAAACCTTGCAAGCAGTCCTTAACACCTGTAGAATCGATTTGCTGCATCGCCTTCATATTCTAAGTGATATCGCCTCTGCACTGAGCTATTGTCACTCGAAGCAAATCATTCATTGTGATGTTAAGCCGCAAAACATTTTCGTCGCGTTAGGATCAAATCTAGATGAGCGTGGCTATGTTTGTAAACTGTTTGATTTTGGATGTTCTGTAATAGCCAACGATTTAGATCCTTGCGAGCCAATTTGTGTAAGTAGCCTGTGATTATTGCGTCAAGCAGGATAAAGATCAATCAGCTTGTCAGTTAGACAGATTCGGGTTAATGACCTAATCGGTTTGGCAGGTTAGATGTCAATGAACTTGCCGTTTAAGCAGGTTAAAGGTCAATGAACTTGCCGTTAAAGCAGGTTCAATGACCTTGACAATTACTGCAGACTACAAAACGATTTATCTGAATAATTTCTAACTGAAACAATTTTGTTCGCAGGGAACTTTCCTTTATTCAGCTCCAGAGGTGTTGCAAAATCTGAAACCGAAAAGCTCCGTCGACATTTTCTCCTTGGCGATCATTATGTGGCAAATTAAGGAGAACAGAATTCCTTACGAGTCAATCCGCGACGTCGAAACGATTATCTGGAAAGTGGTGAAGGACAACCTGCGGCCCGACACTTGTTCAATCGCTGATAACAAGAATTTATTTCTGAACGTCAAATTGGGATCGCCTTATGGTCAAAATGTGCCATCGCCACATGTCAAATCATTGAGCGGAAATGGTAGAATCCTTCCAAGAGTTCTTATCGATAAACCGTCAAGTCTTCAGAAGCTACGAATATATAGGAAAAAGGTTTTGCAAGGAAAAAAGTTGTTCGAGTCAACTCATAAGAGTGAAATCGAAAACTGCCTGTTCATCGACCATCGAGAGCGTTCGACTGAAAGAGTTTCGCATGTCGAAGCTGAGTTTACAAAGCTCTACCGAACATGCTGGTCTGAAAATGAATCTCTTCGTTTCAGCGCTGCCACTGTTCACGATAAATTACAACATTTCATGCAACTGCTTTGAGTTAGAAACAATTTTATCAAAGCACAAGATTCAAAGATTTTATTCGCAAACTTTAGATTGTAAATTAGATTTTAAGTTTCAAATACCTTTAGTTAAATCACACATTACTTGGTGCTCAAATACTTCATTGGCATGTGGCCACAGTCTCCAAGGAGTCGCAAGATGACGCGACCGTTTGGGTAAATCGTTATCCAGCTGAGTGACGCGTGGTGTAAAGAGATGCGAAGCCAAGCTGGGTGAAATAAATTGTTAATTTTGTTCATTTCTAAAAGCGTTTGTTGCAAACCTTCAGGTGGGAATTGAAGAGCGCGGCAGACGAAATAGCGGATAACGTTTGCATGACAGACGAGAACTGTATACGAATCATTCGTTTGAGATGGATCGGCGCGGTGGAAGTGAGAACGGAACGCTGCTTCGATCCTAGCTCCGTCTTGGAAGAACTGCTAAAAGGTGAGAAGTTAGCGACAAAGTAACCGGCTTAAAGTTTCAATTTACCGATTGCTCGGGTCGCCAATGCCCAACTTTTGGCTCTGGTGGAATCGGCGCACCTTCTTCTAAAAGCTTATCATGCTGAATTGCAAGGACTTCGCTTTTAGGTAATTGCTCTAAAATGATTTTCCCTGTTTCCTGAGCTCGAGTCATCGTCGAGATGACAAATTCATCGATGGGAATTTTCAGATCAGCCAATCTCTGGCCCGTGATTTTCGCCTGCGTGCGTCCGAGCTCGGTGAGGATTCGTTCGGGATCAGTCGCCCCTGATAAGTTGTACTGGCCGTGTCTAATCAGAATTATGTGACGTGTTGCTTTCGAGCGATGCTTCTCGATCTTCTCGTTGTAAGCATTCTCCTTCTCTGGTGTTGCATCCTTAGCCAAAGGCTTCACAACACTCGTGCTAGCGCGGTGGTCCCAATTGGGGTCCTTGAAAAAAACAGTAAACAATGATACGAACAATGTCGGAAGATGAGAGTTACCCATTCAACGCTGGGCGCGTGGTTCGTAGTCCAACTGCATTCCAACTTCCGGGAGTTGATGTACGAGTAGACTGAAGCTCCTCCGATGGAGCCCAGAGCGATAGTCGTAAATTTATTAAATATTTTCCACGACATTTTCAAAAGTTGTTTGGCGTTCGACTGGTTCGAGGGAAAACTTTGATCCGGCAAACTTTTCGATCAGTCGAGGCTCACTGTTGTTTACAAGTCTAAATTCTTGCGCAAGATGTATCGGAAACTACTCAGTAAGCTTTCAGCTGTCGCTGTCACATTTGTTGGCGGTGCATCCATCTATTGCTACCAGCAATCCAAGGAGTTAAAGCCGAACTTGGTTCACAACTCAACTGCAAGTATAAACCAAACTGTGTGGGATGACAACTGGGATCATCGTGGAGTTACACGTGTGAAGCCAGCTGGTGAGGGTCCACAGAAAGATAACAAGTACAATGAGGAGTTTGAGAAGCATCGATCGAAAGCCATTCGCCATATTATTCTGGTCAGACACGGTCAATACGTCTACGGGGATTCTGATAAAGACCGAGTTCTAACAGAACTTGGAAGAGCTCAAGCAAAGTTAACTGGCGAAAGATTGGCCGAACTGAAAATTCCAATTGATGATGTTGTCATCTCAACGATGACTCGAGCTCAGGAAACAGGAAATATCATCATCAAGCAGTTGCCTCGAAGTTCTCTCAAAATTGTGCATGACCCGTTGATCGAGGAAGGAGCTCCAGTGGCGCCAGGTAACAATAACAACCATTTCCATATCTTATATGTTAACGTTCCTTTTCCAGTCCCCAAGGTGGACCACTGGACGCCAGATCCACACGAGTTCTTCCAAGAAGGAAGTCGGATTGAAGCTGGTTTCCGAGCCCACGTCCATCGAGCTGAGGCGTCCCAAGAGAAAGACTCACACACTCTGATGGTTTGCCACGGGAACGTCATCCGTTACTTCGTCTGCCGAGCTCTGCAGTTCCCTCCCGAAGCTTGGCTGCGCTTTAATCTGCACCACGCATCGATCACCTGGTTGGTTTTATATCCAAACGGTCGCGTTGTCCTCAGACTTTTTGGCGACTGTGGCCACATGCCGAAGTCTCACGTTACACTTTCATAGTCAAATTAAATTAGATTCTACGCTCAGTAAAGAAATTCTTGTTACGCCAGTTGATTGAAGTTTGAAATCAGAATCCGCATCGATGATGAAATAAAATATTCAAACGCTTTTCGATCGGACACCCAAATCTTATAACGACGCAGTTTTCAGAGGCTAAATTTATTTCGCAAAATGTGTGGAAGATCGTGCTTGACATTGAGCCCTGCTGAGCTAAAATGTGCCTGCAAGTATAAAGCGAGTAAGGAGAATGTGGACGTCAAGCCGGAGTATCGAAATGAAAGCAACTTGGGAAAAGTTTACAGTAGTTCGCGCAATTCTGAAACCTCAGCGGTTCGCTAACATTAAATTGTTTCAGATCCCTCTTACAATGTCTCTCCAGGCGAGATCACTCCAATCATCGTCTCAGCCAAACACTTCAACGATGAAGCTGACAGCTCTGAGAGAGTTTTGGTCCCAGCGCTTTGGGGAATGATACCAAGATGGCATAAGGGAGACTACAATAAGCACGGACTGTCAACAAACAACGCAAGGTTGGAGACGTTGCCTTCATCTAAGTTATACAAGCCATGCATGGAACGAGGAAGACGTTGTGTCATACCATTCGAGGGCTTTTATGAGTGGAGCACCGTGAATCCTAATCAGAAATCGTCTGAGCGACCAGCTTACTTTATCTACATGCAGCAGCAAAAAGGAATCAAGCTCGAGGACAAATCAACTTGGGATTGCGAGAACGTTCGATTGATGTACATGGCAGGACTTTTTGATATTTGGCACGACGCAGACGGAGAATCCATGCAAAGCTTCACGATCATCACATTCGAGTCCGATAACACGCTCAGTTGGCTCCATCACAGAACTCCAGCAATCCTCGAGACGCAAGACCAGATTACCGACTGGTTGAACCCAGACAACAAAGACGTCCTCAAGCTGATTCGCCAGCCCAAAGAGCTGGCCTGGCATCAAGTCTCGAAAGTCGTCAACAGCAGCAGAAACAAATCGTCAGAGTGTAATAAGCCGTACGTAGCAGAGAGTCCAAAGAAGAATACGATACTGGAGACCTGGTTGAAGAGAAAGAGCGACCAGAACTCAGACAACAGCGGAACGCCAGAGAAGAAACCCAAAACTTAATATGAACAACGGCAATAAAGTTTCAAAAGAAAAATGATGAAGCGTTTTAATTGAAAGCTTGTTCAATTCTCGTCAACTCACATCTCAGCTGAGCTGTTCTTTTGTCAAGAATCGGGAATTAGAATGTCGGAGGCTCACAGGAAGTTGGAGGAGATCAAGGAGGTTCTCAACAGAGATCTCTTGGCTGCAGACATCAAGCTATCGATCTTCGTGAGCGCCGCGATTAGTTTCAAACAGGATTCGTTGTTGACACCGTTCCCGAAGACTTATATCAACGAGAAGGGCGTAAAGAACTTTGAGAAACTTGTAGGAATCAACCTTCGAATATTTTTCTTGTTTCTCACGAAATAATTTGTTGCAGAACGAAGATTTGCAAAAGATTCCAGGGCTGGAAGAGTTCCTTGTTCTGTTGATGACCGACAATACGTCCCTAGTTGTGCCTGAGCCTGTGATAGACCTTCTGAATTGGATACTAACTCAGACGAAGTACACGATCGACTCAGTCCCGAAGGGTAAATTCGATGAAGTTCTGTCGCTGAGCAAAATGACCGGCAAGCCCGCAAGACCAACGCAGATTTTCAAGATAAATTACAGTGGTAAGAACAATTCTTTCATTAGCAAAACCGCCAGCTAAAGACAAATTGATTTCCAATTAAGATTCCGGCCTTGAACTGAAATTCCTTCAGATGAAGAAAGCTCTGGAATTCGATACCAAGTTTTCCTTTCACGGGACAAAGTTCTACAACATTCATCCAATCCTCAACTACGGATTGCAGCAACATCTAAACAAGACTGGGCTGTTTGGCGAGGGACTTTACTTCTCGCAGGAACTTGGTAGGTCGCTTTGAGCTTGATTGATTAGAATCCACTAAAGATTTTATGTTTCAGATGTGTCGTTACTGTTTAGGTGAGAAATCTTTCTTCGTTAATCCACTAAACACTTCTTATGCAACTCAATCTTAGCCCTGCTGTATTGGGATGGAGCAAGTCGCTTTGTGGGAATGTGGTGAGCTGCGTGGCAGTCTGCGAATATATCAATGATCCAATGCATGTGAAAGTGCGAAAAGGTAAACGATTTGATCGATTTCCATCGTTGCCACGAAAACTTTACCAATTCCTCCACTTAGAAAACGCCAAAAACTCCGACATACCTCAAAGCTACATTCTCATCACGAACAACGAGTTGGTTCGCCCTCGATATATTTTAATTTACGGCAGCAAGAAGCCGACTGCCAAGAAGCAAGCTGAGAAAAAGTCCGAACAAGTTGTTGAGCAACGCACGAGCTTCCTGACCTGGTTCAGAAGAAATCCGATGATTGTCTCTGTGGCTCTCTATGTGAGTCGCTGTAACCTTTCCAGCTCGTTTCACATGTTCAATTGCTTTCGCAGGTGACGCTGCTGTCACTGGTTGGATTGAGCAAGAACCGTGCCGTGGAATACTACAAGAACATCATCCTCCAGTTCCTCAAGGACCGATTTAAATTTGTGTGATGTTCTTAGATCTCCAATTTTTATTCCACTAAAGGATTTTCCATTGAAGTATTTTTCATTTCCACGAAAACTTGAAACTAGAATTTATCAACGATCATTTCTTTAGGGTTGTCCGGCCATGAACTTGGAAAGGAAATCGTTCGGCTTCGGATCCTGTGACTCCTTCCAGTAGCGCATGATGTGACCTTTCTGCTTCCAGATCTTGATCGTCTCTTTCAGCTCCATTTGACCCTTGATGACGAGCATGTCCACCACTCTCACGTCCTGGATGTCCTTGTTCTTCAAGAACTCTTCCCTCAACTTCTGGGCACATTGCGGCACAGATTTCGGGATGTCATACTTGTGAACTAAAATAAAACGAAACAGATTGTTGTGATGTAACATTTGTTTACGGCGAAGGTAGAATTGACTTATCGACACATGGAGCAGTTCCTGCTTGCTTCAGAAGACTGAGCAGTGCAGTGGACTCAAGCAAACAGCAGTTGCCCTTGTTGTGCAGCCAATTTTCATCTTTGTTTTGAACATCTCAACTCACCAATGAAAGGAAGCGTTCGATACCAAGCTCGGTACAAGTTGATGACGCGTCTTCGTGCCTCCTCGCGGTCCACCGAGAGGATCGGTCGAACTTGCTGGATAACGCGCGTAGCAGGCTGTCTCGCTGCTGACATTTTCGTGTTTCTAATCGGAACGAAAAGTTGAAAAACTGACCGAAAACTGAGTGGGAAGCGACGTCGATGATGTCACAAGATTTGACTTTCGATCAGTTGACAGAACTGACGAATCGCCACTGAAAATCAATAATAAAAAGATTTTCGCATTGCAAAAATAAATTGTGCTTCTTTACTGTAGTGAGCGGCTGAGTTTGTGATTCGCTCGAAAGATGAAAGTTCTTTGAAAATCTTGCGAAACAAAGTCAGCGTCTTCAGTTCAATCGGAATTGCGAACAAGTTAAAGATGGAACGTCGCGGGCTTTTCCTGATACCTGTAGCTCTTCTCCTTCTGGTCGAGATCACGGCGGGATTAGACACGAAGATGTTCCAATTGACGATGCCAAACGTTCGACCTTATCGGGTGAGCAAACTCGTTTTCCATCACTGCCAAACTTGATTCCATATGTTGCACAAAAGAAAATATGGAAAACCAGTTATCCAAGTCGTGATAATTGAGAAGGCAGTTCAGATTAGTCAACGCTAATTAAGCTTTCATTGGCATCTCTCGAATCAATGGTAAACTGTTAGTTCTGAGGCTCAGAATCTGAGCCCTTGCAAAACTCCTTCCACAACTTTTCCCTCATCAATCTGTGATAGTTTTCCATTAATTAATCAATCAACCATTTCGAAGCCACCAACGTATCATGTAGCTCTTTAATCAGGAAGCAGCAATCTCCTGTCTTGACAACGATTTTCTCTTCCGCGACAAGTGTTTCAGTTTTGATACGTAGTTTTCCGCCTGGATTGCGGAGGATGGGATTTTCCCTCGTGACGTCATTCGTTTCGCAAGCCTAACAATTTAATGTTCTCGTTTCAGCCCGAGTTGTATTTATGCACACCGGTGAAGGTCGATTACGAACGAAACTATTACATGGGTAAATCTCGAAAGACTTTTCATCAGCTATCAAACCTTCTCATGTATTCATATTTTCACGTAGTCGGCTTCCAACCTAATGCGACGTCAAACACGGCTCACCATATGCTTCTTTACGGATGTGGTCAACCCGGGTCGTCAAAACCTCTTTGGAATTGCGGAGAAATGTCACAAGGCGATGCTGACGAAGACTCTGGCAGTCCTTGCGAAGGCGGATCGCATTCTCAGATCATCTACGCTTGGGCAAGAGACGCTCCGCGTTTGAATCTGCCCGAAGGTGTCGGCTTTAAAGTCGGGAAGAATTCTCCGATCAAGTATCTCGTTCTGCAAGTCCATTACATGCACAGCTTCGCAGAAGGGACGGTGGATGACTCAGGCGTTTTTATTCACTACACGACGCAGCCATTGAAAAAGCACGCAGGAGTTTTGCTGCTGGGAACAAGCGGAGTGATTCCACCCATGGCAAAGGAGTACATGGAAACGTCATGTGAAATCAAAGAGAGGAAGACAATCTATCCTTTTGCTTATCGTACGCACACACACAGTCTTGGAAAGGTCGTTTCGGGATATCGAGTTCGGTCTGATGAAAACGGCGAGGACCATTGGACTTTGCTGGGCAAAAGGGATCCGTTGACACCTCAGATGTTTTACCCTGTAGCCGATAAGAGTAAGTTGACTGAAGTGATCTAAAATACATTCACTTTAATTGGTTGTTGTGTTCTCAGGCCCGATTAAATATGGCGATAGAGTTGCAGCACGTTGCACAATGGTCAGCCAGAGGAAGCGAGTCACAAAGATTGGGTAAGATTTTGCTATGCTTAATGAGAGCGTCAGACAATGATTGTTAATTTTTTAGAGCGACCAATGAAGATGAAATGTGTAATTTCTATTTGATGTACTACGTGGACGACGAAGAACCTCTTGACATGAAATACTGCTTCACAGCCGGACCTCCGTACTTCTACTGGAAAAACCCCGAAACAAATCTCAATCACATTCCCGACAATGATGCAAGTCAATTATAAATTGAAGCGAGACTACTGGAAAGTTCCTTTAAATGATTTCTGTTCTATCTACTTTATCAATTGCTGATGCGAAGTCGCACAAAGCTGAATGATACATTTCCGCTCGAAACTTATCACATTCCTACCTTAAAATCAAAATGATTGTCGAACAATAGAGCTGCGATCTAATCTCGAACCATTGCCGTTAATTTAACAAGGAATATTTTAGAAATGTTTTATTTATTTATGACTGTTGAATGAACCATTTCAAGAAGGCTTTAATCGAATGTTATATGTACACAAGCTAGATCTATCTCAAGGCGAAACCTGAAGCAGAATCGAGGAGAGTCATGAATATTTACCGTGCAAAGCATTTAAATGCACAATTAAAATAGAGAATCTATGAGACAGGAATAAGGAGAAGACTAAATGAATCCAATTTTTGTGAAACAAAAACTTATCGTGGAACGTCAGATTGTGAATTGAACATATTTTCTTTAGTTCAGTCAATAAAATTAATCCATTGTAAGACTTTTGTTGCTTCGTAGTAGAATTATTTCAGCATGCGATGAGGGCAGTTGGATCCGTTGTGGTCCCGGTCATCGATGCTTTCGTTCAGGGAAACTGATGGTCGTTACACTGATTAACAATTTTCAGCATGCTGCCAATAGCTTTGAGTTATCGCTCTACGCTGAATTAAAATGCGACCTCCCAATCAACCAATTGGTAATCTGAATCAGATTGAAAGCCTTAAACCAATTCAATCGAACTAATTCGTTCAAGTAGGTTCAACGACATGAGAAACGAAACATTTAAACGGCCGCTCTGCTTGTTTGTGTTTTCTTATCAGCTTCTTAGAAGATTCCTCGTAGTTGTTTGGCTCAATCGAATCATTTCTCCAGCGATATTAAAATGAAGTTCGAATACAACTCGACCATTAAAAGTGTTGAAACGTTGGACGTTCGTTTCCCGACGTCTCTGAAGGCCGATGGCAGCGATGCAATGCATAAGTAAGCGAAATTCTAGCTGGTGTCGAACCAGTTGCATTTAAAACCTGTCAATATTTTGTAGCGATCCAGATTACTCCGTGTGTTATGTGACAATATGCCTCGACGACCGAGATACTAAAGGTTTTGGCCTCGCATTTACTCTGGGAAAAGGAACCGAATTAATCTGCGCCGCTGTGCAATCGATGAAATTCCTATTGGAAGGAAAGAAGATCGATTCGATCTTCAACGATTTTGGGAAGTTCTGGAGACAAATAACAAGTGAATCTCAGCTGCGATGGGTAACAAATCTTCCTAAGTCCATCAGGGCTTTTCGTTATCTCGCTCTGTTCCACAGCTCGGCCCTGAAAAAGGAGTAATGCATCTTGCATGCGCTGGAATCATCAACGCGTTGTGGGATCTTTGGGGCAGGCTAGAAGGGAAACCTGTCTGGCAGTTGCTCACCGACATGGAGCCTGAGGTAAGTTCGCTCTTCCACATTCGTTTAACAATTTATTTATTTGCTTCCTTCGTGGTCAATCTCGAAATACATAAAAGGAAATTTTAACATTAGTCAATTTGCTGGGGCAGAAACTAAAATTAGAATCTTATATCTCGAACTCATCGTTGCGGCCAGCATGGCACTGATGCGTCTCATCAAGCTAATCAAACAAAGATAAGAAATAACTTGACATTGTTTTATACACTTTAGCCACGCGCAGATTTCGTTACTCGTTAAACCTCTCGCTTCAGTATTGTTAATAATTTCGATTGTAAACCAAAAACGTTTCCAAACAACATTTACTCGAAATCGTCGTCGTCGATGTCTTCGTCGTAGTACTCAAGACCGTTGTTCGAACTTTCACTCTGAGTGAGGTACACGTTAGTCGAGGGCTGCAGTGCCGTGCTAGCATTGATTGAGCTTGGAAAACGCTGATGGTATTTGTCTTGCTTAAGGAACTTCACAACAACCAAGCCGCTCTCTAGCCACCAGCCGTTCATCTCCTCGTGTATGATTCCTGCGTCCGCACAAGAGCCGCATTTTACGTAAACGCAACAGGTTTTCAAATCAAGTTGAATGTCTAAAAGTAGAAGAAGTTTGTTATGTCTCAATTTGCCACTTAGCTTATTCGTTTAAGTTACCGTAGATCTTGCAGTTTCTGTCCTTGACTTTGTGTAGAATTGTATCTTGAATGATCGTCTGCAAGTTCTGGTTGTTGATCTCGTATTTGTCAAACATTTGTCGAATCTTAAGGCAGTTGGTGGGCGGATCTTTGATTTTGTTCGACCGGTCAAACGCCGAGCCCATCCATTTCTTCAGTGCTATATACTGAGGTCTTCCTTCCGCTTGCTGAGAGTATCTCGCTGCATTTAACCGCTGCTGCTGGTGCATCTGCTGCTGCTGTTGTGACAGCTGTTGATTGGCTGCTGACAAGTTTTTGATGTCCTCGATCCATCGCATTACTTTGAAGTCCTCGCCGTTGATGGTCTCGACGCCGAAATGAACTCGACTGTCGTTCTTTTCAAGATAGTTTACAGCTTCTTGCCAAGCCCAAGCGAATTCAGATCTCTTGCTAGGATCAATGATCTTATCACGTAGATGATTCATGATAACCGAGTTATTGTCTTTGTCGTAAATCGTTTTCTCCATCAATGTGTTGCAAATCTCTCGAATAATTTGATCGACTTGTGCCCGGCGCTTCTCCTTTACGTGGATCACAAACTGATAGAACTTTCGCACGAAGAACACGACGATACTAATGATTGCTAGCGTGCCAATGATAACGAAGAAGGTTTGAAGTTTATTGTATATCGTGCACGTCCACGGGAGCTTGGGCTTCGAAATAGCGAGACATTCTGTCTGATGAGGACGCATTGCGACAACATCGTCGAAAGATATCGGCTCGCCGTTGTCGTTAACGTTCTGAATGCCCCACTGCTTGTTCCGGTCGACCAGGTATTCGATGTTGTGCATGTCTTTGAGCAAGTCGAGCCCAAGCGATTGCTGGGAACTGTAACGGTTGTGAAGCTGATTGTCACTCAAGTAATGCCAGCAATCCCTAATGCACATAACGCTAGTCGTTCGGTCGGATTGGTCACCACAACGGTAGGCACGAGCACGTTTCTGAAGTTCGGGAACGAGAATCTTCAACAAGTTCAAGGACGATTCTAAGCTCTGTTCTTCAATGCAAGCATACGATGCATCCATCTCCTGATTGCTGCCGCATGAAACGTAGAAAGTTGACGATGGATTCAGGATGTTCTCAATGTCCGGGCTGATTGTTACGTAGACGAAAATGATAAGCAAGAAGAACGCTATGAGAAACGTCATGAGCACCATCGGCACAAATGTTTGCTTGAATCCGTAAGCTGCGTCGAGTCGGTTGATAAAGTTCCTAATAGCTGTGTTCAGCGGGATGTGCGCGGGCTCCAAAGAAGGCTCGGCGTGGAACACAATGTCATTCTCGTTGACTGGTTGATATTCTCGGGAGTAAGCTGATCGCTTGCGCAGATTGCTGTTTTGACGCTGGAGATTTCCTTCACGGAATTGGAGCAATCTTCTTGTGTAGTCCTGCGTTGTGTTTGGATCGTCGCCGTCATCTTGATCAACTCCGTTAGTTCCATTCAGAGTTCTGGAAGTATCAAACGATGTGAACAGCTCTGATGATCGATTCCGAGCTGAATTGTTTCTTGAGCTGTTGCTTGTTGTACGAGCTTTCGTCCAATCGATGTCGTCATCTTCCGAGTCGTTGATAATTACAGGCGAGACGAAAACTGAGCTCTTCTTGCCTCCACTTGAATTTGCGACACTTCGGTTGTAGATTGGAGAAGACGATGTCGACATTCTTGACGTAGGAAACGACGGTGGCGGCATTCGTTGATCGATCAGCTTTTTCCCCGGCAAACCACTCACAGTCATTCGCGATTTTCTTGACTGCCCACTATCTACTGAGTCAGAGTCCTCGCCCGAAGAATAGCGGGTGGTTATCGATGTTGTCTTGCGCAAGTTGCTGTTGGCATTGGCTAAGTGATTCCTCAACTTTTTAACGAGAGTTTTGCGAGTCGTCTGAGTTATGGGAAGATTTGCGAAGCCATATTGCAGCAAACGCCGCCTCAAATCGTCGTCACTCAAGAGATCCAAGTTATCCATGCCGCCTGAAAGCGTTGAAACATGAGCAGTCTGAACGTGGCCTTAGGATTCTAGCTTTGTAATTCTCACCTTTCTGTCGATCCCGGTTGCTGTGTTCTGTTACAAAGTGTCTAATCGCTTGATGGGTATGAAGAGGTTGCAGTTGATCTCTGGGAATTACACAACAAGCGTGATTAATGTTAATTTCGTCATTAAGTGTGCAGCTAAATGTTCGCGCTTCAGACCGCGATTCTTTTCCGGATTACTCGCAAAGTTTATGCAACATTGAGCCGCAATCACTTTCGGCTGACGCACTGGGCTTCGTTCAGGAGAAACTTGTGTAACAAATCGAGCACTTACCATAGTTTGCGACGATAAAAGGAAAATGCCTAACTTTGAACGAGAAAAACAATGTTGCACTTCAATGCCCCGATTCGATTTCGGGGTAAACAACTAAGACTCACCTGAAACTTTGTAGCGGTTTTTCCAAATTCAAACCTTCTCGTTCAAATTTCAATTCTCCGTTAATTTTATTAATTCGATTTTAGTTTCTCGTCAGTTGCATCGATTTCCGCTATTGCACTGATGTTATCACAGAGAACGAGGCTGTTAATCTCCTTAGAGATATGAAACCGACAGTGAACGAGCGAGTAGCTGATTTGAAAAGCCGCGGTTATCCTGCGTATTCTACGGCAACAGGTTGGATTGGCTATAGCGATGCGAAGATGATTCAGTTGTGCCAGGAATATTTAGGTCGAGGCTTCACTGCCTTCAAAATCAAGATCGGAAAAGATCTCAACAGAGATATAGAGCGATGCAGATTGATGAGGGACCAAATCGGCTATGAGAACACTCTGATGTTGGACTCAAATCAAATATTCGAAGTGGACGAAGCGATTGAATGGGTCAGTCAACTCAAGGAGTTCAAGCCTTTGTGGATTGAAGAGCCAACGTCGCCAGACGACATTCTAGGACATGCGAAAATTGCAGAGGCTTTAAAGTAATATTCATTCGTTGAGGGATAATTATAAATCGCTTCTCTTCTAGACCATTGAACATTGCCGTTGCAACAGGTGAGATGATTGCGAACCGCGTCATGTTCAAGCAGTTCATGCAAGCTGGCGCGTTTGAATACTGCCAAGTCGACTCAGCACGCATTGGGGGCGTCAACGAGCTATTGATTGTCTATTTAATGGCTCGGAAGTTCAACATCAAAGTGGTTCCACATGCCGGAGGTGTTGGCTTGTCAGAAATGATTCAGCACTTGCAGTTCTGGGATTTCACATCAGTGTCTGGCACCAAAGCCGGCCGCTATATCGAATTCGTTGATCAGCAGCATGGCTTTGTGTCACCAGCGGTTGTTGAGAGAGCTGCTTACGTTGCACCTTCAACTCCAGGTTACAACACTGAGCTGAACCCGCACTGTCTCGAGCAGTTCTCTTATCCGTCCGGAAGCGAATGGCGAAAAATGTTCAACGAAAATGTTTACGCCAGGCCGTAAAATATTTTCCTGCACTTCCGAATGCGTCAACAGTAAAATGTGAAACAATAAATGAAATTCTGGTGTTGGAAACTCGTAATGAAGTTGAGTTTGAGTCCATTCATTCAGTTAGCTCCCAGCTGTCGACCATGACTTTTTTTAATTTAGCAGTAGTTTTATCCGTCATTTGCACCACGGCATGTGCGTTTGAGTACCCAAAGGAAATTCGTAAGAAAATCTTTCAACGGCTGTGCAGCGAAATTACTAAATTGTTGAATGATTCCAGCTTCCTTCATCAAGATCTGCAATCAGTCAGACCCTCGTCTTGGGTCATGCATAAGGAAATCCATCAACAGCTTGCGACCACATCTGCTTCAAGGCATCCCTGAACTGAATGTGCCTTCTTTGGACCCGCTGTTTGTGCCGGAGATTGACATAGCGCAGACTGGAGGCGGACTTCAAGTTTCCGCTGGCTTCAAAAACATTACGATCGAGGGTCCTACTAAATTCCGACTGCGCAGCGTTCGCGCCGATGGATCGTCTGACAAGTTCCGAATGAAGATTTGGTTTCCAGCTCTTGTGATGAAGGCAGAGTATCACATTCGCGGTCAGCTGCTTATGATGCCGATAAATGGCAAAGGCCAATGCGCAGGGAACTTCTCGGACATCGACGGAGTTTTGTCTTTGAAACTGAAGCGAGTGATGAAGGATAACAGAGAACATTATAAGGTCGACTTCATGCAAATCGATTTCAACATTGGAATGGCGAAAGTTCAGCTCGACAACTTGTTCAACGGCGATGAAGAGCTTACAAAGTCGATGAATCTGTTCATCAACGAGAACTGGAGACTGGTCGCGGCGGAGCTTCGACCCGCGTTAGAGAAAACGATTTCGTCGATCCTCACAGAAGTGACTGACAAGTTTTTCGACGCATATCCCATCGACAAATTGATTGTTTCCTAGTGTTTTATTGGAATAAAAATGTTTTCATTGTAGCCGAGTTCATATTTTAGTTGAAGATGGCAGCAAGTGATCGATGGGCTCCAACACTTTCTCCTTCCTGAGGTTGGTGAGTCCATCGAGGTTGCTGATTAGTTTGTTGTTTGGTATGAAGATTGAGCTTATGCAATTTTGCAAATAAGGAAGCAGATCGAACGAGAACACCGAGCACATTCTGATGAAGTTTTCCTTCTCCTTCATTCCAAACGCTTGCTGTTCGCTTCTGTAAAAGTTCAAGATCGACTTGGCAACATTTTCTAGTGACACTTCCAGTGCGATGATGAAAGGCTGCGCGACGGCAATGGGCGAGCAAACTCGAAGCTCGTTGAAGAGGTTGAGCAGCGAGTTGCAATAGATCGCGAGTGGTCTGAAGTCTAAAAGGCTTTCCGGCGGAGCGTTCGCGTGTTCATCTGACTCAGTCGATGACTCGTTACGCTTCAGTGCGATGATATCTTTGTTAATTAAAGTGAACTGCTCCATATCCATCTCAAACTGCTTCGAAGCTTTGAAGGCTGAGGCGTTTAAATATTTCCCGATTGCTTTCAAGAAGATTGGAGCAAGTTGAGCTCGAAAGTCCATCCCTAGTTAATTCATTAAAGAATTAATTAGAGGTCAAGCGATGACGAATAAGACTAACCGATTCTAGAGAAGGAAACTCCAAAGTACATGCACTGGCCGAGGATCGAGCTGATGTCCATTAAACTGCTGTTGCATTGGCTTAAGTCGCTCTCAAGCTGGCGAATAAACTCGTCGAGCTTCTCATGCAGCCAACTGCTGAACATCAGATTGACTTTCGAGTTCGCATCGCTGCCGTAGTCGTCCTCGAATAGAGCTTTGTATTGCGTTGAGATGTTGAACAAGTTGACTCTGGTGATCTCGATAGTCTTCGTCAAATGTTGATACGCTGTAACGAGCAGTTAAAGGCAAGGAAACTCAAACCATAACTGAATTCTCACGATCCGATTTAGGAATCCCCGCCAGGATCTCTTTAAACCAACTGTCTCGCGTCTGAAGGAACTTCAACTTGAGCTCTGCTGTTGAGAAGGCTTGCATGCGCCTTAAATATCCAACAATCTGGAGACATTTCGGCAGGGTCAAGTCGCACTTGAGTTCAGACAGAAGCTGAGAAATCATCACGTGCCACGAAGACTCAATCGTTTTCACAATACTCTGCAATGAATTATTAGCGAGTGACTCAACTTAAAGGCGATCGATTCACTTACATTAACCACCGGAATGTTGTCGAACTTAACTCCAAGCTTTTGAACGTAAGCAGCCAGTTCCAGCGCGTCTTCGTATCTCTCTTGTCGTATCGACTCCTCCATGAGCTGAGGCAGTTCCAGCAACTCCAGCAAATCGACGTGTCGCTTCATCGTCAAAGAGTTTAGACGAGAGGCTGATTGAATTTCCAAAGTGTTCTTCACAAACAAATCGCAGCTCTGCGAGAACTCGGGAAGCTTAACGATGACGCTCTCCACATTCTTTGTCGTCTCGTTCCATCCCTTCAACACTTGGCGTGAACTTTCTGCCGTCTTGATGAACGCTGGATAGTTTGAGAAGGCGATTTCTTGCGTTTTCAAGTCGTTGTTGTTGAGATCGTCTTTCAAGTTGATGGCGTCTCTCTTCAATGTCTCCTTCTTAGCAGTCCGAAGCTTATGCAGATAGGCAACTGCCTCTGGCGATGAAGCTCCGTCATAGCCGATTAATTTAAGGATTTTCTCTTCCGAACTCATTTGCAAAACGAAACTTGACTTGTCAACAAACTTCGCCCCAGTGATGTCAAAAATTATTTGAATTTCATGTTTTTATTTCTCGTTAAAGTTTCCATCGATATAAACTTGCATTTAACAATCTAGAAGTTCACTTGTTCGCGATAATGATGCTGTAACTTGTTAGCCTTGTAGCCGACTTGCATGTAGAGCTTAGCCTGAGCTCTCTTCATGACGTGAATGTCGCGAGCCTTTCTTCTGATGGCTTCCTGTTGCAGTGATCCCATGCCTAGGGAGCGATACTGGGCCATGACGCGATGCAGCTTCCTATCCGACTTCTTGAGCACAACCGCTCGGTTTGGGTTAATCCGCTGCTTGTAATATCTCATTAAAGAACGATGACCGATGACGTTTCCTGAAGGCAGCACAAGCTGGAACTCGTCTCCGTCAAGAACGGTCGTTTGCTCTTCTGCGTCGATATCTTTTGTTTCGTCGTGATCTGGATAACTTGTGCTGTAGTCGTAGAAGTCAACGTATTCTGCTAGCGCTGAACCTTCATGCAGCATCTTCGTGTGTCCTTTCTCGATCATGTGTTGTCGAACTGCTTGCAAGGAATAAAAGGTTCTGCCTTTCTCATTGCACCACAAGCAAATGAAGTCACGGCAAACCTTCTCGGCCAGGTACATCAACAGCCCTTCGACGTCACAGCAATATTCAGGATCGGCGACGAAGAAGGAATGAGCTACTGCCATGTGCTTCAAGTTCTTGACCGTGTTTTTGCTGTGGTGGTCGCAGAACATGCAGTTCGACTTGGCGATCGGGTTTTCAGTGTCGTCGTCCCATTCGTCGGAGTCGACCGATTCAACTTCCATGTCCTCGTCGTCTTCATCGAGCTCGCCCAACTGTTGTCGACGCTCCTCGATTACTTCGGCTGTTGGTACACTCACACGAACTTCTTCAGCCGCTGTATCATCCTCATTCAAATGGTTTTCCAGGAATGACTTCAAGCTGTCTTTGTGCTTCTTCCCATTGAGATGATTGTCATGCGAGTTTTTCGTTTTGAAAAACTTCTTGCACGCTTTGCAGAACAACGATTCGTCTCGCTGTGACTCCTCGTCGGCACTTCGAGCTTGAATAACTCGGTTCTGAAACTCTTCGGCAGTGACTGGAGGCAGCTCCGAGACCTTTCTCTTCAAATTGTATCTAAAACAAGAAATGTCAACTTTGAAACTTCAAACTTTCATCGTTCTCACCTATGCCAATCGCTTGTGAAATGTGCACGCTGCGTATCGCCATCCTTGAACATGACAGCGCATGCTAAGCACGTAAACTTGGACATTTTATCAATAGAATTCAGCAGATTGTGAAATTATTGTTCCAACACGTTTGTGTTACTGAAAGTTGCAAGTTTTCGTTTTGGTTTGCTCGGTCGGTCTGGCGAAAGATGCGAACAAATATGTTGGATATAAAAACGCTCCACAACTTTGACACTGAGTTCTCGGCTGATTCTGTTGAATGGTGTCAGCATGACGACTTCAAGAACTTGTTCGCTGTTGGAACTTATCAGCTCGAAGAGAATTCAGCCGCGTCAAACACTAGAAAAGGAAGAATTTATCTGTTTTCTTACTTCGATGATGTTGACGAGCTAACGAAGCTTCAGGAGATCAATACTGATGCTATCCTTGATCAGAAATGGGTGACAGTAAGTTAATCTTGTTATTCTTTCGCTGATCTTCACAAATCGTTTTTTTAGGACGCAACAGGTGTCAATCTAATAACAGCAACGTCTCTCGGGAAAGTCGAAGTTTATTCACTGCACAAGGAGACAAACTTGAATAAGATATCAGAGATTGAGCTGTGCGATGAACCAGGAAATCTTGCCTTGTCGATTGATGTTAATTCCGACGCTACCAAAGTTCTGGCGAGCGACTCAAAAGGCCAAATATCAATTCTGGACATCACGCAGCAGCCGACTGTAACACAGCAATGGAAAGCTCACGATTTCGAAGCGTGGACTTGTTCCTTCGATAGATTCAACAGCAACATAGTTTACTCGGGAGGCGACGATTCACTGTTCAAGATTTGGGATCTTCGAGTTGATTTGAGTGTTGAAAAACCAAGAATTGTAAGACGCGATGCTGGCGTGACTTCCTTTCTAAGCTATAAGGAAAACTCAATCTTCGTTGGAAGCTACGACGAACGTTTGTGCAGTTATGACACGCGAAATCTTAAGTGTTGCAAAGACGAAATCAATCTCAAAGGAGGAATATGGAGAATCAAGCAATCACCAAGGAACTCGAATCGTTTACTCGTCGCCTGCATGTACCACAATTTCTCCATCGTTGACTGCTCTAGCGACTTGAATCTCGTTGGAGAATACTTCGGACACGACAGCATCTGCTATGGATGTGACTGGGCGCAATTAGGAACTGGCAATTATGAAATATTTGCTTCATGCTCGTTCTACGATCACAAGCTTTCGGTTTGTAAAGTTAGTGAGTGAAATAAATTTATTTGCAACCTTCACACGTCTAAAATATCGTCGAGCCATTTCTGAATTGACTCCTTGTCGGTTTGCGGTTGCGATTGTATCTCAACTGGCATCGAATTTATAGTTGGAGCTGTTGTACTTGTAGTGGGTTCCTTATGAGGCTTGGCAACCGGCTTTGCAGCTAACGATTCTTCTAAACTTAGTCGGTAAATCTCCTCGTTCGTAGCTGCCAAGTCCACCATTTGCCCAAGTTCTTCTGGCAGCCACTCTATTCCTTCTATGGCAAATCTTTCATTGAAGGGAATCGATTTGATCGCGATGTTAAGCAGTTTGGTGTCGACCTTGAAATGTGAAGTTGAGAATTCAGGATCGGAGTGAAACTTTTGCTGTTCTGATGCGAGAAGAAAATGAGATCCAACAGAAGGCGGCAGCTTCAGCAAGTAGTCATAGTCGGGAGCTTCGTCTTCTGAATCAGAGCTCGGCACAAACTTCCTGTCGCTGTCAACAATTTCACGTCTTGGATAATCCTTTTCAAACTGAAGTGGCGGCGGCTCATCTCGCTTGGAATATTTCTTATTTCTATTTTTGTTTGAACTGAAAGGAATCAGAGTTTATGTGTGATGTCTGATGTGTGCTGGCGTGATCTACCTCTTCTTGCTGCTCATTTTGGTATTGGACACTCGAGACGTTGATGTAAACAAACGTTGATGCAGAGTTAAACTTCGCCGGCCCTTGCGATCGAATTTCTCGCCCCGCTCGGAGCGAAGTAAACAAAAATGGTCGAGGAAATGGAAATCATTATTACGACGATTGGAAAGCGTGTTGATGGAGAAACCGACAACACTTTTACCTACGCTGGTTTCACCTACAAGAAGCTTTTGGATTGGGAACGATTCGATGACTTGCTGAGTAATTAAACCAGAAAATATAAATCATAAATATTTCTGAATTTCATAAATCGTTTCAGAATTGCGACGGCACAAAAACAACGGCTTCCATCTGAAAACTCAGGCGGTGGACAACGTCGATCACGTTGTGCTTTGCTACTCCAACAGTGGCAGCTATTGCACGACTCCAAGCGACCGGCGTCAACAAATGTTTCTCATCAATTCTTTCTTCGAATTCGAGGACGGAAGTCAAATTTCATCGGAAAGTGCTGACGGAAAAAATCGGCAGTTATCGCTAGAGGAATTTTACGATCGTCTACGAAAAGAACACGAGTCTGACGACTTGGAAACAGGAATCCCTCAAGATGTTCAGCACAAATCTCTCCGGCCGGTTCTCCGTCCATACCAGCAGAAAGGAATCAAGTGGATGTTGAAGCGAGAGCTGAAGACTGAATATCTTCCTAATATAACCAAGAAGATTCGCTCTAAATTCAACTCATCACAAGTCTACTACCTCGATCGCGAAGATCAAATCATTCTCATGCATCAACTAAGCAATCAAATCGTTCCTTCTGGTGGATTACTCACAGGTTTGTTTCAGCTCTAACTTCTCATTCACCTCAAGTTACTTATGATTTCTTTTTAAGATGAAATGGGCCTTGGCAAAACAGTGGAGATTATTGGTTTAATGTTGATGAATCCTCGAGCTCAAGGTACAAAACGAAAACTCGAAGAGCTTGAAAACCTTTCAAAACAGTATCAGAACATGAGAAAATCTGTTCGTTGCATCTGCCACGAAGTTAAAGTTAAGAAAGGTTTGATCGCTTGTACAATTTGCGCTACAATGCAACACCGCCAATGTGTGATCAAGGTAGAGATGTCAGAACCTGAAGAAGTCGACTACGTTTGTCCATTTTGTTGGAAAAGTACAAAGCACGTTATCGAATCAAAGACTACAATAATTGTGACACCGGCGTCAATTAAAAGTCAATGGAAAGATGAACTTCAACGGCAGATTAAAGACAAATCATTCAAGATTCATATGTACGAAGGAATCTCGAACGGATGGATCTCACCCACCGAGCTTGCCAAGTTTGATGCCATTGTCACCGACTTCAATACTCTCGCCAAAGAACTTTACTTCTCCGATCAAAAAGCCAACTCTCGATCTCTCCGTCGCAAGAAAAAGTTCGAGTATCCGCCGTCGCCTTTGACTTCAATTCGCTTTTGGCGAGTCGTCTTGGACGAAGCACAAATGGTTGAAAACAAGGGCAACAGAGCAAGCCAAATGGTCGCGCAATTACCAGCGCATCATCGTTGGGCAACAACAGGAACTCCAGTGGAGAAAGATTCTATCAAGTGTCTCTACGGATTGCTCTTCTTCCTCGATCTCAATCCATACACCGATGAGCGCGCTTTTGACCATCTGTTCGAAAACTATCAGCGAGGAAACCATGACAATATGATCAAAATCTTAGCGTCCGTCATGTGGCGAACGTGCAAGAAAAATGTGTTGAACGAGATTAACATTCCAGAGCAAAGCGAAATCATTCATGAAGTCGAGATGACCGATCTTCAAGAGTTTTTCTACCGCCAAGTTCATGCTAATACGAAGCCTCAATTTATGAAGAACGTCGACGATTATTTGTTCCGTAATTGCCACTGGCAAACTGACCAGAATGGAACAGCTCGTGAGAGGATTATCGACACATCAATGAAGAACCAGTTCCTTCATCAACTCAACAACGCGACCTTGAAAATCTTCCTCGAGCCACTCCGAAGTCTACGCCAGGATTGCACGATTCCCAGCGTGTTTCACAAATCTAACGACCAGTCGAGGATTAAACACACATTGAGACCTGAACAGCTTCATGAACATCTTGTGTCCATGACGTCGCGCGAAACAAAATCAGAACTACGAACGATCTGCTCAAGTATTAATGGAATTGCAGCACTTCGAATGGCGCAGGAAAGATACGAGGAAGCAAGTGAAATGTACAAACAGGTTTTGAAAATGGCAAGCGATTATGTTGGCGCTGTTTCCGTCGATTCCATGCTGCAAATCCACGCATTGAATGGTTTGCTTGATCTCATTGGAATCTCAAGCATTAATGCTGATCAGAAGGAAAACTATTTCGTGGAAATGGGAAAACTGGAATGGAAATACATCAGCAATTATTATGACAAGGTTAAGGAGATAAACATAGAAATTAAAGATCACAGCGCAGAGATGAAGCAGTCGACGCGAGAGTTCACCGATCACAAAGGATTCTGGTGGCGCGATGTTATCTGTTTGAGAGGCGAAGAGAAGGATCGTCTGCTGGAAGTTATCTCTGTGGAATGTTTGTCTGCTGTGACTGACAACACGCAAATACTGCAACAGCTCCGAAGCGATATAGGAATTCAACTGCTGCTCACTGAATGGTGTGACAAGATCGACAAATATCAAAAAGGTGTCGTCAAAAGTTTCAAATCTTTGGACTTCATCGTGCACAATTTGAAACCAGCGAATGAAATGACAGTTGACGACATCGACAGGTTGAATGAACTGGCAAAGCATGCGCTCAATTGTCACTTAAACCTGAACGAAGATGAAGACAGTTCAGTCAAAAAAGTCCTGTGCGAGTTGTGCAAGCTGAAGCTAAAGTTGAATGAATATGAATCCGTCTTGTTCAATGTTACAAGACAAGATGACGAAGACGCCGACAAGCCGAAAGAAAGCGGACGGAAAATCCTTGCAGCTGCATCTGGCTGGACTCCGCGGTTTGAGGAAAAGTTACTTAAATCAATTCTCAACTTTGCCAAGCGTCGTTTGGTCCACGAAGATGAGATTGTCTCGATGGGCAACAAGCATTTTAAATACTTAGAAGCATTCAAGACGCAATTCAAGCATTTGAGTCAACTGTGGGTCGAAGTTAACTATACAATTTCAGCGTATGACGAGTTGAACATGTGCAAATTGCGAATTCAAGTCGTCGATTCGCCTGACGAAATCGCTGAAGAAGAGGATTCGCGTTTGAAGATATTGAGATACGAAGTTGAAGAACAACTTGAAGTTCTCTTCGACCAAAAGCGTTCAGCTGAACTCCACTTTGTCCGTTTGAACGGAAAGCTCAAGTACCTGCAACATCTAAAGGAGAAGAACGAACCGCCGTCCTGTCCAATCTGCGCAACGCCGCCACGAGATCGTTACTACGTTACAACGTGCGGCCATTCGTTTTGTACTGAATGCTTCCTCATGCTAATCAAAGGAAAACCACGTTATATCAAGTGCCCGATCTGCCGAGAGCAAGAAGATACCAGAAACATTTATTCTGTCACCTGCAACGTAAGTTCTGGCGCAGAGGAAACGATCAACGGCTCGTTTTCGCCTAAGATTGACGAAATCATCAGATGCATTTTGCGTTTGAAAAGGGAAGAACCCGACGTGAAGGTTCTGATATTTAGCCACTGGGACAAGATCTTAGAAGCGATCTCTTACGGTCTCCAGGCTAACAACATCAAATTCCGCTCATCGTCAGCCTCAAACTTCCCCAAGCAAGTTCAGGAATTCAAAGATTACAGTAAAGAAGTTACTTGTCTGATTCTGAACTTAAAGTTCGGAGGAAAAGGCCTGAATCTCATCGAAGCAACTCACGTTTTTCTCGTCGAGCCGATCCTGAACGCTGACGAGGAACTTCAAGCAATTGGCAGAGTTCATCGCATCGGACAAACACGAGAAACTTTCGTTCACCGATTCATCACAAACAAAACCATCGAGGATACGATTTTTCGCAAGATTATTCAGGAAAAGGAGAAATGGATAAGAAAGGAATTTACCATCAACGATCTGGAATCGCTGTTGAATGTCGAAGAGCCAGTATCTGACGACCACTTCAACGGGTTCTAGTTCGCTTTAGTTAAAAAATTTGTTGGACAAGAAAACTGAATAAATTATTGAAACATTTATTCTACTAGATCAAATCTCGACCAAACTACGCCGGGAATTTCTTTAAATATCTGTTTAGCTGCTTGGAGTTGAGCACTTTGCCGGTTGTGGAGATCTGTCCGGCGTTCTTCAGCTTTTCTTCTCTCGCCGCGTTCATCGCTTTCACGTTCGCCTTGTTCAACGCATCGATTTCCTTCGCACAAACTTTCTCGTTGAAGTCGCTGTCCTTCAACGCCGCAAACAGCACCGACATCTCATGCAGGCAAGCGACTTGCTTCTGTGAATCGACTTTTCCCGACACTGCAACAGCCAAAGTTATCTAAAATTCCCAAATTACACAATTTCCAAACTCACCTCTGTTTCTCGTTTTCAAAGGAAGAATCGCGTCGAACGGAACCTTGTTCGGATCTTGCGGAATGCGAGGTTTGGTTCCGGGATGTTTGTACTGGCAGAGAATGCGGAAAATCCTCATGATTACAAATTTTCACTTTCAAAACAAACTCGCGAGTGGAAAATTGACGCAGAAATTTGTTTGCATCTTTGAATTGTTTGCGTCTTTTTCGCATCCTTAAATGAAAGTTTGCATTGGCGCGAAAATTTACAAACCGAAAATCAACAATTAACTTTTTCCTCGACTATTACTGTAGAATGTCATTCAAGAGAACTATTAAAAGATTCGCACATGCCAGCGGCTTCACATTCGCTACATATTCCGAGGATGGAAGGTGAGTTGACTTTGTTGCGAATGAAATGGGAAGAAAGTTTACATTTTGCATTGCTTAGTCAAATCATAACTTGCGGATCGAACGATGGTGATGTGCGGATCTGGAATGAGATAAGCGACGACGATCCGGCAACATTCTGTGCCGGTGAAACTGTTGTAGCTTGCGCTCAATTCACCAGCACAAACAGTAAACCTTTGTTGTTAACATCAAACGACAAGAATATTGTTCAGTGCTTTTCGTATCCCGCTGGGGATCGCGAGGGAATTCTCTTCCGCTTCGCTGCTCCCGTGACGACAATCAAAGTAACTCACAAGGTAATTACCATGAAGTTTCTCTTAAAGAATCATCTAACAACTCATTCCGCAGTGGATAGCAGCCGGATCGGAAGACTTCACCATCAAAATCAAAAAGCGCGAAGAAACAGACGAGTTTGTGGAGTTAAAGGGACACGAGGGACCAATTCTGAATGTCGATTTGCATGGAGACTTGCTGGCATCATCGTCAGGCGATGGCACAATCCGCGTTTGGAAATTAACGAACAATCCACCGAAAATCGTCAAAACTATTGAAGGCCTCGAGCGAGCCAACGAGTTCAGTGCCGCAGCGGTTTATTCCACACCGAGCTTCGACTCACAAGGGAATTACATGGCGTATCCCAAAGATAATCTGATCATCGTGCTTGATACCTCGAGTTGGGAGACGAAATTTAAAATGGAAAACGCGAAAATCACCGGAAAGTATACGAACTGCTGTTTTTCTCCCCTTGGACTGTTTCTTGCCGCTGGATCGTCTTCAGGAGAACTTTGCGTGTGGGACGTAAAGAAGCAAACCACATTGAAAGGCGAATATCAAGGCGAAGACTCTCACTCGATTACTTCAATCGCCTGGAACCCGAAAACGGTTGGCGAGTTGGCTTTTTGTGACGCAGATGGACAGTTGGGCAGCTTGCTAGCTAAGACAACCAGCAGCGACATTGACATGGAAGTCGACAGAGAAGACGTTGAAGAGGCAGAAGACAACATTGACGATCTTTATGACAAAATTCCATTCCGAGATGACGAGGCTGACGAAGACGACGATAACGAGAATTGCGTTTCATTGGAAAGATTGAAGAACGAAACTCTTAAGGTTGATGATGATTCTGATGACGAGGGATCGGTGAAAAGCTTGCCAAGTGTTGTCGCCTCTGAGCGATATCCCGCACCGAAACCTTTTCAAGTACAACCGCCGTTCCAACCTGGCTCAACTCCAACCACGCTCGAGCATCGCTTCATGGTGTGGAATCATGTTGGTCAAGTTGTTTGTCATGCCGGAGATGACAACTCCATTATCGCTGAGTTCCACGATGTCACAATTCACCCGAGCTTACACATCGTCAACAACTTAAACCATGAAATGGCAAGTCTGTCGACATCGTGCTTAGCTTTAGCGACGAAAGAAACTCCTTGCCGTTTGGTTTGCATTGCATTTGTTGCTTCAGGAGGCAAAGAATGGACTACAACAATGCCAGACTGCGAAGAGATTCAAGCGATTGCCGCTGGTGAAAACTTCGTAGCAGTTGCAACTGACGCAGGATTTATTCGCCTCTTCACTCTGATGGGCACACAAAGGGAAGTCGTAATAGCTCCTGGACCTGTTGTCGCGCTTGCTGCGTTGGCGGACAAACTGGTCGTTGCATATCACACTTCTAACACAAGCAACAAACTGTCCATGATGCTTCTGACACACTTTGGCTTATCGATGACAAACAGAGTTATTGACGTTCCTTTGACTGCGAACTCGAAACTTACATGGCTGGGATTCAGTGACATGGGTTCGGTTATTGCAAGCGACACCACCGGACGCGTCATCAGCTACAACATCAAACGAAACTTGTGGTATCCAATTGGCGATCTGACGAATCATACTTCGGGAGCTTCAGATAATTTCTTCATCATAAGCGTCAGCGAAAAGGATCAGAAGATTCGCGCCACGCTTTGTCGAGGAACAAACTATCCGCTGACGAGCCCAAGACCGATTGTACGTGAAATCGAATATGTGATGCCGTTGTGTTATCTTGAGGCCGAGAAAAGTAAATTCGAGGAAGCCATGGTTCGGGCCATTACATTCAACACGGACTCGTCCGGTAAAGCGATCCTTGAGAATGGATTAAAACTCTTCAGTGCAGCGATAAATGCTGAACAAGAGTCGAGAGCTTACGAGATCGTGGAACTCATCGGAGATAGAAACCTCATTGCATTAGCAGCCAAGTACGCGAGTCAAAAAGGAAGAATTCACATGTCCGACAAAATCTCAAATCTGCTGCTGACCTTCGATGAAAAGGAGAGGAAGAAACAAGAGCTGCTGAAATCCTTCGACGACGATGCGGACGCGTTTGCAGAGGTTTACGAACAGTCGACTACAAAAGCTATTGAGAAACAAGCCCAAGAAACATCAACCCCAACCATCGCGCCCAAACCGATGATCAACCAGAAGAAAGCAAATCCGTTCAAGAAATCGAACACGGCCAAGGTCGCCAGCACTACAAGCACGCCGTTGGAACATCTTACGAAGAAATCGATCGGCTACAGTCTCACTCCGAGCCATTCAGACGACGAGAACACTCCGAACAATGTCAACTCTTCCTCGCTCAGCAATCGTTCGATTGGAGTTGACACTCCACGTCCAGGTAACTTGACAAACATTTCAGCCACTCAAAGTATTCTAATTCATCGATTTCACAGACAGTTTTACCAATTGGTTCGCGGGCAACAAAGCTGAGCTAAGCGCATCGAACAGCAAGGCAACAGACAAAGAGTTGGTCACCATCGGAATGAAAATCTACAAGGAATTAACGCAAAAGAAAAAGGAAGAAGCTGCCGAACAGGCCAACGGACCTTTGAATAAGCGCAAGCTCAACATGGATGAAGACTGCGAAGAGAGCGGCAAAGGCGGCATTGCTAAGCTTGCAAAGTTTGGGTTCGTTCGGGACTAAGCCCGGACCTGCCTCGATAAATTTATTTCATTATATCTCCCACTGTCATCCGAACTAAAAGAAATCCTAATAAATCATCAGACATTAAAGTCAGAACAAAACTTAAAACTAACGATTTCGGTCTCCGGTCTCGCTCCGATAAAAACAATTTCGGTTTTTGCTAATCAAGCATCCTTCGATCCCATCATTCAACTTTCGTTTCGACTCATCATTGACATCCCAGTCGAACCCTTTCTGTAATCTTCGCAACTACAAAGAGATATCGTGGAAGATGACAAACCTTAATTCGTGAAACGTCCATAAATGATTGAACGTCCATAATTCAGTTCGATTGTTACTCACAACACCCTCGAACAATAATCAAACAATAACTTTAATCAAAATATTGGCCATCGTAAATTTCCGTTTGAATGTTAATTTTTAATTTCCAAATCAACAAATCGTAAAGTTATGCAAAATAGAACAAAACGTGACGACTAATCGAGTTTGTAGATTGCTCGCATTCAAACAGTTTGAGTTTTATTGGCTAAAATTCATCGGATTAACGAGCCATGACTTCTCTTAATTCGGCACAAAGGTCAGTTATTTTGATAGGGCAACATATGAAAAGAGGCCAGAGAGGAGAAGAGGAAGAGACGATCCCTGCACGTTTCACCAATTGACCATCAGAAATTGATTTTCAATTTAATAAAAGGAGGCGTTCGATGACGACGGCAATTCGATTTTCCCAATAAAAGTTCTGCAATGATTTTGCAGGTTTTGATTATGTTTGGAATTCTCATCCTCGATTGGCAATAAACAATCGAGTAGATAATTGCCTGGTGGTCTGTTTTAAAAGGAAATTAATCACCGCGCTCCTTTTAATCGCATACACAGCGATCAAGCTGTGACAACTTCGAACCTTTCATCGGCCTTTAAAGTCTATGCTCGTGAGCACAAAGCACTTGATTGTAACGAAATATCCACTCGTGACGAGTGCGAGTCAGTAGGCCTTACACTCGTGTCTTCTTCTCCTCGTCAATGCTCGATGAATGTTGCGCGCTCGATGTTTTCCCTTCCTCACCCTCCAGAGCGTTCGTCGTTGGCTTGCATGCAACAGGAAGAGTAAGGACCGCAGAGAGAAGTTGGACTGCAGGAAAAAAGTGGCGGGGATGGAATTTAGGAGTTTGAAGCCGGCATGATGCATTGCGTGTGTTTGAACGACGGTTGGCATCAGTCTTTAAAAACTTTTTATTTGAACGTCGTTCAGCGTAAGGTCCACACGTGAATCTTATTCGGGAAGAATAATTTTCACAATAATTACATGCAGCACAAATAATTTACACGAGTGAAAGTTTTCACGACAAGTGCATCCGACCGCTAGAAAATCATCGACCGCCACACGACTCGACGCAAAGTGAAATTAGATCAAGTTTTAAAGTTAATAAATCGAAGCGAAGTAATATGGAACACCACACAATGCATCACGTCCATCAACACAACTTGCCGAACGCCCAAAGCCACCACCCGATACACTGGAACTACACGTCGCCTTCGACTAATTTGTCAGCCCCATTGACATCAACGCCAATTAATAGCAGCCATTCAACTCCCATCAACAACAACAGCACATGGACGCCGCCAACAACGAGAGGCTTAAAGCGGGCGATGTCCGAAAGCGATTGCGATGATATTTACTCGGAAGAGTCGTCAAAAGAACAGTGAGTAGATATTCAGTGCAGACATCCAATCAACCTGATTGAGCGGTCAAGTTGTAATGTCCTAAGTTCGGTGCCACGTGAGAAGTGAACGACAATTTGCTGTGTTTCCGGTGGCTAATAAAAAATTGAACGAACCGCAAGATTTTTGTGAACTTGACACGCCACCCAAGAGTCGTAAAGTTGCTAAGTTTTATTATTTTTCTTTTAACCTTAAGCCCTTCGTCAATCGAGAACGACAGTTGCCAGTTGATGACTCGCAAAAAGCGCCGCGGTGTCATCGAGAAGAAACGCCGAGACCGAATCAACACTTCGCTGTCGGAGCTGAAGAGACTGGTGCCTTCGGCTTTCGAGAAGCAAGGCTCAGCTAAGCTGGAAAAGGCGGAAATCCTCCAGCTCACTGTTGATCACCTCAAAACGCTGCACTCGAAAGGTAAGCATGACGTTGTGAATTTTTTATGTTCCGTGAAAGAATTCATGTTAAGAGCCGTCGACATCTGCACTTCCGCCTTGCCGAAGACCCAGAAAGTCATTTCCAAAGTAAATATGTGCATCGTATGCTTTGCCGTCGTCTTCCTTTCATGGATTGCATGAAAGAATAATTTCCTGGCTTCAAGATTCTCTCGAAACATTTCTAAGCTCTCGAAAGAAAATTTTACAACTTACAAAGTTGGCTAAAATGTTCGATTAGTTTATGAGGGAGGAAAGATACCGTGAAATAATTTAGCTTTTCAATTCTGTGTAACATTTGAATTGATCTATAAAAGGCGTGAAGGCTTCAGTTTGAGGGCTGATCGTCCCACAGTGAGATGGATATTTCTATTAGCAACAGTTAGACTGGAGGCTTCCGGGTGATAATAAGACATTTATGTAATATTTTTGTCGCTTATTTTATGCGGCTGTTCGCGAACGGCTCTGAGTGGTAATAACAGCAAATTTGTCTTATGGCAAACCTCTTCAAACAAGTTGTTTGCACGTGATAAGAGCAACGGCGAATAAATCTCAATTACCGAACCAGAAACGATAACATCGCTCGTCGAATACTTACACATTCTAATCCGAGTTCGAGCTGCTCGCCATGCGAGGGAGTCAAAAAGCCTTCGTCGTGGCGAACGTAATTCGCGTGTCAAACAAACAAAATCCATTTTCCCACGTTTCGGGCTACAACAACAAACGGCGAAACATTAAAAATTGAAAAATAACAAAAGGGATCTTGCCTCGGTCTTTCTGTATCGCTCTCTGTGTATGCATAAAATCACTCGGCGAAGTTAAGGAAGGGAAGGAACGAAAAATTTTCCCATACAATCGAACCCTAATGTCGAGTGACGACGAGTGAATAACGAAATCCCTTTTTGGTTTCTCATGCTTATTGATATTAATAGAATGTGTGTACGGTAAAAATGTAATTTAACCATGAGAAACGAGGGTTGAAATGTTTTACTTCTGTCTCGTGAAGGGTCTCAGTGTGGGAAATTGATAATCTCTTAATTGATATAAAGACTCCTTGCGCTAATTTGTGCTCATTAATTGTTTGGTTCGCAGGCATTGACTCGATCGGCTTCGATCCGCAGAGATTTGCGATGGATTATCACATTATCGGCTTCAGGGAATGCGCGTCTGAAGTTGCCCGCTATCTGGTGACGATCGAAGGAATGGACATTCAGGACCCGCTGCGCCTTCGTCTGATGTCACACTTACAGTGTTTCGTAGCGCAGCGTGAGCTGAGCGCCAAGTCGTCGGTAGCAGGTGCTGCAGCACCGAACTGGTCTACGTTCCAGAGCTCATACCAGCCAAATTATTCGACTCAAGCCTACCAAGCCTATCCTGGAACAACGCCTCAGCAACAGCAGAGCAACCAAAGCAGCTTTAACTCGTCCTACATGCCGAACGCAGGTTCTTCGTCTTCTTATCTCAACACGTCGGCCACGCCGCAGTCGCCTGAGTACTCGACCTCAGGATACGGAACTGCAAACTCGACCGCGTCGTCAGCTGTTAATACATCTTCATCAACCATCAACGCCTCCTCCACGTCACCGGCCCCCAATCAGGCAACGGCTGGTGATCAACAACACTCGGACGCTGTTCAACCAATCTACACGGATTTGTCCAACTCGAATGATCGATTGCTAAACTTGGGTGGAAGCTACAATCATCACTATGGTAATGGGAACCAATTGTACGGAAACGGCAGCTATAATAACAACAGCACCAACAACAATAATAACTCGAAGCCTTACCGTCCTTGGCACCCCGAAATGGCATATTAAATGCACCTTGAATCGCGGCAAATTTACGATTGCGACTCCAAAGGAATCGCACGCAAAACTGAAACAAGAATTAGTCACTAGCTTTAAGTACAAGGCGCGTTGCCAAACTGAAAAGAATTTCTTTAAGATTCGCTAGAATTAAGTAAAATTTCCGGTTGCATTTTGGCAATCAGTGCTTGACATGATTTCACTTAGGATAAGAAAGGAAACTTTTGAAAAGCGATTGATGACAGAGAGAGAGAGAGAGTTTTATATTTATTTTTGATGAAATAAAACCAGCGAAAGTTCAAACCAATTTGTTTTCAATCAGCGAAAAATCTGTAAGGCTTTCAGAGCCAAACTCAGAGCACAGCGATCAATAACTTTTTCAGCGATTTTTAAAATGAAAATGTTATTGCTTATTGACCACGTGGGACTAGTTAGGCGTCACAGAGTAACGGCCCGACTAGGGAGGCTATAGCACTCGCTAGATGTCTCGAGCACAGCCGGAGCTAACAGAATGTTCAAACCAGCAAAAGCCAGGACTCCCCCGAACATCATAAGCTACGAAACTCTGATCCTGATTGATTTGAAGCTTTGTTCTTGAATTATTTTGTTCGCTCATTATTTTTCTTTAAAATATTGTTTCAGATATTTTTTAACAAACTCATCATTCGTTCGTTAGCTCAGCGATTGAAGTGAGAGAGAATAATGATTTCTGCTATTGTCCAGGCGGCTCAGCGACCATCAATAACTCATGCAAGAGCGAGCACAACTCATTACGAGTGCAGGTCAGTCTCGAGGTCAACGAAGTTTTGTCACCACACTTTGGTTAGCATATATGAAGCCTTCAACACCGGTTCATTACCGACAACCCTTCATGTGATCAGCAGAGATTATTAAAAGTAAATTTATGTTGACTGGAACCCAATGAGCTGGATAAACAAAACAGTTTCCCGCGAAACAAAGTGAAACTTTTGTGTTGAAATCGAGCGGATATTTTGCCGATAAAGAAAGCAATTTGGCTGCGAGCTGGCAGATGTGCGTAACTTTTTTCAAGGGAAGATATTCAAATGGTGTTGTGCCAGCAAATTTATTGGTCGAAAATAAAAGTATTCCCTTTCGCTCCATAAAACTCGCGGAACTGCTCTCCTACCAGCACCGAATTCAGTTCACAAAACAAATCGAACAACAGGTGGCACAAAGATGATTCTCACCTTCAATGTGTCAGTGGCATTAAGGTCGTTTCCTGAGAAATGGAATTCCGCATTGATAAGCGTGGGACAATTTTGGTTCCCATATGAAAAGCAGGGAAAGGAATTAACCGAACCCTCGCCCTTGTGTCGAGTCACAATTCAAATTCTCTCAGGAGCCGAACTCGTTCCCTTTCATTGACTCTGCTTGTAAAGTGTACGAACGTGCGTGAAATGAATAAATTAGGGGTGGAATCGGGTTAGACGACGAAGCGGACTGATATCAAAGTGTCAATAGTGACTAATGCTAATGCAAACACTCGTACTGTAAAACGATTGAGCAATAAGTGGATTTAAACATAAAAGCGCAAGCTGATGGGAACCGAGAAGTAACAAAGTTGTGAACTCTTGTGCTAGCAAACTTTTCCATCAGCCGAAATCAACTTTTTTCCTTTCTTCCATTCATTAAGTCGGAGCTGCCGAAAGGGATTGGCGAAGGCATTAAGTATTTATTTATCCTATGGCCAATTCAGGTCTTGATTAAGTCGAAACTCACCCACAATTTCCCTCTCGATGCGAGTGACTGAATATTTCATCGGCGAACTTTCCGACGACAGCAGAGGAATCTAACTCTCGAAATAGCAACAGGGCTCAAGGTGGGACGAGTGGGAGTAGAAAAAAACCCGAGAAGTTTAATTGTGCAAAATTCGATTTTATTTCAAAGTTGCTGTTGGACTAGTTTTTGAAGTGTGAAAGGAGAAACAATAATGAACAGTTCGTAATCTTTATTACTGCCTACATTATCTTTGGTCGTGTCTATTCAAAATAAAATTATTCGTGTTGGCTAGCGCCGTCTGTCATAATCGTTAGAGTTCCGTTCGTTGATCCTGACGAAGTTGCATGTTTCATGTTGACAACTCCGTCACTTTATGTCGGTCAACCTTGCATCGTTTCAAAGCTCGGTAAAAGGTTGTTAGACTAGAAGTCTAACTCAGCTAAGCCCAGGTGCAATAACTCGGAAACAGGATCACAACAAATCAACCAGACAACACCAAGATAAAATGCGGGTTGACTAGCCACAACACTTGATGTCACAGACAAACATCCATTCATAATTAGTTTCTTAATTTATTCAACACCTATTCGACTCTCTTTCCACAAGTTAAAGTTTAGACCAATTTACGATTTAAATTAAATAATCGAAGTTTCATCAAGTTTCGACAGGACAAGAATCATTAAAGCATTTTCATCATTGCGAGTTTCGAAGTCTTTGACGCTTCGCTGCCCACTGAGTCTCAAAAGTTTTTCTTTCGTTTTCATCTTCCAAGCCAAACACTTGTTGGTAATTTTCGTTTGAGCTCGTATAATTAAAATATCAGATATCGCTCGTGGTTCAGTCTCCGAGTCGGAATAAATGAATCGAAATTATCGCCAGCGCGTTAGAAAGCCTTGAAGAGTTTAAGAAAGTTCAGGGAAATGTGAAGCATTTTTGGTGTTTTGTTACTCACAAAGTTGCAAGCGAGAGCCTTAATTAAAAAGACGGAATATGACGCTTCAATCCTGGCGCCTTTACTATGAATATTTCTCATTATTTTCATGATTTAAGTTGTTTGTGTTGTTATGGTGAGCGACGCTTGTCGAGAAATCTTTGCTAAGCTCTGGAAACATCGATGACACTCGCTGCTCGAGCTCTTCGTTAAACGAATTGTCGAAGTTTTCCTCGCTCAGCCAAGTCTCCGGCTGTTTCAGGTTTTTATCGATTAAACACGAGCTCGCGAATATCTGAGAACCGAAACCGCTGTCTTCAAAGGTCGACCGGCGGCAGTTCTCGTGGTCACAGCCGAATTTTCTCACTTGCTTTCTTATTTCGAGGAAACTTTTCCACTGCAAATCATCGTCATCGTCTGTTTCAGCGGCAAGTTGAATGTCATACGATGACCTAGTTAGGCCAGAATCGTCAAGCCGCGCACTTTCATCAGCGATTGACGAAGACAAATTATCTCCATTCGTCGAGGACTTAACTTTCACTTTCTCGAACACGACACCAGCTAAAGCACCAGCCTTAGGCGCAATATACTCCTTCAACAAATCAAACTGAAGCTTGTCGTCCGTGTCAGGCGCGGGTGATTTCACTGACCTTGTAGGACTTTCGTAGTTGAAGTCGTAGTTGCGCCAGAAGCTATTGAGTTTGTATCCGTCACTCGTCGGATAAATAATCCTCCGATTCTTTTTAAGTGAGTTGTGTCCGCCTATTGACGATGTCAGGGAAGAGTTACGAGCAGCGAGGCTGATATAAATTTTATTATCAGTGAACACGACGTTCTCGTCTTGAAGGCAATTTATCTGCTTTTCATAGTTGTTGTTGAGCCTCTTCTTGATATAATTTTTCAGATAACCCCGCTGCCGCTTTTCACTTGTTGACACAGTGAAATCATCTTCGAGATCTTCGTCTTCGGTTGGCTTGCATCTGGCTTTCCTCCTCCTTCGCTTAGGCTTCTTCTCGTAAGGCTTGGAGACATGCAGTGGTGAGTGCGTGGTCAGTGAGTTGTTCTTGTGTGGCTTGTACTTTGCGCTGCATTCGCCAGTTGACTCAGTTGACTTGACGTTCGACAGTGAGAGTTTTTGGAAGAGCTAAACGAGAAGGAAAGCAAACGAAACGTTAATTCTGAGCTACGAGGCTTTCTTCGTATTCAAATCACGTTCGCTTCCGTCAATATTGCACGAGATGAATTACGAAAATGTTTTCATCGAGTGAAAGCTATTTGCAACTAGTGAACGTTCAATCTGCTTGGAAATTGTTTTTCCGACGGAGGGAAAATTAAATTCACCCTCACAGCAATTTTAATCTGCTTGTTGCAATGGCGAGGAATGTGACCAAAGTCACTCTGAATAATGAATAATCGATGGAGTTTAGTGAGAAGCCTGCTATAGAAACGCGGACGGAAATTTGGGTCAAAGTAACTACACAGTCACGTGGTGTTTTGTTCCTTTCTAATTTCCGCTATCGAAAGGTTCGCGATGTTTTGGTAGAAAATCTGTTATAGCTCAATAGTTCTCTAGTAAGATAGTGAGACGAGGTTAGATAAGATATTTTGATAGAGCAACTTGAACCCGGAACTAAGAACATGGGATGTGAACAAAAGAAAACACCCTTAGGGGGTTCGTTCAACTGGAGCGACAGCCAAAGCGCTCTGTCTGGAATTAGAATTTTGATCCAATTAAATTCTTTTCGTCTTCGCACCTTGAAACATTGGAAAACTTTTCCCCAATTCTCATTTCGCCCTCTCAAGGTCGTAATTTAATTCGAGAAACGAGTGGAAAGAAATCGAATTCGAGTTGCAAATATCCACGCGAGAGTGCCAAGCGAATCATAATCGATAAAAACTTTACTCTTAGAAACGAGATCAATAGCAGTTCTTGTTTACACCGACATAATAACGACGGATTCGTGCAATCGATGCGGATTAATTTGCTTGCGGAAAAACTTATGATTACCTTCAGGACGTTTTTCTTTGTGTGGCGAAGTATCTCAGCCATTGTGTGTCGGGGGAAGAGCGAACTCCACTTCACGTTTCCTTATTTGACTTTGTTCAAGAGCTTTGCGATAAAGCTAGCGACAGTTAGACGATAAATCTTTTCACTTCAATCCTTAACTGCAAACTTCTCACTTTGTTGGCTGCGTTGGATTTCTCATGCCCAGTTCGCCTAATTTTCGTCGGCAAATATTGATGGAAACAAAGAATTTCTAAACGAGTGTAAAGCGAGCGACACAAAATCGGGTGTGCACGTTCGTACGTCTCAAACGATACTGTCGGCGGAAAACCTTTTCATTGCCGTTGCTACCGATGCTTGCATTTCCCCTCCGACCAATGTTTCGTCTCCTTCGAATGTTTTGTGATCAACGACGAGCGATTGTGAGAAACTGTTGCCGATCATGGATGAAGAGGATGGTCGTGTGTGATTATAATTCGAATTCGACACGTGGCCCGTCTACCGTCGAACAATGAGACAACACTTCAATGAAAATTATGACGATTACTCTAGCGACAACAATTTTTAATTGAAATGAGGATTTGATTCCCCACGACGGCTTTTTTTGAGGAGCCAAGAAGTAAAGGAAAATCCAAATTATCCGAACTGCAAACCGAGTAATCAAATTAACTATGAAATTTACATGAATGGAAATTATCAGAGAGCATGAAGACAAACATATTCAAACACTTTAAAATTGTGTCAACGCCAATCATTTGTAACTCGAACAAAAGTGACGAAAAAATATTTTCATTTCATTCCAGCTCTTCCATCGGCTCAATTAAGGGGTTGTCGAGTGTTGTTCTGGTCATTTTTCATTTCCATTCTTTAATGGATCGTTGCATAAATTACATGTTCGACTTTGAATGAAATAATAGTCGAATTGTCGTAAACTCCTGACTTGCCTAGTATCAAACACATCCTAATTTTGGTTTAAATTTCAGCGTGTGAATGAATTCAATCTTGACAGTAAATACTTTTTCAGCTGAAAATAAAAATCTATGAGCATAAAACTGCGTCAATTCTCAATCGAAACGATTTGATTTGAAACGACGGATTGATCTTTCTCCCTCAAGGATCGCGTCATTTCCAAGCGATCTAAAATCAATGGATTTTCTATTAAAAGATTTATTGGAAATTTTTCAAACGAGATCGTTGTGACTCGCGGTCTATTCATTCACACGATGATGGTACAAAAATACATGATCGACGATAATAATCCTTGATTGCATCAAATCTCTCTCCCTAGAAGCGTTCGCCAACTCAAGTTTTCGTCTGATATAACCGGGAAATTTGTTCGTAAAGTAAAAAGATTGGGAAACCAAACTGCAGTGCAAAGATACAGAGGGAAGTAAAGATAAGTTTGAAGTTTAGAACTCTTCGATTTTCTGCTTTCTTTTCTGTTGTTTCGCTTCGATTGCATCGATGATTGGCTTCCGCTTCGCTTTGTAACGTTTCTTAGTCTCTTCGAACTCCTTGTCCATCTCTTTATCCAAACTAGTTAGTCGCAGTTCCAACTCTTCGTAGCTCAAAAACTTCAACTGAGGAAGGAAATGAATTATTTTTGAATCAAACGCACGAGTTTTTCGCTTACAAATTCGTAGTCGCTGTCGAGCATATTCATTCGTTGATACTTCAATAAATTCTCTGCTTGTTGCTGGAAGTGTTGCTGCTGAATCTGGTGTTGCAGATTCTCAGACATTTCCTTAGGCATCTGATGAACATTGGGCATCTGATGTTGCTGAATTGCTGATTGTTGAATTTGATTTAATTGGAAGTCCAATTGCGATTGCAATCGCTGCTGTTGGAGCTGCTTCTCCTCGACCTCTCTCGCTACTGAAGGTGGTATGTTCTGCATCTGCTGCTGGATCTGTTGGGGAGTATTTTTGGCTGGCACTTGCATTTTTGGCACTTCTTGAAGAACTTCCTTCTCGTCACTGATAAAGTTGCTGTGATTGCCGAGAAAATTGTTCTCGGCTTCTTTCTTGTCGAAGTGCTCGAGGAACAACGGTCGATACTTGGGCTTATCAGGATTCGTGTCGTGCCGTTTCATTGTCGACTCTTCTGAATCTGAGTTGATCACCATCGTGCCGAGATTCGATTGAAGCTCAATCATCGTTCCGTTGTCGGGGACTAAAGTATTAAAATCGGCGTGAGCAATCATCGTCAACTCTCCCTCGTCGGTTTTAGACGGAACCAACGTTCCGCAATCCTTCATCGTTCCAGAAATGTGTTCCTCGTCTGACTCGTCGAGATGGCCTTGAAGTTGTTTGTTCGCCTGCTGAATGGCAGCAGCTCTCGTGTACGGTTGATTCTCCCGAATCTCTTTGGCTTCGGCAATCATCTGAATCAAAATGCTGTTCCCCTTCGCATTTTTCACGAACTCATGTTGAAGCAAGTCCGTCGCCGTTGCTCTTTTCTCCGGATTCTTCACCAAGCACAAGCTGACGAAGTCGATGAATTCTGGAGACCAACGGTCGATGTCTCGGAAGGAGGGAGGTGGCTTTGTCGGGATCATGAAGATTGCTCGCATCGGATGAATGTCTCCATACTAAAGTGAGAGAAAAGTGTGTCAAGAAGACGTGAAGGATAATGAGCAGTGAAAAAACTCACCGGCGGTTTTCCCTCAGCCATTTCAAGCGATGTAATTCCTAACGACCAGATGTCGGCGACACAGTCGTAGCCGATCTCTTCAATCACTTCAGGAGCCATCCAAAATGGAGTTCCAATGACGGTGTTCCTTTTTGCCATCGTGTCAGTTAGTTGACCAGCGACGCCGAAGTCAGCGAGCTTCGCATGTCCCTCAGAGTTGAGAAGAATATTTCCCGCTTTGATATCTCGATGGATCTTTCGTCGGAGGTGAAGATATTCTAATCCCTTGAGCGTGTCGCTGAGAATCGTCGAGACCTCGTCCTCAGACAAAGTCTTCTTTCGCAGTCGCATGATATCTGAAACAGATCCAGCGCCGCAATATTCCATTACAATCTGGAAGTTGCATGCGTGGGTTAGAGTTTGACTGCCGGCTTTTCCTTTTACATGTCAACTCACCCACAAGTCTGTGTTCTTAAAATATGATCCGTAGTATTTGACAACGTAAGGTGAATCACATTGTTGCATGATAGAAATCTCTTTGATGATTTCTTGAAGATCTGTGTCGACGGGAACTTGCTTGATCGCAAGAATCTAAAATGAGGAATGAGGTTTACTTCGAGTTCATCTAGAGTCTCTGGCTCTTACTTGATCGCTCTCCTTATGCAACGCTTTGTAAACAGAGCCATAACTGCCCTCGCCCAATTTGCAAATAATGTCGAAGACTTCTTCCGGCTGCCTCGTGAGAGATTCCTCCGACAACTTTTTCAGTTCGCTAGAATAAAATTGAGAGATTGAAGCTTAGCTTAATCAACTTAGCGCAGCGACAATCGATCACAACGCTATTTGAAGGATTTCTAGAAAAGTTCTCTTACCTTTTATTATTATTGTTTGTCATTTTAACTTAACAAAACTTCAACGAAGTAACATGCAAACAGCAACAAACATGGATCTCATCAAATATTCGCAGTCCAATCTTGAGATGTCTGCATAAGTCGAGCGAAACTTGGAATTTACTCCGAAATGAAAATTCAAAATTATTAAAAATACTCGAGAATTATTTCTGCTTCTCTTGCGCGGGGAAGAGAAAAATTGTGAAAGCTCTGAGGAATATTTGAACGACTGCGAGTATATGCGAAGCCATGCGATTTGTAGTCCCAGCAGATCCAGATTATGTGATCCAGATTATGTGATGTCTGATGTATTAGATGTCAATTGAAATTGTTGAAGGAAAGTCGCATAGATTTACAAGACAGCAAACCAAATTAATGGGAATTGAACCCGAGGCCTCTAATAACTAATCTGGAGCATGTTCAGATACTTATTACGTCTCTTGTCCTTCTAGGTTTGCTGGCAGGTTAAATAGCCTTGGCGATTAAACAAAAGTATATCAAAAATCTTAGGATAATGTTGTGTAACATAATCAAAAATATTACCGATTTTTTTTAAAAAAAATTAATGGGAAATCGCTAAAATAGAGCGTGAAAAATAACTCATTATCCGTTTGATATATCAAGCTGAATTTTTTAACTTAAGCTTTTGAAGAGTTGGACTCGAATACGGATTTTCACTTTTCCAAAATTAAAGTTCCTTCATGGTTAGGCAGCGAACTTTTCAATCGATTCTCGTACTTCTGACGCAAGCTCTTTTTAAAAGATTAGATATTTTCTCAATCATTCAAATTGACTTTAAAAAATGACTTTTAAGATGAATCTAAGTTTTACAACAAGTATCTAGAACAGAGACAACTTTTATAAAATCCAACCTCATGACAGTTGGATTTATCTCAACATCGGTGGCAAGCTTTCGAGTTTTTCTTTCGCGTCATTTTAGTGTAGAAAACCTTCGCTGTGCAAACGGAGCTCACGCTATCCAGAGAAGAACTGATTCGAGACTGAGTCACAAAGAGCTTTGCCCGCACGCCCGGGCACTTCGGCTCTGCCTTTTTCTCTCTTTTTGAATGGATGAATTCCGTCAGTTCAGTTGAGAGATGACTGCTAACGTGTTTAGACCTTTGCTCATTACTTTTCTTATAATATTTTAATTGAATAAGAAATTAGTTATCTTCCTAGTGTTAATATCTCACAATCAAATTGTGCCTTGTGTAGAGTTTATCATGCGATGTTTCGTCACATATCAGCCTCTTGATATCGTAATCAAAAGTTGGAAAATTTATCGAATGTGATCGCGGCTCGAAGCTCTAAACTAAAATTCAAATCGCAAAGTGCAAGTAATTTTTACAAACTTAAAATGTGTAAGGGAGTTCAACATATTTAGCAATTAAACTACACATGAATTCATTTTTTCGCTCAATCGTCTGTGGCCAAGTGTATTAGTTTCGAATTTCCAACGAAGAAAGAAAGACAGTGTCTTTAAGACACACAAGAAAGTCTTGAATCGAGAAGGAATACATACGAAACCAGTTTTCTTCATATTTTACTCAAGTAAGTTTATCGGTACACGAAAGAAAAATACGAAACTGTGAGAAGAAACAGAGTTGAGACGAAGTCATAAAAAGATCAAGTAAAAGAAAAAGGAATAACGAGCGTCGATTCAAGGCAAAACGGAGCAGTTCTTCCACTCGGAAAATGGCTTTCAACAGCACAAACAGTTCTCAGGCGAGCCAACTGCAAGGTGTCAAGGAGGAGGAAGTGGGTGGTCTGCAACAGCAGAAGAACAGCAGCCTTATCATCCTCGTAGACAAAGACTCGAATGATAAGTTGGATGAGCTGTTTGACAAGACGTTAAGCAATAAATTGCCCTTGCAAGTGCCGTATCACATGCGAAAACTCCCCGCCTCGTTCTTCAACCCACCGTCGTCCGGCTCCAAATCTCCTTCAGTGTCGCACTCACGGGAAAACTCAGCTGACTCTGCCTTCGGATCTGGTACGACGATCGGTACAGGTGTAGGTCAAAGCAACGTGACAACAAACGTTATTGCGCCGTCAGCAATTCCCAACGGTTTGGCTATTCATCACTCGCGAGCCCACAGTAGCCCTGCGAGTTTGGGGAAATTACCTCTGAACATAAACTTGAATTTAAGTGCCTTAAATCTCGGCTCTGTTACACCGACGAACAGCAGTCCCAGTCCCAATCATTCGAGCAGCAACATCAGCAGCGCGAGTTGCAACAATTCCAACAAGCAAACAGCTGCCGCTGCCGTGAATGCAAGCAGCAGCACGAGCGCTTCGACCACAAATAGCAGCAACAACAATCTCTTGAGTTGTGGCGGCGCTGGAAACACTCAAAGTACTAACAACAATTTACCACACAATATTTTGGACAAGACGTTGCAACATATACACAGTCGGGGGCGAAGTTACGATATTCCCAGTTTGCAACACCAAATTCAGTTTGGTGAATTGCCAAGTGGCTGGGAACAGGCAAAGACCCCCGATGGAAAAATATATTACATCAAGTGAGTATCAAGCTGATTTCATTCAATGTTTGTCTCCTCTTGCCTCTCGAGCCGAAGAAAATCTTTCTCCGTGACAAGACCGCGATTCGAAAAATGTATTTATAACATTTCCGTGTTGGAATCGTCACAGACAACCGAATATCAATATCGTCCATTGATTATTTCGGCGTTAGTCTGACGAGCTTCGTCAGGGATCCTGTCGAGGGATCGTTGTCGCCTTATAATTCATTGCGAGTGTCAGCAACGTTTAAGGGCTTAATAAATCATTTGGCCCCTCCCTAGAAAGGACCAAGTTTTGGTTTTGGTTTCGGTTTCGGTATAACCAGAAAATTTTCTTGCTTCCACTTTTCAAAAGAAAAAAATCCGTCTGTCTGGATGGATGGATGTGAGCACAGTTACCCTTAAACGGAACAAGTTAACTTTTTCGCTAGATTCTGTTTGCAGTAGGAAAAAGCTTATTGTTTTTGAGTCCAATCAGATTGCCCCTTCCGGTAGCCACCATACAACGATCCTCAAAAACTTGACCTTCTTGCACTTCTAAGCAAACTTTTCTTCTCTTTTTCATTCTTTCAATAATTGGAGTCGTTGTAGGTGGGAGGTAGGGTGAAACCTGAATACAAATCGATTTGTTCGGGGTGGCTTTTCTAAGTCTCGTTTAGCACGTAAATGAAAAATGAGCCCTTATCGCGAAGCAGCTACTTAAAGCGACATTTAGAATCAGAGCCACACCTTTTCCGTATGCAACGTTAGCTTGCACTTTACTGCTTATGAACAACACGCAAAGAATGAAATAATTGTCAATCGTCTTTGAGCTTTGCGATCAAACTTTCCTCATAAAGAAAAATATACTTAGACAAATTCAGAGTCTGGCGTTGTAGGAAAAATAGCGAAGAAGTCGTCTAAAAATAATATTTTGTTAATCTCGCTTGTGTGCGATCTCGGCTCAGTCCTGTACCACATATCTGCTCGTCGCGTGTAAAATAAATCGGGAAGAAAGCGAATAAATATTCTCGCTAGTGTGATTTTTACGATAATGTAGACGATCCAACGTAAGCTTGAATTGCGTTTCATTTTATACGCGACTGTCAGAGTATGCAGGGCTTTGCCTACATCCATTCACACTTCTCATTCATTGCTTCCATCTGAAAGCTTTATCTCGTTATTCGTTAAACTGTCAGCCATCATCATTTCTTCATGATTGAAGAATTCATTTTAATACTTTTCGGACGGAAATCAAACGACGAGATTCGGGCTTGATAATAAAGTCATTAGAGCTTAATTGGACATTAAGATAGACGACACGCAGCGACGAAAGGGTTCGCCCTCATCAGGCGATCGTGCAGTTACGACAAATGACCTTTTTATTGGAACCATTAGACGGGAGTCTTTTGACGAGAACCTAATTGTAAGCAATCGAGTGAACTCGCAATCGCTTTTTGATTGTAGCGAGAGACCCGATCGAGTATTCTGTCGTATGATTGAGTCATCTGTAAGTGCAACTGGCAAATATGTGACAACTCAGTCAGTGATTTCATCAAAAGATCAATAATTTAAGAGTTTAGAATTGCAGTTTTCGATCTACAGCTTGTGTAAAAGTCATAGAACGCATCGGAACGGTTTCAAATATCCGACTTACTCAATCTCTTTTTTCGAAATTAAGTAGTAATCTTATCGATCAATGGCTACAAACATATGCTCACATAAAACCTTCGGTGATATCATGAATGGACGAGTTTCTGAATGAACCGAGTGAGTGAGCTAGCGAATGAATGAATGTGTGTAATCCTGTTATCAGAAAACGACGATGACGGCCTATCCCTCAATTAGTTTTCTCAATTTTTTATTGGTTTCTGTTGTGTGTTTTCATTCACAAACAGAAATTCGGCTCGGGCGATCTCAGGTCGACACTCTGAATCTATTTTCAAAATATCAAAATTGTCACACGTCGAGCGTTGGAGGGAAAAAAGTTTGATCCAGCTGATTGCTAAATAAAATTCGCTTGCCAGCCGCGATCCGTTTCGTATGAATCAGTTTGAGATTTTTGGTAGCGAGCATGACGCGTCATCCCGTGAAACATGATTTTCTGAGAAGCGAGCGACTTCCGCTTCAGTTCGATTTTCCGATGAAGATTTCAAAGACGAATTTGTCAATCACCGCGGAGCAGCGACGCCACCCGATCATTTCTCCTGAAGATTCGGATCGCTCTGCTCTGTAATTGGATTTAGAAATTGTGGGCTTTTAGAAAAGTTGCCGAGATATTTTTAGAATCAGATCATTCATTGCGTTCTATACGGAACGATCACAGACACTCACGAGGCAAAATTTTATATTTCATTGGTGTTTCGGTCCAGACTCGAGATGTTCCTTTTAACAAATGACGATCGGAAGATCGTTCGTTATTTTCAAACGCTTCGCTTCGGAGGCGCACAAATCATTGATGCTTCAATTCGCGCCAGCCTAAGAAACGCTCAAGCGCTGTTGATCGGCATGACTCACAGCTCGCGCTAGCAGTTTCATAATACCAAAGTCTGGCACAATATGAAAGTTGCTCGCGCCCTCTGATTGAGTCGCAAATTTCCTTCAGCTTCGTTCTCTTTGTGAACATTGGAGAATATATTTATAGATCATATTTCATCCATGAATGTGTATATTTAGTTCTCGTCCGAAGCTCATGCGTTCATATTAAACTCATATGTCAGCGAATTCAGATTATTGGACTCGAGAGTGTCATAAGAGTGGCGCCTGCGAGAGTTATCTAGTTCTCAGAAACTGCTATTTTTGGCTCTTCAATTCAATGACTTGGCTCTCAGCTCGCGCTTCTGTTTACTGTGGAAAATCTGACAAGACATTTAATAATTAATGAAGCATCATATGATCCTTTGTGAGATGGCGCCATCAGTGGCTGAGCGTGAGAGCAAAGATCCTAAGATTGCGAGCGGGGTAACCTTTCGACAACAATCTAGATCGAACTATACTCCAAATCAAAACGCAGTCGAGCTAAACTTCAGCCACAAAGTGTCACACTCGAGTCCACAAAATGAAATTCTCGTCACTAGCTTAATTAGTCTACAATCGCTCAGAACTTTCATTCACAATAACGATAACCTAAGCGAGTTTAAACCAGCACTCCACCCAGTTAGCACCAGACAGCATAGGAACCAGTTTTTTCATAACTTACATAAGTAGATGTAAGCTCGTAGCGGGGCAGGCATGCAACAAATTGAAGCGTCATTACCACTCTGCCATTCTGCAAATTAAAACCATTTGAGTCTGCAAATTCGCTTAGCAAATCATTTATTTTATCACTCGCATAAGCAGAAAGTGCATTGTGAGCGTAGCCAGGCTTTAGAATGATCACCACTACATCGCCGTATCTCTCGTTTTGTTGTTTCTTCTCGAGTCGCTTTGGTGGCGATGTAATGCTGAGTGTGTTGTGCATGAAGCTACAACAGTAAAAACTTTCAACAGGTGAAAATGCACCGTTGCCAAAATATTCTGTCTGATCTCCCTGCCTGACGATGAGTGTTGAAAGAGGTACACATGCACAGTGCCTTACTAAATCAGCCGCTTCACAGGCAGTTTCGTCTCTCGACTTGCAAAGCTTCGCTGTGGACTTTGCACATTTGTTGGGAACTTATCAGATAACCGAATCGTCAACTCAGATCACTCATCGCTGAGTCTATTAGGATTTTTATTCTCCACAAAGACATGTTTAGAGGCATATGATCGAGAAAGAAACAAGCAACAGAAACTGGTTTCATTGATTTTTCAACCCATTTGAACATTTTCTCGCGACTCGTTACAAAACGATTGAAGTCCTTTACATAATCACGAGCTCACATAAATTCAATCGAACTGGAAGGAAAAGTCTTAAAGGCTTTAGAACGAAGGCTTTCTCATGAAACTTGTTCCTGTGTTCAGCGGCAGGCAGGTTTTCTTATAAGAAGGCGAACCATCGATTTCAGTTCCAAGAAAAAATCATTCTGCGTTTCTTTTTATCTTTGTTCTTTACCTTCCCTCGTTCGTCCGTTCTCACACACACGATTCAGAGAACAGCGGAGTAGGAAAACAAGGTAGACGTCATGAATTTGTAATATCTCTCTACCTCGGGGATCGTTGCCAAGAATGGGCCAACAATCTCCCGAGATTCGTGTAAACAAAGTCGCCTCCAATCGCCATTGAAGTTTGTTCAACGTGTCACAAGTTCTGCTCGTTCGAGCTTATCGTAAGCTCGTCACACGTGTGGTGCTCGTTATTGCTTCCGCTTGTAGAAAAGTCATGTGCTCGCTACAATTCGTGCTTTACCAGCAGTTTCCCTCTCATGATTCGAAATCTTCCCACAGGAAGACTCGCATTAGCCTAACAAAAAGGAAAAATAATTTTCCATTTAGCAATTAAAAGTGAGAAATACTTTAATGTGGGGGTGGTGAGAGAGTATGAGTAGCCAAAATAAAACTCACAAGGCGCCATTTGATGGACTTATTGCGCCAGTTTTCGTTCACTTCTTTCAGACGCTCGTATCAAACAAAGCCGCGCTCGCTTATCAGTATGATTCACAGCATTTCACAAACATATCAAGTTGTTTAATATCAAATGACTTCAGTCAAGGCAACTTGATTGTTGAAGATCGCTGATATGAGATCATATTGATGTTTTAATTAATGAAAGATTTGCATAAGCGATGGAAATATTTTGAATTTTCCTGGTTGAGAAAATCATCGGAAGTTTCCGTGTTGGCTTGAAGTTTCACGAGTTGTGATCTTTCAATTTCATTTGTGTCTAAATGTCTTTGTTAAATTTTGGATTGTTGCATGGAAATCGGAAAATTTCCATGAAAATTTCATTGAGTTCAGCAATTAAATATTCTGATCGATCAAGCTTCCAGTGTCTTTCTTTCCGACTCAATTCAGTCTCATGCCAGCATCCCAATTTAGCTTTTAATGTTGAATACCGGAAACTAATGAAACGTTTTCTTTAGTCCTAATTTGATATTTTTAGAAGATTTCTTCTCGCGATGAGCTAAAAATAAATCAAAACATTTCGAAAAAGCGCGTGATTAACGAGAAAAAATGTTTCGGGAAAAGTTTGAAGGCAGAAACATCATTTTCGCCTCCATCTGAGCTATCTACGTATGTGAATCGGTTGTTTTGTCTGATACATGGCCCGAAAGTATTTTGTTGACCACTCCTGTTGCCAATGGAGATCGATGACAACTCAGACAATTTTCCATATTCTCATCAAACTATTTTCCTTTACAGTCACAACACACGCACGACACAGTGGGACGATCCACGGATCCAGGCAGCGGCCGCGGCGCTTTCACATGGAAATTTATTCTCATCGTCATCGGAACATTCGAGCGTTGAAACCCTCTTTAGCTCTCCAACTCATCTCAGCTCGTTAGGATCGTCACAAAACGGTAAATTTCCAGCCTTGAAACGAAGTCGAAGTCATAAAAAAATTCTTGTAACAGAGACGTGAATTTGGAAACAATTTGTTATGCTCAAAAGAAAATTTCCCCACAAAACTTCCATGCGACAACATGAATCATTTTTTGGACTCGAAAGCTTTCTGTGCCGTCTAAAGGAAATTCCCCATAAAATATTTGTACAACATTGAATCGGGTCAATAGATTTTATCATGCTTGTGACTAGACACAGAGGTCGAGCCATTGATTCAAAGTTGCAGTCATACTTTTATGAATTGATACTGCATATGACTGCCATGACTCTCAATCTAATTTGGCATCAAGCTGATCAAAATGTCGCTAAACTGTGGTCGCTAATTCTTCAATCAAAATTTCTCCAAACATGCAACCAACAATCAGACGAGTAGCATGAAATATTAAATGTCTTGGCCACTCGAACCCAAATTAACCAAACTAACCCGAATGAGAACGATCGCCTCGTTTAATTCCTGAAGATTGTTTCTTTGCTTTCCAATTGAACAACAAATCTTTCTGTGTCGTTTTAGTTATCGATACACAGTCTCAGACCGCCATCATTGCACCGTCACTTCCTAACATAGGGAATAACACTACTAACTTAGGAACATTAGAATGGCCTTGGGAAGAAGGAGTCACTGATAATGGTGAGCGCTATTACATAAATCACGAACAACATTTGACGACATGGCGCGACCCTCGATTGTGTACGTTTCAAGATTTTATTTATGATTTAAAGCGACTCTTGATGATAATAGATTGTCTTGACTAATGAGATTAATCGTTGAACTTCCAGCGAATCAAGATTGGGCAGCTCAGGAGCAGTCACTTCGAATTTTCAATTTGCAACTAGAACGCGAACGGTTGAAGCGCCGTCAACAGGAAATTGCCAAACTAAATGTAAGACAGAACTGCTAGACACAGATCGATTACAATAGCTAATCGGATACCTTTACAGATTGGAGAGGATCCGTTCCTGCCTGGAATGACGGACCACACGCGTCAAGAGAGCGGCGACAGCGGCTTGAGCGTGTCATTATCCAACACTCCTGACTTTCTTTCAAGTATTGACGACAGTATGGATGGCTTGAATTCTACTGTTGCTGATTCAATGGACACCATCAACTTCAATGAAGCAATGGAAACGCCTGATGAATTCATGGTGAGACAACAGAAACATTTCCATTTCTGCAATTGCACAAAGTTCCTCTAGAATACATTTTCTTTTAGCTAAACGACCCTCTGCTGTTTGAGAAGATTGATGGACTCATATGAAGATCGATCGGTGTGATGCAAAGTGCCTTACAAAATCACTTAATATTGACTTCGCTCAACACTTTATATCAATTTTCAGTGCCATTCGCCCAAAGTAACTTTTTACCATAACTTTTGCGTCCCGCGGTCGGTTAGAAAGTTCTTAAGTTTTACGGTAGAGAAACGAGCGATTGGTGCTCGAAAGCTGGCATAAACTATTAGGCGATATCGCTAGGTTAGTGACTTAGAATTACTGTTTTCTTCCTGACTTAAGTTAAATCACTTAATTATTAGTGTAAGCAGAGCAATTAAAATGAAAGAAATCCCACACTGAAATCATGGACATGAATGATCATATGGCATTTACAGTTGTTAGCCTTTAGCTCCTTTGCGATTTGGAGACAATCGACAAGATAATCAAACTTTTACATATTCTAAGATTAATCGTCCCGAAGTGCCCTTCAAATGTTAAACAAACGTGGAATATTACTAAGCTAAGTTCATATTTGAGAATCAAAATTTAAGCTAAATGAAACTCTGCGAGTCGAGTTGGATCACGTGAAGCTATCGAGAAGCGCAGTGAATTCGTTGAGCAAAAGATATAAAATGTAGACAGCTAAGGTGTTGGTGGCATGGCTTATCAGACTTTTTATTCAACAAAGGAAGCAACAAAGAACTCCAAACTGGATCTTGATTCCAAGGAGTTTACAGACCCTGCAAGAAAAAGGTTGTAGCTTACAACTTGTTGGAATCCAGGCGCTGTTTCAATCGTTTAAAACTAAAGCGTGAAATTGCATCGAAGAATAGTATTATAGTTTTTTGCTTGAACCGTCTTACACTTACTGTCCAATCAAAGCATTATTCATTTAACTTGTCCCTAGTTTAAACTCAACCCTTAATCCACACACCTGACGCTGCAACGCTGTCTACGTTTTGTCATTTTCGCTGAAAGGGATTAACATTCGTTTTCTTTTATTCGCTGATAAAACCTTCGTCTTGATAACAAGAGAGAACAGTTTGCCGTCCAATAATTGAATCAAAACTGCGCCAGCTTTACGCGGCGCAGCCAAAAGAGCTTTTAATCATGTTTGAAGTTGTTTTTTTAAGCAAACCGCAATAGAAGAAAAGCCATCAAGCAATATTTGTGATTAAATATTCTCGCGTTGATGCAAGGTGAAAAAATGTACAATCTATTGAAGCCCAGACGAAACCCGTCCCTAGCGACTGTTAGGGATTCGGAGTGTTTTGCTGGAAAATGTGTTTGCGTAACTACACCAATGACAATCAAAATAAAATACAAGAAAATAACTTGAAGATTTTATGTGAAATCTGTAAAAAACATTTGAACGGAAAAAATAATAAACTTTTATTAAAAACGATGTTTGACTCGACAGTAATTTGTGTGCAGTGCACGATTCTCCTGATTCTTCGTGACATACGTTTGATCGAGGGCGTGAAATCCTGGCCACGAGACTACATGGCAATCGAAGAGACAACTAGAAATTGCTTTTACATGCATCGGTCGAGAAGAACTCTAAGAGAAACTGCAACTTTTTGAGATTCTGACGCAGCAGAGTTTCTACTCGTCACAGAAAAACTGTCGAATCCATCTGAGCTATTTCAGCAAGTTAGCCGGCGCCTGGGTTGCCATGAATTACACCTGAGATCCTCAAGATGTTATATTTAATTACAGCAAGCACGAAAGGATTCAATCAATAGCAATAACGACGGTTGACATGGATAACTTTTGGCTGCAGAACTTCAATCAATACCTCGACAGCCCTTCAAACCTCGACAGCCCTTCAAACTGTGCTTAGCGGGATACTAAAGTGGCTTTGAGTTTCTTCCATGACCTAAATGAGCGATTCCAACAAATGAGATCCTGCAGATCCTTCGTTGATAAACACGCATGAGCCCAGATGTTGAGACCTGACTTACGATTGCCCCAAATTCATATATCCTGTTGATAGAAAATCGATCGTATCCATATCTTCGTACAATAAACAAAGCAATTTTCACATACGATTCAGTTTAGGGTCGCGAGTTGTGAAATCATTTCGAGCGAGTTCAGAAGAGGTTTTTTGTAAGGAGCAGCTCAAGTTTTTATTCAAACACGTGTACAAACGTTGTCGTTATCTGCTAAAGTACATTTTATAACATCATCCAAGCGAGTCTTTGGTTTTCTTCAGTGGAATTTTGTACAAATCAAGAGTAATTTTGAGTCTGAGTCTAATCAATTTTGGCCTTTTGAGCATCATACTCGTAAGAATAGGAAATGAACCGTGACAAGCCCAATCTAAATAGAAAGAAATCAAAATTGTAGCATTAGTGGCGTTTTTAGAAGTTTCCTACACAACGAAATACAGAAAACTGAACTACGATCAATATCTCATGTCATGAATCAACAGTGAACTACGGAATAAGCACGCAAGTGGCCTGAGAGCAAGTCTAGGCGACGTTCATTGGAATCTCGTTTTGCAAGCTTGTGTTACAACATTTCGCTTCACCGATAAATTAAACCTTTAAGCTCATAAAATAAAAGTCGCGCTAAGGCAGAAAACGCTTAAAGACTAGCCGGACTAGCTTCTTTCAGTGATCAGAACGTTATCAATTAATAATGCTGACAAATGTGCTAACAGCTATAAATTATTATCTAGTTAATGAACGAAATGTAGCTCGTGAACATCAAGTAGTTTTCAACTAACCTAGCCAACAGTTCTCGCCTAACCGTCACAGTAAACTTATTGATGATGCACAGGCCGGCGGATACAATGAAAATAAAATTGTATAAGAGAACGATAACAAAGTTTCCAAGCCACTCGATTTGACCGAAATCGCCCAGCAAGTCGAAGTTCGTTATGCCTGGAAAAGCGAAACTATCGGTTACCATCTTCGATGCTTTGCCATAAGATTTGTAGTTACCTAGAATCCTCGAGAGCAAGGGCAAGGCCGACGTGAGGATCAAGATCAACATGCTGTTGGCTATCAGATGACTGAGCGAAGTCTTTCGTCGTTTCGGTCGAATTTTCGCAAACAGCGGCATCGCGTAGAATCCCACGAACGAAGTGACGCCCAAGTAAACGATGATGAACACTTCCAACGTTGCGCCGAACACGCCGAGTTTAGAGAGTGACGAAATGCCTAGAGTGAATTGCTGAAGAGGAACCTTGCTTGAGAACAAACAGCGGCGTCAATCATTATCAATCACTTACCCGACTACTCAGAGGCAAAGCTTTGATTCCGATGAGCAGTTCGATTGTGTTTGTAACGACTAATAGTACAGTTATGGATGTCAGTAGGAGTAATAGTAACATTGACACTGGGTAGATGAAGTTTCTCGCCACGCATGACGAGCCTCGTTGCTTGTCTAATTCGTTTCGTTCGAGTTCTAGCTCTTTGAGACGATTGTAGAGCTCGACATTCTCCATTGGTTCCTTTTGCTTCTCATAAGATATTTTATCGTAAAACTTATTTTTGCCGAAAGCGAAATTGATTTGAAATTCCAGCAGACTTTTCTCGCGCTTGCATTCTAAGCCTGACGCCTTCTCGTAGTACAAGTCATCTAAATTGCCGCACAGCCTCGATGGAGTTGAAATTATCTCCGTAGTTTCTCGTTTGCGCACGTCTGGAATTCATAAACTCAATTGGAAGTTCATCGAAGACCGTGCGATCTTGCTCACCATTAAAACCTTTGCCTTTGTTGTTTGCAATCTTTCTAACGACCGAAGCTTCTTCCAAGTTGAAGGCTTGGAATTCCTCATTGACATCGCGAAGCAGTCGCGGTTTGACGAGGAATGAGCCGACTAAGCTGAACAGCCTAATGAATCCAATAGGAGTACAAACTGTTGAAGAAAAGGAAAAGTTGTTCATTCATTCAGACTAAATTCAATCAGGTCGATCGTTGATGAAAAGAAGTTTCTTCGAAAGCCCTCAATAACGCAAAGTATGAAAAGATCTTGTGGCGAGTTTTGCGGTGCCTGGCTTTCGTTTACTCCGGAAAAGCTCATAGCAACCTTCGAGCATTGCATTTAAGACTAAGAAAACTGGAAATTGTTTTGTATAATCGATGGAAGAATTAAGCCAGTAAATTCCACTTCGAGCGATTCTGATCACGCCATTTCGAAAATTCCAGCCACGAGAAACCAGAACGCTGTTCACAAAACAGAAAGCAACGTCGTATCAAGATGATGTCGTCGAATCAAGAGGAAGAGTTCACAGCGTTTGAAAATAAAGTTGAGGAAGTCATGCAAATTTTAAATCTGATGTCGTCGGATGATAAGAAAAAGTCGGAAGAAGGAATTGAAATTGCCAACAAGTGAGTGCAGCTTTGAGTGGCTTCTCCAGCACTTGTTAAGTGTTCTAACTTTGTAATTGTAATCAATTTCCTCAACAGGTTGCTGCAAATCGACCAAAAGGAAACGTCGGTTGAGAAAGCGGACTTTGACTCGTTCCTTGTCAAGACTAACTTCGATCGAACAGTAATCAACAAGAACGACTCGCCATCGCCAACCAGCCCAGTCTCACAAGACGCTCAAGCCTTCATGGCTGTTGTAGAGAAAGATGCCAACAAGCGAGCGGCGGAACGAAAGCAGAGGGAAGGAGTTGCACAGAACTTAAGAAAGTAAATATTTTCCATTACTTGTTGACTCAGTAACGCTTATGTGGTCACTTTAAGGATGGGAAATCAAGCGTTTCGCAATGGCGAGTACGAGAAAGCTGTCAGTTTATACAGCAAGGCTCTCGACCAAGTTCGAGACAGTCCGATTTTGTACAACAACCGTGCGTTGAGCTTCATCAGATTGTGTCTGTTCAAGCGAGCGATTATCGATTGCGACTTCGTCCTGAACAAACTGGATGAGAAGAATCTCCGGGCTTGGCTTTATCGAGCTAAAGCTTACTTTCAGCTTGGAGACAACCGTCTGTACGAGAAGAGCATTCTCGAAGCAAAGAAACATCACCCAAAGGAACTTGGCTACATTGAAAAGATCGTTGCAGAAATCGAGGGACCGATGGAAGACGAGAGCGAGCAGGGATGTGAAGATGACGATGAGAAGAGTGTAGCACTTACCAAGTAGGAGAAGAACTCCGATGAACGACACGCACGAATAGAGAAACGGCAGATGATATGTTGTGATGTCTAAAAGTTTTGGAGAAGAGAAATTGAATTTATTCAATGTGTTTCATTATGCTTCTATGTACTTACTCAGCATCGATAGAAAGCTGTTTCTTTCAGGATAAAATAGCGCCAGCAGCACATAAATCAGTCCGATCCCGATGAAAACGAGCAGAGAGAACACGACTAACGTTTCGTATAGCCGCGTCGCGATTCCCTTCTTGTGTCCAATAAAGCCAGCGGATTCACTGAAGAGATACGCGAAGGGGAGCAGTATGAAGATGGCAAGGTTTGAGAAGAGGAACACATGATTCCACAGTCCCTGGATGAGCGAGCTGTTGAGCCATTGCACGTAGTAACTCTTTGGGTAGAGCAGCAACACTTCATTGCTGATGATTGACAGCGGAAGAAGTACCGACGACCCAATGGCAACGGCGAACGAGAATATGCAGAACAGCAAACTAATTCTATAAACTTTTAGTTCGTCATCCTCGCTTGAGTAGAGATCCTCCTTGTCTCGTCGTCTGAATCGCTCAACCAACGTGTAACTTCCAACAAGCAACAAAAGAAAAAGTAGAACAAATATCTGAAACGAAAGAAAGTGTGAAAACAAAGAGACAAATGACAAACTCCGAAAGCAAATATTTGTGCAAACAAAGAGGATTCTCTCGATAATTTCAGTTCGCGTTCACTGACGCGAAAAGAAATCTGAGTTGAGAATGATCGGATTTACGCTCGGCGAACTTCATCGGATCGAGCTAATACGCATTTAAAAATACTATACGTCAATCTATAGAGCGCGTGGCTCGGAGCAGAAATTGCTATCGCGAAAACATTTATTTAAGGAATTGTCATCGAAAACTGGTTTGGGTGCAACGCTCTCGTGATTAATTGAGAATCGCAGTGACAGTTTCGACTTGTTTTTGGTCTCAAAACTGAGAGAAAACACACGAGGAAAGTGCGATCGGGTTAACACAGTTCATGATCGTGACCTTGGGATTGAAACTCTTTCGAGTCTGAAGTTCAACACTAATCCCATTGACCCACATTCGAGATTTTTATCTAGATAGCAGCGCATTGGATTACGTGGACTTCTTTCAACTCACAATGTTTTCTCGGACGTTGCTGTGGAATTCTAGTTCCTCTTCAGTCACCACCTCGAGATCCTCTTCGTCGTCCAGGCCGATTACTGCTGGATATTCCATTGTCTTCCCACTGTTCTCACTTTAGATATCTTTCTTCTTGTTAATCTGAACTTCTCGATATCTTTGCACAAGCGACATATTCAAGAACTTCATTTTTCACGCCTTCATGTCTTTGCCTGCATCGCGTTCAATTAGCTGCAGAGATTTAAACAGTTACGCGAAGTTGATTTCTTTCAATTTATGTGCGACTCACGCGAACTCGTCGAAACAATTTTAAGTCGTCGAATGACGCGAAAGTTTGATTGAGCCAACGCAACGGTAAATTAGACGAGTTCAGTTATTGCTTTATTACGAGCGTTTCTTTCGTGCTGGATGAGTTCTCGCTCCAGAGCTTGTAGGAATCGTTGATCGGATACTTTTTCTCGAATCCACACTTCTTGCACTTGATGATACCGAGCGAGTCGCTTTTGCATGTGATTTCACTTGTTGCTGGAGTTGTCAAAGCTGTCGAGCATCGTTTGCAGAAGAATCGTTTGATTGTGGGATCGCTAGAAGTTGAATTAATCAATAATCAGCAACAGTGGAAGGGAAAAATGATAACTCACATGTTCAGCACAGATTTCTTCGCGATCTGCTGGAGGAGCTTGCCGTAGTAAGCCGACACGGTATCGTTGCGATCAGTCATGAGGAGCGACGCTTGTTGCAGGAAGTTGACGCGCTGGAAAACCTCCTTATTGTGAATTGATTTCTTTTGGCTCATTTTGAATGACAACAAACTAAAATCGTCTAAACATCAAAATCGTCCAATCGACTAAATTTCAAATTTCGTATAAAATCGCGATTTGTAAACAAACATTAAGTGCAAAGTTAATTCAGGAAAATAAGCGAAACCATCATGGATATGCAGACAACGGAACTGCTAGTCGAAGCTGTGAAGGCTTATCCTGTCTTGTACGCGAAGGCAGCGTCGGGAAGCAGCGCTGAGCAGAAAAACGCCGCTTGGCAGGAAATCTCCTCAAAGTTGAACCAGCCAGTCCGTAAGTTGTTGAGCAGATCGAGAAACAATAAACTAATCATTGCTTTTTGTAGAAAAGTGTAAAGCGAAATGGAGAAACCTTCGAGATGCCTACAACAAAGCAATCAAATGGAAGCAGGAGCTCGAATCGGTCGGAAAACTGTCCAACTATCACGGTAAGCTACTTCAGATGATCCAGATCACCTGTTCAACTAATTCACTCCACAGTCTACAAGCATGAAGCGTTGCTTAGTTTCATAGAGGAGAGTGCTAAACAAGAACCCGCTAAAAGAAAAGGAAGCACTTACAAGCAGTCGAGGAAGTGAGTAGCATTAATGAGAAGATGTTCCTGATTAATTCACGAGGTTCTAACGTTTACCATCGTTACAGATTTAAGAAATCAAAATCTGAATTCAACGAAGCTGATTATGGAATTGAAGCTCAAGAGTATTCAAGTGCAGTTGAGTACCTGATAGAAGCTGACAGACCAGATAGTATAAAAGACGAGGAAGAGGAGGACGGCTATCACCAAAAAGAAGAAAATATCGAGCACGAGGAAGAACAAATCGTTGAGTACTCAGAAGACCTGCCGAATAAATTGCAGGAGCCAGAGACCGAGCAGCAAAGCTTCTATGCTTTCGAGAGCACGACAGTGAATAACGACAATGTGACATCAGCTCAACAAGAGGAGATTCCGTACCAAGAAACTTTTGCAAACGAGACACCAAACCTATCAGCGGAGCTCGATTCGTGGCTTTTGGGTGTTAAAGATACCATCATGGTAAGCTGGCAATTTACAAGAGATTAATCGAAGTTTTAATATTATTGTTCAATTTTAGTCGCTTCCTAAACTCATGAGAGCAAGAGCGAAAAAGCAGATCAACGATCTGGTCAGCGACTACGAAATAAAATACCTGGAATCGTTGGGCGACTCATAAATATCAACGAATTGATAATTTTAATAAAAATTTAACTGCCAATTTATTTTTAAAAAAAGATGCGAAAATTTAAGTTGAAGCGAAAAAGTTTCAAACCCAGAAATTCTGATATTTCTTGAATTATTGGTTTGATCGTGTTACAGTGATTTAAAATGGGCGGAAAAGCGAAACAAACACAGAGGACGAAGGGCAATCTGAGGTCAGCTAGCTCAGCCGTTGCCAGCCTTCAGCTTGACTCGTTAAGCCTCTCGCCTTTGAACGTGACGACGATTTTCAGCGATGATGTCAATAATATCGATTCTAGCGTTGATCCGAGCTTCCAGGTAAGTTTGCGATGCCCAGAATGGTTCAACTTCTAATAGTTGACTTGCAGCTTGTTCTACGCAAAATGAGCAAAAAGGATCCTACGACGAAAATCAAAGCTTTGAAGGAGTTTTCTGATCTTGCTAATCAATCGGAAGCTGACGTTGTCAACACTGTCTTGACGTTCTTCCCAAAGATCTACGTCCAACTCTCGACGGATGTGGATTCTCGAGTTCGTGAAGGAGCCCAATCTGCATTATCTGCGGTTGTCAACAAAGTCGGAAAAAACTTGGCAACGATTCTTAAGCAAGTTTTCCCAGCCTGGGTAAGAGAATCAACTTATTCTAGTATCACTTTCACGACGATATGTTCCTCCTAGGTCTGCGGACAATACGACACTCATCCTCCAGCTGCGAGCATCGCAAAAAGCTGCTTTGACAGAGCGTTTCCATCGAGGAAAGTCAGTGACGTGTTTGCATTTTGCGAGTCGGAGATCTTGGAATATTTAACGAAGAACTTGACAGTGCTGAACCAGCAGACGGTCTGCAACCCGAAGTCTTATACACCAGAAGAGTGCGAAGCAAAATATCAACGAGTTGTGATTTCTAGCCTTCGCGGCTACGCGTCGTATTTGGATACAATGTCAGCTGAGAAACTCGAGGAATCGACAGAGAAAAATCTTCAGATCGTTGGTAACGATCGCTTTTGGAGCTATCAGAAGAACAAATCACCTCCGATTCGATCGGCCTTCTTCGAGTGCTTGTCATCGCTTCTCCAACATGCATCATTCCTTCTTGTCTCGCACGAAGAAAAACTAACATCGAACGTTTTCAAAGCCGTCGACGAATCCGATCCAACAATTCTGTCCCACATCTGGACTTGCATCATTTTGATTCAGGCGAACATTCCCAACTGGAATCGATATGTGAATGTGAAGAAAACTTTGTTGCCTAAGCTGTGGAAAGTTCTGCGATCAGCTCTTTATCCTTGTGTGATCTATCCAAATTTGCTGCCACTCGTCTCAAAGCTGAACAGCGAATCCCTTCCAGAGGGCGAGTTGCACAGCTTCTACTTGACTTTCTTCGAAAACATCAACTTCGGACTGAGAAATGTGCAGATGGGAAGGTCAGAAATGTCTGCGGTGGCTTCAACCTACTACGAAATGCTCAAGTTCATCATCATGCAAGTTTCAAGCGACGCAACATTGGGGAAAAACGAGAAACTTCAGTTCGTCTCAGGACTGCTTGACGATCACATCATAGCCGTGATCTTCTGGTGCTTCAACGCCGATGGAGTTTTCGGCAAGAATGTTTTCAGTAACATTGCAAGTCTGCTGAGTTATTGGTCGAAGAACTCTCAAGGGAACGAAATCTATCAACTTCTACTCAATCGATTCTTCTCAGAACTTTATCAAATTCTCCGTAACAGTCTTGAAACGAGTGACAACATAGGACACATAACGCACAGCCACGTCGACCTAATCAAGAACCTCAAGAGTCATTCGCACAATGATAAGGCAAAGGGAACAAAGATAAAGTTCAGTGATTCAACGGACATCACATCGTCAACGACCAACGACAACAACAAGACGTCGAGTGTCGAGCACTCAGCGTTCATGCAGCAACTCAATCAAACTGTTTACAAGCTTTGCGAAATCTACACAGAAAGAATCAGCTCAACACTTCAAATCGAGTTCGTGGAGAGCTTGGAAGTTCTTGTGAAAGAATATCAATCGGAAGAACTTTTCCTGCAACTCGCCAAATGGAAAGACACGAAGGAGACCAACATCTGCTCTCTCTATGACACGTTCTCGTCGTGGTTGACAGAGAATGATCTCCGCTGCGAGTCCATCATCGAGATCATTCTGGTGTTGTACAAATATCTGAAGCCGTCCGAGAAAATCGACCTTCTCGAACGATGGATTCGCGTTCCGTTCGTCCAAAGCTGGATCATCTTAAGAGCATTGAGTTACCCTCTCTGCATGGAGCCCGACATTACCAAGCTGTTGAGAATGACAGAAGTCACGGATCATCTAGCGGAGTGCGCCAAGCAAGTCACCAAAGGCGTTTACAAGGAAAACCTGATAATTCTTCAAAAGTGTTTCTTCCAAACTGAGGACGGAAACATTCTAATCGATCCGATAACTTGTGAGAAAATCATCGAAATCGTGAGCGAGCCGTTGAAGGACGAGAGCAGGATAAGCCAGATGGACCAATGCGGCAGTTTCCTTGCTCAAATTTTCCCTGTCATCTGCTCGGACGAAGCAAAGAAAAGTCTGCAACAGAAAATGTTCCTGAGCTTGTTAGAGCTCAGCATAATGAAGGAAATAGGCGACGATATGTCCGAGGACACCATCTGGGAAGTAACAACGGCTTGGCAAGACGCTTTGTCGAGTAATGACATCGAAATGGACGACAACTTGTTGTCAATGTGCTCAAGCATAATCAGTGAGAAGATTGAAAACTTCTCGATGGACAAGATGACAATGAGTGGCATGAACAGATTCACTGAAGCGGTGGCTAAGCTGATAATCTGTTCAGCTGAGGGCGCAGCATCGAAGGCAGAAATCGTAGACAAGTTAGTTTCGAAACTGCTCAGCCACAACGACACTGAGACGTCGAAGTACATGAAAAATCTTGCCGAGTGCGTGGAGCTCATGCGAGGCTCTGTTATCCTTCCAATCGAAAATGTCTCGGATCGCGTTGACTTCCTAGACTTGCTGGACTCTTACATCAAGCACAACGTCTTTAATCTTGACGTGATCATCAAGCTAACTTGTAACATCAAACAGAACGTAACGAGAAAAGCCGAAGCCGCGTTTGATGATAGCGATTTGCAGCCGGGCGATGAAATTGAGTTCTCAGACTTGCAAGCTCATCTGCAAGAGGAAGAAATCACCGAAGATTATTGCGACCTAACTGATAATCTACTCAACGAATGGACTGAAAGTATTTACGCGAAATTCCTTGAAACGTCGATGGCTGAAATTGTGTCTGAAATTTTGCTGATGAATTCGAAGCAAATGCTGGCCGAACATGAAAACTGGATCATGTACATGCAAGAGCGCTTCAAGCTCTTCATGAAGCATCAACCAGAATTCTTGAGCGACAGCCTTAGAAAGCAACTATTCGATACCGCGAACTCCAAAGGTGGATTGTGGGCGAGAAGCCTGCTGAAGTTACTGAACACGAGCAAGTATAGCTCAGAGAGTTGCAAAGTTTTACTCTACGAAGACGCCGCCACTCATGCCAATCAAGACGAAACGATCAACAGCTACATCAACATTCTTCAGTTGTTCGCCGAGCACATCGAGAAGAAAGCTCTGCCGATCACAACGAACCTCTTCGAGAACTACACCAACCTACTCGTTAAAGTGTCAGCGAGCCGAAGTCTAATGAAGAATCACTTGGATGTGTCGGACTACAACGAACAAAGCGACAAGAAGATTGTTGGGAACGCATTAATTCTGATGAATGAAGTTCTGACGCGACAAAGAGCTGAGCCGTTCCTTCTGTACAACAAGGACGTTTCGCAAGAGAGCGCGGAAAGCGTCGGCTTGGCTGCTGAAGTCGCCAACTTCCTTTGTGACATTCTGACATTCTTCCCTCAAGAAATCGACGTGAAGCGATGGGACTTCATTAGAATTGCGCTGAGCTCGTGGGTTTTATCGGTCTCGAAAAGCAGCGAGAACTTCCGCGATAACAAAGTAAAAGTGTTTATCAGCTCGGTGTTTCGACTCAACGCGACGTTCGCAAAGTTCTTCGCGCTTGAAAAAACAAAGAGCTCGACGGAGTTGTTGCAAAACGTTATCGACGAATGGGAAAAAGTTTTCGCGAAGGAAGTTAATCTTGTGCTTATCAAAGCTTTCGTCTACATCATCAAGAATTTGGGTGAGTTAAAACGCTTCTTTATTGAGCTGTTATCAACCGATTACTCGTGCAAGTTGCTGTTGATATTGGTGCGAATCCAATCGTGGAAATACGAAACCCTCGCATGTGCATCAGGATAACTAGAAGTTAAGACAAAAGTTCAATTGGACTCAAGTTAGTTTGAGTAATCAGTTTACCCTCGAGCGCATGGAATTCCCCAATTGACGACTGCGACAACTCGGCCCTCGTACGTCAGTGGAGATCCTCTGTCGAATAATCACAAGTCGATCAGGTCGACCAGTCAGAGCTTATTAACTTACGAATCTCCGTTACACGCTCCTTCGTTTCTTCGATTGAAAGTGCATGCGTGGCCGTAGTCAACCATGCCGTCATCTCCGTGAAGTCGCTTGCAGTCCTCGTAGCCGACGTAGTTCAAATCAATCGTTTGAAGCTTGTTTGGTGCCGCTCCGCCAGCTGACAATCTTCCCCAACCAGTCAAAGTCAACGTAGCATTTGGTGGCAGTTGGCTCCACGAATATTCGGCAGCTTGGATTCTCTCGCTGAACTGAATGCTTTTCTCAAGTCGAATCAGGCCGATGTCGTTGTGATACGTCGGCTTGTTGTAGCTGGAAACAAATCCATTAATTCAAACTTAATGCAAGGGCGCAGTTCTCCTACCGACTGTGAATAATCAGTTTATCTGGCTTGTAGAACACAGAACCGTTTCTGAGGTCGTTGGTTCCAACCAAAATGTTGTAATCGCTTGGCTCCTTGCTGTGGGATTCGAAATAGTTTCTAGAACTTCAATTTATCGCGCAGCTCGGCATACTTAACCAGACAATGCGCGGCTGTCAATATAAAGTTGGGATGAATGATGGCGCCTCCGCAGTTGTGACTTGAGGGAAATTCTCATGAAATAAAAGCTCAAAGTTTCCGAGGAATTTTCTACCCGTAGCGTGACTGAAGCGAAACCTGGAAAGGCGCCGCTCCTTCCTTAGCTTCGCTGCCTCCAACGATTCGTCTCATGTCGTCGTCCAATTCATCCGCTCGACTTGAGCTTACCAACGCGACAACGAGCACTAACAAACTGATCAACTTCATTCTCGCTAAGCTAATCGTCGCTGACTGGCAAACTAAAACTGAGCTTATTCCAGCGGCTCAGAAGCTTTTATACTTTCGTACGTGATAAAACTCGTAAACAACGGGAGGCGCTGATCGATAACTGTTTCAAACAATGAGCCCACGTCAATCTTGACTCAGGAAACTATTCTAATTATTCCCGCAGTTGAAGTGGCGACATTTAGAACTCCAGCAAACATTAGAGAAACACTTCACTTAGCTAGAGGGATCTTCATATCAGAAACGAGTACTTGTCTTTATTCTCTTCGTGAAAGCGAGTCCTACAGTTCTTAGAGCAAAGCAACTTACTAACAGCCACGTTGAAGTCTTGTCGTCTAGAAATATAAAATTGTTTCAATGCGAAATGTGTAACGAAAGTCCAATCGAGCCTTACACAAAGAACAAAGCCACGAAAGCTTCTGTAAAGATTTTCGTTTGACATGAGCAGATCGCTGTTGGTAAAGTCAGAACTTTCCTGAGTTCACGTGGCATTCGTTCGCTGTCCTCAAGACTCGTTTTTCTCAAGCAAAGTTCTTTAAGAGAGCAAATTTGTGCCGAAGGTTTGATAAATATGTTCTCCAACTGCTGGGGAAAACTTGCAATCCGGTTGTTCAAGAACGAAACTTGATTGATCTCCGAACTGTTTCTGATGAAATCCGTTCTGAAAATTATCGAAATTTTATTTGTATCAGTTTTAAAGTTGAGAAACTCACTGTGAGATTATCATTGGCTTCAAATCTTTCTCGTCAACTGAGTAAAACTCAGAAGTTGAAACGTTCGGCTCAAGGAACTGAAGAATCTCGAGCGGGAGGTTGTTCAGTAGAAAGTTCCCGCTGATCCGCAAGCACTTGACGCTTGGAGAAATTATCGCTGGGAAGGTGATGAGGTTGCAGTTTCTGAACGACACATTAACGAGGCTCGGCATCGCCATCAGATTAATTGGGATGAAGAAGAGCCGTGAGCAGTCGTCGAACGAGATCTGAGCCAAGCTTTGACATCTCGTGATGTCCTGAGGGATTTCAATGATGAAATTCCGGTCGAAGTTTAAAAGCTCCAAGTTTGTTAAACCTCCGATGTCTAGAAAATCGTGAACATGAGCGAATGAAATGCAAACGAAATGTGAAATTTAACCTGTCGGGATTTTGTCGATAAAGTTTCCCGACACGTCCAAGTAACGCAACTCATTCAACTTGAACAAACCGCTCGGTAGACTCATGAGTCTGTTGTCTGAGACATCGAGGTAGTTGAGACTCGACAGAGTTGATATGCTCTCTGGGATCTCTTCTATCGCGTTGCTCGCGATATTTATGTGAGTCAAGTTCGGAAGGCTCAACAGCCATTCGGGGAAGCGTTGGAGGTCACAAAACTTTAAATAAACTTGCTCGACAAGCTTCTCTTGAATGTTCTCCGATGCGAACAGTTGCTGGTGATCGAGGGTACGAAAGCTGTAGTGCAGAGCAATCGACATTGATTGCTGAAGCTCTGGTCTCTTGTAAGAATGAAAATTCACTGACGAGGTTCGGAGACTAAATTTAGATTGGACGAGAAAATTGGCGCGAGAGAAAATTTTCACGATCATATGGACGAACTTAAACTTGGTACGCGGGTGACGATTCTTCTATCGTCTTTAATTTCGTCTGTTGTGTCATGCTGAACTCATCTGACGTGTAATCTTTTCTCTCCTCAGATTATGACTCAAAGCATCAAGAGTTCTTCGTTGACGTTCTGTGCCGCTCGGTCGGATCCATCGACTTCAGCTACACTCTCCAGTCGCAGCAAGTTGACGCGTCGTTCTCTCTCCACAACCTCATTGCGTTCGCGCTAGAGAACTTGTCCAACAAGTACAGCGGAGTCTGCGTCACGTCAGCTACAATCATCAAGCAGCTGACGAAAGGATTGATATTCATCGATCAAAACGTCTTGAATCAGAGAAACAACGAAGAAGTCGCTGGGAAACAAGACGATGACGAAAGCGTGGACAACAACAGATGGCACATTCTCGATGCCTTCAGAGAAACTTTGGTCAATTACCAGGAGGTCATCAAGGACTTTGTGGAGGATTTCAAGTGAGTAGACCTCGAGCTAGGTCTTCAGATTTTTAATTTACGATTCGTCGCAGTTTCAAAATGAACGAGATGGACGACATGTCGACAATTTCACCAAACATCGCCTTCTCCTACTTGCTTCTGTGGGACTTGATACTCAACTTCTGCTCGACAGCCTCGCCCGAGTTGCGGTCAATTTACGCTCGATGGATCACCGTGCATCAGTTTGAAGAAGTTTTCTTGGTAGCTTTGTTCAAGCTGATGCCGCGTGACATTGTGAAAAATCCCGATTTGAAGTCGAACCATGTTGCCTTCACATCATTAGACTGGAAGCAGATTGAAGGTAGTGAAATTGGATTTTCATACTCGAACACTTCTAACCAAATTTATTCCACAGACTTGAGCATTGACAACGATCGATACTCTGCTTATTTGTATGCCGAGAGTTTGAGGACGATCCCAGCCGTTGTCCGCAAGTGGTGGCACTCATCCAACACGCGAAAAGCACAACTCGTTGAGAAAATCACTCAGAACTACGTGACACCGATTCTATGCCAGCAAGACTTGACTGCACTTAACAATCGAAAGGAGAAAGACGGAAGAGACAACATGCAAATCCGGGTGTTGATGCAATCACGAGAAATCTTTGCGACTTATTCGCTGGATGAAGCCAAGATGGAACTCAGCATAAGTTTGCCTTCGAATTATCCTCTCGGTGCGATCAAGATTGAGTCGCTCAAGCACATTGCTGGAAAGTTCCAAGCGCGCGAGATCGTCAAACAGCTTTCGATCTACCTAACGCACCAAAACGGGCGACTTTACGACGGGATCTCTCTCTGGAAGCGCAACCTCGACAGGAAATACGAGGGAGTTGAGGAGTGCTACGTCTGCTACTCGGTGATCAACCAGGATACCTGCCAGCTGCCTCGATTGACTTGCAAGACTTGCAAGAAGAAGTTCCACAGTAAGTTCAAGACGGCTCAAAGCTTGATAGCATTTCTAACTTGGTTTCCTTTTTAGGCAACTGTCTGTACAAATGGTTCACGACCAGCAACAAGTCGACTTGTCCCCTTTGCAGAAACGTCTTCTAGATCTCTGAAGACATCTCAACCAAAATTTTGCTTTTCAACCTTTCGATTCCCTAAAAGTTTGCTCAAAAGTCCAGAAATAAATTAAAAAGTTTTATTCTACTATCTCACGATAAAATCTTGTTTAACTTAAACCGTTTAGGTCTTATCAGGTTTACACTTTTTGCCTTTAAACTGAGGAAGGGCCGCGTCGTCCTTAAAAATGACATTGTCGAGCTTGGCTGTTTCTTTTCGCAATTTTAATTCTGTGGAAGTTGAAGGAAGAGAATTAGACATTAGCTAGTTAGTTAAAGGAAGAGAATAAGAACTAGTTGACTTAGCTAGAGCAACATAGGATGACCGCTCATGCTGAAGTTCTTGCCAGACTTCCTGGCGCTTATTCAACTTGACCTGCACTTGAACTATTTAGTAACAGCTTCCAGGAACTCACCGAACTTGTCAGAATTGGGTTTCCTGACTGCTTGCACGACTTGCTTCTGAAGAATCTCTCTTACTTCCGACGCAATCTTCAACTTGTCGGCCAATTCGTTTTCCTTGGTTTCCTTTTTGAATTCAGCAATGATTTTCTTGCGAGCTTCATTGATCGCAAAGCTGTCGCCCTGGAAGGTCGTCTGCACAACCCTCTGGAGGGATTTGAACATCCTGAGCACTTCCAATCGACTCATTTTGTTGTTAATTTAAGTTTTCAGGGAAACAAAAATTTTTGCTTCTCTGTCAATTTTCGCTTCTTTGTCATTGAGCGATTTTCACTGTTTTGATTGTCTACCTCAATTCAAATTCGTTTCATTTCTGCATTTCGAGATCGTATTTAACCTTTCAAAAACCATATTATGATTCTTTGGGATCAGTTTTAACGAAACGTAAGTTGATTCCTCGCTCAAATCGAATTCTAAGCAGGCAAAAGTTGGACGAAAGTTTTTGCGATTTAGTTTCTTTGTAATCTATTGACATATTTTGTTATGGTGTAGTTAACATCTTTATAATCCAATGGCATCCTCCGACGACTCGAAATCTATCTCCAGCAGTCACTCGATTCCATTTGCGAAGTCGTCATCAGATGCGTGAGTGTTCAGACGCTTTCGATTCACGAGCCTTCTTCGTCATCCTTTTCTGTTTAGCTTCCAGGACATGACTGCTTTCTCTCCGCCAGCAGACAGTTGGATCATCCGATATCCGAAGAAAGACAACGAAGATATGAGGAAGCGAGTTCCTGAAGCGAAGCAGCTTGAGGATCCTTGCCAGAAGTATCTGAACGGAAGCGAAATCCCAATAAAATCTAACAAATCGCTCGGCACCGACGATCACTTCAAGTCAGCCGTTTGCTCCAAGAACTTGTTGAAGGTTTGCGACAAACTGATGAGCAACAAGGAATTCGTTAGCCGATCAAACGATTCTGCAGACGACGACTTTGGCGAAGTGAGAATTGTTCTTTGAACTTAAGACTGTGATTGGGACGCTTACTAATCACAGTGATTGGAACGCTGCTCATCTCTTAATCTTATTCTGATTTAAGCTTTCATTGATGAACGAGAAGAGTCGCATGGACTACTACAGGAAGAAGCACGGAAATCGTCGTGGCTCGCAGTCGTTGCCAGCGTCCCCCAAATTGGAACGAAAGGCTCTTCCTGCTGAGTCGGTGGTTGCCCCTCACAACCCTTACTTCACTGTGGCCAAGCCTGAGCAGCGGACCGAGTCGAACATTTCCTTCCTGACAAATCTATTTGGAATCAAGGCGACGAACCCAGCAGAAGCAAAGGCAAACCTTACTCAGAAATTTGAACACGACCGAGCCGAAGTCATGGCGTCCGCAACCGATTCCTTCAACGACCAGGCCCAGCGAGCGCGTAAACTGACACCGAAACCTCAAGAGTATCGAGAAATGAACCTTTTTTCACCGACCTCAATGTAAATTTCTTGTCCTCTCCCAACTTTTCATTGTCATTGGTTATCGTTTTATCTTATCCATGCTTTTGATTGTTTATAGAAAAGTATTTTAAGTAAAGTCGGCATGTGGTTTGATATGGAAAGATGATTTTAGTGTAAGAGAAACGTTGTAAATCTTGTAAAACAATTCAATCTGATTCTTTTGTTGTAGAACTTTTTTTTTTTTGATGGCGATTCGCAGGTCACGCTGGTCGATGAATGAAGCTAAATTCGTTTATGAATAAACCCAAAATTCTTTAAAGCAAAGTCTTTGTGTTCAATGATTTCCGAAGTCAAACTTCGAGCTACGTTTATTGCAAAAGATAAATTTCTGTAACATTTACTGAGTTATCAAGCAGTTAATCGACACATTTTCATTTCTTCTTGCCATCAGCCGCTTTGGCTTCAGCCTCCGCTTTACTCTTCTCGTTGTACTCCTTGTGCCAGTCGAGGTTCTGCTTCTGAACGGTCTCACCGCGATCCGCCGCTTGCTTGCCACTGTAAACCATGAAGAGGCACGCGACCGCTGTTATAAGCATCATAATGTTGGCCATCCTAATTCGAATCTTGTTCCTCGTCTTCTCCATCACATCCTGACTAGAAACGCATCACAATTAGCTCACAATTCGAGGTGTTGAGCAGACACGTGGAACCAAATGAAGGATCTCCGAAAGAGCCAACTGATTCCCAGAACTTACTTGACATACGACGGAACCTCCTCGGCCGATTTATACTTTCCAGTCCAGACGAGCATCTTCCTTTCGAGATTGTCAACTTTGTGCGTCGCACTTCGCAAGTGGGCGCTTGATGAGCTCGAGCCAGTTGGCTTGGCTTCATCAGGTTTGGTCGCCGGTTTCGCCGGCTCCGCAGGTGTCGACAGAAAGCGGACACTTTGTCGCAACAACATTGGGAATCGACGGAGAGCAATTTGCGATAACATAATCAGACTTTAGTGGAGCTGCGAAGAAGAAGAACCGGTCGTGAGCAGCTTCTCGAAATTTAAATCAGTGGAAAATTCCGATTATGAAACAAACTCCAACTGCATTTGCACAATTTGCAAGCTTTATTGCATAATATTCGAACGGCGGACAGCTTTCTCTCACCTCAGACTAATTAATATTCAGTGATTACAATTATTACGAGTTTTATCTTGGAGATTACACTCAAAGTTCGCCGCCCGATCAAAATAAAGAAACTTTCTATGCGCGACAATTCTATTTTGGAATCAACTTATCATCTGCACGTACGCCAAGCGCTGCCAAAACATTTCTCTGCCTTTGCCTTTTAAAAATATCCGTTTCAAACGCAACGCAAAGCCCGCACGTGCCGCTTTATTTCTTCTTGGCATCAGTCACTTCGAACTTGACTTCCTGATCCTTCTCATCCTGTTCCTTGGCGAGATGCTCTTCGAGATGCATTTTGTAATATGTGAAGCCACCGGCAACACCAACGATAGCCAGCAAAATCATGTAGTTTTGGGTGCGAACGCGCATCTTCTCTCTGGTCTCCTCCATGATGTCCTGACTAGAAACGCAATAAGTTTGAAATCAAATAAAATCAAGCCACCGATTGCTACTCACTTGACGTATGATGGAACTTCGCCGAGCGTTTTGTAGTGTCCGGTCCAAACGAGCATTCGTCTTTCCATGGCGGTGACTTTGTGGGTCGCCTTGGAAGTGGTTGTCGACTCGGCCCTTTGGCCTACAACTGAAGTGGAGCGAATGCTCTGCCCAATGAACCTTGGGAATCGTCGCAATGCCAATTGTGGTAACATTGTCAGACTCTCGCGTAGCTGAAAAAACAAACGACACCATAATGAGCCACCAGAACTTAACGAGAATTTGCACAATTTTCCAGCAGGAACTCGATGGCATTCGATCACTAGATAACTTTCACTCACTTTGCGTTAATTAGAATTCACTGATTACTGGTTTCAAGAATTTTATCTCTTGGAGATGTTGAAAGTTCGCCGCTCGATCCGAGTTTAAAAACCTTTCTGTGTGCGACAATTCTATTCTGGAATCGACTATATCGTCTCAGATACGCCGCAGAGTTGCAGAAAGAAATCGTTCTCTCTCTTTTAGAATTTGCGTTTCAAACACGCAACGAATAACCGGCACGTGTAATTTAATTCCGTTTTATTTAATGGAAAAGTTCATTCAGTAAAGCTGAAGATTTTCAATGGCGTACCATTGATTACACTTCTTCGACAGTTGGATTGCTTGCTTGTTAGCGAGTTTCTTCAAAAGCGGCCTCATGCTGCTCATGTCTGAGAGGATCCGAATGTGGTCATCGACAAGCTGAACCCAGAGCTCGAGCTTGCTGTGCAATTCTTTGTCGTGGCTCAGAAGAATTTGCTGATAATGGGAATCGATGAGGAGACGGAACCATTCGAAGAGCTTCGAGTCCATATCGAAATCATCGCCTTCGACGAGATTACCTCGCATGTCGTAAGGGTCGTCCAAGGAGCTTGTGGTCAGCATTTTGTAGATCTCGCCAATCAGCTTAACCATCTCAGTCAAGGTGATTTTACGCCGCAAGAACTTCGAAATGGTCTGAGCGTCAAATGAACAACCAAGAACAGTCACGAGAACATCTCGGCGATTTCCTTGATAGGTATTCAAGAAAACGTTTGAGTTCGCGACCCTTTTGCTGTCTGGTGAGATGATGATATCGTGTTTTGTTGTTTTCTCGTCTTGGTTCTCAGTTGAGATTGAAGCTTTGTAGTCGTCTTCAAAATCGCAGCTCAAAAGATATTTGAGCACCTCCGTCAGCATATGCTCCGAGACGTGGTTGTACTTCTTCAGCAGCAATCCAATGTCTTCAGTTCGATTCGTCTTGATCAGCAGCGGGATGACACGATCGGTTATTTCGATTTCGCTGTGCCCGTAATTTTCCAGCTGACTGCAGAACATCTCAAAGTTATCGGAAAGCACCGGAAACACTTCATCGACATTGCTCACTAGCTGCTCTTGAATCGGCTCAGTTGCATCGTCGCTTATCCTGACGTCGACCACGATCTCTTCTCTGTATATTTCATTGATGGCGTTTGCAAATTCCTCTGCTCCTACAATTATCTTTGCTTTCGAAAGGGGAGCTGGCTTTCTGTAATTGTTCACGCTGTTGAACGCTGGGCGAAATTCCATGTCTTCGACTTCCGTTTGGTCTTCGTCGAACTCGAGATTTTCTTCAAACTCTGAATCCTCGTTGATCATCTCTTTCTCTACCGTCGTGAAGATGTTTGAGTTGCATTGTGAGCCCACCAAACTGCTGAGTTGGTCGATTGATATGCGGAAGGGAATCACCGAAAGCTGTTCGCCCATCGCAAGGAAAATGTTTCGGTTGAGGCTCCAGAGTTTGAAGTTGGACAAGTAAACTTTGAATGGAACCAGCGACTGAACAATTTTGTATTTCATGTTATACAAGATGACGAACGAGCCATCATCGTCGTGTTTGCTGGCGTAGATGGCAATGCAATCCTCGCTGATTGGTGTAAGAGAAAGCTCCTTATTAGCATTGATCACGTCGACAATCGAGTGAAGCGCTCCAATTGAAGGCGACACATCGTCCGCTCGCAAATAGTTCTTAAACAGTCTGTTGTCGGACCAAACTGTGATGAGAACAGGTGTAGCATTCTCGCCTTTTCCAGCGGCAACCACGCAGCCCATAAGCTTCACATTCTGGCCAGGTCTCACTAGCTTCACAGTCTTAAACGGTCCAGAAGGTTTCATTGTTTCGTTCTCCAGTTTGCTGTAGCACAGAACTTTTTCGTTGTCCAAGGTTCTAATATAACTGAAGAACCCATTCGAGTACTGAATGTTTTCAATCTTAAGCGACGAGCTACTCTTCTTATGTGACTGCTTCTCTTCGCTTCGACTCTGCAAAGCTGATCCCAGCGATTCACACGAGCCGTCTTCAAATACAACCAGTATCTTGTACTTGAAGTCGTGGGCAAGGACATTCAGCAGCTCGTGAATGGGTTTGTTCAGTTTCACTTTCTTGATCTTGTTGATGTCTTCAGTGTCAGCATCCCAAAAGCGGAGGAACGTTTTAGAGAAAACTCCAACATATTTTGCTCGCTCTCGATCGTAGACGACCTTGCAAGAAAAGTTGTCGGAAGTACTCCACGATCTTAATTGCTTCTTGAGGTCGAGCTGGAAGAGATTGACATTAGCTTAACACTCCAACTCAGATGATTCCCTACAAACCTGCAGAATGTAAACGATTTTCTTGCCGAGTGTGCAAACGATCGCGTTCTTGTCGGCATCAACCGAAATTCCCATCACGTCGCTCGTGATCGGACACAACTTGTAATACGCCAGCAGCTCCGTCATTTCGAGATTGATGAATCGATCGCCTTTCAAAGGAATTTCAAGAGAACTGTCTGGTAGAATTTATCGCAAAAACGTGCGGGCGGGTCTTGGAATCACCGTCAACAAAATAACAAAAGCGTTTTACTTGTGATTTGACATTAAAACGAGTAGAAAATCGTATAAAGTTTCTTCGCACTTTCTGTTCGAGACTTTATTAAATTGCCACGGAATAAAGCTGCAACACTTATTAATGTGTAACAAAAACCAATCATGATGCTTGCCATCAATCGAATAACTCGTAAGTACAACGGAACAAGCGTCTGATGATCAAAAACATTCGCGAGATGTGTTAGACGAAAATTTTAACCCAACCGGCGAGGGATTAAGATTTCTAGGTGGATAATAGCGGAATTGAGAACCAAGTCCATAATGGACCTCAACTTCAACTTCATTAAGCATTGTGAAATTCAAAAAAAATTTGTTGACATTTTGTCGCTTCCTTCTTGAGGTTTTGCAACTTTTTCGAATTTTCGCATCTTCCCGCGCAAAATCTCCCGCCAAAACGAACGTTGTGATCGACGACTAGAAAAATTTAACTTTTGACAACATTTTGTGAGTGAAATAAAGCTGTAATCTTTGTGAAGAAAAGCTGAAGAGATTTCCAGTTCCTCGAATAATGCGAAAGGCTTGGAAAAAGATAATTGACGAGTCATTTTTATTAATTATAGGACGCGTCATTCCGAAAGTAACTGAGCAGCTTTCAAGAACTATGGCTTCATACTCTGCAACTGCTGGCTCGAGGCCTTTCACCGTGCTTGTCGAGGGAAACATTGGTTCAGGTAATTTTGTCATTTTCCATCGAGACTTCCACTATTTAATTGATTTCATGATCATAGGCAAAACCACATTTCTACGTCATTTTGAGAAATTCAACGATGTTTGCTTGTTGACAGAGCCGGTAGAGCAATGGAGAAACCTCAAGTGAGTTTTAATATCTTATCTTCATCGCTAAAACGATTGATAAAATTCTTTGTAGCGGCGTCAACTTGCTTGATCTACTTTACAAAAGTCCCGAAAGGTTCGCAATGCCTTTCCAAAACTACGTTACGCTGACGATGTTGAAGCTTCATCTCAAGCAGACCCAAAAGCCAATCAAGCTTATGGAGAGATCGATGTTCAGCGCACGCTATTGCTTCGTTGAGAAGATGATTGCTGACGGAACTCTGCATGAAGGCATGTACCACATTCTTCAGGTGAGAGCGACACAACATTAGTTTTGCAAAGATATCACACAACTTCTGCTTACAGGAATGGTATGAGTTCATCCACGAACAGCATAAAATTGACTGTGATCTCATCGTTTATCTGAGAACGAGCCCGGAAGTTGCTTACGAGAGGACAAAGAAGCGAGCGCGCGATGAAGAAAGCTGCGTTCCACTGGAATACTTGAAGGACTTGCATGACCGTCATGAAAACTGGCTCATTAATGGTCAGCACTATCGGCCAGCTCAAGTGAGTTTAAACATTCAATATTGAATTGGCACATGCAACAATTTCTTCTCTCCAGGTTCTCGTTCTCGACGCAAATCTGGGACTGGAACACATTGCTGACGAGTACCGCCGATCAGAACACAGCATTCTCAAGCCAATCATGATCGAAAACACGAACCAAGGGATCACTGCGTCGCCTAGCAAACGTACTGACCGCGAAGGAATGTACTAACTTGCTTCGAGGAAATTTTCCGTATTCTGCATAATGCCATTTATAGTTTGCCTTCTGTGTTACTTTTGACTTGCATTTCTATTAAACTAGCTTAACTAATGCTTTGGCACACCTTTCCGGTTTGCAGCACCTCGAGGCGATAAAAAATATCAAACTAAAGTGGATAGATTGTAGACATATTTTCTTAAATGTAATACTTAAGTAGATAAAGTAAGCAAATAAAGAAGGACGTAAAAGCTACATGATTGATCGTCGAGAAATCACTGGGAAGTCTTCGAATCTTTCAGAGATTTCAGGGTCAAGTTGACCTGGTCAACAAACTCACCTAGCGAGGAAATCGATACATTGAATAATAAAGATTACAGCTCTTGATCCGGGTCTTAGTTATGTCAAGATAATATTGATTGACTGTGTAGCCATCGCTGTAATTCATTTGATTTATATCTTTGCCCTTTGATAAAATGATCATACTGAGGAAAAATTAAAATTCTTAGTAATCGCTCGAGTGATTCAATGCGATTGAACTTTGATTCTAAAACGAAAGGAAATCCGCCAGATGCTCATAAATAATCAAACACCATTAGCCGGAAAATCTTATCGATGTGCCCAAGTAGCCTGAGGAGTCGAGTGCTTTACTCACGTATTCCTCGGCAATGACTCAAAGTTGCGTCGTATGTCCACCGACCGGCCTCAAGAATGATTTTTATATGACTAAGGACCGAGCTCGTGGGTACCCACCGGGCTTATCTGAATCTGACCATTAGCAGGAAAATCTTATCTCAACTTCCGTCCAAAATTGCAGCAGCACGTTGTTATCTGAGACACGTGAAAACGTTAAGTTTTAATTAAATAATTCGGCTCTTATCTTTCTCATTATCAGCCAATCTTTTCTACTAATCTTCTTTCTTCGTTTATCAGTTAGGAAAAAATCAAAGTTTTATCTGAAGAATCGCTCAGTCCGCTTTCAACACTCGTCGGTAATAAAAGGAGACAGAAAAGTCATGAGAAGAAACCATTGAATTCCCAATAAAAGTATTTGAAAGTTAAATGACCACGAAATGGTCACGAATAATGAAAGTTCAGCTGGTGCCACCAACGATTCCATATTTCCTGTTAATCGACGAAGGATTCAATTGCCAGATTCAGTCGTTGACTCAAAGACTGACGTCGGACAAACCGTAGGCTCTTACAAAGGCGGTGGCGAGTCTGGCTATGAATTTCCTGGTGAGTAGCTAACGAAATCTTTTCCGGCTGATAACATGAAATTTAGCGAAAGATAAGGTCAAGCGAAAATATTTTATAAAATTGATAACTACGTAATTTGTACTTAAAAATAGTTTTCTTGAATTAGCTGATGATGATAAGAGATCAAACAAGCCGCCTCCAAGCTCAGCGGTCGATTTGCCCCCAGACGACGAACCAGAAATTCTTCTAGATGAGAAAGGAATTCCAGAAACGGAGAAATGGTGGCAGACGGTGATTCAAGTCACGATCCCTCTCTTCGTCGCTGGCCTTGGAGTTTTGTTCGCCGGAGTTATCCTAGCGAATGTTAAGGTAAAAGTCCAAAGTGTTGTTGATAATCTTAATAGAAGTTTCGCTCTTTAGACCTGGGAAGTATTCCAAAACGTCAGCGAGTTGTTCATCCTCGTTCCCGCCTTGCTTGGGCTAAGAGGAAACGTCGACATGACATTAGCCGCTCGATTGAGCACGCAGGTTCGTCTAATAATATTCTGAACTTAGAGATTGCTGACAAACCGTCTCATAGGCCAATTTAGGAAATATGTCATCGGCGAAGGAAATTATTCACATGGTCGTTGGAAACATGGGTAAGTTCGACTGAAGTGCAGGAGAACAATTCACTTGATTAACGTTTACAAACATCTACAGCACTTGTTCAGGTTCAGGCCACGATTGCTTCTTTCATCGTAGCAGTTTTTGCTTCAGGAATCGGCGTCATAATCGATGGAAACTTTCAAATCGAACATGCGTTGCTCGTTGCTGCCTCGGCAATGTTCACAGCAACGACAGCGTGCTTCGTTTTGGGTAAGTGTCTAAGATTTTAAAGCTTCTGAAGCAAGATTCGACATCTCGATTTTTGAAAGCTTGTCAAGTTTTGCCGCCCGTTTATTGGCGAGACTGCCAAAACAGTTTGCTTTCGTTCTCTTCCGTCGCTCATCATAAATCAGTAATGAGCTTAATTAACTTCACGTGAGTTTTGATCTTATCAGGTTCTTCGTCATAATTGTTTTAGGCTCACGAACAGTTTTATCAGAGTCAATCAAAAGATTAAGTTGCATTTGCCCAATGATTCATTCGCGATTATCTTGTAATCTTCGACTAATCACTCATCCATCAATCAGATTTCCTCCTGTCTGGTGTTATTGTCTTGTGCGAAAAATACAAAATTAATCCTGACAATATGGCGACACCGCTGGCTGCTGCCGGAGATGTAGTGACGATCACAGTGCTAAGCGTCGTCACCTTAATGCTCTACTCAAACTTGGGTGAGTTTTCTTAAAGATTTTCAAAGAGGTTTCGCATAGTTATCGCTTGAAATCTCCACAGAGAGTCATCTCTGGGTGACATATGTTGTGATTGGCGTTTATTTTCTGCTCTTGCCGTGCTGGATTCTTCTGGTGCTGCGTAACAGATACACGCGCCCAGTGCTCTTGAACGGATGGGTTCCACTGCTGTCTGCTTTGGTCATCAGCGGGTGAGTAACTCTTCAAATATTTTCTGACAAACGACTAACGAGTATTCGTATCACAGTTTAGGTGGTTTGGTGCTTGAGCGAGCAGTTGATGAGTTCAACGGTTACGTTCTGTTCCAACCGCTCTTGAACGGGGTTGCTGGGTCGCTGGTGACAGTTCAAGCCTGCAGAATATCGACGCTTTTATACAAAACGTCAAGACTAGGCGAGTTTCCTTACTTCGCGAGGATCTTCGAGAACCCTTGGAAAGCAATAATCAACGGAACTCCTTACGCAAAAGCTGCACGCATTCTCATCATCATCTCGATTCCCATGCAAACGATGTTTGTGTTCATTGCCGATTTCGTTCACACGTCGAGGGTGACGATAGGAGCGCCGTTTGTGTTCAGTTATTTGCTGGCCAACTTAATTCTGGTAAGCTGCTCGAGACAAACATTCGACGTTAGCTAACAGTTCACCAAATTTCTAGATCTTCATACTGTTCTTCCTGGCGCACATAGGAACTCATGCGTTCTGGAGATTCAAAATTGATCCCGACACATCGACCATTCCTTATCTGACAGCGTTTGGGGACTTGATAGGATCGATACTCCTGTGGGGAGCTTTCGCTTTCCTCCGCTTCGTCGGTCATGAGTACGAAGGCCGTGAGAATGCAAACACCGCTGAGTCTTACGGAAAAATGGTTGACCATTTATTGTATCCATTTGGAATCAGTCATGGAGCTTAGTTTATGAAGCTGCTTTATCTACATTTAGTTGTAAACTTAAGATAGTAAAGTAAAGGGTTTTTTTCATTCGATAAGGTTTCTCACTCCAATTCTTCTTTTCATTTCGAAACTTTCTTTTACAGACTTATGGAAAATTAAAAGCTTCGAAAGCGATTGACTTCAAGAATATTGGAAAATCATTTTACATATTCAGTCGACATCGGCGCGTTGTCTCAATCGGGTTAAACAAGACAAAGTTAGTGAATAAATAAACATGGAAAACTCTTTGTTGAAGTCTGTTCTGATCGTGGTGACATCGATCGTTGCAATCTTGATTTTAATTGCTTTGTTAAGGTAAAAGAAAGTTGTGTTGGCTTTTTAATTTTCATTTTCTATTCGGAAGAGAATCTCATTAGCTAGAGGTTGAACTAAGAAGATTCAGATCAGTATTTTACTCCTGTTGAACATCAAGTTGTTCCCAATTTTCTCCCGGTGGTTCATTTCCTGCTGATATCGATTAAACGAGGATCTTTGTTTCCACTTAGACTAAAAACTCAAACAAATTTTGTGAATTCTATTCCTGAAAGTTAATTTTTAATGAGCAATTGACAGCAGTTTCCAGAAAAGTTTCGGTTAGATAATGAAAATTTCTTTTAAAACCGAACGAGTTCAGATACAAAGCTTGTCTACAAAGCTTGTCTGACTTATCTAGCCAAGCTTCCAGCAGTTTGTTGAACACTAAGCTGAATAGATTTGCTAATCCTGTTTGTAATCAAAATACTTTATACAGGAAATACTTCCAAGGCGGTCAGTTTCGGAAAAAGACCAGAATCGACGGCAAAATCGTTGTCATCACTGGAGCAAACTCTGGGATTGGAAAAGCGACAGCGATCGATTTAGCAAAAAGAGGTGGCAAGGTTTACATGGCTTGTCGTGATCAGCAGCGTGGTCAAGTCGCTTTGGAGGAAGTGAAAAGTCAAAGTGGGAGCGACAATGTTCAACTTATTCAACTTGACCTTGCATCATTCGAGTCGATTCGAGAGTTCTCAAAAAAGTTTCATGAACTTGAACAAAAGCTCCACATTTTAATTAACAACGCTGGAGTTCTGGGCGTTCCAAGAGATGTTACGAAAGAAGGATTTGAAATGCAAATCGGTGTGAATCACCTGGGCCACTTTCTTTTGACAAATCTTCTCCTTGATCTTATGAAAAAGGCTGCGCCCGCTCGAATCATCAACGTTTCTTCAGTGCTTCACAACATCGGACGAATCAAGAAAGAAGATTTGAACAGCGAGAAGTCTTACTCGAAGTGGGAAGCTTACGGTCAGTCGAAGCTTGCGAACATTTTGTTCTCTCGAGAACTGGCGCGAAGGCTTTCCAAAGAGGAAATCGTTGTGAACAGTTTGCATCCTGGCGCCGTCGACACGAATATTACTCGGAACCTCATTCTTCCTATCAAGTAAGGTCATTTGAGGAGAAACAAAGCTTTTTCAATAAAACTTTACGCTCTTTAGAATAATTTTCTGGCCGATCCGTCGAGTTTTCTGGAAGACATCAAAGTCCGGAGCTCAGACTCAAATTCGTCTTGCGGTCGATCCCGAGTTGGAGAAAGTTTCTGGAAAGTATTGGATCGACTGCAAAGAAGCCAAAACGAGTACAGCCGGTGAAGACGACGAAACTGCGGCTTGGCTGTGGAGATCCAGTGAGGTTTTAACTGATGTTGCAGCATGATTAAGCGTTGTAACTAGATCTAGAGGTCTAGTTGCAGCATGATTAAGCGTTGTAACTAGATCCTTTAACTGACGTGTTTGTGGAAATGATTTTCTGTAAACTTTCACGGGCACTTTGGGGCGAATTAAGTTCAAAAACCTTTTCTAAAAGCACAAGTCGTCTCACTCTCAAGAGCTGCAAAGCTGCAAAGTATCCTTTCAATCGATCTCATTTAACAACGGCCAACATCTAACGTCGGGCCAACATCTAACGTCGCCTAGAAATTTTTGAATCGCAAACCAAATACAAAGACACAACCTGAACCTTGTTATCTTTCAATCAATGAGCCGAAGATTAAATCTAATCCCTCGGAATATTTTTTTGATAATGAAAAATGTTATCGCAATAAAAACCACAGAGGTTAGTCGCTTCCTTCATTCTACTTTCAGTACGTTGAGGATCACCAAACTTGAAACATGTGAGTTCGTTCAAATTCTTCGTGATATCAACGTCTGACTTGAGCTTTTGCAGGTTTAAGATAACGTTATTGGCAGTCTTTGTCGCAGTTAGCCTCATTAAGTTCGGCGAGAGTGCGAATTGCTTTTACTTCGACACTCAAGACGGCTACACATGCGTCATGGGGTCCGGAAATTACCAGAACATCAACGATCCATTCAACATCGTCCACTTCCATTTGCCTGGATTTACGAATCAAAACGTCACAATCGTGGTGACTTCGCCGGATTTTCCTTCAAGCTTCCGATTCATTCCTAACGCGATTTTCACTCAGTTTCCAAGCCTCGTCTCGCTGGAGCTGACCAACGTCGGCTTACAGACAATCAACCCGGTCCAGAATTGCCTTAACTTGGAGAAGCTCAGCCTGGACCACAACAATATTCAAACGATTCCCACTGGAATTTTTGAGAGTTGTTCCAGCCTGAAAACACTTTCGTTGGAGAGCAATGTGATAAGCACAACAGCAGCTGATGCGTTCAGAGGCGTACCACTTCTTGAAACTGTGACATTAAGGAATAACTCGTTCACAACGCTCATTCCGGCAACCTTCAATTCGATCCCGCGACTTCGAGAGATCGATCTTTCAATGAACCAGCTTACCGAGCTTCCTGCAAACCTTTTCGTACCATTGCAGGCACAATTGCAGCGCATTGACTTTACCAGCAATCAACTGACTCGACTCAACTCTAACTCGTTCTCAGCAGTGCAAAACGTTAATCAAATCAGGTTCAGCCATAATAATGTTCTTGCCATCGAGAGAGGTTTCTTCTCCAACTGGAACTTGATTCTTATTGAAGCAATGGGAAATCAGTGTATCAGTCAAACTCTCTTCCCGCAAACAGACGAAAACTTCTTAGCTGCCTTTGAAAACTGCTTCCAAAACTGGCAAGGAGGTCAGCCTCCAGCGACTCTTCCTCCAACAGAAGTTCCAACGTTGCCTCCACCGACCGGAATTCCCACGCTTCCTCCACCAGTGACCGAAGCTCCTACGGTTCCTCCTCCCGTAGACATCCCGACGTTGCCCCCAGGCACTGAGGCTCCCACAGAGGCTCCCACAGAGGCTCCTACAACAGTGCCACCTACAACTGCAGGTCCCGATGAGAACACACCGGAGGCAACAACTTCAACAACGACGGCTGCGGGATCATTCCTGACGTCACAAGTTAACTTAGTACTTGGTTTGTTCAGCATTATGTTGGTCGCGAGAGTTGCGATGTAAATTTTCTTAAATAAATCATGCGAAAGACTTTCTCGTTCAAAAGCGAAACTTTGCTGTTGATTCATTACACAAACTTTGTTAATCCACGAGTAGGATCATGATTCAGCTTACTGATAAACTTTGATAAAAACTTTGTCATTGGGTTGAGCAACATTCATTTTCAATGAGTCAACGGATTGCCCGCAAACTCAATATGGACATAACGACTAAGTGTCGATTTCTCTTAGCTCATGCTCAGCACAAAATAGTCAACAGACTTCCATCTGAAATTGATGTTGTGAGATCAATGAGAGATTTGGACAGAGCGGCTTCAGAGTGTCATGAAAATATTAGGAGTCTTACTGAAATAACTTTGCGGAATTTTCTTATCTCGCGTAACTCAAAACTGAATTTTTGTTTGAGGCTATCAGATATGAAAACTTTTATTGAATCGATGAGTTATCGAAAGTAATCACAGTATGATCAGAGTTTCTTCTCGATGGGCGATGCCTTGGCAGCTGATTGATACGTGAGAAGAAGCTTTTCAGTTTGAGTGAACCGAAAACTGCGAGAACTGCTGAGATGGTGAACAGTGCAATGATGAGAACAGTTTCAAGTGCTGATAGGCCGACTCGTTGCGCTGAGAGCTCCTGGGTTTGTTGGTGAAAAGTAGGAAAGTTTTGAGCTGTTTCCGGATGCAGTGAAAGCTCAGCCTTTAAGCCGGTCGATAACTTTTCGTTGTCCATTGCAATTTTCTTGACCTCCAGTTTCTGTTCGTTAATCATCTGAATCAGTTGATCATTCGAAAGCTTTTGTCGCGCCAAAGTCATGTTATTGATCTGCTCGACAATCGTCCGCACTTCGTTTATGTTTGTCGCGTTGCCACTTGACAATTGATTCTTCATATTCTCAGATTTCATGCTCAAAATATCGTTCTGGAGACTCGCGATTAAACTTTTCAGGCCAACGACATCTGACTTGCTGGCTTCTATATCGGTAATTCGCTGATTCAGTTGGTTTATTTTCTCTAGAACTTTGTTCATCGCAACAGCAAAATCTTGATTTGTATCCTCGATCGTTCCAATCAGGTCGGTAGAGTTGGTTGTGCATTTGATGCCTGAGATGTTGCTCGTGTTCTTAACTCGATTGGTGGGCTCGTAGATTGTAACATTCTGAGACAAAAAGCTCATCTTGAAGTTCGAGAGAAGCTCACAGTTCCAGTTGTTCCCTTCGAGGCCGATGGATTGCAGTGCTGGGAGAAACTGCTTCAGCTTCTCAAATTCTTTGATGTTAGTCAAACTGTTCTCACTGATGTCGAGGGATTCCAACGAGCTCAAAGGTGAAAGCATGTGAAAATTGAGAGTGCTGAGAGCGTTGTACGAAATGTTTAGGCTCGTTAGATTCTTTTGATGCGAGAAGAACCCGAAGTCAATTCTGCTGATTGAGTTTTTGTCGAGACGGAGAAGCTCAAGCGACTCGAAGTTTGCCAACGAATTAGTTGTGAGCGTGGTCAGCAGATTATCGGACAACTCCAATGTTTTCAGGTTTGTAGCGTTTTTCAAGTCGAGCAGAACTTCGTCAGTCAATCTGTTTCGCGATAAGCGAACAGTTTCAAGGGAAGCACTGTTCTCGAAATGAATCTTCGTGATGTTGTTGCCTTCGGCGTCAACCGAACTCGTTCGGTCATTGATGAAAAGTTCACTCAGCCGATTGTTCTTCAGTCGAAGCTCTCGAACGATCCCCACGAAACTGAAGTGTTCCATTTTGTTGTACTCGATGTTCAGCGTGCTAATTGAAACGTTGACAAGTTCAACATTTTTGAGTTTGTTCCGATTGAGGTTTAACTCGTAGAATTTCATCACTTTCAGCGATGGTTCGGATGATTTGACAATGTCTTCGATTTCGTTGCTTTCGAGATTCAAACTGACAAAGTTCATCGTGTCGAAAGCTCTCAGGAACTCTTCTTTCACCGTCGTCAGCTTGTTGAAACTCAGGTTGATTTCTTTTAAAACGTCACCCTCAAGGTCGAAGGCGTTGTCGTGGATCCAACCGATCTCGTTCCTCGATAGATCGATTGACTTAAGCGATTTGCAGTGCAGGAAAATCATGTTGTCGAGCTTCGTCAACTTGTTCCCAGATAAATTTAAAACCCTAAGGCCCTTTGCTGATTCAAAGTCTTTCCGGCTGATCTCCGTGAGTTGTACTTGGTTCGCATTTAAAACTTTGAGTCCCGTGAACGTGGCGAAGAGATTTGATGGAATGCTTTCAAACGACGAGTTGACGAACTCCACTTTTTCCATCTCGCTTGTATAAGAATATCTCCCATGGTAATAGCTAGAATCTAGTGAACTACAAAGAGTTCTCAGTTTAGCAGATGAGATGACATTTTGAAATGTAACATTTCTTCTTCCGAAGTCGTCGTATTTAATATTCGAATTAATGTCGTAGCCACATGAAAATTCAATGACGTCAACAAGGAACACTAATAAAACAATTTTCCACTCCATTGCGATCTTCTGCTGACGATTAACGGAGACAGACTGAAATGTTCTTAATGGAATTCGTTTTCCAGGTAGAATTTTGCACTTTTAAATGTTCGAAATGTTTTAACGGAAATTTCAATTTCAAAATCCAAGTCGAAGTTTTGGTGTCGAAAATCGCGCACATGTGAAAATAAACATTCGGAAAATTGAATATTTTTATCTCGTGAATTAAGAAGCAAATAATTACGCAAAATGTCTCTCCTAAGAATCCAGTAAGTGTCCGTCCTGTTGTTGACCGACAGCATTTGAATTAATCATGAATTTCATTGCAGGAAGCCGAAAACACGAAAAGGCAAACAGGCTTTGCTTAAACTAGAACCGAAAGTGGTGGAGAACGTGAAGAATTGCTTGTTTCTCGAGGGACGCAAGACATCAGCTAACATCAAGGATGTTCTCAAAGATCTCTGCACATTCAAAAAGCCTCACTGCAAATCACTAACTCGCAACAACGACATAACTCCGTTTGACGACCAGAATCCGCTGGAAACTCTGCTAAACAAGAACGATTGCCATCTGTTTGTCTTCGGATCACATTCAAAAAAGCGTCCCGACAACGTTATCATGGGACGAGTGTTTGACAACCAAATCCTCGACATGATCGAGTTCGGCGTCAAAGGTTTCCAGGGCTTAAAAGATTTCAAGAACGAGAAGATCGGAATTATGAATAAACCTTGCCTGGTCTTCAATGGAGACAAGTGGAAGATGTCAGAGGAACTGCGCAGAGTGAAGAGCATGCTCATCGACTTCTTCCACGTTGAGGATGTGAGTTAAGGTTTATTCCAACGTGAAAGCGAATTCCATTCTTTGATTTTCTAGGTCGACTCGATTCGTCTTCAAGGCATCGAGCACGTCATCAGCTTCACGCTGGTTGATGACCTCACAATCATGATGCGCTCATACAAAATTCTTCTTAAGAAGTCAGGACTTCGTACGCCTCGTATTGAGCTAGAAGAAATCGGCCCATCCATCGACTTTTCCATCAGACGAACGAAAATCGCTTCGAAAGATTTGTACAAGTTGGCCCACAAGAAGCCGGCCGAGCTTAAGGTCACGAAGAAGAAGAACGTGACACGCGACGCCCTCGGCAACGTCAACGCAAGAGTTCACATCGACAAGCAGGTGGTTGGCAAGCTTCAGACCAGAAAGATGAAGGGATTGAAAAAGACTCCAGAAGAGAAGAAAGCTGCAAGAAAGGTGAAGAAGACCGCGGCAAAAGAGAACGCAGCAGCCGCCGCCACGGCTTAGATTTGTTTTAAGGAGAAATGAAATATAAAAATATTTGATAAATACTTTCGAATGTTGCCGTGATTACTATGGGAAAGAAGATGAGTTATTAGGCTTACGGATATGTTAGGATATCCAGTCAAGTCTTGCAACGTTTCAGCTATGTACAGTTAAGCTCATCAAGCTTTGGTGTTAACTGAAATATCTTTTTCGAAAGCATCGGCGATCGCTTCGTGTCCCTTCTCTGCTGCAGTGTCAAATTCAGTTCTTTATTTATTTCTTCGTTGATTCGAAATCCTCACGGTTGATTCAAGGTAAATATGAAGGAAGATATCAATCTTCACTCGCTGACTCGTTGTGACTACTAAAGATCTGGAGCTGCAAATAGATTTGAGTGAAATCTGAAAACACATTGGCCGCTCAATGAAAATCGTCTCATTCTCTTTTAAAACACCGATTTACTTAGTCGTTTCAAGTAGTGCTTGAATTCCTTATTCGTTCCCATTCACCCACGAGATCCTTCGGCTATACAACTCTTGTTTAAAATAATTTCTACTTTGGTTAGTTTCACGATCTCGGATTTCCATTTTTAGAAGAAATGCCACCAAAAAAGGCTGAACCAGAGCAAAAGCCGCTCATTGGCCGCGTTGGAACCAACTTGAAGGTCGGTATTGTTGGAGTTCCAAACGTTGGCAAGTCCACGTTCTTCAACGTGCTAACAAAATCAGCAGCGCCGGCAGAGAATTTTCCTTTCTGCACAATCGATCCCAATGAGGTGAGTGAGCTAAGATTGGACGTGGAACCAACGATAGTTTTACCTTTGCTGTTTTAGAATCGCGTCCCAGTACCAGACGCACGGTTCGATTTCCTTTGCGAGTATCACAAGCCAGCAAGGTAAGGAGGCGCTGCAACGAAAGATCCTTTTGATCCGCTCATTCGCTCTTCCAACAGCAAAGTTCCTGCTTATCTGAATGTCGTCGATATTGCGGGCTTGGTGAAGGGAGCTGCTGAAGGCCAAGGCCTGGGAAATGCTTTCCTGTCACACATCAGTGCCTGCGATGCGATTTTCCATCTAGCCCGTGAGTGGAATCGTTTGATCTTTCGATAGTTTGCTGACGATAAAACTGGTTTCAGGTGCTTTCGATGATGCTGATATCGTTCATGTCGAGGGAGAAGTCGATCCCGTGAGAGATCTCGATATTATCTCAGAGGAACTTCGACTGAAAGATGAGGAGACGTTGAACAAGAATCTCGAAAAGCTCGAGAAACTCGTCCTTCGAGGAAATGACAAGAAGCTGAAGCCTGAATACGTGAGTTCCTTTATCCAACTCAATGACTTGCACCACATGGAGTCAGCAGTCTGATCTTTTCCGATGGAACAGTACAAGCGTTACACCTGTGGCAGAGCAAACACGAGTCTTTGCATTATGTTTCTCGAAGCTCTCTGAACTGTTTTAGTTTGTTGAGCAACTCTGGAAGCGCTTTGACTCGGTCGTTTTGTGATTTATTGTTGACGATCTTGAATATCCAAGCTTCAACTCTTATCAAAACTCACAGTAAAATCTGTCCAGAGTTCATGAAGCTTACGAACGTTTCAAACCTTTTCCAGGATTCGATGTTGAAGGTGAAACAATGCTTAGTCGACGAGAAGAAGCACATTCGTTTCAACGATTGGTCAGCGCATGATGTAAGCAGATAATCAAGTTCACAATCTCGATCCAGACAACTCACTTACTACTTTTAGATCGAGGTCCTCAACAAATATCTCTTCCTCACATCCAAGCCCGTCATCTACCTCGTCAACTTGTCGGACAAGGATTTCATCCGAAAGAAGAACAAATGGCTCATCAAGATCAAGGAATGGGTCGACAAAAACGATCCTGGTGCGTCGATTATTCCGTTCTCCGGCGCTTACGAGCACAAGTTGGTCGAGATCGAAGACGAAAACGAACGCAAAGCTTACATCGAAGAACAGAAATGCCCGTCGGTGTTAGACAAAATCATTCTGGCTGGATACAAGTCGCTTCAGTTGGAATATTTCTTCACAGCTGGAGCCGACGAGGTCAAGGCTTGGACGGTCCAGAAGGGCACGAAAGCACCGCAAGCCGCCGGTCGAATCCACACCGATTTCGAGAAAGGTTTCATCATGGCAGAAGTTATGCATTTCAAGGACTTCAAGGAGGAAGGAAGCGACGCGAGCTGTAAAGCGGCAGGAAAGTACCGGCAGCAAGGAAGGAACTACGTTGTGGAGGATGGCGATATAATCTTCTTCAAGTTTAACGCTGGAGCAGGTTTGAAAGATCCCAAGAAGAAGTAAACTCGCATTTGTACTCCAACTCATCCCCAGTTGAATAAAATGATTTTTCACATAAATTTGCATCTCTGGATGTTTTGAAATTCAAACTGAAACTACAGAGAGAAGTGACAAAGATTTGCAGCTTTGCTTGCGAATAAAATAACAGAATATCAATTTATTTCATCAAAATTCTTCGCCTTTCTTCTCCACGTTAAAATGCGCTTAAAGTTTCTTAGTAAAATAGTTCGCAAAGGAATCACCATCGAATACTTTCACTGATCAGTTAAGCTTTAATCCTTCGGCCGTTTGCAACTAAACCCAATAAATATTCGAATGATATCATGACGTGATTTGATCATCTTTGCGTTCGAGTTGTAAAGAGAAAAGTTTCTTGAAAAGAATTTTCCTGTTTTGGCTTTCCTTGTCACTGACGAAAGAGTTCCATCAACAAACAGTCACATCCAAAGAGAGTTTGAGTCTCGCTCAGTTATACATAGATTAGAAAACATTTTTAAACTATCCGCTCACGTAACTTTCTTAATCTTTGCTCAGCATGGTTCGTGGTTGTGTAAAATGGCACTGCAAGTTTTATATTTAAAATTCTTCATTTGACGATTAGGTTGAAGCTCGCCGGTGTTTATTTATCTTGTCGAGAAGGTTTGGCGACGCTTAACTAAAGCGAGCCGCATGACTTCGGTAAATATTTACTGAGAATCGTCAGTTAAACGACTAGAAAAGCATAAAAATTGGTTTAATCTACAAGGAACAAAATAAATAAACACCGAAGGACTCGAAGTGACTTTTCAATAGACAATTAGCAGGAAAAATTTCATCTCTCAATCAACAATTAAGACTAAATTGGTAAATTTTTTTGAAACGAATGAAAATACTTTCACGGAATAAGTTGAACTCACTGGCTCATGCGACTTAATTGAAGACTATCGGTAATTGCAAAATCATCGCTTCTCTCAGGGCTAAAAGTCCATCAGAAACGGGTTAAATCGACCTCAGTTAGTGTGTTTCTCGGCGCCGCGTCGTCTTCGTCTAGCTAGTTCGCTCATGATTACCGGCCCAACACCAGCGCCCATGCCCTGTGGCGAGCTAATCGCTCTAAATGTGGCATTGACCGCACCTTTCATGTCGTGAATATCCTTCGCGACCACGAGATGTTGACTTGAATGCGACGATCCTTGAGCACGACTCGAATCGAATGCCGACGACTGTCGGACGACCCACGAATGTCGAAGAATCTGAGCTGCCGTTGGTCGTTTCGAGGGGACTATATGCATCATGTGGCTAATCAGCTCCTTAACTTCGGAAGATATCGACGTCCACCGGCCGCCGTTGAGATCAATTTGACCGGAGCCAATGCGTTTTAATATAGTTTCAGGTTCGTCATTGGGAGTGCTGGCAAAAGGAGTCCGCCCACTAAGTGTAATATACAAGAGTACTCCGAGACTCCAAATGTCGCAGGCGAGATCGTAGCCTTGTCGCTTGAGAACTTCCGGTGCCACGAAATTCGCTGTGTAACAAGGAGTCATCAGAAGTCCGTTGTCAGCCCTCAGCTGCTTTGCGAACCCCAAATCGCAGAGCTTCAATGAGTCTGGCGTGTGATTGATGGAAGCATAAAGTAGATTTGATGGTTTGAGATCCCTGTGGACAACGCCGTGATCGTGAAGGTAAGAAACAGCAGACACGACAGTCTTTAAAACAGCTGCCGATTCTTGTTCCGTGAACTGGACTGAGAGAATTCGATCCAAAAGCTCTCCACCTTTGAGGAACTCCATTACTAGGTACACCGATGTTGATCCTGGCTCTTCAAAGACTCGGAACAGCGTGACAATATTCGGATGGTTTCCATATCGCAGTAAAATGTCAACCTGTTGATTTAACATTAGAGTTAAGATTTAAAGCGCAAGCTAACTCTGCTCACCTCTTCACGGCAATCGTGCTTCGATTTGTCGATGATCTTGACGGCATATTGTTTCTTGGTTGTCTTGTGTTCGCAAAGCTTGCAGATAGAAAACGTTCCCTTGCCAAGCACTTCCTTAATCTGATACTCCTCGTGGATTGAGAAAGGTTGAACGCCTGGGATCTCGTAAGTTTGAAATGACTGTCGCTCGTTGTTGTTGATGTTGCCCGCGCCTGCTTCTTCATCGAGAAGACAAGGGGCCACGAATGAGAAGCCGCGGAAGATTTCGTGAGCACTTGCCGATACGGGAATGCTGGGAGAATCGTGTGGGTCGCGATTCGTATAATCCGAGTCGAAGTAGAAAGTATCGTCGGCTCTCGACACCGAAGGAATGAACGGCGGTCGAACTTTCTTCTCCATGAGAGCAGCCCAATCGATGGTTGCGAAAAACTCGTGTCGCTTAATATCTTCTATGCCGTTCGCTGATGCTCCAAGACGGTTCTGAGGATTTCTCTTGAACAACGCTCGTAACAACGACTGAGCTTCCGGTGATAAGTTTTCGGGCATTCCAAGCTTCGTTTTAAGAATTTGATTCATTGTGTCTTGTCGGTTTGTCCCGTGGAATGGAAGATTTCCTGTGAGCATCTCGTACTGAAAGTTCAAATTTAATTGAAGTTCACTTCATGTGTCAACCACACTCACCATTAACACTCCAAAGCTCCACCAATCTGCGGCATAAGTATGACCTTTTCTATTTACAACTTCCGGGGCCTAACAAAGACAAACTAATTAGTTTAATTACGGTCTAAGTGGCAATGATTACCCTCACCATGTACTCGACGGTTCCGCAGAACGAATAAGTTTTTGCGTCCCCGAGCGGCTGCTTCGAGAGCCCAAAGTCGGTTAATGCAATGTGACCTTCTTGATCAAGTAGAATGTTTTCGGGTTTTAAATCTCTGCGAAAAGTTTGGGAATTATTGAAAGGTCAAACTGAAGCTTTCATAAGCTTACCTGTAGATTATTCCAAGGGAATGAAGGTGATCCATAGCTAGCGCAAGCTCTGCGAGATAAAACTTAACGTCTTCTTCAGTGAACATGACTTCCTTGCTCAGGCGAGTAAACAAATCGCCGCCCCGAAGAAAGTCGAGGATCAAATAAAGTTTGCCGGGCGTTTGAAAGGCATAATGAAGCTTCACGATAAAGGAATGTCCGACCGCAACGTCGGCAAGAATGTTTCGTTCGTTCGTCGACCTCATCCTATCTTTTACTTTGAGTGTCGCCTTCTTCAAGACCTTCATCGCGTAAAGAGTTCCGGCATCGAGACCAACGATCTTTCGAACCAGGAATACTTTTCCAAACGAGCCCTCGCCTAAGACTTTTAGCAGCTCGAACTGCGAGGGATCTGCTTTGTCATGTCCATCTTTGACCACGTCGCGCACCTCGAATATTAAATCGTCCGACTTCATCTCGACGTCATCGGAGTCATCGTTCATTTGAAGCTTGTCCATTGTGTTGTTGTTGTTTATATTGATGCTGTTTGGAGGATAATTGCTACCGAGTACCGATCCATCATCGACAACCATCTCTAAGCCGCCTCCCTGCTGCGAGGAGCTCTAGAAGTAGATTTTGTTTCACGAGTGATAAGCGAAAGCTTTTTGTGTGTATTTGTAAAGGAGTAGACAGCGATAAAAGGAGAAGAAAAAGATCAGAACAAGGTGTTTCATTCATAGAGATGACATTACAGTAGGTGCGGAATGTGAAGACGAAGAAGCTAATTAAATCATGACATGCTAATGAATGACGCGGATGAATATAAAACACACAGGGAGCGTTTCTGATGCTAGACTCGAGATGAAAGTGAATGAACAAACATTCAGAAGAAACCGAAAGTTTTGCTACAGAATAAAATGTATTGGCTTGGGGCAACCAAGCCTGTGAAGTCTGATAAAAGCGCGCTGAACAAAATACAAAGGCGCCACTTTAATTTGATATAAGCTGCGAGACTTTGAAAGCTCCTTGACAGAATTTACAGCAAACAAAGTGCTTGACATTCTCACGGAGCCGAAACACTGACACAGACATAGCAGCGCGTCATCGATGCCATCAACAAGTGTTCATCCTCTTTATCTATCTTATCAAACTTCGCGTAATTGAAAGCTCATTAATGTTAATGACTCTGGCTGTCACGAAACACTTCCGGACGCTCCCAGCGTTTTCGTTAGCTAGCGATACATTGAAAATAACAGCTTAGAGAGCTTCAAGCAGTTATAAGTTGAGAAAAGGAAGTCTAGAGGGGGAGGAGGTTGAGATAGGTGGGCGGTGAAGCCCGACAGTACATGCGGAACTGATTTGAGAAGATCCCGAAGAGAACAGAAACATCTACGGAAGACAGACTCTAACAAGAAACAGACTCTGGGCTTACAAATGAGTAGTCGTCGGAGTCACTGATTGCAAAGGCTTGTAAAGATCAGAAAGAAATCCAGTCAGATCGTTTGTATTGATTTTCTCGTTTTCTCAACTCGGCATGTTTGGGGGGCAAATGTGAATGGGAAGTGTTATCAATCGAAGAATGAACTGCACTTTGTGGCTACATCGAGTGTGTGTTGGTATGATGGGGAGTTGGGGTTCACTTTCGGATGTACTTTATGTAAATAAAACATCGCGATGCAGAGCGATAGGAAAACAGCTAATGGGATTTTGATTGGATTATAATTTAATTATCCGCTTTCTTCTTGTTCGCCCCATCAGGAGGCGCCCGAAAGAAGGAAAACGACCAAAAACAACAAGTGGGATCCGCCAAATGCTGGAGCGCAACTCACCGCGATTCCTTGCTTTACTGGCCATAGGTTTAGATCTGTTCTAGCTAGTGGCATTGTACGGAGAACTTTGATTCGCTTTTCACTGCTCGTTCGTTCTAATTTATCATCACAGACCGAATTTCAATTTTCTTAACCACTTCCAAAGTGTTCGTGACTTGTGTGTGTGGGCGGCTTTGTACCTACAGCAGGCCGAGCGGGCCTTGGAAACCGTTGAGGGTTCAACCCGCCGTCGCAAACCCTCTGACGACTTCAGGTTTCACTCCAAGTCGGTGACGTTTGTTGACTTGCTCAGAAGAATTGGATTTCGCAACTTAAGAAATATCTAATCGACGCGATCTCATTCACAAGTTGTTAGCTTTGATATTTCAATCAATTTGCTATTAGAATCTTAGTGAATCCTTTTGAGTTTAGACGGACAGCGAATTTGTTGATTGTCGGAGTCGCGCGTGGAAGTTTTTTGTTGTACAAAGTCAAAAAGTCCGAGTACAGAAAGATGAAAAATTAAATATGTTCAGTAAAACGAAATTCCCGGGAAAGCCATCCAAACTAGTGACTAAGAAGCGTGTTAGTGTTTTGTCTTTCGATAATAGTTTTGATAAGAGTGATCGGCCCGAAAGCGATTGCGAAAATTTGGCAGATCAACAACATGAACATGGCGACCAGGTAAAACTATAGATGGCGCTTCGTTTTGCATTTTCGCGAATCCCTCGGCAACCAAGCGCGCGGATCTGTTGGATTGCCGTGGATCGTCAAGCTGCTGACGTGCTGCGAAGTGATATCGGCCCTGGCCAAAGTTCTTTGGGCTTCGGCGCGAGTTTTTCGCGAATGAATTTTCCGCGTCTCCGCTACGCAATTTTTTCTTTCGCAAAATAACTTTGGCAACAAACTTGCGATTAGACTCGAAACCCAATGTGAAAGTGAAAGGGCGAAGGTGATTCAATGATCGATAACGCAAACGATTCGCGCGGTAGTGGGAATTTCCAAATAACTAGCAAATCGCCCGCCAAATTACATGAAAATTGATAATCCTTAAGCTTAAGCTTGAATAGCAAGACAATGACTTGAGCAGCAAGCCAACAGCTTGAGCAGCAAGCCAATAGCTTGAGCAGCAAGTCAATGGTTTGAGCAGTAAGCCCATAGCTTGAGCAGTAAGCCCATAGCTTGAGCAGCAAGCCAATGGCTTGTGAAGCAAGCCAATAGCTTGAGCAGCAAGCCAATAGCTTGAGCAGCAAGCTAATAGCTTGAGCAGCAAGTCCATGGTTTGAGCAGTAAGCCAACAAGTCTTCGACCGATATCCATGAAGGCCCCACACATCAGCACAATCCATCCTTTACATCCAATTTGCATAGTTTGTGCAATGTACACCAATCACTTTTTTCTCCTTGATAACTTTTCTCCTTCTTCTTGCCTCGTTTTTGCATAACAAAAGACGGAAACTACAACAACAGCGAAACAGTCCGAGGAGAGCGAAGAAAAATCAAAACCAGTTATGACAACTGCAGCAGCAGCAACAACAAGTAAAAGTGTAGCGACGATGGACGACGACACGGAGAAAAGTGAAAACGCGAATTGTGATAAAAGTGTTGAGCGGACGGTGCGGAAGCGGGTCACGTTCTGCCAGACGCTAGAGACGAGTGATCAGTGCAAAGTGAAGCGTGTTTACAACCCGAATTTCGATGGACCGATCGTGTCTATCATAAAGCGAGAATCTCTCGAGAGTGTAGCACTTTATGTGTGGCCAACGAGATGCATCGTGCGTCCGTCACGGCTCACGGAGATCGTGAAGAATGGTGCGAATAACATCGACAAGCTCAACTCGCTGAAATTCGGGCGCGAATATGCGAATCAACTGCAACAAAGTACAAGTGGTGACGAGAAAGAGAAGGCGACGTCTTCGGCTGTTATCGTCGCAAGCAAGTTTAATCTGCCTAAACTCAGCGCCAACTCTTCGCGTGTTATCAAGCCCAACAAACGGTTCCTTTTCGATACGGGTGAGGATTTAGGATCGAACAAGAAGAAAGTGATAAAGCCGAGCTTCTGGGGCGCTGGAGGTGAACAAACTTCGTCGTCGAAGGATAAAAAGTCATTTGGTAAGAAATGAGCGCGAAAACTAAATTCAGAAGTTTCAACGAAAGTTCTCTTTTAGGATTTAACTTTGTTGAAGAGCTGGACGTGAAGTCATCGCCGAAAAAAGCGAAGGAGTCTCTCAAGTCACCCGACCCAACAGGAAAGGGAACACTTTCGTCGTCAATTCTAAGGAAGCCTGTCCTCCAGCTCTCTACAACGTTCGGACTCTTCGGCAGCCCTCAAGATCGAGATGCCGCGACGATGAAGAGTCCATTCTCACTTAAACTTAACTCGCCCTCGAACCTCTCGTCATCGATCTTCAACACATCTCTCGTGTGTCATGTTTGTAACTCAATAACTACTCGAAAGCAGCCGAGAAAGTATGGCGCCGTTTGCTGTGACCTGTGCAAGAAGTTCATGTCGAAAATGATTGAGAAAGTCAATAAGCATCCGCACAACTTGCAATGTGATAAAGGAGATGGTGAGTGACATAATGTTCAATTTCACTTGACCTTTGACATTGAATTTGCTTTTTTAGGAGTTTGCGTCATTGCACCTTCGCCGATGAAATCTCACAAGAGCCTTAAAGCTCAAAAGCTTGATCTGAAGAGTCTAAGCAAGGAGCGATGTCACGCTTGCTGGCTTAAAAAGTGTTTGCACAATTTCCAACTCCCATCGCCACTCAAAGCTCGACTAAACAACGTTTTGCCGAAAGTTCTCTCCGAACCAGCAAAGCCTGAAAACTCAAATCTCTTCATGAGCTCGTTGAAGTTTCCGTCGTTTAAACTCTCTTCAAATCCTCTGGCTGTCAACAACTTCACATTCGGAAGCAAACCCGACATCATACAGAATATCGAAGGAGCCATTAAGAACCCGTTCGCTTTGGACAAACCGCTGCAGGTTGACATTCCGAAAGAGCCCGCAGTGGAAGTCAAGAAGTCGCCGAAATCTCCTAAGTCATCACCGAAATCTCCTAAACCCTCGTCACCGAAAAGCTCGCCGAAAGCAGAAAAGAAATCAGAGGCTCCTGAAACTGTTGCGGAAGCAATCGAACCAGCGAATGTGGCAACGTCTGATGCACTTCGACAACGAGTTCTGTTGAAGGGCCCAAGAGTCAAACACGTCTGTCGATCGGCGTCTCTCGTTTTGGGTCAACCGATTGCCGTTTTCCCAGGCGAGGACGAATCCCAGACTATTGAGAATCCTGAAGATCTTGTCGTTGACGGAAACTCTGAGAAGGAAAATGTTGTGACAGTCGTTAAAGAGAATCTCAAGCTGGTTGATAAGGAAAATATTGAAGTCAAAGCGAGTGAAGAGCTAAAGAAAACAGCTGAAGAAACGATTGAAAAGCCAATCAAGGACACTGAAAACGAAGCTAGCCTTCAGTTAGTTCGGAAATACGAGACGTTTGACATCAGTAAACCGATCACAAGGAAAGTGACTCGACCGAATCTAACACTTTCGCAGACGCAAAATGCAAACCGAATCGCAGCGAAGCCAGTGAAACGACTCATGTTCACTCAACTTCCGAAGAATAAGAATCTCCCGCCAATGATTTCGATCGATTTCTGGGAAAACTACGATCCCGCGGAAGTCAGCAGAACTGGCTTTGGGCTGATACTTAGTGAGAAAACTCCTATAAAGGTGCTCTGCTTTCTTTGTGGAAGTTGCGGGATCGATCCGCTGATCTTTTGCGTATGCTGCTGTGAGCCTTATCATTATTACTGCGTTGAAGACGAGTTCAACATTCGATTCCGAGTCAACAACTTTTCGAGCAGCAAGAATGAGACAGACATGAACATTTCGAGTGATTCAGGAGCTCTTGTAGAGCGTGGCTATGACATGCCTTTGAGCAAAAGGCTGAACTGGCTGTGCCCTCGTTGCACGGTTTGTTACACCTGCAACATGTCAACCGGAGCGAAGGTGAAATGTCAAAAGTGTGAGAAGAACTACCACACGACATGTCTTGGAACGAGCAAACGGCTCCTTGGAGCTGATCGTCCAATGATCTGCGCTTCGTGCTTGAAGTGTAAATCGTGCGGGACGACAAATGTAACGAAATTCATCGGCAACCTTCCAATGTGCAGCAACTGCTTTCGTCTTAGACAGAAAGGAAACTTCTGTCCGCTATGTCAAAAGTGCTATGAGAACAACGATTATGACGTGAAGATGATGGAGTGCGGCGACTGCCGGCGATGGGTTCATTCAAAGTGCGAAGGACTCACCGAAGAGCAATACAACCTTTTAAGCGTTTTGCCAGAACACATTGAGTTCGTTTGCAAGAAGTGCTCGCCCTCCAACTCCGTCGCGAATGTTTGGCGCGAGTCGGTCGAAGGAGAATTCAAAACGAGTCTACTTAGTGTCATCAAGATGTTGAGCAAGAGTCGCCATGCTTGCGTGCTATTAAGATTGAGCCCGAGGAAGAAAAGCTCACACTGCGCTTGCAGACAAAGATTCCCGACCAACTTCAATTCGCTTTTCGATGCCCTCAAGACAGAAGAAGGAGGCGTACCGGAAGAATCTGCAGTGCAAGAGAACAAGCCGTTGTGCAGCTGCACTCTCACTCACATCGACGACATCCTCAAGCCCAGCATAAGCTCGATAAAGCAAAACATCACAGACAATCGCTATCATTCGCTACAAGCTTTCAACTACGACATGAACAAAATTCTCACTGATGCTCAATCGGAAGATCTGGTCGTCACCTACAATGAAATCATCAGCGAAATATTCCCGTGGTATCAAAACGAGACCAAAGCGTGCACTGACGCGCTTGAGGAAACGATGAATGATCATTCGAAGAGTGATTTACTGGAAGAGCTCATGATTGAAGCTGAGGAAAGTGATTACTTCATGATGCCGACGTACAACGTTCCGGAGAACATTCCCGACTTAACCCAGCGAGACTTTTTCAATGGAAAAGACGTTCGAGCCTGTGTCTTGTGCAAGAAGGAAGGAGAATGTGCTTCAGATGAAGAAGGCCGACTACTCTACTGTGGGTACAACACGTGGGTTCACACTAACTGCGCCTTGTGGTCCGCGGAAGTCTACGAAGAGATCGATGGCTCGCTACAGAACATTCACAGTGCCATTTCAAGAGGAAGACTAACAAAGTGCGGCAAATGCGGGCTCAAAGGTGCCACAGTTGGTTGTAACTTTAAGAACTGTGGTGAACAATTCCACTTCCAATGTGCGAGAACAATCTGTGAGTTCGGAGTGGATAAACGGGTATTTTGCCCGCAGCATTTGTCAAGGATCGAAGACACGCGGCAACTTGAAACCAACTTCGAAGTGAATCGATCGGTGTATGTTGAGCTCGACCGCAAGAAGAAAAAGACAACTGAGGCATCGAAAGTGCAGTTCCTGATCGGGTCGTTGTTCGTTAGAAAGCTTGGACGAATCGTTCCAGGGTTGAGCGATGCCGAGAAGTATCTAGTGCCGGTTGATTTTGAATGCCTTCGGCTTTACTGGTCAACGAGAGAGCCGTGGAACATTGTCGAATACAAAATCAAAATTTCTATACAACGATCGAGCTTTCATCCGCTAATAACTGACAAAGGCATAAACTTCACCGTCGACCACAGCCTTCATCAGCACATGATACAGAAGAATCTGAAGAAGATCTCAATGTTCCATAGCTCAATCCTAAAGGAGCAACAAGCCGATGAAGAGACACAGGAGGAAGAGCCGCAGAGCAATAACGACTTGTTACCCCCGGAAATTAAAGCTGCAATCTTTGAAGATTTGCCTCACGACGTTCTCGACGGAATCTCAATGTTTGACATCTTTCCGAAAGACCCGAGCGATTCGAAAGCAGTTTTCTATAATCAAGTGAGCGATGAAGACGACGAAAACAGCAAAAGCAATCACGTTAATGACGACAGCGATCTCAATGGCTTTCTCACATCAATACAGTCTGATTTCACTTCAGAGTACAATTTTGACAACAAGAAACGAAAGTTGAACGACAGCAACAACAATCAAGGACGCGCCAACTCAAGTCAGAAGATTGTTGAGTCTGTATCGAAAGGCAAGGAGACGAAAATCCCTCAGCTCGATGGGCTGAATGATGAAATCTTCCAGTCTGATGGCCCTGTCGCTTGCGAGAGGTGCCACTATCACTACAGAAATCGAACGTCTTACGAGCGACATCTCGCGAATTGCGAAAATATTCAAAACATCGAGAGTGATTCAGAGGCGCAAGACGGAGGCCACGTTTATCACTTGTCGAACACAACAACGACATCACAGCAGATCGCTGGTAACAACGTAATCTCAATGATCAACCAGCAGCAAAACCAGTCGATGGCCACATCCATACCAATCGTTATCAATCCGTTCCAGCAGAATTCAAATTCACAGAATGGTCTCACGTTGTCAAACGGAAACTTGAACCTGCAGAATCTTTCGTTGTCAATAGGCAGCGATGGCAACTTGTGTCAGAATGTCATCGTCGATCAGCAAGGCCAACAAATTTACACGCAGCCACTTCAATTCGGCCAAACCGCAACTCTCATGCCAATCCGCAACTTCAATCAAGGCAACATCTCGTACATCAATACATCACAGCAACAACAACCAACTCAGTACATTCAACTTGCTCCATCGAATGGAGCCTCGAATACTCATCAGCAACTCATGACAATTGCATCACAACAATCAGCTGATCACGATCATCACAAATCCAACAAAAAACCAATGCTGTTGCCATCACCAACGAAAGGCAAGTCAAAGATGCAGATGGTCAAATCGAACGCGATGATGAATGGCAAGAAGAAGCTCGAAACTAAAACACAACAGCAGATCTCAATCGTCAATTCGAAAAACATTCAAATCGCAAACTATCAATCGTCTCCGCGGTCCGAAGTAATGACACAGCCCAACGCGCAGAACATCATTTTCCAGCAACCGCAACAGCAGCAACAATATCCTCTTATTCTGAACCAGAATGGGCAAATTGTTCAGTACATTCCTGAGAACAACTCGCAGATTCAGTATTTGGGAACAAACTCGAAAGATGTGAAATCTAATCAACAGAACTTTACTTCGAACCCGCAAGTCTTTCAAAATTCTTACAACAACGGCAGCAATCTGGTGCTTACGCCTAATGGCCTTTCCGTACTCCCCGTACAATCTCCAATCGTCGGAACGTTGATTCAGCAACCGCAAGGCCTCCAATGTGTCAACGGAGTCATGTCGGCTGAGCAGATGATGCTCGGCTCGACGCCAGCGATTGAAATGGATCCAGCGTCCGGATGCATGTATTTGACAACGCAGCCAGTTTACTATGGACTCGAGACAATTGTACAAAACACTGTGATGAGCTCACAACAATTCGTATCGACCGCAGCAATGCAGGGAATATGTCAGAACTCAAGCTTTAGCGCCACAACGACACAAGTTTTCCAAGCCAGCAAGATCGAACCAATTCAAATGGAAATTCCAACCGGGTATGTGTTTTTGAACTCCAGCGATGGCTCAATCCATCAACCTCAGATTATGGATTCGTCGTGGAACGTCGTCGACGAGAAGAAACCTGTGGAGCTCGGAACTTACAGCACGCAAAAGTCGCAAAACGTTGTCTTGAAACCTTCGGCGACACCGAAGCCAAAAGTGAACAAAATCCAGCCTCAGATCGTCAGCAAAATTATCCCGACGTCGTCAGCTTCAGCCTCAGTCAGCACCGTACTAAAATCCGTCAACGATAATCCTCCGAAGCCACAAAACATACAAATTCTGAACCAAAATGTGATGGCGAAAAAACAGAAAGCAGCTTACCGAACGATTGGGCCGAAAATACATCACGAGGAGGTCAGCAAAGTTGCGACATCAGCAGCGTTCATCAAACCGAAAGTGCAAGCGAAGCCAATACAGAACAATTTTCCTTCGATATCGATCAAGCCAGCAACGCCAGTGAGCGTTCAACAAGAGCCACCGAAAGTCACACTCGATCAAACGTACAGAAACGTTCAGAACAACATGATGGCCAACAACAAAGCTAAACTCGAGAATCCTGTTGCGTCGAATGTTCAAACGACAATCATCAATTTGCCAACAAATGTCGTAAGCCCGATCCAGCAATCAAACAGCATATTCAACAACTTGAACAACAAGAATCAAAGCTCGATGAAAACGCATTTCCAGAATCGTCCAACGAACCGCGTTTTGCCGATGCAAGCTTCGTCGGGGGCGAGCATAACTGTGAAGACCCACAAAATCAGCAACAACGTAGCTAAAGGAGGCTCATCAGGTAACTCGAGAAACTTGTCGCCGCCACTGGCAAATCATATCGCGGTCAACAATAACAGCAGCGCGATGCCGGTGATTCAAAACGAAATCTCGGAAAATGATTGTGAGAAAATCAAATCGATCGCGATGGAGCTGCAGAGTACAAAGGCCGACGAGTTGTTCGACGCTCTGCGACGGTCGACGGTGAATAATGTGATAACAGTGACTTCAAGTGATTCGTTCAGGGAAAAGTGCGGCAAAAAATCTCCACCCAGAGATAATTTCCAAACGCCTTCGACGAGCGCTTCCATTAATATCATGAAAGCTCCTTTGGTGATGAAGACGGCTAGTGTTTGCTCCTTAACGAAAACCATTGATTCGGTCGCCACCGGTGCGAATCTTTTGGACGATCGACCAGAATCACCTCCAGCTCCCATGTTGCCTCCTTCGATAACAATCATTCCGATCGAGTCGAAGCCAGTCGAGAAGATGAACATCGACACAATTCTGGAGGAGATGCCCGAGTTGAAGGCGAGCAAGGAGAGCGTGAGTGAAGACATTGTGTCCATGGAGGAGTCCGACGAGCTTAAAGCACCAGAGAAGCCATCGTTCCAATCCTTTGACGAAGACACCTCGTCTGAACGGCCGAGCACATCCTCAGGATCATCTTACGCAATCAAATCGTCTCGTGAGAAGACTCCGACAAACAGCTCGAGTACTAAAGTTTGTGGTCCAAAGCTTTTATTCGAAATTCAGTCGCAAGACGGATTCACGTACAAATCAACATCGATCTCCGAGATTTGGGAAAAGCTTTTTGAGACGGTGCAACTAGCACGAAAGGCTCACGGCCTTATGCCGTTGCCTGAAGGAAGACTGAATGAGATGACGGGAGATCAGCTTTTAGGGTTGAAGACAAACGCTCTGAAGTATCTGCTGGAGCAGCTGCCGGGTGTTGAGAAGTGCACGAGATATTCGCCGAAGTATCATCGGAGAAACTCTTCAGCATCTTCAATATCATCGGTGAGAATAAATTGCCAATAATCTTAGACTGGATTTTAACTAATTTTTCTGCAGACTTCATCGTTCTCGTCGATGAATGGCAACTGCTCAACTGGCAGCGGTTTATATGGCAGCAGTTCCTTCTCTTCAAACGCTTCCAATCTGTCTTCCAACTCCTCATTGTCAACGTCTCTTTCGTCGCTCAACTACTTAAACGAATCAGATGAGATTCTCTATGAGAACTTTTATGGTTGTGCAAGGTTTGAGCCTTACAACACGCGCTCAGAGTATGACATGTTCAGCTGGCTTGCGTCGCGACATCGTCTCGCTCCTATGCCGGTTCATCTGCAAAGCAACAATGACGAAGTAATTTTGAGGTAAGAAAATCTCGATTCGTTTCAGGTTTTCGTAACTAATTGTTTCGGATTTGTAGACGAGGAACTGGCAGCAACTTGCCGATGGCAATGAAGTACCGAACTTTGAAGGAGAGCTACAAGAAGAGCGTCGGCGTTTTCCGTTCTCACATTCATGGACGTGGCCTTTTCTGCACACGAGACATTGAAGCCGGTGAGTGTTTGACTTTTAAATTAGCAAAACTCTTTTGATACTCAAACTTCCATCTGTTGATCAGGCGAGATGGTGATAGAATATGCTGGAGAACTTATTCGATCGACGTTGACTGACAAGCGAGAGCGATACTACGACAGCAAGGGCATTGGATGCTACATGTTTAAAATTGATGACAACTTAGTCGTTGACGCGACGATGAGCGGAACGGCAGCGAGATTCATCAATCATTCATGTGATGTAAGGTTCACTCCGTTAACGAAGCGTTTCTTGTTATCACTTCTTATTTTTCCAGCCTAATTGCTACTCAAAAGTGGTTGATATTCTCGGGCAGAAGCACATCATCATCTTTGCGTTGCGTCGTATCGTCACCGGCGAAGAGCTAACTTACGATTACAAATTCGACATCGAAGACAACAAAATTCCGTGCTGCTGCGCGGCAAAGCGTTGCCGGAAGTACATGAACTAAGAGGACGATTTGCGGGTCTAGATTTCAACTCATGCATCACACACAGCTCACGCATACACACACAATTAGACTGATATTATTCGATTTTAGTTTCCTAACTTAATTTTACTTTTGCACTTTCCTCAAAGTATTTTTTTTTAATTTGTGACTCGTTGTGTTTTAGTTGATAAGACATAAAACTGCGAAACGAGCAAAGCTCGTGATGAACATTCTTTTTAAACCTTTTATTTTTCAATCATTTCTGAATGCTTAAGACGAGAAGCTTAATTTATGAGTAACGTAACAATAAGAACTAATTGCTAATTGCTGAGTCTTATTTAATTCTTTATTATTTATTTTCGACTTTAAGTTTCAAATTAATTCGCAATGACGATACGTCAATGTTTGTTTGGCTTGTCGCGATAATGACTTGTTGATTGAGGAACGGAGGAATGCTCAAACAGACAAAGTTAGCAGAGATTTGACTGTCGCGTTTAGGAAGTGTTTACCAATCTTCTGTTTGATAGTCTTGCCAATCACAAGCCAAGCCAACGCCGACAACATTCTTGTCCTTGAAGTCACGCTTCGACGCGAGCCATCTCTTCTTTGTACCTTCCCTTTGTCTTACACGATCATCAACAGAAACCAGCACTCATATTTATTTTCCATTAATATAACGACCAGGAATCGCGAGATTTTGTGGCGCCGATCATTCAAATTAAAATGTTTTGGGGTTTCCCAAGATTCGCTCGGTTAAAACTGCAAGCGATCGACACGGATCGGTTTGATCTGCTTCTCTCGCTGCTTCTGGTTTGGTTACACTTCACGGTTTGTTTTCCAATGGATTCAAGAGAAGAAAAATGCTATGATATTAGGAACGGTTAGGAATGCTGATGCGAGCAACAGAAGAAGAAACTAATTTAAGTCTCGATTGAAACTCTTGTCCTTTAGATCTTGCCATAAATAAATTCGGGAAAGAATGAAGAGAGAAATTCCTTAATAAATTTTACTTTATTCATCTCGCGCGTTTCACACACAAAAGTCTCAAATGATTTCAACATGAAGCGAGGGTGGAGACAAGCAACGGTTCTAGTTAATTAGTTTGACGAGGAAACATGGAGAACTTACACTTAAAACAATTTACTAAAACAATGTAGAGTACGAATAAATAAAGAAGAAAATTATGAAAATAAACTTAGGCTTGTTTCACATTTGAAATCATGATTCGTTTCGATTCTTTTTGTTGTGTCGATTGTGATCTGGTCGGCGAAGAGGCGCACGTGTCGTAACTGTAAAGAGAAGTTGTTGTTAGCTAATAATGCTTCTACGTTTAGCGTTGCAGACTTACAATCGGTGCTGTTATAATTCTCAGTAGGGAGCTCGATAATGATTTGAATCTTCTGATTCGGAGTCAACAACGGTCGCTCGTCACGCACATGTGAAAGCTCTGGCTTGTTGTACTGATAGACAGGAAAATTCCCCTGAGCATTTTGTGTCATCGGGTAGTTTTGTGATGCTATGCGATTCCTATCAGACGCCGAAGTCGAGGGAGTTCCTGCATTTTCATACGTTTGGTAGTTCGTGTTATCACTTGGTCTTCCTGATTCTTCGTAGCTCTGAGGTGGAGGATAGTTGATGATCTGTGGCGGGCGCCTCGTTGTCTCGGCGTAGATTGGCCGGCTGTCAGGCGCGTAGATTGGCCGGCTGTCAGGCCTTCCCACGTTGTCTGTGTTGTGAGCTGGCTTAGTTGCATCGGAGGGTGACAGGAAAGTCCCATAAGATCCTAATAACGGAAGTCTTCCACCTGAGTAGTCTGTGTTGATCGACGGACTTGACGGGTAGATCTGCACTGGTTTTCTCACAGCCTCCCCGCTGTCGTAGGTTATCGCACCTTGTGCGTAGTTGTATGATTGGTCGTTTCGGTCATGCTCTGCGTAGTACGATTGATCATATTGTTGGATTGGCTCAGGCGCCTTTTGCGTTACTTTCGTTCTCTTCTTTCCTGCTGAGAGCGGAGCTCTCGTCGTGTGTAAGCTATACGATGTGAACGCCGTTCCTTCAGAGCTTTGAGCGTCGCCAGCGCTGCCTTGTTCGAACGAACTAAATGGTCTCAGCTCGTTCCTGTCCCTTTTACCAGCCGCAGCGTTGACAGTTCCTGCAGTGTTGTCAAATGGCGGCAAATCTTTGTCGGCTTTAAATGAAAAAGAGTATTGAAAACAAACAGAAGTGAGTTGAGAAAAGATAATCGACGTAAAACCCCATGAAACATGTTTTTCTGGTTCGCAACATCTTTCTGCAGTAGCGAAGATCTCAAGAAACTTACTGGAAGAAGTTCTAGCGGCAGCGAAGCTCGTCGCTTTGACTCTCGTGTAGTCGACTCTTATATCAATCTGCGTGTTTTTAGGAGAATTCGATGGCAGACCTGTCGATGATTCATGACAATTCAGTTATTTCTGCAGAATGCAAGGTGACGAGGGCTCAAGTACCTTCGATGTTCAGGGGAAACGCTTTTGCGTAGTTGATTGTGAATACTGAGAAAACGACGAAATGCGATCTGAGCCACATTATCAACACACACGAAAAATAATCGAGACTTCTGCTTTAGCTTTACGACTCAACACTTCGAGCAACGTTGTTCGACTGAAAAGCGATTGAGAAGATCGACCAGGTCAATCGCTCTCCGCGCTCAAGAGTCGAAAGCATCGCTCACTCAGCATAAATCTTGGAAAGGCGAACGCATGGCGAGTATTTCCAGAGCATAACCATGTGAGAGCGGAAAGCTTTCCATCAAGTTTAAGAATGGCTGGAAGTTAATCAATTCACGATGAGCTTTGCTTGTCTTTCTCCACGTGCTTTATCAACGGTTTCATGCACAGGTAAGTAATCGACGAGATACACGAAGATAAGAAAGATAAGACAATCGAGATGAAGGTCGTGCATCTTCGTTTCTGTAATCTTCGCCCTAATTGTTTACATTGAACTGATATTTGATACTCAGCTAAGCTTCGTAATAATTGCGATGAGCTGGTTAACTTACAATTTAGTTCTTTTTTGCGTGAGCTCAACATAATTTGTCGCCGCTCGTTGAATCCTCTCGTAAAAATGATTCACGCGGCTGCTGAGTAACAAAGTAAATCAGTTCAGTTTTATTCGTCGATCGAATTAGAAGCGCAATGTCGTCGGTCAGAATCTTAAAGTTTCTGCTCGTTAGTGTTCCAGTAATTGCCACGCTATCCACATTGATCCTTAAGATCTCATTTTCGAGTGTAGAGCGATTTTATTGGAAGCCAGGTTTTTGGGGCGATTGCTCGCAGTGTCATGGATCAAAGACCAGAAAAGTCGTTTGCTACGACGTCGATTCTGAGAGTTACGTTGATGATCGATTCTGTGAAATCAGCAAGCCAAAACCTGACAACGTTACAAGCTGCACGCTGAGCAATTGTCCGGAATGGGCCTTCGGAAAATGGGGAAAGGTGAGCGTTACATTTAACTTGTGAAGTTCAATTCAAGCAACCTCAAATTGGTTTAGTGCATGAACGACTGTCAACGGGAACGTTACGTTGCTTGCCGAGACGACGAAGGAGTGATTCGCGAAGACTGTTTGGCTGAACGCAAACCGCACGAAATCGAAACCTGCTGTCACTTCGCATGGGCTTTGCATGAGTCGGAATGGGAAAAAGTGAGACAAACATTCCATTGAAATCCGCAAAAACATTTCTTGAATCGTTGCAGTGCGAGATCGGAAGCGTTTATCTGAAAAAATCAGTTTGCAGACGATTCTTCCCCAAATGGACGGAGCTGGTGAACGAGAAGAACGGGACAGCAGTTCAAGCGAAGTTTTGTGCACACTTGTTCAATTCGCACCGGAAAATGTTCTGCGTTACAAGGAGAATTTTCATGGAAGTTCGATCGCGAAATTTTTAAGCAAACGTTTAACTCAATTTCATTATTTCATGTGATCGCCTCTGGTCCCTTCTCAGTAAAACTGAAAATTCAAAGCTGCCCATTGAATTCAGGCTCGGGTAATCATCAAACTTCAATTGATATTTATGGCTGATAAGAGTGCGACTCCTTTAGAACTTCCTAATTAAAAAGTTGTGAAGATTTATTGAATAAATTCTAGTGAAATATCTACTAGGACTTTTTCTGATGACTCAACTCGTGTCGTAGCTTTCGAGAGAGTCTGAGCCAACTTATGAGCTTGCAGATTATTGTTTTTAAAGTTCTCTGGTGTCTGATTACGTTTTACAAACAGTTTTGTTCTGGACTCAGTCTGAGTGAATTGGTTCTCAGTTGAGTGTGTAAGCTTATCGAGTGAAGCCACAATGAAAAGATCAAGAATAATTTTGTGGGCTGTTTTGCTTTCAATCATGGTGTCTACGGCTCTCGGATATTGCGATCATCAAAGTTGCGAAATCAGTGTCGAATATGATCTTCACTTCCGGACCGCAGATTCAACTATTACGGATGTCTTGCTCTCCGCATCTTCGAACTTAGATAGAATTCCGGCAAAGGTTTTCAAAGCCTTTCCAAAAGTCGAAAAACTCTCAGTTGCGCATACTGGACTCAAAGAAATATATCGTGAAGATTTCATCCTTGCGGTGAATGTAAAGCATTTGAATCTTTCGTGCAACAATATCGAATTCTTGGAGCGTCGCATCTTAGTCAACCTGGAGAAGCTCACAATCTTGGATTTGTCGAGAAACAAGATTAACCGTATCGACGAGAAAGCATTCGATGAAAGCAGCGTAAAGCTAACTCACATTGACTTCAGCGAGAATCGACTTAAGGTTTTGCAATATTCGCATTTACTGATATTTGATCAAAAGTCAGTGAACTTTGCGAAAAATCAAATCGAGTCGATTGAAGGCGTTCCGACTTTGGTGAGCTACTCCGGCCACTTTGGGATTAATTACTTCTTGCAACCAGTCCTGACGAATCGACATTCAATAACGTTCCTCAAACAAGCAGTCATGACAAATCAACATTCAATAACGTCTCTCAATCTCGACGACAATCTAATGAAATCATTTGATTCACACGGTTTGGACATCGGTGAGTTGAGTTTAAGGAACAATGCAATGGAAACGCTGAAATTACATCCATCTACAAAAATCCTCTATGTTGACAACAACAAGCTCACTGAACTGTCGATCACAGCTTCAATGACTCATGTGAGTGCTAAGAACAACAAAATCGAAGATCTGAAATGCAATACCAACTTGGCGCTCGAGAGTTTGAATTTGTCGCAAAATAAAATAATAAACAAAATGCTTGTGCCTCTGAAAACTGCTGACAAGCTTCGTGAATTGGATTTGTCAGACACAACACTCAATGGACTTCAATCCGACACATTTGCTGAAATGACTTTGCTTGAGGAACTCGATTTAAGCAACTCGTCGATGGGAAACATTTCTTATGGACTGTTCACGCATCAGAAAAGCCTCACCTCTCTCAACATATCCTACAACAACTTGGAGGAAATCGACTACCTCATGTTTGCGTCGTTGAAAAATCTAACGACTTGGGACATCAGCGGAAATAAACTGACGAAGTTGGACGACCACAAAAACTTCCGGAAGATGCTGCCGCAGTTATCAACTATCGGGATTGAAAACAACTACTGGGATTGCGTTTACTTGACACAGCTCTTGCACAGCATGACAGAGCAGGGAATTAAGATTAAAAGCCCCGCCAATCCTGTGAAGAACGAGTCGAGCGTCGAGAAAATCAAATGTTCACCGCCGGGCTCTAAAGTTTTTTCAAGAACTGACAAGCAAATTTCAAAATCGGACACTGACATCAAACCTGAGCCTAAAGCAGGACCGGGATCAAGCACAATCGTTGTTGTGGCGATTGTGATTTTGATTGTCGCATTTCTGACCGTTTCGATAATTTTCAAAGCCTCAAAAATCAAAAGTATTCTGCGATCCACGCAAACTTTACGAAATTTGCCAGAAAATCTAGGTAACAATGATTTGTAATCCGTGTAGCGCTCATTGACAAACTTTAATTCTTTTATATTATTTTATTTAATCGATCGAGAGTATCTATCCGAAGTGCTGAAGAGCCATTTCAAGCTTTCGTTATTTAACAGCGACAAGAAGTAGCACGAGGAGGCTTAATTTCACTTAAAGTATTTACCAAATCTTCCATTAAACTCAATAAAAATATTGTTCAAGAACTCTTATTATGTTTCATATCGCCGATTTATTTCAGGAAATCCTTTTCAGGGCACATCGTTCGGCCTTCAAAAGGATCGTGCTAGCTATAAAGGTTTCTGAAACGTTCCCGAAAGCTTCAGGATAAAAACTTCTTCAAGCACAAAAACGTTTGCATGCAATGTTGTCTCTCTGTTCTATCTGTTTCATAATTTCCTTTTTAATTTACAGTGAAGGACTTACCTTTGAGTCACGCGAAAGCTGTTTACGAGATGTAAACACACTTTGAATGCCAGCAAAGTCTTCAGCAGTAAATTTCAGATTCTTGGTTCTTTTGACATTCGAGGCCTTGTCGCTCTCCAATCAAACAACATTCGTTTTAATCTCATTTATTGAAGTTCTTTGATTCTTACAAAAATTGTCGCTAGAAACTTGTGTCAGTCTTATTTGGTTTCGTATATCACCAGTTCGTCCATGACGGCTTAGATTAGAGGCTCAAACAAAAGTGTTGGCAATGGGAAATCAAACCGTGAATCAAGTACTGAAGAGGAACTAATGTCAATCAGGCCTGTGGTGATCGAGTTGATGTCAAATCAAAAGATAAAACCAATTCGAATCGTTTAATGGAAAACAAGAAGACATTTTTGTGTGGCTTTTTGAAAGGTTCTTGTCCTGAAAATAAGAAAAGAAAAGGAAATCAGGAAATTATGCTGCAATAATTATAACGAGAGACAACATAATGAATATCGAATCATAAGCGGACTCAATTTCCGATCAATCAATCGTAATCAAGGAACGGATAAGAAAGAAATTACTTACCTAGAAATGAAGAAAATAATACGATTTTGTACTCGAATGGATCGATCACATCTGAATTTGTTTGCATTTTCTTTTCTCATAACTTTGGTGGAACTTAAGATAACTGATTAAAGAATGAAAACTCATCTCAATCGAATCAATGGAAATCAAGGATGGCAAGAGTTCGTCTGACGGTTCTGATAAAGATTTTTTGTGAGGCAGGCTGAGGGGGCACGAGGAGGGTTTGTTGGTGGTGAAGCTCAAACGGAACCGATAAAGAAACTTCAGCTACGAATAAAGGAAACGATCGAACGGAATTCATAAGAACGAACGAAATCAAACGACAAACGGTCAAAGTTTTTTTTTCTTCTTATTTTTTACAATTAACGCTTAACTCATAATTTTTATTATGATCTTCACCTATAAATAGTTTTCAATAAATTTTCCATTCATCAAATCAGAGAAAATCAATGAAATGGTTGAGGAAACAAATCAAAAGTTATTGCTTTCAGGAGAAATTGATATTGATTTGATTATAGGGGAAGAGCTTCGAGCAGCACAAGTGATCAGTTGAGATTGCGATGGTCCTCTAACTTGTGCCGTCCGAGCTTAGCTCTCCGCTAATTTTCGCTTTGTGCTATCATCATTTTGCATTTTTTTTCAGTCCAACTTAAATACTTTTCGTCATTAACATAATCACGTCTTGGGAGAGAAGTAGGGAGGGAGATTGTGTTGTGTTGTGCGTTGGTTGCCCTTTCAATCGAACTTCTCGAGACAAGAAACTAGACTCGGAACGGTAAACGAGAGGGAAGAGAAAACGTTGTACGATGAATTTCGAATCCATTGGATTACAAAGTTAACCTTATTAGGTGTACAATTGCTATGGTAGATAGATTTCTTGTCATGTGATTTGCTTTCTTCATGATTAGTTTTTTCTTTGCCTTAAAAAATTCATTGTTTAAGAATCTCACTATTCCTAAATACATCATTTTAGACTAAGGTTTAATAAATATGGAAGGAGTTTCAACTAGTTTTGTCTTTGCTTATGATTTCGTCAAACAATTTTCACAATAGTCTCTCAACCAAATACTTAAGTTTCGTCTTATCAACCTTGTTGAGGGGGCGAGGGAAGAAGAACGCAACACAATTGAACTATAAACTGCGCAAACTGAAGAATGAAAAATCAAGGAAGATCAAACGATTCGATTGCGAATTTAACTTGTTACGTTTAGCGATAAAATGTGAGTTGAACTGAAAAGGTTTTACACTAGAAATCGAAATGAAGATAGCGAGGGAAGACAATTTTATTGTTTTTAATTCAGGGAAATGATAAAAGAAAGTCCATCATCGTGTTAATTACCTGAAATGATTACCAAATACTGAAAGAACTGAAGCTGTTTGATTAGAAGACAACGAATAAGTAAATCAAGGAAAGAAAATAATAAATTACAATCATAGAGTAAGTTATACTTTATTATAGAATTATAAAATCATACATTTATCTCTTTTCCTTTCATCGACGGTAGTCGTCGGTTGACTCTCTTTCTCTCTCAACTAGATATAATAATTTACAGAACATAAATTATCCAAATCAGTGATGTCGGGTGGTGAATGCTGGTCAAAGAAAAAGTAAAATCAACTCGTCCTGGTCAAATTGAAAATATTGCAAAAGGTTACATAAGAAAAGGGTAGGAAGAAAGTGGAAATGAAATGAAGAAGGAGAAGCGAGCTTTTCATTAGCTTTTCGTCCAACTAATACAGAACTACATCAAATTACATCGAGTATATTATTCAATTATAATTATATATCATTTGATATTCGAAATATTTTATCCTTCGTTTCTTCCTTTCGACAAATACACAAAAAGTGGAGAAAATGTGTCTTCAAAAAGCGAAGCTTTCACTTTGCACAAAAGCGGTAATCTTACGTTAAACAGGAAGAAAACTATAAAGCTCAAGGTGTGGCCGTGAAGTGCTTTCCGTTCCCAATTTCGGGTAATCCAGCGTTTCTTGATTTCTTAATTGTAGCTTTCACCAGTTTTATCTTCACTTTCGAAAGCTCAATCTTGAACAACCTTTCATCGTTTTATTACTCTCTGGCTTTTGTTGACACTTCTGTAGCAATGGCTCAATTCTCTATTAGGTTGATCTTAAGGAAAGCACTTCATAAGCTTCTCGAAAACTTCATCCTAAGTAAGCAACATAACTCACACCTCAAACGTATTTTCTTGACTAAGTTTAATAATAAAACTTCCTTAATCCAGCAATCTTTATAAAGAGTTACACAAATGTTACACGAAAATATGAGAAACAAAGAGAAGGAAAAGTCCTTGGCCTTGGAAAAGCGAACGGAAAAACACTCGGAAAAACGGAAAAGCAAAAACTGTTTCTTCTCACCGACTACATAGGTTTGGTAAATCAAAATAGTTGCGAATTGGTGGCGGTTTCCTCTCGAAGCCCATTCTAACAAAGAGCTTCGCCATCTTATGAACTAACAATATTTTTCTTTGAATATTTCTTTTTGTTTGAATACTTTTCATCATCATCATCATAGTACTTTAGGTTGCAAAAACTTTGAGTTTTGTCATCGACTTCTTATAAAAGTTTTAGATTTTACTTCCATTTGTTGCGTGTGATTTATCGTCTTTATAAGAATTAGTTTTAAATAAAGGACATCGATAGATTTGTAAAGAAACTTCTTACGTTTAGTTTATCTAAAACTTGTTAAAAAGTTCGAGAGGGGCGAAGGGAGGGAGCGTTTTAAAAAACATTCGAGTGTCAGAGACTTCTAATGTAAAAGATTGCAGTTGGGGATCGTTCGGTTGTTACGTCACGCTGTTATGGCATCTTTTGATAATTAGTGGAGAGTGGGGAGTGATGTTTTCAGTGAGAAAGTTGCTTGAAACTTCCCCTCAGCGTGACGCAACTTATGGAACTTTATTCATGTCTTGATTTCTTCTCGTTTATATTTGGTTTGTTTCTATTAGTAAAGTTGATCAGTTGCCTGCATTGTTTCTTCTTCTCAACATAAAGTTTATATTCTCGCCAACGTCTTAACGATCGAATGTTGTAAACTAATCCAATTGTCAGTGACGGTTGGTTGAAAACAAAGGAAGAAATAATAATAATCGTTGGTGACATAAGTTAAGCTATTGACACAACGGCGAACATTAGCCAATGAGGTATTGGTGAATCTTCGTCGTTCTTCCAACATATCAACATAAAGCATAACTAAAATTAAAGCTGGTAAATGAAATCATAATCAGAAAGTGTCGAACTCGCTTCACATCTTGACGAAGCGAGAATCATTCAGACTCAGCTGTTCATCAACTTTGTCTAAAAATAATAAGATAAATGTGAAATAAAAATAAACCAAAGAAATTCAAATCATAACTTTAAATCATTCGGATCTACAGAGGATGTTAAAGACACATGTCTCGCGATAAGGAGAAAAAGAAGCTCTCCTCGTCTCGGTCAGCGTGCTCCTCGCTTACACGATAACTTGTGATGAAAATATGTCAGTGAACATGAAGATAGAAGGGGAAAAGAGTTTAGAGACACAAAAAGAAAATTACAGAAATCTACAAACTATGTATTGCACAGTTCGCGGATCTTGAGTGTGACATTTCTTGCATGTTTGCTAATTGAGTGTGCTGATCGCAAGCGATGCATCAACCAAACGCTTTAAAGTTCTTGCAATTAGTACGATGACGACAGTTGTGTTCGTAAAATCTAATTAAATTGCACATTATCATTTTCGACTAGAATTTGCTTCCATTGTGAGAACATTTCAACTCTTCATCATCATCACCATCCAAGGGGGTTTTCATTCTCTTGACTCTGACTAATTAGATTCGCCTTTTGTGATGTTGAAAACTGCTTTGCATACGCGCGAGCCTCAAAAGAAACTTGTCTGAGATTATTTGTTCCAGCCTCATTTAGCCACGCAGGGAATTTCGATCGTGACCAAGTTCATTGTAAAATTTATGCTACGACCTTATAGTGATAATTCATCTTTCATTTTGTCCATTCGAAAAGCATTTTAAATAAATTAACGTAAACTAATGCGAAAACTTTTCTTGTTGAGATCATTTTGTTTCATTAGGTTTGCTAGCTTCTTACGCAAGGTTTGCTTGCCAGTCACAGCGTCTTGAGTGATGCTGTCGTTGACTTTCGCATAAGTACGTGGATCATTATGTGGAATGCGTTTGTGAGAATGCGAAGAGAACACAAATCAAATCGGTTAACTTAAAGTTCTCTGCACTTGCACATGGAACTGGGTCGAGTGCTAAACAGCATTTATGGCTTCTTGCAACGCAAAAAATGTCATTTGGTTTCAATTTCTTTAGTTTACTTCATTCACATTCTTTTACGACTAATTAAGATTTCGTTTACAGCTCCAATGATAATTAATATCCCGTCATAATATCATCAGTTTCTCCTTGTTTTCGCTTGCATATCGATCGAACCTTCTTCACGCAAAGTCACGAACTCTCAGGTAATAATTTTGCTAAAACAAACGAGAGATCCGAGACGCCTCGTTGCGATTCCTAGAACGGATTTTCTATGACTGTCAACGAGACTTCTCTCGACTTGCGATGAAGAAGGTCGTGGAATCACTTTATGGAATAGTTTAAGTGAGATTTTCTTTCCTTTCTCAACGTCGTGCACACATTAAAGAAAATATCAGCTTCTGTTTTCACTTTGCAATTAAACATAAATTACCAGCGACCGCATTTAAGTTCTCGCTCTCAGCTGGTCGACATTTTTCTTGTATAAATAAATAAATTATTTAATAAATACATCAAAAGAATAATTACACATTTTGTTTGTCCTTTTCTCAAAATAAAACTTGCAGCTTTTCTTATCCTACGATTTTGACTAGACTTTCATGTTTTCAACTCATTATGTTTCCTTGCAACTTTTATCATTGTTAACATTTTCAATCAGAAGTGGGCGAGAAGCGTTGCAGGCTTCAATGTGTTTCATTCTGCGCACGAGGAACGCGAACGAAGCTCATTGCCAGGGCGAACGGGAGTTTAAAGTTTACGGAGAAAATCGATATCGCGCAGTCACGAAACTTAAAAGATGAATCAGCTTGAGCTCGAGCGGATAAAATGAAAATAAATCAAGCGGTCGTCTCCGTCGACTTGCATGCGACGTGAAAATAAATTTCCACCGAAATGCGAAGAATCAGACATTTTCACGATTTTCTATTACGCGGCCGTCACGATTCATAATTTTACAACTCGTGTAGCCACGCTGGATGTTTTTCCGCTAGCTCTGCCTGTGTTCGTGCACGAGCAAGTTGATTTCGTTCTTCTTGCTTCGTCTCGGAGAATTCACTTCGTTTTCGCCTGTTCGCTTTCAAGGGGTGAATAAACACAGGAGCGATTGAACGCAAAAAGGAAAATGACGAAGGAGAGAATCAACCCCTAGATCTATTTCATTGTGCTGCAGCGCTCACTACCTCAGTGTGTGTTTGTGTTTGCGAAAAAAAGGAAATTGGGTATCTAGGAAGAGGTCATTGATCCTTCGTACAACCTCGATCTCTGTCTGTTATGAGTCTCTTCCCTTCCAACCACACACACATCCCGGCTTCTCTCTCGCCCTTTCAACTTATTCGTCGCTCGGCTGTCGCGTGAACAGAGAGAAAAACCTGATTTATGTTTTCTGCCCATGTTCACATACTGCACAAACTTCCCACTTCTGATTAAAATTGTATTATTAATGCATGTTTATAATTCTTAGAACGTATGTGATACTGCATATGATACTCGCTTAATGAATTCTCTACTACGCTTTGCTCTGTGTGTAAGAATATTAGACAATGGATTCAGCTTTTTTTATGTAAAATGATTTCCTTCCTATCGACTGTACTTCTTCTGCTCTGTATCTCTCTAGGTACAGTGAAGCCCCACGAGAGATTCTCCCCGTGACATCTAACAGCCTAACCGCACTCCGCAGGCTTCACTGGCTGCTTTCGATCTCAAAAATCATTTGTATCTCACTCATTAGCATCATCAAATACGTGGGGATATTTCATAGACATGAAAATTAAATCGAAATGAAAAAGATTCGTTTTGCATCTTCGCATCGCGCGCTCATAACTTTTCAATTATGTGTGAGTGTGGAGAATTCAATTTTGTAACAACTGACTGTGGAAATGAAGAGAAAAAATAAAAGGAAATAAACAATTAAGTAAATAACATTAGCTCGATGTCAGGCGCAAAATCAAGAGAAAAATAAATATATCAATATCACTTAATCACATTTTCTTACTCCTGGATGATGTGATCATAATATATTTATGCTTCTAATGCTTTTGTGACTTTCATACGTTCAATGTGAATTCATTTAAGGATAAGAAAAGTTTCTTTACTTGGATTTGTTCGTTTTGAAGCTGACTTGCAGCACCCGACTGCCGAGTGTGTAGCCGTTGAGCGCTCGGATAGCCAGCATCGATTCCTCGTAGTTCGTCATTGTCACGAATCCGTAGCCTTTGCACTGGTTTGTCGCGTTGTCTTTAATAATTTTCACGTTTTGCACTGCGCCGAACGGCCCGAAAAGCTGCCAAAGTGCATTCTCTTCAGTTTCGGGGGCGAGGTTGTAGACAAAGATTGACCAGCCGCCGCCAGTCGCGAGTCCGCCGGCCAATGCGCCGTTTGCTGTCGGCAGCATCAAGGTCGGATCCATTGCCAAATCGCCGCCCATGGGAGAGAAACGAGCGAGCCCCTTGTTGATCGGATGATGGATCGCTCCTAAACGTCTTGTCAGTTGGGGGTTCAGGAAAGCGGGGACTGCGGGAGTTTGATTTTGTTTGTTTTGCCCGGGCGTATTCGAGAACTTGACAGTGATGGGTTCGGTGAGATTTTTAGGTGTGGTTCCGTTGAGGGCAGCGATTGCTCGCTCAGCTTCCTTCCGCTGATCAAAACGAATGAAACCGATTCCTTTCAGCTTGTCGTTGCCTTCTTGCGTCAAAACACGCGACGTGATGATTTCCCCGAATGGCTTGAAGATCTCTTCAAGTTCTTCTTGCGTGATCGTCTTCGGCAGGCCGGAGATGTAGAGGTTTGCTCCTTTGATTGACTCTGAGCTTGGGCGTGCGAAGGAAACTTTGATGGTTTTGTTCTGCAATCGCAGGCCGTTGAGAACATTTACGGCCTGTTCGGCATCCTGAGTTCGGCGGTAGTTGACAAAGCCGTAACCAAGCGACTGACCGCGCAGCGAGTTTGGATTCAAAGGGTTGGGGAAGGGAATACTGTTCTTGTCTCGCACCAACTTGACGCTCTCAACTTCGCCGACCGACGAGAATAAACTTTTGATTTCCTCCTCGGTCATGGTTTGTGGCAAGTAGTTGACGATGAGATTCGTACGATTCTCGTTCGTAAGCATGCTGTTGGTGACTTTCGAATCGCCATTTTGATTTGTTTCCTGCGTTTGCATTGCTATATCTCCCGTCATGATTAGAACGATTTTCTCCTCTTACACTTTACCACCGAGATTTATCGATTTTTCCTTTTAATACTTTTTATCACGCCTCAGTTCGCGAACACGCAATTTAGGTAATGTCGACTCGGCAATACACTCAAGGAACGGTCCTGGATGTCTACTCTCGCCGCAAGACTTTTCCGATTTAACTTTATTGATCAAATAAGAAAAGAAAGAAAGCTCTTCTCTTCTTCCGTCGTTCTCTACGAGGGCGTATGTATGATTGTGTTAGAAAAATTTAGGCGAAAATTTGAGATTCAAGCTTGAGCACGGACTCGGATGAATTTGCACTGCACTTCAGCTTCTGTCGACACCTTGCACCGTTAGCCACGAATTTCACTAATTTTTGCTACGGAAATGATAATAATTCACTCGGAAGGAAATTAAAACACTCTGCTCAAAATATTGATTTTTCTCAAGTTTTGCCGCAGTTGGAAAAGTGTTGCCGACGCCTTGCGCAATCCAACAGCTCTGTACCCTCTCAGGGAAATTTCGTATAAAATATTTCCGACGAAAAATCACTTCGATGATCGATCTAACGAAATTTGATTGATTAGATAAGGTTTCGAATTGTGAGATGGGCGTTCCGGATCATTAATTCGAGTTTTTTATTGAACATTAATTTGAATTGAACTACATGATGTTAATAAAATGATCCACGTTTCAGTCCTCCGCGATCTTGTTCATCAAAAATTTATTAACGAGTTTTTGCTAAAACTATTTAGGCCGAAACATTCGTTCAACTTATGACTATGATCCAGATATGTTCTCACCACAGAAAATTGCAGCGTGAGCATTTTAAATTGAAAAATGTAACGCACATGTTACTCGACATATTATAAAATGTTGCCTAGCTTTAAGGGAGTCAGGTCAACCACGAAAGTTTTGCTGCAGGATTTTCAAAAGGTTTCAAATTGCTGCTTCCTTCTTCTGAATCTTTCTGAAGCTCAACCTCTGGAGAGCGCCTCATGATATCTGTTTTTATCTAGCGAAAACTGTTTAGAGGTCGCAATCAACTTTCAAAGGACATCTGGGCTCAGAGATTCGCTCTTGATCTTAGATCTTCAAGATATCCCTAAGATATAAAGAGAAATTGTCGATCGATACAAGTTTTATAATCTGTAGCTGTTGATGGTTGCCCAAGCATCATTTGTCAACTCTTTCATGTTAAAAGTGTAAGCCCAACTGAACAGATTGACAGCATGAATGACAGCTGCGAGTGAACTTTAAGTAGACGAATTCGCTTCAACGTTCGTCACAATTTGCATCTCGAAGACATCTTTAGCCTCTTCCTTTTACAAGCTTTCGGCTAGCTTGGCCTGGTAAATGAACTTTGGGAGAGTCTCAAATGTAATTCACATTCAAACATTCAATCTCTGAGGCTTTTGAGAAAACATATTCTAACATTCGAGTCTGTATTAAAGCTCAAATCGAAAACTTTTGACTCAGATGAAAAGTCATTTTATTTTTGTTCGATTCACAGCCGTAATTGTTGAATTATTATTTAACAATGAAAATATTTATACATATTGGTAAAAATGTGTTTACGAGTCAGAAAAGTCTGTTCAAAGTTTAACAACTTTGCCAACTGAAATAAATGGAGCAGGAGCATTGAACTCGTTAAAATTCAGATCATCGAGTGATCATGAGTAATTTTTGGAAATTATTTAATTCCCTCGTCGCTAAGGTTTATGCTCGTAAGCGATGTTTGCTTAACCCACAAGCTGTTCTGTATCAAAATAGATTGTCGTCTATCTGGGCCGATATTCTTCTGTCTAGAGAAAACTGGCTCCAATCAGATGTTTCGCCATTTCAAACGTGCCTTACTGAAAGTCGTGCAACTTGTATAAATGTTTTTGCAAATTGGAAAACATTTCAGTAATCAGACTTTTTCTGAAGTGGAAGGAAGATCGAAAAATGTGGAAAATAAAAGTTTTGGTTGCTTTGCTGGCGACTTTAAGTTTAAAATGTGAAGCAAACGTTGTTGAAGATTCGTAAGTTGATAGCGATTGCTTTCATTATGTGGTAACTAAAAAATGAATCCTCTAGTGTCGTGTCGATCATCTCTCCGAGGGCGATTCGACAGGGACAGGAAGTTTATCGAGTCGCTGCCACCACAAACGCCCTCAAGAAACCTGTCACCATCGACTTGACGCTCTCAGGCATTGAAGACGTATCGAATACCAAGTTCCAGAAGAAAATAGCCAATCAAACAATAGGATCAGATGAACTTAAGCACTACGTGTTCAACGTGAGTTTCTAGAAGGGAAATCAGACTACAATTTTATCCGTTGATCAATTTGTTTTCCGCAGACGCAAAAGCTCAAGCCAGGAAAATATCAACTCTTCGTTAAGATCACCGACCCAATGAAGAAGAAAGATTACACCGAAACTCTTGCTCTGGCCTATCGCAAGGTTAGATTTTCGTTCCTGATCCAGTACGACATGCCACGTTATCGGCCCGGAGATTTGATACAATTCAGAATATTCGCCATCGACGCTGAAACGAGACCTTACAATCCTTCCGGCGTTGCTGTTTCCATTGTCGATTCGGGACAGAGTGTGATCAAGTCATTCAGTAACGTTACTTTCGTCAAAGGAAAATACCCCAACTCATTGCAATTGAGTGACAACCCGCCACTGGGTCAGTGGGCAATCAAAGTTTCTGGTGAAAACGAGGTGAGCGTGACTGACATTTAATCAATTATCGTGACTAGAATTGTCGTCTTCCGCAGGCTTTCACCAAGTATTTTACAGTCGACGACTACGTGCTTCCATTGTATTCAGTTGTAATCGAGAATCCACCACAGATTGCTGCTACTGAATCAAGTTTTCCTATCAAAATCACGCCGACCTACACGTTTGGTGAAATAGTCGAAGGTGACGTTGTTCTTTCAATCTACCGACAAGTATGGTCATGGTGGGAAGAACAGAGATTTGAGATCTACACGCGAAGTATTCACATCAAGTCGGGCAGTGAAATTATCGAGGTGAGGCTTAAGGAAGACTTGGGATTATCGCCTGCCGACGGCAGCTATGACTATCTGAATATTGCCGTGACTTTCACTTCAACGCTGACTAAAGCAAAATCAGAAGCCTTCTCGAGCATTTCGATTGTGCCGTTTGCCTACACCACAATCATCACGGGTGATCGTTACTTCAAAGCAAACACTCCTTATCCTGCCAAAGTCTCCTTGCGAAAGTTCGACGGCCGATCTGTGAGTTTCATCATATTTAAGCCTTCGAGCGAGGCTAACGAACTTTTTTCAGGCGCCTGCTGGCATTACCGTCTCTGTTAACGCTCAGCTCTCGAGCAGATGTGTCTACAACAGCAACGGTAATTGGAACTGTCCTAATAAGAACTTACCGACACAAACCTATACAACCGACGCGACTGGCTCCACAAACATTCTAGTGAATCCTGAGAGCTATGACTACTTGTCTATTACTGTAAGGTCCAATTTCAATTTGTCGTAGCTCGTAATTAATTTTTTTGATTTAATAGGCAAATTCAGCAATCTCTGAAGGTGGATACTTGTACGCTTCGAGGCAGTCTCAATTAATTAATCAGATTCAAGCTGAAGTCCTGACGGCAAAGTAAGAATAATTTAACTACCTGAATTTGATGTAACAGTTTGCTTTCAGTCCAAGGATCGGTTCTCGACTTGACATTCTGGTGACGACCTCATTGAAAACTTTAGACAAATGCTTCTACCACGTGATGGCCAAGGGAGTCATGCTCCAGTCAGAATGTATTTCCATCGTGAACCAAACAGCAACGCTGACGATTACGCCGAGCTTTTTGTTTGCGCCACAGGCAAACCTCATTTTCTACTACTATGATGAATCCGCGAAAATCGTTTCGACTCAAGTTTACCTCAGTTTCCAGGAAGATCTTCCCAACTTCGTAAGAAAGACTCAAAGTTATAACATCTGCACATTTGTCACACTTTTATTTCTCGCAGCTTGACCTGAATTTATCTGTGAACACAACTGAGCCTGGAAAAAATGTTTCGCTGTGTGTCTCGAGCGCAATCAAATCAAGAGCTTCGCTGCTCGCCATCGATCAGAGTGAGTTGTCATCAGCGTGATCAAGTTTAATATTGATCGCTGTTTTTTAAAGGCGTTTTAATACTCGGCGACGGCAATGACCTGACGAAGGGAGACATATTTTCTGATATGTATAAATATACAAGTTATGAAAACATCGACTATCGAGCACCGCAAGATGAACTGCAATTTGAGGTGAGATAAACCGTGAAATGAAATTATAATCAATCACATGAATTATCCTTTCAGTATCTAAGCATGAGCGTCATGAAGTTTATTCTTGACGCTAAGCCTGTGACAACCACGACGACCACAACGACCAAGAAACCACTAACGACAACCACAAGTAAGATATTTTTCCGGACTCGATCGGTCATCAGCGATCTCATTTCAATTTGAAATCCTTAGCTTCGTCACCTACGAAATCAGATGACACGATGACTTCACCAGAAACTCAGCCAGAAGCAACATCAGAGCCATCGTCTACGTTTGCAAGTTCACAGATGGACGAATCAAGTAAGATTTTTTTTCAATTCAGAATGTCGAGTTAATTCCCGAATTCAGAAGCAGTGAACAATATTGCAGCGCCAAACCAAGGAGGTGGCGGTGGTGGTGCAGGAGCCCCGAAACCAATTAGAGTCAGGAAAGATTTCTCCCAAGTCATTTTGTGGCAAGACGTCGATGTGTTGGATGCCAAGTGAGTCGAGCAATCTACCTCATTTATCTCACAAATCTAAAACTTGTCATCTTTAGAATGCACGGAAAACGCAAAGATAAGCTTCGAGGCGAGAAATGCTTCGACTTCGTCGCTCCTGACTCGATCACCTCGTACATTCTGTCTGGAGTCTCGATGAACGATGTCTACGGCATCGGGCTTCCTGAAACCAAACCGAAACTCACCGTGTTCTTGCCATTCTTCATCCAAGCAGTTCTCCCACATCACATTAAGCGAGGAGAAGTCGTCATGCAGGATCTATATTTGTTCAACTACTTACAAACGCAATCCGTTCTTCTCACTATCAAGAGGAATGACCAGCAATATGAGTTCTTGGAGCCTGAATTCGATGGGTGGCATGGTGAGAAAATCATGTTCACTTAAAAGTGAATCAACAACAAACTCTTCCAACAGTTGAATGTGATAGACTTTGGCAGAACGTCTCGTCAGTTTTGGATAGTCCGCTAACACTGCGATTCGTCTTCAAGCCGTTGATTTTGGGCTTCGTTGAAATTTCGGTAAGACTAGCTAAATTTACATCGTCTGAGTAAGCTGAAACTCTTTTCTCAGATCGAAGCTAGAGGTTCAAATGCTGGCGACAGCATCTTAAAGAAGATGAAAGTTATTCCCGAGGGCATTCCGAAGTCAGTCACCAATTCAACACTGATCATGAAGAACCAAACGACTTCGAGTATATCGACAGTGCTGACTTGCACTTTGACGCCCACCGCAGTGAAAGACACGACGAGCGCCGTAGCGACCATCGTGGGAGATTTGCTTGGCGACACCTTGAGCAACTTGGCTAACTTGATTCAAATGTCTTATGGATGTGGCGAGCAGAACATGTTGAATCTCGTGCCGAACATCGTCGTTCTGATCTATCTTACGAGTACAAACCAAATCACGCCTGACTTGCGAGCGAGAGGAATTTCATATGGAGAAGACGGATACCAACGGCAGCTAGGATATCGACGGACTGACGCCTCCTTCTCAGCTTTCGGCAACTCCGACACTTTTGGCAGCACCTGGTTGACGGCTTACTGCATCAAGACCTTCATCTCGGCGGAACCATTCTTCAGCATTGACCAAACCGTCATTACGACTGGTTTCGACTTCATGCTATCGAAACAAAGCACCAGTGGAACTGACGTTGGAAAATTCCGAGAGGACGGAAATGTGATCCACAAGGACATGCAAGGAGGCTCAAGCAATGGACTGGCAATGACAGCGTACATTGCGATTGTTCTGACTCAAGGGCTCGCTAAATATCCTCAATACAAGGCAGCGCGAGACTCCGCGTTAAACTATGTCGTGCAACATCTTGACGTTACCGATGTTTATGACATGGCGATCAGTTGCTATGCGCTCCAGTTGGCCGGCCATCAAAATTTCACTTCGTTCTACCAAAAATTCTTGGACATGAGAATCGAGACTGCAGACAAAGTTCACTGGGAGAAACCTGGTCAAGTACAAGATGCGAACTCATGGACCTACTGGAACCAGCCGAGATCAAGTGACATCGAAATCTCTGCTTATGGTTTACTCATCGTGACCAACAAAGATCTTGTGTTGGCTGCGAAGATCGCAAAATATCTTGTTTCTCAAAAGAACGCTTTCGGCGGCTATGGATCATCACAGGACACAGTCATTGGAATAGCAGCGCTAGCAGAATTTTCAGTCAAATTCCATGCGACAGCTGGCACGCTCGATTTCAAACTTACTCCAGACCTGGGAAATTCAATCACTGCCCAAGTCAGCCCGGCAAACCTTCTCGCTCTCCAAACATTCGATTTGGACAACTTGGCTCGTCGATTAGATGTTTTCTGCAGCGCTCCCTCGAAGGGCAGTGCGATCGTCTCGTTGACTTGCAACTTCTATGAGCTCCAAGTGGAAACCTCACCAAGATTCGTCATCACCCACAACTTCGTCCGTTCGTGCAAGAAATCTCTCAGATCGAGAATCTGCATCACTTACGTTGCAAGAGCTGATGACAATGAGTCCAACATGGCCCTGGTCAAGGTGACGTTCCCGTCTGGTTACGTTTACAACTCAGAACTCAAACCGTCTGAAGCGAAGGTAAGAACTGAACGCTTAGATAAATTGTTATCTTATATTGTCTTATTCTTATTCAGTTAGTGGAAGTAAAGGACGACGGAACGGTGATCAATGCTTACTTTGACCGCTTCGACTCTAAGGGACAATGCTTCGACATCTATTCTACACAAACCTGCGTAGTTGAACAATTGAAGCCTTCCTACATTCAAGTCACCGATTACTACGAAACATGTAAGAGCTTTAGACAAGTTCAAAGATTTCTTAGGTTTAATCGAGACATTTTCTTCAACAGTCAAAACTTCTCAGCTCTTCTACAACGTTCCCGACAACCTGCCCGATTGCCAAGACCTTCCACCAGAAGAAGAGACAACTACAACCATGACATCGCCGCCTATGACGAGACCCAGAAGACCATTTGAACCTTTCCCGATCGGCATCATGGAAGTCGCGGAAGCATAAAAGTTCTCAAGTTTTCTTTGAAACATGTAGAACATAAATGCTAACAAAATTGCATCCTTCATTTTCTATTAAAATTATTCCTTTATTATTCACTTCTCTAAATCAACGAAAATACGATTTAACAACAACTTGCATTGACTTCCACATTTATCATCGATTTGAGTTTGCGCTTGGCTTTGGAAACTTTGGAAAGCGAAATCATAAAATAAAATATTCGATCCACTAAACAAAAGACTTGAAATGCAGTTCGAGGCAAAGATCACTGGCTGGGCTTTAAATATAATCACAAACATCCAACGGTGCTCTCACCCGAAAAACTTTGTCTTACAATTTAGAAGTAAAATTTGAACTAAAAACGTCTAACTCAGAATTGGAGTGAAATCTTCCACAGACAAAGTCAAATCAGAGAACTTTACTTTTCTTGTCGCTTCAAAGATCACCTCGAAAGATCTAAGCTTGAACTAAGCCAGGGGAAGGGGAGCTAAGACTTTCTATGTCGAGACTCTCGACAGCTGATTTACCCGCATTGTGATGAGAAAGAAGTTGAGAAATCATTTCATGGCCTCGTAGATTCGATAGACACAAACTCCTACAGCAAGCGACGTCACTATCCGGTGTAGATATTTTGCTTTCTTATTGCTTTTGTAGGTCAACACGACTGGCGATGTGAAGTCTTTGAGGTTCGGGAATTTCGGCAGCTTCTTGGCATTGCGTTCGATTCGATATTGCACGCACGGGTCGGAGTTCCAGCTGATTGTGTAGAGGCTAGTACAGAACAGTGACACGACGCCGAGCGGCGTACAGATTGAGATGTTTTGTGGCCAAATGAAGCCTGAAGCGGAAGGTGTGAAAACAACTGTTGATTATGCTACTTAAATATTCTCACCTGACGCTATTGACGCGAGCCCACTAAGCACTGCAGTCTTGTGCAAACAGTTTCCTACGATGATCCATCGACTCGTCTCATCCGCAAGCTTGACAGGCTCTATTATTATGTAATCGAACTTTTCAACTAGCGCCCGGTCCAGATCTATTATGAAGTTATCGTGTGCATTTTCCCCATCGTAGATCTCTCTGATAAGATGGACAGTCGGTGACTTAAGCTCGCTAAAATAGAAAGAAACGAACGATAACAAACTTTTCAGAGAAGGAAGAAGAGTCGGAGGTGAGCAGAGGACAACTTACTCGATGGGTGACAACCGTTTTCCACCGTAAGCAGACATTAAGTTAATTCAAGCTTTTATTATTTAATAGCAAGCACGAGATAAGAAACTGGAAGAAACGCATCAGGAGAGCAATTGAGTAAAGTTCAAGGCCAAAGTTTTAGTAATACAAAATCGGTAGGAACTATAAGAACTGGTTGATTCATTGATTGTTTGCAACCGGAGGGCTCACTACCAAGTATCACAAAGTATTTAAATAGATAAACTCACAAGAAAACTTCAAAAAAATATAATTTAGATAAAAATCACAGTCACATCAAGATTTTTGATTTCAATCGAACGACAGTTTGTGCAAAAGGTTGAGAAGTGTTTCAGGAATGTTTTCACGTTAAGTTAGGAGTTATCAAAGCGCAATTACCTCATTAATTACGATTTGTTTCCGCTTGTTTTTATTTGACGATGTTTTGTAGTCTGAGACCCCGCGGACTTAGCGATTTCGTTTACGTCAATTTGCCTTTAAAATATTTCTCATGCTAGTTCGAAGTCGGAGGATTGGGCACGTCGTAGGGGCGAGATGCGTGTCGACGAGCAAGTTCTTTCTGGAGTTCAACACGCGGCCTCACAAGAGACTTCAGTTCTCCAAATCGCCAGTCGTAAGCCTAAACTTTAAGGATAATTTTGAAATACTTTGACTTTGTCTGTTTCAGGGACTTTTTGGGATTCCGGAGCTTCGATCACATGAGGGATTCTACTTCCTGAAGGAGCAGGCGATGTTTAGGACTGATGACTTGATTGCGGAAGCGATTTCGCCGAATCGCAGCCGGAAAATGGTGCAAGTTTTTGATGAGCTGAGCGATTCCTTGTGCAAAGTCGCAGATCTGTCAGAGTTTATTCGGCTGGGACATCCGCAAGGAACTTATTCACATGCAGCGGAAGACGCCTGCATTTCGATCAGCGGAGTTGTTGAGAAGTAAGTAAGAATTTAAGAGATGTAAATTGATCTAAACCTTCTCTCGATTTCAGACTAAACACACATCGAGAGCTTTATCAGTCGCTCAAGAAAGTTGTTCATGATGGCGACAAAATGGAAACGACGGCTATCGACGATCACGTAGCCAAACTATTTCTGTTTGACTTTGAGCAATGTGGGATTCACCTCGAAGAAAAACTTCGTCAACAAGTCGTAAACCTCAACGAAATCATTCTACAGCTCGGCCAAAGGTTCATGTCTGGAGCAGTTCAAACCAGATCGATACCAAAGACGGTATTGCCGGAGAATATACGTCACATGTTTTCGATTGACGGCGACAAAATTCTTGTTTCCGGACTCTACGCGGACTCACCAAACGCGCTGGCAAGAGAAGCCGCTTATCGACTCTACCTTTACCCAGACCCACATCAAGAGGAACTTCTCTCTGAACTCCTGAAAGCAAGACATGAGCTTGCTTCGATCTGCGGGTTTCCAACTTATGGCCATAGAGCTTTGAAAGCTTCGACGGTTGAAACCCCAGACATGGTTGGAGAGTTTCTCGATATTCTGAGCGAGAAGCTTCGCCCGAGAGCACAAAAAGACTTTGAGATTATGCAGAAGATGAAACTAGTCGACGGCGGAGTCAACACTCCGCTTGCTGCTTGGGATGCTCCATACTTTGCGACAAGGATGAAGAACAAGTACCTCGGAATATCATCACAAGCCACAGAGTTCATGCCCTACTTCAGCCTGGGAGGTTGCATGGAAGGCTTCAACAATTTGATGAGATCGTTATTCGGAATTCGCTTGGAAAACACGGAGATGGGACCAGGAGAAAGTTGGGCTGATGATGTGTACAAGCTCTGCGTTATAGACGAAAACGATAAACTCATCGGGCACATCTACTGTGATTTCTTCGAGCGAACAGGGAAGCCGAACCAGGATTGTCATTTCACAATTCAAGGTGGCAAAGCTCTGCCAAACGGCGAATACCAAAACCCAATCGTCGTTGTGATGCTCAACTTCAGTCTTCCGAAATGGAATCCAACACTGCTGACGCCGTCAATGGTCGACAATCTTTTCCATGAAATGGGACACGCGATGCACTCGATGCTGGGCCGAACAGAATATCAACACGTCACGGGTACGAGATGTAGTACCGACTTTGCTGAAGTTCCCTCAGTTCTCATGGAATACTTCTCGAGTGATCCGCGAGTGCTCCGAACCTTCGCCAAACACTTTCAAACGCAAGAGCCGATGCCAGACGAAATGTTAGAGCGGCTCTGTGCATCGAAACATGTTTTCTCGGCAAGCGAGACCCAGCTTCAAGCCTTCTACTCTGCCCTTGACCAGGTTTACCACGGGAATCCGGCAAACCACCGAGAGAACACAACCGAGACGTTGAAAATGGTACAAGAGAAATATTATGGACTTCCGTACGTTAACAACACATCATGGCAGCTTCGGTTCTCGCACCTTGTTGGCTACGGGGCTAAATACTACTCGTATCTCTGCTCGCGTGCGATCGCCTCCTGGATCTGGCAAGAATATTTCCAGAAGGATCCGCTCAATCGTTCGCAAGGTGAGAAATATCGCTACGGTTGCTTGCTTCACGGTGGATCGATCCCGTCCAGGGAGTTGGTGGGGAAGTTCCTTGGAAAAGAAGTTACTCCTCAGACTCTGGCAGAAAACCTCATTAACGAAATAGACGAGCATCAAGAGAAAATGAAGATTTAGGAAGTGGTAAATGATAGAATAAAGAACCTTAAGAATTGATTTATTTCGTTTCACTCATTTACATTTGAAGATTTCTAGCTCTTTTCTAGTTTTCCAATTCAAGATCCGTTGGAATCTGTTGAAAGCGGCAACATTTGGCTGTTGAATACTTCAGGATTTTCTTTTGCAACGAGAAAAAGACCTTGTTTGCTTGGATAGTGTGGAATCGGCACTGACGAGAGTTTCAATGGACCTCGCTTATTTCTTTTATCTTCGAACTGAAAGGGACGACTTACATTTTGATATTAGTCTACCTTACCTTCTCCATATTTAGATTGAAGTAGAAAGCAGCTCGAGTTTGTTTGTAGGCGGCGCCCAACGAGACAGGATGAATATTAAGAACTTCTCTGACAAAAACAGGTTGACGTCTTTCGATTCCACGAGGATTTGTTGGTGGAGTGAACATAGACGTGAGCCCAGAGAGTATCGGATTGCTGTCATCGACGACCTTGGACTTTCTGGCTGATTCTTCATCGATTGCATTTGCGCTTGTCTCCTCAAAATATCCTATTAACGCTGAAAAAAGCTCGTCGATGAAATCTTCTGACAATTTTGAACGATTGCTGGTCTAAGCAAAGACTTTAGTTCTTCAACAAAATAAGTTCACTTTTGTAAGACATCTTAAGCCTGCAGCCACACGTTTTAAACTCAAGTTCTCTTAACTAACTGTGTGGCAAAATATTAGGAAAACTTCAAGACAAGATAGTCAGTAAACGATTGAATCCAAATAACAAATGCCTAATTGCACGAGCAAATTGAAAACGCGGGAAACAGTCATGGGCGGAAAAACCTTCGACCTTTCATTGGGAAAACCCTCGTATGAGACAAGTGACACCGGCAAGTATTTGAAGGCGTTATCAGGCTCCGTTGAAATCACTGCAGACTTTGATAAGATATCGTCTTTTCCTTAATCCATTTGGCTCTTATCGCTTCCTATAAATTGCAAGACGCTCGAGCTAACAATTCAGTCTTTCTTCAATTGTGCAGAGTGAATAAAAATGAAAAATTGGTAAAAGTGAACATTTGTCAAGTGAATCCGTTGAAGCTAAAGATTAATAATTCCAGGCTTATTTTGAGCTTTTTGCTGTTGGCTGCCAGTCAAAGTTGCTCGGCTGCATCTTGTCGGTTCTTCTATGATCAATTTTTCGGGTACACTTGCGCGTTGAATGATGTGGACGTCACGGAAGAGAACTTCAATCTGACTATTATCACCGATAACCACGCTGCAGGCTACAGCGACGTAAACGTCACAAGTTTCATTGTCGAGAACGCCACGATGAGATTCTTCCCGAACAGCATTATGAGACAGTTTACGAGCATTCGTTACCTTCTGCTCGAGAACAGCGGAATGACGGCGCTTACGCCAGGTTCATTCGACGGCTGTGCCAATCTTGTCATACTTTTCATTAGGCACAGCCATCTTCAGAGAATTCCTGCCGGGCTTTTCAACGAATGTTCGCAGCTTGGAGTTATCGATTTCTCTTGGAATGAAATCACAGAAATCGACGATGAAGCTTTCGATGGGCTTTCAAGTCTGCTAGAGCTCGATATCAACTACAATCAACTGACACGGCTGTCGGGCAGAGTCTTCAGAGACCTCGTGAATTTGGAGGAATTTACGCTTTACCACAATCAAATATCAGAAATTGAAGACGGCGCTTTCAGTACGTTGAGAAACCTCGTCACGTTCTACCTTCGAAACAATCGCATCACAGAAATTCGACCGGAAATGTTCGGCGACGAAATTTCTCTCGTCAATTTCAACCTGAACTACAACGAGCTGACAGCAGTGCCGAGATTGCCGTCTCGCGCGCCAAGGATCAAATATATTTACCTCATTGGAAATTTGATTGCGGAGGTCAACCAGGGCGATTTCACTTTCGCTTACTCTAACATCACAAACATTGAACTGTCGGAAAATAATATTAGCGTCTTAAGCGCTGATGCCTTCGAGGAGCTTTCTGAGCTCGACACGCTGTCCGTTAGCTACAATCGCATCACAGCGGTCGATCATGAGTTCTTCGACCGGGTGGGATCGCTCTACACTTTCTTCTTCGAAGGAAACCCTTGCGCTAACGTTGCCTTCAACAACATTCGAAGCATTGACCAAGATGAAATCATCGCAGCCGCTTTCGATCGGTGTTATTACAATTTCTTCACACCTGAACTAACGCAAAGATGTACGTTTGTCGAGGACTCGAATTCGGGATACACTTGTGAACTATCTGACGTGACTTTCTTAAACTTCCGACACAAGTTTACCATCAGTGGAGAGCATGTTGGAACCAGGCAGAACGGTGATGTCACCGCCATCAGAATCACAAACTCGAATGTTTTCCGTGTCCCACCAACCATATTCCGCACCTTCCCCGCGTTGGAATCGTTCAGCTTGACCAACTCGAGACTCGAAGTCGTAAATGCTGGCACGTTCGAAGAATGTGGAGAGATCAGAAAACTGGATTTGAGCGGCAACCGCATTCGTCGCTTGCTGATTGATTCTTTCCAAAACTGTTACGCAGTTGACAGGCTTATTTTGGACGATAACCAGATAACTGAAATCCAACCATGCTCAAGCTTTTTGAATAACATTCCCTACACAACTTTTCTTTCGATGAGGCGAAACGTCTGCATTGATCGTGTCTTCGAGTCCGGCTCATGGTTAGTCGATGACTATAACTACTACGTCTACCGCCATATCAACCGATGCTTCAGTCTGTTCTACATGTTTCTAGACAGAGTCAACAGCGATGTTTATCCTTAAATCTTTAAGCCTTTCCTGTATAAAATGTCTGATTGATCGATGTAATAAAAGTTATCACAGAAAATCTTTATTGATAAAAAAAATATTTTCTCGTTATCAAATAGAGTAATTATCTTGAGGCAAGTTCAAGGGCAATGTTTAATTGTTAATCTTAGACAGGATCGTTTGACCGACGCATTGCATTTCCCGAAAAACGGTAGGGAAAATGATATGACGTTACTCACATGTTGAGGAATTGGAAAATCGTTCGACGTCATATCACTTTCCCTACCGTTTTCCCGGAAATGCAATTTGTCGGTCAAACGATCCTAATGGAGATTAGATCTTTTCCTCTATCTAATTGTTTATCTTTGCCGAGATTAATCAAAAACCTTTCCATGGAGTTTCTGAAGCGGTTGGCTTGGATTCAAAAGGCAAAAACCTTCGTTGGGTTTCACATTCACGTTCCCCTCGTCACTTCAAAACAAACCATTTTCCTGAAGTCAGATTTTCCATTTCCAGACGATTTGAGACGTGAATTCAATCTCCTGCTGTTGGTAAGTACAACAAGAACTTCGATCTTTATCGGCAGTGTAAGAAATCCAGATTCTTCTTAATTTTAGTCGCGGATTTGTCGATCGCCGAAAAAATTCTTCACTCGCAATGAATTTCCTGAAGCAAGCGATCAACGTGACTAAAATGCTGACATCCGAAGGTGAGAAATATGACAGGATTAAATCCTTTCAAGCCTTCGAAGCTCGAACACCTGCATCTAATAAGATGTTCACTTCGTTTACGGTTAACAATGAGCCAGAAAGGCCAGCAAATAATTCACACGAGAACTCTTTGAAAGCGTAAGTGTGGAACGAAATCCCGTCATTCATGCGCTGGATCATCTAATAAGTTCCAACTGGCACTCAATGCGACTGGACAATAAGAAAGGACACTGTTAATCCCTTTTCTCATTAACATTCCTTCGCCTCTGCCTTTGTTGCGGAAGAATCCAACAGGACAAGAATACAATCGGTCAATTGCAAAGGGTCAAAAGAAAACATTTGATTCTGGATTTTAATTAGCTTCACGCAGGTGTCTCGAGCTAGTTTGTATTTCCAGGAAATTTCATCTTCTGGTGGTCGAGCGCTTCACAAGGATGAAATACATCGCTCGACCAGCCCAAGACAAATCAATTATTAGAAAAGTTATCGATCTCGCAACATCATCGAGGTTGACACATAAAAGGCTCGAGGAGCGAATGCAACAAAAGATGGGAGAGAGCCAAACCAGTGGTCAAAATATGTAATTGCGATCCATTATCCTCTCATTCTTTCGTCTACCTCTGGTTTGTTTCTTGAAATGCGAACAAAGAAGAAAGGCAAAGGAGAAAAGGATTCTGACATCGCAAACTGTCATATTCGATCATTGTTTTTGCATTCGAAGGCTGCACGAATGATCGAATGGTGATCGTTCCCGTAAACTTTACTGTTGTTCATAATTTTCTCGGAATCTTTTGCACAAAGTCTTGTGAGAATTTCTTCTGATCTTCTATCACATCTTACCTTTGCAGCCTTGTCGTCGATTACGAAATGTAACATGGCAACGCTCGGTCACATGCATCGAACAGGCCCGCACATCAAAGACCGGCCACTTCGTCAACCGCTCGATGGAAAACCTTTCGCCAAAGGAGTCATCCTGAAAGTTCTTATCAAGAAGCCGCGTAAACCAAACTCAGCCAACCGAAAATGTGTTCTCGTGAGGCTGTCGACCGGCAAAGAGAAGGTAGCTTACGTACCAGGGATCGGCCACAATCTCCAAGAGCACAATGTAGTTCTTGTTCGATGTGGACGTCTGCAAGATGTTCCTGGAGTTAAGCTCAAGTGCGTTCGTGGCGTTTATGATTTACCGCATGTCATCAAAAAGTAATATCCGCGACTTCTTAGTAACTTAGAAATTTGTAACAAAACTATTATGGAAATGAAGTTTGAAAACTGAAATTTGCTGTTTCACTGTTTCATCATTAGCAAACCAAAGCTGGACAATCGACTTACAATTTTGTGCCAAATAGAGACGTTAAATGCTACAATGACGGCACTTCGCTCGCAATCCCTTTTACATCGTTTTGCAGCACCCGAAAACAGCTGTAAGCTGGACTGTTTAGCAGTGACCAGCAGAAAGTATTGAGGAAAAGGATTTGCGGAGAAAAATTTCACAAAAATTATTTGCTTAACAATCGCTGGCAAATTTGTGTCGAGTCATGCCCGTCGAACTCCTTCTGAAATGTGCCGCAAAACGTTGCTGTCGAGTCCGATCGAGTGCTCGGTCGTCAAATGGTCAGAAGAGTTTTTATTTTCCGGAATTTTCAGTACAAAGATCGTTTAAGCAGATTATCAATCATGCGTTCCACTCCGATGGCTCTGAGTTGAGAATTATGAATAATAGGAGGAAGATGATGTTGAAGATGGCAAGCGTGGATAATTTTCATAATTTCGTCGGTAATCGACGGAAGCCGGAAGCTTTTCCTTTCGGCTCCTTTGAGACTCTTTCCTGCTTCTGCTTCACTCCATCACTGACGCGTGCTTCGCAAATTAACTAAAACCTAATCTCACTAATTTAACTACAACAATTTCCCACTGTAACTGGGCACTGTGTTGAGGGAGAACCGTCGAGTGAAATCTTGGAATTTCTTGCGGTTTATGATAGGACTTGCACCGCCGGAAAACCTTCTCGCGACTTGTGACGAAATGCAGATGATTTGATCGAGGGGTGAGAGCGGTTTGGGAGCTTCATAGCATACGCAATCCATGCTGCAGTTCCTGTTGTCATGCTCCGTGTAATCACAACCCTTAATTTCGTCTTCAGCTGTCAACCGAATCGGGGAAATCTTGTTGATCGCCCACCTTTTGAGTTTAATTGATAAAGATTTAAGGAATAAATTTAAATGAAGATTCAGTGAAATTCAAGTACCCACATCATGAGAAATCCAGCTGAAGCTGCCCAAATAGTTAGGCTTAACGCTGAAATAGCCTGAACAGTCAATTGGAACCAATGGCCATTTATGAAGAGACCCTTCGGCCCCGTGATGGGATCAGCAAATAATCCAACTGAGAGGTGACCCCAAACTCCGTTCATATAGTTGAGTGAAGTTGTGCCAACCGCGTCATCGATTCCCCTGCGCGAAACATCACATGACTTGATGACCAGCGAGTGATTAATGTTTCTTACCATTTTTCAAAAATGGGAGCAGTGTAAAAGCAGAGCAATGCGGAAACCACGCCGGTGATGAATGAGCTCTTCATCGAGAACATGTAACAACCAGCGTTTATCGCGACTGTTTAGAAGAAAATTTAATCTTGGCTGATTGTCTAATGGATTGTTATCTCACCTAACGCACTCAGCACGCCTGAAACGCATTCCATTGGATCAGCCTTTCCCTTGTTCCTTTTAAGTGACAAGAAGAAAGTCGTCACTCCGGCTCCAAAAGATGCGAGTACAGTTCCCGCGCCCGCTCGAGCACCCAGCTCCCACTTTCCATTCGAAACACCGTACGAGCTTCCCGCGTTGAAGGCGACCCAGCCCCACCAAAGAATGAAGCAGCCCATGATTGATACCGTTGGATTATTTGGAGCGTAAGGAATCTTTGTTCCTTTATCGAAACGACCGACCCGCGGTCCCATATACCAAGCAGCAACAAAGCCTGACCCAGAAGCAATGCATCAAGTCAATTTCAAGCGTCAGGGTTAATGAACTCACCAGCGGCACCACCGATAATGTGAACTGGTCCAGCGCCAGCAAAGTCGAGAACTCCAATGTTCCGCAACCATCCGTGTTGTCCCCAAACCTGTCACGATATCAAGAAAACTTTCGAAACCTCTCAACGTGTTCATGGACTATTTTTTCAACTAACCCAACCACCTCCAACGCCGTAGATAATCATGGAAAGGAACGAGAAAACGATGTAAATGGGAAATCGGAAGCGCTCCGAAACTGCTCCGGACATGATTGTTGTGGACGTCGTTGCGAATCCAAGTTGGAAAAGATAAAACATGAAGACTTGAGCGGCCAGCGGATCGTCAGCTTTGATGTTCAGGAAAAAATCGCCTGCTCCGAAAAATGGATTGGTGTACTCGCCCCTGCCGAACTTTGAGAAAACTTTTAATTTGTTAATCAAAGATCGAAAAATAGAACATTACCATCAGTCCAAAGCCACAGACCCAGAAGCACATTCCACTAGAACAAAAGTCCACAATGTTCTTCATCATCACGTTGACCTTGTTCTTGTCTCTAATCGCGCCAGCCTCGACCAGTGCTAATCCAGTTTGCATAAGGAAGAACATTAACGAGCCCATGATGGCCCATGGCGCATCCTCCACTCCAACATCATAAAATCCTGGGATCGCGTAACTTCACAATTTTTAATTTAAATTTTAAATTAAAATAAAATTATTCATCAAAAACTCAAAATACCTTGAGTTATGCGAATACCAGTGAAACGCCCCCGTAAATAATTCTGATACAGTTAAGTCCTCCATTACCTCTCGCAACGTGCACGAGCGTCGAGCAACTGAAACTGAAAATCATCTGCGCCGCGGAATTTATAGCGCGGAAAATTTTCGCGGGGAGCGTTCAATTTTATTACGATCCTAATTTGCGCTAATTGCAGAACAGGAGACTGCGAATTCGCAGCTTCTCTGTTCCTCCCGAAACGATGGAATGATCTCGAAGTCCGGGCACATTTGCAAATATCTAGTTCGCCATCGACTTTCGATGTCGATCAACAGATCTTCATGCTCGACTTGACGCGGTGTTAATTTGACTCATGAGACTTATTGAAGCGCTAATGTATGGTGATCACATGCTCCTTACATTTCTTTAATAGATTTTGTTTTGAAAATAGTTTCGCCAAGATTTTGACAACGCAAATCTCTGTTCGCTAAAATTTTACGAGCGCTCTAAAACAACCGCGAAAATTATTGTTGTCGCCTGGAAATTCCCTAAAGGAAATCTGGTTCAATCCGGCGAGAGGATGACGAAACCAACCCGTGAATAATTTTCACAGTTGCGACATAAATTGAAATGTATTTTGATTTCCGAGAAGCTTTAATTGCCAGATCAAAACATTTGGCAGCACCTGAAAAATTAGAATTATTTATAAATAAATTTCTTCTGCATTTCTCTTCTGAAAAATTAGTTGTCAATCCGTTAAGAAGAAAAACAGTTGAAGGATTATTCTTTGGGATATCAGACAGCGAGTTGACGTAAAATCCTTTTCTAGATCGAACCTGAAAATCAGAAACTGAATCAATAACGAACGAATTGCTTTTTCACGTCATTCAGCAAACTGGCAAAATCAAGCAAAGACTCAACAGTCGTCGCAATGCATCAGATATTATGGAGTAAACAAATTTGTTTCATTCCTTGCAATTTTTATTTCATTTGTGTTTATTAAAGCTCTCATCGACGCCTTTCTCGTTTTCTAAAGTTTCTACCGTCACCAACGCGTGCTTAACGAGTTAACATGAAAATTCTTAATTCTGTTATCATCGTTTGTAATGACGTGAATCATTAAAAGTGATCGTTTCTCTCGAACGCTTGGTTGACGTGGAATGGTTTTCGACGGAAATTTTCGTAGTCACGAGGATATTTGTCCTCAATCGCTCCAGTGAAGCGCTTGCTTGACGGCGAAATGCTGATGATTTTATCAAGAGTAATCGGCGGAACTTCCTGGTCTTTGCTATATTGATGGCTCAAGTAATGTTCTGCCAAATCGCAGCCAAGCTTCTCATCCTCTGGACTCAGCCTGATTGGACAGATATGGTCGACGAACCAGATGATCGCTAACGTTGCACATCCAGCCCAGATCATCAGGGAAAACGCAGAAATTGCTTGCAGAATAAGTTGAAAGTACGATCCATCGATGAAGAGACCTTTAGGACCAGACACGGTGTCGGCGAACAAACCGACTGATAGTTGACCCCAGACTCCACACACGAGATGAACAGCAGTTGAACCCACTGCATCGTCAATTCCCCTGATTGAATTTCCATTAGCAACTCTCTCAATTAGTTTCGATTTAACTCACATTCGGTCGATGATTGGACCAGCCACGAGACACAGGATTGCGGCAATCACTCCCGTGATGAAACAAGAATACATGGAGAACATCGAGCAGCCGCAGTTGATGGACACTAATGAAGGTATTTGTTAATTGCTACTAATTGAACATTTGGACCCATTAGCTACCTAAAGCAGCGAGAACTCCACACACAACCTCGTACACATCGACTTTGCCTTTGTGCCTCCACAAAGAGAACAAGATAGCCGTCATGCCTCCGCTCATAGTACACAAAGTCGTTCCGGCGCCAGCACGTGCTGCGAACTCCCACTTGCCGTTGGTCACTCCGTAAGAACTTCCTGCGTTGAAGCCGATCCAGGCCCACCAGAGAATGAATGTTCCCGTGCAAATGCACATGGGATCACCAAGTGGCAGTGGCTCTGTTCCTTTGTCATATCGACCAATTCTTGGCCCAATGTACCAGGCAGCGACAAAAGCTGTGAAGTAGAGTTTTAGCCGAGCAAAACAAATTAGTCTTCGAACTCACCTGAAGCTCCGCCGATGATATGAATCGGCCCTGAACCAGCAAAGTCGAGAACTCCAATGTTTCGCAACCATCCATGTTCTCCCCACACCTGTCAAGATATCAAGAAAACCTTCTAAACCTCTCAACATGCTTAAAAGTCTTTCTTCTTAACTTACCCAACCTGCTCCAACACTGTAGACAAACGTACTCATGAACGAGAAGACGATGTACGACGAGAACTTGAAGCGTTCAGCGACGGCAGCAGATACAATCGTTGTACTTGTTGAGGCAAACGCCATTTGGAAGAAGTAGAGCGAAAGGACTTTGGCCGACAGCGGGTCGGTGACTTTAGTGTTGACGAAGAAATCTCCGAAGCCGAAGAAAGGGTTCGTGTACTGGCCTCGACCAAACATCAGAGCGAAACCGAAAATCCAAAAGCTGAAGCCACCTACGCACATATCTACTATGCTTTTAAGCATCACGTTTGTTTGGTTCTTCTTGCCGATCACTCCAGCTTCGATCATCGCAAGTCCCGTTTGCATCGTGAAGAAGACCAGCGTCGCGCTTAGGATCCATGACGCGTCGGTTTCCGTTAAGGTGTCATCGTACAGGCCTGGAGTCTCGTAGCTACTGTTGTGCGAGTACCAGTGGAAGGCTGACTCGAAAAGTTCCGAGATGGTTAAGTTCGCCATCCTACTGAACGGTCAAGAAGAAACTAAAACTGAAGAAACAGCAGCGCGCAGATTTTATACCGGAATAATAATTAAATCAATTTCGAATTTATCACCTCGGCTTGGTGCTAATTCTGAGCTACTATGAGTGTCTGATGTCGGGATTGACCATAAAAAACATTTTCAAAAACTCCTGAAAACTTCGTCTTCGAGAGTTCAGAAGGTTTACAAGGCTCATGCACTTAATCGACGGTTGCTCATTTGATCTTCTCTAATGAAATAAAATTTTTGGCTCTTTCTTATTTTGAAAGACTGCAAAACATTTCTGATATTTGTAGAGAAGCTCTCTTGAAAGTTTTGAGTCAAAATCTCTTGCGATGCCTAATTCCTACAACGATGCAATTAAGATTTTGGAGCCACTTCGATATTTAGTGGTTTTCATTAGTGTCTCCACGTGCCGATCACGTTGCGCAAAAGAGTTGCTTCGTATCGGCGTCGGGCAATCTTCAAGACGGAACTTCCTCTGAGACAATCATCGTAGATAAGCCAAACATCATGTTCCCACTTGAGAGAGTTCTTTGTGATCCATCTCCGACACATGGCAGCCTCGAGTGCGTTCTGCTGTCTGCAAAAACATCATCAGAGCTGTTGACTTTATGCCATCTCTGCTCGACCCGTTAGCTAAGATCTCGTCGGTGTTTATTTATCATGTTGTTAGTGGAAAGATGGAAGTAAATTTTGTAAAACTGAGTTGATTCATTTACTTGCGACGAGACAAACAAATTTTGCAGCTTTTCCTGCAACACGACATCATCAAATATTTGTGGATGCGTACAAAGAAATTCCTTTTATTGACACAACTCCTGAGTGTTTGGCATCTTAAGCAACTCTCCTTTCTCCGAATGTCACAAGCAATTGCCTCCGAAGCGACGGCACAAGTTTCTGCTCGAGCAGAATAATATTCAATAAGCCTTTGACAGTATTTTGATGACCAATAAATGGACACAAGGAGGATGACCTTCTGGGAAGTTGGACGATTGCAGAAAAGAAGAGAAAGACGCTGTTTAAGAAAAGACGATTTTCGTAAGAATGTAAGCGAAGGGTTGCGAATAGAAGAGAAGCCATTAAAAAGAAATTTGCATTTCTCTTTGCTTAACTGTTCCGTGCCTCATTCCCTTGAAGAACAAGAAAGTTGCGTTATAATGCGTTAGATGAAAAGTGAATTGTGCAGTTGAGTGGGCGGTGGCTACGCAACGAGTCCGACAAGTCAACGGTTAATGAAAAGTGAAACTTCCATGTTGAGTCAGAGTTCAGCGATTTCCGCTCCACTAGAAATAGAGAAATTTTAGCCCAAAAATACAAGTGACCGATCAACCGCCAACAAGCAGAATATTTTGCAAAGCCTTCTGTTCCCATAAGGGTTGTAGTCGTTCACAAAGCTTAAAAGCATTTCAAGCCAAACTCTTTCTCAATGAAATTCGAAATCTTCAGAAAAGTTATCGCATCGGATTATGAAATTATATTTCAACACAGTAGAACTTGACCTGGGGCTGAGAGAATCCTTTAGGTAAAGGGATTAAACGTGGAGGACGGGAACGAGCAACACATGCTTTCATAATTTTCTTCTTTATCTATTATTGCTTCAATCAAGACAACGATGATACTCGAAAGTTGTGGGCATTTAATCTAGGCTTCAGCTCGTAATCCTGCCAGCCCTTCGCTCTAAGAAGGAGATATTGGATTTCTTTAGAAAGTTAAACGCTTTTCTTATGACTCGCGTCGACACGAATTTGGTTTTGTTCATTGATCAATTGCAAATGTTCGTCTTTCTTTTTCGTTCATTCTTCCCGGGTGAAATTGCATTTGATTAGGGAGTGAAACGTGAGACTGCAATGACTGTGAATCACCACCAACCCTTCCGCAAAATGTCCCCTAACGCAAAATGGAATATATTGATATGCGGAAGGATAGTCGCCGTCATTTTGTGCAAGGAATTAATTTAATTGCTTTCGGGCGAATGCGAGTACAGTTGCCGCAATGAAGATAGCACCGAAAGATTGCAGATGACACGAAAATTGCAGGGACATCTTCGGACGCTCTTTATACAATTTGAAGACAGAAAAATCTTGAACGAGTCGTAAAATTCATAGAAATATGACATGTTGGTAATGTGGCTCAATGTGGTCAATGCAGCTTGGAGAGATTACCTGGCAACGTCCAGTGCCTTCGACCCAACACTGTTTGACAATCAACAAAGTAAAAGAGATTGCAATGAACTTCATCTCCGAACTTATCCCATATTTCCTTTGTTTATCCTTTCTCTTTAACAGTTTACTCCACCCACGCACACAAGTCTTTCAACCCTTGTCCTTTCTTCCTTTTCTTTGAGGAAATTTGTTGGCAATTTTGAAATATTTATGACTTGTGAGAGAACGATTGTGGACTCTCATTGCTTCTCTTTGGGTATTCGGGACTTGAGACCAGAAATATGAACTACGCTTACCTCCGAAATGACGAAGCTCGAAACATGAAAGCAATATTTTTTGATCTGGAAATCATATATGACGTAACAGCTTTGAAGTCTGCCCTCTTTAAGACCCCCAACCATCCGTCGACTGCTTCCTCAGCCCACCGCGATATCAGTATACGAATGAACGTTGCCTCGGCTTGTGCAACTGGCCCGTTTCTCTCTTGACGCTTTTCTCTCTCCATTGCAAATATATTTCGCACGTTCCGATTGGTTGAATCGTTCGCCCCTTCGCCAACTCGTATAAGACCACTGGCAACAAGAAATTTTCTGTCATTTCGTGTTAAAGAGTTACGAGAGAACAAGTTGAAATAGCTAAGACGTGAAAGAAAAATTTGACTAAAATGATCGGCCAATATCTTATGGAATTAAACAACGGTAAGTTGATTGCGAGTTCAAAGTTCAATTGTGCAAGAATCTAAATATATTCTCTGTTCATAATCACAGAGCCAGCAATCAACAATTTATTGCGCAACATGAAGAACAGCTTTGAGTACTCCTACCACCATCAGCTGCACCATCGCGTGATCCAACAGCAAAGTGATCAAGTGCTCGATTTGTCATCTAAACGAAGAGATTCAACGGAAACACGAAAAACCACTTCGCCTTCAAGCTTCGAAGAGGGATCGCCAGAAATGCGCCACAGTCCACCTAACCCAGCAGCTCAGCTTCTGCTTCAACAAAATGTGCAACGACAAATTAACATCCCAAAGCCACAGTTCACGCCTGAACATGCTGTTCACTATCGTTACAACTTCGATCAAACTTCACCATCAACCACTACCACGAGCGTCATGAAAACCCTTCCGATTCGGTCACCTCACGAGATTTACGACCGCTTTGAACGATCGCCAAAACAAGAAACCGTTTCACCTCCACCAGAGCCAAAAATCCACTCTCCCAAGTTTTTCCACACTCGTCCGCCGATCTCCGAACACGAAGACAGCAACGACTTGCCACTCACGTCCAACATTTCATCCTCCAGCTCAACCGTTTCGTCGCAAAAGTCACCGTCAAGCGCACAAGGATCGATGATGATCGTTGGAAGAGACGGCAAGCAAACACGACCGTTCAAGGCTTATCCTCGCGATCCATTAAGCATTGCCGCTGCCGGTTCCATCCTTGACGCATCTTCTGCTGCAAAGTACACCGAGTTCCGTAAGCGAATGCTTGAGCAGATCCACGCAGCTAACGGCGGCAATCCAGTCATCAATAATCCCAAAATGCGTCGAATCGCAACTAAGAGCATGAGCCAAGAAACGAACAACAACGAGCCAGCCTACGATTCCTGCATCTTGCAACAAAAATCGCCGTCAAGTGGAAATGACAAAGACGAAGCTTATTTCGAGCGCAGGAAGAAGAACAACGCAGCAGCTAAGAAATCACGCGATCGCCGACGGATAAAGGAAGACGAGATCGCAATCCGCGCTGCTTATCTCGAGCGGGAGAACATCGAGCTGAAATACGAACTCGCCGCTGCCAGAAAACAACTCGCACTTTACTCAGCGGGTCTAACGTCGAGTTAAAGTCTCATGAGAACTAGGAACAGAAAAGACTGATAAGCTTTAACCAATCAAAGACGTGAGCTATCGCTTTGATCGCGAACTTGAACTTAACGAACTGTAAAAATTATCGATAGAAAACTAATTTTAGGAAATAGATGTTAAGATTTGCAAAAAGCTTCGAAATAAACGCAGAGAATTTTTTTCGAGATAAATATTTTTGTGATTTTCAATTTAGATAATTTCAGCACATTTGGAGGAAAAGTTAGAAGGAATGAAATGCTCAATTTTTCAGAAAATCTGGCTTAATAATTTTATGAACTGGAGAAATAAGTAGACCATCACGAGTCGAGTTAGTGTTTACTGTTTATTGTGAAAAAGACTTTGATAGTTGGTAACAGACATTATACAAGCACCAGCTTCTCATCTAGCTAATTCGAATCGAAGCCAACGTTCTCACCGCATCTCAATCGATGACAATTCACCGTAAGTCGATGTCAAATTCTTCGATCGTCATCATCGCTTTGTCTCGATGTTGTCTTTATTGACAAACATCTTGTTCCCATCGCTTCATTTTTCCTGATTCCACGCCAGTTTGGAGTTGAATGAAGTCCTTAAATTATCCGCAAAATCCTTCTTCTCTCTCCATCAGTGCGACACAAAGAAGAAAGAAAGCTGAAGCAAAAGGCCAGCGATGGTTAAAGGATTTGCAAATATTATTCTTCAGCTTTTATTACACCTGCCTTTGTGTGTCATCCGAGAATGAAATGTTTGAGGAAAGTAACTGGGAAATCGGCACATCGCCGGTTCTCAGGTTTCAAGACTCAACCGTTCCCGTTAGATAGCGGAAGAGTCGTTTGATTGATGTTGCGGGCGAATTTTCCACGCTCTATCGAAGAAGTTTTACACTTTTTCGTTCGTACAGAGTATCTTGGTCATCCCAACACGCTAATCCTTCTGAGAAAGCGTTCGCTTTAATTGCTTCATTGCTCATTAAAGAATTAAAGAATTATTTTCTCTCTCGGGTTGCGACAGTAAAAGTTGAGTAAAGAGTTGTACCTGACGATTAACATAAATTTTCGCATCCAATGGTCAGTCGAGCGGCCGTCCTTGCCAGGTAATCGAAGAAAGCCGTTTGTTGTGACGACATCGGAGCGTAAACGAAACTGTTTTACGATCTTCTGGTTATATAACACAATAAAGCAGAAAGGCAAATATTTTTGCGAGCTTCAGTGATCGGTCAACAGTAATTAAAAGGATTATCGAGGAAAGTTTTACAAGCAAGCAGCTCAAGGACCAAGTTCGGAATTTGACTTTGCTAGCAATAAAATATTATGAAAAGTGTCTTCTTGGGCTTCAACCGGTCTTCGACTTGAATCAAGCCGCTTGGTGACACTTTCCAGTTCTGAATCTACTTTGAATGAAATTGACTGAAGATTGACTGTCAAAATTCAAAAAGAAGTTTCACTTAAATCAGCTCGTCGTGATCTATGAAATTTTCTCCGTCTCGTTATAATTTCACGCTGCAAGTTTGTTAGCAAATATTTAGGTTGCAAGGAAAATTATTGTAGAATCGTGAAAACTACAAAGCTTGAGTTGATGGGTTTTAGTTTATTATCTTTTGCGAATTAGCTTTGTCTTCCACGGATTGAAATATTTATAAAGTTTTTACAGAGGTTTTACAAACGAGAGATTTATTGATAATTAGAGTGAAACCTCAAGTTTTACTCTAAAGAAGTTTCACTCTAATTTGTGTTTGCTATTTTCATATTTTAATCCATTGAGCTCCTTGAAACGCAATTATTATGAGTTATGTCATATGGCCTATGCCGATGTCCCACTTTTAGATTAGCTTGAAGTTTGCTCCATCGATTATTTTTGAACTTTAAAAGCGTCGAACGAGCTCAGATGTTTGAGAAAACATACGTTTCACACGCACGATTATCAATTATTTGTGATTCTTCCACAAGTTTTCCCAAAAAAATTAAAGAGGCTCAAGGAAGCCACAGTCGGTAACCAGCATTCTTTTTAAAGATCCGTGCAGAACAAGACTTGCTCAAATTCATAAGAATGTTAAGATTTTTAAACAAATTTCTTATGCGCATTATTTTCTCACTTTCAGAACAGATAGATAAAATGTTCTCGGGCGAATATTTGCATCGGATTGATAAGTTTCTGAAGTCTGTCTTGGGAATCATTAATCCATACGCTGTTGTTGCGGGTGAACGTCAACTTATGAGAGGGTGAGAAGCCAGTTCAAATATAAAGTCTTCACTGACCAAATTAAAATCTTAGGGTCATTATAAGGAACTGTATTCTCGTTTTTGGACTCATCTCTTCGTTTATTTACTCAGTCGATACTCTTTTTTATCGAGAGCATGTTGACATATCGGAGAAACTTGAAGTTGTCGCTATTTTGCGTGAGTAGATTTTATTTTAATTTTTCATGAGAAAAATCGAAAACTAATCGGAAAACTTTGTGAAAAGTTCTTATCGTGCGTTCCGACAGTTGTATCGTTTTTATGTTCATCATTGGTTCAAGGATTGAGGCCATCATCCAACGCATCGTTAAAGACAGGGAGTCTAAGCGAGCTTCGGCAGAAGCTTGGGAATTAGTATCGAGGTATTCGAGGATCGAGTTCGTTAGCTCGTTGATGTTTTTTGCCTTCATCACAATAGCCATCGTGTTCATCCTTCTATCGCCAATCGTAATGCCGAATCAACTAGCTCTGCCATACAATTTCAAAATTCCCGGTTTACCCTTCGACGAGATTTTTTCCCTCAATTGGATTTGGAGCCTTTTGTTTCAAACATGCTTTGAGATATTTCTGGCAGTCACCTACATGTGTTTCACTGTGTTGATCGTGAATGCTATGGATCATTCTTGCTGGACACTTGATAGCTTGATGCTTTTCGTTCAGAGAATTCACTCAATGTCTCAAGATCAACAAGAGGGCACTGAAAAACTTCTGAAAGAATTTATTGAAACATCATACAGCGTTCTAGATTGGTACCACGAAGCCCAAGATCTGTACCAATACACGTTCATGATTGACTTCACAATTCAAGCGTTCATGATGGGACTGAGTGTGGCAGCTTTGACGATTGATGCTGGATCTTCCAGCACAATTTATCTGCTGCCATTGGTATTGTTTCCACAAGTGTTTGTCAATTGCTACATGGGCGAAAGAGTTCTTACAAGAATTGAGAAATTGTCAGCATCCATTTACGATCTGCCTTGGTACTTGATGAGACCAAAGCAGCGGAAGGAAATCCTGTTGGTTCTTCTCATGAGTCAGAAAATGCGAGGATTCAACGGAGTCTTCAGCGAAGTTAAAATGGAAACTTTCTATGGGGTACGCGCTCAAACATGATCAGAAGTAATTACTACAGAAACCTTTTATAGCTTTCAAAGTTTACTTACTCGTTCATCGCGTTACTGAGAACGACCAACTAGCCATCAGGCATTTACGGGAGCAAAAGCTTTTACGTTGGTCGTGATTCCTCAAAATTTAATTCGTCCTGTTGAGAAGTAAATGTTAGCTGTAAACGGCCTCAACTATAAACAAATATTTAAGTTTCAAAAAACAAATGAGAAAATCGTGAAAAGCTTTCGAGTTCAGATGGGAACAACTTTGTATTTAAAGCGAGCTTTTCTGCTGCCAAAGCCAAACATTTCGTTTACTTTGAACTGAAAGTAGTGAAGATGAAAATCGCTCTCGTTTTGGGATTGGCGGCGCTTATCGCCAGCGCAGCTTCAGCTAATACTCAAAGCTTCATGTGCAACGACATGACCGGCATTCTGGTTGACTTGGAGAGCGCATTCACTTTTGCCTGCGGTCGGCTCAATCTAAGATTTAATGGATACCAAATTCTCTCAACAAACGTAAAGATCCAATCGATTTTTCTAGTGAAGTCACAGATTTGTTTTGGCGTCAGCATTTTTGTCGACCCGGCACAAGTTATCATCGCGTACAGATTTAGTGCAGCGGCCAAAGAAATTATAGCAAAGGTTGCATTATGCGAAAGCGAGAGCGAACTCCGCGCACTGGTAAGAGTTAATTTGATTGTCTTGACATTCCGAAAAACTCATGAATTCTTTCCAAAAGGTTAACGACGTTGCTGATGTAGTCACAGTGGCATTTGAGGGACTGAAAAAGGTTGAAGTTGTCGTGCAGCAGCCTGTTGGAATCATCGACTTCCTTTTGGCTCTTGTGCAAGGAACACTCGGAAGCATTACTCGCGTACTCGGAGGAGCTTTTGGAAGCCTAGGCGGCATTGCAGGGGGAGCACTAGGTGGTCTAGGCCTTGGAGGTGGTGTAGGTGTTGGGGGTGGCATACTTTGAATCAAAAATAGATTCGTATGCTGAGATTTGGGAATTATCAGAATTCAATTGTTTTTGGTTTTAAGTTTGTTGTGAAAGAAAGAAATATTGGCATTAATGAAATTATTTTCCGGCAATAAAAATTAACGACGATGACTTGTTTAGTTAAAAAGTTCATTATTCTTTTCGAAGTTTGTTGAAACAATTACCAAACGTCGTGAAGAACGTCGTGAAAGATAGCGACGGTCACCACGTCCATTCCACGTAAAGCTTGAAGCCAAGTCAGCTGCAGACTTTCTCCCTTTGTGTGCTGCAATTGATTTTATCTTCCCACACATCGCCCGAGAAAAATTCATTAGAGCGACAGCCAACTGACCACTGACAATGCGAAAACAACTCGCAACCCTCGATTGGAAATAATTTGTGATAACATTATGCGCTGGGCCTGATGATGCGTTGTTGAGACGACGAACAATGGAAGATAAATTTGCAATATCCTTCAACGCACCCACACATTGTGCAGCTAACGGCAATTCACCTTTCTTCCCCATTCGGCTTCGGGACATGTGCGAATGTTTCTCTTCAATTTCTTGATGGGAATTTCAACCCTTTTCACATAAAATCACCGAAAAAAGTTGAGAGTTGAATGCGGAAGGATTCTGCCATTGTTTGACGTGACAATGCGGGGGAAGAGACGAACTGTGGGATTAAAGTTTGCAATGAATCATCGCAGTGAATTGCACATAACTGTTTCACAACGAAGTCTTCGCAATCGACTTCACTTGCAAGACATTTCCGGCCCCAACGAGCTAACTGGTTTTAAAATGTTCCAATAATTAGAAATTGTTTTGAGGGAATCTTGCGAGTGCGAGCTACACGATTATCCAAGGGCGTCTTACGACACCTCTACGTGCCGTCCAGTGGAAAATTTTCTAAGGTGTTGAACTGATTACGAACGATCAAGCTTGACGGGTTTCGCTGCATGCATTGAGCGGATTGCATTTGAAGCGAGTCGAAACTGGCCAAGGCAAATGATTAATGAACTTCGTTATGCAAATGTCTGCAACTAGGCACTTGGAGTTTTCCGAGAATGGAAAGCAATTTGCATCCTTGCGCATGATTAATTAATCCTTCCTCTGTTTTCGGTGACTTTCTTGCTTCGAACACGCGCTTCCTTCTTCACATGACATCTCAGCTTTCTCTGCTCTCTTCTTCGCATTGCTGTTTATTTTCACAGACTTCTTTGCCATATTTTTCGGTGGTCCGACAGTCTGTGTGTCAATTAACTTGTTAAGAAATTTCTAATGATGTTTATATCCGGCCTCGCCTTGAACGTCTCTTAAATTACGCATATCGATTTGTCACAATGAAGTTCACCAGACGACAGTCTTTTCAGTTAAGATGATGGATTGCCGCTTTCTTCCGTCAGTCTCATGTCCCACCGAGACTCTCGTTTCCGAGGGTTTAACGTCATATAACGTTACCATCGACTCGAATGAGCCTCTCGCTTCCATGTCGATCTCTCACAAAGCCCGAAATCCTTTCGCTCCCACATCAAATGTGCAATTGGTTGAATGGGAATTGGGATCATTTTGAGGGAAAATGTGCAGTTTGTTTTCTTTATCCTTTGTCGTCGATCTGGAGCTCGGAAGAGTTTCGAGATTTATTTTTGATGATTTCATCGGGGCGCTTCATCTTGCTTTAGAAAAATAAATAAAGTTCGAGTTTGGCGTGTGTCGACGATCGAGAGGATGATCGGAGGATGATTCTTGCTTTTTATTTAAGTTGATCGTGACGTCGACACTTGTTTAGATTGCTGAGAGGATTTTGATGTTGCTCGTGTTCTTGTTGATTTACTGAAGCTGGTTTGAGGTTGAAAGATATCGGCCAAAACGGATGCCCAGTTTTTAAAGCTTAGTTATTTGATATTAAACACGTACTTTATTTCAAACTGTTACCATAAAACTTGCAAACTGTGAATACATTTTCATTTGAAGTGATGCACAAAACACTTTGTGGTTTTAATACACAAAATTTCCATCATGATCTTTCAAATCAGTAGAGAAAGTAACTGAGCGAGTGCCCGGAAGTTGGCTCATGCTACTGTAACAACTCAGCTTTTGCTGCTGCCGTTCGTTTCTGAATCTTTCGAATCTTGCTCGTGATCCACCGCCAAGACTTTGGTTTAGTACCTCACGATTCATTTTGCATCGTTTCAAAATATCAGGCAGAGTCATTGGACTGATTTCCGGTTGGTTTTCAATTTGCTCAAGCGATATTGTCTCCAAGTTTTGATAATCGATTTCTCGTTCGAGGATTACACAAACGGTCTCAGTCGCCAACTCTTCACGCGTTGCTTGATATTCTTCAACAGGAATCAGTCGAGCACGTATCGTCGAAAGATCTTCGTCTATTCTCGAGAAACTTTCCTTGATCGCGACCTTCTTCAAATCATTGTAGCGAATGCGATCCTTCAAAATTTTCGTCTGCTTCTCGAGAAGTTCTTTGTCAACTTTTTTCCTTTCCATCATAATTTTCAGCAGTCGCTTGTAGTTCTGCTCGTTCCATCGCTTCTCAAGGCGATCTGGTAAGTCGTAGACCATTTTTCGCGCTTGTTTCTTCGCACGCCTACAAGCAAAAGATTTAAATTTTAAAATCATTACATGATCACGCACTTACTTCTTCGCCTCGGCATCAGCCATCGCTGCACGCTTTTCCTCGATTTCCTTCCGCATTCTTTCTTTCCGCTCAGCTTCCTCGTTGACTTGATCTTCCGCCATCTTCTTTGCCTCGACGATATCCTTATTGGACTCGTACCATTCGACTTTCCAGACTTCTTGGTTTCTTTTTCGTTGAACTTCATCGTCAATCATCTTCGAGAAAAGCTCAAGCTCACTTGGAACTGATAACGCAAATTGAGACGGAATCGCAAAAATACGCAAGTTCGTGTTGAAGTCAGCTACAGCAAGCAGTCGCTTCGGCGAACTTAACTTATGTTGTGATATTTCTGTGAGGACGCTTCCGCCTAATGATTCACTCAAGCTAGGCATGTCGATTCTACTGCTCAGGTCCCAAACCTCCAAAGCACCGTTCTCGCAAATCAAAAAGAAAACCGATGGTCGATCCAAGCTCCATTGGAAGCCAGTTAGGCGACATGCTCGCCTTCGCCACAAGATTGGGAATTCCTTGGAGTCGTCGTGCCAAAGTGCGAAGATAGAACCGCCCATAGAGATAAAGACGTCGTGAAGAAACGGATTCCGATGAACTGCAAAAACGTGTCCGTCGTGCACTGCTGCAAACGGCTCTTGCGCCATCGCCTGGGGATTGAGAACCGCTCCATTCGAAAAATCATTGCCTTCCCAGCTACACAAGACTAAGTCGCCAATTGAGCTGCAGATTACCATTTTTGGGTTGAACGTTTCCTTCTTTAGAGGAACGATTCGATGCTGAACTCTTTGACTGATATCAAGAGTAGTTCCCAGCGGTTCATATAGGAAATCTCCCTCGTTGAACGTGAAACCAAGGAGAGGCCGACCGAGTGCGAGCTTAAAATGAGGGTAGAACAGTCCATCGATTGCTTTGAAAGGTGACACTTCTTCCTTCAGCTCCTCGGGTAGGTTAACTTTGTGAACGATTTTCACAATCTTCGCAGCTTCATCAGAGGCTGGCGCCCAATCCAGACTCCAGAAACAAATCGTGCCATCGATTGAAGTGGTAACGAACTGGCGGTATTGAGTGTCATGCTCACGATCCTGTTTCAACAATCCTTTCGAAGTGCACTGATAATGAGTCGCCATCCATTTAATGCTGGTGATCGCATTGTCGTGAGATTTCTCGATGTTGCTTATGGCTGCAGGCAAAACGATCCTCGTCGAGTCGTCAAACTGACTCCAGTTCATAAACTCTCGAATTTCAGTTCGATTTCTGATTTGACTTGGAGTCAATCTCTCCTCGACTTCGATCTTTTGCAATCGGTTCGATATGTCCCAGATGATGATTTGTCCGTTTACGGTGCCACCAACAATCACGTTGCCGTCGTAAGGACAAAAACTGATACAGGAAATCTCTCGAATGGCTTCAAGCTCCAGCTTCGGGTAGAGCGGATCATCGAATCCCCAAACGAGCACAGGGTTTCGTTCAATGATCGTTCGTTTGACGACATCTACATCGCATTCTTCTTGAATGATATTCGTCTTCAAATTGAATCCATACGAGACGACGCAGACCCCGCTGAACTCAGGGTGCCAATCCATAGATGTCACGAAGCGTCCCTTGCACTTCGCGATGTAGGCAAAGCAACAAACCTCATCAATGAAAGGCGTTTGATATCGCAACACTTCTTTCTTGGCAATGAACGGATAATCATTGCGGTACAATTGAATGCGATTGAACTCAAGAATTTCCAGCAGCTCCTCAACTTGCTTCGACACCGTTGGCTCTTCCACCACAACTTCCACCGGCACCTCTTCCTTGCTCTTCTTGCGGCGGAACATTGTGGAAACGTCGTCGTCATCGTCTTTCGTTTTTTCGCTGACAACTGTTTCAGTGTCGGCATCCTTCAACCTCTCAATTTCTTCATTCATGTCGTATTGATATTGAGTCCACGTGTTGGTGGGAAATGTTGGATCCGTTTGTTGTTCTGCGGTTACCTTCATCAAGCTAGACTGAACGGCTCGGTCAATCATTGTTCGATGAACGTTCTCAATTTGGACGCGTTTGCCAGGTTTTAGCTCCGCGTAGCCATCGCGTGCATCATCGACGAAGCGGAATCCAACGCTTGCATCTGTGAAGCGCATTGGATAAACGCTCTGAAGCTCGACATCCACGAGGTTCGTCCGGGTAGTCTTGACATACCTGTCGACTTCATCCTCGCTGCCCATAGACTGGTAAGGCCGCGGATACTTTACAATTGATTTCATTATCTTCCGACGTTCTACTGCCTCCAATCGTTTCACAATCTCACTCGCTTCCTTGCATGTGAGCTCATCTAAATAAATAATGAATGTGTCACGCGTCTCGTCAGACAAATGTGGAACGTAGCCAATCAACAGCAATGGATCGTCTTCAATCTCCTTCAACTTCTCTTTGAGAACTTTCATCTCGTAAGTGTCTGTTGATAAGTGATCCTCTAAATACTGTTTGCTGATTTGTTTAAACGGATTCTCGTTGCTTATATTAATGCCAACCTCGATGAACATATCACGCTGTTGTTCCGCACTGGAAATATGTCAAATGAATATTTTTGAGTTGACAGAGTGAGAGAAAACTCACTTGATCGTTAGCCGTATGCTATTGCTCAAGCTGTACAATCTTTTCTTGGCGTTCTCCGGGTCGAATCCAATCAGAAGCTCGAAATCTTCTTCGTCGGAACATTCTCTCTCCGGTTCTTCAAGCTCTGGAACTGGTGGAGGTTGAGGCGGAGGCGGAACAGGAGCTGGCGTAGTCGTGAGTCTTCCTCGCTGCATTTCAAGAAAACTACTGAGAACAAAATAATGTTTGCTTAGCGACAGTCGGGGCGACAGTTGATAGCAACGAAATAATTCCCTAACGTTGTTAAGGACAGCGCTCATTCATGTGTGACGGCATGAATCCACCTTGCAATGTCACGGGAATAAAATCAACATCTGATAAAACTTTATTAGTTACTAACCGCAACTTGCAATCAAAAATCTACACAAGGGTTTAATTATTGCGAATGATCTCGATCAAGGGTTTGTAAAGCATCGAGTCTGCATCAGTTCCGTACAAGAAGTCAAGATGATTGAACATTTTACGAGGCATTGTAATCGTCAATTTGTGATTGCCAAGTTCCTCCTCAAGCTTTTTCAAATCGACTCCAGAAGACACCCAATCGTTTTCGCCCCAGTGCAAATAGACAGGAGCTGTGATCTTCGACAAATCAAAGTCAGGAGGCGATGAAGCGTTGTATTTAGCCTCATTCCGAAGATAGTAATCAAACTTTTCAAAGTTTCCAGACTTTACAATTTGCAGGTAGTGGATCAGTTGATTCGTTGCCATACCTTTGAATCTCCAGGATGATCAACAAAATGTAAAACATAAAACTTTGTGTTAGCTTACCAGCCGGGAAATTTTCGAATATTTTTGGAACCAGTGCACTGTCTATTTGTTGGTAGTCGAAACCGAAAACAAGGAAGAAGATTGTTAAGCACACTTCTCCGCCAAGCTTGCCAGCATTGCAAACTACTCTCAAACCGCGAATCATCGGATCGTTGGCCGAGAAGAACTCGTTGTAGTCAATAAGCTTAAAAACGAAACTCAGCACAGGTGAGATTGGCGCGAGCAGTCTCATAAACGGTGAGAACGCATGATTCATGTAGACGACAGGAGCTACGAAAGGAATTCTGGGCTGACGGTCGTAGAGAGTATTAAACTTATACCTAAAGCGTGCATCGTGGCAATCTTGTCGTTGTACTGTGGAAGTTCCGATGCCATGACAAAGAACGACGTTGTGCCTTGAGAATGTCCCACGTAGTGAAGCTTGGTTTGATTAGTAATACCGAGGATGAAATCGATCATCTCTGGTAGGTCGAAAATTCCTATATACATTAACAAGAAATGAGTTAGATTATTATCTCATGTGTTGCAGAATATTTACCGATTTCTGTCCAACTGAACTGCCAGAACTCTTTCTGTTTCGGTGACAGCGACTTGTGAGCTCTTGAGTACGTTGAGCCTCTGGCATTTCCTAACCAAACGTCGTAGCCTGCAGACAAGCAAAACTTGATTCAGAAAATGAATTTAAAAAAGGCCACGTCCGTACGAACCAGCGTCAACCAGAAGGTATGCGAGACTTTTGTTAGCTCCTATAACGATCCAGTCATTCGCTGAGCAGAGAAGTCCTGTAGACAAATCCATTATTCATGCTCTATCGGCCACCTTTAGGTTACAAAAACTGATTTAAGAAACTTGCCGTGCATAAGGAAAACGACCGTTTTATTCTCTGCAGCGGAGCTTTCCAGATTTGCCTTAATTCTGAACAATTTCAGAATGTAACCATCGGAATCAACGAAATGATCCTCGGCACTGTAACCTGCTGCCACGTCAAGTGTTTTCTAAACCAAAAACCTTGTTAAGGAATATTCAATAATTAGTAAAACCTAATACTTCGACGCCTTGCAATGCAGTTTGAGCTGATCCAGCAGCAATCCAATAAAGGAAAAATATAAAAACAATTTTCTCCATGTTCTAGGCAAGCGAAAACTCTTGACTGAAATCTAAGGCCGCAAGTGCGCACATTTTATTTCATTTGAATTCGAAAAGCCCAAAAAATATTTGCACAACTGGAATTGTCAGTCTTGAGCTATAATGACGAAAGTCTTATCCTAAAGCAGACATCGAAATAAATGATCTAAGTTATCTATCTAAGTTATATGATCTAAGTTAGCTCCATCGCATTCCATTTAGATTGATACTATCAATCTATCTAATCCTTACTGCAGGGCTTTCACGCGCGCTTGCGCTTTCGCGTAAAGAGCGCGTCGCGCCGCGCTTTTTGCAGGCGCGCGCCAAGAGCGCGCCTGATTTTTTGGTATTTATACGCTTTCGGGCGCGGCGTGAAGCGCGATGAAAAAGCGCGAGGCGCGGCGCGCGCCTGATCTTCGAAAAAATCGCGCTTTCGAGCGCGGCGCGAAAGCGCGATGGAAAATTAGACCGCGCGCGCGCGCCCGAAAAATTAGACCGCGTGAAAGCCCTGCCTTACTGACAGCTTTATAACGAATTAGACAGCCCAGTTAACTCGATTGCACAGTCAGAGACATCAGTAACTATTGCACAGATGTTATTGGTATCTCTGGCACAGTAATTAGTCGCACGTGTTCAATCACGTGCTCTGTCGATTTGAAAACTTTCGCGCCTTCTCTATTGCGCCCTCTTGACCCTCAAATTTTGCATAACCTCGCGAAATGTTCCCAAATGTCAATCTAGATTTAGCAATAGAACCAGTGAAGCTTAAAGAAAAGTTGATGCTATTTCTAATAGAGCACGAATTGCTGACAGAAGTGGAGAAGAATTGCGTTTATTTGCTTAAAGAGCAAAGCCAGAAGTCGAAAACTTTCCAAGCTAGCATTAGTCTACGCTACAACGAGATCCTTCAAGAAGTAGACACAGAAGAAAGTTCCCGTCTGATCCTTCATCTAGTTGTTAATGACACGAGATATTTCGAGGAACTGCTGAGGGAAATCGTTTATTGCCACATCGAAGCTTTCTTCCGACGTTCTCAATCTGAATTTTCCTTGAAACTGGAGCAAGTTTACGTCTCAATTCGATTCTACGATTTGCCGCTCATCAACCACTTCAAGTTCAGCTTGAGACGTGTCCACATCAACACATCTCTTTCGAACTTCCACTGCTTGATCCACAGCGTCAGTCCCAAGGAAACCTTCATGTAAGTTTTCAATTTATGAAGAAAGTAGACTTCAATTGATTGACTGTTCTTCGACTTGAATTGCTCCACTCTTCTTCGCAGCTTGCAGTCGGTTTGGAAGTGCCAAAGCTGCCACATTCAAGATATCATTCAAAGACACCGCGAAGCGGAACTTATTGCCAAGTGCAAACGCTGTTTGAACAACTGCGAGGAAGTTATTGAAGAACGAACGACATCTGAAGTCATATCTGCTCGCGCCTTTGACGTCGAATTGCTGAAGAAGCGAAACCCTCATCAAGCATCCCTGACGTCTGCTTTGGAGCTCAAGTTGTTCGGTAAGTTCCAACTGGTCGCACAGCAAACTTGTCATTACATTACACTCATTATGCAGACGACCTTTGCCAAGTCGAGCTGAAGATCGGTCGCGAGTACGTAGCAACTGGAGTCTTCGATCCGTGGAACAAATTCTTCACCGTGTGGACGATCGTCGAGCACGCTGTTGAGTAATCATGTCTTTCTTCTCGCAACGGTCATGGTTCGACCAGAAACCGAACTCTGACATACCAATGGATTTATTTGGAGTTGAGCCAGAAGGAAATTTTGAAAGCCAAACACTCCAAGATGTGTTCACTACTCAAAAGGAGCAAACTGCAAATAACGATGACCCACCAGAAGTAGCGACTTTCTCTTCGCCACTGAGAACGTCCCAGCAAATTGATGAGAGGTCTCAATCACAATTCGCAGTCTTCAGCCAGTCGCAGTTGAAACCACAGGAAAGCTTTTGCAGTTACGAGTCGCCCTCTTACAGTCCACAAAGTAATTTTGCCCAAAACAATTTCTCTGCATCGATCATCGAAGATTTGAGCGAAGAAATGAATATTGCGAGTGATGAAGAAGCTGAAGCTTTGCCGCAATCCTACGAAGCTAACTCGTCGCAAGGGATCTTGAAAACTCAGTTGAGTTCAGTTCACAGTCAGTTGAAGCACACACAAAGCAATCACTCCGTTGTCGACGATGGCTTAAACGCAACCGTTCCTCAATCCATCATTCAGATAAGGGATGAGGTGAAGGAAAACTACTCAGATTGGACCTTCATGTCCATCATAGCTGGACAGTGTTGCCGGAATTTCCTTCCAAGCACTTCCTACATAAATTTGAAGCTGAGTCTGCTCCTCAGCATCGCCTCGATCAACGACAAATCATCGCCGATTCCAATCGTGGCACTGGGAGAGGAAACTGGTCATGTGAACAAGATTATGAACAGCGTTGGAAAACTCGCTGGACGCTTCGTGTCATCGTCGATCGCTAAGTTCGATGGAGTCTCAGAGACTAAAAATGGCACGATCGAAGGCGGACCTTTGCTGATGGCATCGGGAGGAGTTCTCAGACTTGGTCAATGGGAGTTCTTATCGCCAAAAACTACAATCGACTTGCTCCGTGTCATTGAGACGGGCAAGATCCAACCATCGATCGATATGAAGTGCGCCATTTGGACTTTCTGGAGCAACTCTTGGAATCTGAAGAAAGATTTCAAAAATATCAATCAATTCCTTAAGTAAGATTCTTCTCTTCATTTCTATTCAAACTGTATCCTTTGTTGGTTTCTTCTATTTAGTGTATTTGGAATTCCAATAATGTCCGACGATCCTCAAAGCGAGGACGAAATCATTGAACATTTGTTAAACGGAGAACAAGCAGACGACGAGCCGTTGATATCTGACGATGATATGCAATTGTACTTGAAGTACATTTCTAAGCAACAAGTTTTCATTGAAGCAGAAGCTGACGAGTTGCTGAATCGATACTATGCGGCTACGAGGAAGCTTCGAGAGAGTAAGAAAGTATAACAAAATCAGCAGATTTGACAAAAGTTTTCGTTCATGTAGATGCAATTTCGCCAAGAGCCTTCGATGTGCTTAAGCAAATGACAGAATCTCACGCCAAACTTTGCCTTCGCTCGAAAGCTGGCGTCTCAGACGCTCTGGCTGCAATTAACATCAGCGAAAAGTACATCCGAGCCTTGTTCGACCGCGACGCTTTCTCGTCTCCGGCAGATCCAAAAACGACTTGCCTCGAGGACATTGATGCCTATCAATCGCAGCTCTACAAATGGTGCTGTGAATTCACAGAAAATGTATTGACAAAATAGATTCATTTGAGTTGTAACGATCAAGCAACGATCAGATTAGATTGACTGAAAGATTAATAAAAAGATTCTGATTAAAATTCACTCAACAACTTTTGTAGAGAACGAATGAATGAAAGAACGAGAAAGCTCTGTTTACCTGAATTCATTCCTGGATCCTCTGGATACATCAGAAGCTTTCACTCGAACTTCAGAAGCTTTTACTCGAACTTCAGAAGCTTTTACTTCAAGCTTTTCTCGAACTTCGTTCATCGCAACCTGAAATTTTTCCTGCAGCTATTCTCCAAGGTTTCCAAACACAGCTTGACTTTGCTTTATACTTTAATGTTCTTTATTGTAGCTCATCTCATTGTGTGACTTCTTCAGTTGATCCAAAAATATTCCTTTTATGTACAACTTTCGGGTGCGTTTGCTGGTGATTCATTCCATCTTGTTAGCAAAGAATTGACATTTAATTCTCGTTAATGGATTTCTCCAAAATGACAAACGCGCTCTTCCAATAAGATTGACTTTGATCGAGATTAACGGTGACAAACTAAGAGCTAATTTTGAGAAGTGTTGATGAGCAAGAGTTTGAGGGTTGTCGATTGGGAGGTCGTTGCGTGCGTGTCGTTGCCATTCGGTTACAAAAATTAAACCTTGAGTATTAACTGAACTCAGAAATCCAACTGGTTTAAGCCTCTTATTGTCTTAGGCGTGCTCTCCGAGGGGAATTCTTACGTTGGGATTGTTTCATCGTTTGATTGGTCATCGCGCTTTGATCGCGGAGCGCTCAATTCTTATTTTATCAAAAGGAACTTCAATGTCAGAGGTTTTCAGCTTTCAATGTCTCACGACCTTCTTTGAAAGTAAAGAACAGCAGTAAAGACTTCAAGGCTGGAAGTGAATGTTTAGTCTTATTGGGACGATGCAATCAAAGAACTTCAAGCTTGTTGACGTCCGGTTTCAAGCAAGCACAGCACGCGATTAGTAGATTTAGCTAAAAGCAAAGCTCGTGGTCAACCAGAAGCAAAATCGCCTGCAAAATTGAGCTATCGCGTGCTGCTTTGCCTGAACTTCAGTGTTGAAAACAAGCTTCAGATCCCTCGATAAACATTTCTTGACTCTGCACAAGCAAAGCTTGAAACAAACTGAATTGCTCTTCATTTTCACGTCCTCGATAAATCTCTTTAATCAGGGAAAACACTTTCTATACCTAACGGTTCAACAAACCCTGCATTCGAAGTCGAGTCCCTGCATTAGATTTGCAAACATTTTATCTCGGAACGAAATTCAACAATTAATTTACTCAATATCTTAATGGTGTCTAAAGTGAGAAATAAGTTAAATGCATGAAGTATGACTAACACAGTAATTTTAGATTTTAATTAAGCCCAGCTTCGTTGACGGTTGTTCGAGGTAAAGAAACAATAACGATTGATAAAGCTTCATTGTGCACGTAATAGGAACGAGGATTGAAGTGGGTGAATGCGTGGGAGGTTTTCATTGGAAGGAAAAGTTCTTTGAACTCTCTACTCTTCTCACGGCTCGCCGTTAAACGATAGCATTGAACTTCAGTTCGTTCCTCTACTTCTCACTCACTCCATCCTCGTTGATTGCTAATAAATTTCACTCATGATGACGCAATTGACTTCTCTTCATCCGTTTCGCTTTTGATTCATTCTCTAACTAGATTTGAAATCATAACTAAACTGAAACTGAATACTAACTTGGAGTTCTTACACATAAAATCATCTAAAGTAAGTCTCTGACGGAGTTAAAACAGCGGGTTATTCATCACTTGAGTGTCGCGTTCATTCTTCGATTAATACATTAACAAGGCTTGGAGCTCGTCGATCGTTCTTCATGTTAATCTCTCACGCTTCTCGTCGAAGATTCACAAAGCCAGAATGTATAATCTCAATAACGAATGGCTTGAGTATCAAACAAGCATGAACTTCACTCATATTTTTGTTTGTTAAATCTCATCGAAGCCTTTTCCTCGAGCTCCAAGCCTGATCGCAAAGTATTCGCCTACAATTCCATCGAGATAACACTGAAATCTTCTGCTTGGATTATTATTTTATGTAAAAACTACGTCTTTGGCTACATCTCCACTTGTGTGTTGTAAGACTGTGTAACTGGGCGCGATTCCTAAACTTCTCCTCTACTCTATGGCATTGCATTAGCTCCGCAATCCATTTTGATCCACACAAATTGTTGTTTGCAGTGTTATAAGACTTATTTGTTTGTTTGGTTTGGAGTATCAGTGACGTTCGTCGCTTGACTGGATGTTGACTCTACGAAAGAGAATTGATGACGATAACATTTTACAGACAGCTGATAAGGTTGTTATCACTCACCGTTTGTTGTAAGGGCACTAAGTTTCAGAGGTAAGTCGCCACCGGCCGAAGCTGTACAGTTGTTTCCTAGAATGTCAGGCATCGCATTTCGACGTCCAATCCTTCCGCTTGTGTAGAACTCGTCATGAAATGACGCCTGATCTGTGGCTGATCCGCTTCCGGCTGTTGTCGTGTCAGCGCTTTGCTGTTGTGTCGGTTCAGTTTTCTCCTTGTCCATTGTACTGAGTGTCCTGATAACTGCGGAGAAACGTTATTGATTATTGCGAAAGCTCATCGTCGGTAAATCGTGTAGATAGATTAGTGGATGATTGACAGCATGGTTAATAAAGTTAGTCGGTAGGATGGAAGTTATTCAACTGATTAGACCACCAGGCTACGGGGCAATGAAACTCAAATCAATCAAAACCAAGAAATACCTTGAGATTTTTTAACTTTTTTCGGGACGGACGCTTTTTTCTTTTTCTCTTTCTCGACCGAGCCATTCTTAAACTTAATTTTCATGCTTCAGTCGATGAAGAGCGCGCGTTTTCGAAGGGGATTCTTTGGCGGAGATAAATTCAATTACTTTCTTTCTTTTTTCTCTTGCAAAAAAGTCGAGTAGAGAGACTGAAAGAAAGTTGTGAAAGATCAGAAACGGCGAGCGAAATAGTGGCGAGAACTTCTTCAGAGGAAACACTGTTGCGTGACCATCATGAATAAAAGATTCGCTAGCTAGCTGTAAAGCTATTCGTACCATTAATTTTTCCTCAGATGTTGCGTTTCAGTTGAAATCTTCGCCAAAAGAAACGAAAGTATGTTGCACGAGAAATCAGCAAATCCCGGGGAAACGATCTGCAATTGATGAATGAAATCTAATTATATACACTGAATGGAGGACTGATGACTGTCAAGGACATCCGAAGCATCACGTCCGTCCGTCAACCAGCAATTTGAATAAATTTAAACTTTTTTCCTCAAACTTTTCACTCTCGGAAACAAATTTCGACTCTCGCTTGATCTCACATTTAAAACTTCGCATTCATGTTGCCTCGCATTACATGCTGGTCGATGTTTCGATTATGCGCGGTCTGGTATCGTCTCCATTCACGAGAAGCACACGATTTTCCAATTGAATTTTCTGTTTTCGCAGCAACAAAACTACGAAATTCGAGGACGCAAACACGGAGATGCGAAAACTTTTCGCTTCTTTCTCAGATGTTTGCGTCTTCGTTGAAGGGTTCGCAACTAACACAAAAAAGTGAATCGCGAAGAGGAGAAAATCGCTCTCCATTTAAATCGGATTTACAGTGGAAAAGTGCAAGCAAAGGACTTAAACTAGATTGGAAGATAATGTCTTCACTGCATTTCGTCGTATCAATCGGCGAAGGTGATCAGTTGAATGACAGGTGTGTGATAACTTGTGAATTTCAGTGATCGTCAAAATGTCGGGAAGAGGAAAATTTTCAAAGTCGATTTGACGTCGACAGGGCAATGCTCTGAGTCTCTTTTATGGTGGTTTGCAACAAGCCTTGGACAGTGATGAGAATGCATTGAACCGGATGTTCGTAGGCGTTGCGTTTGCAGCAAGTTTTCTGCATTCTGCCAGTGCATTAAAGGGCTCGTTAGGCTGTCAGAAAAATCCTTTCAAGTCAATTAGGTTTCACGTTCCTAATGAGCCGAGAATGGCTGATCGAGTAGTCGTTGAGTCATTGTCGTGCTAATAGCATTTAAATTGATTTTCTTCCACTTTCCACATGTGCTTGACCATCCATCTTTAATTTCTTATTCTTCTTTAATTTCCTCATCATGGATTCTTTTCCTTCTCGTTCACAGAATACGCGAAGTCGCCGAGAAAATCAACAAATATGGGACGCAAACGTTCCCAGCTCTACACTCGCTGAAAGTGCCTGTCAAGCAGGTCGTCGTCGGCAGCTCCTATCTCGGGGTTCTGCTCGCCGACGGCAGGGCCTTTCGTGTGGCTTACTCCGTTATCGCTGAACGATTGGACTTGAGTAAACACTCCGATTCGTCATCGAAGAAGTAAGCTTTCGCTGAGGGTTGTGTTCAAAATCGTCAGCAAACGTTTCGTGGCCGTGGAATGTTCCATTGCGTATTACAGTGAAATATTTTGATCACGAATCGGCATGCGGCAGATGATGAACCCGTTGAACTTATTCAAACGTTCCTTTCAATTTTAGCAATGGATCAAGCGCTGGTAACGGGAACAGCGTTGCCGGCAGTAATAATGGAAACGCGGGATCAACATCTAAGACGGCGCAAGCTTCATCACGACAGCTCGCAAGATCGAACAGAGCAAGAATCATGAGAACGAGCGGAAGTTCCGTTCGCGGTCAAACATCCAGAAGCACCGGTGTGATTATTGGTGGAACAGCTTCAGGTCGATCTCTCGTCACAGTTCCAGCTACTTTCGTGCCAGAGGAGCTGATTTCACAAGCGCAGGTTGTGCTGCAAGGCAAGAGCCGAAACCTCATCATTCGCGAGCTTCAGAGAACCAATCTCGACGTCAATTTGGCAGTCAACAATTTGCTATCACGCGACGATGAAGAGGGCGAAGACACAGAAGAGGGAAGCGACAACTACGTTCCCGAAGACTTGATATCTCTTCTCGACAGCGGGATTCATCCCGATCCAAGTCTCCTTCTCGACAACGACGCAATGTTCTCGGAAGATATGCGCACGTTTAGAAATTTGATGCTGAGTAGTCGCGATCGAATGCAAAGTTCATCGGCACCGTCATCAAATCAAAATGACAGTGGAAACTTGAGAGCTAGTGGAACGAGTAGTGTCAGTGCGGTAGTGTCGGGAACCAGCTCTGGGACCAGCACAAGCTTAACATTCGGGCGATTACGTGACAGAACGTACTTCGGACCACGACGTTGGTTCCAATCATCTCGCGAAGAAGTTCAATGGGAAAAGGAACAAGAGACTCGCAACAAGCTCGACACGACGTCAGGCTTCCCACTATGGATCTCCGATGATCTCGAATTCTGGCCAGAAAAGGACGGCACAAGGTTCACTCAGATTGCATCTCTCCACTCAGAGTTCATCGCAGTTTCGGCAAAGGGTGAACTTCACTTGTGGCGATGGGCTGACCGTGAACCTTATAGAAATAACGAATTGCCCAACATTCACCACCCGAAAACACAGCCGCTTGGCCTCGCCTTCGATAAAATCGCTCACATCTCAGCAACAACAATCCGCTGTTCAGTTGTCACCGAATCTGGGAAGATTGCGACATGGATGGATGAACAGCTCGGCCACGCCGGCAACAAACTAGAACACTCAGCAACGAGCTATCCCGAATTTACTCTCGATAAGATCACATCGCTTCACACGTGCTCGCTTTACACCGTTGCTAGAACCGAAAGCGGCGAACTTTTCTGGTGGGGAGTTCTGCCGTTTAGTCAGCGCAAAAAAATGTGGGAGAAGTACAAGGCCAAGTCGAAGAAACCACAGAAGAAAGATAAGGATAAGGACGCAGGCACTTCCGAGGTCACCGTTGGCGCTCAAGTGTGCATGAAAAACAGTCCGATGTATCAACCTGGAGCCATTGGCTTCTGCATCTCGAACGGAGTCCCGAAAGTCGGACAGTTGCTCAATGCTGCTTGGGATCTCATGAACATTTGTCGATTCAAAATCCTTCCAATGCCGGTGTCGTCGCACACATCAACTAGCTCTGTCTCCTCGTTGCAGAATTCAGAGACGAAGGAGAAGATTCCCATCGCTGTGACGAACACAAACTCGAACTCTTGTGGATCAACAGGCAGCAAAGAAAACGCTGACAGGTTGGACATGCCGCCGCCTCCATCTCCAGCAAGCTCAACATGCAGTGACACTTCGGTTAGCGTGAAACGCAAGCGTATCACTCAAAAGGATGATTCAGATAGCAAGAAAGATGAAGAGTTCTGGAATCTTAAGGATGTTGTGTTCGTCGAAGACGTTCGCTCAGTTCCAGTTGGACGCGTTCTAAAAGTCGACGGTCAATTCGCAGCTGTTCGTTTTCCATCAACAAACTCCAAGGACAAATTTGATGAGTCGTCGGCCGACGCATGGCAAGACTGTCGCTTATTGCGCAAAGATGATTTGCAAATAATCAAGTCAACGGCTACGTCGCGCGTTCCTGATTGCATTCAAAAGATCCCACGAAGAATTGTTTTGAATCTGCAACTGAACGAGCACTCCCAACTTTTGACACTCACCATCGATTCGAAAGGAATTCACACAATCATGAAGACTGGATCAGCTCTGCATTACTCCTTGTTCAATCTGAGCGGCGGTAGAATGGGAAAATCGAGCAACTTCCCGACTGATCTGAATTCCTTCATGGGAAAGTCACCGCAAAACATTTCGCTGATGTGCGCTGGCGATCAACCGGAGAGCATTCTGATTCTGCGAGACGGCAACAAAACGATTTATCCACTCGCTAAAGATTGCCTTGAAGCGATCCGCGATCCTCTTTGGATGGATCTGCCACCATTGAGCTGCGTCGCCGCAACTCCCGTCACACTTCAATCAACAAATGTCAACACAAAGACTCAAGTGACACTTCTCGTGTTGGCTACAGAGCAGCAGCTTCTCATGCCGAAAATCATGCGCTGCGACGTTGACGCGATCAAGTTTTTCCTCAACCAATTGAACAACGAGTTGAAGTCACAGATTCCGTTAGTTGTTCAAGAGTTTGCTGATGGAAATCGCAACATTCTTCATGCTTGCATCACGCAATGTTCGCCAACTTCAAACAAAGATTCAGATACAGAGGTTGCTAGTGGAACGAGCACAACGAGTGGCCCGAACATCGTTCTTGACTGTATGAATGCCGTCGCCAATTCTATGATTTCTTCGAGATCATCAAGCAACATTCGTGACCTGATGCGTCGGTCATCGTCAACCTCTGCCTTGCCAGGCGAAGTTCACCTTTCAACATCCGGAGTCTCAGTCACATCCGCTGACGACAACTCTATTTATCGTACTGGCCTCGATAACTCGACAAATTTGTCGTACTGGCCTGGAGAATACGAAGGTGGAAACTCTGGCGACGAAGATAGTTTGAGTGGAATTCAAATGCAGAAATCTCAACAAACTCAAGCTGCCGAGACTTACATTTCCGACCCGACAGAACGCCGACTGAATGCTCTGCTAAGCGTCCAGCTGATTTGTGAAAACGCTGCACTGCAACCACAACTTCGTCAGCTTCTCAGCGCCAAAGACGCAACCGGTCAGACGCCGTTCATGCTCGCAGTCTCAAGTCGCTCTTATCAAGCCGGAATCGTTTTGTTCGAAGCAATTCTGAAGATTGCAAACGGAGACGCGCAGATCAGAGACTCGATGGTTTTCCCTAACGGATGCACACCTGATCAGTCGCCACTCCACGTCATCTGCTGCAACGACACTTGCTCATTCACATGGACTGGTGCTGATCACATCAATCAAGACATTTTCGAATGTCAGACTTGCGGTAAGACTCGTTGAATAATTTAACGAATTCCAAATTGAATTTCTTTCTATTACAGGCTTGAGTGGTTCGCTTTGCTGTTGCACAGAATGTGCCAAAGTCTGTCACAAAGGACACGACTGCAAGTTGAAGCAAACAACTCCGACGGCTTATTGCGATTGCTGGCAGAAATGCAAGTGCAAAGCTCTCATCGCGGGTAATCAAACGAAACGAGCTGAGCTTTTAGAAAAGCTGATTAAGGACACTGATCTTGTGATGAGATTCAATTCACGAGGCGAATCGATTCTGCTGTTTTTGATTCAAACTGTCGGAAGGCAATCGATTGAGCAACGGCAATATCGTTCAGCTAGAGGCCAGCAACGTAGTTCGGGAAGCTACCTGAACAGGAAGACTCCGTCGATCGACGCTGAAGGAGAAATGCCCGAACATGATTTGGAGCCTCCGCGCTTCGCAAGAAAAGCCCTGGAACGTTTGCTTGGCGACTGGAACGCTGTGCGTGCGATGATTCAAACGGGAGTTGAGAATGAAATCAACTTGAATTCGATGGCATCGCAAGTTTTCTACGAGGATAGCGACAGCAAAAGCCTTTATATCAACTCGCAGAGTGGGACGATCATGCTGGATAAGTTCACACATATTCTCTTCTTCCGATGCAACAACGAACCGTTGGAAGCTTTGCTGTCAGCGCTTGGCAAGGAGCTGCAGAATGAAGCGGTTCCAGGAAGAGTCGATGAAGCACAGAAGGTTGCACGCCGCTTCGTCCGATCGGTGGCCAGAGTTTTCGTCATCTTCAGCATTGAGAAATCAAACAATCCAGATAAACAACGGAACTCAACTCTGCAAGTGCGATTGATGGCCGCATACCGGCGTGTCTTCAGTGCGCTCCTGAAATTCGCAATTGAGGAGCTCGTGGAGATCGCTGATGCTTTGATTGCTCCAGTAAGACTCGGAGTCGTGAGACCAACGGCACCGTTCCAACTGTCGTCAACGACAAACAACCTCGATGCTGACGATCTGTTCTCAGTTGAGCCCTTGGCCCCTTCATCGCGTCAAGCTGCCATGACGGAAGCAGTTTCGTCCCGAATCGACTCTGAGCCGTCGGAAGCCGGATTCCTAGCCAGAATTTCGTCCAACCTCCGTGCTGACCTCGACGACACAAACGATCCAGACGCGATGGTTCAAGACGACGGCGACACTTCAGAGCAAGATGAATCAGTGATTCACTCGCGACAAAATCTGAGCAATAACAATAACAACAACGTCGCCGATGAAGCGATTGACGACGCAATGGGACAAGACGGAGGTCACGAAGCCGAGAGCGACAACGAGTTCAATTTCCAAGAAGCAGAAACTGAGAGCGACTCTGATGACAACCAGAGCACGCAGGATGCAGGCCGGAGCGTTCAAACGGGAGCGACTGCCGGCTCCGACACTGGTAGGTTCACATTAGTTTACCTGAAGTTAGAAAAAGTGAAATTTTCTGCAACGTTTATAGGTTTATCTAATTTCGTTTTAATCAATGAAGATGATACAGGCGAGTCGAGTCAACCCGATGAGGATGGATCGGAAGATGGTGATAGCGACGAACAGTCGACAGAAGAGTTCGTGCTCGACGAACAGTTGGAACGAAGAACAACTTCGTCAGGTGCGCAGAGGAACAACGCGCCACCGCATTCGCTCCATTGGGCGATCAGAAGCCGCGACACAACGCGAACCACAAATCTTCATCGATTAGCAGGAGCTTCAAATCTCGTGTTTATAGATCCAAGCGCGATCAGAAGATCAGCATCAACTAATGCTGTCGCCGCTCAAGAGTCGCCTACAATGGCGACAACGTCAAGCGCTCTAGCACGAGCATTTGGAATCGTTTTGCGACAAATCAGCGAGCTTGTTGGCATGCTTGCATGGAAATTTGCCTGCCCGACAACAAACAACTACCAGAACTACGACATGACATACCAAGAAGCTGTTCAACTTCAGGTAAGCTTCATTTTTATCTTGTTAATCTTTAAATATATCACACGTTTAAATCTCTTGTTAGATGTTCGTCGAACGTCGCTTGAAGCCAACTTGGGATTGGATCCTCACAGTTATGGATGCAACAGAGGCTCAGCTTAGATTTGGGGCGTCGCTAACCGACTCCACCGACTCCGCTCACCCTCTGCATCCATCAAACAACACAGCGCCGACCACGACAACTTCAAGTGAGTATCATTTTTATTTCTCACTAAGTTTTGTGTTTTTAACTTTTTATTTTCTCTTTTATATTCGCGTCATTCCTTCCAATCTCTGCTCTATGAATTCAAATTTTCTTTTTGCTTCTCAAAACCTTTCTCATGATATTTGAAAACCATGATTAATTAGATGTTGGACCGCCACTGCCTAGACCCAACCGCACAGTCACAATACAAATGCTCACGCCAAACTTAAATACTTTCAATAGTGGCAGTCGCACACGTGATCGAACAACTGGTACGTTTGAGAAAATGTTTGCTTTGACAGCGTCTCTGCTAATTGACAAAGATTGACGCTGGCTTGAAGAAGATCATCGGAGTCTTTGACATCTTTGATCTGCTTTAGCTTCGATCACAAAAACTAGCTCCCGATTAAATCTCTCTAACATTTTACGACCCGCACTGAACTTTTAGAGAGATTTTGAAACCTTTCTTGTGTTGTAGGAATTTCTCATTTTTCGTTTGTCCTTTCGTCTTCTTCCAGGTGCTGACAATGCGACGAGCCGTCGAGACTTCTTGACTTACTGTCTCTCTCTGATGAGAGCTCACAACTCCGAGCACAGAGACTCGCTGCCAGTTCTCGATGTGACAGCTTTGCGACACGTCGCTTACGTTCTTGACGCTGTTATCTTCTACATGAGAGCTTCGAATGAGTTGGACTGTGATCGTAATGATTCTAACGCTTGGGATGACCAGGAAGATAATGAGAACGACGATGTTGACGATGAATTCACAACGTCACTTGTAATGGACACAGATTCGATTGACGACGGGGATATGGCTAGACCATCACTTGGAAAGCGCCACGGGTTCTTCCAAAGATCCGAATCTACTCTCTGCCTTGGCTGTCCAGCTCCTGACTCGTTCAACACGCCAATGACTGAGGCCTTGCCTCTCGCAGATCAGCCGCAGCTGCTTCAACCAAATGCAAGACGCGAGGATTTGTTCGGAATGCCCAAGCAAGCAATCACAGTGCCGACAGGAGATCAGATTGGTTCTTCAACGTTGGAGTTGCCACCAATCAGACTCGGATTGTCATCACAATCTAAAGACGTAGCTTCTAACAGCGGAGCGAATACAGTAGTCGTATCTGTGTCTCCATCATCGTCAGAATCTCAAATGGACACGCAGATTGAAGAAACACCGAAGCACACGATTCGCACCTCTCACGGAAAAACTGTCGTGTCGATCGTAGGAAAAGATCAAGATGTTGCTTCATTGAAGCGTCCGCGATCACCACAGCCTGGACCTTCAAACATTCAGAAGCATTTCGAGGAGTACGACGATGATGACGAAGACGAGGGAGATGAAGAGCCACAAGATTTGTCTCAGCAAACAAGCAAAATTGACATGGATGAGACAACTTCCACATCCGCTAAAGCAATAAAACCTGGAAGAGTCTTGTACGAAGACTCCGACGACAGCGAGAACGAACCGTCGTCGCCAGTCCACAAAAAACGGAGAGCTATGGACTCAGACGATTTCCCAGCAGCTCCACCTGCTTCCAAATCTTTGGAAGATCAACAAGATCAAGAAGTTGATCCGTCCGTACGACCGCCAATCATTGTGACCCGACGAACTGTTGCTGATGCAATTGAAGCCGTGACCGCAACTGTTCTGTCGAAGAACAAGAAAACTACGCTAAGTGAATGCGTCGCACCAGAAACTCCTTTGAGTTATTTGCCCAACAGCTTTGGCTACGAGGGCAAAGCTGGTGAAAATAGCGAAGGAGCTTCGACGAGCAAGTCGAGCGTCATTGTTCGAGTTGGACCATCCGTAAGTTCAACTCTTTTAAATCGCTCAGGACTTTACAGATACGAATTTCAGTTAAAGCTTTTCGATTGAAATTCCATTTAAAAGTCCAACAGAATCTTCTCTTTAATGATCGCAAACGATTCAGCTTTTCCTTGCGAACAGATACGGAGATCACAAAAAATCATTTGAACTAACTTTTAATCAAAAACTTTTAACTTTCGCAGACATCAGCAACTCAGCTTGAAAACTCGATGGACACAATGGATGAGAACCAAGAAGTTTCTGCAAACGTCACCATCGAAACAACAAACACGCCGGGACCCGCACAAATGGTTCAGGAACTTCCACCGCGTGGCGTTTACTTTCGCTCCAATGTCACGTCCGACCTTTTACTTGGTCGGTGGAGATTGTCGCTGATTCTCTTCGGCAGAGTCTTCCAAGAAGATGTCGGGATGGAGCCAGGAAGCATCATCTCAGAGCTTGGAGGTTTTCCTGTGAAGGAAGCCAAGTTCCGTCGTCACATGGAAAAGCTACGGAACGGACAACAACGAGACTTGACGCTGTCAAAGATTGACAGGGCTAGAAGCTGTTTGATCCCACAAACATTCAAGGAGCTCAACACTCAATATAACAACAACAACCGAAGACTGCAGCCACCACTAGCGTTCAATCGCGTCAAAGTTACTTTTAAAGACGAGCCCGGAGAGGGTTCGGGAGTCGCTAGGAGCTTTTACACTCTGATCGCCGAAGCTTTGCTGTCAAGAGAGAATCTCCCGAATCTCGAGAGCGCTCAAGTTGGTTCGAGCAAGTACAATGTGCCATTCAGCACCATGATTCGTCAGAGAAATGCTTCGGGCAGCAATCAAGGATCATCTGTGACGATCGCTAGCAATTCACCGGCAAATCCACCTCCACGAGAACTTAGCGAGCCCATCCGACGACTGACAACAAAGCGAACGCTATGGCGTAATCGTGACAACCGCAAAGTAACGCTGAACTACGACTCGCGACCGTTCCGACCGCAGAGTGAAGGCGGCAATAATGAACATCTCAGTGGACATCAACAGCAGCTCGGCGAGCGTTTATACAATAAAGTTTATCAAATTCACCCAAGTCAAGCATCAAAGATCACTGGAATGCTTTTGGATCTGCCACCAACTCAGTGGATTATGCTACTGTCATCAGATGAAACGCTGAGGCAAAAAGCTAACGAAGCAATGGCAACGATCACAGTTAGACATAGAATGGATCGCGATGCCAGCTCGAGTGGAAATAACAACAACAATCAACAGCCATCAGCGTCAGTTTCATTGAATATCTCAAGTTCAGCCACGCTAAACATAATCAGCACTGACGCATCGGCTAGCAGCCAACAGCAAAGCGCATCATCGCAGACTCCGCAGAAGAAACTTAATCCAATTGTTGTACTTGAAGACTGTCAAATCGACGACAACGCTCCGTTGTTCTACACGCCCGGAAAGCCCAACTGCTACAGTCCCCGTCAAGGATATCCGTCGTTCGAGAGAATCAACGCTTTCCGCAACGTTGGACGTCTAGTTGGACTTTGTCTATTGCAAAACGAACTGCTGCCGATCTTCTTACAACGACACGTCTTGAAATACATTCTCGGACGACAAATTCGATTCCATGATTTGGCGTTTTTCGATCCGATCGTCTACGAATCGCTGCGACAATTGGTCAAAGACTCACAGAGTAAGAACGGCGCTCAATTGCTCCAATCACTTGAACTCAATTTCGTGTAAGTTGATTGCTATTTCTCATAAACGAATCGAACTTTTCTGACTCACTCTGCTTTCTCCACAGAATTGATTTGGGTCCTGAAGAGGGAGGCGGCTCAGTCGAACTGGTCCACAGTGGACGCGACATAATCGTGAACGATCAAAATGTTTACGACTACGTCCGTAAATATGCTGAGTATCGCATGATCAAAACGCAGGAGAAGGCACTGGAAGCTCTTCGCTTGGGAGTTTTCGATGTCTTACCGGAAACCGCTTTGGACGCATTGACTGCTGAGGACTTGAGACTTCTTTTGAACGGAGTTGGCGACATTAATGTTTCTGTTCTGTCGAACTACACTTCCTTCAACGATGAGTCCAATGAAAGCGCTGAGAAGCTGCAGAGATTCAAGCGATGGTTGTGGCAGATTGTGGAGAGAATGACTAACTTGGAACGACAAGACTTGGTGAGTTGGAGCGACGTTTTATTCAAAGTTTCTTTACTGATTTTCACTCTTTCGAACAGATTTACTTCTGGACTGGTTCACCAGCATTGCCTGCATCCGAAGAAGGCTTCCAGCCAATGCCAACAGTAACGATTCGCCCAGCAGACGACGCTCATCTGCCGACAGCGAACACTTGCATTTCCCGCCTCTACATCCCGCTGTACTCTAGCAAAGCAGTCTTGCGTCACAAGCTTTTGATGGCGATTAAAACTAAGAACTTTGGCTTTGTCTAAATTATTAAAGTTGGAAAGAAAAGACGATTCGATTTGAAGACTCAAAGTTTGAATATTCGGAGCGATGGAAATATTTTTATATAGAAGAATCCGAATTAAACTTCCCCAAAATTCGTACGCATGTGATTGATTCTGGATAAAAAATTCGAACATTTATTCACGACGAGAGAGTAAACTATCTAGCTGAACTATTAAACCTTTCAAATAACAGATTTGCTTCAAAAACATAAATAATTCACTAAGAGGAACATAAGCATGAGTTGTTAAGTCAACAGTTATTATTACGATACAATAAAATATTGCAAAAATTCAATGGTTTGAAGGCTTTTTTGGGGGATGAGGGCAAGTTTTTTGGAGGACGAAGAGAGTGTGGGCTTACTCAGTTCTTTGCAGCTTTCAGTTGGTTCACCTCGCTTGATTCAATCCAATTCTCCTGCGATGTTTGCTTGTTACATCCGATAACGTTGAAGCTTTCATTCTCATAGAAACGATTGATAGCCCCGGGAGAATTGACATCGCAGAGCTCCGCTGCTCGCTAACGAACAGCTTTCCGCAATCGAAATTAAATCTTTCTTCTTCGTCGGTAGACGTGTGAGGTTAGCCCGCTCCAAAGAGTCAATAAATTTCAAATTACTAAAGCCAGCGCTTATTTACGATCATCATTTAAAAAAGTTTATTATATTTAAATCCTCTGTGTACCAATTAATCGATCAAGTTGGAGGTAACAAGAAGAAGGAGAAACACAATTATTATCAATACACAACAATTCTTTCCCAAGTCATTTTCGGAACGGAGGAGAAAATTACAGCAAAAGAGCAGCGCGCGGTTGAAATGAAAGAGATTCTTTTTCTTCTTCGTCTCTACTCAAAGTCGAACTTATGGATATGCTGGCTCGATCGTCGTTTGGGGCTTTCATCGGAGAAGTTCACAGGCAGCAAAATTGTTTTAGCATAAAAGACGCAACAAAGCGTCTCGACTCTATTAGAAGTTGTGAGTCGAGCGCTGAGTGAGGGATTGGAGTGTGGGAAACGATGGGTTGACGACTGAGGCGCCATGTCAGCTCCTGACTGTCTCCACTACACTTTCAGCTGCTTCACCCTCCACAGTACAGGCAACGAGCCTTTAACAAATTCCCAATCAACTGGAAACATTGCCAAGCTGACGCATTTAATAAATCCACTGCTCCATGCTTCTCATTTTTCATTCCATTTCCCTTCGTTCGCGGCGCTCATCGACGGTTTTTTCCCGTGAAGAAACATCAAAAGATGTTTTTATTCAATAATCCATAAATATGGGCGATGGGCAAAAAGGAAATAATTGAACTTCAGCTTTATTTGATACAAATAATCCCTCCGGGCAAGAGCCGAGTCGTTTTAATAAAAGATAAAAATTAAAATCAAAAAGACTCGGCGATCGGCCGCGCGTTTATCTCGATGAACGAACATAATTTTCACACGTTGATACTTGAACTCGATCAAATTGAAATCGATAAAGCTTTCAAGAAATCAATAAACTCTCTTCGCTGGAGTTCTAGAGGGAGAAGAGTCAGTGACGTAGTCGAGCGTTGTCGAGGATTTTGACATCAAGGAAGCTAAGATTTGAAGAGTTCACAACTTCAGCTTCGACGTCCACGCGACAGTTTCATCAAAATGTCTTCACAAGTCTTAATTTCTTCTACTACCTCTCAAGTATTTGCCAATATCCACCGCCGAGCCTTGTCATTACCAAGCGTAATGTTTCTAAAATAACAAAAACTGTTTCCATTATGCTAAGATGGAATAATTTTCTATTAGTCAGTAGTCGGCTGAGGCTCTTTCTTCTCCTTTCATCATTTCTCACAACATAAGAGTCTGCATAAGTTGAATGAGACGATGAAAATTGAGCGTCAAAACGATGGAATATCTATTAGGGATCATTCATTTATCACGTCTGCCTTTCAACCCGTAACAGCTTCATGTTCTTCCAGCTCTCAAGTTTTCAATTCCATTGCTCCCCCTTCCATTCCATCATGGAACAAACGAACGAGCTTTCAGGAGCGTGTATGTTTAACGCTTGTAACTTTGTTCTCATATCAATTGGAGAGAAGTTTGTTTGCATCACACGGCAGCCTACTAACCGGCGAAACCTTTTTCTCATCTGGGTTGAATACACCAATTAATAGCTTAAGTAGAAGAAAAATAAAAATTCAATTATAACTCTTCTCGCGCTCTCACATCGCCTTCAGTTCGATGAAAGGAAAATTATAGAATTAAAGCGGAGTCGGCAGTATCTAAAGATGTTTTTGCTTTGCCTCGTCTATACTGTTGTTGCCTTCATGTTTTGGCTGCTAAAGCTGTCATTAACCATCCTCTGCATTGCCATGCATATATGTTACGTTCAATTTGATTTCACGTCTGAGCGACGGAATGAATTGAATCATTTGAACGTTTTCTTGTTTTCCCTTCTGGATCGAGCAGGCGAAAGAGTTCAACACTTCTTGTGTTTCGCAATTGAACGAGGTGACGAGGTTGAGGAGATGCCGGTGACTAGAAGCATGATTTCAAAGTTGCACAATCGACCAATTCAATCGTTGTTCATTCATTGAGCTTCAGCTTGATTAATTAAAATAATCGCGGAGCGTTCAGCCTATTGAAAGACTGGCAGCATGTAAAGACACGGCTCAAGTATATACACGTTGTCTTTACACGACTATCTGATGTAGCGACAGCGTTCCAACACAGGCGAATGATCTCCATCTGTACGCGGGCGACAAGCAATATCGACATCGACCAATTAAATATCCTCTCGAATGCCTGGAATTCCTCGAACGCTTCACCTCCAGCAACAGAAACAACATCTGATTTTTATTTAAAATTTATTTTAAATTATGTTAAAATGTCATCGTATCGATACAAATATAATTTATGATGTTAGCGATCTCTTCGATATCGCTATTGCAGTCCAGGACAACTTGAAATGCAAGCAAAGTGATTTTTAATCTACGACAAATATTGCTAGTTAAATTATTCAAGACAAAAGTTCAGAATAGGCGTTCGTTGAAACGCTTTTGGCAACACGGGGGAGAATCGAAGAAGAAGGCTACAATTAAAGCTATTAAAGCAATGCATGCAATGATCTCCCATTAAAACACTATCAAGTCGGCATTTGTCTATATCGATGTAAGTTCACTTGGAGGTTTTAGCATTGGACATGAAGAACAACTTGCAGTTTAAACTGATTTTGCTATGAGACGCTCGAATGCCTCCACCAGATATTTTACACTTTATTTGATAAAGTCTATCAGCAACCTTGGTGACAAGTCTAGGATCTTCGTCAAAAACTCCAAGTGAACTTCAGCAGTGAACTAGCATCGAGCTAAACAAGCGCCGACGGATCTTGTGGCTTTCGTTTTGGTGACGTAGTACTCGCTTGGAGGGATGTGAGAGGAGTGTGGGACACAAAAGCGAGACTTATGATATAAATTCATTTGCATGTTATACTCTCGAACGCCTCATCGCAAGAGATCGGCGATTAAAATTGATTAACATTCTCACTCTCGCCTCAAAGGCGAAATTCCGGAGGAAATTTTAAATCGATTTCGCGGAAGAATTTTCCGGATAAAAGTTTTCTGAGCCTTTGAACCTCAACGATTTGAATTATTCAACGATGAAGCGGTCGAGAGAAGCTGAAAGTTATTCAGGAATTTCTTATAGTCGTTTCGTCTTTATGACTGTTGTCATCTATACTCATCATGGTCATGGGGCGATTGTAATAGCATCGTGTCGCAGGAGCAAGCTCCATAATGTTTCTCTCGTCGTGCATCGTTGCCACTGTTGGCACGTAGTGCTCTGGAGCCCAATCGAAGGTGAATGTCGAGCCGTGCGGGATGTAGGAAGCGCTCATCGGGGTCGGAGGTGTCGTAATCAAATACGGACTTAACTGCTGGTGCATGATGTCGGGAACCTTTTGTATGTTGTTGTCTGACCACGTCGGTGACGGATTCCACTGATCTATTTCACCGGCTGGCGGCTCAACGTTGTGCGGAAGCGCCGGCAACGACGACGAGAAATTCTTCGATATCCGAGATCGTGTCGAGTGAATCGAACTGTTGACGTAAAGCATTTGACCGTCGCGATGCTCTGTCTCCATCACGATATGCTCGCTGTGGTTGTTGTAAGCGACGGCACGCGGCGGCACCTCTTCAGCTTCCGGATTGCTGTCGGAAATATGAAGCGACTCTATCCGCTTGAACGTGTACTTCTTGTTTGATATTCGGACGCTCTTAAAATCGACTTTGCTCAGCTTCTTATCGTGATTCGGTAATTTATTGCCCTTGTCTTCAGCCGCTTTCTTGCGACTCGGCTCACTGTAATCGTCGATTTTCTCTCGATTCCCGTTTTCGTGGTGGGCCGGCGACACTCTTTCCATCGTCGCATGCTGTTGACTGTAATCAACCGGCGCTAGCGTCGTCTCTTTCATCGTTGGACTGTTGTGATTTATGTCGTTATGGTGATTCAGATTGCTGACGGGTGGGGAGTAATCGCTGTAGTGATGGCCATGCACATGATCGTAAGTTGAATGGTGGATTTGATGCATCGGGTAATGCTGCGGGTTGATTGGTTGGTAAGGGTAATAGTTGTTGGTGATTTGAGGTAAGCGCGAGCCCTCGTACGTCAAGCCCATCTGGATTTTCGATTGCACGGAGTAGTAATGATAGAGCCATGAATTTGACAGCATGACGGTTGCCTCTTTGTCACTGCGAATGAGATAATTAAAGGGTAAGATTATTCGCTTTGCTCTCTTTAATTTGTAGCGCCGACATCGCGAAGCTTTTGAGTTTAATAAACATATTACGAGGAGGTTTGTCTGTTTGAACAGGGGATTGGGTCTCATTCTTTAATTTCGTCAAGTCAAAGGAGAATGCTTGAGAGCCAGCTGGAGAGTTTCGAAGCCAAGAATTAATGAAGAATGAACCCTACTGAACTAGATTGCAAAGATACAACTAGCCTGACTCGAAAGCCTTGACACGTTATCAAGCTTCTTTTATATTCTCTTAGTTCTTCTTTCCATATCAACCTCACGGGCATTCGACTAGTGTTTGCATAAAAAGAAATTAAAACCATATCGCACACGGGGCCGCTGAGAGTTCAGAGCGGAGCCCCAGAATCAAAAGGTCATTAAAATCAAAGAAAAATGTATGAAAGCAAGCAGACTATTAAGATGATGGAGAAGAAGCAAAAAAGAAAGGGAGAGAAATAAAAGAAAGATGAAATATGATTTCGTTTGCAAGTCAGATCCAGTTTCTCACATAAATAATCGAAAGACCACCACGCGAGATAAGAGCAACAGAGAGAAACATAAAGGGATTCATCTTTCACTGCTTTTTATTTGCAAGCGCCTCCCGCTCAGCACAAAGGAGGAACTACTGAAGAGCTAAATATCCGAGTGATAAGCATCAGCGCGATTGGCGCGCGCTCGCAGCCCACGTTGGATCATCGTTGAGCGAATCAATCAAAGCGTATCGACGCATGGAATCCTCCTCGTTTTGCTGGCAGTTACGGCCGCGGGTCCGAAACATTTCTTGTGCCTCAATTGAAAATTCCTATTCCGCATTTTCCTCGATTTCTTGGGATCCAAATCGACGCGACGCCAGAAAATTCCTAAGGATTCTGTTACGCTTTTGTGCTCGATTGGCAATGAATGTTGAGAGGAGCGAAGAAAAATAATAAAATGCAAAGCAAAATTATACGACCTCTGAACCTTTATCAAAACGATTTTTGCATAAATTATCTGTACCGAGCGAGAGACGAAGGAAAACAAAGAAAAATTGGTAAGGAGCATAAAGAGACGACGCGAGGGAGAGAGAAGCATAAATAAATAATTCGCTTCATGAACTATAACGGGCGATGAATTTAAATGGGAGAACGTTCGACTCGTTGCTAAGATCTTCTTCATTTCGGGTCTCAGCGAATTTGCGCACCGATCAGGCTCCGCCGCAGACGAACGAGAAGAAAAGCGGAGCAGAACGACGACGAAGACACAGGACTTTGAGACTTGCAGATATGTAATTATTGTATTGTTAATCTTGTTCCTCCTTTCCTCCTTGACTTTACTGCTTTTTCGCTTTTCGGACTTTTTGAGAATTCTTCAGTTTCGTCTTTTCGATGTTGGAGACACAAACAATTCGATGTTATGGATTGCACAATATTGTTTTTGAAGAAATAATAAATTTCGAGAGCGCAGGAATTTCATTTAACGAAAAGGCAAGAAGGCCGTAAGCTCAAATGGCGCGCGGAAGGAACGAACAATGGATCCCCAGCAGATTTTCATAGAACGACGGTACAACGCTAACACAACATGATAAACAATTTCTCTTTCGTTTTCCCATTGAAATCGTTGTCGTATGCGACCTTTTGATCCCGCAAGGTTTGAGCGGGGCCAATGGAAATTATCAGTAATAATGTTATCAGCTACCATTTAATGGCTCCGAGGGATTTTATTAACTCTCGAGACTTGCTAAATGAAAATAAGCGAAGGCGCTCCTCGCCTATCCATTAGCTTGAATCTCTTGTTTTTGCTGATATGCTTTCTTTTGAATATTTGAAACGTGAAAAGTTGCCGTAAGGGTTTATGATTCTTTAGAGTTTAAAGTTTCAAAGTTGAGAAATTGTTTGTAAAATATTCAAACAAAAATGTAACATCATTGAATGTCATTTCTTCGCAGGACGAAATCAGACGGCCTTCCATAAGACGAATTATTTTGAAACAAACTTCTCTGCTCTAACATTGAGTAAACTTCAAACTTTTCAATTGGTTTTCAATGCTTCCAACATTTACATTTGATAAACTGCCTCACCTTAACACTTGATTCGTACAAACTATGACTGAATGCTGATTAGAGTCTTGACTATCACGGACTTGAAGAACTAAATGGATCCAAAGGAAGTCGCCGGTCTTCTTCTGCAGCCTCGTTAAGACGATGCACGACCGGTCCTGCTCTGATTGCGTAACTGTAGGAAATTCAATTGGTTAGTTCTAGAGTTGAGTGAGATAATTGCGAGACTTACTTAGCTTATGTTTCAGTTGAGCCTCTTTGATATTGTCCCAGTGAACTAATTGGTACCAGGAGCTTCCATTCAATTCATCTTTCGTGTATTCCAAATGGAATTCCCCGCTGTTGAGTTGAAGTTGTTAACGAGACGCGATTGAAAAGCGAAGAGAAATAGAATTCAATGAGTCACAAGTGATATAAAATTGGAAGCAACGGAGTGAGCGAGCGCTAGGTCAGACCTATGACATAAACAGTTCCCTTGAATCTGACTTCTTTCTAATTCCAATTCCCAATCTCTCGAGCCGCGCGGCGATATATGTAATGTAATTTACTGCCACACCTTCACCTACCAACATTGTTCACCTCTATTGTTGCGCTCGGCAGCTTTATTAATTATTTCTATAATTCCCATTCTATTTACAAGACTCTCGGCCGATATTCCCAGCTTCCATTTCGTAGAACAACGGCCCGCCGCGCGATATGATAGAAGCTTTCTTCTCCTCTTCTTACTCGCCCCGCTGCCTCTTCACGAAAGTGTTTTTATACACTCTATTTGTCGATAATATTGTTGTGAGACTTGAAAGGAAACGATGAGAAAAGGCGAGCGATGCTGAGCCGTCGAGTGAAAGAAAGAAGAAACAGTTCTTATAATTGATACTGTTTCTTTTGACAGTTTACATGCATAAAATACAACTATCAATATTATTTCTTCTCGTTCTCGTTCGCTTCGCTCGCTTTTTTTGGGTTTTGATGGGGGTTCACTGTAGATGTGGTATTAGGAGATATGAAGAGCTTAAAAGAAGCGTAATCAAAGCAAATTGCCTCAGAACGCATCCAGAAAATAAGCTCTCTCTAAGAATAAACTTTGATTGAAAGTTGTGATGGTACTTCAGATGGTACTAACAGCAGTTTGCTTGACGTCGGATCCCTAGGGTTTCGCTTACTCAATCGACAATCGATATGAGAAAGCAAGAAATAAAGAGCTTTGATTAACTTTCTTACAAATTGAATAAGTGGTCGTCGCTCTTTCTCATGTGAAATTGTTATTTCGACGTCATTCAGAGCTGACGATGTTACTATTTTCAATTAAAAGTTCGCTCGAATGAATTCCGAGGAGAATGACGGCGTAGGTTTCTATCTCGCGAGTCAAAATAGGACTCCTAATTAAAGCAAAGCGCTGTTAACCTGTACAGACAGGAGATCAGCGGCTTCGGCGTCAACAGCTGATAAATTTGACAAGCGCTGCGTGTGAACGGCGGGAGGACACATAATTATCGTTTTATCTTATTCAACACACCGACTGTCTGACCTATGCTCCACTCAGCCCACCGCTTCTTTTGCGCGCGGTGGCTTCGACAAGCTTCTTCGCACTCACTTTTTATCTATATGAATAAACTTCATGTCCATCGAGTGGATGGTTGTGAAAACATTTGTAGCTCCCTGTACAACGCACTCCCGGGTCTCGGGCATGGCAATAGGTGTGCAGGTCGCTAAAAAGACTGGCTCGTTGCGGCTGCACAGTGGAAGAAAGGAGAGATAATGGCCCTGTATGAGAACGACTTTCTGGTCGCCGAAGCGCATTTGTCTTCGCGCGTTTCTGTCGAAAGAAATTTCCAGCGTTATTTTAGGGCTTAAGATATCATCGCGGCTTCAATCACCTGCTAACATTCATCCGACAGAGAAACATTCTCTTTTCGCCATCCATGTTGACGCTGCTGTGATGGTGCAAACTGTGCAGGGATGCTGATTGATGAATGTGAGATCCCGTTCGATTCAGCTCGGTCTGTATGGCATTGTAATCCTGCTTGTCGATGATGTCGTACACTGAGTCACCGTGGATCAGCAAGTCTTCCATCGAGTGCCCCAAATATTCGGCAGCATTGTCTGATATGTACAAAAGCTTGCCATTTTGAGTCAGCATCATGAGAAAGCCCGAGAGAGCCTGAAAATGATTTTTTTAAATAAAAAGATTAATGCTTTGTTGTGTTTTGATGTTGTAAGATTTGAGGTTTGTAACGAAGCTGTCAATGGATTTTTCTCTCGAGGAATCGATGGAATATTTGTTAAAAGAATTTAGTTAGTTAAAGATTTTTGCCGTATGAGTTTTTGGGCTTCACTAAAACTTTCAAAGAGTTCAAGAAAGCGGTAAGTCAATAGGAAGACGAGCTTTGGGGCGCCCCTTACCCTTAATGATCATAAAACTAAGCAATTTTCTTTTTCAGTCTCATCATCAAGCTTCCACAGCCATTCACGCAGTTAAAAGGCTTCCACATTTCGAAAACTCCCACTACAGCCTCTCGCATAGTCCGACGGGCATCCCGGCTAGCACGATTATGTTGTTTCGCAGCGATCGTCTTATTGTTTTCATCTCATTCATTTATGTACGTTTAATATAGTTTGAGAAGCAGCGAAGGGGGAAGAAGAAACAAGAGTTGAGAATATAGATCATGTATAATCAAGCCAGGCATAAGTGGCAAATCTCTCTTCAGCATCCAATGTATATTAATACGCCGAAAAAAAGTAAACTTTATGTATCGATGAATGCGTGAGAAAATATGTTGCTCTCGCTTCCCTCTTCTTGTTTTCGCTGCATACTCACTGCGAGTCTCACATCGCTCAGTCTTCTAGCGAACGAGATGGATACCCGAGGAATTTCATCTTCCCGCGATCAATATAATTGGGGGGCTTATTACAAGAAGAGAGATGAAGCAGAAGAAACACTTCGCAGTGAAATGTGTGCAAAAGGCGATGGGAAAACGAAAATTAAGTTTCGACTCGCTGTTAACTTTCAGCTTAAGCCCGAATAGCTGTTGTTATGAAATATTTTGTCAACATAAATCGGATTGAGGCGAGAGAGCGACGATCACTTAAGAGAACAGCTTTGACTTTGAAGGATTTATTTTCGATGGGAAAGCATGGGGCTGAGATTGATTTCAGTTCACGAGAAGCAGCAAGCGTTTTAATGTGAATTAGAGTATTCGATAGTCTTAAGCTTTAAAGACGTCGTGTGAATGAATCAAAGCGAGACGATAAGTCATAATGTGTCACAAGAGAAATTGAAGCTTTAAGATTTCTGGGAAAATTAAGTCATTCGAGACTTAAGAGTCGAGTTCACAGCTTGGCAATTTTCCCATCCAACTTTGACCTCCTTCTTGCAGATTGAGGCGCTGAGCAGCAGGAGGAGAAGAAGAAGAGAAGGGCAGAAGACTTGGAAGCTTTTACTTTATAACTGTGAATCGCGAAAATGGGCAAAGAACACTAAACTATCATAAAGTGCTGTCGCGATTGCCATTGTGTCGTCTCTGTCGTGGCGAGAAGAGAACGGGAGAGGGAACGAAGGCTGCAATAAATAATCAGTACATTATCGGACAATTTGCAGCGATCGTCTATTACTGTTTAATTCGCCTTGCATGCTTCTATGCAGCAAGCGACGCGGCTATGTAATTACCCTTGATAAACATACGAAGCACCGCTCGAAAAAGTATGTAAAACGTTGCGCGGGAATTATTAATTTGTACAATATTCGTATTTGGGAATTTTTCATCTCAGGCATTCTCCGAAAGGCTCTCGGACTCGGAGGCGCACCAAGATGAAAAATATGCAATAATTGATGCATTTTTAATATTTTTCTTCTTTGTTGTGTAGTAAACTTGACTTTGAATGCAATTTTCGCACGTGAACGTCTTTTATGTTGTGGCGCGGATTGCGGAAAGAGAACGGACGGAGGATCGAAAGGAGGAGAGCGAAATGATAGATATCGCATTAAAAGAAGATTAGTAGAAAGATTAAGATTTGTTTCGTCTTTTTTGTTAGTTCTTCTCTCCCTCGACGAGACGCTGCTCCGCTCGACTCTTCACTTCATTCCCGACCGGAGATGCTGTTAAGTGTAGCATTTGCTTCTTATTATAGGCTTGAACTCTTCGCTTGAACTCTGTCTTGAGTTTATTTGCTAATTTAAGTGAAAAATATATCGTTATGCTCGCGAATCGAGCAGAGGAGGCTCTCTCGTTGCACTGGTGCTTTATGGATTCTTTGTATTCGGAGCGAGGAACGCTTCAGCTTTTGATGAGTTTGTTATTAAAAGTATAACATTCTTCTTTCATAAGCCGTTGATTCCGTTTCGTTGATTAGACGAGCGAGGCTAGCTCACGTCTAATTAACGCTAAACATACGAAACCAGCTTAAATGGCACGTTGGTGCTATATACTGTGAGTTCATTGAAACAAAAAACAGCGAATTTCCCATGTAAGGACATCAGCTCAATACGTGAACATTCATTTCAGGCAATGCTGGGAGAGAGAAACGGGAAAACACATCAAATCGCTGCAGCGTTTAAAGTATAATTTCAGAAGACTTTGATTATGCATTATTCTCTCGGCTGTAGCAGCTCTCAACTGCGGTGATTCATAATCTCCTCTGTACTCTGAACTTTGCAGTTTGTAGGTTTTAAATAAATCTCGAAGCATTCGGAGATCCGCCGATGTTTATTTGTAACGAGGTGAGTGGTTGAGTTCTCAGCGAATTCCTGGAATCAAGCTCGTTTCGAAAGCTACTAGAATGCCCTTGGCTTCATGAGAAACTTAAGTAGTTTAATTAACTAGCAGGATGCTCGTCGCGGAACGGAAGGTATCAAATCAATTCAAGAGAACCAGAAATTCTAGGGAACATTTTTGTCACAAATTTCGAAGCTTTCATAGAACTTCCTTAAGATGATCGACAATGCAATTCGTGTGGACGTGGCCAGATAGATTGTCATGCTGTTCCTTCAACTGTTATCAGAATTTGCATACAATCGCACTCGCAACTGCATAAACAAACAGCGACGAAATTTATTCAAATCGCTGCTCAGAAGGCGACTCGTGTACTTACTTTCGAAAAGCCAATATTTGGAGTTGAGTTTTGTAATCCATTATCATAGCGTTTGAAAGCTGCAAATGAACAGAGGAAAAAAATTAAAGTTTGCGATCGAGAAACGAAGTGCTGTGAGATTTGTGCAATGATTTATTTTCATTGATGAAAGATTTGCTCCGATTTGAGGAAATATTTTCGTCGGCACAGTAACAATTGAACTAGGCGAACGTAAACGATCTAAGTGAATGTTTGTAAGGTTAATAAATAACTTAAGCAAACAATTCATTCGGGAGACTTAGACACCGAAAAGTTTGCGAGTGGAAAACTTGTTGTTCAGATGGTCGCGAGGCGAAGTGTGAGAAGATTTGGAAGATTTCTATGACTCGCGGATGATGAATAACATTCTGTGACGTCGGTTGTTGACAATTCCCTGCTCGCGCGCCGCGCTCGAGCTATCAAGGGAATATTGATTCTGAAATGCGCATAAGCGAGTGCTTGCATGTTACGGCGACCGTTTCGGCGGAATCTAATGAATAAGTTAGAGCTGAGCTCGCCGTATAAATTCTCTGCAGTTGATCAATGCAAGAAGATACAGGGAATGAATAGGCATGTACACCATCACATCAGACACTTCAGGGTTCTTTTCCAAGTTAATTTAATGATGCAATTAAATTGTCACATTGTAATTCGATGGCTTGGCTTGTGTGAGTTCGAAGCCCAGCTTGCGGTCTCTCCTTCTCGCTCACAAGAATGGATCAGAAACTATTCAATGAATCTTGCGGGCCCATCAACGACATGAAACAGAAATCCACCGACAACTTTGTTGGCATTCGGTTTCTCCATCTCTCGTTTCTTTTAATTGCGAACCATCAGTCAAGTAAAAGTGTTTCCACTCGCTTTCGTCTGATAGGATCCTTTAATGGCTCAATCTTTTACCGGTTCTCCCTGCTCAATAAACGCTTTACTGTTAGTTGATTTGGATTTATTTCTTGAAGCAGACGAAAGACAAAAGGCAAACACACCAGACGGTGATTATGTAAGGCTAATTTAAATTTTGCGGTTCATATTTCACTTTGAATCCGATTAAAGTAAGAGAGACGAGAGAGAAAAAACCTAATTGATTTCTTATCTTAATTCAATTCGCTTACGAAACAAATTAACGTTATGATTTATTTGGGCTTAAGATATTTGTCATTGAAAAGTTTTTAGAGCTTAATGCTTTAAGTTTTTTTGGGTTCGTTTGTCTCACTCGCTCGAGCCGTTCTGAACCTTTCAACTTGTGTCAGTCGATGTTATTCAGAGCGAAAGATAAATTTTCCTTTGTTGGATAGCTCGAGCTTTCATGCAAATTGTGACTCACTCGCTTAATCTTGCTTAAGCTGCGATTGAGAGACGTTCGAGACAATGTTGTTCGCGACCGGGTCGAGTGCCGTTAGCGTGTTTCGAAAGTTTCGTTTGACATTCGGAATATTCTAAAAATATTCTTCAATTCGCACAGACAATTAATCATGTTCCTGTGACACTTTGGGTTCTAGGGTGAGATCTCAAGTTGCTGGCGATCTCGCGACTCCCATAACAATTACATTTGACTTTAAAATCTTTGGAGAAAATCCTACGACTTCATTAAACACTTCGCCCTATCCAGAAATCTCAAGCATCAATTGATTAAAATGTCTTTTACCTTGCTGGAAATAATTCGCTTTTCTCACGTAAACACAAACGAGCGCCATTAGTTGAAGCTGTGAAAGTCTCTGACGTGTTGACTGAGGCAATGGCAGCAAGTCCCGCAAATTGGCTATTTCGGCGTTAATTAAGTCTCTTCGCAGTTTCGATGCTCCTTTTGTTGATTTATTGGTTTCAAATCTGGAAGAAATGCGAAAATTGAAATGTTGAAGGCTCGCAAGACGAAGAAGTTGGCCGACGAAGCGAGTGAAAAGAAATTTGAATAAAAATGTGTATTGTCGAGATGATCTTGTAACTTTCATACTTCACTTTTGAGAGAAATGATATCGCGGTCTGATTCAAAGAGCGTTTGAAGCGACGTTATATGGGCAAGACGAAATTCTCACGAACCCGTGGCTCGAGCATGGCTAAGAAGAGGCGCACAAAGACAAATGATACATTTTCGAGGCTCTTGTTTGAATAACTCTTCAGCTATTTTCCGTCTATTCGCCGATGTTTGTTCGAGCCCGGCGAGTATTGCGCGGTGATGATGAATAATCGACTTTTGGATTTTCATCACACAAGAAAGAAGCGAAACAAAAATTTAATTCTTTTGTCAATCTCTTTCTTTCTTTCTACTCTCGGTCTCACTGCTAAGCTGACTTGTTTGAAGACAGACTCAAACGAGCAGTCAGCTACAAGCTAAGCCCAGCGTATGAGAAGAATGAAAAAAGCGACAAGCCATTGTATTCTAATGTTTAGATGGAGAAATATATCGATTAACACGATTAACTTTATCACTCGTGAATTTAAAAGACAAAAACATGTTCTCGGGCTTCCTTTCCGAAAGATTTTCTCGGTTGCGATGGAACAAAAGACATGTTTCAACTGTTTACTGCTGAGCTGCTCGCTGTGTCTCTTTTTTCGGGTGACAATTTTGGTGTTTTGGATTTTCAGCCGAACTCATTAAGAATTTTTAATGAACTTTCAATTAAATCTTTAGTCGATCGAGTCCGGACTCTGCTTTAATTAGTTCTCGGAAGCGTAAGGAAACTTTTCCAGGAATTTGTAAGGAATTCATCGATCGAGTTTTCAACTCCTAATTAAGTTTGTAACGGGAAATGTTGCCAACATTACCGTCGTAAGACGAGCAGTTTGCTAGCAGAACAGAATCGAAATGTGCGTGGTTGTTGCCGAAATAAGAATTCTTCCGTAAGTGACGACTTAATTCTGAGTTAAATTCAGAGTCTCTACAATCTTAACTCTTGTTTGCTGATAAGCTGAATGAATGAGCGAGTATCTTTGACATGCAACACAAGTCAACCATTAGTTTGCCCGCGTGCAACAATAAGAAAATCTTACAAATGATCTGTCATTAGCTTTCTTGTCGAGATTGCGCTCGCGCGGATCTTAAAAGGAAGTGTGAATGTCTGCATTAAGCGAGTGACAAATCGCAGCTTGCGAGAACCAACGTCTGATCGACCGGCTTAATCCTTAATCAATGACCGTTGGGTCGAAACTAGTTTCGTAGGTGCTTGAGGTAGCCACCTTGGCTCGCTATTAATATCATTTAAGCCACGCTGCTTTCTTATTAAACCTTACACAGCTTTGCAAAGTGTTTTCTGTTTGTTCTCTTCTTGCAAATGAAGTGAAAGATTAATTCACTCGCTCCGCTCACTCGCAGTGATAAATGTGTTTGATTGCCTCCGACGTGCGATCGCCGTGTGCGAGCGTGGTGATTCACGTCGAGGCTCTCGCTTCTTTTCACCCGAAATCACTGAATGATATATCGACTCTATTAGACGATCGAGTAATTGTTTATTTACTTTCCGGCACAAATCTTGCTTTTTTGTTTCGGTTGATGAATGTGCTCCATACTGGAGCCTAATTTGAAAGTTGGTGCTAATTGCTTCGATACACAGCGCCCGAGAAATTGACTACGCGCTCGTCTTCTAATGTGCGGTCACATTCCACTCGCTCCCGTTGGTAAATTGAATTAGACGGAATTAGTTGCGATGGTTGATGTGTGATCCACTTGAGATTGAAGTGTCGACAAAAGAAAATTTCGGTTTATTACTAAGGCAAACTGTTGACTTCGGATTCGTTTCATTTCACTTGGTTTTGTTACGAATTCAGTTCAGACAACGTTAGATGAAAGTCAAGGTGGAAAAGCAAACATGTTAGATATTTTCAAGGAGCCTGAACTTCAACAAATAAAGTTTAATTATTCAGATGCTAACTATGGTTTTCGGAAAAGATTTGACTTGGAAATGTTTCTTAGAAAAAGAAATCTTGCTAAATCCGCAAAAGCACAAATTGGATCATTAAAAAAATGTTTTGTCAAAATAAATCGAACCAATTCGAGCGAAAATATTCTAGAAAATGTAATCTGAGGATTTTCAATGAACTCTTTAAAGTCTTTGCAGCACTCGAAACTCAACTTTTTGATATGTGTAATGACACAAATATTCCGTTTTTATCATAAGAATTATCATTTAATATTTTGACACGATCCGAGTAATGTAATGCAAGTTCATTTGCCCCAAAAACTTCTCTCATTTCTTATACAGCAATCGATTTACTCAATACGACTTTCTTCTACTGAAAAATTGCTTCAGAATATATAAATCTATCTCTTATGATCTCTAAATATTCCGATAGTTTTCATCTCTGCGATCACATTTCATTCAAACTTTATGATCTTCTGCACTCGACGCACTCACCTGGAAAACATTTTTTCATAGCACGACACAAAATTTTCCGCGGGAATTTTCACCGTCGGATTTGTTTGCAATTTCCAAAAGTTTAAACATTAAAATTGTTCTCGTTTTCGATCTCTTCAGCTTTGCAGCTCCTGACGAAATCCACTTCTACTTCATTCGGCTAACAATTGCACTACTTTTTACGGCTCCTGATGCAAGCCATTAAACCGCCGCCTTATCAGTGCGACTTTGCCACATTGACTGCTGCAACTTTAATTTTCTTTGTTTCGATAATTCTTCGCTGCTAGTTTAGCTCGCTCTGACACTCTGTCGCAATTTTTGTGGAACATCTTTTAATGACACTGAACGATGCAACTGATAAATGCATATTTTTAATACTTTCGTCGAAGAAGGCACAAATTTTTATTTATTTTCCAACGTGCAATTTTCTTGGTCACGATTCCCTTTTGTTGTTACACTTTTAATTTCTTCTCCAAGCTTCGAAGTGATAAGAACTCAGAAGTCAAGAAGAAGGAAAATTATTTCACAAGATATTCGCTTCGACTTTTTAGATCGTAAATATTTTTTTTTTTATTTTTGCGATTTTAGTTTCCACAGGTAACACAAATAATCCTTAAGCCCTAAGTGACGGTTAGAGTACAAACTTAATACGGAAATCTCCCTAAAAGCGATAGAGAGCCGCAACAAACTCGTGCACGTCTTAACGAATCCGCGATTTACAAACGAATGAAAAGGTAATATTGCACAAACTTAAGCGACGAACGACGGCAATAGAAGGCACAGTAAAGAAACAGTGTCGGTGTTGCATGAAGAAACAGGGGACGCAGACAAACAGAAACTTAACGTGTAGGACACATCGACGAATGAGAGGCTGAGAAAAGCAATAAAAGACGATCGAAGACTTTAACGAATCGTAAGCGGAAACCTGAACGTCTCTGGCCGACGTCAGCACACCAAGCGACCGGACGCGGTAACTTTCGAAAGCTTCACTTCGTTGGCTTGAGAGCTTGAGTATTAAATTTCATTTTCCAAAGAGGCAAGCATGGCTGATCGGAATCATTTCTTACTTGTAGACAACTAACATTAGCCTTAATCCTAATCTGAGCTTAGAAGTTTCCGTTGCTTCTCGTAAAACAGTTCAAATGGCGCTTCGTCAAGTCGCGCTCGCTCATCGTCTTCACTTTGGGTTTGATGGTTTTCTTGATCTCAGACCCGACAACAGAGAGCATTTCGCTCGGCGTGAACGGCGATGCTTGACTTCTGCTGTCCAATGAAAGCCTTCGGTTGCTAAAAAGAAATAACACGAAGAATAATTGCGATCGGTTTGGTTGTAGTTGAGAAATGAACAAACCCAACATCGAGCGAAAGCGATCGGCGGCTCGGGATGATCGTCTTCGAAGCCGAAATTGTTGTGCATTGAACCTGCTGAAAGAACTTTCCTTCATTGAATTATCAAGGAAACAGTTTTCCTAGCTCACCTTAAAAGCGTTTCTTGCAGTTGGTCGAGGAACATGAAGGTTTGGGAGGTTGTACGATTTCGGCTTGATCATGCCTAGAACGAACGAAAGCTCTCGTGATAAAATATTTCCCATCGAAATTGCTTTTACCGCTCAGTCCGCTGTCTATTCTTGCCAGCGATAATGATCTTCTGTGATTGTAATAAGGCCTGTGATCGAATCTGTCGTACTGCATTGGCACATCCCTCTGAATCTCAGGAGGCGGAAGAAGTTGATTGTTTCTGTAGTAAAAGACTTCGGGGTTTTCCTGTTTGGCGCTGTCGACTTTACTGCTCTCGGGAGTTGAAATCGCTCCCTTGGCTTTGGGGAAGCTCAGCTTCATCTCAACGTCAGGCGCAAGATCAGGATGAGTTCCGGCGACCTAAATCGGAACGTTACAGTTTAGCAAGAGTTTTATTGCAAGAAATTCAAATTCACTCACAGTCACCGACCAACCTGTTGACGAACAAAATATTTGAGAATGAGAATCTTCGACGACGTTAAACGATAATTAATAAATCAATTCACCTTGATGAATGTTGGGGATGACAACACCTTTGCTCTCCTGTCGCTGGTTCTTACTGTCTTGTCGCACTAAGCTACTCCGCTCCCTCGCGTTTGACTTTTCCTTCGGGCTGCTTCGATTGCTTTTCACCTTCGGACTTTTCCTTTTCTCCTTGATCGTCTCGAGCTGCGTTTCGATTGACGAAAATTCACTTTCGGTCGATTCCGAATCGCTATCGTAAACGTCGTTTCGTTGCGGGGACGATTGACGCTTCGGAACGGGGCTTGGGCTTGGCAGTCTGATTGGCTTTGAAGATTTAATTGCGCTCGCCTTGACGCCGCTTTTCGTGATCTCGTTTTGAATTTCCTTGTCCACCGGCTTCACTTGATCTCTCGAGATGTTGTTCGTTGCTCTCGGGCGGTTAAGTAACTTTCCCGATTGCTGATTTACTGAGAAGGCTTCGCGTGGCGGCGAAGGCGCAGTCTGCGGTGTAACGACGACACTTTCTTTCTCCTGTTCTTGCTCATCAACTTTCGACTCGCTGTCTTCTGTTTCTTCGTCGATGCATTGACAGGTTTCAACGACAGCTTCCGTTTTGATGTTGAACGTGGGAGTGTAAAGACTGCCGCTCGTGCTGTTCAGGTTCATCGACGTGTTGCTATTTACAGAATCACTTTTCTCGGTCTCACGTGCAGTTTCGTTTTGTTTCATGTCGCGATTAATTGTGTGGCAAATGATTGAATTACTAAAATTTGAACGGCTGTGCAGAAGCGGATTGTACTCAGACGTTGACGGATTCGTTCCGTTGCTCGAAGGCGGCTGGAAAATCTCGTCAATCTCGAATTTTGACTGAATATATTTGCAGTCGCTCGTCTCGTAAACCTGCCAGACGTTCTTCTCGTTGACTTTGTACGGCAGATATTTTTTGGTGCAACTGCAGTCGTCCTGATCCTGGTCCGAATCATTCTTTTTGTAGTTATCGTTGGTCAGCTCAACCTCGATGATTTTCTCCGCTGTTTGAGTCTTGGAAGTGTTTTCGTCGTACGAAGGAGTTTCTTCGCCCAGCGACGGATCGAAATTAACTCGACTGTGATTATTAAAAATTGTCGACGGGAACTCCGAGCCCGAGCTCGTTAACCTCGAGTGGTTCTCGTTAAACTTCGAGCTCGCCGCCGTTTTTGACTTCTCATCATCAAAATTTTGCGTGTTGCGCGACTGAGTGAAGTCCGCCGTTTGACACGAATTGCCAATTGATTGCGTGTGAAAGCTGGAAAAGTTTTCATTCGACGCCGCCGTCGTCACTGTGGATGATGTTTTGCTGGGATCAAACAGATTGAAACAGCAGTTGTGTGTCTGATATTGATACAAATGGTAATGGAAATGGTTATTGTTTGATGACGACGATGATTTGTTGCTCATGAATTGATGGATCAGATTTTTGTGCTCGGGATGATCTTGGGTGTGAAAAACATCTGTTGAGAGGAAGATGAACGGAATGTTATTTACACAGAAACATGAATTAATGAGCTTGTTAGTTTTTGGGTAAGCAGCTTCTGTCGTCTATCGAATGGACAAGATCGAATGGCTCATGACTTTTTACGTGAAATAGTTTCAATGTTAGAAGGTTGAGAAAACACGTTTGTTAGCCTAACGTACATTTTTCAGTTGTGATTCTTGTAGTTTATTCGATGGAAAACAGTCAAAGCTCTGCTAAACAAATATTTGGGTAATGCAAAAGGAAAACGAAAAAGTTTGACTTTTATGATCTGTCATGCACGTTAAGGAGTTCGTGAAACACAATGAAACTTTACTCTAAATATCGGAGGGTGTCAAATAGTCGGAAAGGTTTAATTTAGTGCTACATTTAATGGCTCGTTCGGCTAGCTACGACAAAACCATAAAATGAAATCAAGAGAGTGATACGCAAAACGCAGAAATAAAAATCGATTATTACAATGAGGTTACACTTTGCTGCTGCTCGGATCGAGCAAAGCTCGCCGAGAGTTTCATTGTGCTGGTTTTCTGAAAAGTTGGAAGAGGCGGGAAGGTCGGGGAAATAGTCGAAGGGTCGTCAAAAATCAAAAAGAAAGCTCGTTTCATAATCGCTTACATTTTTATTCTCAAAAAGTTCAACAAATCGTTGCTAATATTTTTGTTTTTCTCTAAACGTAAAAGTGCGCTTGAGCTCTGCTTTCTTAAACCAAATTTTCTTCTACATAAAGAGAAACGAAATGATAAGGAAACTCTCCAAAAATCAAAGGTTTTGTCTTAGTTATTCGATAATGAGATCTATACCTTCCGACTTTGGTTCTGTTGAGTGCTCGCCGACGCTTTTCTCAGTTTCCTCCTCGATTAGAACGTTCTCAGAGAATGTGGTGAACGCAGGTTCCTTTTTCTTCGGTGAAGTAGTCTCAGTAAGTACTTCGACGGCCGTTGGAGTTTTCGTCGTCTTCACTGGTGATTTCGCGGGCTTAACAATCGAAGGCGGTTTGGGATTGCTTTTCGTTGGAGATTTCTTAACGGGCGATGATTTAACAGGCGAAGTCTTCTGATTGCTGTTTTGCTGGGGTTTACCTAAAAATAAAATCCAAACAGAGATTTGCATTTTTATGACACAAGGAAAACTCGAGCCGAAGCAATTTTGTCATCATCTAGACGCGAAGCTATTTATAAGCCAACACATACTTTTCTCGCTCGTCTCCTCATCAATTTCCTTCTCTTGCTTTGGCGTAACGCTTCTCGTCTTAATGTCATTGTTCTGCAGGTTTTTACGACTTTTCCAATCGCTGTTGATGTTATTTATTCTCGTGTTCTCCTCTTCTTCGTCTTCAATGAAATCATCGTTGGATGAATCAACGGAGAAGCTACTTTTCTCTTCGGGAATCACTTCGAAGCGATGCTGATATTTTCCCGCGCTATTGCTGGCGGAGCGACGACTTGAACTGTCTCCGGTGTAGTATCCAGTAGAGGATGACTCGCCTGCTGGTGACTGTGACCGTCTCTTGGGTCTCCTCACTTTTGGCGATTTCACAAACTCTATTCCAACATCGTCAGGACTTTTGAGAGCTTCCATCAACAGATTCGCTATCATGCGATCGACTTTCGACGACTGTTTAGCACCAGAACTGCCAGCGGACGGAATCGAGTCTTCTGCGTCTGTCGAGGAGCTGTAGTTGTTACAAGGCGAGTGTTCACGTGGCAGCCATGGCGGTTTTGAATGTCTCATGTATCGATAGATAGGGATTGGGATCCTCGATTGAAAACTGTCGCGGTCATCCATTCCACCGAAACCCGAAGTTCTTACGCTAAATGTTTTATTTACAATCGTTGGATGGGCTGATGATGATGATGAGACATGATAATATTTGTGGTTTGTCGGTGGAAAGAGGTGTTGGCTAAAGTTCGAGTTATGCTCGGGTGCTGATGATGCTGTGCCATCGACACACTCAACTATTTCTAGTATTTCAATTTTTTTGTCACCTTCATGAATCTCAGTTTTCCACATTTTTCTCGACGGCCCGCTGTCCGGGTCTGGAGTCAGATCGTTCTTATAGATCGACATCTGTTGAACGTCTTTCATCACTTGTCTCCGACGTGCGTCAATCGCTTCGACGGATGAAGCAGACGATGTCGGGATATTAGTCGAAGATGCGCGCTTGGACGACGTGTTTGATTTTCTTGACGGGAGCTCCGAAGGTGTTTTCGACTTTGTCTTCGCGCTCTTCTTACTTTCACTCACCGCAGTGTGGACGGTCGTTCGTTTAATTTTCGGCTTCGGAGGAGCTTTTTCGGGCTTTCCCGGATTTTGAATTTGCATATTCCCACGACCGTCAATTTTATATGACTCCAACATGCCAATCTCATTCCGAAGCTTCTTCGACTTCGCCGACTTTTCCGGTGGCTCGCTCGGCTGTGCTTGCCTTGACTTCGGAACCCATCCGGATGTCTGACCTGCTTCTCGTCTGTAAACGTTTGTTTCGATCGGTCCGAGCCTTTTCGAAGGCATTCCTATGATTTTGAACGCTCCGCCCGTCGCAAAGTCCTCGACATAATTGTTCACCAGCTTCACTTCACCGATTTTCCGCTCGATGAATTTCTGCATTCGCCACTGCTTGATTTTCATTTCACTCTGCTTCTTCATGTCTCTCCGTCTCTGCCGAAGCACCAACTTCTCTTTCAGCTTCTCTGGCATTGCATCAGCGACCACAACGTGTTCATCAATTGGTTGCTCGGTGTCAACGATTGGAACAAAGAATGCCTGGCCCTTCATATGCGTGTGACGGTAAATTCCTTGAGCTTTTTTGTGCTGATGATGAGCGATCTCGCTAAGTTTCTTCGCACGGATGGTAACGATATCATCGAGGCTGTCAACATCACTAATATCCTCGTCTTCAGAGTCGTCACCTCCATCAAACTCATCATCTTCCTGAGCAGATGACGACGATGGATTCACTTCCATTGACTCCGTCTTTGGGCCGATAACTCGCGGAACAAAAATCGATTCGGGATGGGAAGGCTCTGGATACGAAGTTCCTGAACTTATAATCGCTGTCGTTACTTCCTCGAGACCTTCTGTCGATGTGCTGTTGTCGCTTAAGCTCTTCTGATGCTCGAAGCAAGCGTAGTAAATTCGATCGGCGTCGCGATTTTTCCCATCCGCGTTTCCACAAGTTCCGCGCTCGACTGCAATGTAATCCGGACTCTCAAGCTCATTAGAATTTCGAGTGCTCGCGGTGTCCCCATTTTTGGCGTTTCTCATTTGAATAGAAATTTCGTGCTGGTTTCCGAATTTATTTGTGTAGTAGCCGTCGCCGCTTTCTTCGCCCTCCTCAACCCCCGAACGGTAATCGATTTTCACAAGGTTACGCTCGCCATTCGCCTGAAGGTTTTCATTAACAGTTTTAATCACCGTGTTGAGGTTGTCGATTAGCATCTTCGAGATACACTCATCGATCTCCGTCTCGTTCAGATTTTCCTCGCGAAGACGCTTATAGGTGACGTCAGTCGACTCTTGGTCGTCGATCTGTGTGCTGAACTGCTTACGCAGACATTTCTCTCCATTGCCCATCGAATCTGAATTATTGTTCCCGTCGATCTCAACACTCAGCATCTCATCATCGTCCTGCGATTTGGGCTGATGTCGCGGCTCTTGAAGCGCAGTCATACAAATCACGATGTTGTTCCCGTTCGAATCAATATTTGCTCCTGAATTATTGAGAGCGCCGCACGAGCCCTTCACATCTCTTACTTCAGCTGAGTGTACGAGGGAAGACGCGCCCGAAGATGAACCTGCGAAACGATTCTTATCAACTGGCCGGGGATTCCTTTCCACGTCAAAATCGGTTTGTTGCGATTTATCTTCTTTAGCTTCGCAAAACTCTTCATCAAAATTCCTTGCGAGCACGCCGAGCTCCTTGCACTTTTCACACGACGAGGAAATTATTTCAGGCAAAGTGTTGAACTTTTGCAGCCGATTTTGTGGGTGATGTGTTGCTCGTCTAAGCGGCGGTGACCAACTGCCCGAGTATTTCGTGTGCTGGAACTCGCGGCTCCACATTCGCCGCAGTAGCGTTTGCTTTCGCATTGAAGTTTCATTGCTAAGGAAAGCCGCGCTACCCCCGAAACTATTCGTCGTCGACGTTGATATCGTAGGCGGTTGGGGTGAGAGTGGTATGAAGTATTTAATAGGACTCGACGTTCGTGTGTTCGAAGTGGTCGCGGGCTGAGCTGGTGTTGGTTTCTTATTAATAGAGCTTTGACCGTTACGACATTTCGTTATCGCCTCGCTCATGGGACTCATTGTTGACTGGCCACCCGTACTTTCCTCATACGACTTCTGTTGAGCTAATGAATATCTGGGAAAATTCGTGCGGTGGAAAGGAAGAGAAAGGAAGTTAAACGATTGTGAAATTATGTAAATCAAAGAGGGAGGGAAAGTCGTTGGGGTTTATGAAGCGAATGGAACAGCGAGTTCTTTAAAAGAACTGAGAAGCTGAGAATAGAACTGACAGACTTGCAGAATAAGTGGCAGACAGGCGAATTGGTAACAATTTATGATCGCCACAATGACCCTCGACCAAAAGAACGATTGACATTAGCAAATTCTTAATCTGTTATCTTGAAATTCTCGGTAAGAAAGCGAAATTATTTCGGCTTTTTCTTGTTGGCTGCAAACGACTTGAGAACGGAAAAGGCTTGAGGAAGGTTTTGCACGAAAATAATTTGGCATTTGCCTACTATATTTACGATGCGACAAAGCGAAGAAAGGTCAATCGAGGAGAATGTTTTTGTTACTCACTTTCTCATAATTATTTCTGGAACTGAGTATCGTCGCTTCAGTAGAATTTGAGTTTTCCCTCGTCCACTTCCGCTGCTTCCACTCGAGTTTAGAGCGCCTTCCATGTTCAGCGCTTTGATATTTTTAGCTCGCTGTCTCAGCTTGCCTCGATTCGGCTTTGTTTTGTCGTTGACTGAGTCAGGCGATGCTAACGATGAGAAATCGTCGCTCGAAACGGAAGATCCCCGACTTGGAACGAAGAAAAATCGAGTTGAATTCGCATTTCTTCTAATGTCGTTATCAATTTAGGAGAAAATTGTTGTTTCATCCAATAAAAAGTTTGCTCGTGTGACGAGCTACAGGTAAAACGGAAGAATGCTCTTACGAAAATTAAGAAAACTCTTCCGAATGGGATAAGTTCGCAGCATGAATCAAAATCTCATGCCATTTATCACTTGATGCGAATTGTTTATTTATATATCTCCGGGGTTTGCTCCGCTCTGCGGCCGTTTATCTTGCACGTGAGGGAGCGAAGAAACTCGATAATAGCTCAAACGCATGGAAATCGGTTCTTAATGAACATTTATCGACTAACTTCATTATTCACAGCAACCTTGCGGCTCTTCTTTACCTCCAAAAGTTGTGCGAATGACGAGACTTTGGCGTGTTCCACGCTTGCTTCCGAACTTGCCGCAAAATCGCGTCGATGTCTGGCAGCTTCTTCCCTGCAAAGGAATTCACAACTTCCATAATTCATTTCGCAACGAGCTTCCAATTAAGAATTTCGCTTCCATGTTGGAGAGTTTGAGCAGATGTGAGGCGCGCTTCAGATGTCGACATGTGTGAGTCGAGATATCGCTTTGTGCAATGTAAATTCTTTATAGAAAATATTGATTTTCACATTATGAAAGTTTTCCTGCTTTCCGTTACAACGAGCAGCTTGGATTCCGTCGTTGTCTAATTGTCCTGAGTCGAATTCCCATCGCAGCGATTACAGAAAAAGAGCTCGACTGGGAGTCGAATCCACCAACTGATCTAAAGGTTTACAAAGTCAGCTTAAACAATATTTCATATTTACGAGTTAAGTGTTTTCCAGACTCGACTCAAGACAAATAAACGCCGACAATCATTAAATTCCCTTCCGTTCATGAGCGATTTAAAATCCTTTACATTGTTCGCTTCCATCCAATCGCCGGCTTTCCACCGCGATATCGATTTCCACGTCTAGAGTAATTATCGCCGTAACTCACTTTGGGTTATTGACACTGACCGGCACTGAAAATTCCCTTGTGCTCGCTGTTCACGCGAACCATTTGAAGGTCAAACAGCGCATCAGCATGAAATTGTGCAAATTCTTTTCTTCTTTCTATCTGATTTCATTTGTTTTCATTGTCGAGCGACGTCGATATGTTCGCTTAATTTGTTTTTATCACTACGAACGTGAGCTTCATTGGCGATTTCCTCAATCATCAGCTTACGTGTACTCGATCTATGTTAAACGATTTCTATTTGTCGGTTTTTATGTTGCACAATCAATGCCGTCGAACTGATAACAGAAAGAGAACATCGCGTGAAGCTTGCGATGTTAACAATGCTTAGACTCACAGTCAACTGTTTCGAATCGACAAAGATTTAAAAATATTTTCCTCTCGCGTTCCACTTTCCGTGGCGTTTTCCACGAGGAAAACTCGTGTGCAGTTTTCCTTTCTCTGTTTATGTTTTTCTATTCGGATGAGTGACACTTTGCCGGCTCGCTCTCGCTCTCGAAAATGGAATCGCATGGTTGCTAATAAACAAACGGCAACGAGTTATTACCATGCTTCTTCTCGAGAAGTTGGATGAGTGGTGGAAGAAGGAAGTTCTTTGGCCACGGAATGAGTTCGCGGTCGGTATACGGATGTCTCTTGGGCTCTGCTTCGTCTTGTGACCCGTCACTGTGATTCTTCTGGATTTCAGTCACCAAATACGTCGTCGTTGTGTACTTCGATGCCTTCTTCGTCGGCTGTTCAGAGCTGCCAATATTGCCAGCATTGTTTGCTGATGACGGCGTCGATATGCCAAATGGATGAGAGAAGTAGAACATGCATATCGGCGCTGGAGACTGCTGTGAAAGAAAATTCGTGCGGAAAAAGAAAAATGACTTTGTAATAAAAGCGAGGAGGAAAATGAGATTCTCCGCTTCGGGTGAAAGTCACGTTTCTTGTTAAACAGCAATTTGTCTTTCTCGGTGGTGTTTGCTGTGGCTGAGGATTAATCTGCGATAATCCTGAGACTGAGCAGTCATGTTATATAGTGTTTAGGTCATTGGTTGTTGAATTTAATGAAACTCGACAGTTGAAGCTTTGGGAAAATTTGAGTTTCCGATGAAAATGTCGACAGAAAATTTTCATGAAAAATCATTTTGTTTGTTCAAAAGGAATCAACTATAATTAGCAAAGAAACTAATTTGTTGATTTCAATCTAATTAGGAAAATCTATGAATGAATCTTCATTAACAGAGCAGTGACAGATTGCTCCACATTCGATGACTCTGGTCGAGTTAGCTTCGAAAACGATTTTCTGCATCAGTTAACATTAATGAATGAGCTTTCATTGTGCAGTAAGATGAACGTTGAACTCACCTTGTTCAGTATGTTCTTATATATTCCACTAAGTGAACTCCCAGTCGAGCAACTGTCGCGTTCGTCTTTCATTGCTTCACCGAAACGATTCCGATGACACAAAAACTTTATTGGCGAACAAATTTGATTTGATTTTAATTCGATTTGATTTGTTTCCCCCTTTCAGCAGTTAACATCGACTGGAGGAATTCGAATTATTCCAACTGAGTCCTCACCGACTTCTAAGCATTCCTTAAAGCGGGCTGTTGTTTAATCGATTACCAAACATAAACGGCCATGTCGGTATCATAGCAATTCGCCACACAAAACTGTGTCTCTCCGCTCCCTTCAGCTTTGCTTTGAAATTTCTTTACATTTTTCACCCAGTTCTGTAAACTAACGTTCGGCACCATAGAAATGTGTGCCCGTAGGAATCGACAGCGCGGAATTATGCCATCGGGCGAGCGAGGCAAACAATTTTCCGATGTTGATTTTCGATGGCAACCGAAAAACTTTTCACAAAGAAACTTTCTTCTTCCCAGACGACACTCAAGATTCTTTCGCAAGATCACCTCAAAACACTGAACACATCTCGCGACTTTTCCTCTTCTTCGTTCGTCGTGTCTAAATTTAACATTGCACCAGAGAAAATTCTTTACGAGCTAGATAATTGGGTGGGAGAACTCTTCATTATGTTCACTTCACGCTCTCCTCGTGATAATTGTAAATTGATTTCCGCCCACGCACGTCAATCTGAATTATTGACAAGGCGATTAATAATCGATGGCACGTGATTAAACCTTTTTTAATTGAAAACCAAGAAAGCTTCCCCTTCCATCAAAGAAAACCAGAAGAAAATCCACTCGCGCTTTGGTTTTCCACGTTAGCACTCGACGAAATCCGAAAGAAGACTGGAAGCGCATTTAGAATGAATGAAAATATTTGTTGCGCTGTTTTTTCGGAAGCTTCCCTCGCTCGCTTGTTGTTAATAAACAATTTATTTACGGAGCGACTGAGTGTATTAAAAATAAAATCGCGCGCGTTCGTCGACTGGAATGGAACATGAAATAGAGAGCACTTTGTTGATGTCTGCGGTCGTAAATTGTGAGTGATTCGTTCGCTCAATTGGAAGCACGCTGGCGACGCGAAATTGTCTGAAGGCGTGAGATTATTTGATAATCTTGTTCACTTAAACGAATCGCTGCTTTTAAATAATAATAATCTTGATCGGGGATACGCGCTGATCTCCGAGGCCCTCGTCTCTGGTTGCGGTACATTTTGACGTCCGCACATCCCCTTAATTCGATTCTTAGCTCCACCAGCACCTGAGTCAATAACAGAAATCTTGCCAGTAGATCCATCGTGACTTCAATATTGTGCCAATCAGCGATTTCCATGACTGTCCCTTTCGATGTCGCGAGCGGTCTCGTTTCGCGAGAATCAAATTGCAACTTTGCAATTTGTTCTGTTTCGTTACGTCGACGCTGACGATTTTAATTCAGTGAGTTTTGTACCTTTGGATAATTAAGTCGGTTATAAACGTTATTATTAAGCAGAATCATTGTTCAATCCAATAGTAGTGATCAAGACGACTTAAATTGCTTCACGTGATCGATTTGAGAGATTTTAATCCAAATTAATTTTTTGTTTAGGTGATTAGCGTCTAATATAATCGACTAGCTCGACTCCAATAAATTTTTAGCGAAAGGTTAAAGTTCGGAAATCATTTTTGATTAGCAAGCCCAACGGTGCATGACACACAAAGGAGTGAGTCACTGAATGAGTGACTTTTGAGGCGCAGACTCTCAAAGAATTTCTCTGTTTGAACAGCCTAGAAATCAAGTCTTCTTTTTTTTATTCAAGCAGCCTGCTGTCAACGAGAGAACAGAAACAGTGTCGCAGGTTATTTTAGAAGATGGTAAGACTGCGGCTCGTTCAGAGCTTCCTGATTGGATTTGTCTGCCTCGGATTGTGCTTGTTAATTATTAACAAAGAAGAGCTCGTCAGTCAGTCCAACTCATATGAAGAAAATAATAAACCAACAGCACAAACGGCTCACGCGAAGGGAAACTCGAGTGATGTTCTAGTAGACGACTTCAAGCAGCTGATAGATTTGAGAGACTTTGAATTTTTGAAGAATCACAGAAAATGCAACAAGCTGCCGATCCAGCCATCAGTTGTCATTGCAATTCACACAGCGCCAAGAAACTTTAACAAACGGTCGGTGATCAGAGAGACTTGGGGCTTCAAAGATCATCGCGCTTTACTGATTTTTCTTATCGGAACGGTCGACAGCAAAAACTTACAATCTGAAATTGATGCAGAAAGCGAGCAGTACGAAGACATCGTTCAGGGAAACTTCGTCGACTCATATCACAATTTAACTTACAAGCACATGATGGCATTCAAATGGTTCATCTACAACTGCCCCGACGTTCCGTTTCTCCTCAAAGCCGATGACGATCTTTTCATCAACACTCCTGTTCTCTACGACTATCTCGAAACTCCATCAGATCAATCACAGTTCTTGCATCACCGTCGAGTCTTGCTTTGTACCGAGGTTCTTAAACCAAAGGTAAAACGAACCTATCGATCGAAGTGGCGAATCTCTTTTGCGGAATATCGAGAAAAATATTATCCGAACTACTGCGAAGGCTGTTTCACTCTGTACTCATCAGATGTGCTTACACAGCTGTATCATCAAGCTCAGCAGATGCCATATTTTTGGATCGACGATGTGTACATTACCGGAATCGTCGCATCTAAGCTGAACATTTCAATAACGCCAACGAAAGGACTCATACTTAACAACGAAGAGCAATTGAAACTTTTAACCGATCAGGTGAACGTGGAGAGTTTGCAGTTCTTTTCCATCAGACCACGGCTTGATGCAACAGAGCTAGAAGAAAAGGAGTTCAGAAAGCTGTGGAGTTTGGTATCTAGAACGCAAAGAAATTTAACAAGAACTAGCGATAGGTTGTAATATGTAAGACTGTGAATACTTTTAAGACTGTTTGATGCGATATCTTATTATTCAATTTTGTAAAATATGTATTCAATTAATCATTGGAAGTATCTATCAGAGTAAATTATGTCCCGGCATCGACTGTCGCTTGGACTATTGATTGGTACTACGTTTTACCTTTGGGTATTTTACTACAGTTCAGAAAACAATAATTTCCTGATCAACATCAGGATGATTTTAATTAGTTGATAGATTTAAGAAACTTTGAATTTTGAAGAATTGCTGAAAATGCAACAAGCTGCCAACAGTTGTAGTCTCAAAGTGCCAATAAACTTTTACAAACGATTGGTGATCAGAGAAACTTGACGTGAACGTTATTGAACACGTGACATCATTGCTCCACATTTCCTTGACTCCAAACTTCAAATATTGGGAAGCAGCTCTTCAAGAATCGTCTTTCGTATTTACAATTCTGAATCCAGCTGAGTCGAAGTAAGAGAACTTTGAGACTTTGTCAGAGTGAATCGCCTCAAAAAATTATTTATTCAACGAAACTAAAACATCAAAATTCGCCAATTAAAAAATTTTGGCTGAATCGAATTTAAATAGATTCATGTTGAGTCAATGGTTCAGCATTGAAAAGTATTCAGCTTGAAGCAACAGAAATCTGTAAACATTGCACTCGGTCCCCCATTCATTGATAACGGAGATCTTTTCAGTATGCTGAGTGGATTGAGCGTCTCAGATAACGTTGTAAGCAGCGTGTCGAGCTCTCTCCCAATGTGTAACTTCTATTTTTCTTTGGCTTCTCTCGTCAGTTGTATTCGTGAATCAGTTGCGTTGAAACCGTAAATTTCCACTCATTTTTGTTGGCTATCAGTTGAGTTATTTATTCAAATGACGACACATGGTCTCAGACGGATATTTATTGTCAATCGAAATAATTAAAGATTATTAAGTGCAAAAATCAATTCTGAAGAGATAAGTCTGAAAGTCACGAGATCATCACAGTGTCCAGACTGACTTGACTGAAAGATGTTTCAGAACTCGTCTGGGTTCACGGCCAACCTCAAGAATAAAGAAAGTGAGTAATCCGCAGAGAAATTGCGAGACATTTTTCGACTGAAGCCCCACAAATATTTGTTCGTTTCAGCGTTTTCGATTGTGAAGAATGCCGGAGGGTCCGAAGGGAAACGGAAAAGTTATGGAACGTCCTCGATCGACAGTGTATCGATCACTAGTTCAGAGGTCAGTAGCAGAAAGTTTTACGCTAGCAGGACTCTTAAGTTTATATTTCAGGGATCGACAGACGCCGGCCCTTACCCCGTTGCTGTGATATTTGTCTTACTATCGAAAATGTTCGAAGCGTTTGCCGCCAACGGTGTTCGTTCTATCTTGGCGCTATATTTAAGAGACAGTCTTAATTTCAAAGAAGGTTTCTCGACGTCAATTCTCCATACGTTCAACTTCATCTCGCAATTCCTTCCGATTGTCGGTGCCATTCTCGCTGACAGTTACTTAGGAAACGCGAAGACAATCTTCATTTTCAGCATTCCATATGCCATCGGATACGTTGGGTCAGTCATAGGATCGCTTCCTTATCATTATGCCACCAAGTTAGTTGCGATCGTGTTCACTGATTTATTATTGACAGCTATTCATTTCAGCACTGTGATCTTCGCTTCGCTCTTCTTGATCGCGGTCGGCAATGGATGTTTAAGAGCCTGCATAACAGCGCTGGGCGGTCACCAGTTCAAAATGCCGCAGCAGAAGTCAATGCTCGATCGATACTTCGGTCTGTACTACTTCTTCTACTATGCTGGGATTCTGCTTGGGAAGATTGTTCCAGCCTACGTTCGTACAGAAGTTCGAGTGAGACCATTTTGCAACAGAGTCGATGAATGTTATCCAGCAGTGTTCGGAGTCATCGCGATAGTTTTCTTCGTTTCGTGGATCATTTTCCTGTTTGGAATGCCTCTGTTCAAGAGAGAGTATGCCGCAGGCGATAACACAATGCTTAAAGTTTGCGGCTGTATCAGCTATGCAGTCTACAGAAAAATAACTGGAAAGTCAAGAGGAATCGCTTGGATTCGAGGATCGATTGGAAAATACTCGCCAGAATTTGTGAATGATGTCACGATCTTCCTAAAAGTAATCAAGCTTTTCATTCCCATCCCAATCTATTACGCGCTGCTCGTGCAGCAAGATTCAACGTGGACGTATCAAGCTACGCAAACCGATACGCGGATCAAAGGATTTTTCATCGCAGCTGATCAATTCAAAGCCATTGGCCCGATTCTACTGCTAATTCAAATTCCTTTGTGGCAGAAAATCGTTCTGCCTTTAATGAAACGCAGAGGTTTTCATCTGAGCTCGCTTGAGAGTGTCGCAATTGGCGGACTCTGCGCTGGTTTCGCTTACGTCGGCTCAGGATTTCTGCAACATTACATCGCGGTCAATGACGCTGATCCTCCCTCGATCCTGTGGCAACTACCAATGTTCTTTCTGATCATGATGGGAGAAGTTCTAATCTCTGTGCCTGGTTTACAGTTTTGCTACACGCACGCGCCTTCATCAATGAAATCAGTGCTGACGGCCGTTTGGTTCGCTAACAACGCGATAGGAAACTTGATTGTTGTGATTATCACCGAGCTTGGACTAATAGAAAATAAGAGTTTGGAGTTCTTTTTCTACGCTTTCCTGATGTTTGCGGGAACCGCCGTCTTCAGCATCCTCGCGCAAAACTTCAGGTTTGACAATCCTGGAGATGACGAAGACAACGACGAGCAAACCATCGAAGCGTACATTTATGTCGAAGATGCTGAAGCGAGCAACATGGAGGAAAACTTTTTAGACGTTAAACAAGACGACGATGAAAGTAATAAAGTTTATTGTTGATAGAAATCCCTAGACAAACTTAGAAGAAAATAACAAATTATAAACTAGAAGAAGAAAGCCTAATATTTCTTCTTGAAGACTCCGACGGTTTCCTTCATTTCTTCAACGCGTTCCAGATAATTCTCGATGTTTTCCATCATTGAAGCCTTTGCAGCTTTGATGATCTGCTCTGCCTGCCTCAGATTGACTTGCTTCACAGCCTCGATCAGTTCTTTGGGCGTCAGTCTCGCGATGTCGTCCGCCTTCTTGAGGCCAGCCGCGAACAACATCTTGGCTCGACCCTGTGAACATTAATTCGTTTCAATCGATTTCAAAAGGAGAGTGAGCCAACTTACAATTTTGACACAAGGAAGTTCCATCAGCGGGAGAAGTTCCTCGGAGCAGCAGTAAGCCATTCGCTTCGAAAACTTCTCGAGAACATCCTTGAAGATGCTGAATTCTTCGTGAACTTCGCAAAATTTGAAGACGCTGTAGCATCTCGACGAAGCTGAGCTCATTAAAGAGCTTGCAACGCCGCGATTGATTTTGTATTTTCGAGCAACATCGTAGACTGTCTTCGAGTTCCAGAGCTCGAATAGCGTAAGTGCAACAAAGAATCTCTTGATCAAATCCTTGTCGCTTTGCTTGACAGCACTTGGTCGCGTTACCAGTTTCATGGCAAGACTTTCAGTTATTCCGACAGCTTTGGCGGTGTGCAACAGTGAAGGTTCGAGTTGCATAAAAATATCGTTGACGAGACTGTTATCAAAATTGACTGAATCCACAATGTCCGTTGGTGCGACTATGAAAAACAAGTGAAGATGTTGCGCCATGACAAAATTGTCATTCAGTTTCCTCAGGTCAGACTCCAGCTGCTTTGCTTCTTCGAGACTAATGCCAGCGTTCACAGCTGCTTGTCCAATTTTACTGACTGCGATGTGATCGTCGGGATAGACTTCTCGAACCACTCCGTCGACGGTAATTTCGAATGACGAGTAGCGACTCCCGTCCGTGGCCTTAACAGCACTCACAGCACCTTCCTGCATCAGCAGTTTCACGCTCTCTGCTATTCTCTCGCGAATGATGTTATCAGCTCGGTGCAGTTGGATGTAGAGCAGTGAATGTTTGAAAAACTGAACAAGATCATCGATGGATTGAGCCAACTTGACGCCCAGGAGATTTAAAATAACAGTTTGCAGTATCTGGCCTGGTTTTTCTTCGAGAAAAGCACTCTGCGTCTCGTCCATTTTCGAGCAGAGCAGAGTTGTCAGCTTTTCGTTGTCTTTCGGATCACACAACATAATACTTTCGCCTGTCTCGCACTTCCCTGCTCTTCCAGCTCGGCCGACCATTTGCTTATAACGTGTCAATGTTAGGAACTGTTTGCCAACGTAAGGGCTTCGGATGATCACTCGTTGAGCTGGAAGATTAACTCCAGCCGCGAGGGTCGATGTGCAGCAGATTACACAAAGAATATTCAAGCGAAAAGCATCTTCCACGTGACGGCGCTCGTCTGACGTCAAACTGGAGTTGTGATAGGCCACGCCATAAGGAATCGTCTTGATTAATACTGGACAAATGTGTCCGTTCGAGTCTGCTTTAATTGCTGCAATAAGGTTGATTTTGTCCTCTCGATAGATTTCCTTGAATTGACTTGGCAGCGTTTCAGCGAGAAGCAATGCAACGTTCTCGCAATTCTGCTTAGTTGCGCAAAAGACGAGACAAGATGCTTTCGGAACTGTTTCAAGCACGAGCGCGGCTATGTGGTCGGGGTCTCGTTTAAGCATTTGCGGGCTAATGTCGTCTCGGATTCTTCGCTCGAACTTGAAAGCTTCCGACATTGATCGGCTCTTCGGGTTGATTGACAAGATCTCAGAGCCAATCTTGACGAACTCTGTCAGCTCAACAGGTCGGAAGTCGCGAACGTAAATGTCGGCCTTAAGGAACGTTGCGATCTGACGTAGATTCGAAATGGTTGCAGACATTCCAACGATTTGAATGAACTTCTTGGTGTACAAAGTCTTGGCCAATAATATTTCCAAGCTATAGCCACGATGGGGATCTCCGACCATGTGCAGCTCGTCGACTACGATCAGACCAACTTCTTGCAGCCGATTGTTCTCTTGAAGGCTGTCGAACAGAATTTGGCTCTTCTCGATGGTGCAAACATAGATGACATTCTTTTTGCGACGCTTCACTGGCGGAATTGATCCTTTGCCGGCACAGTACTCCTCGACGAGAAAGTTGAACTCGCTAGCAAACGGCATCAGGTCTTGGACTTTTTCTTGAACTATCGAAACGTAAGGCAGCACGAAAATGACATTTTTCTTTCGTAGAATGATCTCACGAAGCATCACGATCTCGGCCACTAAGGTTTTTCCGCCGCTCGTCGGCAGAGCATAGATGAGATTCGATTTGTTGTGAACCGCTTTCAGTCGTAGACATTCCTCTTGCCAATCGTAGAGGCTCTGAATGTTTTTAGTCTTCAAGATGAATTTCTTGTGGTGACTTGTCAAGCCGTAGAAAGATCCAAGCGTGCAGAAAGGAGACGTCGAGACTGGTCGAAGGCAGCTGTCCCAGTTCACTGTTTCATTAGAAGTCTTGGCGGGTTTTGACGGCTCCTCGATTATCTTGATAGTTCGATTCAAGTTGGTCTCGTTTTCATCAAGATGCTTGAAGAGTTCATTCAACGAGTCATCGCTGAACGAGTCCAGTTCCTTCTGAATGTACTGAGAGCATGTCACGTCGTTCACAATTGGAGCGCTGAAATTTCCCTCGTAGTTGTCGTCTTGGACGCAGTCTGAAGGTTGAGTTAGCTGGTTTGTTGAGAAAGAACAGTTGAGCAGAAAACTTTGAGTTCCAGAGGCGAGTTCCTCGTTCAGTCTTTGCGATGACTCAGTGTCTCGTCGCTTTTTAGTTGGATTGGGCTGTGCAAATGTATAATCGTTGTCTTCGTTCAGAACGTTTTCATCAGATTTGCGCTTCTTTGTATCTAAAAGCAAACTCAATGAAATTAATTTCACAACTTTTTCGTAAAGTTTACCTCCGAAAATCATTTCTAGTTCCTCTAAATCGAACTCCACAGATTCGTTTATGATCTGCGAGAATGTCAGCGGTGGATTTGGCGCGGATTTTGCCATTTTCCTTTACTGTTTTTCCGGATTTCCCGCTCTTCGTTTAATGTAAATAAAAGTTGTTCAATAACTACGTGAGATTTAGGGGGAAAGAGAAGGTTGAAGTTATCTCTGGTTGTTTACTTACAGAGCAAACGTTGTGGTGATTCTTCAGTTCTATGTGTAGAGTCTTGAAGTGGCTGCAATTAATCTGTTGAGTTGTAGTCGATAGCGAAAGTTTTGAGCATTTATATTATTGAATGAAACTGTCACGTAGTTTTTGAACGAAAGAAGCGAAAAGTGACGCGAGATTCGAAATATAAAAATCGTTGGAACTTAATCGCGTTCAATTAATCTAGCGGTGGCTGACGAGTTTTAAAAAAACAATTTCAGCTCTTCTGGCTTCGATTTGCTAATGAAAACGCATACGAATTCCTTTCTTCTTCACAAAAATTGTAAAAATAATATTTTATTTCCATTTTCAGTTTGTGTTGTTGTTTAATCTTCAAATAACATTTTCCAATTCATCTGCTTTGTTCATTAGGCACTCGAAGTGCCCAATGTTATGATAGTTTTACTGCTTAATAATATTTCTTCTCTCGTTACTGTTTGTTTTGATAAGAGTACAATCACTCTTCTCTAACCTTCTTCGATCTGTGTTTCTACGAGGTAGTGAACCCGCAACTCTATCTGCGTTCGTCAGAAGTTATTGGTTTCTTTGTTAGACATTTTACAATTCTGTGTCACTTTACACATCAAAGACGTTTGAATATTTAGTGTGGCTTTGAAATTGGACCATTTGGATTAGCCTTTCAGCAACTGCATTCATATATGGCACGCAACTTAGCTCCTGCAAGCCCATTTATCCCTTTAAATAGTCACTGGTTGTCGCAATCACATTTTCACTCCTCGCGCAATGCAGATTGAAAGACCAAGAGTCGCACTCATCCTCGTCACATTATAAAATAGTTTGTGTTATTTACATTCTGCTCTCGATCAGAAGACAATGGAAAATATTTCGTGCCATGTTCACTTAAAACTTAATTTAACGAAAGAAAAAAAAACGTAACATAATCGTCTTCGATTAAACATTGAAGAAATAAAAATCACAGTTGCATACATCTAAATCATAAAAAGAGTCAGCGGAGCTTGAATGTGACTTGAATGCTAATTTCGTGAGATAACTCGCCAGCTTGTGAAGTTGGAATTTCATGAATAAGACTCAGCAAAGAACAGAAATTAGCATTCGAAGCGCACCACGTTCAAGGTCCAATGAAATCATGACCGGTTCTATTGCTAAGTGTTTGGAAAATATTTGTAGAGAAGAAAGACAACGCGATATCAAAAATAGCTTCCTAATTATTAATCTGCAAGCCCTAACGTCTAGTAAGTCCTTAAGAAATAAGAAAAGAAATGAATTCGTTTCGCAAACAACTCTTTGTACCACTGAAACTTTTCGTTTTAAAGCTTTTCGATTGAAAAATATTGGAAATCCTAAATTCAGCAAAATAAAATTCAATTCTGTTGGTGCAGAACTAACTCGATAGTTCTCATCCGACTATAACACAGTTCATTCCAACTTCGTCCTTCCACATTAAACACACAATTCGGGATCCTTAGCAGGTTAGTTACGGTAAATTATTGTGTGGGATAATTTTACAATCCAGCGAATATTACGCGAAACGTCAATTCATCCTTTTCTGCTTTGTAAAGAACATTACATTGTAATTACGAATCTGGGTGAGGCTCAATCATCCAAGAAAGAAAATGCTTATTATGGCCCGTCCACAACCTCACCAAACATTGATTACTCGAATAGTGAAATCGCTTTCTGCACTTTAAAGTTAGTAAAATATTTCTTCGTCTCTTAAAATTAGCTTTTCGTCAGATATTTGTGTAATATTATGAAGTGTGTTTGTCAGTGGTCCGAGAAAGCCTTCGAGGATCGGCCGGTGAAGTAGTCAACAATCTTATCATCTTTAAAATTCAATCACAAGTCTTTGAGTTCTTTCTCTGAGAAGCTTCTGCTCTCCTCCACCCGACGCGACCTCAGCTTTTCCATTCCACTTTAAGCATAAAGTTATGTTTGCTTCTGGGGATTGATAAATGTTTATAAGAACTCGAATATTTGATGTTGATATTTTGATGGCAAACTATGCACAAATCAATTGCCAAATTGCATGAATTTCATTCTTAAAAATCATCGAAAATATTTTTCATCTGCTTCAGCGTCAAGCGAACTTGAGCTTGCTTGAGCATCGGCGCTCAGTGTTCATCAGGTAACTGTTTCTTTAAAAACTTCCACGAGCGACCAAAACAATTTTGATTTGCGTTAAATTCTAGCGTAAACAAAAACAATCTGTCAATCAATATCAAATATAAGCTTTTCAATCCTCTCTCAAACCGTAAAAATATCAAATTTCGTTTTGTAATTTTCCCTTCGATCATTAAACACTAAGAATTCCTAATCATCAACGATCTACGCTCAATTTCTAAATCTTGGTAGCAAAATATTTCTCTTCTAGCCTTTCTCTCTTCAATTGTTTGCAAGACTTCCATGAATTGTTTAACCGCGAAGCTGAAGGCTCACTGGAGCTTTGGAAGCTTCAAGGAAGAGATTATCTATTTGCTTTCTCAGTTTAAGCAGTCGATAGCCATCTTAGCCTTAAGACAGTGTCATTGAATATCTTGAAATCAAATCTAAGAAGAATAGCAAAAGGACGACGCTCTCATCAGCTGAACACACGCATATCATCATGATTGGAACAATTTTATTGGAAAAAATCATTTTTTTGGTTTCCTTTTTGTCTCTGCCCGCCTTCGCTTAATACTCTTCCAACCCACCAGTTGGGTTGCCTGCTTTCATACGGTCGAGCACGCGGTTGACGTATTCAGTTGAGTTCTCGGCGATCTTGACAACTGTGAGAAGAAGAAAGAGTTGAAGATGATGAGGACGAATGAGGAATTAACTTACAAGTAGCTTCAGCGACAATTTGATCCATACGCTGGTTGATTTCCTCCTGTGTCTCTTGATTGTTGCTGCACTTCAAGGCCAACAGTTGCTTCATGTGTGCGATGCCGCCCATGAGAGACTCTGTGAATGATGAAGACGATTAGATTGCGTCGAATTAGGGCCGATGGCACTCACTATGTTCCTTCTCTAAGCCGAACAACTTAATCTTGTTGGCCTCATGCTGGGCTTTCTTCTTCAAGCGACAAGCGCGCGACGCCAACTTGTTCTTCTCTTTGCGAGTCTTCGGCCGAACATTGAACGGAAGTTCGCTGACTGGCGTCATGTCATTGATCACACGACCCAACTTGTCCAACTCTTTTCCAATAGCGTTAAGCTTTTTGGGGTTCGGCGTCAAGTCATTTCCATCTCCCTTGCGGGCCTTTCCGCTGTGCTTTATTTGAATGGACTTGAGTAATTATTGAAGGAAACAGAACAGAAATTGTAAATAGAATAATTGTTGGATCATTTCATTCCGGACAAAAAAACTTCAAACGAATGTGCGAGAAAATTGGAATTATGACCCAATCGTCGTGAGAGCGGATGACAAACTTACTTTGATTCCACGGACCGAGCAGTTCGGACTGAAGACGGGATCTGTGACTTCGTTGAGATGGTGTGGGTCTTCGGCTTGCGTTTTGATGACTAATCTTTGTCCTTTGGGTCCTTTTGCTTGAACGTTGTACTGCCAGAAGAAGCGAGCGTTCTTCTTACTTCCAGAATAGTTTGCTTTTTGGTTGTTGTTGCTGTCGTTCGACGACAAGCTCCTGAACTGGTCTTTGTTGTCTTCAAGATCAGAATCTAAAAACAGAAAAAGGTTTCAGCTATCGATTGCTGCACACGCATTGAACCATCAAACTGACCTGAGCTGAAATCTTCGTAGTGATCGCTGTCCTCATCAGAATATGCTTCGTCTTGCGAGAAATCAATGTTTTCCGGGCTCAAGATTTCACCGCTCAAGGATGAAGTCGAGCCTTGCCCTTCCGCCAAGCTTCCAGTCGACAGCAAGTGCGGACGCGGCTCACGACGCTGCCACATTTGATCGAGCCCCAAGTGCGTCGGTGCTGACGACGAAAGACGTGAAATGAATCCGCCACCCTGCATGTTCAAGCGGCGCGATGGTAAGCCAGATGGGGAAGTTTGCGTCATCAGCTGACTCGGTGACATAGCAGCAGCGGTTTGGATTTTCCCCATCAGAGCCTTCTCAGCACTTGTTGGATCTTTCTTCAAAAGCAACGAGTGAAGCGTCGAATATTTCGGATTGTGCTGGACGAGGCCTGATGAAGATCTGGCTGTTCTTGGTTGTCTGACTCTTGACGGCGTGAATGAGCCTTGAGATGGTGGCGGGCTCAATGAAGAGTTCAATGCAATGGATGAAGTTGACGTTGAGCTGTGACTGCCAGGAGAAAATGCTGCCAATTGATTCGTTGGCGTTCCCGAAACGTTGCGCATGGTCGTCGAGATTGATAGTGTGTTTGGTGGAGAGTAGACTTCGTATGGCGAATTGTTTGCCGATGGGTCCTCGTAGAAGTGAATGTGTCCGCCGCCGGCTTGGAAAGAAGGAATCGGTGTGTTGTGTGGTGTGTGCGGGATGGAAATTCCGTGATATTGAGATGGGGACAGCTGCTCGGACTGCGAAGACTCGTTAATGGCATTCTGAAGGTTCTGGAAATTGACGGCGGTGAGCTGAGTGAGGTTTTGCATGTTGTGCTGCTGCATGTATTGGTTCGAGTCAGCTGCGAGGATATCTTCGATGTTCAGCAAATCCACGTACAAGTTATCGCCGTTCAGCTCCGCCAAGGTCGGACCTTGAATCAAATCTGATTTGTCGACTTGAAAAATATCATCTTCGTCCATCTGGAACGGACCTGACTTGTCGTTCGACTCCCCTGTTCCACTGTTGTCGGCTGTTGTGTTCATCATTGGGCTGACGCCGTCCCACATCAACGTTCCCCCGTACTGACCGCCCTGCTGGAAACCAAACGAATTGTCTGTGTAGTTGTTGCCTGTCATCATCGGAGTTTGACTCTGCTTGGGATTTTCGCTTATCGTGCTGAGGGGTGATTTTGAGTTCTCAAATTCAAAAATAACGTCGGAGAAGTCATTCATGCGATTGTTGTTAATGTTGGAATTCGATGTGACATTTCTCGTCGGGATTGGCATTGAAGCTGTCGTGAGCGAAGCAGGATTGTTCATTGGCGAGTCCATTTTGTCGACGTTTGAATTTGAATTGCTAGCTAAGGGCGTAGGTGGCGAAAGGGCGCCAGACGATGATGGAGGCGACAACTCAAACAGCGGCGATGAAGCTTCAAACTTAAGAAAACTATTCGATGAAGAATTGCAATCATAAAAATCGAACAACGAGTTGCTATCGGACATGCCGTAGTCTCGTCTATGATTCACTTATTTTTTCGGCTGCCTCTCTCAAGGTCTGCGTGTTGTTTACTCCAATTTTTTCGGTTGAATTCCGCTGAAGTCTAAAATAATAAATCGGAAAGTTCATTTAGAAGAGAAAACAACAAAAGTCGCTAGCGACCGACTCGTGACGTCTTCGTTCGTTCGAAGTTGGCAAAAGTTAAACGTTAGAAGTTGAGTAAACACCGACCGCTTTACTGCTTAATTGAACTATTTATGCTCGTGTTGTCGATACAAATCGCTCGCTGGAAAGTGCCTCAATCACAGGCTAAGCGTTAAACTGGTTGTGCGGTGAAAAACAAATTCCCGATAGCATTACGTCGCTTGTTTTTGTTTTCGCGCTCTCGAGATTGTGAATAAAGTTTTCCTATACGCTCGCCTGTCTCAACACTAAAAATGTTGTAGATATTCCTCTCGTCTTGTGTAGTAAACAAGCCCCCAGAATTATTCACTTCAAAATGGTTCGCCGAGTAATGAATAACAACGTTAACCGCGACGCAAAATGTTCTCGCATGACGCCGATGTTTTGACTAAGCGTGCGGGTTGAAAGCTCTCTGTGTGAGTGAAGAGTTCATTGAATTTCCTTGAGCTTTCGTTTTCTTGGGGGGTGAAGGCGCTTGCTTTCCACCGCCCACGGGCGGGCGCTCATCGTGCTTTCGCGTGGTGTCGAGAATCGATTTTTTCTGTGACGTCGTTTCAGTGATAAGCAGGCAACCCACGCTTGGCCTTCAGAGCCGTTAACCGACGAAAATACTTTGTTAACACGACACCGGAATGGATTAGCGCGGGGAAAACCCGGCGTTACGCAAGCAACGAGAATAGAAAAGCTCGGAAAATTTTCCGGGCGAGAACGAGAGAGAAATACAAACATTAAACAGGTGTTGTTGTTATTATTCTGCAAAATCATGTTTGCCGTCTTCGTCAGACCAACGATCAAAGTCCGTGAAGAATTAATAGCAATGTTTATGTTTTGTTTCGCTTTTCCACGTCTTTTTTATGAGGCAGCGCGACTCGTGTGTCGGTGAATGATGGAGAAGATCATCGTGCAATACAGCGACACGTTTGCCGCTACTCCAATCGCTACAGCTGTGGCAATATAAGCGATTTTGTTGTTCATGATTCAAGGTTATTCCAATGTTTTTGTGTGAACAACGAGTCTTATTCTATATTCCTCTATTGCCCGAGTTCTGCAAATTTGTTTTTCATTTCTAGCGCGTCTCGCGGTGACGACAATTTACGGATGAGACATAATCAACAACAATTGCGAAACTTGATTATCCTTCTAAGTGGCTTGTGTTGAGTACGAAATGCGGCAGCCGAACGCGAACCTTGTTCGGGTTCAAACAACCCGAAAATAAATTGTCGGCGCAAAGGCCTCTCTTCATCGCAGAGTGGCTCGTGTTGCCTGGCATCGCTGCTTCGGGGAAGGTTAGCCTCGTATTTGAGTTGAAGCGATCGGAAGAAGAGGAAAACGAAGACGCGTTCTCATGGAAAATCACGAACAACAAGAATCCTACAAGACAAAATGGAAGATGCTCAACCCTTGCTATAACCGGTCGCGACCCTACTTCAATAAGAATTCGGAGGGTTCGCTGTTGATGGAGAGATAAAACCTGAAATGCTAATGAGTAGGAAGACTTTCAAAATGTTAATTGAAGCGAATTCCCATGGTAAAGATCTCAGAATCTATTGGAATTAACATAGAGATCGGCAGCATTCTTGTTTAGCCTAATCATATGTTCTATAGTGCCGTTTCACAACAGAGAACTTGCTTTTGTTTCGTTCCCTGACACTGCTTCGCATGTGTACGATGGCGAAGGGGAGAGGGAGCGATCTATTATGAGTGGAAACTCTTTTGTACACGATATGCTGCGGCTTGTGTTAGCTATCATGAGTAGTTCATGTGATTCACAACTACATTTTCACAAGTGAGCGAAATATTGATCCAAGAAAGAGACGAAAAAGAACTGTGGTGTGTTTATTTATACACGGAAGTCGTAAATATCGCCCGAAAAAAAATTTACTGTTCGCTCTTCTTCCACCGAGTTTTGAAGGAGAAAATGGTTGATAAGAAGCTCCGCGACACGCTCGGTATGCAAGCGCCGAATGTGTCGATTATCTGCTTCGGCATTCTACGAATCTTGTTATTGAACGAGCAGAGTAATTCCTCCCAAAGCCTTCGAAGACTCTTGTTTACCAACAAAACAAAAATATGAAACGATTCGCAAACGAACATTTTCTCGATCGACAACAATAAACGGCGCTAATTGAATTGCTGAGTGGCGAGACGACATGCGAAAGCATTGAATTCTGATCGAATGAAAGCAGCAGCAGCCTTAGCAGATGATGAATCGTTCCTATGAATTGCGAAAGCTTCTGGATATTCGCAAGTGATTTTCGTGTGCGGAAAAGTTGTAAACAAGCTCGCTTACCTCACGGTATCGAGCACACCAGCGCACGATAACAAATACGAGCGGACTCATTCGGAAATCGACAACAGCAAAACAAAGATTCTAAGACTCCATTTGCGGATTTCGCCTTCTTTCTCGGATGTTTTCAGATTAGTTTTCGAACAAATACTGAGCGCGTTCCGGTGAAAACATTTCGGTCCGCGAGCTAATTCGCTTGCCTTTGGGAACTTCGTCGTACGACAATGACACGCGCCGAGCGGGAGGAAGCGAGAAACACCCAAAAGCACTCGCTGAGAGTCGGTTCAGTCAGCGATGTGGATGCACGTTGCAATCTAATACGAAGAATGTCAACAGTTTGTAGCCACAAAGTGTTACAAAGTAACTAAAAGCTACACGAGCCAAGTCAATTACATTGATTTGAACTTCACTTCAACTCATGGAAGCCCTTCACACATGCAAAAGCAGTTTCTTCCTCCTCATTCCACCCTTTCCATGGAACGTTCTCTCGCTTCCTCCGCACGGGAACATAACAACAGAGATTAGATTACTCACTCGTTATCCAAAGCCTCGTCCTGTGCTGGCTTCAATTCTCAGCCAAACAAGGGTTCAACGAAAATAGATTTTCTTAAGTAGAAAACAATAATATCAACAAAGTTTCTCGTTCTGTCTCTTTTCGTCGCGCAAACTTTTGTAAATAAATGTGACGATTTTTATTTCACAATTTGAGCTTATAATCTCGATTGATCGGCCCTGCGATGATTACAAAACTGTTAAACGTCACTGTCCGGAGAGATTTTAACACTTTTTGTCCACTTTCAACAAGATTTGCGAGTTAAATAATCGAATGATCTGCTCTGTTCAAGCTGCTAGCCATTTTTGATATTTTCTTTGTGTTTTGGTATAACAGTTATGACAGTGACGCAGCCGCGCGCCCTAATTATACCGGTTTTTGAATTCCCCTCAACCGTTAAACTTTCAAACTAATTTTATACTTTTATCTCACAATTTCAGGTTTAATCTTTGACCAGATTCGTTACTACTGCACATGAATTTCAAGCCTTTCCAGTGAACCTTATTTCAGTGACTTAATTCTTCAAACAAGCTAAATCTTCACAACTCTCGTTCAAACGAAATCGTCGAATCGTTAGGCAATCGCGCTTCCCGTTTTATACGAAATCACTGAAATCAACAAACATAAATCTTAAGTCAAACTTTAAACTGGACAAGCTGCCGAGTATCGAGATGGACGACACAATTGCTGACATCATAATAGAGCCAGATGACCTGCTGACCAAAGTGATTCGATACGGTGAGTGAAAGCAGAAGATGAAAACGATTTTAACGCCGAAAACAATTTTCAGGACTTTACTTCGGCGCTCTGTTTCAAGTCGTTTGCATAGGAGCTGTCATCTTCCTGAAGGATCAAACGTCGCCCATGGATTATTCAGACACGGAGAGCGAGGTGTCGCCTCAACTGACGCCTAAACGCTCGAACCATCGCAGACGAGGCGAGAAAAAGAAGAAACGATAATCGTCTGAAGCTTTTTCACTCTTGGATCTCAATCAATTATAAGTTCCTCAGTTTGTACTTAAGTTCCTTAAGTTAAGCGAGTTCACGGTCTGATCTTCCGTTGCTTAAAACGCCGGCTTGCAGAAGTTTGACGCTTTCTTTGTATCAAGAAGCTTTTGTATTTCAACGAAGGCTGAAAGCTTCGGATTAGTTTTGACAAACTCAGCGACCCATAAAGCTTTTACTCAACTAGTCTCACTTTCCTCAATCGAATCTGCTATCTACTCACAACTTAGATAATTTAAAATTTATTCTTTATTCTCTCGAGTAAATAAATTTTCCATAAGTTTTAAGATGAAGGAAATCTCTTCGATTGTTATTCTTTGATTCTACTGAGAAGCTTTTCCAGTGCGCTGCAGAAAATCTTGTGCAACGTCGTCGACAAAATAGAGAGAGAAGACATGAAGACACAGGCGAGCAGGTAAATGGAGATTAGAGCGATGCAATGAAAATCTTTTAGCGTCGCACGGACGTTTCTTGTTGAAAATGCTTCTACAAATCAGTGGATTTGAATTCCGGCTGCAAGTTCCACCACGCGTTCTTGCCCGCGCCCTGAACTTCTGGGTCGATCAGCTCCACTTTGACCATTCCCAAGATGGGAGAACCAATCACTTTCTGCGTACAAACCGTGACTTCCAACGAACTCGAGTTCAACTCGGCGGATGAAATCAAGTATTCAAACGTGGCATCGTAAACAGGATTGCAGTTGTCTTTGATCACTGTCGTCTTTCTCTTCGACTCCTTGGAGCGACCAGGGAGCAAGTAAAGCTTGACGTAAGGATCAGGGATGCTTGATGGATCCTTCAATGGGATGTTCTTGATCTTATGGACGATGACAATCAAGCGCTGTCGTTGCACGGCATATTGGACTGTCAAATTGATGGCACCGAGAGAACCAGCGTCGCTTGCGAAGGACCGAATCGATGGGTTTCTCTCCAACGATGAAATTGACTGATTTGATGAGCGAGACGCAGTTGGCGATGAAGGAACTGCCGCCAGGTTCGATGTGACATTCGATGAGACAATCGGATCTTCAGCAATCGCAGCATCGTTAACAGACGACCGAGAGACGCGCGAGTCTTGCTTCTTCAAAGGAGTTTTCGGTGCTTCTTCTTCCAACTTCTCTGGTTCGTCATCTGTGACGGGTTCGGACCGCTTCAGTATTCTCAACGACAGAGCCATAACGATTTTCGATTCGGGACCGCTCTTCTGAAGTTGGAACGGCTGGTTGACGCTTTCCATGTTCTTCTTCTCCATCAAGTGTGCAATGATGTAAGTATACTTTCCGATCTCGTTTTGCGTCTTCTGGTCCACAACTTTGAGCTGTAAAGTGTCGTTCTCGGGATTCGCTACAAGGAAAGTGTAGCCTTGCTCCCAGACTGGCGAGTCAGTTCTCATTTGGACTGCGGTCTGCTCGGTTTTCTTGCCGACAGAGACGACCAGGTAAGGATCTGGGTTGCTTTGATGGCGAGCGTGCTACAGAAGGAAAGGATTAATGGAAATTAGTCAAAGTTTTACTGGTCAAAACTCACCGGCAAGTTCTTAGCTGAGTCGATGAAAACTGTCAGTAAAGCGGTGGACATGTCTGTGACTCTCAGCATCTGAGTTTCAGCCAACGCCGCCTTCAAATCGTTCTTGTCGCTGCTCAGTTGCATCCACGACAACCTCAAATGAACCATGCCATGCTTGGCCTGCTCCAGAGTCAACCACGTGTCGACTTCACCCTTTTTGACGACCGTTGAGATTTCCACCGTCGCCCTAAATACGCACGACGAAGTAGAATTATTCATGTGATTAGAAATGTTCAGACATCCAAACTTCTCTCAGCATTCCACTTCAGAAAAAAATTTATAAAACAAAAAGCTCAAACAGTTGGAAAAGTGAAAGAAACGCAAGAAAACTCTCTCAACACAATCAAAAATATTTACAACGAAAGCGGTCAGGTTAAGAACAAAACTCTTTGAACGATGAAACGTGAGAAGTTTCTGATGAAAAAAGTTCTCGGTGCAAAAATTATTCCACAGATAGACGGAGAGAAGGCTTAGTAGGAATAAGCGTCATACTAACGTTCCCAGGAAGTCATGTTCTCCAGTTCGGTCCCAGTCAAATAATTTTACAACTATGATTGTACTTTGCAAGATATCGACACAAGCCTGTCGGGGGTTCAACAGTCGGTAAGAGAACAGAGTTAGCGAGCGAGTCGACTGAGAGCTTTGCTTCCAATCGGAGTCAAGAGCTTTTGAAGCTCGCGTGAACTTTTCGAGTCTCTCGGTGGATCGCTCAGTGAATAAAGTTAGTTCGTTAGTCAGGTTTGAATAATTAAAGGCTTTGGGTTTTGATGAGATACGAGACGGGATTTTTGCCGGTGAACTAAATTGGATTTGAGTTATGGTGAGGATGAAGAGCAAGTTTTAGTGACAACAAAACTTTGAACATGGAAAATGAAAATTGCGTTGACCTTTTTGTTTACAACCACATTTGGTTCGCTTTAAGCTCACCAAAAGTGTACACATTGACCGATTAAAATCAAAAGACAAACATTGGGAGCTACTGACAAACGCTTCAATCAAAAAAGGATTTCCCGTATGGGAGCTTTTGAGTCTAAAAGCTCGTTTCTGTTTCAATTAAAAATTTGAACACTCGAGCTACCTCAGAACAAAAGCTTCAGGGAAAGCAAAAGAGCAGAAAAGCTTATTGAAAAACCTGTCAGCTCTGAAATGATGGTCGGTGAAACAGAATTTTGTGTAATTTGATAGAAAGAGGATCAAGCAACATCAAAGCTTATTGTGCCAGTGAACAGGAGATGCGTTGATGAGTAAAGCTCAATTTAGCCTGTTCATTGGACAACGTTTAAACTGTTCAAGCATCGAACACTAACAGATGCAACTTCAAAGCTACAAATTGACAAACGAAACTCGACAAGGATTGGCGAGATTCAAGCTGAACTAACCGCCCCAAAAAATCGTCGTTCTGGACACCAGGAAAATAACCGTCGTAGTCCCACAATTCTATCAACAGCTCTTGCACAAGAGTGTCATTGATCTCAGCCTGGGGACGGTTTTGTGAAATTGTGTGTTCGAATAAAAGGCGATGACATAAAAGAATAACAAAATAATAATAATAATAAACGTATGTGTATAATCATTAACGAAAGAGTCCAATTGCTTGTTCTAATAAAGATAAATGTTTAAGTGTAGTGTGAGGGAATGTTAACAACATGAAAGCTCTAGAGATATTAAAACATTAAAATATTTAATACCACGATGCAACAAAGTAGAAAAGACATTCAAGCACGCTCGCTACTTCCTACCTCCACCAGCGCAAAACTCAAATGATTAGAGATCATTCAAACCAACATCACCGCTCGTTCACTTGCCATTCAATTAATTTACAAAGTCTCAACGCCAATTGACACCGCACGACAATCATTCAATATTTGGTTAGCGCGTGCAATGTCAAAGGCGAAGTTTTCGTGCTTCAACTGAATGAGATTTGCTGCTTCATTTCTGGGTATACGTACATTCCAAGCCGTTCATCTTTCCCGGCATCGTCTTTGTCATAGAGCTGACAATCAAAGCTTTGGCCCGACTCAGCATAAATATTCGCCTAGGTTCGAGTTTCACATAAAAGGTTTTTTGTTGATGAATTCAAAACAAGAAAAAACATGACATGAGCAGGCTCGGCGACTTTCTGAGCCATCGCTGGTCACATCGTTTGCTGGAGTTGCTTTACAAGTTTAGGGAGGATGAAGGAACCTTGCGAAGCTTTAAGGCTTCTAGCAAAGGTTTTGATATGAAAGCTTTCGAAGCTTTAAAAGCTTCCACTTGATATCGAAAGCTTACACGTTCACAACTCTACGAGCAACTCCTGCGAACTTTATGACAATCTCAATCGAATGATGACTGCTTTGAAGTCGCCGATAATTTAATCTATGAACTAATTAAGATTGTGAGTGGAATTCATTTCCGGAAAAGCAGTCGAAAATATCAAAGGAGCAGCGTAAAAAGCATTCAATTAAAAATTTCGATTCAGTTCGCAAGCATCACCAAAAAAATCAATAGGTCGTATTCAATCAAGATCGTACAATTAAAATGTTGGAGAATTTAGAATCAGGCTACTTAATTTCAATCAGTGCACTAAGTGCTTCAGTGACGGATTTAGAATTTTTCTGTTTAGAGTGACTCGGTTAAAGGTCTTTGGATCGTTAGCGATCGACAAAATTTTATGACTTTTAATTTAGTTATCGCTTGATTTTTGAAAGCAAAATTTCACGCTTGATTTGCATTGTGGAAATCAATAATTTGAGTGACAAATGCAGCTTGCTGAGTTGATAGACTAACTAAGCTGTAAAAAGCCCTGAAGAATCAATCTCAGGCGCTCGACAGTTTTATCTTATGATAAGGTTCTTATCAGTTGTTTAACAACAAATTCGTTGACATTACAAATAGAGATTCTCGTGTGTGAAAAGACAACAATTAAACATGCAGCTCGAATGCCGGCGGAGTATTGGAAAAAAGGAAACTGTCAAGGAGCAATTTGCCGGAAACTCAACAAGTTTTTGAATAAGAAAATCTTTCTTAATTGATTCGAATGCAGGGCAGCTTCGTTTCATGATTGGGGAAATGATGATTCACATTTTTAGAAAGCGACCGCCTTTTGACTCACCTCGCACCAATAATCCCACTTCGGGTTCACGTTGTTGTCGATTGTCTGTTGAAAAAAGAGTTGTGAGTCGATTCAATGAATTTAATTTGATTGATCCAACCTGAGTTCGGAACTGCTGAGCGCCGACGGTGATGATGGCGTACGGATCTGACTTGCCCTTGCCGAGCATTCCAATATCCATCTTCATTAAATTCTTCGCTTCAACAACATGAACACGCAGAACGCCCTCGGGCTCTGGCATTTTCAACGATAAAGCTTCAATTTCCTCGCTGAGGATGATTGGGAGTTTGTTGGGTAAAACCATAAAGTTGGCCACTTGTTCAACGATGATTCTTCTCAGCAAGTCGCTTAGGCCTGGCATGTCCAACAAGTCAACGACGCCGACGAGATTGAAGTCGATGTTTGGATTGTTCAGGAAGAAGATTTGCATTCCACCGAAGAGAGGCATCGTTGCGATCAGAGGCTTCATTACGACTCGAACGGTGCTGATGGGATAATTTGTGGTTTAACGGTAATAAAAGAGGTTGTCTAATAGCTTACCCGTGGATCTGGAAGTCCTTAATACCTCCTCGCATTCCACCTACATATTAACAGAGTATAGCTTAGCTTTAAAATAATCTTTACGCTTCGTTGTTTTGCTCACCCAAAACAAAATTAATATCACAATCGCCAGCATAAAACAAATCCAAATCCATGATGACCTCGTTCCTCGAAATGTTTTTGTCATAAACTTTGACGCCGCCGATGCGGGGAGGCTTTTGGGCCAAGAAATTTAGTTATTGTTCTTATCTGAATGTGAAGAAACTTACAATCGATCCGAGAATCATCCTGTCGAACCTAAATCCGTTGAGTTTGTAGCCTGCGAGAGCTTTTTGGATGTTTGGTTCGATTTTCTCTTTGATTAGGTTGCGAGTGAACATGTTCGCATTAGGCCAAACTTGCTTCAGAATTCTGTTAAGCCATTCGCATCGTTCGATGTCTGGGAAGAAGACCCAAGCGGGAAGGTCGTTAAGGCGAGCGAGGATGACATCTTTGTCGCTTGCTGTTGCACTGGCTTTAGCGACAGCTCGGCGAATGTCATGCTTAGACCGCATTTGGTCACGAATGACGCTCAACAATAATGGACACAGCAGCCAAGCTACACTGATGTTCATATATCCCATAAAATAGACAATGCCGACAACTGCAACCTTCTTCGCGCACGAATAGATGATCGAAATGATCCCGCCTCCTTCCGAGACTCTCTGCTCAACCTCAGCATTTGGCTTCACTTCCTTGCTGTTTGACATTGCAACTTTTTCGACAGCCTCAGCTACGGCGTCGACTTTCTCTTTCAAAAGCTCCTCGGTTTCACTGTCAATGAAAAAGAGGCGGCTTGAGTTCAAAGCTCTTCAATGGGTTTTATAAGAAGTGAATGTTTAAAAGGATCAAATACCGTCACCAAAGCATAGGCAAAGATTTTAATTTGAATAAGAAACGTAGATCCAGGTCAATGCCGATTGGAATCGGACCGATTGACTCTTAGCTGTGACCGGGCCAAAGCATAATTGAACACCAAGAAGCATAAAGGATCGCAATTATCGGAAAAGCGTTCGTTGCAGTTCATAAATTTAAAATGATGAGCAACGAATCAAGAACAGAAGGCCGGGACTGTTAATATTTATTCAGGTTTCATGGTCATAACCGGCGGCGGTAAACAGGATTTTGTACACAAGCAATGAATAAATTTTGCGGATTGCGGGAAATGTTTATTGAAATGTGAGAAAATGTTTATGTGCTTTTCTTGTTTTTCCAACCAACCTCATCGTGCAACCTCACAATCACGAGAAGGAATTTTCTTCTTAGTCGCGAAAAGATTTTCCGCTTTTATTCAGACTTTTCCGATCGGAAAATGCGACGACTCGATTTTTCGGAGATGATTCTGTATTGAAAGAAATGAAAACGTTTTAAAACAATCTAAAAATAATAAAATGAGGAATGACAGAGCTTCGAATGTTTGAACAGAAGTGATGAGCTGAGCGAAATTCACTGGAAAATTCTTCCATCATCGAGCTCGCGGTAAAACAAACTTTTTGTTTAGCGACTTGCAAAACTGAAGTCCGACGGATTGAGATTTCCGAGTGGAAGCCAGCGACAGTTTGGTGGCACTCGGCGGCGATCGATAAGTTAGGCAGGCCGACAACCTTTCTGCTCCCAAAACGAGTGCAGCCAGACTGGCACCGACAACAGAATAAAAATGTTTCCGCTGCTTCCTTCCAACAAACTTTGTTGTGTTTGTTTCTTCGGAGCTTCATCCAAATGTCAATTAGCAATTCTGCACGAAAATTAACATTCAAACCCCATGATTCGGCGAGCAAAACAAATTGTCTAACTCTTCAAGAATTCAGTTCGCATCGCGAGTCATTTGCTATCGCTGTAGTAAAAAAGTCTTTCGAAAAGCTAAGGATGACATCATCGGCAAAAAGATATTCAAGTGCTATAAAGGATTGGCCATGAAAGTCTGTGATTCACTAGTGTTATTTTAAAAAGCCGGTAAAACTTCATATGCGTTCGAAACCGGAAAATTTGAAATGTTTTTGTGGAGTTTTAAATAGTTTTCTTGAGCTTTCATGAAAAGCCGACTCCCTAACTCAACGCGCGTGCATCGTGAGCTGACTAATTTGCATGTATTTTCAGCCATGACGTAATTATTCAAAACCGGGAAGCCTCAGCTGCTGATGTAATTTGCTGCTCTTAGCATTGAACTTTCTTCTTCATCACTCGAACAATGTGTGCTTGATTCATTTGTATTTCAAGGAGACTATTAAACCGGTCGTTGATATACACGATCAACACATTCTTAGCTCTGTTGATGTTTACTTCTTACTCTCGCCGAAACCGCTTACAGACAGATTGTGAGACTCATTTAGCAATGAATGTTTATGTCAGTTAATTACTCGAAGTCGGGCAATCGATCGCTGATTGAACATTTTATAGTTTTAATCGGAACAATTGCGGGTGGAATCATCGAAGCTTCAAGATATCAATCAAACGTTATCACTCGAGATCAAGGCGTTGTCACCACAGCTGTTTGACATTTATCACAAAAATTTATCACGAATATAAATGGAATCGCAACCTAGATGAACTCGAAGCATTGCCCCCCATAAATGTTTAATGACCTTCCAAACCAACAAACTGCGCACCTTCCAATGTGATCTCATCAGAAATGTTTTAGTTCGCGGCTACAGTGGAGAATCAATTTGGCTTTTCTTGACATTTGATTTAATATTCTCATGTGCTGTGCCTAACTTCGAACTAAGCTTCCACGCACATCACTGAACTGTTCTATTTTCGGAGGATTTCCATGTGAAAATCGATGAAAACCGCTCCGTTTGTGCATGTCAATCCCATTTTTCAGTTTACATCACGCAACAAGCGAGAAATTACCTTTGGGGAGCCGCAGAAATTTTCAGCAATTGCCAGCTCGAATTTTAAATTTTAAATGCTTTTCTATTTTTAAAATTCCTAAGAAATTTTCTCGTCACTCGCGAGTGAAAATTTCATCAAATCCAACTCAATCACTTGCTTGTGGTCTCAGTTTCAAGATCTTTATCGCGATTGTTTTCGTCCGAACGCGTTGAATTGACATCAGAAAAATTTTGACCGTGAAAAAATTGTGCAATGAACGCGAAACTCTTTCACGAGTTCTGTTTCCGACTCGACTAGACGAACGATGAGAGCGAACTGACTCAAGTGAGTGCCAAACGAAATCGAATGTAAATATATCTGGCGAGAAAATGAAAACTTGCGCTCATAAAGTTTCCGCTCCGCTCGTCCAATAACTCGTGGTGGTTTCTTATCAACTCGGCTCGCTCTAACTAGGCGCATTTGATTTACACACGATTTATTGCCATCGTATAAGTAATTAGACATTAAACATAAATTCCCACAGGAAAATTGCAAAAGCTTTCGTTAAGACTTGTGAATATTGAGCTTTATGCTAACAAATATCTTCGAATATTTGAGAGAACAATTTTCCTCTCAGCATTTAAACTTTGAAAATCCGGACAAACAAAACATAAACCGGAAATATTTATTTTGATATCCAGTTGTACTCAGATATCTTGACTGAAAGTGACCTTTTGAACTAGAATGAAGAAAATATATTAATAAAATAAATAAATTCATTTGAATTGTTTATTCAGAAACGTGATTGAAAAACGTTCGAATTTCCCGACATTTCGTTGACTCGTCGAATTATCTGCACTGGAAATCGACAACATATAGTGCGAGCTTTCCGATAACATCTTCTATTGATTGGAGTCTCTAGCTGACAGCCTTCGGGGTTTTTTTCCCTTGCGGCTTAGCGCCAGTAGAGTCAGCTGAACGTTCCACCTTGTCAATTGTTGGTCGGGTCATAGCACTACGAGTAAGTCGATGAGCAAGTCGCGCTTTACGGGCTTCGATAGCATCTCGTGAGCTTCTTGAGTCGGTCTCGTGAGATTCTAGAGTCGGCGTCTCGTGAGCTTATAGAATCGCTGAGATAACGAAGACGGTAGTCTGATTACATCAAGCACGAAAAACCTTTTCGCAGTTGTTTCGAGTTTCTCTGAAAAAATTAGAAAATAAACCAAAATTGTCAATTCGATCAAATTTATTTTGTTTCCAATAAGGTAACTTTCGCTATTAGTTTGTTTAGCTACATTTTTAGCTTAGGCTTTAGATTCGAGTGAAACCCTAAGTAAGCTCTACGACTAGCAAGTGAGATGAGAAATGCAGAAAACGTGTTGCGCGATGACAGAAATTGCAATAAATTAAACAAGCCACGAATGATTTCTGTTCTTCATTTTTACAACAAATTTCTTACAGAAAGGCGTCGAAACCAAGTTTGAACGTTTAGTCCTTAAAGTGAGTCAAGCTAATCAATCGCCTTGTTATGAATTTGCTTAAGATTATCAACGTTTTTGTTACTCTTTGGTTTGGAGAGAACTGAAGACTTAAGATTCCAGTGCTCTCCGTCTGGTTCGATAAAAAAGCGGCGATCAATTTTGTACACTTAGATTCAACGCAATACTGATCACTCTAAAGCGATGCCTTGGATCCATGCGCTGAGGTCACTGTCATCATTCTCCATGACGATCTCCTGCGGCGACTCGGGAGTGTAAAGGATTTGTGCGGCCGATCTTCCGCTCAAATATGCGCCGTGCACCGTGCTGTAGTAAACCGGACTGCAATGCTCGCCCGCGAACAAAATCGAAGGCTGAGAACGAGATCCAATGTCAAATATAATAACGTGACAACTTGATTATCATACCTTTGACTGATGCGGATTGGAATAGAGCGGTTGCGATAAATTCTCAATATCTTCCTGAGAAGCGCCGACCGCGATTGATGTGTAACTTCCTCGACTGTAAGGCTGACTCCCCCAACTTGTTCTGTAACATTTAACAATTAGAAATCGAGAATCTGAATGACGAGTGATCGTTTACCTCACGCATCGCTTCGGATTCGGAATGCACGGATCTTTAAGGAACTTTTTCAGCAGCTCAGTGCACTTGTCGGAAACGGTCTTGTCATCGAGCGTCTCCATGTATTCCGCTTCTTTCCCGCTAATCCACCCGAGCAGCAGAGTGTCGTTGATCTTGGAGAACGAATAAATCTTTTTGAACCAGGAATCTTTGATCTTTTCATCGTCGTTGTCGTCTGAACTTGGCAAATCGTCTTCCCACAGCAGCATAATCTCACTAATATCTTGACTAAGGAAGGGCCGCTCGAACTCGAGATAAATCTTATCAACCGTCCCGTATAAAAGGCTCTTGATCGATTCCTGCTTATAGTCGGGAAGCGCTGGCTCGAAAAGCTTCGGACTTTCTTTAAGAACTCCGAGAGGAATCGTGCAAATGACATGATCACAATAAAACACTTCGTTTGTTTCACAAACTATCTGCACAGTCCCATCGTATTGCAAGCTTGTCGGCTCATCAGTAATCGTCCGATCAGACTCGTTTCCGTCATCTTCTTCAGGCTCCTCCGGAATCTCGTTCAGTCCACTTGGTGAAGTCACCGGAGTCTTTTTCCGTTTCCATTTGATAGTTTTGACTGGGCAATTTAAAAGAACCGCATCAGGTGGCAGTGACGTCCGAAGCGGATTGAGAATTGAACTGTAACCGGATGGTAACACAATGTTTCCGCCTTGTAGTTCCGTGTAACTCCCCAACTCGAGTAAGTCTGAAGAAAAAGAAGTTTGCATTTTCGGCAATAAACAAAAACAGTTCAAGGTCGCGCTCACCGATCTCGTCCATCGAGTGACATCCAGTTATGCAACATTCACGCTTCAATAGACACCGGAATATCATCTCACGTAGATGTTTGTCTTTCTTATCGCTGATCGATTTCAGGTAGAGATCAATTTCAAGTTTGATGTGCTGGCCAACGGAGTAAATGTCGTCGGGAGGAACGTATTCGGCGAGGAAATACTCTTCACATCGTCTCAAGAACACCAAATATGCCTCATAAATCTCTTGCAGGATGTCGAAAGGAACTTGTTTCCCATTTTCTTCGAGTGCAACCACTCGCCGATGCTGCGGAGCTTGAAGTATGTCGATGAGTCCGTGGCTGATTGCCAGCTCAAAGATCGGGTTTCCGAGCACTCCGTGGATCCAGTTGGCCCCCAGCTCAACCTTCGACGACGAGCCCATGTCCATGGACAAGATTCTCCCCCCGATTCTATTACGAGCTTCAACCACTATAAAATCCTTAATTCCATTCTTCACTAGACTGTTAGCGGCGCTGAGTCCGGCAGCTCCCGCGCCCACGATGATCACTCGATACTTCTTCTTGTCACCATCTTTAACGCTCATCGCTAGCTATCAAATTCCCGACTTTCTATTTATTTGTTTTGCTTATGCAAAATTGTCGTAGTTGGTTTGCCTTCGATTCCTTTGCCCGCCTCGATTTTCAGTCGCGCGTCGCAAGTCTCATCGGAAGTTTGTGATGGATTTTAAGGAAATCAACTTTTCGTCGACACCGGTAAAGCGGCTGAGGTTCCGAGGTGACTCGTTTCAAGCAGAAAACGATCCGCTACTGGATAACAATGACAGCGAAGACGTCAATCACTCGAGAAACAGCGAAATGCCACGAGAGAGAGGTTTGTTTACATTTTATATTTTTGTTATCAGAAGCGACACGCAATCATTTCGTTGCAGATCAACCCAGGTTCGGTTTGTTGGACTTTCTGCGAGTGGAACTCAATCGTGGCTACTGCTTGGACCACGATGAGGAGAGGTACACATCGAGACGAGAGAAGATTTACTCGTTCATGAAGATTCCTCGCGAGCTGGAGAAGTTCCTGGCGTATGGCTGCATGCAGTGCGCTGACTCGTTTCTGTACATATTCACGTTCCTCCCGATACGGTACATCATGGCACTGTGGGCTCTGTTCACGCGACCTCTCGTCAGATGCCTCAAGAAGCGAAGAGACTCCCAACGGATCCTATCACCGGCTGAAACCTGTGATCTTCTCAAAGGAACAATGTGGATAATTGTCAGCTACACTTTGCTCTACGCTGACACAAATATGCTTTATCATCTGATCAAGAGCCAATCGATCATCAAGCTCTACATGTTTTACAATATGCTCGAGATCGGTGACCGTCTCTTGTCAGCATTTGGTCAAGATATTATTGACGCTCTTTTCTGGACTGCCACAGAACCTCGTACGTCGAACAAGCGTCATCTCAGCGTCTTTGCGCACTTCGTGTTTGCAATCATCTACGTTCTACTACACAGCATTCTCGTAATGTTCCAAGCAACCGCTTTAAATGTAGCCATCAACTCGAGTAACAAAGGCTTACTAACTATCATGATGTCCAACAACTTCGTTGAGCTGAAGGGAAGCGTCTTCAAGAAATTCGACAAGAACAATTTGTTCCAACTTACTTGTTCGGATGTCAGAGAACGTTTCCATCTTTCTATACTCTTGGTCATCGTTCTAATTCAAACTATGAGAGAGTACAATTGGAAGTCGGAGCAGTTCTTCATTATGCTTCCCGACTGCTTCTGGGTCATGATCACCGAGTTCTTCGTTGATTGGATCAAACATGCTTTCATCACAAGATTCAACGAGATCCCAATTGATGTTTACAAGGAGTACACGATCAGTCTGGCTTACGACGTCACGCAAACTCGACAGAAGCACGCTTTCTCGGACCACTCGGATCTGGTCGCGAGACGAATGGGCTTCATCCCATTTCCCCTAGCGGTCGTTCTCGTTAAAGCCTTATATCACTCACTGTCGTTCAAAAACTTCGGGTCCATCGTGCTGTTTCTTATTGCCTACATTTGTCTGTTCACTTGTCGTGTGCTCAACACGATTTGCACGCTTGGGAAGGCATGTGACATCATGCAGAAGCATCAAGACGATAAGATCGCAGAGAAACTGGCAGCCTCCCATCAGGCAACAGGATCAACCGTCAAACCAAAGCCTTCAATCGTTGCTGGAGCGAAAACTGATTCATCGACTTCTCCACTGCATTCGAAGCCACCACCGCAACAATCATCAATCGTCACTTCAACTACGCCTAGCCCCATCCGTGTTCCCTTGAACCTGCAACCAGAAACCCTCAAAATTGACTCAACCCTCGGTGCCACAGCTCTATTCTCTAACTCTGACGTTGATCTCGAGGATATGGGCATTTTAAACTCGAAAGTCATCGAGAAAGATGTCGAAGACAAAATTCAATCGATGGACGAGTCGCTGAGGGCAGGCAGCGAACCCGATCTAGCGAACGAACCATCGTCAGACGAAGACGAATCGCCACCAGCCGTGCATCGGAGACGATCTCACAAGCGATCAGAAAGCGAGCCTTTCATCCAATTTGAGACGCAAGTCACTAACGATCGATTATAGCAATCAATGTGGACTCGACTTGTAAATGCTGTAAACCAAAAATTCAGGAAAACTCCTGCAGAGCCTCCAGGATAAAATGTCTGGAAGAAGCTGGAGAAGTTTCCTTGTTGTTGTGATTTAAACGATGAACAAGAAGAACCTCCGAGGTGTTTGAAATAGCGGAGCGATGCTGCAGACTTATCGTTTATTCTTAATTTTATATGATGTTGTTGCAAAGACTATTTGAGAATATAAAAGCGAGTTTTATGCTTAAACTTTGTTATCATTCGGACGCAATCAAGCGATGTTGGAACATAAATTAAAAGCGAACGAGCTCCAGAGGAATTAAAATATTTTCGTCGCTTGACAAATATTTCGTCGGTGTGAATTTGTCTCGTCGTTTGTGTAATTTGAGATCAGTGCGATGAAGATTCGATAGTGGCGATCATACGAGATGCTTCTGTGAGCGAGCTCGCCTGAAGTCGTTTCTGAAACGAGAAACGGAGTCGCGTCAAGATAAATCAAAAGAGAATAATTTCTGTCGGTTCTGATCTTGTTTTGGTTTCTCCTAGTAAACTTTATGTTGAAATCAAATGGAAGGCTCGGACATAAATGACGGCTGCTCGAGATTACATACTAGCGATCTCCTTTTCATATCACACAGAATTTTCGGTGCTGCAACTGTCTCTGCTTCCCAGCGAAACCTAAGCGAGGATTACAAGTTCCGAATATAAATAAATATCACAAGCAATGATTCTTAATGTGATCTTGCCAAAATATAAAAGCAAACAACAAGCAGAGATCTCGACGCGGAGAAAAGAAATCTGTAACATTTATTTCGGTTCTGTTCGTTCGGCTTTTCATTGCCGCGATTTGCAAAATTTATTAATTTTTTTCAGCTTTTATTCTCGACATGTTTTCGTTTGTGCAATTTTCTCTCTCATGGATAAAAAAAATAAAACACCAATAATCAAAATCGCGATCATCAATTCTCGTTATTTTTCTCTCCGCATGTCTCGAGTGCAAGTCGAAGCGCGCTGCATTGGCAGCGAGAGAAAAGATTTTGAAAACGTTTGGACATCAATCGAAAACCATTTCAACTAATCGAGCCTCATAATTTCTTATTCAATGATCGCGGCTCTTCGAACGGGTGTTGAGGAAGTCCAACGATTAATAATCGATTTTCGGGGATCGCGTTTCATGGGCGAACCGATCTCAAATTTCAGTATGAGCCGGAACACGATTCGATGACTCAATAAAGCCCGATAGACATTGTCAGCTGATGGGTCGCTGTTAGAATGTTTGACTTTCCTCGGAGACTGAGCGAACATTAACCAGAGTCTTATTTTTAAACATTTAATGAATTCATATCTCGATGGGGATTAAACGTTTTAAAGCACCTCTGACACTCCCTCTAACCGATCATGATTTTCGTTTTTGGCATTTTTCTCCGCTCAACGGCAAGTGACATTTCTCTCACATTCGATTTATTTTTAATAAACGATTCTCTACGTTCGCAGCTTCGTGAGCCTGGACACGAGACTCGTTGCTTATCTTGACTCACTCGGACTTATCTGGAATTGATGATTGGCTGTTACGGTTGTCAATAACTCGCTTTCGTCAACAGGTTGTAAGCTATTTCCGTTCGCCAGGTAACGACGTCCCGATCTTCGCTTCTCGCGCCCCAATAATTATTGTCTCTGAAGGTTCTTGCTCGACGAACAATGGCAACGCTGTTGATAACAATGAACTATCGAAAAAATTGTTAACGTATCATTAATTAAACGCGGAGTTTGTTCGTGAGCATTACAATGTCTTGCGGGTGAAAAATATCGAGGGAATTTATTCTCGAGCAACAAGCGGAATTATCAGAAAATAATAATTTGAGTAAGAAAAAGCTCCTCAGCCTCACCTTAAATATTCATTCTTTCCACGGTATTTGTTCATTCAATTCTTCTCCGTGTTATTCTTAAATGTTCTTTTTATCTCGTTGAGGTGAAGGTGCGGAGTGAGGCAAACGATCGAGAGGAAACGCTTGTTCATCAAACTCCGTCGTCCGATCCCGAGCGATCATCTTCACTGGTCTTCTTATCCCGCCATTCAACAATTTATTTATTTTCATAACATTTTCTCTTCACTTTTATGGGTCCAGATTGTCAATTTTTCTTCTTCGCTCTCTTCATTCTTCTGTTACGCCACAATCACCGTGCTCGAAACTCGCTGTAACATTGTTCCGTTTCGACAATCATACATCACACCATGAGATGTTCAGTCGGGAATATTTGTTGCTGTACAATTAACATAATGCGAAGACGAAAATCATAAATTTTTGTCTCGAGAGTTTATTGATTCTCTTAATAAATTTAAAATAAAAACCCAAGCGGACATTCCATGAAAGGTGATTCCAAAGACGAAACAATTAAACTTTCTTACAGATCTTAACGCATCACTGGAGCTCTGAGATTGAAGTTTTGACAAGGAACTTTCATCACTAGAATTTATTCGCTTAAATTTAAAGATCTTGCAAGTCAAAACGAAAATAACTTCCGTGTATGCCAAAGTATTTTGAATTAATGTTTCGGCTTCCCGGCTCGTTTAAATCACGTCACTTTCTATCGAGAACAAATTGTTAGTGATGTTCGTCCTCGTAAATAGCAAACGAAATTTCTAGTGGAAAGAAAAATGACACAAAACTTTCAATATTCACTAAACACATTTTTTCTGCCAGTCCATTCTCTTGAAACCTTCTTTCAGGAGTTTGCCGTGAAAGAAATTCTTCCACAATTGCTTTGCAACTAACCCGAAGATGATTTATCGATCTTATCCGTTTATGGAATCGTTTAATGGAAAACAGAGTTGTAATTTGCTTCGGCTCTGAAACGAAAATTTAATTACAACAAACAGAATAAATTTTAATTAAAAAAATCGCTGAAAGAGATGACAGTGCAGTTGCTGCCGGAGGGAGACCAGAGATGGAACTCGAGACGATCCAAGACAGTATGCAGAGAGTGAAATTAAAATAAAGCTGATCGGTGTGAGGTCCTTCTAAGAACGTATGCTGCATTGACTCCAATTGCAATTAAACAAATATCACAAATATCCACGGCGGTTTCTGCCCCTGAGAGACGACACATCACATCAGGTCGAACATATGCGAATGAAACTACAAAGCAGAAGGGAAATCAGAATGAATTCTTGAGTTTGCCCATCGACGACTGAATTTCGTTTGACAAAAAGTCGAATTAAAGAACGAGACAAGAAAAAAATTTATGCAAATTTCCGGTAGTTTCGCGGGTCGAAGACTTCAATTAAGAACCCTCGCTGGTATATTGGAGCAACAGTAGAGAGCATAGAAGTTTTTATAAGCATTCTTCTTAAATCGTAAATTGATTTAACACTTCTCTCGAGAAACTTGTTTGTAATTAAAAGCGGGCAACCGACAATCCAGTGGCAATGAGCCTTGATTGTGTGCGATGGAAGACGAAGAAGCGAGGCTGGAAAGAATCGATTTTATGACGATGCTAAATCGCAAGTTGGGTGCGAAATTTCAGGAGCTGTAATTAGTTTTTTATGTGCCTCGATGCCCCGAGATCATCATATCACCTTTCGATCAAGCTTAAAAGGCTTTAATGGCTGGCTCAATCAATTGTTGAATGCCACTGTTTCGTTCTGAGGCCAATAAAACTTTTACTGAACATGATCCGCTGAAATGAGAAAACGGGAACGAGCGAGCAAGCGAGGGAGATTGAAAACATGATTCATGAGTTGAATAAAATTATTCTTGTATATATTTCTCCGATCAATTCATAAATTATTGAATATCTAAGAAATTACAACCATACGAACATCGAATGAAAAGCTGCTGCAAGAACTTTCTCGTCTTAAACTCGAATCGACCACAAACCATTAAGAAAAGCTCGACATCAATTTTCTTCTCTCCATCCCAAACTATACATCGAGAAAACTTAAACTGAAACAAATCGAGTTGAACGAAAATTCGACAGTAAATAAAATTTGAAATTAGTAAAAATCTTTATTTTCTTTCATTGGAAAAACGTCTTTGTTATCAACAAATAAAAACATAAAAAGTATATTAGGAATTATCTTAGAGCAAAACTTTAGGCTAACAAGTTATTTTTCTTAAAGAATGTCGATTAATTTACTAAGAACATCATTCACGGAAGGGGGAGAGAGAGAACGTTAAATAAATTAATTTGTATCATTTTGCAGTCAAACATAGGATTAATTTTCACTTAGTGTAACTAATGATCTTCGTCGAATGCTTTCCTATCGTAAAAAGAACAAAATATTCACACCAATTAGTGACTTTGATTTTTCTTATCCACGAAAACTTGATATAATCTCAATCACGCTTGGAAAAATGATTTCTCTCGTTAATTTATTTTCTTTTGTACCCTTGAGAATTTTCGTCGATTAAGATCTCAACTCGTTTTTCGCAGCGTGGACTGTTCAATTAACACTATTTACACTTAATACAGCAAATTATGTTTATTGTAAATGGTCGGCAAGAGATTACCGCGACACTTAAATCAATGAAATTACTATCTAGTTAGTTTTCTGTTCGCATAGTTTCACTTTGCTTAGGCTTAATCGTAAATTCATCAGAGACAAAACGTTTCACTTCTCATCTAATTGAAAACATCAACGAACGAGTTTCTTATAAAGCAAAAGGCTTCCAAAACCGAGGCGCGAGAGACAGATTTCATTTTGTAGAAAAAATAATCGAAGGGATCAGATCCCACTCCGACCATCAACCGTAGAGTTTCCTCGTTTCAATTGATATCTCGAAAGAATTTTTCTCCTTGTAAGTGTTGTGCTTTCTTCCGACGTTTTCTCGAAACAAATTGCACGTTCTTCTTTAAAGGTTTTGTGGCGCTTGGCGACTTTCACACTCTCAACATGTGTCATCATCTCTTAAATAAATAAATTAATGTTTCTGAAACATTTTTCTTCTTCGTCGTTTGACGCGAAAAAGTCTTAACTTGTATATTTTGATAATTTATGCTTCTCATTTCGTTACACGCTAACGTGTAATTTATTAGGCCATCGTCCATTTATAATTTTTGTTTCGCGTGGTTTGCTGTTACATGAAAACGAAAGTTATGCAAGCGAAAAATTCCCGGAAAATTTCCAATCGAAAGAAAAACTTTTCACGTTCCCTGATTCCGTTTCACGTTTCATCGTCTGCACTTTTTCGTTTTCTCGCCTCGAAATTGTTTCCGCTTCATTTAAAATGAAATCACTTTTAGGTCACTTTACTTAGTTTGTTCATCGAAATACATAACATTGTAGAGCGTTTTTAGTTTTCAAATTCAATTTCGTCAAAACTTTAAGGCCGACATTTTAAACCTGTAACTTTTGCACATCTCATCGACTCCTCAAACTAAGATTCGTCGACGATTCATTGTTTCCTCGTTAGCTTTGGGAAAACAGATACAGTAACGATCGAAGCATCGAGTGCTTCTGTTAATATTTTATGACACATTTTCACGGGAAGCTATGAGATTACAGCATGGCCAACGTCATGGAATGTTAAAAGAAATATTTTATCCCTCACTGGATCCCTTCGGCAACTTGTTCTTTACTTAACTAATTCTTCCATGTACTTCAACAGCGACTGAAAGTTGAGTGGCGGGGCCGACTTCACTACAATGATAAAAGTGATTTAATTTAGCTATCTACAATTCCTAATCTAATTGCCTTCGATTATTCTTTTGAGTTATGTGGAACGGGATCTTTGTTGGTTGGCATGTCTCTTCTACTAATCTATTTTAATGTTTTCTACTTTTCACGATTCAGAAATCATGTCAAAGTCTGAAGTCGAGAGATGTTATGGCACAGAGAGAAATGATTTTCGAGAAAATTCTTTGTTATCGTCGATTGACGAAGTCACTCGTCGGTCATTGTAGGCCAAATTGTTTTCTACTGTGTTGAAAGTCTTTCGAACTGATAGATGAAGGGAACAAGCAAATCTTAACTCGAATTCTTTCGCCACTCTATGCTGATAACACATTTAACCAATTAGCGTCATCGTACAATGACAAACGTCCAAATGCACAGCGACATAAAGATGCCAACGATCGTAAATTACACAACGAATCTCTTATTCTTGAATTATGCTTCCTTGCAATGAAAATTTGCACGACACAGAGTTGAGAGGGAATTTTCTCGTGGAGAAAAGTTTTCAGATTTTCAATTTTCCTCGAAAATTTTTCTGAGAATTTCCTCTCCGAAAAAGAAAACAATTTAGATAATTTATGACAGCATAGAGTTGAAAACATTTTTCTTCCTTCTCGAATGAAAACACTGAGTCCACAAAAATATTTGTCAATAGTTTTTAAATCGCCTGTTCAACTTCTTTTGATTTTGGCCAAGATTTTCATCTCCAAATTGCTCCAAATGCGCTTAGAGCGATTGGAGGAACCAAAGGTTTAATTGGTGGGAAGAGATAGTTTTCGTGAGGAACCGCAATGGTGGAACGATTAGTTTGATTTGAGAAGCAAAACTGTTGAGACTTTCCGTATAAAAATATAACGCAACATTAAAAATATATTATTTTCATTTTTGAGATCACAGTAAAGTTATGTTCATTATCAATTTATCGTTCGAAGTTGTAAAGAGATGCATCAATTAACACTAATTAATTAGTAGCTTTCTTAAGTCTATTCAAGTAAGAGAATATTTTACTTCATGTTTAGTTAAATCTTCGATGCGACATCGATTTGAGATTATAAATTTGCTTGCACTTGAGGATCCCTCGCAACTTGAGATGAGCACCTGATTGGGATCGAAACATTGCACTTTGTTTCTTTGAACGTTCATCCGAATCAATTGCACGTCTTACGTTACATCGTCTTCATCATCCTTACGTATTCGTTTGTGCAAATTCTTTCCGTTCGTCGATTGAGATATTGCGATTTGTTGAGCAAGTGTTTCTATGTGCTGATCGTTTATTGGTTGGCTGATTGGATTCGTTCGAGAGACAGGACGTGTTGATACACTCTAGCTACACACTTATTCCTTTTTTTTTGTAAAGTAAATTTGGCACTTTTTGAGTTAATGTCCAATGATTTTTCTGATTTTTGTCTTTCACATTCAAGTCAACAATCAACAACAGCAGCCCAGCAAAGTCTCCGCTTATTGAGAGCGTGGAGATCTTGCTGATCAGACATTTAATTCACATAGAGAACAATGACATCAAGACTATTATCGTCGTCATGAACGACGACATTATCGCTTTGCGTTGGAACAACTTGATCGATTTCTTCGTCGGAGATATCAACAGCTTCGACCTTGTAGTGGTCGAGACGGAACTTAATGTCTTCCTGGTTGTAACCCATAAAGACATCATCCTTAACGTCTGATAAGTCCGAGACTGAAGCAATCGATATTTGATCGTCCATGATGTGATCATCATAGCGCAATACATCAATCGACGATTCTTCGGTCTACAAGGATGTCGTCGTGTTAAGCGACGACGAGAGCAAAGGCAAGCCGGAAATATCCTGCATGTGGTGATGCGCAATTGTCTGGTGATGATGATTGTTATTGTTGCTGCTCTGACTCAGCTTCTCTTTCTTAATGCGCTGCTTCAAGTGAACTTTCGCGTGTCTTTTCTTCTCGTCAGAGCGGGCAAACTTACGGCCGCAGGTGTCACAACTGAAAGGCTTCTCGCCTGTGTGCGTTCTGATGTGAGTCGTTAGGTGATCAGAGCGCGAGAACGATCGCATGCAGATACGACATTGGAAGGGTTTCTGGCCGGTATGAATTCTGATGTGACGAGTGAGCTCGTCAGATCGTGAGAAGCGACGATCGCAGTTCTCAACGGGACACGCGTAAGGTCGCTCGTGAACTGGAGTCTTACTCGGTCGGTTCGGGTACTTGCGCGGCTTTACTGGGACTAGCTTCAATGGCATAGGGCTCTGTTGGTAGACTTGAGATAGAATCTCGTGACCTTTGCTTGTCGCCTGGTTGTATTCAGCCAACTGAACGGCATAAGCGCCAGACTGAGATTGCATATGAATAGAATCGTTCGGTTGGCACGATGTCGGCGTTGAGTAAGGTTCCTGCTTTGGTATCAACACTGAGCTCGACGATGCCGACGATGCCGATTGTTCCTGAATGAACTGCTGTTGCTGGCTCTGCTGTGGAGATCCATATTCGACTGGCGAGTCCAGCCACTGATATTTCGGTTCGTTCCTTGAATACTGATGCATCTCCTGCTGTTGCTGCATTTCGAGCGATGAAAGTGAAGTCGGGACAACACATGCTCCATAGTTAGACGGTTGTTTCAACAAAATACTGCTCGGATCCATATTCAAGCCAAGCAATTCAACTTGGTGATGCGATGGCCGCTCATCGTAGTGGTGATGAGAATGATGACCGCCAGCGTTTTGCGGTTGAAAATGCGACTGCGACGTGTTTTGCGATGAGCTGAAGAGACTAAACATTGGCTGCTGGAACAGAGTCTTGTCGGGACTGGGCAACGTCCAGTTGAGGCTGGCGCTCGATGGGGGAGACATTTGGCTCGGCATGATTGTGAGATGCGATGAGATATGCGTTCCCATGTTGGGGCTTCCGCCTGGACCTGAAGTTGCAAAGACACCGCGATAAGAAATTTTGTTCTCGTGATGATGTTCAGCTGACTGTGTGTTTGTGTTATGCGCGTGATCATGATTCGTCGATGTATGCTGATGATTGGCATGCAGATGATTGTTATTGTGATTATTATGTAGATGATTTTGTGGGTGATTATTGTGAATTTGTAGATGATGATGTTGTGTTGGGGGTGGATACGAATGGGAATGACTTTTACTAGCATTACTTGTTTCTTCTTCGACCACGATAGTTGGCGGGGTGATGCGCTCCTGCTTCGAGGGACTGCAGAGACTTCCAGCGGGACTAGACGCATTTTGAGGCTCCAGTGATAAGTCTTCGGATTCAATTGAACCTGGAATGAGATAAGAAGAACGGAGCTGGTAAGTTATTTGCTTAAGAGTCGACAGCAAAATTAATTTCTCCCCGTCGCGGCCAGACTCAAAAGCTCCTTGAATAGCACACTAACTCATTGAGATATCATTGTTTAATTGAGTTTCTAAATTTTACACTCGACTTATTATCTTCGAGCTATTTCTCCCTCGACTCGCCTGTATATTAAAATTCTCTCAAGTCTATCCATTTAACATTCTCGCATAATAACATTCTCAAATTGCTTCCCAGATAGTGATAATTTGTTTCCTTTTTCGACTCGTTCTCGTCTTTGTGCAAGCGCGCGCTCTGCTCTCTGATATCGGACGTTGAAAGCGGCAGTGGCATGGAGAAATTAAATTGATTGTGCATGAGAAGATGTCATTGACCACAAGTCTCGTCGACTCTATTCACATTAAAGTGGTTCTAAATCATCAGCTAAATGCTTCTGACCTCACGCAACTTTCCCATAATTTATGAGGCCATTTAAAAGCTTCAGTCGTTAAAGCGAGCGAAAGTTTCTCGACATTGTCGCCATCACCTGTAATCGCACATAAACTGATTCAGCTCGAGATTAAAATGTTGCGTTTCTTAAATATTGACAACGACTTGAGTTTAACTCGCTCCAACAATAAAATGTTTACTTAATGCTGCGTTTATATCACTTTGCTGTATCTTTACAGCCACGACTAAAATAGCAATGCCCAAGTTTAACAAACGTAAATGCAGCGAGAGCGAGAGAAATAAAGATATTTTAAAGGGGAAGCAGTTGAATGAGCCAATTTTCCGATCCGTATTTATATTAATTGCCAAATAGTTTACAACGAGAAAGACAATCTTGTATTCTCTCTAGCGAAAATGGACATTTCAGATAAAGAAATTTCACAATGAATTATTCCCATTGTAGCTGAGATGGCCTTTGCGGAGATCGGGTCGGGCTGGAACAATTGATGTCGCGTTTTGGGAAATAAAATGAGGATTTAAATAAATGGATTGTGAGGAACATAGTTATTGCCTTATTAGTTCGGCGAGATCCATTTACATTCGAGCTCGAACACGCACTTTGTAGATCGCTTCGATGCGTTTTCCTTTCGAATTAATTTTATTGTAAGATAGCTTACGGAACGCCAACGGCCGAAAAAGGAAATTGGCGGAGCCGCGTTGAATCGAGAGCAAATAAAACATTTCTCCCATGACATTGCTACACGCTTAGCCGTGAACTTCCCTCGTTCATTTGCATTCGAGATGCTCAATCGAGATCGAACCGATCGATGTTGTCCAACATCAGATTCCATCAGTTGATAAATGGAACTGAATAAATTCGAACGCAGACGAGCATTGTCACTTCCCCCCGGCTCGATCTCGCCGATGCAGCGAGTAATGAGTGAGAGAAATATGAATTGTTGTTTTCCTAAATGTCATTAAGTAAGAGCATTATAATTATTTATATTCTTCCGAAGCCACAAAATATTATTCCAACTTTATCATCTCGCTTTTGTTTGCTTTATTTCTTCCTTGCTTCCTCTTGGCGAGCTTCTTCTTAACATTAACCCGACTCACAAACATCTCGAATGGAAACGAAAGATGAAAAAAATGTTCTTGATTTTACAACAAGTTTCTCTTTGTTGCATTCATATTTCATAAAATCTCTATCATAATCTCGCTTGTGTTCTCGAAAATCTGAAATGAATTTATATTTAAGAGAATTCTTCATTGTCCTTGTTTGTGCTGCGCAAGCATTTTTCATTCGTCGCTCGTCCCCGAAAGAAGTCAGAAGCTGTGACGATGCCTTCTAATCCCTTTTTGTTTGTTTATAAGTCCGTCACTGTGATTTGTTCCTTGTTGCGTTTTGACATTAATTGCTTAATGAGAAATCGCTGCAGCGATCGAGATTAATTGCTTCGTAATGCGTTGATGTCCAACAACCGCACAATGAGGTCGAAAGAATTGAAAGTTCTTATTAATGACTCAATGGCGATCTTAGGCACAATCTTCATAATTCATTCGCAGCTGTCGCATGCCAAAATATCTCTGGAAGAATCTTGTAAACATTTTTAATTGCCGCAGTCCAATTGAAAGAGGTCGTTGCAACAAATTCGAGACAAATATTTATGACTTATTAATAAACACTTTCGAAGCTTTCTCATGCTCTAACTATTTGTAAACATTCTCCTTGAGAGATAAACGGAGCAACATATTTGCATCCGAAGCAGAAATGCAACAGCGAGTCCACGATCACATCGCGATAACAGTTCTCGAGAATTAATTGAATTCATTTCTTCTCGCTGCAACTGAATCGCAAGTCGAAACGAAATTGACAATATTTTATCATTCGATGGAGGCTTCGTGTGCTGCCGAATGACTTGCAGCTCTTGGCTACAGCCAGTGATTAAATTATAATTAATAGATCCAGCATTAGTTACGGAGCCAGCGACGATGCTATCGTAGGGGCGCGAGCAAGCGAGCAGGCGATAAAGAAATATTAGACGTCAGTGGAAGAAACTACTGTTTGATATTTCATTCTCCACTGTTTCTCTCGCAACGCTTCGGATATTAATTGATTGCCCAACGGTTAAGAGTCGCGGAAAGCCTTCGGTTTGAGTCAAGGTTATTTGCATTCCGCAATAATTGTCGCACGTTTCACTTTTCGATCCGATCGAATTAAGCTCGAAGCTTGGTGATAACTGGTTAAGTATCTTTAGGTTCCGCTCGATGCAATCCTTCAGCTGATTAGTTTTTAATTTATTTTCATTAAGAAAATTACAACGCATAAATTTGCAGTCAACAGATCGCCAAGCGAAAGGCAGAAATCTACAAGAATTTAATTTCCATATATTCCAATAACAGCATAAAATATCGGGCATTAAAATAGAGTATAAATGTAAATAAGCTCGCGCCGTTGTTGTTTCTTCTTGGGCTTAAGCAGTTCCGATGCCATAAATTGAAGGCATCAAGTCAAGGTTATTGATGTTTGAATGCTCTCACTGTGGCGTTAAACAAACGCAAACCAGAACAAAAATACTTTCCATACGTTCAGCGTCGTCGCTCGCCTCGAGTGTGTAATGAGACTCAATGGAATCGCGAGAAGTCTCATTGCATTGGCTTTCGTACAGCGCGGCTATTTTTGAAGCGAAAAATTTCTCGAGAAAGTTTGCTTCAAAATCCAGGAGATGCTTAATTGCCTCATAATTAATTTGATTCCGTGTGTTGGCATTGAGGAAAATTATTTTTCTTTTCATCTGACTCTCCAGTGCTGGCTCAGTTGGTACCAGATTGAAGCCAGTCTCTCAAGTTTCGAGCCCTCTTGGACCGAATAAGAAAAATATTCTCGCTGAACACTCAAATCATTCTTTTCTTTTCTCCTCTTAATCTTCAAATCAATCGAATAGCCGACGGTGTTTATACTTTGTATGAATAAATGGAAAATTTGTGTTCGCGATCGGCCAAGCGGCCGCAAGACGCAAAAAGGAATATCGAGGAAAATATATCAAGCTTTACAGTTAAGCACAATTCATAGAAATTGTTCCAGTTTATTCCAATCTTACTCACCAGTTATTATTGGTGGCTCAACGACAGTCGATGGACCGAAGAACGATGGAATATCGCCAGACGTGGTGACCGGCGTGTTGAGATCGCCAGTCTGATGCTGCACATTGCGATCAGCCGTCTGCTGCTGCGTCTCGTGAATATTCAATGTGGGATGATTGTGATGTCCACTCGAAGATGTGGTAGTCGTAGCCGTCGACGATGACACGGCAGTTGCGTTGGATTTCGACTGGGTCACAGAGGTGGCGGAATGTGAGCTGGTATTGCTACTGTTTGAAGTATTCACGGTGTTTGTTTGCTGTTGTTGGATCGTGGGCTGCTGCATTTGTTGCTGCTGCTGATGATGATGATGGCTGTTGATCAATTGTGTTTGTTGATGCGAATGGTGATTGTTGTTTGCAGTAGCGTGATTATTGTTGTTCAAGTTGTAAGAGCTCGCAGTGGTGGCAGCCGTCTTAAAGAGGCTGCACGTATCGAAGCTGAGCACGTTAAAGTGCGCGGCTGCCGCAGATTCCGTTAACAGATAGGCATGGTGCGATGGGGTCACCAGAGTTTCTAATCCTTCCATGATCATGGCCGTAGTTGGAGGTGGAGCAGCTGGAGAGCTACCTGCAATGAGAGAGATAAGATTCGTCTGTTAGTCAGCGGAAAACTTTTAATCCAAACTCCAACATTGATATGAACGGAAGGTCTGGTCATGCATAGAATTTCTCTCGTTAATTGAATCTAGCCGAGCACGACCGAGTGCGCGAGAGACTGGAAGGCTTTAATTAATTAATTTAATGTCTTTAAACAATTGACACTTGACTCCGTATCGTATGTGATTAAGATGGAAATGCGGTTGTGTGTCCCATTGTGCTTTCAGTTTGATGTGTTATCGCAATGGGTCAGCTATGCTGATGTTGCTAGCTGCTACTCGGGTTACGTCGTGGAGAATGATAGAGAGCGAATAGAGTTGAAATTCGATCTTCAATTGTAATCAAATTATCGAATCAATTGTGCAACCATAAGTGGAAATTTCTTCCATCAACGATGATCGATCGAGCATCTGATAGTCGCGCGCTCATGAGAGTTTCATTCTTGAGAAACAATGTCATTACCGTCTCATTCTATTAACATTAATTACGACGCTTCTTTCAAATGATGCGACCGTGGTTCCTGATCAGAGTGAGTCAGAGCTTCACAAACTTGTCTCTCTTTCTAACTCCGTCGTCAATTATCGCCCACGTTACTTTGATATTTAGGAATAACTGCCATGGGAGAAAAATACGATTTCCCGAATCATCACTGAAGATGATGAATATTTGAGTTAAGAAACGATATGCTAATTGAAATGTAAAATATTGACTTGTGAAATTTGTATGATGATCACTTCTTTTCTCTGTCTGCTGTCTCATTTATGGCGCTGTCGGCTGTGTTTCTTGTGATGGGGAAATCGATTTCCGAAAAGCCGCAAGAACCACAAGCTCGATAGAGATTCTGTTAAAATTCTACGGCTTTGAAGTTACACTGATGAAGCAAAAAGACGCCACACGCCCACGCTTCTTCACTTCTCTCTGTCGAAATAAAAATCGATTGGGGCTTTTTATTTCCACTTCCTTATTCGGAAACATCACTTAAAAGTCACAAAATAACAATTTCGTTTCTTTCCTCAAAAAAAAGTTTCTTTTCAAATTAAATCTCCGGTTGGATCGGACGATTCTGCTCTACATGGACATGAAACCAAACTTCTATGCAAAAGCCTTTTGTCATTTGCCATCCAATCGCAGAAATCTTGAGCGCGTGATGGAGGAAAATTGCCACAAACACAAAACAACTATAATTTCATTAAGATCACTTAACATTGTTCCTTTATGGCCTTTGACAGTTTAATTTTATGATTTCCAGCCAAAGGTTGTTCGGCCTTCTTCTTCTTCACGTCTCCTTCTCAACTCGATAACTTATTGTTCAAGTTAAAAATAATTGACCACTTCCTCGCGGCTTGCGACTACTTTGTACAACTAGCAAACGCTCTTTTGATTCGACTAAATTTGTGCTCCAATCGTCGTTGACGAAATTTTTCGCCTCTCGCATTCGACTGGGGAAGGAAATTAGCTGTAGACAGGTAAGCAACAAGTCGAATAATTGCTCCGAAGCACAACAGCCGCCGACTGCCGATGCTGTAAGGTTTGCACTAAACCGAGATAGAAAAAGAAAAGCGGTGAATTCGAAAAGCACAGCGATGATAATGCGGAACATTATCCAACATGGCGCGATAAGGAGATAGGAAAGCTTTCGTTTTCTTCTTCTTGCGTCTGGGGTTTGGGGTAGCAGGAGAGCAACAAATTTTTGACTCCATCCACATCATAATTGTTTACCGAGTAAGCAGCTCATTTGCATTCTGCGCTCGTGGCGAGTCAGTAAAAGGGAAATGGCGTGATGTGAAGCTCAAGTAGACAAATTTTAAAGTTGAAGAATGGGAAAACATAAACTTTCTTTGCGTATAGCAACAAGTGGAGGAAAAGCGCTTCTCGTTTGCCGGCACAGCTAAGCTTTTCTTCATAATGTGAAAGTTTTCATCAATGATATTTTCTCGGGCGTAGCGATGCGCACGCGCGTCAGCGAAAGTTCATTGAGAAAATGCTCACACGAAGCTTTTTCGGCTTCCTCAATGAAGAGACGATGCAGCTTGTGATATCCTTTTTCCCCTGATAAAGCTTGTGTCTAAAAATGGAAATTCTCCCGCATCGACGTAAGCACCGGTCATGAGCTTGTGTTGGTACGTAAGTAAAGACGGGATAAATAACCTTGATAATGATCCTTCCACTCTGACGTCACATTTATCCTTCACTCGCTTTCCTCCTCGCTACTGCGTGTCTCGCGATTCATGGAAATCTAATTAAATCGCTCTTCACACATGCAGAAAAAAAATCTTAGCGATATTCGCAAGAAACAAAATATCTTTGAGATTTATCGCTGCTGAAGCTTAATGACTTTTGAGGCTTTATTTGCGCGTTCGCTGAGAACGGAGAGAGAACGAAATGTGTCTAAAAATATCGAGACAACAACTCAGCGTAGCGACATCATGAAAAGTAATTAAGTAATTTATTAATCGGCACTAGTAAGCAGCGAGAAAAAAGAAAACTCGAAAACAAAGTTTTAAATTTCTCTCGCAAGACTTTTCTTTGTTTTATGTGCGCGACGAGATTTTTGTTTTTCAGTGGTTTGAGACTTTTCTTCGAGACGAGAAAATGCTACCCGCTGAAAACGACTTTTTCCACTTGATTTATGATTCCCATTAGTTGCTCGCATTGGAACATGATCGCATCATAAACTCTCGTCGAGGTGAAAAACACGAAATCCGAAATTCCAAAAGCTCGAAATCGGATTGGAATTTTGTTTATTTTAAATATTTTTCAGCGAGTGAAAATCTTGCAGTGCAGAAAAACGTTGTTTCAGATGTTTCACTTCTGATCACTAAAAATAGTTTTCCTCCGCCGGTGAAAAAAATATTTACAAAAGCTACACAGAAACAAAAAAAAAAAAATAAAACAAAAGTTGCCGTTTACCTTCACTTGAAAATGAAAAATTTTGCTCGTCTTGAAACCGTTCACGACAGTCGAGGAAACTCCCAAAAAAGTTTTCTTTCCCTCCACAAGCTTCCAACAAGCTTCTATATCACTCTTGAGTAAAATTCGAATGGAAATCTTTCGCCTTTGCTTCGTGTGAATGAATATTTTAATATTTGTTGAATGGAATTGATTTTTTTCTTCGTTCGGTTGTACAACAAATTGGGGATATTCCGTGGGCTAAATCCACCCACGCGCACTTCGATTTCATTCACAGAAATTTAAACTTGTTTCCTCCTTTTTCTCTCGAGAGTTACACAATGCTGATGTCTCTCTAGTTGTGTTGATTAATTTATGCGAATCAGTCAATATTTTGCACTAAAGTTTCTTGTTCTCTGATGAGATTCGAGGCGTCCACCGTATGTTATGATCTTTCTAACAAGAATTTATGACACTTAAAATCACTTTTATCGGGATTTAACACGCCGAGAGCTGCGAATTTATTTTATTTCACTTTGCGATGTGACGCGATGGAAGATTTTTTCCCGTTTTCAGTTGAACTCACAGGGAGAATTATTTGATAACTTAAGTGACTTAAGTGTGATATAAATTCACATTTAAAAATATTTATTTTTCTTCACGTCCACTCGAATAGGTCTTCACACTCCAACCGAATGCTGAGAGATTGTGAAATGTTGGATTGAAAATTGTAGAGAACTTCTCTTCAAACTTGTCGTCACAAATACGAAAATACTACTGAAGCACGGTGGATAGCAGTCGAAAGATTTTATGAATGGAAGCTTTGCTGTATTCGTGAGCCGTCGATGGAGCGCGGAGAAAGAAATCCAAGCAGCCAATCGTCAAGCCCGAAGCCCCACCGCATGTGAAAAATCGATGAGAGAGAATTTACGCAAAGCCAGAGCTGCCTCGATGGTGTGCAACGAAAGAGAGCGTCAACGATTTTTTCTACCAAGTATCTTACATTTCATTCATGAATCTCGAGCTCTTCTCACTCCCCGAGGCTCGATGACGTCATTAGACTTTTGGCACGCGATACTCGGATATACATGAGACGAGAAACTGTTGCTTGTATGCTTGTTGGCTACAGCCAGCTTCAGCATCTTAAAGTGTTGGTGCTTATATTTAAATATTTTATTATAGGAGAGATATTTTATTATGCATTTTAAATATATAAAGTTTTTTATATTCTAATTTTCAATGTGAACGGACACGACTCGCAACACATGTTACTCGAATGCAATTTAATTAGCGAATTCATTTGTCCTAAGGTGATGATAACCAGATATTTTCATTGTTGTTGCCACAAACTTTCGCGCGACATAAATTTTTCGCGGGAAATTAAATGTGTTTCTAGGAAAAACGTGAATAAATTGAACACACTTTTCATTCTCGGTCGGAGGCGCTTCAAGCGGGTTCGGTCGAGGTGCGATGGCTTCGCCTTTTGATGTTGGACCGCCGCGATGAAGAAACTTAAATTGAAAATTATGTGGCTTTCGTAGGGATTTTGAGTTCGCTGGCTTTGTGGGAAACGCAAAGTGTCGACAGTAAATTTCTAGAGCTTTGCTCTCGCTTTGATTATTCATAATTTTCGTTAGTATCTCGTTAATTAAATTAGGATGGAATGTGCTTAGCTTGTTGAGACGACTCCGGCGCGCTTTGAGATTTATCGAGCAGCTGATTTAAGATTCTTTTGAGTCTCGATGTCTCGAGGAGTTGCCACACTCTGAAACTGTTTTCACAACAACAAGAGATGATTCGGTTACATTTCTTTCGCTGTTCGAATGGCTTTTGAGATATATTGGATGGAATTGGAAAACTGTTTTCCTTCGCGTCATTACCGAGTTTTCTTTTCTCACTCTTTCTGAACCCGTGGCGGCGCGCGATGTTTGTCGCGTCGCGTTACAATGAAAACAAGGAGAAGAAAAATATTATTTGTCTCAAAGGTAGAAGTCGCAGTAATCTTGTTAAAAATTGCCCCACCGTTGGATATCTCACCGTCAATTAATTCTTTCGAGCGATTCCCCGTCCGAAATATTTTAAAAATTTCCTCGACACTTTTCTCGCATACATTTTCTCGTGCTCAGATATTTTCACACAAAACATTTTCTTACAAAATTAAAACATTTTTCGCTTGTCGCAGTATTTTTAGAAAGCATTTACGAGAAGCGAAGGCAGTGGCGAGAAGAGTGAAAATGGATATGTGAGTTGAGGCTGAAGTTTCATTAGCAGAAACGACATTAAATTAAAAATTATGTCATTGCTTTTGCCGCGACGTAAGCTTAAGTATATCTTTTGTCGCTCACCGGAAAATTTATATCACGGCTGAGTTTCGAAAAATTAATAAATTGTATCAAATGATATGAAGTGTGGACGAAAATCTCCTAGAGCATGAGAAGAAAGACGGTCGTGATCAGAGGTCGAACAGATTTATCTCTCGGCTCGTCTTAAACATGGATAAAGTCGCGACACAGACTTCTTGCTTCTAAACATTTATTTCTCAGCTTTTATCAAATTTGTTCGCCATCTATCGACGACAAATTTGTCGCCTCTTTGTGGTCAACATTTAGTTTGACAAAACGACTCCGAGTTTTGTTGACTTCACCCGTGTTTCAAGCTGTGGTTTAAATCATAAACAAACAAACAACACTTTGATTTTTTTGATCGTTCAGTCTGCCACCGAGGCATGCAAATGCTTTGAACAGTTCGGAAAATTGTCATGCGGAGAGCGAAGCCTCAGCACTAAATTATTTAGTTAGCATTGAGTGTGACGTGTCGTAACAATTAAGAGATACAATTAAGAGACATGGTGCTTGAAGATTTTCTTTTTAATTAAGACGGCTCGACTCAAGTGAGCTGTTTTAAATTTAGAGCACAAAGCTGCGTGCAGCAGCGGCGACAAACTTGAGTGAATGAATCTGAAGCCGGAAAGTCAAGAGAAGTAAATGAATCATTGCAAATTATTTTCACGAGAACGCATTAGAAAGCTGTGGCAGCGAGCAGCTGTTTGACATGAGCGCGAGCAACAAGTTTTTATGTTCTCTGTGTCCTTGTTGAAGACATTGACGAAAAGGAAAGAAAATTGTCAAGAAGAAACTTTCTTGAAATAAGAAATCGCTTGTAGAGCACGCGACTTATTTATATTCAAAACTTTATCGAGATTGAAAGCTCCAGCTTTGTGACGTCGAAGCGAAAATAATTTTCTATGAAAAGAATCAAATTTAACCTGAATTTAGCTGTTGGACGTCATCAGGTGCATGTGAATAGAACTTGCTCCATAAATAAAGCACACACGACAATCACGCTCCCGAAACGTTTCTTATCAGGCGACTCGGATTATTTTCGATAACTCGCAATGACGTGAGCAGCGCGTTTCGGTAACAACGCACAACAATAGAAACGCGACTCCAACTGTGAGAGCGAAATGCTTCCCTTCAGATGAAACCTTTTACAAACAAACGACTCGTGATGTCATTGCGCAAAAATAAAATCGGTCGAAATAGGAACGCTTAATTGGCCATTGCGATCAACCACTTAGCTGCACATCACTTGATCTATCAGGTGGTTAGCTAACGTTCACATTTTCGCCCTTAAATGGTGTGAGGCTTTCGCAGCTTACGTCAAACGAAAGAAGAGAAAATCATCCCGGAAAAAGCGTGCGAGCGAGCGAAACTTAGCTTGTGTATCAACAAATGTTCGGACGGCTGAGTGAAAGAAAATGCAAATTGATTCGATCACGCGATTAAAATTAGAACCTCGTCTTTCCACTGCCGGTTTCCATGATGACGTATTGAATTCTCATGAGCCCGTGAGGGTTTAATGGATTGTTTACACGAATGCCGCCAGTATGAAAATAGAATCAGCTGAGAATGAAAACTGTAATCACTTCAATGGAACCATTCAAATAAAAATATTTTCCGCTACTCGACATCGATGTAAAGAAATCCTTTTCGTATACAAACAGCAATCAATTAAGATAACTTCAAACTTGGGAGCTAGGAAATTTCATTATTTTGATTCACTTATGCAGAAACATGCATATTCAGTTCTAATGATACTTGCGACAGCTCATTAAAAGTTTCCGAAATAACCTTTAGAAGCTTTGTTCAGAAACATTATCCAACTTAATTAATTATAAACTTCAACTTTATAATTAGATTAAAATGTCATACATATTTTCTTGTTGTGAAACTTAAGCGTCTGCAAGTATCTATGGAAGTTTTCAAGCTCACCAAGTCTACAAACTAAGAAAGCAGAGCTTCATCATTTTTTTGGCATCACGAGCAAGCGATAGCGAGCGTCAAATATAAACAGAATACGTAAAAGAGTAAACAATGGCTGGGAAGAGTTATCATGCTTCTATTTTCGCGCTCATGACACTCTCGTTCCAATCAGTCTCCGTTTTCGGTCTGACATTCATTATATTTATCTTGATTACGTCTTTGGTAGTACGCGAACTGTGTGCGGCTATAGACAATCATACGCAATGTGGTGCCGATGTTTATCTTTTTTTGACGCAAAGCACACTCAGAAATCACCAGAAAAAAAACGTCAAGTGGAAAATCTATCGGAAAATCATCATTATCGTCATCGCATTTGAAAAAGTACACATGAGCGAGAAGGCCTTGACAATGCTCTTGCCTCAAGAACAAATTCGTTCCCTCGGCAGTCAAAAATCATAAGGCATGCGCACAACTATCGCATCAGAGTCGCTTGTAAACTTCACACAATGTCAAAGTCGAATTTTCCTATTCCAACAAAAAGGAAAAGAAGAGGGAAAATCAATAAAAAAGATTACATATGTTCTAGCAGGCGTAGATGCCGTAGAAAGCTTCCATTTCCGCCGGCGAACGTTGATCAGAATTTCACTTTTGAAGAAGATTATTTGCTTGTCAAAGTGTGGGCATAAGCTCAGGAGAATGGGAAAGCCGATCGATACCAGCCTACCGAGAATACCCTTCATTGACCTTTTGACGCTGGTAATGTTTCAAAAGCTTCTACTCAAAGTCTAATTAGCGATAAAGGTCAAACCAACAGGAGCAGATTTGTCCTTGGCGAATGCTTTAAAATCGGTAAAATCCCGGGAAAACGTTAGGAGACGGAAATGATTTTGTTGAAACAAGTACGGTTGAAAAATAACTTCGACAACCATTAGCAACATTTATGTGAGGATTAATGTTCGGCTTCCGCGAAAATAACTTCTCCCAATTTAAATTTTATACAGATTGAAATCAGTTTATCGGAAGTTCAAAATGTTTTCATGAGAATGTTTTCAAAGCTTTTCATTTAAATGTTTTTAAAGCAACTTTGTTGTAGCTTTTGCAGCTTTACTAGGTGAAAACATTATTTTCCCTTTGGAACTGACGTCATTTCATTCATAAAACCATTCCATCGGAAGCAAATCGGCCCACAACCCGCTATTCTACGCACCGAGGACTCGACGCTGGTGTGCTGATGTTCACTTGGCTTCTTTAACACCAAGTCATGCAAAATACTTGTGCTTGGAGTCTGCGTTGTCACGAGGACGAAAAGAGAGCTTTTACGTATTACAGGACACCGACAAGTCTTGAAAGTGTGTGCAATTGACCGCCATGCGTTGAAGCGTTCCGCTCTTTCTCTCTCGATTCATTCATGAAAAATTTCATGAATGAATCCTGGTCTCCAGCGAAGGGGAAATTCTCCTTACACTTTTCCCCAGAGAAGCCTTTTCATTCATAACTTGAGCTTTGAGTGTGTGGAAATTACATTACAAACACGAGCCGTCAGTAGCAAAACACCATCGAAAGTCGACGAATGAATTTATGTGACGTCAGTTCCAAAGCCCCGTTGCCGAACTCTTCTATTTGGGGCAAGAATCATGCCGCATGATAAATTGAATCCGGTATGGTATTCCTTTCTCCTCTCCTGAGTAGAAACGCGATCAGGGTGAAAACCTTAACAGCAACAACGGCTAACACAATTAAATGTTGGCATTATCATCGGGCATGCCAAGTCTCTGAGGGATGCAAATTCATATTACCGTCTTAGATAAATGTCAAAGTGTTATGAGAAAGAAGAATAAAGGAAGATGAAGCAGTCAAGGATGCCGGTGTCGCTTGCTGAGTTGGAAGTTTTTAAGTAGATTGACATTTAAACTATGGAACAAAGGAAGGTTTGCAAAATTAAAAACACAGTGAAGTCTAATCAACCATTTTAAATAAAATCGCATCGTCGCGTTCACTTCGTAACTGATAAAGTTTGCTGTTGAGTTTAATTTTGCCTGATAGCGTTTGTTTTGAACCGGTGAATTTGGCGATTGAAGAGAGATTTCTATGACTTAAATATATTTCAGAGAAGCCTGTACGACCAAAAAAGTAATCAATAAGAGCGCAGAGTCTAAAAATAGTTGAAAGAATTTTCATCTTTTCTTACGGGCAAAACGAGAGAAGGAAAATCATAACGAGAATCGTCCAAACAAAGCGAGGGAAGTTTAAAATTAGAAAGCGAATGCGAGGCTGGCTTCATATGTGTCCGAAAGTTTAATTTAAGTCATAATTACCGCATATCTCTTAATAAACATTTCGGCTTTGACCGGCCGCGAAAATCCGTGGGCCACGCGATGAATTCTTATTTGATCGAGTGCTAATAATAGAACGCCGACGAATTTAGAGCTACCTTAAAATAGATTTCGCGCTTCTCATGGGTCGAATGGAATATTTGCCTCCCCAAGTCGGAGCAGTTCGGATGTAAACAACTGAATTTTCTCCATGAACGTGTTAATGAAAAATATAATAAACGCTTGTTTACTCGACTCCGTGGCGATCGGAATTTCCCCTCATGGTTTTCGGAATTTTTATTGAAGTGCCTTCGACGTGAAGCAATGTTGTTCACTCCAAAGCACGCAGACTTTCCAGCGGCATCACTGATTTTCTTGAAAAAGAATCGTTCGACTCCGAAAATAGAAATCGAACGTCCTACGTCATCGCTGATAACGTGATTTCTCTAAGGTGGTTCCCGTTATAGGCCTTTTAAATTAGGAAGCACTTTCGGTACCGTCAATTCCTATCGTCAACCTTTGTCAAACTCTGACGTTTGTCTTAATCGTGACATCAGATTTCACGTGACTCGCAATGAGTGCGAAGCCGAACAAAGGTTTTCGATACTCGAAACCACATTACATTCTCAGTAAAAACAGAATCTAATTCTGGATTAAAAGCAATCCTACGATTAGCTTTGAAGTTCAAAGTTTGATATCGAACATAATCAAAAGGAATTCCTAATTTTGAATTTCCAAATAATTCCTTTTTCGTCGCTTGGCTTGCGCCTTCAATCAAAGTCTTGAAATTCAACGATGCTATTCTCGTCACCGATCTGTAGTCAAGAAAGATCGCAATTGATTTGGCAGTGAAAACTAAACATGAACGAAAACAGATGATGAATCCAACGATGCTTGTGTAAAAATACGTTTGTGATTCACTAATGACGTTTTCCGTCGCCGTGTGTCTCAGCGAGGAAAACTCACATGATTTATTTTTAGGCAGAAATTCACGAGTTTAAAACAAGACGTATGGATTTTATATGTTTATATGAAGTTTTCGAATTTCTCCGCCATAGCATCACTGAACTAAAATTATTGGCAGTAAGGAACGAGGCTCGGCCCAGTCTCGGACTTATTTGGTGATGAGGGAAATCTCTCTGACGTCAGAGAAGCGGAAAACAATTCGTCGGAGGCTTGAATAATTTAGAGTAAATCGAGGGTTTAACTGCAGGTTAAGCGTAAAAATAGCTTGCCTCCTGTTACAGAAAATGAAACAATTCATGCTATGAGAGATTATAATTAACTGCCGTTTGTTATTACCTGAAGAGTGAGAAGCATGCATTCATGTTCCCAAGCCCATAAAATTTAATAGCCAGCGCGTTGGGAAGGATAGGAGAGAAATCAGTTCACGCTATTAACAGTTAATTAATGTTTTCTTGTGTCCTAAAGGCAAATTTTGAGAGCTACTGTCTACGGTTGAAGAACGATTCGCTCTGTGACTGTTGATCGTTGATTCATTTGGAGAGCAGAGAGTAATTTCAACGCGGGCATGAAGTAATGAGATCATTCATGAACCTTGAAAATCTCCCTCAAGACAGCTTGTCTTTCACTCGCACTCAAATCAACTCTTTCATGCTTTAAATATTTCACGCAACATGAAGTGAATCAAGCCAACAGAGCTCAGCTCTCTTGTGACAAATAAAGTTTATGTGACACAGCGATTGAAATTCGTTTTGCAACATTTCTTATTCTCGTCGATCCTTCAGCTGCACTCATAACTTTCGCCTCTTGAACACTTGGCAATCTCTTAATCTCGCTCGAGAGCTCGAGTGTCCGCTGTGCCGAAAATATCCACGAGAAATATTCATGTATGATGTCCAAGAGTTTCCGACTAATGATTTTTTAATTGTCGTTTCATGAAACTTTTAACTTCTCACCGTGTCTCGTAAAACCTTCAGAGATGATAAAGAAAATTGTCACTTTTCGCCTAACGATTGTCGAGAGGAAAAGTCACACTTTGAATCTTATTTGCGTCCACTGTAGTTGAGAGACGAATTTATGGATTTGTTAATGCGTTTCTCGCCCGTTTCGGGGACCATCTTCGAAAGTCATTAGCGTTTAAATAAACTTTTATATTGATTAATCGCTTCGTGCTCCTCGCGAGATGCACGCGGTCTTCCACAATGTCCGAACAGCTTCACAATTAATTTTTCATAACATAATAAATATTACATCGCGAGATTTATGCATGATAGCGAACCTACAAATCATTCCACTGCCGCAACGGAACCCGAACATACATTCCAATTCCAACAGATCCGCCCCGAACACGCCGAATAACAAACACAAAATTAAAAGATTTAACACTCGACGCGAGAGACACCAAGAAGTTTTGTAATTGAATATTTTAAATGGGCTTTCCCCTTCTTCATCTCTCCGTCGTCTAGAGAGGCCAATTTTCTGTCTTTCGAACCGGTGAAATAGCTGGAGAGTAATTTATTGAAATTATCAACGTTTAACATAAATTAATAATTTGTCAAGCAACATGCGATCGTTCGGCTGCACAGTCTGGAGCGTGTAAGGTGCTAAACGATGAGGGATTTACATGGAACGTCAATGTCGCTGCTTTGAGGAGCTCCGGTTATCGCTCTTCGGTCTCAAATTGACGTTGATTTCATTTGTTTGCTGAGACACGCGCTAAGAGAGCTTTCACGTGGCCGCAGCAATTCACTGGCACTTATCTGCTGTACAAAATCTTCTCCCGACTTATGATTGATAACGACACCAACTGTGCGCATTTTCGTATGCTGAAGCTCAACCTGACAAATGATCACACTGATTCAAGTTGTTTTACTCAAAGGCTCTCCATTTACTTTCAACACAAGACTCGTCTTCAACAATAGACGCGCTGAGTTGGCTCGAGAAGTTGAAAAAGATTCATTTTGACACATTAAAGAGATTTCATTCTATTTGCGGCGAATGATTCTTCAGAATCAAGTTTAGAGAAGTGAGAGAAAAGAAGCAAACTCCGTCGGAGCTGTTGATGGAAAATTAATACTAATAAGGCGTTGCCGGTCGGTTAATGGACATAGTGTACTCGTCCAACTAAAACATGTGTTAGATTTCTGTCTCTCGGGTTATCCCCATCTCGAATTAAGAAACTCTTGACAATCAACAACAGTCGGTCGGATCGTAAATTAAGCGAGAAATTTGGACAATTAAAATAATGATTAATGAAGCGGCTTTTCTTCGTCTTTCCGCTGTCCGTTTACAATATTTCACGATTGTACTTGACTGTTCGACGCGAGAAGAAGCGATCGTCATCGTTACTTGTGCCGGTGTTTCTTTCATACCGTAATTCTGAAGTGGCTTCGGATCTTCTGGGTATTTTGATGAGAATACGAATCGACAGCCCCTCGAATCGCTAGATTATAAAATTAGCATTTCTTACAACGGCGATAAAAAACGAGAGCTGCAAGATTTTAATCAGTTATGTGCGACGACTAATTAAAATTCCTTTTCGCAAGTTTGTTTCTTCTTCTCCTCTTGTCGTCGTCTACCGACGCGAAGTGAATATATGACTTCACATTAGCTACCGTGTGTATCGTTCCTCAACAGGTTCAAGTGATAAAAGCTAATATGAAAGCGTTTCATAAAATTCTTGCTCAGTCAGTTAATTTCGGGTCTGATGCGGATCGTTTGATGTTGGTCGCTTCCATCTTTCGATCTTTTGCCAATGACTTCGCTATCTTGAATTATTTAGAGTTTAATTTTCGTTCCTCGATCGCAGATAAAAGCAAGCCAAAACCTTTTGGAATGAAGACGATTGGATTTTCCATAAAAACACTTTTAATTCAAGAGAAGAAAAGAAGTTTCGTCATTCATGCATATCACTCTCAAATATATGTGAAACACCCACGAGAGCTATTAAGTCGCTTAAAATGGAACTCGAAGCAGCTAGGCTTGGATTCAAATAAAATCATGCTTAAGAGTGTCGAACAAATGAAGGGAATTACGGTGTCGATCGAATGCAAGCGATGTTTTCTTCAAGATCGTGCGTTCAAATCGCTGCAACGAAATCTCTCAATGAAGTCGACGGCTTTAAAGCTGCTTGGATTTGTGAATGAACAAAAAATCGTAAATAAACTTTTTCATGAATGAATTTAATTAGCGATGTCGTTGCGCGTAGGTTTCACGAGTCTCATATCGCAGATGGAAATCGCTATGTTGCTTGTCTCACTCGTCACTGTTGTCGAGAGGGAGATCTCGGCTTCGAGGCTCGAGCTGTTTCGTCACGAAACAAATCTCGTTGCTCGATTTACATTAAAAGTTGTAGAAGTTGTTTGTTTTCTTCGACAGGAATAGAATTCGGCGAAGTTATTTCCACTGATGTGGGTTTACGCAAAGTGCGTTTGCGTTTGTTCTAGACATTTTAATTCAAACGGAATCATGGGTTTTATCACCATGCGCTACTATTGACCAGCGGTTTTCCATCGAAAACATTGTCAAATAATTTTCTTGGGTACGCCACGAGTCCCGAACAGAAATAATATTTAGCCAAAAATGGAAGCACGAGAAATCGTATTTGGTCTGTGTGATGTAAAGCGACCCACTCATTCTACGCTGCCGACCCGTGGCAAATTTTTATTTTGTCATGTCACTTCAGTGATATTGAGAAAGAATTTCGTTCGCATCCTTAGCTTGGAAGTCATCCGTCCCTTGACTGAACTTTACCATTACCGCATGGAAGAATTTTACGGGGCGTTGGAACATAAGATATTTTAGTGTGACACTCAAATGACGTTAATGCAATGAAGCAACAAGGATCTCGATCAAGCAAAGGATTTAAAAGGTCGGTCCGCTAATAATAACTTTAGGTCGAAAACGAAGCTTCAAGTCCCACTAGGCTCAATTATTTCTATTCTTGTTTACTTGAATGGAACAAAAAATTCTCGACTTTAAGCCCATCGAGTAATCAACAAGTCTTCTTTGGAGATGGCTCTCGGGGCACATTTTATTCAAATCGAATTAATTGCTGTTGCTAAATTTAGGTATAATTTACAGACCTGCGCTACTTCCTCCGAACCAGAGAAGTAAATCCTCACTGGGCGACGGATGATGGTAGTTTCCATACAGATAGGGACTGCCCGAGTAATCGAACAGCACTCGTCGCGAGTTCGGACTTTCACCTGAAAAGATTTTGCGCGGAAAGATTGCATTTTAATTAGACGCATTATTCTTTGATCATGCCAGCTCGCAGTCAGCTTGTAATAAAGTCATTTAATTAATTTGCTCTCGCCAAAACAGTTAAACAACTGCCGCCACTCAACCCCTTTGCAATTATTTTCTCGAGTTTGTTTGCATTAGAAAGCATCTTCGGTAGCATTAATGAGTCGTGGATTATTAAGCGGGAACAGAGAATATTTTCATAATTTTGTCACTCTCGTTCTATTTATTTGCCTCAGAGTTTCAAAGTGCAGCACTGCGAAAAATAATGTAGTAATTAAAAAAATTAATTTGTCAGAATGCACAGGTGTGAAGACCGTTCAGTTCGTTACAAAATTCATTTGATTAAATTTGCAATTGAAAGCTTTCGGGGCTCTTTGTGTTATTGGAAATTAATTGCCACAAATTTGTTGTGTCGGAACGGATCTGAAGTTTGGAAACATTAAAGCACCAGACAGCTTTTGATAGCTTGTATCATGTGTCAACATATTCCTCGATGATATCGATCACTTCTCTGAGTTCGATTCAAATATATCAAACTTCCATATATCTGTAAATTTACAATTGTTAAATTCCCTTGACGAAATTTTGGATTCTGTCACTTAATTTCTGCGCTCGTACGCTTGAATTTCCGTGTATTTTTAACCTGCTTAGAACGACTAGTAAAAGATTTATTTGGGATTAACAATCTCACGAAGAGAAGTGAAGCTAGAGGAAACATTAAAGTTAAAAATTCTCTTGCGGCAGAGTTTCTTTTGCAAGGCTTAACATGAATAAAGCTGGAATTTGGCGCCAGTTTCAGTCAATTAATATGTTTAAAGTACTTTCGCAATGCATTTCCTAGGTGCTTGGAATACCACTTGCAACTCGTGTCAACTGTAATGGCCAGCATGTAGCTTTAACGCCCAAACGCGAAAATGTCTCGCGCGCGCCTCATTATTAAGAAAAGCGACGAGAGACGATCCGGGGGCTGGAATCTCTCGCTGGCGATGTCTCGAAATAAATTCTTAATTTGCTGGCATGACGCTGAGCAGAAAGCGCCGAAGGAAAAAGTTCAGTGGCAAGACTGTCGCTTCGTTGTACTGAAATCCAAGTGGATTTAGTAAAAAATTGAATTTCATAATTATGCACGTCGCGCGAGGAGAAAAATGCGTTCGAGTGAAATCGAAATAAAAGCAAAATTGCAGAGTGCAGAAACCACTTGTCAAGCGTGTGATGCAATAAATTTATTTTTCATTCATTTTATAATGAGAAACAACACTTTGCATGAAGCGGGAAGTGACAACTTTTATTTCTGTTTCATCGGGCGTAAATTCGTTAATTCGAAGACCGTGACTATGATAAGATTACCAGGAAAGTTTCTCCGAATTCCTCGGTTGACGAGATTTCTCGCCTAGGCAAGCAACACGCTTCTGTTCTCCGGGAAATTATCGTCCGTCGCTAGGCGATCGTGCGGCTGTTGACATTTCGGATTATTATCCAATTACTTTCGTACTTCTGCTTGAAGCGATTTGCTTCCGTGGCGATTCGGGAGAAAATTACAAGATGATTTAATTGTGAAACTATGACAGACAACGAATTTTGTATATTTCATTATTTTAGTAGCGAAACTTCTCAACCTCAGTTAGGTTGTTGGAATCTTTTGCAAAAATTCTGAAAACTTAGTCGAGACAATATTCGCAATAAAATTAGATGAAATCGTTTTTTGTCTTCAAGCATTTCACTGCAGTCTTCAGGCTAAGTTTATTTGAAGTAACTTCCAATTAGAGTTTGCGATTTAAAACAATTAAATTGAACATTTTCCCCACCAGGATTTTCTTAGGAGTAATTTTTTTCTGCACTTTTCTAAATTGGCTCTTCATTCTTGTTTGATTTCGCATAAATAAACTGATCTCTCAACAACGTTCGGACAAAGCGACCATATTTCTTATCAAATTATAAAAATGTAACGCTTCGACCACTTGAACATGAACAATTTTACGAGTGAGCGAACAAATTGAAATCTCTGCGCTCCCACAACAAAGAATTTCACGGATGGGTTAGAAAGTATTGCCGTCGGCCGAGCAGACAATAGGCGGAGCTTATAAAACTTTTTAGATTGGAGCAACTTATCGACAAGTGATGAAAAGTTTTTCCCACAAGAACACTCTCGACTTGGTAACAAAGTTTCTGTTGACTGCGAGCCGTGAAATAAATTGATATCTACCTTGCACTTGATTATATTCCGTCGCCTTTTGGAGATTGACTCGAGGACGACTCTGCAGGTTCTTGCTAGTCGACGGAGTGGTGGAACTAGTGCTGGCAGGAGGCGCTGAGTAGGAGACTGTATTTACTGTTGAAGCAGACGATGTCGATGCGGTTGAGTTCTCGAGGAGCAGTTGTTGAACTTGCAAAATATCAACGTACTCCTCGAGCTGATTGTGAGACGATGATGAGATCAATGTTGAGGGATTGGCTCGGTTACCTTGGAATGATTCGAAGTCAGAACGAGGGCTGACATGAGGATTCAGAGAGAAATCTTACTTGACTGATATCCACTGTAGCTGTGAACCGGATGCGGATAGTTCAAATGCGTTAAATTGTTATCACCAGGGAGATTGTTGGTTGTGTAGCTGCTGTGCGGTGTATTGTTGCTGCTATTGTTCAAGTTATCACTTTCGCGACGCATAGCTAACATTTTCTACACTTTTGTTTGACAAAGCCTCTGAATTAACGATCGTTCGATGTAAGCAGCACTTGAGCTCCATTTACTTCCGACAGTTCAGACGACACATAAAATGACACTCTTCGCTATTAGTTTTGGCTTTGAAGCTGCAATTATTTCGAGCGAGCGGTAATTTGGCACAAAGTGACAATAAAAATGGCACAGTAAATTTATGTTATAAACTTCTTTCTCTTTTCTTTAATTTCGTCTGCTGATAACAGCACACAATAATTAAATCAACGACTTGTGTATGCACATAAAAGTGATAAAAAGATTGAAGTTCTCGCTTGAGCTCTGCTAACTAGAGGAAGTCTATCCGAAAGTTTGTTTAATTGAAGCACTTTAGACGGAGATGATTTTCCTAATTAACTTTTCTCGTAAAATGTAAGACACACAATGATTGACACAAAGAGTTTTAAGTGCACACTTCGATTTTTGAGGCTTTTTGTCTCATTAGGAAATTTTCTTTATTTTTTTTTTCGTTCACTTAAAATCACAAAATTTTCCCGATAAACTTTTTTAAAATTCTCGTAGCACTTTGACTTCCAATTTGTAATTGGAAAAGTTTATTTTCCACTCCGGTCGCGACAAATTAAATAAATAATTTCTTGATCCGCGCGACACTTTCCGCTCGTTCGCTGTTGCGTTTGGAAAATCAGAATGAATTTTGAATCGAATCGAAGAAATCACATATTTTTTTCCGCCCGCTTACTGCCGCTATACGAGAGAGAAAGATAAAATTTAGTTTCGTCTGTGTTACTTAAGCAAACATAAATGTGTATACATGACTTTTCATCAACATTTATTTAAAAAAGATTTTTTTTTGATTACGTTTAGAGAGCGAGAAAATGCTTTGACACAGAAAATCACTGTTAACACTAATGCGCGCCTTTCCCTTGTGACAGCGCGGAAAGTTGCGAAGCTTCACTTTTGAGAAAACTGTATCAGTTTCATAGTAGTCAAAGAATATTTCCGTTCGCGCGGACTCAGCGATTCACTCGACGAGAGAAACAAAACAAAATTATTTTCACGTCGCTCGCCTTACAACAAATATATAATGAAGCTGAAAAGCTAAGAAACACTGAACGAAATAAAGAAAAAGATCATTTGAAGTCGCTTGGAACTGTTTGCTTTGCCTTTTTCATGAGCCAGCGACGTTTTTCTCTCTCAGCATCGCGCAAAATACATTTTCGAAATTCTCTCTGGAGAGTCGAATCCGACGTCAAATTAGCGTAGGATATTTTCTTGCGATACTTTCATGACGTCACGCGGCTCGCTACGATTGTATTTCATGTGTCGCGTGGAAATGAGAAGAAGGTAAGAGAGACGGAGCGACACAACCACAAGACTCGAGTTACGATTTCCCAACGTGGCTGAAGAAAAAAAAGTTACTTGTTTGATTTGTACGAGCCGAAGAGGAGAAAACACATGAATGAAAATACGATATTCGGTCGCGTGGGCGAGCTGCATATACATTTCAAGCGCTTGTACACAACCAATCGGTTACATTTTGGTGAATAGTTATGCTAATCATGTTTGAATGTTGCTCATTCTCTCGAACGCTCCAAGCGGCCCTGCTTCGACTTTTCATCAATCTGACTTTGATCGATTTTAAGTTGATTGATGTTGTTTGGCTACCGTTTAAATCGCTTTCTGCCTACCACGCAAAAACAGCATTCAGTGTCGAAGCTTCGGTAATCAGATTCCGCTCTTAAAGCTTGGAAAATCATTTTGTTTTTCCTCTCAAATATCTTTGTTTGCTCTCTCGTTACGAATGAAGCCTTTTATGAATGAAAATGCTATGATCGCGCGTGGGTTTCCTTCTCTGTCTGTCTCGCTCAGGCTTTCTTGCGCTGTTGTTGGCTTTACTGTTTTTCTAATAATTTACAGTTGCGTTGTTGTCTTCTTAGGTTCACCCACGCCGCAAATTAAAATCGGCAATTAAATTAGACTCTGTGAAAAGAAATCCTACTGATTTGAGGCAACTGCTTCTGATGATTTTGTTTTAAGAGTTTTAGGACTATTGAAATAGAAGATTCGGGGAAGGTTGGAAATCCTTTCAAGTGGCCTGATGATTTGACGTAAATAGCAATGCTATTGTAGCTCGAGGGATCGAGTTTTTCGAGTGTAAAATGGTGAATGCAACCCGAGATACTCAGCGAACTTTCTTTGTTTAAAATAATAGCAGAATCCGATGTTTTAATAGTCAACAGGTCATAAAAATATCTCGAGAAATCTCTTGTTTATAGACATCTAATCCTAATGAAAAGGCAATTAAAATAATCAAAGAACCGGAGCGGCTAATTTCCTGCTAGCCTCTGCAATTTCCATTTGAGTCATTCCGTGTACACTCTTATTGCGCCGTGAACTTTAAAAATTTATCCCTTGAGTGATTGCCTTCATAATGTCAGCGTCGTTTTGCTCGCTAATAAAGACATTTCTGTTCAGGAAGAGAGCGGTGAAAACATTTTCCGGCGTGAATAATTTAGACAGTCTATCCTGTGGCTTCGTGTGTAGGTCGGTTGTCCATTATTTGGGCCGAAGAGAATCATTTATTAAGTAATGAACGAAATTCACCTTTAAAGAAACTCAATCTGAGCTTTAAAGCTTTCCGGTTCAATGAGCGAGTTTTCATGTTTATTTTCGAACCTTGTCACTGTTCAACTTCAAGGCTCTCGACTCATTTTATCAAACGGGATGATTAAAAGGAAATTTTCACACTCCACAAACGTCCTGAAAAATAATTGCACGAGCTTGGTCAAACGATCTAAGGAACTTCAAAGGCTGCGTGTGCGGTTCATCGTCTCCCTAATCAATCATCCCTTACATGTGTGCACGTCGATTCTGGTGATTATTCATCTGAAAATTTGCCGTTTATGAATTTGTTATGAGCAAAACTTCGCAACTGAATGCATGAGAGAAAGGGTTTTAAAATCGTTTTAATTAAATCATGTAAGCGCGTTTTTTCGGATCAATTAAGCACAAACATGCGCAATTCTCTGGATCTCGTATCGGGTTGCTGAGATTTTCATTTAAATTTGCAAACAGTTTGTGGTTGAGGTGTCAGTTCATAAAGTGACATTGTGGTGAAAAGGTGTGACAAGGACTAGTGACCGCGCTCACGGGAAGGCAATTAGGGGTTTCTGTCGGTTTATAAGTGAATCATACTTTGTAGGCCGGAGGAAAACGCTGACTGCTACCCGAAAAAACAAATCAACATTTGATAGCGAAATAGTGAAGCTAAACCTATGATCGTCTTGCTATACAACTAGCAACAGTAATTGTTATTGCCAAGAATTTAATCTTGCGCTCGGCATCAGCACAAATAAATCTCATCAATGATTTCACGTGCGAGCGAGCGTCGGGATCGAAAGGAAAAGCGAACAAATGCCATCATAATAGCGGAATTGCATTTGCACCTTCAATCCGAATAAGGCGAAAAGTAATTTGTAACAATTTGTATGTACAATTATGGAAGTTTAAGTAATAGGAGATTGTCTATGAGTTGTCGGAAAAATCATAGGAAATTAATGGCTTCGCGATGTAAAGTACGAATGCATATGGTAATAAAATAAAAAGACTTTTGCTGCGAGCGCTCTGCGATTTCCTATGAAGCTCCGCTTGCGAAACTGCATCACATGAGAGATGTTAAGAGCAGAGGATTTGCTGGAGCTTAAGTGGAACCAAAAACAAATAAAATCATTTATCAGGCTTTCTGATTGCCGTGAACGGGAAAGAGGGAGAGGACTTAGCGCTGAGTCGACAGAGATGATCAGTTTAAAAAGGTTTTAGTTGAATAAGGCGAGATTTGAGTTGATGGAGAAGCTGGAGATTGAAATTAATTAACAGCTTCTTGTCAATTTATTTGCTCATGATTGTGACGAGTCGCATGAATCTCTGGAGCTTGTCGCTTGAGCTCTAAATCATTTTCTGTTGGGCTTAGCGTACTTGAGATCTTTCAACACTCGCGCTTTTGTTTTAATCATATGTTGGCTGCGGGCGAAATATCAAGGAGGTAAATCCGATAATTCGCCAGATGAGGTCGTTCATGTGTGTGGCAACTTTTTCCCCAGAAACTGATAATCTCTCTTCGCTAACTGCACGTTTAACAGCAGCAAATGCAAATAAAATCAGCGGCTTGGTAATCTGAGACAGTGTGGAATACCTGAGAAACGTTCCGTAGCAAGTTAAGACGAAATTGTCGGCTGGAGATTCTCGCTAATGATTCTTGGATCAATAGGCCTAACAAATTACAGGAATTACTTCGACAGTCGTCGTTCCGTTGATAAGGTTCTGTAACGCTCCATTTAATCTTCTTCTGGTGCTAAGCAACGAGTCTTCTGTCAAGCTATATGCTACGAGAGCTTTCGATTCGTCAATCAGTTATTTTATTACAGCAACCGTTCCAATGAAATCAGTTGCTAGTTGATAAACTCCTCAGCAGCGGCGAAACTAAAATTGCTCCGTCACCAAGAGAAATGAAATGCATAAAACGCGTACGATGTGACATAAACACGATAAGGCCATAGCGACGACGAAGAGAGAAGTAGAGTAAAACTTAATTGAAATGGAAACTAGTCATGTAATGCAATTGATATTGAATTTTTATTGGCTGATCGAAAAGAAACAAGAAGCGAAACCTGACGAGTCCGCTTTCTGCTGAGCACGAGACAATCTTTCAGCCTCACTTATATGCGGCAGCCTGTGCATGGGAGAGAGAGGCGAATGAAAATTATAATTTATAATGGAAATTCATGTTAACCAGATTGTCGAGCGAGAAAATGCAAAACTAAGAAGGCGAGGACACATCGATAAATCGTGAAACTAGATGGCATTTTGTAGTGTCATTGTTTTCGTGTCTTTTTCGCGCACTAACTTGCTGAGCTTGTTAATTTTACACATTGCTGCAATCGCAATAAATTAGCATTACACTCGATATGATTGGCTGGAAGGAAATGCTCGTAGGATGCTCAAGGATGAAGGCGGCGAATGGAACTTCTCGACTGCCACTCTTCGACGAAATGAAACGTTTACTCGTCACAGCTTCGCATAACTCAAAAGCAATTAAAACATTGTTAGAAGTTCCACCGCAGAGGAAAAATCAATAAAAGATAAATCGCCGTAAACTGCAGAGAAATTGGCTTAAAGATGAATTATTTATTCCTTCCTGTCTCTCGGACTGTTCTTTCTTTCTGTCTTCGTACGTTGCGTTGATTTCGATAGCATCAGTACTCACCGCAAGAACCATAAAAAACACTTTGAAACCTGTAACCGTATCAAATACCGCTTCGTTATTAATTTCACTTTGCACTTATCAATTAAAAAATGACTTATGACTTTCATTGCGGCGAAGGAATTCAATTTATAACTGATAAGAGAAATGGAGACTGAATTCAGAAAGTCATAAATTTCAATTCAATTTATACAAATTCGGAAGTTTCAATCGGCACAACAAGAGGGAAAGAGTGAAAGGGTATGACTGGTCAGTATTTATGGAAATCAAACGACGAAATTGAATTAAAGCGGTTAAGAAGTGATGATTATTTATGAGGCTGCGGGAACTGTTTTTATTCCTTAGGGAGTTCTTAGCTATTGTTTCTTGAGCTTCGTTGAGCGGACTATTGGTTTGTTTACTTCAAACTTATCGGCTTGAATGTCATATGAACTCGCCACACAGAAGAGAGAGAATGTGAACTCGCTATTGCATTCATTGTTGTCCGCTAGGCAATTATTCCGACTTTCATCGATATTCTAAATATTTCTGATGATGTAAAGTGAAAGTCAAACCACTGAAAGTCAAACCAGTGCCCGCAATAACTGAAAATAAACTTAATTGTTTCGTTTCCTTCTGAATCACCTAAAACACTTTCACCTAATAACCATTAGAACCACTTGTCTCGCACTGAGCGGCAAATAGATCGTTTTCACCAATTGAAGGAACCGCTTCGTCTCATTTCTGGCTGTCAAATTTTTCTCGCTCTTTTCTTTCGGCACGCGACGAGCTTCAATTCCATCGACAATTGGATAAAAACAGAACATCCGCATTTCGTCTGAGTTTAAAAAGTGGCCAATTTAAAGAACGTATTCATAACCCATAAAATTATTTATGGCATTCAAAGAGACACTGAAACAACGACATGATAAAAAGATAAAAACACACGAAGCTGACGTACGACAACAACCAGAGGAGGTTGAAGAAGAAAGCGAGGCTTGTGCTGCGAGATGAGCAATATTGATATAAATGGACAACAATTTATAAATTGTACATTTTATGACAATGTTTGAGAGCAGATAATTAATTGAATTAAGCGCGCGAGGGGAAATAATAAATTGCCTGTTTCATTTGAGCCTCGAATGTGAGACAATGTGTTGTGTACATTTGGATTTCTCCGTTCAACAATGAATCTTCGTCTCTTTTGGAACTGAAGTCTAAATCTGCATTTTCATTACCATTCTTTCAATTTCAAATATCCATGAAGTTTCTGATGGCTGCAGGAGAAGCGAAGGGCACGAGCCTCTAGCCTGACCTCGCGTGCCTCGATTTCCATTGTGGGCTTGAAGATGCGTCTAATCCGACAGACATGACAACATTATAGCCATTTCATTAAATTATTAAGGCTTCATTTATGCCACGAGAGTTTAGTTCTTTTGATTTCATGAGTCACAATAGAGCATAAGAAAGGAATTCTGGTTAAAGAGTCTTGACGGGTTTGAGTTCGTTCTGTTGTGATTTATCTTCCACGGAATCAATCATCGCTCTCCGTCCGACCATTGTTGCCTTCTTTCCACGTGAAATAATAAACTCGAGAATTCCACCAATTTCTCAAAGAGATAATTGATCGATGGCACAAAGCCATCAACAAGTCTTTATTTCTTTCTTCTCGCTGCTCCGTCAAGAAACTGCTCGTGAATAGAGTCGCAGTGAAAAATTGAAATAATTGATGTTAAATACACAGACAAAAGTAACAAATCGAAAGCTATTAAGATCTGTTTTATTCATGCTTTCGGATCCGGACAATGTTTTTCATCTCTCACTGTTGATTAATTGTGATTGAAGCTTTCGTCTTCGCTTTGCTTTATTTCGGGGCTATTTTCACGCTCATTCGTTGATTGATTGTGGCTGTGATCTCGCGCACGCGAGGAACTTTCGTCGATACGAGACGCGTGGCTAAAAAATGAAAAATTGATTTGGTAATGGGCATTTAGCACTGACGTCTATCGACCAATTGAAGGCCGAGAGACTCGAACAACGCCGAATGCTTTCAGATCTAGCAACGATGGCAGACAGTAGTTAACATCATTCCAATACTCGATCGGTCATTTGAAGGTGAATCACTCAAATGGAAGAGCTTACAGCTTATGACTCTATTTGCTTAATCTCAAACTTAATTAAATGTCTTAATACCGATTTGAAGCTCTGAGCTGATGTCTCAGTCTCTTCCGCTGTTGCTTGTTATTCCAGAGAAGCCTCAAAACAAACCTCAAAGTTTTCAGTGAAAGCAAAATATGATAATTTTCCGATTGTTCGTGATGCTCCTCGCTTTAGAGCGACAAAATGTGATAGAAGGTTTGATATATCGTTCAACAGGTGCGCCGCTCGTTTCCACTCTCGGAGCGATGATGTTGGAAAGAGAAACATTTCTAGAAATATTTTTGTTAGAATGCAATTTTATTGTCTCACAAAATTCAGAAATCAATGATCCGTGAGCATTCATGGGAACTGAAATCGGGAATCTCTCTCAGCCAGAATTTTAATGTTTGGAGTAAACTTTTATGGCTCTCTGATGAGACTTTCGGGAACGAGCATCACATTAAAATAACAAAACCAAACGTCGGGAATGAAATGTCCCCATCAGACGACGGCTATTGTATTCAAATTTTCTTGTCAAACTTGACAAATTATCTATTTACGACTCTTGACTTACAATCATTCCTTCTCGCTCTACACACGGCCGGCTCATCGTCAGAGCCAGAGAAGCAGTCATCAACATGAGAAAAAAATAAAAGCGACATGTTAACGACGATGACTCAAAACACACAAATCCAATACAGAAATTCACTTTTCACGTCGCGTCTCGCAGTCCCAATGGACAGCCAGAGGCTTTAAGCAACGAGCAAGTCGTCATGTAATCTTAATAATCTCCTTCACGGAGTTAATCTTGATAGTTCGTCGCTATCAAAAATGAATAAAATGACGATGGAGACGACGATCAGATAAAAATCTTTTATTAAACACTTTGAGAGACAGCTTTCACGCGACGGAGAGAAACTTGATTTAAAAATAATCGCGCATAGCTGAAGTGAGGCTGGAATATTTCTTCGTTGCTTTATCGCCTTTTCAGCGATTCGCTTCGAATGTCGCGAAAGCATTTTAATGCCCATTGATTCTTCCATTCGCCTGGCGAATTATTGACACATGAAAGCCTTAAAAAGTGCACCCGAGTGTCTGCCGCGCTCTCGTGAGTTTCATGAAGATGTCAACCGATGCAATAGCGTGTTTCCATTCAAAGAGTCCCGAACGCGCGAAGAGACATCTCAATTTCTTCGTTGTCGAATTGAAATTCCTGCGGAACGTAGTGACACTGCCAGATCAAGTTTTCGGGCTTGTTAAGCCTCGTTCTGCTGCGAGAGAAAATCGATATAATTAAGCGATAATAAATGTGTTCTTATCGCCGATATTCATCTTGTTAATAATATTTTTACTCGCACATTTATTTTGTCGATGCATCCGATCGTCGTGCTGCTTCTCATTTCGGTTGCAATGTCGAGGAGCTTCGGCTCGAGACAGGAGGACGAGTGGATTTTAAAACGGCTGACATGTCTTACCAATTTTAAGACTGTTCACTTCATTATGCTGTTTGTACTTCTCGTCGTTCCTGCTCTCGTTCGCCGTGTCTTGTGTTTTCAATAAAGTGGACATGAAAAGGGATCAGATTTATTATTTATGGAATTTTCTCGTTCGCTCGCTTTTTCTTTCCGATCGCTTCCATGACTAAAAACTCTCAGCGACACGTTATTTTAATATTATTAACGCTCCGTTCTACCTTCTGTGTGTATTTCACGTCTTCTTTTTATATCCTCGGAACGAAATTTATTTGCGTAGCGATTTTAATTTATGGAAGAACCGTTTAAAATTCATCGAATTGGAAACAGATGACCGCGGCTGCTGCTGCTCCGCTGAATGTTCATCGTCAAATAAAATGGATCAAAAGATAATTCGGAAGGTAAATTTCGAAAGGCATTGTGGGCAAGTGCGATGAATCAATATTGGCCAATGATTTTCACACTTCTTTCTATCATTTCCGCTGGCGACGAAACTTTCGGTGGTCGCGCAAACAGTTTTATCTTCTTGTGGTTCCTCGAAGAAACTGATACGCCGATCTTCTCACACACGTCAATGTTTAACATTTCACGGCTGACTCATCACGAAAAACACGATGAGTCAAGCGGGCAGAAGTGTTTTCGAAGTGTCAGCAATTACCGAATAAATTGTCGAATAAGTTATAAACACATTTGGTTGCTTGCGAATGCTTTAACTAATAGGTTTACTATTATCTAACGCTTGACAGAACCCTTGAACTGTTTAGGCTAAACATGATTCCATAGGATCGATATACGAGAATTTGTGAGGTATGAAACCACCGTCACCATTGGCTATTATAAATTAGTACCAAAAAAAGCCACTTGCGTTCAAGTTTTTGTTTAGATGAACTTCAATTGAGTGCATAAAGGAAGCGATCTCATTTCGAACCTTTGACTCCATTTTCATAAATTTATATTTCCTGTTTGGATTTATTCAAATTTAACATATCGAAAAACACATGTTTGCGTCGACGGAACGAAAGAACGAGCTGTTGCAGTTATTGGAGTGGCATCAAGAACAGAAGAAGGAACGGTCGAGGGAAAATAAAATCATTTGAATGCGATAAGAGCGGAGTTTCTTTCAAATAAATTCTGCGTTATTGAAAGTTCTTTCTTTATTTGATACGATAATGCTCAAAGACCCTGAACTGAAAGGAGCGTCCATGAATGGTGTGCGATGAATTGCAATCGACAGAGAGATGATTCCAAATTAACTGGCATAGTTACGACAACATTATGCTGTTTATTAATGTTTCTGCAAATAAGTTGGAATGAGATTGCGGAAACTAGCGGATGGTTTGTTGGTTTAACGAAAAAATCTCGGCAGGGACAACGCCAAGCTTCGATATCTTGAGCTTGAGTCATCGGAAACGATAAGAATCCCTGAGTCCCGCTCATTCGCCGTTTCACTCCAACGGAGAGAAAATCTTTCTTGTTAACGTTAATGCGTCCGAGTCGGCGCGCGATAGTCGGAGAAGCTCGAGGGCATCGCAAGTAAATTATATTGTTTAGATGAAGCTTTCAAAATTAATGCATCATTATCTCGACTTCATCATTACATTATTCAATCTTCAATCCTCTCGACTGACGGTTAATGCATTTTAATTAAACCGTAATTCTTGCTCTTCATGCGATGTTTATCGTCTTTTTATCGAACGCCTCGAACGAATTATCGCCGCAAAAATTAATTTTAATTATTATAATTTTCGACGATGCTTTTCATTTTTCAAGTCGCTCACGCGCTCTCATGAGGCGAAAAACGATCTGCTTAAGGGTCAATTAAAACGATGTTTAAGCTCTCAGATCTCGAAGCGCATCGGCGAGTAATAAATAAATTTCATTAAAAACCATTAAGCACGGCGTCGAAGAATTTATTACGCTTTGTGTTATGAATATTCAACTGGGAAGTGTTTGGAGAGTCGGAGAGCATTTCAGCTTTAATTGCTGACAAAGAAAAGTTCTTAACGGAGCTGAAAGTTTATGCTGGAGGATAGCTTGAAACTCTAAGCTTCTTTCAACTTTTCTTGAGCTGATATCATGCTAAGGCTACTTAAAATCTCAGGTAACATGAGCTAATAAATTTATCTAGGATCTCTGGCTTTGATAGAAAAACTCCGTGCACCGCCAGTAAGTGTCAGTGACGACACTTGACTTTCTTCGAAACCTTTTGAGTCAAAAGCAATCGACAATCATCCGATTCCTTTCCAATCGCCTCATGAATCGATCCAGCTTCGTTTCGATCTTCGTTTTATTCTGTAAACATGCAAACAATGTTTTCTGGTTCAAGCATTTTCTCCTTTGATTACGTTGAACAAAACTGAACATCGATGTTTGCTGATATGTGCTTTTTGGAATTTTTATGTTCTGATTGCAGACATGCCTGCCGAGTCGTTTGCTGAGCGAAACTTCTGCTTGACTTTGTAGTAATATTGCTCGACGGAGACTCCGCCGAAGTTCGAGCCTCCCAATGGTTGAATGCAATTCCAGAGCAGCACACTTAATCAAGCTTCTCGAGAGATTGCGCCAACAATGAAATTATTCTCTCCATTCAAAATTATCGGCGGAGACGAGAGAAACGAGGTCGATTATCGCGATGAGGTATCAGCAGAAGGAGGGGAGAGGAAAAGTTGACAATGCATCTCACTAAATAACCATTCAACATTGTTCAATTGCAAGTTGCTCCTTCATCTTTCAAGAGCACTTTGTGACTCGACCGTAAGTTTCTTCGTTGAAGCAGAAAGAAGCGGAGACGAGAAGAAATCTCATCCAGGTTTCAACGTGTGTTCAACGCAGAAAGCAGCTCGAGTGTGTTTGAAAGCTGTTTCCATTCAAACGGCGCGCGCTAGTCCACCCATATGTTTTTAAGATTGCGAAATTCTCGTCCGTAAGACAAACAATGCCAAGTTTTTTTCGCGGATTCGTGATGGGAGCATCTCAAACTATTGAATTACGTTGGCATCGGAGGTTGATTGTGAGATTTAAGCGCCGTATTTTAATAAACTCGGCGCATCGACTCGACGGTGAACTCGAATCACACCGCTCGGGATAGAAAGAAATAAAAACTTATGAATATTTTGTTTGTATTTTAATTTCTGTTTCTCTCGTTTCGCTTCCAAAGCAAAAGAGTGTTTCTGTCTTTCTTCATTTGGATTCAAATGAACGCGTTTTTATTTTAGTATCCAACCAGTTTGATGTGTGCGATAAATTAATGAATTGAACTCGTGATAAGGGATCTTCTTCATTCCGAAATAGTGGAGCGATTTTAACTGTGGGAACGAGCGGTCGATGGTGCTTGAAGCCGCGCTTACATTGTTCGTCGGTGCTTAGCTATCTCAATTGTATCTGATCAGGTGTATTGAATGGAGGGAAGCGAGCGTAGACAGTCAGAGAATTAGCGTTCGTTTGAAATTCTTTTGATTACATTATGTTCATTCATTCGAAGCGCTTTCACAATTCCGATTCTTTCCAGTACATTTGTTCATTGTACTGGGATGTTGAGGGAGTTAGATACCAGAGGAGGTATTGGTTGAAACTGCAGGGAAAATCGTTTCATTTCAGATTAGGTTTCAAGTTTTAATTATTCTGGTCGAGCTTCGTGAAATTCTTCTTTGTGTTTCGGTTGGTATTACCAGCGATTTTAAATGACAGCCAAACCCCGGAGAATAAAATTTTAAATGCATAACAGAGACTATTTTGTTGTTGATTGTTGATCCAATTAGAGGCTCTCGAGGAAGAAATTCCAAGAAGTGAATTCAGCATGCTCGAGTTTCCTCTGTCATCGCTTCAGATTACGCGCAGTGCTTGAACTCGCTCAGTGTTCAAGTTTCTCTTGATGATCTCGACGACCATAAATCCCATTCATCGTCCAGATTTCAATCAACAGAAGCGGACAGAGAGTGAATAAGCACGGTTGATTTATAATCACTCGGGCTTTCAATAAATTATTTTCGGGAGAAGCCTGAGCGTTCCTTTTGTGGTCAGAAAGTCTTCTTTTAATTTCGTAAAACTGGAAAGAGACAACGCGGCAAGATTTATTGCTTTTTAACATTATTAGTGTTTGTTTAAGGTTCTTAATTCATCACTCTTGACTTTCGATTCAAAGGACGGAACAAACACAGCGGAATTTCATTCGTGGCTTACAGTCAAGCGACCTCAAAGGTTTTACCTTGACTTGGAGACTGGAGTCTTAAGAAACGAGAGTTGTGAAAAAGCCGAGTCCATAAAACAGCCCGGGGCCTCACCACAATGATAATGTGCAATTCATTTCAGATTTAAGAGCGTTTATGAGCTTCGTTCAAGCTTTTCTTTCACATAATTTACGATTTGTTGGTTCTTGCTGATGAGAACTGAGACGAAGTTCAACTTAACAAATTTCTTCATACAGAGAATTATGAGTCGAGGCAGACTGAGAGCTAAGCTTCGATCACCTGTCAAAGACCTTCAGTAGTTGAAATTCAAATGCTGCTTAGGCAGCAACAAAAACTCTCGAGTCAAGTCGTCGGACAGTTATCATTGGCACGTGGCACAAATCTCCGCACGAGCTGTAAGACTCAAATTCAATTATGAAAGCTCACCTTCCACAACTCATTCGTCATTCCAAATTATTGCTGTTTACTTTACTTCATTCCGTTGTCATCTGATGGATTTAATGATTATGTTCGAAGCTGTTTTGTCGCTTGGTTCGTGGCTAGAGACTTCAGCGCTTGTCACGGCTTCAACCTGTTCCGACGCGAGCTGAGATATTTTGGCGCAAGCCAAGTGTGACGCGAGATTTGTCGAGGACGGCAAATTGCAGGGCGAAGTGGCTGCGCGAGAAATTAACATATATTCCATACCGAAGCAGTGAAAAGCGTGTAAAAATCAGAAAATTATGACAGATTAATGATAATTCCTCGGGATGAAACGAGCCGCGCTCATCAATAATCGTTAAAAATGTCGTTAAACTATCACTGAGGATTATGGATAATTATTGATTTTAGTCTCTCATCAGATTTATTATTAATTGATTCGCTGCTGCGACTAATCAGCGCAAGGAATTTCGGGAATCTCGCTTCCTCCTAATTATTGAATCCATTAAAGCTCGGACTTTGCTTGTAAACAAGCAATTAAGCCGTCTCGCTGTCATCCAACCGACCGGCTCATCGAATATTCGAAGCATAAATCTAATTAAAATTTATCTCATAGTGAAGGTTAGTCATGCGTATAATCGGAACTGACTTGGGCTCGCGCACTCAAAGAGAAAACGAAACGAACAGCAAATATTTTTTTGGGGACGAGTGACGAGCGATTCACACTTCGAGGTATTTGTCTCGCGGTTCCTAGTAAAGTTGAGCAAGTTCCCAGAAAAATGTTTGACTCTTAACCGGCTTAACGAATCCGCTCGCTTCTGAAGCGAAGACGTTTCATGGAGTCGCTTTGATAATCTTTTTATCTTGAATGGAGCTTTGTGTTCGAGAGTGAGGACTTAAATAATAACAATATTTTTCGTTATTCATTTCAATAAAGCATTCATTAGAGTTCCGTCTGTTGTTGCGTCTGATTAATCATGCCTGATGATTCGACCGTCTTGGACTACTCAGAAAATCCAAATGAATTCACGGAAAATCAAAGTTTCTGTTCAGCGGATTAGCGTTCTAGATCAGGCGATCGATTCAATGCACGACAGAGAGATCTTCTTGTTGCTTCATTCTTGATTTTGACGCTTTAAAAAGGGATTAAGATGCTGTAAAAGACTCAACGAACACGACGATTTGATCAAACTCGTTTCTACGTTTCAGTATGAAATAAATTTTAGTTCTTATTGTCTCTGAGCGGAGCTCCGAAACATGTATTTGGTGTGGATTTGGATCTCTCCTCATCCGCTATCGCCGCTCACAAAAAACGAAATGTCACTAGAGCTTTGAATTAATTCGCTTTACATGCTCGACATTTTAAGCGCACAGGTTGACTCTACTTTAAATACAATGTCGCTCGATTGTGCAATGTGTTTCATTCATAAAATGTATTTAAATAGGCTCAAAGCTTGCATGATCATTTCCTCAAACTGCTGCTGTCAGACGAGTTCAAATAGGCTCAAAGCTTGAATGATTATTTTATATTAACGGATCCGGAATTTTCGAAATGTTTTGTTGACCCTCGCGAAACCTTTGCAACCTTAATCAGCCCTGCAAATCAACAAACCAACAAGCTGGAAATTAATACTCGTTTAAAGATGGATAACGTAGTCGAAGATCGTCGAGCAAAGTATCTTTCAGAAGCCAACAAGCTCTGCGACGCCGTCCTCACCAACTCGAAGTCGAACTTTGAGGGTTTGTACGGGAAATCGCTGATCTTTTACCACGAGGGAAAGATTGAGGAAAGCGCAAAGCTCCTCCAAAAGATTCTCGATTCTGAGCCTGAAGAAAGCCACTACAAAGTCAGAAAGCTACAGGAGAAGTTGATGGAGCTGTTGAAGCCGAAACCTCCGACGGCTGTGATCATCATGGACGAGATCCAGAAGGAGTATCCGGATTCAGAAATAATCAAGCATTACCCGGCATCAGAGATCGCCGTAGTCAATCAGCTTGCACCGAAGCCAACACCTGAAAGAACTCAGGACCTTATCGTCACTCCAAAGGTACACAAAGAATTCTTCTGTGTCATCTGCTCCAAATCCTTCTCAAAGATGTTCGGCTTGAGTCGACACTTGCTCATCCACCAAGGACTGAAGGATTATAAATGTGACGAGTGTGGCCGATGTTTTAGTCAGAAGAGTGATCTGAAGCGTCACCAGACAGTCCACGAAGACTTCTACGAGTTCGAGTGCAGCTTCAAAGAATGTGGCAAGTTTTTCAAGACAAAGAAGTCGTTGCGATGCCACGCAAAGACTCATGACCAGAACCGCGGCTTGAACTGCGATCTGTGCAATCGTACATTTGTCACCAAGCGATCGTTCAAAATTCACACCAATGTTCACTTCGGATATCTTCCATTCTCCTGCGACGTCTGCGGCAAACGATTTCCAATGAAGGCAGCTCTCCGATCACACATCATCACTCACTCAATGGAAAAGCCACACGTCTGTGCGGCTTGCGATTCAACTTTCAAAAGGAAATTCGACTTGAAGGTCCACTACAAGATGGTCCACCACTTGCACATTGCTCAGCTGGAATAAATTGATTCTCCGTTGAAGTTTATTGCGATCCAACTGTTTTTATTTACCATCCGACTCGAGCTTCATATCAAAAGCATATTTTTTACAGTTTATTAGCGGAGCGTTTACATGAGTTTCCATTTATCATTTTCGCTTTGAAATATTTGTGCGGCGAGAAAGTTTGCATTGCGCCATTAAAATGAAATATCCAAGCTCATTGGAGTTATTGAAAGGTGATTGAATAAAACTTTATTCCCTCGAGCGCTGCTTGCGAAAACGCGAGGACGCAGCTCGCTGGGTTCAGCGAGTCAGTTGCTAGTAAAAAATAATGAGAACTTCTTTTGTCAATCGAGCTTCGTCTTCTTCCATCTCACATCACATGGCGAGGAAATTGCAATTCCAAGCACGAATTTCATTAATGCACTTCGCCTGGCCGATGCGGAATGTGTAGCGGCCAGGAGTGAAAAATGTCTCGATAATATAATTTCATTATTAACGCGACTGGCAGGCTTGCGGTGAATTCGAATCGATTCGCTGGTAGCCGAAAAGGAAAGAGAGCAGAAAAGGGTCGCAGATTGAGTTAAGGAAATTTATTATTTCTCGTGTTCGTTTGACATCTTCTTCTGCAAAGAAAATGCAGCATAAGAGCAAACAGTGGTCAATAAGTTCTTGCAATGCCCTTAGATTCTACACGGGTAAGGCAATTAATTCAGACAGAGGAGGCTTAGAAAGCGGCCACTTACATTCGAGTGGCTTCATCCGCGCGAGAGCGACGTTGTAATTAATCTTGTTTTGTCGCGTGATTTTTCATCGTCTACCAAATTAATTTAAAAGCGTTCGATTCCTCAATGAGGCACAGCAAGCTCTCGTTTGCCTCGCTCGCATGAAATCCCTCAAAATCTGTGTAGCTTCCACTGTCTCCATCGATCGCTTGCGCTGAGCAGTAACTGTGAAGCTTTTATGAGGAAATATTTTCCGCTGATTTTAATGTTTTAATTTATTTATTTTGTGCGTGCTGATCCGATCCGGCTACCTGAAGCTATTAACTCGCGAATTGAGAGGCTATTGTGACTTAATGCTTGATATCAGGCTGTGTGAGCTGATGACTTTTCGCTCTGCTCATTCTCCCGCGATCGGCGTGGGCGTAATCGTATGCGCGCGAAAAAAAGCGATTGGAATCGATGCTAATCGATTATCGCTATACGTACACACGAGAGACACGGGCTTAGGAAAGAGATCTGGCAGTCGAGAGTGTAGGGTTAGGGAATGTCGAATAGATTTCTATTACTTACCTCACCGCCAACCAATAAATTGTTCAGCTCAATTGACATTTCACGCTGGATATAAAAATAATGAGTCGAGCCGTAAATAAAGCAAACTTTATTGTTCGTTCGTTGCATTTTGGAGCTCGTTTCGTAAACAAAGAAAATGCGCGAGATGTTGATATGAATTGAGAACTGATTTATTCAAATTCTCGCAGTTTTGCTCAATGAGACATAGATCAAGATTAACTAGAATGAATGTATGGAAGAGCTGAAGTTTGGCAATTAGCTAACCGTCGAAAGTCTTATCTAGTAGCTGAACAAGGGGATTTAGGATAAGTTGAAGACGTTGGTTATGAGTTACCAATCTACTCTCACTTTATATCTGGCACGAGGAAACTAATATGGTTTTGATTGGGTGTTGGAGAGAATTACAAACATTGATTCCGTAGGTTTTCCTTGCTGTCTTGTTCGCTCTGTTTCCATTCATCCTGAGAGCTCATTGGAATTGAATTTTTATTATGAATTGTTCTTGATGTTTCCACGTTATAAAGTTTACTGCACAATCTTGCGCGGGAGAGCGAGAACGCAGGCAGCAAGCGAGACTAGCAAAAGGCAGCATTAACCAAATGTATCGCGCGTCGAAGAAGGAAAGAGTTATAAATTCAAACATGTGTAGAGACAAATTTATGTGAATTTCGTGAATTTATTGTTCGCTTTTCATATCGAGGAAACAAGTTAAATAAATAAACATTTGTGTTTTCAACACTTTGCAGAAATGAAATGTCTACAGTCGAACATGGCGAAACACATTGAAATTCCATGCATAACAAAACTGTTGCGGACTTGTCGCCGGTCGAGAGAGAGGAAAACTGTTTTCAATTTCCAATTTATTTCATGGAATGATTTGCGATTGGGCGACCGAGATTTCGTTGCCAATAACTCATTGATAAAGCTCGTGCGATATTCGATTTTTCTCTGCAACTCGCGTTGAAATTGGAAGCAAGCCGTCGAGAAACGTGCCTTCGGTAGCGCATAAATGTTTATTGCGCTCACGATTTCTGCACTTCGCGTTGTCTGCGAAAACTTCATTCATAAAAAATAATTGATGCAACGCTTTCGGTGCTGCTTCAGCCTCTTCGCTAGCTCAGAGCCTTTCGCCTTCGAAGAAAATGTGAAAACAATTCGTCTTTAGTGTTCTCGTTGAGTTTAGAAGCTTGGCAGTTAAAGTTTTATATGTACATGAGCTTGTAAACAGCCACGAAGACTTGCCAGGATCGTGCGAAACTTTTTGCAGATTAATTGGGCGCTGGGCTTATAAGATGAGTTCATTATTCAATCAGAGCCTTCTCAATTCTCAGACATATTTGGCTAGACAAATATTTTAACACTTAAAGTTTCTTCTGCTGCGGCTGCTCATCAAGAGTTCTTTCCCAAAGCCTTATAAAGGATCTCTGGCTGTTGCCACTTACCGCTCCCGAGTGACTTTGAGTTTACTACCGTTGACCGTGTTATTAAGCTGGAGATCGCGATCGCTGCAGGGAAATCTTAATGTCACGATGTAAATATCAGAAAGTGTTGAAGAAAGAATTATAAACGCCGAAGAAATCTTCGGTTGAAATGGCGACAAAGTTTTAATCTTCCATCTCTTCACACAAACCATCATCACTCGACGAAACACGGGGTGATAAGAAATCGCAAACGAGGCGAAAACTTAACAATTTCTTGTGCGCAGCACATTCAGAAGTCATGTTAAGAGAACCCGCGAAAATATAATTTCGGAGACTCCAACGAATTTAGTTGCGACGCGTATCGTCACGACGTTGAACGTGCCATGCGAAGAATCTCGTTAACAGAGTTGAGAAATCTTTAAAACAGCAACAGTAATACCAAGCGACGGAGAACAGAAAAGAGCAGAAGCTTTAAACTCTGCAGTGAACGATAAGAATCCGAGGAATTGCACGAAGCAATATAGTTGTAAAATAATTGGATTAATTAACAATTGAAGCCACCGTGAAAAGAGTGAGCGCGAGTCTCTTGAATTCATTATATGTCCGCTGACTCATGATAGCACTTCAATCAACCTGAAGTCCCAATGATATTCTTCTCCGTTCTCGTCACTGAGCCCAACCGAAGAGCGAGTTAATTGATTCCATTTAAGACTCGTCGATTGATTGGAATCGCCGAGACAGAGGCTTTCGTGGAAAGCAACACGTCCGTCTTTGGCTCTGGAATGAAGACATTATCTCATCGCGCATTTCCGATTCGGGAATGTGAAATGTTTATTATGAAGAATGCAGAACGAACGAGCGACTTAAGTCATCCCATTTGAGATAAGAGATCAATTAAAAGCCAAAGTGAATTCCACGAAAAATAGATTTTTAATTAAATCGAAGACATTGAGTCGCTTTACGGGCGATCTAACGCAAAGTCTCTGGTGATAATGAGAATAATCCGTTGCAGACGACTCCAAGCTTGTAGAATTTCGCTATAAATTTTAAGCTCAAATCAGAAGAAACTTAATGAAGACGGTGTTGGCATAAGACGCGGGACAACTTTCCAGCTACTGCAGTTAACAAACATCCAGATTATATTTTATTGGAATAAATTTTCAGAGCTAGAAATCACTTCAAGAAACTCAACAGTGCTCCGAGCTCGTGGCGACAAGCGTCGTTATGAGGCTTGAGCCACTTGAAAGTATTAATTGGAAATCCAGGTGATAAAGTGGGAAATAATCATAAATCAGGCTTAATTAATTTCAGTATTGATATCGGGAGATGCTGCAGAAAAGAGATTCATGTACGATGAGGTTTAATTAATATTTCTTATGCGGCATGCGACATTCTAGATATTAATTCTCACTTTCGACTGCATTCGCCTCGCGGCCTTTGAAAGCCAGCGGAGACGCGATAACAGACAATTCACTTAAAATGCTTTTTCTTGTAACGTCGCAAAGGCAAAGCGATGACCTCGCCACGACAGTTCGCGGCAAGCACAATTTATGATCGAAAATTAATGTCGGACCTCGAGCATCGGACAAGCGAATTTAAATGTGACATAAACTAGTTCTTTGGTTTGTTTTCTTGCCCGAGCCAGCAGGATCTTTTAAAGTTTATTGAAAGTCTGGGTCTGGTCTGGGTGGCGTGAAGTTTAATCAGACCGAGAGAGGCGGGAAGGCAAGCAATGGTATCAGGTTTCTCGCTTTAGAAGATTCTCTGTTGCTTTGTGGTCACGATTTCTTAGGAAATATTAAGTCGTTAGAGCATTTGCTTCTTGAAGCATTCACAGATTCAAGAAAGTTTTCTTTATCAGCCCGGAGATGTTTTTGTTTCCACAGACGCTTATGGCGCGGAACCGGCGAATGTCGTTGATATTTATCGTAATTTCATGCAAGTATCTAAGGTTTACAATTTATGGCACAGAAATGGGACACAGCGGCGAGGAAGACGACTCTCTAGCGGGTGAGAAATATGTGATCATAAGCCCCGAACTGTCGCCGTGTGTGGTCAGCTGGATGACTAAAGATATTGAAGCACTTTTAATCGTCATTTTTCGAGAAATTTATTCGTTATTGGACAGTGATCGTTATTTTATTATTTATTTACTTTTACGTAGAGAATTGCTGAGCGTTATTAACTTTGTAACAATTCCAATAATCGTTAAACGACGCGTTAAGCACATTAAGTTCCGACTCAATGATGTCGCCTTTGAGTCGCTTCTCGCCTTAATAGTTGAAGGTCATAAATTCGTTTTACCTTTTCATTCTAGCGGTTGATATCGAACAATATTTCATTATTACTTTCTCTCTTATTCGAAGAGACAACGGAAAGTCAAAAGGAGTTAGGGAGCTCCGAAAAAATCTTCTAGTTCAACTTGCAGGTGTTGATGACCACAGTGTACGTCTTAGACTTTTGGGCAGACTTTCTAGGCCCAGAAATATTGAAAAATATTCTTATGCAGATCCAACTTTACCCGCTCAAAACTCCCGGCGCAAGCAATTAATTCCGCGAAGCAAATTGTGGAAAATGAATAAAATCTGAGAGCAGCGCAACGACTGAGAGTTGTCAAGCTATCGCAAGTCGTGACCACAATATCAAACTACCCAATTTTTCATAAATTGTCTCAATTCCAAGACGTCCAGACTCTCGCTACCAACTTATCCCTCTCGCTACACACATTCGCTTCTTTTCTTTCGCTGATCTTTCAAGGCGCGATAAGTGACAGTAGCCAATTTGAATGGGAAACGAGAACAATGTGTTTCTCTGCCGATGATTTACATGATTATTGTTGGTCGTTTAAATGCAGATGGGGCTTTTGATTTGCATTCGTCATTCTCGCCCGTCCGTTCGTCGTTGTTGAAGAGCGAGCAGCATAATTTTTTGTGAACTTTTCTCCCGCTGTATGAAGACAACAATCCACTCCGATTATCGCTCGAGCCGCTCCCATCTGATTGTTGTTCCCAAGATTTAATAACGAAGACGAGGTTCCCATCGACCCGCCGCAATTGAGGATAATTTTTTATTTTGTTTCAGTGTGCTCTGCGATTATCAATGCGAGGCAATCGGACAGCAAGACCGTCGACGACGATGCTGCGACTGAAGTTATGTGCGTGTCTGACGATGATAAGCGTCAGCGACTCCTAAAAGAAGGGCATCGAGGACCTAATAAAGTTTTGGCAATCGCTGATTATCGCCAAGCAGCGACATGAAAGAATGAGTCGAGAGGAGAATCGAAGTCGAAGTGCAATCAATTAAAGATAACGAACTTTTTGCACCTCACGATGTTTCGCTTAATGGAAACGGAAACATTTTATCGCGAGAAGTTGACATGTCCCGAAAAGAATTAATAATGAAAATGTAAACAATCTTTAATTTATTTCTTTCCACTCGATTCGCGAGAGGCTCTTCACCGGGATATCGAAGACTTTGAAGCCGCAGAAAGCCACTTTGACGTACACGCAAAGGCTTAAATACATTCTGCATTTGCCTTCCTTGCAAGCTTCGCAACCGCCAATCGATGTTTAATGAAATTAACGAATGTAACACGGAACGAGGGAAAAGAAATTCAAATGAGACAATTCTTTGTCTAACATTGAATATACAGTCGTTTAACAAGCTGATAAGTGCCTCATTTAGCCGGAGAAGTTTAAATTGCCATGCGATGGTTGGTAGTGACGCGTGACTGCGACAGTCAAGCATGTTGTTCTTAAGCTCATCAGCACCTTCGGCAGCAGCCTTATTTCACGCTTGCGAACTCGTTTTACCCGTCTCGACAGCAGTGGCTTGAAATAGGTTTCTTACTCTTTGTAATTTTTGAGCAATAATAAATCTAGTGGTTCTTATTCCTCTGTTCGTTGACTTGATTGTTCTAAAAGGAAGGAAGAATGATCAAGGATTAAATGTAACTGGGGCTTCTACAAGTCTTAAATATGTAACCTTATTTTGAATGATGGCTTAATCAATTTCAAACGAACCTTGAGAATTCGATCGATCCGTCGGTGGGTTCGAAGTTAAACAATTCTAGTTGTTAGCCCTTGGAAACACGCATTGATCAATCGAAGTTTGTGCCTAAATATCCAAGCAAATAACTGAGTTAGGTCAGCTGGATTATCATGGTATCTTCGATCGTAGAGCGATGCCTCAGTGCAAACTACTCGAAGTGTAAGTTGAGTCCTTCGTTGATTACATTTAGCAAAACTCAATCATATCTTTTCAGTTATGCCTGGTGACGTTTTCTGTGGTACAATAACTTCAATCTCCGATCTGCAGTTCTTCGTGGCTGAGGATGGCTTCAGTCTGCCAGCTATGAAGCGAAATGAGCTTGAGAAAATCTGGTGGTACGTCGGATTCAACGAACCGTTCATGCTCGAGACTGACGACGGAATGTACCGAGCTGTCCGAGTACCGCTGACAAGCTTGGACTTTGACAAAACAATTTACATGGAAGTCTGCCTGCTTGACACGGGAGAGACCTTCGTTTTGCCGATTCAGCATTTCCAATACGACGCAACGTATGAGATGCCCGATTCGCACAAACTAACGCCGGCATTAACTTACAAGTGCGAGCTGCACGAAGTTTTCTGTGACGACTTCGTCAATGGAGCTCAAATTCGGCAATCAAACAAGTTTCGCAAATTCACAATCGAGGTAATGGCCGTTGAAGACGAATGCTTGCTAGTCGATGTCTATCCATATGACAATTCGCCTGCTGAGCTACCGAAATGTCCTTCAGAAGAGGAAATTGAATCGGAAGCGTGCGAATTACAAGTTGAACTGGGAGCAATGGAATTGGATGCAAAGGACGAAGTCCAGCAAATGGCTGTAGAAGACTTCAGCCCGAATGAGCAGTTGATCTGGAACGCTGAACCGTTCAGTACTGATAATCCGCAAGTGGCTGTTCAAGGATTTGAGACTAAAGACGAGGACCGCATCTGCCGCTTCTACGATCCTGAACTCGGTGGTTGCTGGAAAGGTGGACAATGCACTCTCCGTCATGTTCGACCAATTGGAGATGGCACATGTCGTGATCAAGAAACTATTTTCTACTGCAACATCGGAATCACTCTGCAGCTCCCGGCAGTTAATTCAAGAGTCAAGATCAAAATCACAACGGTGACCAACACCAACAATTTCTGGTGCCTTCGAGAAAACAAGAACGAAGCAATGCAAGTTCTCTTGAACAAGATGAACGAACCTCGAGAGATTGAATCGTACAAGCTATTGAAAGCACTTCCTGCAGAGCTTCAGCTCGTAAGTGTCAAAGCAAGAGACGGAAAATTCTACCGAGGACGAGTCTGCTCAATCAGCGACAATGAACTCACAACGGAGATCTTTCTAGTGGATTTGGGAGTCTTCGAGGAAGTTTACACCTCATCAGTTTTCAATTGGATGCCTCATTTGGCTAATGACTTGCCGTTCCAAGCTGTAGAAATGGAAATTGCAAACATCAAACCATTAAACGTTCACGATCAGCAAGAAGCAATCAATGCTATTCACAGTTTGATTGACGAATATGACAACAAATTCAGAGCAACGATCGTCGAAAACTGTGCCGGAATCAAATGCAAATTAATGACTTGCGACTACAAGGACGTGGGCGAGATTCTGGTTGCATATGGACTAGCTCTACCTAAATCAGTAGCACCGCAATTGGCTTCTCTTCAATTCATTCCTGTTTGATTCTTGATACTTTGTTTCACAGATATTCATGTAAGAATTTGATGACGAAAAACTGACATCTGAAATAAATTTTGAAGACAGACAAGATCGTAATAGCTTGAGCATCTGAGTGTGATCTCTTTCTTTTCAGTTTCTTCCCTTCGTCAGTTGTTTCCAAGACATGTCCACCTGTCAATCAACAGAGACTTATGATACGAATCACATTTCAATTTCAGCAACGAGCTTCAAAGGAGGGACAGCAATCGACTGAGTAATCCAATAAGCAAGTGCGTTGCCTGCTAAATGATACCTCAACCTCTTAGGAGATTTCATGAATTCGTTTTAATGTGCACATTCTGCGAAATTCACTTCAAGTTTTTTCACTTTCAAATATTTTTTATCGAGATTGATCGATTCCTTGAGGCCTTGTTCACCGTTGCTGTTGTAAATTGAACAATTTAATTAACAATTATGCGTGCTCGTGAGTGATTAATAGACTTGCCATTCTCCATCTGTCTCCAAAGTTCGTCTCGAGAGCAACAACTTCAAAGTTTTTCGGATCAAAGTGACAAGTTTCTCGGTCCTCGCACTCGATGATTGATTGGATTGGGCCATTAAAATCCGTGTTCTCTAACTGATCCGTGTTTTATACAATGATAAATCTAAAGCGATCGTTCCATTGAAAGTCACCAACAACTGTTGATGAAGTCAAAGCGAAGTTTTTTTTTGTGGTCGCGCTTAACATTTCCGTTAATTAAAAGATCAATTTTCGGAACAGTCGCTTGTCTCGCTCCTAATTTTAATTCAGCGAGTCAGTCTCGGGGAAATCGCTCGAGGCAGTCAGAGACACAATGCAGCGAGAGAAGAGAAGAAAGCCACCCCGCGTGTGCAAATTATTTTGAATTTGTCTGGCTGAAGAAACAGCGATAAGGTCAAATGTTATGTTGCTCTTTCTTCCTTCGTTCCCTCGCCTCTCCTGCAATTCAATGATAATTTATAAGAATTTATTTGCCGTCGGAGCGAGCGAGAAGAGAAAATAAATTTATGCGCGACATGATTTTTGGCTGATCGCGAATTGCGAGCCCATGAAAATAAGTTATTATCCTCGAGAGGCGCAAGGTTAAAATATTTGTCTAAAGAAGTTATTACTGTCGTCTACTGAACGAATCATTTAAGCGAGCAAGCGGTCGGTTAGAATGATCACCAAGGGGTCGCTTAGTAATCGAAGGAACTCGAGATTGAACCTTGCCATGCATTTACGTTGTCAAATTATTGTGAAATAAAGTCAGAGCCCCACCGACAAAAGAATCTTCAGCTTCTCAGCCCATGATTTAGAGGATCTAAAATTATGTTTCTTCTCTTCTCTTTCGCTTCAAAAGATAGGACGCGCTGGATAACGTTTGGGAAAAATGTCTTCTTCGCCTTTGGATTTCAAACCTTTATTTGGAGGAACAACAACGCGTATCAAGATAAGCGCGTGAAATTGATGGCCGTTCAAGTTTAAATGCGAGATGGGAATCGGAGTGAGATTCCGAGCGGTCAAAATGGAATGCAGTAGCTTCGTCTTTTTGTGGACACAATGAATTCAAAGAGAGTTTCAACATCTTTGCGGGTAAAGACAAATTGATATCATTCAACGGAAGGTTCATTCATTGTGTGGTATTCCAGTTGCGGTCAAATAAATTAATCGCATCAGCTGAAGGTGTGAAAAGAAGAAGCCAGAAGACCAGTAGCCTCTCGGTTTGCAGGAGAAGAAAGAAGTTAATTGAGCGACTGAGCGCGTCTCTTGTTTGTGCGGTAACAATCGAGATGGAAATGGTTAAAAATAGCTTCGCGGATCGCTTGAGTCATTCATGCATGCCGTCGTCGTCACGTCAAGCCGATGCTAAGGTCACGAGACTCGACCTGGGAAGGGAGAATAAATAATGGTCTCTCATTCTTTATGAATCATTTCACTCCATTCTCATGCTTATGGCTCTTAAATAAGTTTTCTAAAGTCAATAAACGAACCAAATCGCTGAAAAACTCCAAACCTTCCTTGAAACTCCTGGTCGTGGAATCAAAAGTTTACGTATTCAGTCTCACAATACCTCAAAGAATGTCCGAACCCGCTCAAGCAAGTGCACGTGAGAGAACGATCGAGCGTTATGGATTCACAAACAAAATTGCCTCAATAAGTTGCGGTAATGAAGGTTTGCCGTCGCGTTTCTCAATGAAAGCAGGAAATCTTTCTCGCGATTTGAAGATCCTTCGTGTGAGCCCGCGCCAAGGCAAGCTTGAAGAGATAAATTATCGCTGTACGTTTCGATTCGTAATTGATTAATGTGGAGAGCATTGAAATCATTGATTTAAAACCGATTCGCATCACATTGCGGGCATGAGAAGTCAAGGCTTCATCTGGAGCTCAATAAATATTATTTTATCAACTCATTCCATGCCAAGTGCTCAACGAAACTCGGGGCTTGTTCATCGATCGAGGAATATTTTCTGGATGTTCGAAGGGAACGAGCTCTTAATGCATTCGTTTCTCGGCTCATGAAATGTTTTCATGATTGTTTACCTTTGAGGAATTGTAAATTGCGATAAATAATTTGCCATAGTCCATGCCAGCGACTCGTGTGTGGGATTCGACGTCAAAGCAAAGACTCAAATGTGCCTTAATGTGGTGCTTTATGGTGTGCGTGGAAATCATATTTTCCTCTCTTATCCGTTGCATAAAACGTAATTTATTGATATTAGATTATGGGCGCAAGCAGCATCATGCAATGCATCATGAAAACAAATTCGCTTCAAATGCTTTCTGCTTTGCATGCGAGCTCACTTGAGCATCAAGATCACGGCGCCTGATTACAAGCCACGGAACAAATGATACGCAATTAAGAGACGCTGTGTAATTACGAGCTGCGATAACGAATCAAACGCTAGCTCCTTGAGCGAGAGCTTGCCGACGGCTCATTTCGGATTAGCGATGCCTTAAACACTCGTTGTGCGCAATATGATCCCAGACCATTTAATTAGCATAAGTATCGCGCCACATGTGATGTCTCTCGGCTCTCGACTCAGACTTATTTCAATGAAATAAACAAATTAAGTTGATTTCTTAGAGAAATAAAAGTTGTCGTCGCCTTATAAGGCGAGCCGAGATTACTTCAAAACGAGGCTGGATAGAAACTCCAGATAAACATTTGAAAATGTACATAATTATGGAAAATAAATTGAAATGTAAAACACAAAATCTAGAGTTTCGAAAGCTCCGATCGAAGAGTTATCGCCTCCCGATGATGAGGAAGCCGATGACTTCATCTCACGTCGAGCTTGAGTCCCGTTCAGCGATTCTCATAGCGCTGGGAATTCACCCGTCGACCAGTGAGCTCCGAAATATCATTTACAGATATCTGTTTGCGCAGACAAAATGCAGTGTTTAGTCGACAACAGAAATGTTAATTTATGGTACGTTAGCAAATATTAGAGAGAAACGCGCGGCGATATATCAAAATAATGGGCATTTGCACGGCATTCGAGATCGCTTTACCAGTTTTCTAGTTAGGCGATCGTGTTTGTTAAAGTATCCAATCTCTCTCTTAAGCCGTTCACATGTGATTTAATGGATCATCGATGGAGAAGCAGTTATCGGCACTTATTAAACTAATGTTTCCTGATAGCAGCGAACTGCCGAGCGCGCGGCTTTCAATTCGTGTGCTCTCATTGCTGCTCGATTTGTCTGGAGCACATGCACATTATAATAAACTAGCGCCAAATCAATTTGCAGATTTATGGAACGATCGTTGCTCTCGCTTCATTTCACGACGAGAAAATGTATAAATAATTGCGCACAGACACGAAAATCTCTCGCCACGATTTCTTATTTGCATTGCACTTTAATTGAAAGTATCAAAACGCCAATGAAGCATCGCGGGGAAAATAAACAACCCGCCGAAATCGAGAACGCTCATTGAAACGCCACGTGAGATCGGCTCGACTGCGAGAGCAAGCAGATTATCATTTAGATTGGCTTATTAGATGAGATCTGCTCTGCTGAGGTCGTCATCGGATTATCGAACTGAATTTGTTTTCAGTCTGAACATGAAATCGGCGGCGTGCTTATCATCAAAGGCTTCAAAGCTCTGATCGTATTCAAATGAAGAAATGTTTCTTGCAGGTCGCTAGACTTTCTTCCAGCGCAGACACCGAGTTTCAGAGGAAATTGTCGACTCTCTTCGGTCGCAAAGCCACATTTCAATCATGATTATGACACTTTATTAATTTTACCGCAATTAAATCGATCGACGCACTGCAATTTCCATGATAATGTCGAGCATATGGCGAGGTGGCTCGTTAGGTATGAATATTTAACGATACGAAGGCCAATGATCTTACGAACAAACGCCTGAAGAAAGAACTGAACAACTTCACTCTCTACACTGATGACAAGCTGGATTGGTTTTCAAAGCGTGAAGCGAAGCGGAAAATCGATTGGTGACTCGAGTTCTAAGTCCGATCACCGAACTTATTCGTCATAAATCTCTCTAATCGGCGGACCGATCGGCTTTCTAGAAATTTGGGGAGACGTTCGAGTATAAAAGTCGAAATTCTTTCAAATGGTTCAACAGTTCTCGACCGCGTTCGTTACTAACAAGCTGCGACCATGAAGCTTTTGATTTTGTTCTTGGTGAGTGGAGTTTTGTGTGAGCTTCCCGTTGCGACAGAGCTTCCAGTTTTGGAGCCAGAGACTTTGACTGACCTGCCTGCTGAGCAGATCGACGACTTCGAAAACATCCAAGCGCCGGCTCGTCAAAATGACTTGGAAGTTGAGTTAGAAAAGGAAGGAGTTGAAGTTGTTGAGAACATTGACGAAGACGTGACAGCATCAACGACTGTCGCGACAACAACGATTCATTTCACTCAGGAAGCTTGCACTGGTGAGAACATGGAGTGGGTTACATGCGGTCCGAGGTGCTATCAGACTTGTGCATTCCAACCGCGTGGTGTTCGACGAGAAGAGCGAGCAGTTTGCGAACCGACCATGGCTGCTAGTAGCTGTCACGCTGGCTGCTTCTGCAAAAGCGGATACGTAAGGCTCAACAAGAACTGCGTTTTGCAAGCGGATTGTCCAAGTTAGTAAAGAGATAGCAATCGAAAATGAAGTCACTTTACAATCTCTTTTAACAGCTCGAACGTGTCTTCTGGCAAACGAAGACTACAGGCAGTGTGGAACTCCTTGTCCGATCACTTGTGACAACCATCACATGGCAGCAAAGATTGAAGAACGGTGTCCTAATGACCTTTGCATCCGAGGATGCTTCTGTAAAGAAGGCTACGTGCGCAACGCCGCTGGATTTTGTGTTCTTCCCAATCGCTGTCCACGACCACTTATCATTTAAATTCAAACACTAAATAAACTTCGTCGCTCCGACGACGAAAATAATAATCACTCAAATTATTTTTCATTGACTTCATTGATGATCGATTCGAGGTCTTCAAAATTAGCTAAAAATTTCCTGGAAGTGTAAGCGCAATTCAGACCTGAGATAAGCAATCTGACAAGGATTTGAAGGCTGAGCAACAAGAACATGCTCCTAGCAACGATGTCTACCGGATAAAACTGTTCTTGTGAGATATCAAAGAACAGTTGAAGTTCCAAGGCAATTGAAAGCTAGAAGACGAGCAATTCATACGCGATTTGTCTGCTAAATTCTTGCCAATTTTTGATGGTCTTGAGCTTTAAGCATTCGGTTTTATTTTTCACTCAAAATTTTATTTACAATGGAAAGCTTCGCGGAATCCTAATCTTGAGTAGAACAAGTCATGAAACTTTTCCAGGGCTTCTGCGGATTCTTCAATTTTCTGGGCGGTTTCCGGTCGTATCTTGTAATATAATGCTCGAGCTGCTGCAACCCAGAAGAGTTGTTGGTCCGTCAAGCGATGAGCACCGAGCTGCAGATCCTTCTTTCCTGATTTTAGCCAGTCGTTGTAAAATTCGTACGGGAGTTGAAGGTCGTTATCGTCTATGTCGTTCAGAATATCGAAATCGGTGACATTGTGAGTCTGAGAACAATTTCAAGTTAGCATCACGGAGTCATCAAAAAGTAATTTTTCTTACAGCTTTCACATATCCGTCCAACAAAATCCGAACTTTTCGATAGTAAAACGAAGGAATCGTTGCCGAATTAAAGAATCGCGGCCTCTCATGGTGATAAAAAGGATAGTGTAGGAATTTGTAGTCCAAAACTGGAAACACGCAAAATGTAAATCGTGTAAAATAATTTAGATAGAAAGTGATTTACAAAACGCGTGGTCGTCTGGCAAATACCGAAGTCCCGCAGTGTGTTGCGAGATTGCGAATATTTGACGTAATTCGCTTCCGGGCGCCTCTAGCTGTGTCTTTTCGAAGTTCGTTCTAATCTCTACGATTGACTTCGCGAAATTCTGGTTATCAATGGGAGGAAATAGAGCAAACAATTCTTCAACTTTCTCAGATTTTAAGAATTTTTCCGGATATCCTGCAACAAAACTTATCGAACTGGCCACATAGACTAAATCCTCGTTGACTTTCTTGTCCCATCGAGCCTCTGATTTGATCTTTTTCACGACAAACTCCTTTGCCTCGTTCATAAACTCCTTGACTGAGGATATCAGTTTTTCGTTGGCGTATTTTTGCGAGTAGAGCCACATGACAGCCGGATTCATTTTGGTGAGGAAAATTAGCATACATTGCTGCCATCTTTCCTGACTTTTTTTGATCCCCAAATCGTTTTGAAAGAATTTGTCTGTGCGATAGACTTGAACTAATTCAGAGTTGGAGAATAGAATATAATAAGCGAGATATTCTGCAATTAATCTAATAACAAAAAAAGTAACAAAATCCTCTATTAAAAAATGTTGACAACAGTTTAATTGGATCAAATACTTCCTATCATACGAAGCCAAAAACTCGGCGAGTTTTCTTATTCGTTCAGGGCTTTCGACATAAATCTTTTCGCTATCGTTGAGTTTTGTCACCAACAAGTTGTTCAAGATTCTCGACCAGTCAAGATTAAGGCTTGCAGTCAAGTTATTTAGCTCATCTATTGACATTAAACCTGAACCTTCAAGCGAAACGTTTGCGACAAAACTTTGCTGTTAGATAATAAAATCAATTGTTATGACAAAGAGAGATCGGTCGATAATTTTCACTCACCTGGCTTTCGTAGAACTGTTTTTGCCTCAAGTAGATTTCATGGAACTGTTTCTTGATTAAGACAGCATCATTTGAACTGTTTCTGTATACTTGAAACATTTCATAAAGCAAATCCTCGTAACCTCCGAATGCAATCTCTGCAGAGACTGTTAATTGAGCTCTTCGAAGTAAAAGACCTTCCAGATCCCTTGCAACGAAGCTGTTGAAGAAATTGTGAATGACGTGCGCTGGTTGTTCTTCAATGAATTGAGACAGGTTGAAGACATCTTGGTCAGTATCTGGATAGAACTTCAACCCAAGTGATAAAAGATACTCGCGAGCTTCGTTAACACCATTTCGTCTAATATATTCAGACTTGACGCATTTGGCGTATAGATTTTTGATTGTCTTCGTGATCCGTGCGTCGTTCTCATCAACTTTGGCTGAAAGAACTCGTTTAATTCTGAGTTGGTAGTTCTCGACAACGTCAGAAAGGAATCCCTTAGCAAACCAACGGTCATTTGGAACTGAGAACTTAGCGAAAGTTCCGACTGCAAATTCTTTGAAGTCCTCGCAGGGCTTGACAGATTTGTTTTGTGTCGAAGCCAAAAACAGATAATCACTGTCTAATGTACAATACTTGGTCTCGCATATATCGAGCTCTGACTGTTCTTTTTCAGATATTTCACTTCCGATAAACTGCAGCTCAATCGAGTGCTGGGAATTCACTAATTGCACAACGGCAACCACTAAAAAAATTGCAGAATACATTTTCTTCAAAAATTTGCGACTTTGACGTTTGGAGGTTGAATGAAGACTTGTAACAGGTTTTGAAGATCGCTTGTCTTGTCTACACGAGCAGATTTCACAAACTTTTGATTGTGTATTTTCTATGTGCTAAATGCAGAAAGTTCAGATGGTCGATCCAGTGGCTGGAGTGGTAAGAAACAGTTTTCCTTAGAGCGGGCAACGACTCTGCTTGTCTGAAAGCCATTCAGCAGTTTTGTGCGAGATGTTTGCGCCGAACGAGCGAGCAAACTTTGTCGTCGTGGTTTCCAAATTCGACCTGTCCAAACTCTAAACATAAATTTAAATTAGGCAAAAGAGAAAAACATGTAATTAACATAACACGAGAAATTCTTACTCGATCAAAGTTTCTCTCGTCGCTTTATGTTAATTGCTGTCGAACAAGTCAATAAATAAAAGACAAAGAAATTGAGACAATCAATTCGACTGGCAGAAGGAACGGAACAGCGCGATGATCATGTTGGATAATTATTTGTTTATTCATCAAAATTTATTGACATCCACCGAATGAATTGATTCTGTTTCTGCGTTGATTGCGAGTTGGATGCGAAGTTGGACGGCGATTTAATTAACTCGATAATTATGCAAATCGCCGATTTCGGGGAATTGGAAGAACTTGACGGTTTGATTTGTTCGGGAAACGCTTCGACAACGATGCTCAATTTATCACTTAACTACTGTTGATCGGTCTCTGCTCGCTCGACGCCGATGGATTTCCATAAATCAACTGACGAAATTGTAGAACATAAAACTTTATTGACTTTGAGTTTTATTGAATCGACGAAATTCCTCGGACGCAACTTTAATCCACAAAGGAAAATAAACATCAAGAGGTTTTCGCTCGTACGCTTTGCCTTCATCGAGACCGGAAACGGCTGTCAAATTAAATGAACATTTGCATAACAAATCCCGAGGCGAAGGAATTCCAGCGATGATTCAATTCGGAGGTAATTTACAGAACAATAAATGCGTCAGGCTCTTGCCAATGCGAATGCTGATTTTAATCCTATTCACTTTGATTTGCGTAACTTCGACTTTCACTTTCATGATTCGTAATTGCTACTGGTTCTGGCTATTTCGAGATAGGAAAGAGCGAGTTGCAGATTAGCGAACCCAACCAAAGCAATAATCTTTTGATTAAACGTTAAGATATGTACTGACGTCTTTTAGTTTGTTGCAGATTGAAAAATACATCTGAAACGAGATGAGAGCTGCTTAACATTTCTGAAGACATTGCGGACAAACGAGAGTTGAGAAAGGCGGCAAAAAGTTGAGGGAAGACAGTAACAACTTTTCAATTCTCATGCATTTCAGTCAGGCGTGTCTTGAAGTTTGATTCAACATTGCGAGACTTACGATTGCTCTGCCATGACTCTATTTGCCTAACATCTGATAAATTATGTAGCGTTTGATCTTTGCAGATTGATGAATTCAACTGCAATTTTGACTTAAGCTGTTTGACGATCAATTAATCGCTAGACCATGAAATTATTATTGCAACTTTGGACGGTCGGGATAACATAAGTAATTAAAACAGTAAATATAATCGGCTCTCGCTCTTGCAGATCATAAACTTAGAACGATTAATTAAGCCAACGATTCCTCCGGGGCAAAATATGTAAATCACAGCGAGAGTATTTTAAATAAATGAATCCGCAACGAGATCTTGAAGTTATGACTGTTCGTGATTCAGAATCATAAACGAGACGCGACGGTGAAACGATATCTGTTTTTCGACTCGCTCGAGACTGAAAATTGCTAATGAACTGCGACAAATTAACGTCTTCGTCGAGCTTTGGGTTCATTGTCCACGCAGCTGTTGAAGTCTTTTGATTGTTTCGCGATCTTAAGAGCTCGCGAAGCCTCCAGATTGTCTCTCGAAGCTTCATCTGCACTCCTCTGTTTTCCATGCGTAATTGCCTAATTAACATTTCCCGCACACGAAAAATCGAACAGTCATAAATTTCCGAGATTTTGAATTGCAAAACGCGCTGCTTGAAATGACGAAATAAATCATTCAAGGTAGCATAAGCGCTGCTGAGACTTTTCGGTGTGTATGCTAATACGGCAGCTCCTACTTCACAACTTACGTCGATTCATTCACAAAGTTTTTTCTCCTCCATTCATGAGTCGTTTTCAATTTGTTCGCTTTTTACCATGCGCTAATTATTCCGACGTTACTGCATTAATTTATCGCGTTGGAAATGCTCTCGGATCACGAGGCCAGGTCCCGCAATCAATTATTAATTAAATGTTTTTTAATCCTCGATCAAAACACTTTTTTATCGCTAGCTGGCGCTTCTCAAACGCTTCGAAGATTAATGACGAAGCTCGCAATAAAAATCTTTCGATCTTTGCGTTTTTCTCAACGCTCCCGCCGCCGCTAACAATCTAGCGTTTCCGGTTCGATAATTGCTCGCTCGCTTCATCACGCGCTCCCAGATTGTGCAACGAAGTCTGCTTACGACCTCAACCGCTCGGCAGACGATTTGCATAGAAGCCATTGTCGCAACTGCTGAATAAAATCATCGCTAATGAAAATCTATCGCTGATAATTGACTTTTTCAACTCTTTAGCGAGTCGCTGTAGCTCGAAAAGAAATAAATGATAATCTCATTGCAGCAGAAGATTAAGGAAATGAAGTTGACACACCTCGATTGACGATGCATGTTGTAAAAAGCGGGAAGAGACACAGCGAAGCACCATATGGCTGTTGTTGCCTCGTTGCACAGCGTCAACATGATTTATTCATTCAGATTTCTATGCCAGAACACTTCTCTGCCCCTCCCGCAGCACAACTATAAGTTAACTCAAGTCGCAGACAGTTGACACGGGAATAGAAGTCTGCGCAAGGCTTTAATTTGAATTTATGCTTGAAGCATGCTCGCGGTAAAGAAATGGCTTTTCTTCTCTGATAAAACTTAGAGCTCTACGGCGAGTCTTCAACCGTAAGTGCGCTTTTAATCCGTCATAAACAGCGACGAAAAGGTCGCTTTGCAACGTTGCTCGATGTTCAAGTTTCCATTCACGAAAGCTTGTTGAATGGACGCGTTATGAATGGCTGAGCTTGTGACTCGCAACGGCTAAAAATAGTAATATGATCGCAAATCAGCCGCGCGAGAGCAATAAAAAATGGATTAATCTAGTTATGGAATTGGTCAGGATTTGCATTTTTTATTGGACGAGAAAGATATGCAAATAGAATCGATTCGAAGCTTGTTAATGTTCTCTGTCTAAATGGACGACAAGAACGATTTGTTCCGAAGACGATTCACTGTATAAAATATCTATAATTTCTCCTAGATGGTTCCACGACCTTACCTCAAGCCCTCGGCCAACCCCTCGCGCTTGAATCGCAAACCAATCCCTGAACCTCGCCACTTCCCAATCAAACCTTCGACACCTCGCTTCGATAATTTATTGACTGCGGACACTTTTTCGATTGCGCTGCATCGCTACATGAGATCTCTTCTTCGTCCTCTCCTCGTCGTTCTCCCCGACTCGCAATTGCTGATTGCATATCACGGAATGACATCAAACGTTCTTCGATTCTTTCGGAACAGGAAACTGGCTTTGCCCACCCACTCGAAACCGTTTTTTTTTCGTCGCTCGACTCGTAAATATTTTTATTATTTTTATATCTTGCTTGCGAGTTTATAATGCGACGACGCAGATTTAAGATGGAAGAATGTTTGCGAAGCAAAGAAAAGAACTCTTGATCCGCCCACGCAAAGTTTAATTATTATATTACCTTATCACTTATATGGATATTCGCTGGCGCTGTTCCTTCTCTTTCGATTACCAAGCCTCACCCTTAGCCGTTTGTTCCTCTCGTCTTGCACTCTGGTTTAATTGAGGGAGAATCGAAGAGAAAACTGTTCTGATCGGGCTTGAACAGCTGTATTGTTTTCATGGTAATTCGATGGGTGGGTGGAGATGAAAACATCCGTTAGACTCCGGGCTGGAGCGGCAGCGAGAGGATTTGATGATTTCAATGCCAAAGCTTTGATTGTTTTCGCGAAACGACCACGAAACTCCGTGAAATCATCGCTGCAATCTTCAACATCTCTCTCGTCGTTCCATTTTACGTTGACATTGAACAAAATAAATTAACAGCCGTCTCCGTCTCGAAAAGCTCATTCACGTCTTGCTTCATTCATCGTCGACAGTCCTCAATGAAATCGAAAACAAAGCTCGATGAATCAACGGCGCGAAGTTGCGTGAGTTTCTATTAATAAATGATCGACGACTGAAATATGTTGGCATCCATCCGGTCTCTCTTTCCGTGTCTGCTGCCAAACGGTTTTTAATTCATTTAGCGCCAACACTCGGGCGGAGACGATGGAAATCCAATTTCAAGACTCCGTTGCCTAATAGCAAAGATTTTATGTCGCTGATAGTTTCTCTACGCTTTACCACATTGATTTCATTCATAAAACTTTGTAGCAGTCTCTCGTGTGTTTGTGCCCGTTTTACGTTATTTCTTCTCATAAGCGTCGCGTGGGCGTCTCGAAAAAAAAACTATTATGTGCCGAGGCTCTGTCTCAATGGAGCACATGGGAAATTTATGAATGAAATCTTTTTGCTTTTGTTGTTCCCTCGTCTTTCTTAGGCGCAACCATCAACTATCATGTTTCACGATTGCAATGAGCAGAGTGTCGCTCCATACACCACAAGATAATTGATGTTCATGGAACGGAGACGAATAAACAACTCGATTCAAGTCGAGAAAGAGAGAGGCTCGGGAAGCGCGGCTTACGGATTTCAAATCGACCGTAAAGCGACAAGAAATACTTTCAATATTTCATTCATAACTTTTTAATTCATGCAACGGCTTTTCTAGAGACTGATTTTCCTGCTTGCAACATGCACTGGTCAACTAGGGACGATTCGCATGTGATGTGACGGCGCTCGATGCATTTTTAAGCTGGTTACACCTGTTTGGAAACTGGTGGCAACACCGGGACTACAAACCTCTCTTTATCATCAAGTCATCTAGTTTGATGTGCAGCCTTTAGTCACAACAGTCTAAAAGCTTTCAAACTCTGTTACATTACTAACTAATCCGGCCGACATTTCAAAGCTCCGCATGCTCGAGGCGAACTCAAAACTGAATGAAATGTGTGCACTTGTAAATTTGCTTTTTAATTAATAGTTTGCTGCTGATGGCTTTCAAGTTATGCAAAACTATGCAAAGGGGCCCGAAAGTGACAGCGGCCAGATCAAGATTTTCTTGTATGGAATCAATAATTAGAGTCGCGCTCAACAGCTGGTCGCGACTCGTCAGAAAATTGCGCATGCTGACGAAAAAATGAAAGCGAAAGTTTAGCGTTGCATCAGCGAGCGTTTAATATCTTGATTTGAATTCGATCGCCGCAACTGGTCCGCATATTCCTCCTTCCGGGACGATGTAATCGAGGAACGCTTCGAGATCGAAATCTGCTCGCGATTCGGGAAGTTCAGGGAGCTCCAAGGGGTTGAAGCGCTGCTCGTAGATGAAAATCGTGTAACGGTGAACGCACGAATCTCGCGAGGGATCTGGTGGAACGTACGCTGAAATGAAAGCTTGTTAAAGAATAAAGAATCGAGCGCTTGAAGCGTTTACCGGCAACGGTATTTCCCTCGTGAATTCCTAATCCATATTTCAGCGATTCGCCAGCGATATCGGTTGAGAGCCAATGCAAATACATGTTGCCGTCAGCCACCAGCGGATTATCTTTATCGACCATGATCAGCGTGTATTTCAAGAAACTCACAGCCGCCGAGTAGAAGACAAATGGCTGCTCGTAGAAAGTTTCCTTATCGACCTCAAGTCCACAGCTCTCGCCTGTTATCACAAACCCGCTCGACGGATTGAGGATTGCGAGGGAGTCGATAGCGCAGCCATCCGTTAGCTCAGGATTAACTCGAAGTTCGCAAGCGACAGATAACGCTGCGAACAGCGTCAGAACAAGTTTCATTCTAGCTGTTGATTCACGCAAACTCAAATTTATTCTGAACAAAAATATTTAAATTTCAAAGCTCTTCACAATCGAGCAAACCAAGTTGCAGCGGAACGAAAGAATTTCGCGCGATCAAATGCGAATTAGCATAATGGAGAAGTTGCGTGAGCTGCGTCCACGTGAGTTGCATTGAAAGTTGTAAATGATGATTCTCTTGCTAAGTGGACCCGTCATTAGATACACGCGAGCAGCCTACGGAACGTATTGGTAACACTTCTCCTTGTGGTTGACCCAATCTTTGACCTGACATTCGCTGTTGGATGAAAACGCAAATGCAAAATTAATTGAAAAGACTTGCGATGCTATGGGTTGGCGGCCAACCGTTGGCCATCATTTGAGTGTTTCCCGGCACCTCAGTACCTAACTAATAAGTTTAAGCTGCTGTCATGACAATTAACGAGACAGCGTAGGTTTGTCACATGTTAAGCAATTTCGTTATTTTAAAAACCGCCAAACTTTTGCCGATAACCAACCTCTTGATGCGGTTAATTACTTACCGACTGCAATAGAAAACGACTTCGCATCGTGAGCACTTTTTCTCAGCCTCTTGCTGGCACGTTGCACAAGATTTCCTGATCGATGGCGCATCGTTCTTCTGCTCTTGACTCTCCTCGATCTCAGCTATCATCTCGACGTTGTAAGCTTCGCTCAGTCTAATTCAAAGTTTTAATATTAATCATTATGCGACTTTCTTGCGAGACAATCAGTCAAGGCTCTTTAAATACCTCTTGGCCATCTCCACAATCTCGTTCTCGCTCATCTCGACAAACAATTTCGTATGCTGCTCAATGATGATGTTCCAGCCTGCTTTCTTAGCTTTTTCCATTATCTTGTCTTTGATCTGCGTGCGAGCGAGAAAATGAAGCCTTTTTAATTGAAAATGAATCGCCTGGAGCTTACCTCAGGAACGACTTCAAGAACCAAACTGTTCAAGTTGTTGTTAGTATGCTCGCTCAACTGCAGAGTGGCAAGGAACTGTTTGAGCTCGATCAACGGTGGCAGCTGATCGAGAATAACTTCGTTAAGTAAGCCGGAGCATTTGCCCAACTCGCGCTGGCGAAACGAATTGATTTCGTAGTTCTCAAATGTTTGGCGGTGGAAAATGACGCTTCGCAGACAAAACCAAGTTTGAGCCTCGGTTTTGCAAACCTTTAGGATTTCATCGCCTTCGACGAGCTTCCACTTTCCGTCGATAAACTTTTCAAAGTTCTTAATTCGTCGCAGCCAGGGTCGAACGGCCAAAACCTCGCTGAGTAAGCAAGGGACGTCGTGCGTTTGAGTGACACGACGAGCGGCGCTTACAGATAGAGATGCGATTTTATCGACCAAGTAGCTCAAGATTGTAATGCATTTCATTCCAATTACGAAGAGAATATCGTTCTTCTGTCCTTCAAGTTCTTCGGCTGCCGTCACTCCACCGTCAAACTTCTTTTGGTTATTACCAGCATGGCAGAGCCCAATCAGTTGAGTGACTCCGTGAACGCAATAATCAATGAGATCAATGACAACGTCTCCAAGAGACTCGCAGCTGTTCTCATGATAGAGAACCGTCTCTAGAAGAGATATGACTGTCGACTCGTGGAAGAGAACCGTGTAGATGAAGAAAGTTGCTGATATTTCGCCCGTCAACTTTGGCAGAACTTTCGTGCGCCACACCAAAACGCAGTAAGCTTCATGGACAAGAGCTGGAAGCTTGTCTTGGATCACGAGCAACTCCTTAACGATTTCTTCACGATTTCCTGAAGCTTCCACGATCGCTTGCTGGCTCAGCTTCAAAATTCTTTCATGCGCTTCAAGCCACAAACGTCCACCAATTTCCTGCACTTGGAACTCGCGAATTGCTTGAATGAAGAAGTCAATTTCCTCGGGATGAACGATATTCGTTTCCATTGTAAACTTTTGTTGAACTTGTCACTGGCTAAACAACGAATTGTTTCTATGGCAATCGTTGCTGAGATCGCAGCTAAACAATTTAAAGTTTTCAAATAAATAAACAGGCGGTAAACGTTCGTGAGAATGCTTTTATTCAGTGGATTATCGAGGACCAAGCTCTTACATGAAATCGTCAGAGTCGTTGTTGGCATCGTAGTTCGTCGTCATCTTTTCCTCTCGATGCAAACTTGCATAGCTTTTAGTTTGTGCGTCTTCGAGTCTCTTCCTCTCAGCTTCTTTCTCTCGGTCTCGCTGGTCCTTTAAGACCTTTTTCTTGTCTTGACGTTCAGATGCATCTCTCGCTTCTCGCTCAGCTCGGAAGTCAGGATGAGTCTCAATCTTTGTTTTGTTAAGCCTATTAACTATTTCATTGATTCTCTTCTCCACGCGCATTTTGCGTACTTGCTTCGGATTGTGAAATGAAACTTGTCCAACTTCCATCGATGGCGTCTGGGAATTAAAATACAGTTAAGCACATACTTGCTATACTTAAGGAACTAACCTTCTTCAGATTCTCCCACATTGTATACACGATATCGATGTTGTTCATTTTATTTCCATTGATAGAATTTGCCTTAACTAATTGGCATGCATCAACCAACACATCGTGGTGGACATCGTCGAGGCTTTGTCCTTTCTGTAGTCGCAAGTACACGTGAGCAGACGATACGTTATCCACATGGAACCAGACATCTTCATTGAATCCCCATTTGATTAATTCCTCGTCTAAAAAGATTTACAAAATTGGTTAAACGTTCAAAACATTATAAACTCGCTTTGCTTACTTTCGTATTTGTCCAGTCCCATGAATAATTTAACCGGCGGCGAGACCACATTGCTTTCGAAAAAGAAGACCATCGTCCTGCTAGCTACCGTCAGAGATATTTAAGATTTAATTAAGGAAAGTTAAAGTTTGTTTACGTTTCCTTTACGTGAAACCTTCGTTCGCTCGAACGAGATTTTGTTGTAAAATGCTCATTTGAACTTCCACCGACCGTTAAAGTTACGAACAAACTTTCTTTTCAAGTGTTTTTCTCATGTTTGATTCGTAAGAAATTGAAGCTTCAACTTTCGTTCTTTCTGTTCTGGTTTATCATGAAAACAATCTGGAGTTCCTCCCTATGCTTTTTTCTTATTCAACACCACGACAGTTCGGAGATAGCTGCAATCAACTCAGTTATTTTGTCGTATCGTTTTCCAATCAAGAAATTGATGAAGTGATCCGAAAGCTTTAAAGTCTTTCGCTAGAGAAATCATTTGTTAGCGTCCTTGAAACAAAGTAAACTTGAAAATGCACATTTCCTTGCTAACTTCTTCGCTGAAAATGACAAATCGTCTATAACTTTTTTGACTAAAATTCGTTTTATTTCAAATTGTCAGACATTAACTATTGAATTTAACTATGCGTTGTTATTACTCCAGTTGTTTCCTTGGTTGTTATTACCATTGTTACTTTTTTTCTTATGTTTCCGTTACTGTTCATCATTATTGTCATCTTCATTATTATTGTCATTGTCGCTCTCGCTATCGATTTTCGGTACAGGAGTGCAACAGCATTCAACAATTCCGTTGGCTCGTGGGAAATAATCAAGCCTGTGGTGCTTCAAGGGACAGAATGGATCAACCCCACATGGCTCGCATACTCCTTCGTTGCATAAAGATGCAATCGGAGTTCCACATTTGATTTCGGCAGTAGCTGCATGGATGAAAGAGAAAATTTGAAAATACTTCATGGATTACGAAGGCTTGAAACCAACCTGCAGCGAACAGAGCAGATAGCGCGATAGCAAAAACAAAAAATCTCATTGTTACTTCAAGTTAACTTTGTTTCACTTTCTTGAATCGTTGTCACGATGATACTGATGAAACGGTAAGACAGAACGTCTGTATTTATATCATTTCAAGGAATTTCGGTTCATGATAAACAGTTGCAGTCGCGAAATACTTGAGAAAATCGTTTCATCAAGTTTCCTTATGATTTTGATTTGGGATAAGTCAATGAAACATCAGTAAATTATATTTTTTTGAAATTAGAGATTTTCCTCTACACTGGTTTTACTTGATCATTGATTCTTAGGAATCTTATGAAATGCAACTTAAACCTATCATTACAACTAAGTATAAAGATACTTTCTGGTTTAGTTTCCTAATAAAATTTTCTAATTTCACCGGCAGACTGAAGAATGATTCTCGTATGACGACAGACATGACCGTGGGGTTCTCTGATTCTGATCAATAAATTTGTCTAATTTAGTAATAAAAATGATTTTTCCATGCCATTTTTGGATAAGTGAAGCTTTGACTTAACCCAGGTATGTAGAAAGAGAAAAGATTGAAAGGTTTATTAATTTAATAGTATTAAATCATGTTTTTTCGACGTGTTGCTCGAAATTCTCGATGTCATTGACCAGAGAAACAAATGTTTTCATAATCGAACAGACTTCGATTGTTTGACTACGGAGCTTCAGTCGAGTTGATGCACAAATATTTTGGCAGATGAAGCTGAGTGCAATGACTTGTTATTTAAGCCACTCAACACATGTCATTTTATAATCCCGAGTTCGTCATTTCAACATGCGTCATTTAATTAAAGTCTGAGATTATCGCGTAGGAAAAGTCAAAAAGTTTTAACGGAATCGCGATCGTTCAAAAATCTTCTATCGAAGCTCGACGATTTAGCGAAGTTCTCAGATTTGTTCGGTCGAACGAGACTTCGGTTCACTTGTAAACAAAAGTTATGGAAGCTCAGAAAATCGTGAAATTAGACGAAAGTGTCGTCAATAGAATTGCGGCGGGTGAAATTATTCAATCGCCAGCGAGCGCTCTCAAGGAGTTGATTGAGAACAGGTTGGTTCACCTTCAACTTTACTCGATTTAAGTGTCACTTATTGTTGGCGGTCTAATTAAGCATTGACGCTAAAGCGAAGAACATCACAATAACCGTGAAATCGGGAGGAATCAAGTCGCTACAAATCTCCGACAATGGCACCGGCATTCTTAAGGACAATCTGCCAATCTTATGCGAACGATTCACGACTAGCAAACTCCAAAACTACAGCGATTTACAGTCAATCAGAACGTTTGGATTTAGAGGCGAAGCGCTAGCAAGCATCAGCATCATTAGTCGATTAACTGTTCAAACCAAAACTAGGAACGATCCGTGCGCTTACAAGTAAGTCAAATTTCGCTGATGACATTCACTAAATTATAATTTTAGAGTGAAGTACGAGAACGGATTGATCGCTGAAGGTCCAACACCATGCGCAGGAAATCAAGGCACGACGATCGTTTTCGATGACATCTTCTATAACAGTCCGATCCGTCTCAAAACCTTGAAGTTCCAGTCTGACGAGTTCAACAAAATCTTCGACATCACTGCAAAGTATTCGGTCCACAATCACCACATCTCTTTTGCGCTGAAGAAGTTTGGAGAGAACAACAGCATCAAAACAAGTCCGAGCTCGTCGCCCCTCGACAGCATTCGAGCTATTTACAATAACAACGTTGCTGACTCGCTGCTTCCTGTCGAATACTCAAACGACGATCTGAAGCTTAGAATGAAAGGGCTGATATCGAAAGCCGACTACTCGGGGAAGAAGCGACATTTCCTTCTGTTCATTAACCACCGATTGATCGAATCAAAGTCACTGAAGAAAGCAATCTTCGACGATATCTACCGCACATTGCTTCCCAGTAACGTTCAGCCGTTCGTTTACATGAGTCTTGAGATGGATCCGATGAACATCGATGTCAACGTCAGCCCGACGAAGCACGAAGTACATTTTCTGAACGAAGAGGCGATTGTCGAACGAATCAAGCAATGTGTGGAAGAGAAACTGCTTGGAACCAACGAGACTAAAAAGCTTTACACTCAACAGCTGCTTCCTGGGGCTCAGAAAGTGATTGTGGACAAATCGTTTGAGGAGAAAGAGCGGTCGTATGCCAAGGACGTGGTGCGAACTGACGTCAGAACTCAAACAATCCCAAAGTTCTTTCAACAAGAAGCGAAAATCGGGACAAGTCAAGAGAGTCAGAGCCAGTCGCCGAAGCACAGTTCTCACATCATACAAAGTCCGACGAATGCTCGAGCCAGAAGGAGACCAACGAACTCATCAGAACTCACGTCAATCAATGAGCTGAGGGCTGAAATTCAATCGAAATGTGACGACAGCCTGAGAGAGAAAGTGGAGAAAATGAAGTTCGTTGGTGTCGCCAACAAGGCAAAGGCGCTGGTGCAGTGTGAGAACATTCTCTACTTATGCGACACGAAGCAGCTTTGCAAAGAACTTTTCTATCAGCTGTCAGTGTCGAACTTTGAAACGTTCGACAAATTGGAGTTTGAAAGTCCTTTAAACATCAGCGCGTTGGCGGAAATCGGCTTCAACATGAAGGAATGTGATTGGAAGGAAGACGACGGACCGAAGGAGCAACTTGCACAGCAAGTTCAGAAGATTCTGGTTGACGAGCGTTTGATGCTTTGCGAATATTTCAGCATCTCGATCACCGACGAAGGAAACTTGAAGTCTCTGCCGTGCATCATTCCGTCTTTCATGCCACTGATGTCACATCTTCCGATCTTCCTGATCCGAATGGCGTGCGATGTTAATTACGAGGACGAGAAGGAGTGCTTCAAGGCAATCTGCAAGGAGCTCGCGATGTTCTACTCGCGACTGTCGCTGACTTCCTCAGATGAAGATTTTCATTTCTTAGCTGAGACGATTCTTTTCCCAGAGATACGCAAAAGCTTGAAACCTCCGGCTAAATTTCTCAACGACGGGACATTCTTGAAGCTTACGAGCCTGCAAGAACTCTATCGAGTGTTCGAACGATGTTAAAGATTTACTGTCGAGTTGCATCAAAGTTTTCTATTGAATAAATAAATTCCTAAGTCTATCAGACGACGTCGTAAAGCCCAGGCTGTCGAATCCTCTGCTCCCGCTTCTCGTTACTAACATGTTTCTTAAACAGATCCATGATCTCGTTGTTGAACTCTTCCGGAGTTGGTTTGACGTTCGTAGCCCAGTAAAAGATATCCCAGTCGTTAGTTGGTTGGTTGATGAGATCGTCATAGAGCTGAGTCTGCTTCGCATCCATGCCTTTCAAGTAGCGAGCGGCGAAAGTGCTGAGCAGAAGGCCGTTTTCCAACATTCCTCGCTTGCGGGACTGATACAGCAATCTGTTGAATGATTCGGTGCTAGATAAAGTTTAAATTGAAATTATCTCACCTTGCTTTCTGCAACTCAAACGTCTCATTCTCCTTTGGTTTGTATTGGGGGATTGGAGCTGACAGATCAGGAAGATCCACCATATCCACATCCTTCTTCAAGATCGAGCTGCAGCTGATCCAGCGCAGATTATTCAATCGCACGATCGGTTTGTTTGCAAGTTTTAAAACCTACGGAAAGTAAAGATAAGCAAAGAAAATAGAGATGACAACACGTTACTTACGTTCTGCATGTTGTTGAGCTTCGTCTCAATTGTTTTACTATTGAATCAGTCGAGAAATTAAGGAGGAAATCCTAAATTTCGCAGCAGATATTTTGTCTACTAAAAATCAAAAAATATTTTTCGCGTCTTCACTAAAATTTGAATTTGTTCGAACTAATTTGAACTTTGAGCGACCGTTAATTGTAACAATCGCAACATTTGCTGAATTCTCAGATCTGACGTTGAGGTCGTTAGCATCGCTGGTCCGCAATAATTCAGAAGTCGTCTCGATTCTAAAAGAATTAGTGGTGTAGAAGAGCTTTAATTATCTAAATAAATGCACGCGCGTCGACTGGTGGACTTGATCTCAGTGGTGGACGTCACGTTTGGCCGATAAAGGATCGCGAGACTATCAAAAATGTAGAGAAAAGTTGAAGTGAAGCAAAATAACTTTCGGACTCTTCAATAAGTGCTTGAATAATCTAAATTCTGTTGCGATAAAGTGAGAAGCTTGTGGGATTACGAGTCGCCGTCAACATGGGCGGTTGCATATCGCGAAACGAGGAGACAGTCAGCATCAACGAGAACGGAAACTCTCGGCCAACTTCAGGTAAAGTGCTGGATAGAGATCCATAATTAACCTTCTTCATCTTCACCGTATTCGCTCGCTTCTCGGGACCCGCACAAAGAATAATTCCCATAAGGTTCATGAGTGATCCAATTGCAAAACATTTTTCTTCTTCTCTCGCAAGATAAGAGCTCGAGTGTGTGTGCGTGTGTTCATCTTATTATTCATATTTGCACTAATCTGCTCTCTTGCCGCATTTGTTTATTATTTGCCAACGATGTTGATACCTCGAGATTGATCTCTGCCGCATCCGAAACTCTCTGCGAACTCAAACAAGTGTCAATGTCGCTAATCGGGGATTTCTCACGCTTTCAGGCCCCACGAGCAGCACCAACATCGGCTCACAAAGAAAGAATCATCCGCTGTTCCACGAGACGATTCGGTGGAAGTCTGACGTGCCATTGACTGAAGGTCAATTGAGGAGTAAGCGCGACGAGTTCTGGGAGACAGCGCCAGCGTTTGACGGTACGACGATTGAGATCAGCGGAGCGAAGCGAAAAATTAATAATTCGTTTTATTAGGTCGTAAGGAGATATGGGATGCGTTAAGGGCAGCGACAGTGGCGGCTGAGGCGCTCGACTTTCAGCTTGCGCAAGCAATATTAGACGGTGCTAACATCTTTTTGGCGAACGGATACCTCACTGAGTGCTACGACGAGTTGGGCTCGCATTACAAAATCCCAATCTACTGCCTCAGTCATCCCGTGAATATCGTTAAGGAGGACCACGACTCGGAATCGCCTGCGGAATATTCTGAACCTGTTGATGGAGGTGAGCGCTCATTAAAAATTCTCGAGGAAACTCCAAATCAAGACGAAGAAAAGTTGCCGAACGGAAGCAAGGAACGTCATGCAATTTCCTAATCGCGCCGCCTGAAAGTCGAAGCAATTATGTCTCAACTAATTTTCTCTTTCAACTTCCATTCGTTTAATTTTAGGCAGCGAAATTCAACTGAAACTGCGATTATCGTCGTCGCTCACCGACGTCAAGCTCGCTGTGTACTCAAAGGACTCGATTTTTGCTTGCAAAAAGAAGCTCCAGGTGAGTTCGGTGTCTGAGTCTTATCGCAATGCATCATTAGACCTCGACACTAACTTAATTCTACGATTCTCTGCTTTGCCACCCTTTGTTGATCCATAATTAATTATGAATCGGAATGGCGCGTTTCTAAAAATATTCTCTGGGAACTTTCCCTCTGCCGCCCCCACGCAATTGCCCTTCGAAAGGAGGAAACGCTTCGAAGGGAAAAAGTCGGCCCATCGATTTTTCCATTATTAATGATTCCATTACTCATTGTGCATGTGTGAAATTAGTATTTGTTTCGTTCCGAGGAGACAGTAATGGATCAACGTTATCATTGTGTGTCCATCGAGAGTAACAGAATGAAGTCCTGGCCGACTTCTCGCTCGTAGTCGTTTAAATGAAATGTCGAATCACTTCTAATCTCATAATTTTCATCGCACTCAGTAAAAGAGAAAAGTCATTGATTTAAATCGTTCGGGGCAAGGACGACGGGCGGAAAATCCACCAACAGTCAAATTGTCAGCAGCGGGAAATCGACTAAATCGATCGAGACCTTTGTGTCGCTCCGATTTAACTGAAAATCGATCTTCGCGACTGTGTTCGCTCAAAGGTGTTGGTGGGCTGAAGGCTTTCATGCACAATGTCTTCAATTAAACGCCACCGCGTTCGTGTGTAATTATTTCATGTCACTCGCTTTTGTGGCTTAAAAATATATTTTATTAATAAGCTCTGCGATTCGAAGCCGACGAGCGGGGGCGGAAAGCGTCGTAGAATTCTTATCAACCGCGACGCAACTCGCGGAGTGAGTGACATTTGAAATCTGGGCTTCTATTTACATTTTCAATCTTTCCCCCACACTTGCTGCGACGGCTTTGCGGCGATAGAAAAATGAATGTTGACATGCTATTAACACACCTATCGGCAGAACAGCTGTGAAGCTTTGCCAACGAGCTTAAGGCATAGATTAAAGGGACAGCGAGGATTTTAATATTTTATCGATTGCCCGCCCTACAAATCCTTCCTCCATCGCATGCGGTGCATAGTTTCAGCTTAATTGTGTTCAAAGCTGTTCCATCAACGTATGAACGATGAATTATTGAGAAATTATTCCAACTGGTTCTGACCTGTTCAATCTGACTGGAACTCTGCCCATATTTCTCACTGCGAAACAGCTCCGAATTATCCGTTGCGGCATCAGAGGTGGAGTGGAAAATTGTCGCGAAGCAATTGCTTTACGTGTGACTGATTAATTTATTGGCTTCTCGAATCGCACGCGCAAACATTAACTCAGCTAAATCAGCAGACAAAATCTTTTTTGAATCGTCGATTGTAAATTTATCTGTGATAAACTATTGAGATCAACGACCTTTGCATATCTCGATGACATTTTGTGATCTCACGACTGATCAAGACACATTTCCGTCGCTCTAACAACAACAGCTCGCCGACGCCTTTCCGTAGAAGCATTTGGAGTACAACACGCTGTTGTTGACGATGATGAATTCTACACACGCGTTATCAATCCTCTAATTACATTAATTATTCCGCGGAGAGAGCTTAATTATTCACGCTTTGATTAAACGAGGCTTTCCTAGAAGGAATTCAAATTAAACCAAGCTGATGTGTCATCTAAATTTTTGATTTCTTCTTTCCCACAGGCGCAGGAGACTGTCGATGTGTTTTCTCAGCGCTGGTTCTACGGCGGTAAATTGCTCGGCGACAAAACAACCATTGATGAGGCAAAAGTCCAACCCGGATACATTATTCAAGTGATTATTAATACGGAGAAGCAGATTGCTAGCTAGCCGCTAGTGACGCAACAAGTTAGCGAAGAAAGCAACCATCAGCTGACGGAGAAGAAGTTTAAGGTTTTCTTTAATCAAATTTATGAGTTATTAGAGAATTGTGCGTTCAATGATGATGAGAATTGTTTGAATGTTGGTGATAAACAAATAAGAATTGATCAATAGATTCAGTTGGGTCGTGGAGAGTAAATGAAAGTTCCTCTCATGCAATAAGACGCTCGTTCTCGTTGCTGATTTTGTACATTAGAGAATCTATGGGAGGTCGAAGCCCAACTGACGCGAGCGAAAACTTAATTATGTAAAATACCGTTAGATGATCATAAGCAATTAGAAGTTTTGTAAAAGAAAGATTGAAAGTTTCTCTCATGTCGGAGAAGAACGAAGCTAATTCGTGATGAGCCTTCCAACAAGATTGATCGGGAATTGCTTTCGTTCTTCTGCATCACGCTGGCTCAGCAATTGAATGATGGAACGAGACGTTCGTCGATCATTAACATATCACATCGTCGACGGTTTAATTTGACTTTATTTCTTAATTTAATTTGCCATCGAAACAGAAACTGAATTCAATTCAGAGTTCAGAGTTGACTCGATGATGAGGATCGCGATATTATTTTTTAAACGAATTGAAAACTAAATTAAGACATTACATTTGTTCACCAACCGTTGAAAGTTCTGCAAGCGAAAGAGAGAAAGTTTTATGAAGCAACTTTATGTGTTGTGCCTGTTGATCTTTTCACTTTTTCATTCATAAGTCGACGAGCACTGCCGCCGATGATCATCACAACTTTCATTGACAATCACAAACTTTGCTAGTGCCATTTTAAGTTTCCTTCCCACTCTACGCAGTTTCATCTGATGAACAAATTAAGCGAGCTCGTCTCAACTGAAACGCAAAGAGTTTCGATAGATTAAAAGTTTGAGGATCGAGCTTCATATGAAGCTCAACCAATAAGCGCTCAGGATTGAAAAGTTTAAAACAAATTTGTCTGCACATTCGAACAACAAGAGCAACAAACAAAAATGTTCCACGACCTGTTGCAGAGTCGAAGCCAGTGGAATCAGAACTCTTGAGTTTGATGAGAGTGAATTACGGTCGATTACAATCGAAAGGGTTTATGATCGCTGGAGCCAAAGTGGTCGAGCTAACCAAATCACTCACTACCAGTTTATTCCATCCTAAATGAATTGCGATACTGAATCGAATTGGCGACAATACATTCAAATTGCTGGCAATTCATTCGACAACATGCGAGAGGAAATCGCTCGGAAAATTAAGAAGTCACCCGAAGATGTTGATTTTCATTTTTGAATGTTTTAAATTTGTCAATTTTATAAAATAAGAGGAAATCTAAATTGAGGAATCACAATCATGTAACAGCTGAAAGAAAATATATGAAGATTGTTCCTAAGCGATTCACGTTTTTACAAATTCAATTTATTAATCATACAAATTCTAATTACAGAGTTCAAAGTAAACCGAAGCTTTCCAGACGCGAGCCGGCAATTCGAGTCTAAGCGTAGCCGAGCCCGCGCCTGTCAAGCCTAAACTTAATAATCTCTTATAATGAATGGCGTTATTGCTAAGAGTTCAACTTCTTTTTTCCAGCTGGTCGGCCAGGCTTTCGCTTCTCCTTCACCGGCTCGACGGGAGCGTCTTGTTTGGCTGAGCCGTCGTTAGTCTCTAGATTTGGCTTTGGATTGATTTTCTCGCTCAACTCCTTTGACTTTGATTTGATTCGCTTGAGACAACTTTCGAGTTTCTCCATCCGCTGCTGGAGCGATAAATGCTTTCGGTTGAGAGACAAAGGCGTCAGCTGCAATTGCGGCGCATCCGAGTTCTTGTCTTTCTTCGATAAAAGTTGTTCCTTCTTGATTTTCTTTGGTATCACGTGGTCAATGTCATGGGGCTGTTGAACATAAGAAACATGTGTAACGAAACGTTTACCAGCAAACATTGAACCTCTTACCAAATGATTTCTTTTCTGTCTCAGTTGTTCCTCGAACTTGTAGAACGCGTAGGGCTTCGTGCTGATCGGCTGCCGGCTGCTTTTCTTTATTACGCTGAAGACTCGCGCCTGCTTGTCAACTTTGTACTCGCAAATGTAAACGTGATGCTCCACGCTATTTATCGGTCGACCTTTGAAGTAATTCGTCGGGTCGAGGACCCAGCACGTGTCGATGACAAGGTTGACTGGAATAGATTCGAATATTGACGTCCGCATCAGCTCGTTCGCGTAGAACTTCCGCGAAGGTTCGTGGTAAACCTCGTTGGGTCGAAGGTAGTGATGCCCAAGAACGTGAGCTTCACCTTTGTCGTCCTTGTAAAGCGTTTCAACGCGAACGATGTCACATTCCGTGTAATTCACGTTTCCAATTGTTTCGTAGGTGTGACGTGGACCGCCTTGAACAGACGGATCGATAGGAATGTCTCGCAAGACGTAAACTGCGTCACCAACTCGAAGCTATCAAAGACAAAAAAAAATTAGATTGATACAGTTAACGAGGTCGATGACTAACCTGAAGATCGCCACGCATCAGTGTCAGGTAGCATTGATGTCCATCGGCTGTCGTCTCGTCCTTCTTCAGGATCTCACGTTGTATTGGCCTGTCTTCACATTTGTTACATGTGTAATTCTCAGTCTTTCCATCAGCTTCAGCGCAGTCAACGTGTTGCCACGTGAGGCACTTTTGACACTGAATCATTGTACCTTCTTCGAGGTAACGTCCGCAGTGGCAGTTCACGATATCTTCTTCGTCATGACGCTCCGGAAGCTTCTTTCGATTTTTAGCGGGTTTCTTCACCACTTTGTCCATCATTGCGTTCACAAATAGCTCGTCGCTCCACACTTTCTGGATCTCGTCAATTAGTTCAGTTCGCACTTGTTTGTAGGCGTCTCGAAGGATCAACATTGTGTCGTATTGAGGACAATTGACGCCCCAGAACTTAGCGACGTTGTCGAGGAGAATTTTGAAATTGTAGTGGAAGAGCAGCGGGTGGAGATCGTAATGTCCCATCTTAACGTTCTGTTTGATGTCGTCAAACGAGATCGGCAAGGATATTCGATCGTGGTTCGAGTGTCCAGTCTTTGGCGCAGGCGGTATCACTATCTCTTCCATTTTCGGACCGTGCAAACTTTCCATTCGCTCGCAGATCTGCCAGAGAACTTGTGACTGCTCCGATAAAGGCTGTTGCACAACGAGTGGCTCCGGTTCTTTCGCCGCTGTCTCTTCCTCATTCTTCGGTGTCTCAGGCGCTGGCGGTGAATTTTCGTGAGTCTTCGAAACGAACGCGAATCCAACTTTCGGATCTCCCTCAAGACGATTCTTCTCGTTCTGATACAGTGCCATAAGGTGCGGGTGATACTTCTCAACTCTCCGGAGGTTTCGCATCAAGAAGCAGGAGTTGGATTTAGCACAAGTCAAAGCAACTCTTCCTTTCCTTCCGCCTCGCTTCACGACGACTTCGCCATCCTGAAAATCATATCAAGTTAGATTGAATTCAAAGTTCGCGACTGTCAATTTACCTTTGTCGACATGCTCGCCCGTCTTGGAGCTTTCATGTTGGCGCTTAAGGTACCACGGCAAGTGTCTGCTCCGCAGTAGCATTGTTGAGGTGTCATGTCTTCGAAGTTATCGAACTTGTAGTCGTACGTTAACTCAGTCCCATGCACGATGTCTTCCTCAGCTTGCAAAATCATCCGCGGCAATCCATCGACGTAGATCTTAGCCATGCCGCAGTTAGGCTTACACGAATGATTCACAAAGCGGCAAAGCGATCCCATGCGATGGCCATCAAGCACTAACCCTCCGCTCAACTCCAAGCAGTAATGATGCTGATCGTTCTTGTAGATTGTTTGCATGCGCTGTCGGAAAGCCTCGAGAAAAAGAACCTCGCCGGTGTATTCGAGTATGAGCGTCTTCTTTGGAATGTCTTTCTTCGTCCGGACGCCGAATCCTTTGTGCTCCGTCTTGAACTTTTCGACCTCCTTGTTCAGCAATCCTCCAGTTTGAATCGCGGTGTTTGTACAACTTTTGCCGCAAATCCCAACGTCGCATTCGATGAACATCGATCGATTCAGACAAGACTCGCCACACGGGTTCGGTGCACATCGACACTTGGTGCCTTTGAGGCTCGCAACAAACGCTCGTTTCTGGGTGTCGCCGTTGTAAACGTTTTTTGGTATCAGCTTAACAGGACAGTCGGGTTTGAGTGGCTCTAGCTTCTTCTGTTCGATTCGAGGCTTTTTCAAGCTTGGAGAGTCTACGAAGATTGTTTGTCTACGCTTCTTTATCGGCTGAGCTTCCAGCTTATCGAAAATGTCTTCTTTATCAACGAAGATCGTTTGCCGACGCTTCCGCTTTGCAGCTGGCTCTGGAGCCTCGACATGACACACCGATTTCGCACGCGCTCGTATCGTTCTTGACTCGAGACTATTGTTCAACTCGATCTCCTTTTGCTGCTTCAACTGCAGCTGACGAAGTGAAAGGCTTTGCAGGTTTTCTTCTGGCACTGACTTTGGTTTCCTTGTTCGTTTCTGCACGACGCTCGATGTGTCGCTCGCATTGTCGTTGATAACTTTCTTTTTCGGACGCTTCGGCGTTGGAAAGCCAGTTCGGTTAGCTCGCCTTCGCTTTCGCTTGTTTCCTGTCGGGTCCATCTTCGTTAGGATATTGTCAACCACTGACTTCGCTGCTGGTTTGGACTCTGGCACGATGGGACACATTATGTTGAACACGTCGAAGGCTCTGGTGTCATCCTGTTGCTCGGTGGGCTCGAAAATACCTGGCGGAGCTGACTTTTTAAGTCTCTTCCGCTTCGTGATGCCATTGTCGTCAGCAATCAGGTAGTGGCGCTTTTTGAGGGGCAGCTTGTGATCCTCGGCGACAGGCACTGCGTCGTTCTTCTTGCTTCGCCTCTTGTTCACTTGTTTCTTCTTCTTGGACGTTGGCGTCTGTGTCGTCTTCAGCAATTTGGAATTCTTTGAGTTCCTGGTCGTGCTGATGGTACATTTTGCAAGAGCGGCAGTGATCTCAGCTACTTGTGAGACGACGTACTCGTTGTTCTTCACCACCGCTGGCGTCGTAGCTCGTTTCATTCGAGAGATCGTTGACGTTGCGCTTCGAACTGATCCAGCACGGCTTGCCACTGATGGTCTTCTTGATTTGATCGTTCGCGGAAGTGACTTGGCGTATTTGACCGGCTTCGACGGCACCTTTTCTTGAGCTGTCCACGAAGGAGCCATCACACGAGACGTTGCTGTGAGCTCCTGAAACGACTGACTCGATTTGAAGCCCTTGAATCCTGTTTTACAAGAGAACGAAGACGTTTTCCCATTCAAATCCATTTTGTGTTCGAGAAGACGGCGATTCAATTCAAGATTGAGCGCAGTTGGTCTGAGTTTGTTGTTGCTGCTTTGATTGTTGTTGGTATCATTTTTTCGCGCCATCAGATTCACGTTGCGTTTCGTCAGTTTAACTGAAGTTGATGGCTCAGTGCTTAGTTGAAGGCTGCAGAGATCCAAGTCGATGTCCGCTGTGACTCGAGGGGCTGACGGCGCTCTTGACTTTCTGCGTCTCATGCTCTTGTCGGACGTCACTGAGCCATCGGTTTTATAGCCGGATTCTCGTGCTGGCCTTGACCGCGAACGCGACCTCAACGGGGCTTTGTTCGTCTTATCGGATGGCTTCTTGTAGAGTCTAGCCGGGTAGAGTACGCGGTCTGTTATGGTGACGATGGTCGGCGGTGGCACTGGAAGAACTTTCAGATCGGGCGCTTTCTCTTTCGTCTTCTTGTGTGACGATGACGTTTTCGAAGATTTCGATGTGGACGACGAGGACGAAGAGTCGCTTGAGGACGAAGAACTGCTGGAGCTACTGGATCGTGACGATTGGTCATCGGCAGGCACTTCTTTGCTTTTCGTTTCCGGTCCCTCGATATCATCGTCTAGCGACTTGATGCAGCCGTTTATGTCGCTGCTGATGTCCAAGTCGCTGCTGGAGCCATCGCCGTCCAGGTTGGTGTCCATTTTTAATTTTTATTGAATTTTAATTAGCATTCGCACGAGTCATCAAACTATTCTTAGTCTCTGCCTAAAATATTAAGCGGGAGAATGTTAGGAATATCGGCGGGATAGCAGCGAACGGATCGCTACGAACTCGAAGATTTGGTAAACCGCGAAAGCTATCGAGATTCGTTAACAGATAATTCGCTTCAACTGCAGATCTTGCGATATTTTGCGCAATTCCTTCGGCTCCTGAAGGTCACCGTGAGCTCCCGATCGCTGTGCACTAATTTGAAGCTAAGTCTAAGCGCTAGAAACCGCGGTAAATCACTGAATACTTTCGAAGATATTGTTAATGTTGACACTTATTTCGCTGAACGAATATTTACTTGCCAAACGGACAACGCTCGCTTTCTGTTTCTCGCTCGCTTTCCTTCTCGCTCACTCGCCGACAGTTTAAAAATATTAAAGTAATTAATTATGAATGAAAACTGTCGCTAAATCATCAGATATGATCTTGAACTAAGTCATAAAATCTTGAGGGATTTTTCGAGATATTTTTTTAAAAATAAATTTAGCTAAAAGTTTGAGAAATATTCGAACACGTTCGATTGAAGTTTGATGTCAATTTGCTCAATGAAAAATTGATGAAAACTTCTGTAAATTTTCCCAGCTCAACATATCCAAATTAGCAAAACTATTTCATGATTTTCGTGATGTTTTGCACAGATTTCAACTTCGTTCTCTCGTTTTTATTTGTCATTTGGCCATCGACTCACAATCCGAATCAACAGCAGAGTGGCGCAGTGGGAGCGTGCTGGGCCCATAACCCAGAGGTCGTTGGATCGAAACCAGCCTCTGCTAAATAATCTCTTTTTAGTTATCTTTTTTGTAAAAATCTCTTGTGATTTTTTAAAAAAGATTTTTGTCTTTTTAAAAAAATGTTTCTCGCTTTTAAAAAATATTCCATCACTTATTAACTGTTTTCAGAATCAGAGAAGCTAGGCGAGCTCGGTCCTTAGTCATACTAGAATCATTCTTTGTCCGGTCGGTGGTCATACATCGCAACTCTACGTCATTGCCAAGGAATACGTTGGTAAATCACTCGACTCCGCAGGCTACTTAGGCACATGCTGAAGGAGCAAGCCTCAGTCATGAACATGCGGCCCCACAGCTTGCTAAAAGGGAAGACAAAATCAGGGATGGAACCGTTGCAGGAGACCCGTCGCATACGGCGGAATGCGCACATGCCATCATTCCAATACAGTGTTTTATAATAAAACGACTGCCAGGAAGTTGGCAGTGGGCTGTAAGTTAAGATTACAGTGCCCGAGGCGTCTTTATAATGACGATTTAATAATTATTAAACAGTTTTATTAATTACAGTGTCCGAAACGTCTTTCTAATGACGATTTAATAATTATTAAATCGTCATTATAAAGACTTTTCGGACACTGTAATTAAAAAACTGTTTATTAATAAAAAAATTGGTTTTTCTTGCATAGAAGTGGACGTTCGACCAGCTTACTAATTTGAAAAAAAAGGTGTTTAATTATTCAAATATGATCAACTATTTTATTTGGGTATTCTTTTAAGCAATTTACATTCGTGAGTCAGCCAGACAGCCAGCGATAGAAGCACCAATGATCCCGATTGATGACTTGCTGCCAGAGGCACCGGCACATAAGTCAGCAATGTGGTAATGCCGAGAATGACTTGCACCCAGCCCATGATTGCGACAGCTGTCGCTGCTTTATAGGCTCGTGGTGGCAGTTTGCACTTTCGTGAGAGCAGCCAGAGGCCTGAGATCAGCGTTAACGTTGAAGTTCCCAGAATCCGGTGGTCAAACTGAACGGTCGTTGGGTTCTCTGTGAAGTTTCTCAATGTTGGGGATAATGCGAGGATGTCTGTTGGGATCCATCGGTCTGCCATCATTGGAAACGAGTTGTAGACAAGACCAGCGTCGAGGCCAGCTACAAAAGCACCTGACATCGCTGTGATGAATACCATTCCTTTCGAAACATGCGCCAGTTTCCTGAATCGAAGAGCAGACTTTGTGACTTCCTGCAAAGCTTGAGCAGGAAGCAAATGATCGAGAGCTGACCATAAGAACAGAGTGTAAAGGACGAAGGCGAACGATAAGTGAGCCGCTAGCCGATACTGCGACACTCTGGGAACGTCGTTCTCTCCATGAAATCGATCTTCAAGCCCTGACTTCACCATGTACCATCCCATCAGACCTTGCAATCCGATGAGTGTTCCAAAGATGAGAACACGGACCTTCATTCCTTTGTTAAAGTATTTTCTCGACCAGAAATAAGCGGCGGGAAGAGCGAAGAAAGCTCCAATCCATCGGCCCCACATTCGGTGTCCGTACTCCATCCAGAAGATAAACTTGAATTCCTCCAGTGTCATTTCCTTGTTCTTGCTGAATGTGAGAACTGTTTAGTAAGCCGCAGTTTGTTGACTTAGCTATTACTCACATTTTAAACTCGGGGAATTGTTTGTAAGTTTCAAATTCTTGGATCCAATCTTCCTCGGTCCTCGGCGGCTTTTCGCCCAGCAGCTTCCATCTGACCATTGACAGACCCGACTCAGTTAATCTTGTGACGCCGCCTTTGAAGGAAAACAGATTTCGTTAACTTGTCAAACTAATTTATTAGCGAATCGTCCGGGGGATAATTTCTGATATCACAATCATGACACTCATGAGCAGAAGCCCGTAAACGACGGTCCCACCTAGAATCACAGCCACGAAGACCATTCCCGAGCATCCGACCAGCCACCAACCGACTGCTTTCTTTCCAGCTTGATTCGCTGGCTGTGGTGCACTTGCACAGAACCTCGTGAGCGCCAGTCGTAGAGCTGATGTTCTTGGTGCAAGGAAAATTGTTTTCTGCATAAATCAGAAAAGTTAGTCTGCGCAATGATTAGCTCAACTTTCTTACAATGTTTTGCGGTGTCTGTCGTTGGATTGCTGATGAGTAGTTCCTACTGATTGCCTTCGGCATCGACTGCTTGCAGTAAACTCCTGCATTCCTAATTAAACTCCGCGAGATCAGAAACGAAGAGAACATGATGCAATTTAGATATCGCGGTCGAAACACGAAAGCTAATTGTAATCCTGCAGGCGCTGATTCTTCTGGAGTACTTAAAGAGTTAGTTAGTGGCCTGTTTGCACTGGATCACAACGTTTTGGTGGATATTTTTGTTCAGAGTTCGCGAGAGAGAAAATTATTTGTTTTGATGTCGAAGGTTTGCGTCGAAGGTTTAGTCGAGTCGAGAATCAGTTCGGCAATTTGTTATCTTGAATCAAAATAGCTCAAATCTCTGGGAAGCAGAAGTGAACTGCAACTGTCGATCGATCGTCATCCACATGGACCTGTCACAATATAAAGAAGCATTCGATAAGATGAATTACGATGGAGTAACCGGTTTGAAGGTGAGTTCGGGTTTTGCTCTTTGACATTTCTTATCTTACGCGTATTTTAGGCGGCGATCGAGAACACAAGGTCGACTGTCATCGTCACTGAGAGCTCGGATGTGGAATCGGCGACTGATTTCATCGCTCAGTGTTTCAGAGCTGAGGATTTGAACAGGATCAGATCGATTGTAGTGCAAGTTTCAGTTGAAGCAAAGTTTATGCAGCTGTTGACGTCGAAGCTTCAATCTGTTCACTCACAGTCAAAGCAGTCAGCCTTGAAGGATCGGCTGAGCAAGAAAGTGAAAGAGTACACCGAGAAAGGATTCGAGGTCATTTGGAACAGCCCAGAGAAGGATTTAGTTCCAGCGATCGTCCGTTGCCCTTCGAGCTTCATCGAGTCTGACGACTTGCCAATAATTTCTCTGGAATTCTTCAGAACAACGAAGGAAGGCGTCTCGTTCGCCAAGTCATCACTGTCCGTCAATCTTTGGTGTGAGAACATCTCAATCGCTTTTGAATGGATCCATGCGCTAAGCAACTCCCGGCAAATCTGGCTCAACGCTTCACACGGCATCACTCACCCGAAAATTCCATTCTACAACGGCCAGATCGTCTGTGAAGACCAAAACATTCTTGCTAAAGCCACCGCTGACGTTGCTGGATCAACTACGCAAGTCTCAAACAACGTACAATTCATCACGACATTCCGCGCCAACACTTTCCAAACGGTCGTTATTCCGTTCGGCGAAACATTCGCTAACTAACTAAAAGAATCAACTTCACACTTTCTTACATCGCTACCTCATATTTCAACTTGCCAGCGACTCGTTAGCAAATTTTTCTGTTGAATGCCTTAGCTTCCAGCTGCGTTACGAACTGACAGCATTGTTCATTTCACTCTCGATTTTTCAAGAACGAAAATTGCAGCGAAAGCACCGGAAGAAATTGAAATAAAGTTGATTTTAACTGAATGTTATTCGTGTGTTAGATGGGTGGTAGGAGAACAACGGAATCGCAATTTACGATGTGAAATTTCTCATTTCTCCTCTCGCTTCGTATGAAGGCAAACATTAATTTAACATGTTGGAAATTTCCATCATAATACGAAGATATAAAAGTGTGGGAGGATCCGTCGATGCTTTGTTGAAGCTTGAGCCTTTGAGAGCTTGCGTGAGAAGCATCACTGACGACCGAGACCCAAAAACATCTAACACGGGATAATAATAAAATGGCAATAAAATCATACACAATTTTCTCCGTGGAATGGTAAAAGCTCACCTCTGTTTCACGGGCTTTTCATCAGAGCTTTTGCAAACCAGAAGCTTCCGAGTTAGGTGTCAGTTTTTCATTGGTCATGAATTGATTAGTTAGATGTAATTTTGCCTTATAATATTTGCTACATCAATTTCATAAATGTTGCTTTTTTTGATTGATTTATTTGTGGTATTTGTAAATTTATTTCTGAAAAAGTTCCTTTGCTATGTTGACGTCATTGATTTTCTCTGCATATTTGCTGATTAGGCTACACAAATAGTTTGAAATATTGTGCAAACCTTTTTGAGGCAGTTGCGGTGCATTGGAAATCTACTGGCTTCGACCTAACTCAAGTTTCGGTCGAGAGCTTTCCCTTAAGTTTTAAATGTGTTCATTTAGCAGTATTTAGTAATGTCCACGACGGCCTTAGAGGCTTCCCCAAAGTTTGATGAATAAAAGCTTATCGTTTTGACGTCTGGAGATTAGTGGGTTGATCTCAGCAAAGTTACGAACGAGTAAGTAAATCTTGACAGCTGCAGGGAAGGTAAAATGTTGAAAAACAATAAATTCGGATTTTTCTCGTACCGCATAGAACGTTTCCATGTTCACTTCGTTGAAAACTCCGTTGAATCCTCGCATTTTCTGGCTCATTATCAGAACCAACAGAATTTCTTTCTGTTGCTTCGCGTTCATCAAATACCAAGGCAGATCGTAGATCGACGCAGACAGCTTTTTAATCCTCGTTAGAACTCTTTCTCCCATGACGCAGTTGGTGACGAGCTGGGGAAAAGCCACCATTGGTAGCAGATAAATGGAGCTAGAAGCACTAGCATCAATAGTCAAAGCAGCCAAACTCATTCCCATCATGAACGCTTGAATCGTGAAATCGACTAGGAAAATGTACTGATACAACTCCTGAATCTCACGATGCCTTTCCATCACGATGTAGCTTGTCTCAACTATTTCTCTGAGTTGAATATCCACTGCTTTCACTTGCAAGTTGTCATGAAGATCGTGTTGCTGAGATGACGAATGACATTTCTCAACGAGAAGGATCAAGTTATCGAGTAAGTAGCAACAATGATCTATAACATTCACTGTCATAACTGTAAAGCATAAGTAGAAAATTCCCAACGTCGTCTCGAAGCAAATCTGAAACAGGAGTGTAAGTATCCAATTGACCGAGCCGATCTGGTCGAAGAACAATCCAGGAATTTTATAGTTGTACGGCAGAGCAAGTTGATTTGGCATTGTAAGAGGTGATCCAAGGATGAATGCAATGGCCAATATAATGTAGACAGAATAACCCAGCGAATACATGTATTCAAACTTTGAGTACTCCGTTGCTAGTTGCCAAGCCTCTGGTGAATTCCGTTTGGGTTCTCTAACAAATAAAGAAACGGAAAATTGAAGAACATTCAACTAGATTTGCTCTAGCAACGCAGAAGAACGTTAATGCGAACCTGTCGTCGACGATTCGCTGCACAAAAGCTTTCATCTTAGCACCAAGGATGAACAGAGAGAAGCAGTAGTAAACGCAGCGCCAGATCAGCACTTTACAGATAAAATTATATTGAACCTGTTCGTTTATTGTAAGTTGACTCACTTGAGATTGCAACAACTTCAAGTTTCTCTGACAGATCGACATGATCTCGAGTTGACAATCGATCGGCTGCGTAATAAAGTGAAAAAGTGCTTCCCAGAACCTGAAGGCAAATTCCCACGATAACACTTTAAAATAGGAAATTATTTAGAGGTTTTCGGATCAGCCACAGAAAATTCATTTACCGTTTCACGATTTCGCGATTGCCTTCAAATCTTAGAGGAGTGATGACAGTTAAAACCAGTTTCAGGTATTCCTCAATTCGATACAAATATTCACCGGAGAACATTTTGGCTTCTTTCGCAAGAAGAACTTCTCTGAATCGTAGAGGCTCAGTGAATGAGCCGTAGAGGCTCCCGAGTTACCTAATGTAGGCTTCTCAATTAAGGGTATAATATCAATGAATTAATAAAGCAAAGAAGCGAAACTATCAACAAGAACTAACATTTGACATGTGGAGTTTCCAGACATTTTTCTCTGATTCAAAGTAGCAATTTTAATATATTTTACTGATAAAAATAAATTTTTCAACATTTCTAATCGAACGGTAATATTTGGGAATTTTCATAAATAAAAGCATTTGTTTAAATGAAGAGAAAAAAGCTGTTATTGGACATATTAAATCGCAAAATGACGAAAAAGCCCCTCAACTACATTGGAACTGATTACATTCTGTTACTTCACTCACTGTCAGCGACCTCATTTGAAGGCCAGTTTCAAATAAATAAATGAATAGCAATCATAGATTCTTCATCCTGCTTTATACGTGACCGACCAGAGTCGGAGACCAGAGTGGGAGGGCACAACGTGAAGGACGGTGGGCTCAACTTTATTTTGGGATTGTGTTGTGATAAACGATTACGTTGACGTCTAACTGAAACATGATTGAAATTATCAATTACCAAATGATTTAGATGTGGTAAAACTTCAAAGGACAGGCTTTCTTTATTAGAATTTATTTGTGTACTTTACATGAAGATCGTGAAATTCCGAAATATAAATTCAAGATGGACAAAATATTTTGAATATTTCCTGTCTTTAAATGAATCTGATAAAATGTTTATCGCTCGCACATAGAAGCAAATGTCCAGAAGCTTCAGTTGAAGGTTTGAACATTAGTTTGTTGATCTCAGCAAAGCGACGAAGGAGTAAGTGCCTTTGGAGAGCTGTGGAAAAGAATGAGAAATGTTCGGTTCAAATAGGCAAACGAGAAATGAGCGCGAACCGCATAAAAAGTTTCCATTTTGACGTCGTTGAAAACTCCGTTGTATCCTTTCATCTTCTGAGTCATGATGAGAACCATTAGGATTTTCTGCTGCTGCTTTGCGCTCATTAAATACCAAGGCAGATCGTAGATCGACGCAGACAATTTCCAAATACTTGTCAAGACTCTTTCGCCTAGAAAGCAATTAACAAACACTTGTGGAAACAATACCAATGGAAGCAGATAAATTGTGCTGGAAGATCCAGCATCAATCGTCAAAGCTGCCACACTCAGTCCCATCATGAAAGCTTGAATTCCGAAATCAATCATGAACGTGAATTTGTACAGATCTTGAGCTTGGTGATACCAATCTAGGACGCTGTATGATGTTTCAACTATTTCTTGAATCTGCTTATCCACAGCTTTCACGTGCAAAGGGTCATGAAGGTCGTGCATCTGAGACGAAGATCGAAATTTCTCCACCAGCAGAATCAAGTGGTTCAGTCTGTAGCAAGAATGATCCATGACGTTCACGAGAATCGCAGTGAAGCAAGTGTAGAAAGTGCCCAACGTTGTCTCGAATATAAGTTGGTACACGAGAGTTATATAATAATTGATCGAGCCAATTTCATCGAAAGGCAATCCGGGAACTTTGTAGTTATATGGCAGAGCAAGCTGATTTGGCATCGCCCACGGTGAAATGTCAATGATCGCAATTGCCACGATGATATACCAAGAGAAGCTCAGCGAACTGATGAATTCGATCTTTGAACATTGTTGCGCTAACGCCCAGGCCTCTGTTGAATTTCGTATAGATTTCCTAACAGACAAGACTAATTATTTGTTTGGTTTTCTTAGTACTCCAAACCTGTCATCGATTATCCGCTGAATGGTGGCTTTGACTGTCGTACCGATCAAGAACATCATCAGACTGAAGCTAACGCATCGTATGATAAGCACTTAGGTCGGTCGATTTTGTGATAAATATCTTTGGTAAAAATTTCTGGTGACATTTACTCACTTGATATCGCAACAACCTCGAGTTGCTCCGATATGTCAACATTTTTCCGATAGAAAAGAGTGTCGATTGTGTATAAAAGTGACGAGATGAATCCGAACGCACAAATTGAAATGAACACAATGACACTGAAAAATGAAAGTTGAGAATAATTCATTCGTTTTCAAGTGACTTTCATACCGAGGCACGAATTTGCGCTCGCCTTCAACCTCAATAACAGGATTTATAATCCACAGCACAAACTTCAAATACTTTTCAATCCAAAACAAATATCCGTCTGATTCCATCTCGTCTGGTCGCGGTCGTAGGGAAAACTGATTGGAAGGTGAGCAAAGAAGTTTGTTTTATACAAATATAGAATATCCAACAGTCATTCATTTTCATAACTGTTATTAGTAATAACTTATTACACATATCAAATGACATATCAAATTAGTAAGGAGCTTAATACGATCTTCGGCTTGCTCTAGCTAAGTAGAGTTTTGTAAATCGAACGTGGAATTTTTAATAAAAAATATTCTGCACGTGTTTGTTTCATTCAATCAACCCGACATTAAAATTTAATGAAGCCGAAAAATATTGATGAATAAACATAGTGAGAGCATAAGATAATTTCTTTGTTCAAATATCGAGAATGTATGTAATTTCAAACGATTGAAATTTAAACATCTAATCTCGAACTTGCTTTGTTGGAATCTTTCTACGGAGTTTATTGTATTTTAAGGGTTATTGCCATCTTCAACTTGACGTCACTAAAGAGTTTTTGAAAAATATTGATTTTCTTGAAAGTTGCATTCCAGTGAGCCCAGAAAAGCTTAAGAAATAGCGTGGCATCTTAGCAGACACACTCGCAATAGCTAGATATACAGAAAGCTATGATGAATATACCCAAAACTTATCATTAAATCTTGCTACTCGCCAGAATTTAACCCATGAAGTAAATTCTTCCTTTCCAAATATTTTTTGCAAGCCAAACTCTCAACGAAAATTTACTATCAGCGACTTGCACGTGATCTTGAGAACTCCCAGTTGCGTCGTTCGTGTAAGCAACTTTCAGCCTAAACGAGCAATTTCTCGTTTCAATTCTTCCCGTTTAAGTGTCTTCCTCCTTCGTCGCAGCTTTTTTCATTCCGGGTGAATCACAAGTCATAAAAATGAAGCGAAAGTTCATTAAACGAATTGTTTGGATAATTTGCTCACATTGAATTTCCCTTGTAGCGATTTTTCTTTTATATTCAGCGCTACTTCCTTCTCGTTCATCGCATTATTCGCTAGTGCTCTGCCGCTCTTCCATTTTACGACCGAAATTGAGTCATTAACGGGAATCAAGACAAGCTATTTAATGAGCATTTTTCTTTCGTTCGGGCGAGGAACCAAGCAAAGCTCCTTCTGCGTAAACGAGGAGTAACTTTTTTAATTTAGTGGCCATTTGTGGCCTAAATGTTTGTCTGCTTATCAATGAATGGCCGTTACCTGCAGGTGAGTTACGAGAGTTACTGTAACTGCTACTGGAGTTGTTTGTTAACCTTGCAAGCTTTGACCCAGAAACCTTAAGGCTCTCACACTGTTTGAAGTTTTAGCGGTTTTCAAGTAACACTTGATAGTTTTTGCTACCCAAACTCGTCTCACTTGTTGCGTTGTGATATTTTCCAACGCTTTAAGCTTTTTATCGGAAACTCGAGCTCGTGCGAAGAGAAAAGTTTAATCTTTTGCAGGAAAACCTTGAAAGCGAGCGAGCAAACGTTCACGTCACTCGAGGGAGTTTGTGAGAGCAATCTTTAATATTCATAAAGCGATTCCATCGACATTGAGATAATGCTTCTGCTAAACTTCCTGACATTTTAAACGCCCGCTATCTCGTCCCGTCCATTGTGGGCTCTCTGCGTTTTATTGCTTTGCAAAATTTGATAGATATCGGAGGAGTGAGACTGACACCGGCAGCTGAATGCTAAGAGTCAAACGGCTGGCAACTACAGCAATTTGACGGGATGGAAGAGACGAGCGAAAAAAATGGGTCACATCTCGGCGAGAATATTAAAATGTTTATAAAGCTGAGAGCATTTTTCTTTTCTTCACGGGGACGAGGGCAATGAAAAGAAATTGTCTCGGTTCATTGTTCGAGGAGGCAAATTTTCTAGACAGATTCCATTTGCTGCGAGAGATTTCTCCGTCGACAATGGGATTCTCGTTGCTATTCAAGCTATTGTGTGTGTGGGAACTTCACTTCCGCACTTTACCATTCTTGTCTCCCCGGTGGTCGGACGTAAGTTTCTTCCAGCGTTTTTCATTTCGATTCTCCTTCGTTTCCTTTATTCAAGGTTTATTTTGGATCATGGAAATTTAGGACGTTGACAACTTCTAGACGTGACGATTTCTTCTGGTTACATTTTTATTGCTCATGTGTTATTGATTCTAACTTTAATTCCTTTGATTCAACGTTAAAGTATTGAAACAACTTCATTTGCTGTCTAGTTCAAAACGTCGCTGGTAGCTTGGACTATGTTGTGCAATAAAATAATGGTCAGAACCAGCTCAGCTAAAGCGACCTAGAGCTTTCCTTCTGTTAATACTTTCTACAGAAGAGAACTCTCTTCTCTGCTGCTGGTATCTTGTAAGCACGAATATCTCCATTGCCATTGTTTACTTGTTGTGAGCGGGAACTTTTTCCATTTCACATACGTCAATATATTCCGAAATAATGATCAAACTTTCCATCGGAATTGAAAACTAAATAGAGGAAAAAGTTTCAGATAGATAGTTTTGCTTCTCGTAGCATTCGACAACTCAAATTGATGTGTGACGAGGAAAGCAGGCGAAGAAGTTACATGCTGAATATATTGAAATACTTTTCAGTTTCACTGATTGTGTTTGAATTCCCAGAGAGCTGGAAACTGTTTATGTGAATCCTGAGCTCTTTGAACAAATTTCGTGCCTCGGTTGTCGATGGTTAGATTAGGATTCCAGAAGCATTCGCTGTTGTCGACAAGCCACAAACAATTTCCTGTCATCAAGAAGCTGAAAGCTCTGCAGGCACAACGACGAAGCAGTGAAACTTTTGATGATGTAAACATGGAAATGGTTGAAGTTTCTTTTATTACGACGTAAATTATGCGAAAGTCGTTTGTTGTTCGGTTTCAACTTAGGATAATTGGAGCTTGACTGCTCTCTCGATTCAATTCGTAAATGTGCCGATACAGCAACGAAGTTATGCGTTTGTTTGTCGCAAGCACGCTTTTATCTTTTGATGGATGTAGACAATAGCAGCAATTTCCATATCTAGAAAGAAAGCGAGGAGCAGATGGAAAGAATTCACCAAGCCGTGCGTTGTTACTTATTCATAGGGAAGTCGTGACAAATCCATTTGCTTCGAAAGCTCACGGAAATAAAGCGTAACAGCAAGCTGCTTGCTATCGCATTCCTTCAAACTCACTCTTACGCCTCACAACTTTACACTGAAAACAATTTCCTTCTGCTGATGTTTCCACTTTTCTAGATATATATTTTCTGTGAGGGATGGGTTAAGAGACATTTTTGAAATTAAATTATCCGTATGGAAATTTATGAGCGTGAAAATAAATTTCTTTCTGCCATTGAGAGTTTTTCGCCAAGAGCGTGTGGATTATTTGCAAACGAATTATCTTTTTTGATGGATGAGAGCCTCGGGCGATACTGTCGTGTGCCAACCTTTCTTCTTCGGAAGCATAACAGGAAATTGTAAATATTGGAAACGAACTTTAGGGCCAAATTTTCTTTTGAGATTCGAGATTTTAAAATATAACATCGACTTACAGAGCTTGCAGGAGTCTCTCAAGGCCAGTTTGAATGTATCCTTCGAAAAATGTTAGTGGTAATTTAGACGCAATCGATTATAGTTGTCGAGCGACAGAGCGTTCTGATTTTTAATGCTTTTATGAGGACGAGGATGGAGCTTATCGGACAGATGTGTCTGGAAATGAGCTCGATTCGCGGGCGGCTTTGGTGTAAGCTTGTGGAGTTGTGCTGAAGACTACAAAGGAAACATGTTTCCCAATTTAAAGCCGACATGTGGTAGGTGGCTTCAGGTGCTGGAGGCTTTTTTTGATTTAAATTTAAGGTATTTTACCCAGCCAACGCGATATCACTTGACTAATTGTGTATCAGATGTGCAAAGTTAAAGGAAAAGAAGTTAACTTTGAGTTTTAGGACTTCTTGGCCTTCGTTGAAACTTAAATTGGCCTCGTTCCGAATGATACGACTGCAGGGAGACGAGATAATTTAAATTTTAAATCACGAGTCGCATCGCAGATACCGGATAAAAGCATAAGATGCGGAGCTTTAATGGCTTTTGATGGAATATCTCTCCCGTTAGGTCGTAAAAACGAAATTAAACTTTCAGTATCGTGAATTGCTCGTCTGCTTGACGACACGAGAGAAGAATTTCGGGATCCTCGATCAAAAATTTGTATTTCTCCAAATTAAAAACATTTTCCTCCCTCGTTCGACTAATTACGCTTTTTCTTGACGAAAATTCGAAGCCCATAAAACTCCGAACGCTCTCGCTGATGTAATCAAAACACTCGGCGAGGCGGAACGTAGCTTGTCACGGTTAAGGTTTAATTATGTCGACTGCTCTTCGATTTTCAAGCTCACTTTAATCGTGAGGCATTCGCTTCAAAGAGATCTTGCTCACGAACGTTTCACAACTCTCCTCGGTCTGAAAAGAAAAGTGTTGCGTATCCTCGTTTAATATCATTTTGATAATACAATTTTCTTATCCGTTTCTTACGCAAGTAAAAAGATAGGCAGGGTTTGGTATCATGAGATTTTAACAAGACTTTGGCACTCTCCACTGACGATTAAGGTTGCGATCGTGGGCCAGCCAAGTCAAAACCTGTAAACGAATATCCCTGCGAAGATGAACCATTTCTGATACACCGGAGAAGGTTCTCGTAAAAAGCGGCGTCTTTTGTAAGGCTCAACACAAAGAAGCTCGCACCGTAGATGGAGAAGAATTCGCAAGGAATAAATTAAGGCGAATGCGGAACGGAAAAGAAGAAAGAAGAGGATCCAGGTTATTAAAGGAAATCTCTTTATGCAGGCAGAACCGGAGGAATGAAGAGAAAAGAAATCCGCAATTCGAGGGACTCCGAGTCGCGCTAAATTAAGATGCTCAGCATAATAAAACGAAAACTCAGCTCGAGCTGATTTATGCCGTTTATAACTTCATTATACAATTAGAGAGAATTCTTTTATCGCCTCGACAACAATGGGCTCGCGTTCCCAAACCGACCCGAAGTCGTTCCGTATCATCGCCTCGCGAATATTTTAATCCACTCAATTCGCTTTGCGAGTTACCTTTTGTAGATAACACGTAGAGCGAAACTAAGGATCGTAAAAATGTTAAGATTTTCGCTCTTCCTCCCGACGTTCAAGGAACTCTCCCAGTCGCCGAAAGCTTTTTATTGCACGCTTCGCATTTCTCTCGTCCTGTCTTCAAATGATCTTTTGCACATAAATTTCAATGAGAAAGATTTCACGCTTACGCGGAGCGAGAAGGAAAATCTGAAACATTTCAGGAGAATGTGAAAGTTGGAATGATGAATGTGCTGGCGCTGCTTTAATAGCTCACCTTGAACGCTCCTGTGAATATTGTGAATATTCTTTAGTTTGACAACTAAACTTCTACGAAGAGTTTGGACGGCAAGCTTCGCCTCAGACTTCGTCAATCTTGATCAAGGTGAATAATTCATAGAAAAGAATGTGAGCGAATTTAATGTTTAATCCTACCGAGATTTCATGGCCCCCACCACTTAGTGAACAGCTGAGAAGATGAAAGACTTTTCGATATTGCCAATCTTCTGTATCAATTTCAGCATTTGATAAATCAACCGAGGGAAAATCGTTGCTACGAAGGATGGAGCCGGGATTCGCTGATCGCTTACAAACTTTGTAATACAAAGGCAATTGAATTCACCTTAATTGGAATCAATTCTCTGTTACTACGGAGCGTTACATTGCAGCAATGGTACTTCAAAAGCAGAATTGCATGAATATGAAGCGATCTAGTTCATTCAAAGCACTTTTCATCAGACTCTCATCATAGAAAGACAATCTCGTTTCATCTTTCGTAAGAGAATAAATTTATCTAATGAAGAAAGGAAAAGCTAAGCGAGAAAGTTTCAAGAAGCGGAAGAGTCTATGATGAAGCAAGACGAGAGATAAATTACATTGCATAAAAGTGAATTAAAAATTAACGCTTTATTCTTTCAGCAATGTTCTTTGAAGGCATTTGCGCTGAGCTTGTAAAGAAATCTTAGAAGCCGAGCGCGGAGAGCTTCGGGTGTTAAGAGCGCGCACAAAGCTTCAATAGCTTCCGACAGTCTTAGGAGAATCATTTATCATTAAGGCGGACTTTTTTAAATTAATGAAAAAAAGTTCTCGTCTTGTTCACGTTGGCCTGGTCATGTCGGGAGTTGAAGAAGGGAAGAAAGAGCGAGCGGGTTCCCCGAAGGAATAATTTCATAATTGTTGAGACACGAAGCTACCGGGTTGATGTCGGACGCAAAAGTTTCTCATTTCTGCTGATGCCCTTTTATTCTGCCTACGCTCAGCAGTAAAAGGCGCGCCGAGATACTTCGAAAACCACAAATTTCCACTGAGAGAGAAAAATTCATTAAATTTTAATGGAGCGCATAAATCAAAAGTTCGCTCGCTCAACACCACTCGGAGATGTTGCGACGCGAAAAAGTTTTTTCATGTCCCTACGACCTGAAACGGCTTCATATTAATTATGTACAGAGTTCACTGTGAAATTCGGCTTCGCTGTACAGAGATTCACGTTTACGGGCCTCAAGAGTGATTTCTTTCGGGGTTAGCTAAGATAACGAAGAGCGAGACGGGCGCTAAATTCCAGCAAATTTAATTTCGCAATCGACGCGAGCTTTCTCATTTAATTAAATGTGTAATTCCAACCCATCAATACCGATGAGACGGCTCAACTCCCGCGTCGAGGGAAATGCCATCAATTTCTTCTCTCGTTGCCCTTTTCCTCTCCACCACGATATTTCATAATTTTCCTCGCCGGCTGAAATCCATTTAATGTGATTGAGAATATGAATGCCTTAAAGAGAAATTCCGTGCCATCTTCTCCCTTATTCTTCTTCACCTTCGCAAGGTGCTACTGAACATTCCGTTCCTTCTCCATCCTCATCTAATTAAATATTTATGAATAAATTCTCTATTTATTTTCGCCGCTGCTAGCGTTCCTAACTCGGTCCCAGAAGAACGAAAACTTACTTTATGATGTCGATTCAATGTAAATGTTTGTGAATTACTAATCGCCGAGGGAAGAAGGAAATCTTCAATGGCGGTAGTACTAAACTGTTCCGTTGACTCAGAGATGTCAGCTAAGGTTCAATGGCGACCTTTTGTATCTCCATAGCTTCGAAGCATTCAAAGTTTGAATGAAAAAGCTCGCTTAAGGCAATTAGGTTCTTCAGTTGAAGTAAGCCTTCCCAACGAAGTCTAGCACGAGATAGTTGTTGGAACTAGACTGAGTGTGGAAGCGTTTTATGTCTAGACATAAATTCCCCAGCAATTATAATAGATTTTCCTTGCTACAGTATTCAATTTCCTCCGAAAATTTCCTCGAGATATTTGTTTACGCCAATTAGAGACAGGCAGGCTAATTGCGGGCCAAAAAAGATTTCTTAGAATCTGTTATAGGAGTGACAATTCATTCTGTTCAAGTTGTTTGTTTTACCGAGAATTTGTTATTGCTTTTGCTATCAGATTACAATCAGGTTTCCTGGAACTGAAGACTCTGAGCCATTAAATCAATTAAAATTACAAACACATTTGAGCTTTACGACTGCATTTTAAGATTGCTATCGGTGATAAACATCATGTGAGTTAATGAAATTGTCGCGCATTAGACAATTGAATTCAAATAAAGTTTTATCGCAATATTAGCAATGAGTTTACTCATCTACCAAATCTGATCAGCAATGGAACTATTGAAAACTCTGAGCTTCATTTTACTAACTTCGAATGTGTTTTGTGAACTTGAAATAAATTTTGGACCCACAGAAGAAAAAGCAGTGGCAAAATTCATTGGCGATTTGATTTACCAGGCAACGATCCAAGATTCCTCAAGAATTCACGATGTTGCTATCATTCGATGGGAGCGAGAAAACAATTATTTGATTAATGAAATTGTGTTGGAAGTTCGAGGTGGTGCAAATGTTTTAATCATACCAAGAATCAATCAACGTGTCAACGATCAACGAATTCGAGCTGCTGCTTTCATCATTATTGTCACTGACGTCATTGAAACAGTGAGCTTATTAACAATTTTAAGCTTATTTAAATGAAATTTAAAGCTCGCTTTCCATTAGAAACCTTTGATAGCTCGTTTTGCCCCAGCATTCGACTCGACTCTTTTTCAAACGACAGGAAAATTCATTTTTGTGGCGATTGGGAAAATCGAAAGCAAGCTGACTGATTTTTTCGATCACTTCGGCATATTAGACTTTGTGATTCTTCACCGCGATGACACCTGGAAATTCCGGACGTTCAACAGATTTTGTCAATTGGGTCGAAAGAATCAAAATTGCAAGCCTCAGATGGAAGGAGAACTCAAAGCGGGTGAAGCAAATATCCAAAGATTATTCCCGGACAAGTTGAAGAACATGCATGGTTATCGCTATCGATTTGTTTGGGTGGACCAGACCTTTCGAGTATTCCAATCGCATGGGAAAATGCATGGAATCGATGCTGAAGTTCTCAATGTTATTGCTCAACACCAAAATGCAGAGATGGCAATTGGTCAGAGACTGGCGCTGTCGGATCCTGAAATCAATAAGAAAATTGCAAACTTACTTTCAAACAACAATTCAACTGACATCTCTCTAAGCACCGAACTATCGCACCCAACTCTGCCGTACAGGCAACTCATCAATACTTACGACGTAGATGGCTTCTGTGTTGTTGTAGTGAACCCTGATCGATTGAGTTTCCTAAGTTTTGTTCTATCGCCGTTCGACAGTTACTCGTGGATTCTCATGGTCTCTTTAACAGTTTTGTCCGCGATTTTCTGGCGACTTCTAAATAGAAATTTAGCCAAATCAACACCAGCAACTTATTTCGTTTTCGGAATCGTTGCAAACTTTCTTGGTCAAACGATTTCATTTCGAAGCAACAGAATCCAGAAGGTTCTTCTTCAACTTTGCATTCTAATGACCCTAATTCTTGGCAACGCTTACCAGTCCTTAATTATTGCTTCGCTATCATTCTCGCGAGAAGGAATTAGATGGAAAACACTTGATGAATTGTTAAATGACAACTACAAATTTCACGCTAACTCTCGCTTTGTTTCCATTCTTATTAACTCAGGTGAATATCCAACATTTGTCGATCGGCTTTTCACAACAAAAACAGGAGCAATTACGTTCAAAGAAATGGCTGAACACAGAGTTGTTGCTGTACAGAAATGCTTTTTCATCCACTCACTTCTGTATAATGGAAATCACACCGCACGTGTCAGCGCTTACTACTATTTACTGCCTGACATGTTACTGAAGTTTTATGAGAAATTAACATTGCCCAAACACAGTCCGTTCTTTGAACGCCTTCAAACCTATCACAACGTCATATTCGAATCAGGTTTGAGACAGCACTTGAAGATAAGAACCGGTGGTTTCAAAACAGAACAGGAAGACCCAGAAAGCAGCTTCTTGAAGTTCGAGGACTTGATCGGCGTTTTCAACATTTTGACGATTGGATTGTTGGCTGCAACGTTCATACTAATCTTAGAGATTTTCATAAAACATTGGCGAAATTTGAAGCTCAAAATCATGAACTGCAAGAACAAAATGAAACGAGCAACACGAGCGATTAAAGTCCAGCCGACTGAGCCTTAATGTTGTATTAATTAAAGCGTTTCTCATTATTCACTCTATGCGTCAATGTGCTGAAACTTTTCTGCTTCTATCAGACTGTCGAAGCGTACGAAAAATATTTTCTCTCGAATGAAAAAGCTCGAGAATTTGTTAGGCGACGTGGAAGCCACTAGAAAATGGCATGTGATTTAATGTAGCAAGAAAACGGTTACAATTTTCCTCCTTCTTGGCGTTGGGTTAAGAAAGGCTGGATGTGAAAGAAGGAGCAGAGAATGAATAAAACCGAGACAAGTGGGGTTTCGTTTTTTATTTGTTTGATTCTCTTATTGCGTGTAGGCAGATCCTTCTTATTTTTCTCATTTCTATTTCAAGGCGCTCAAATGAACATTGAATGATTTTTCCCTTTTCCTTGGCACTTGAATTTCGAAAGTCTTTAGCTGTGATTTCCATCTTGGATCAAACATCCCTCGATGCCATTGAGAAGTGGAATTTTAAAGTTGACTTTTGAGGCAATTGCCACGAAACTTTGCTCGTACTTATGTTGAAAACCAGATGAGAAAGATTTCTTCAGGAAAAATCACTACAAAGGGCGGCTGAAGAAACGCAAAACTCAATCCTTATCATCCTCTCCGCCATTAAAATTGATCAAAAAACCATTTAATTTTATTGTAATGTGGCTTGCCATCAAATATATCACATCAATTTACCAATACATGAGGCGAAAAGGAAAACGAAGCGGAGCAATTACGTTCAAAGAAATGGCTGAACACAGAGTTGTTGCTGTACAGAAATGCTTTTTCATCCACTCACTTCTGTATAATGGAAATCACACCGCACGTGTCAGCGCTTACTACTATTTACTGCCTGACATGTTACTGAAGTTTTACGAGAAATTAACATTGCCCAAACACAGTCCGTTCTTTGAACGCCTTCAAACCTATCACAACGTCATATTCGAATCAGGTTTGAGACAGCACTTGAAGATAAGAACCGGTGGTTTCAAAACAGAACAGGAAGACCCAGAAAGCAGCTTCTTGAAGTTCGAGGACTTGATCGGCGTTTTCAACATTTTGACGATTGGATTGTTGGCTGCAACGTTCATACTAATCTTAGAGATTTTCATAAAACATTGGCGAAATTTGAAGCTCAAAATCATGAACTGCAAGAACAAAATGAAACGAGCAACACGAGCGATTAAAGTCCAGCCAACTGAGCCTTAATGTTGTATTAATTAAAGCGTTTCTCATAATTCACTCTATGCGTCAATGTGCTGAAACTTTTCTGCTTCTATCAGACTGTCGAAGCGTACGAAAAATATTTTCTCTCGAATGAAAAAGCTCGAGAATTTGTTAGGCGACGTGGAAGCCACTAGAAAATGGCATGTGATTTAATGTAGCAAGAAAACGGTTACAATTTTCCTCCTTCTTGGCGTTGGGTTAAGAAAGGCTGGATGTGAAAGAAGGAGCAGAGAATGAATAAAACCGAGACAAGTGGGGTTTCGCTTTTTATTTGTTTGATTCTCTTATTGCGTGTAGGCAGATCCTCCTTATTTTTCTCATTTCTATTTCAAGGCGCTCAAATGAACATTGAATGATTTTTCCCTTTTCCTTGGCACTTGAATTTCGAAAGTCTTTAGCTGTGATTTCCATCTTGGATCAAACATCCCTCGATGCCATTGAGAAGCGGAATTTTAAAGTTGACTTTTGAGGCAATTGCCACGAAACTTTGCTCGTACTTATGTTGAAAACCAGATGAGAAAGATTTCTTCAGGAAAAATCACTACAAAGGGCGGCTGAAGAAACGCAAAACTCAATCCTTATCATCCTCTCCGCCATTAAAATTGATCAAAAAACCATTTAATTTTATTGTAATGTGGCTTGCCATCAAATATATCACATCAATTTACCAATACATGAGGCGAAAAGGAAAACGAAGCGGAGGAAAAGAAAGGAATCTGGAAGCACACAGAAAGCGATAAAAATAAAAGCTACCGAAATTAAATCGAAAGACGATATCGCTTCGTCTGAATAGCTTTCTACCTGCTTCGACTATCTCTACGATTGTAATAGGAAACTTTACTCTCGTCTTGGCGCCAAGTTATTCTTCCCAGAGCGCTGGTTATTGCTGACAAGCTTCACTGCTCTTGATCGTTGTCAACGTCTTGTTGGTAGGCTAGAGAGACAGAAATTAAATTTTACTCGAGTTTCGGCACGGAGCTTAAAGTGCGTTTGAAGCCATCTCCACTGTAACAAGCAGATGCCACAATATTGTTCCCACAAACTGAAGGAAAAACTGTTGGGCTCCGTTGGGTAAACATTTTCATTGGAATCGAGCGAATTAAGTTGGTGATGGGAGAATTGGGGACATGGCTTCGTATTGATTGTTTCGATCTGTTTTATTAAATGGTACGTTCTCGTTTTATTATCATTGATATGATGGAGCATTTTGTTGGGTGAGAGCTCGACCCTTGGCGAGGGAAGTCTCGAATCATCAAGGACCATTTTCATGCTCGAACGGGTTTTCGATCAAATTTAAAATAGTTGATAAGGAAAAGGTAGCTTTGGCTTCTGCATCACGAGTCCGATGTTCTTTTGACCGTAAAAGCTCGTTTTGACGTCGTGTTTGATTAGAGACCGAAAATGAAATCAAACGACGACCTGTCGGGAGGTCAGCAGTGAATGTCGGGGAATATATTTGCCACCTCACCATGTGATCTTATCGCTTCGCACATAAAATGTTCCAATTTCCGCTTTCGGAAGGAGCCAGAGTGTTAATACACATCAGAGGTGAACGTCACGGCTCGGTGGAAATGTTTACTTTTCTGCTGCCTCTAAGCCGTTCCGGAAAATCCCTATCTTCCTCTGTCGCTCGTCATATCACATTCACAATTTTTTCGGTACTTTGAATTAAGCCGCACGTTGTTTGGGAGCACTCGAGAAAATCTCGCACAGTAACGTTGTTGCTTTCACAGCAAACTTTCTGATCGAGACAGTGATATGAGATTTCGTGTAAGCTTTCGAGTCTCTCTCTCTCATCTCGGGCATGATGAGACAGCTTTTCTCCTTGTCAAAACAGTGTAAAGAATTATTTTTCAGCTGAATTTAATGTCCCCTCATGAATGAAAAAGTGAGTCTCAAGGAGACATCAACAGTTTTTCACGCTCTGCTCTCCTCTTCGAGATTTATAAACTGCCGGATCATATTTCCCCAGCTACTCAGACACGAAAGTCGAAGTTCATGGCAATATCATCTAAGCAAAAAATAAAATTTATGAATTTATACTCGAAAGCTTTCATCAAGTATCAAAGTGTGCTCTCAAACATCCCCCAACCACTTTCGATTCCCAGACGATGAAAACGATACTGAAGCTCTTTTCCCAATGAATTTGAAGCACGAAACGAAAACTTTTTCCTCTGCCGGGAATTGCTCATTTCAAAATATTTTTATGGGGATTTTTCTCGAGAATTTTCAAAACTTTTTCGAATCACATGAGAATTTTCAAAATGGATCAATATGAATTTATCTTCAATCAAAATGTTCTGCAACCCAAAAAAAGCAAAAAAGTCCTTGAGGTAAACGCAGAACATGTGAACTAACGTTTCTTTTTTTGTTCTTGCACTCAATATAGAGGAGCGCTGTCAATGCGAGCGTCATTTGACGGCTTCAAGTACTCTTGAATTGCGATCACATAAAATAAACTCCGCTTGAGTTTAGATGGAGGGAGAAAGCTCCCGTTTCACCTTTTCCCCGTCTCTTATGTTGCTCGAGTTGAAGCATGGTAGGAATGTGTCTCCGCAGCTATTGAAAATGAACACCACGTTTCATTTAATAAAATTTTTATATCGCTTCTGTTTCAGCTCGTTCATAAGGAATTTATTAAATGTTATTTGCTGAGGCAGTCGACTGCACGATGTGTCTATCTTACTCTCTATGAACATGCTCGACGGAAGACTGTGTTTATTATTTATTGCTCCGACAGGCAAAAGGCAGACACGAATAGCAAACTATCAAGACATCGGGAAGAAGTAATTTGTTCGACATATCACACAAGCATTAACTTCTCTCGTTTTTTCAACGAGCAAACAAGCGCACGACTGCTCGCTGGGTGGATACCTCTTCAATACGTGTTTATTGAGGGAAATTGTCATCTCTCACCTTTAGCGAGAGAAAACATCCGCTTGCTGTTACCTCAACAACACGGAAGCGGCACACTCAATCAGAACGAAGCTTTTCTGCTCATCCGACAAAAATATTTACGACGGTCTCTTCGCAGTTTAATTATGTTGCATTATGAAAGTTTATCTGATGCCTTGATGATGCTTTTCCCTGTCGAGCTGCTTGGAATGTACTTTCATTTAGACGCCTGAAGAGTGCGAGGAGAGGAGGACGAGAGATAAGCAAGATAAAGTAATTTCCTTAACGACGATATTATGTTTCGCCTCCTTTTTTACGCGAGCGCTTGTAAACAGAGCATAAATTGCATTATAAAACTGTTGCGAGATAAAAAGCTGATGGAACGAGAATTAATTCGCTGCGAAAAAAGTTTCAAATCTGCATAAGGAAAGTTTGTTCAGCGTCAACAATTTCCCATCCACTGAGGCTGGCTGGAGAATAATAATAGTCGGTCAAATGAAATTTAGAGCTCTCCAGCTATAAAAGCGTCGTCTCTTGAATTGCCCCCTGAAAACAATTCATTTCCACTTTAATTTGTTAACCAAATAGGTTGGAAAGGCTCTAGGGAAGCGAAATTTCATCGAATTGGCATCGTTCTCTCGCACCATTTGTCGAGCGCCCATTAAATGCTCCCTGCAACAACTGGTGTGCATTAATGTGTTTTCCTGGTAATCAACAGTGTCGAGTCCTTGAATGTACGAAGCAACGCAGCGCGTTAACGCTGATTTTTCAATTATGGAAATTTTATGTGTTGAGCATAAAAGTTCTCTCGCACGTTCGTTTCACTTTTACACGAGCCCACAAAGCGTTCGAGTTTATTTAGTCAGCGCTGTTCCACGTCAAATTGAAATCACTTTAATTATCAATTAATTTAAAGTGAGTATCATGAAACCCTCATCGTCATTCGAGTGTGACGCGGCGTCGATGCATATTTTCAAGATTTAATTTACCGGAAATCATTGGAATGGCATGAGAAATTAATTATTAATATATTATTACCACATTAAAAACCATTTCAGCCTGAAGTCACTAATTAAATGATGAGCAAATTGAACGAGAGCAAAAAAGTCAAGAAAGGTAAAAGACGGGCGATTGTTGACTTTGCATTAAGCAGCTGAATATTCAACGGTTGCTGGGGAAAGCTCCAATCTCTCCGACTAATGAGAACATATCGATTTTCCTGACCGGTAGAAACAATCGTCTGCTCTCAAAGTCTCCCTTAAGTGTACAATTTTTACCTCATTTCCCTTCATTTCCGCTACACTACATATTGCTCCACTACAATTTGTTTTCCCACACGGGATTTTTTTCGTTTAATTATTTATGCAAACATGGCGTATCATTAAATGCGATATGCTGTTGAATTGCCGCGTTGTTCGCTTTTCGCCTTACCTTATGCCAACAGGATGTTTTACACCGTGCCCCAGGAAAAACATTAAAATTCATAATTCTGCACGAAGCCTTTAATTTGTTTGCTGCTGACATTAAATATAGTTCCACATGTTACCTCCGTTCGCTCGCAGGTTTCGTTGGCCCACTCGTTCCGCGCCATTCGTTTGCGCTCTCAGGCTGACGAAATGGAAGTCGATTGACTCGAAATGCGGATCTGTAGAGTTTGAAACTTTTAAATTGAGTTAAGTAAAAATAGCGTTACGAGGCAGTCACTGCAATGAGGAGAAGAAACATCAAGAGAAAGTCTCAGCTTGTCTCAAAACGGCAGATTTTTCTGTCTGAACGAGGACGTGGATGCATGGAGAAGTTTGCTGTAGTGAACTAAAGGGAAACTTAATTAAGGGAGAACCATCTAATTGTGAGTTGGAAATACCAAGCGACTACCAATTAAGATGCGAGCAATGTGACGAAATTAATTTAAATATGTTTGGCAGTCGAGGGAATTAAATTAATGCAATGATTTCACCGTTGAGGGAAGTTGCTCGTTGCAGTTTTCACTACGCTACACATTATGAGGCTGCAGTGGCAGTGATGAATTCAGCGTGTTCATGTACGGAAAAGTTTTCAAGCTTTACACGAGGACGAGAGAAGAAACATTCCCGGCGTCAAATTATATTCGCTCGCATGAAAGGCGTCTGACAACACAAACGTGATTTTCACCGTTCGCTTTTCACCTTCAGGCTTTGCAGCGCTTTCTTTTTCCACCTATAAATTAAAAGCCACCACATCGCAAGACTGAGCTATCAAAATAGGTCTTTATTCTTCGAAATAGAGGCAAACAAGTTGCTGTGTTTCTTCGTCAAAGCGTCTCGTGTGTGAGCAAGCGGTGAAAACAACAGAAAACGATAATAAAACTCTTCTCATCTATGATATTTTATGAGCCTAGTTGCAGAGACTATTTGTGAGCCCATAAAAGGAACATAAACAAAAGCGAGCCGAACAAAAAGGCGAATATAAACGAGTCAACCGACGATCTCAGGCCTCGACATGGCAATATCCAGCCATGCTTGTTCCCATCTTTAGCAATCGAGACGAAGAAGCAAAAGGATAAAAATTTATGCAGTGAGCTTTTTCCTCCAGCCTCACACTCTTCGAGCGTACACGAGGCAAACAAGTCCGAGGCGAAGAAGGCGAAGGCGAGGAGAATAAAAAAGAGATCAGATTTGTGTTCGGCGTACACATCTCTTGGTGTTGTTGTATAAACAACACATTCATAATTTGCAGCAAGCAGGAAAAAACTGAGCTTTATATGTTTCTAAAAGCGTACAACAATTTTTTTTCTCGGCGCTGATAGAAGAAAGCAGAAAGGAAGAGAGGAAAAAAGTTGTTAGCATATGAATGGGGAAACAATTTGGGCGAAATTGTGTATGGGTGAAGAAAGGAGAGCGGAAAGTTTGCAGAACCGTATGCAAATCTTGCTTTTTATGCTCCGCTGTGTGGATGTGCTCCAAAAAATCAGCGAGGGCATTTAAAAGCGAGCTCAAATGTGCTTTACGGTTTGTTAAAACGTGGAACACGAAGCAAATTTTAATAAAAATATGCTGTGGAGCATCCTCCAGAAAATATTAAAATAAATGAGGGGCGAGGAGGTTTATTCCCTCGTAAATATGATCGTTTATTAACATTCAAATATGTACCAGGATAGTCAGAGTAGCGAAGGAGAGAGGAGCTTGTGATCATAAACTCCGTTTGCATTATGAAGCGGCCATCCATATTGGCTGGCGATTCGAATATTCATTGTCAATGGCAACATTAATATTAGTTTGTACGTTTCACAGAGCTTGGATGTGCAAACTTACGGCAAGCACTTTGGCTTTTATTAAATACCCTCAGAAATATTCATGAAAACTCATAGAGAATGTCTGCTTTCAACCACATCAACCCCAGGCTCCGCTTTCAAAGCGTGGCGGTCACTTTTCGGTCCATAAATGTAAGCTAGACAGCTTGCACGCTCGTGTTGAATGAAATAAAAACAAAAGCTGAATGGGGAAATGAAATCGCTTGAAGGTGTCTGTCGATCGATTCCTAGAAAGAGCCGTCATAGAGGTCTCACTCGAAGCAGCAGATGAACATGTGGGGAGTGATGCGAGAGTCAGTGTTTCGTCGATTCATCTATGCCACTTAGAAGAAGAACGGATGTATGAATTTTATTGAAGATCTGCTGCGACTCGTACGTGCTTCGATGATTGTCATGTTGAGCACAAAAAGAACTTTTCAACACAATTCGTTGAGAACGACAAAATATTGTGTCGGATCATATCTCCCTTCCATGCTGTTCTCCTCTCGCCTTTCTCTCGATGCACGACATTATTAAATTTTGTGCAGAAAAAGCGCTTCCGTTAGGTGTGACAGGCGAAGTTATAGTTTGTAGCGCGGTAGTCGTCGTCTAATAAGGCAACTTGCTGTTGCGGTTGAAACGACCGTGGTCGTGGTCGGTCACCTTTCCCCTCCGCTGCATCGTGGAATGAAATTAATTGTACTTTTCGGTGACGAGAGCTTGACGCGAAACGATTGAAAATTCGTGATTTATAATTATTCCAAAATTCCAAACATTATTTGTTATCAAGCCGAAAGCTTGTTGGATCCAGAGTTTTCGTAGAACTAAAGCTTCTGTATAAATATTTGTTGTTATTTTGAGGTCTAGCTTGGTATTCAAATAGGGCCAACGCGAACCAAACAAATTCGTTTGTAAGCTTCTTCTTGCTTTTCTCATATTCTGCTTGGTCAGCAATGTTGGAAAACTTTTTACTTCACCACCGCCACCGAAGGGAGAAATTAATTTTAATTGAATGCAGTTGGTTGGTGTAGCTATGTGTAATTAGAGTGTTGCTAGTCGTTGTCCAACCGTCGAGCCAGCTCCTTTTCCACATTGCTGTGTTATCCCACCAGCTACCAATGGAACTTGATGTTTATTAAATCCCAGGTAATTTCAATAGCAATGAACTCTGCCTTCACCCGTATGCGCGGTATTTTGTCTCGTTAGCAACGAATCGTTACTGTGTAACCTGCGTTGGATGCTAAATTCTGGAACTATAAACTACAGAAGAATATATCTGGGCGAGCAAAATGACTTTTTGTTGAATGATTAAAGCGAGAGAATTTCTTTTCAGGAAGTCGAGGCAATGCTTGATTCCTTTACTTTTTTTCTTCATTAAACGGACTTTTCTGTGTGCATCGTGAGCTATCATAAAAGATTCAAGTTTTAAAAACGAGTACGTTTATAAGAAAGTATGACGATCGCTTTCCTGTGCCGCTTTCAAACGGAGCGACTGGTATCAGACGAGCTAAAACAGCCGGCAGGCATATCATCATCAACGTACGAACGACTGACGAAGTCATAATACTAATTAATTCTATTTATGCATGCCGACAGCATTCATTGAAGTGTAATTGCGAACTCAACCCATATTTTCAAAGTTGAAGAGAGTCTCATGTGCAAATAAATCGTTGGATGTGTTCGCTTTGAAGCAAGGAGACACAGATAGCAAGAGAAAAGCGGAATATCTAGCCGCCAGCAAAAAAGGATGAGATTTAATTAGTGTGTAATTCACAAACGATAAAAAATGTAAAGGGTTAAATGTTTGCGTTTGACTCCCTTTTGCAATGCGAGCAAACGTTCTAGGGAAATGGCATTTCAATTTTCTCACATGGCTCATCGTTTCCCGTATCTCATATGAACGACAACAAGTTTGGGATGTTCTTAACCCTTTTCCGATCAATGCTGGATGCAAGCGTGTCGTTGCTCCTTTTTTAGGTCTCAGCATACGTTGGCAAACAAAGTTTCTTGTTTACTTGTGTACATTGATGACGATGAAAGATTCCTTAGATCTTTGATCAAACTGACAGGAAGGCGAGTTGTAAATTCTTGTGAATCAATTACATATTAAAGAGAAATAAAGAATAGTTTTTAAAGTGTAAATCTAGGAAAGAATTCGAACTGAAGCAAAACATTGCCAAGCAATGCGCTCGTGCAATCAAATTTGAGGTATGAAAAGTCATCAAGTGGCTTAAAAACTCCGTTTTTGTTTGTTACAGCAAACTTTTTGGAGCCCACAAAACTCATAAACTGTTAGCAGACAACTGTTCATCTCGTAAGTTCCATGAATGCATTGAAATGTAGTTTTAGTTTTCATTACTGTGTCGAGCATCACTTCAAGCGTTCCGCCCACTATTTGCACTGAAAACGTAATTAAACTTTAACGTTGAACCTTTTTCTCATCTCGGCAAGCAAATCTCACAGAGCAAATATTTTGCTATGACGGATGCGATGATGAGGGACAGGACAGAAGTGAAAGAGATTGAGGATTCTTTAGAAAGCGTGTTAGATGATGCCAGAAATAATGAAAAAAATCTCAAACGAATTTTCAATCTCATGTTTGTCGTCACTCAGTTTGTCACATTTTTATCTCACATAAAATGGAGGCGAATGGCTTTGGCTCACCGTTGCGATACCAAGCACAATTTTCACAGGAAACACAGATCAACCAGCTAACGAAATTAAATTGTTCGTCTCGATAGCGTTGTGTTGTGGAAAAGCTAACGATCTCTGTCCCAGTATCATGTTGAGTCCGGCATTTTCTACAGAAATTGGTATATTGATTCCTACGTGAACTGCGGTCGGAATTTTTCAAGCGACAATCCATTAATTCCATCAGCTCACCTCACAATTGCATTTTCTAGTCAGCAAGAGAAGCCACTCGTTACCTCAGTCCTTAATTTTTCCATAATCGGTTTAAGATTCAGCTATTATGGTTTAGGATCTCTTAATTGCCCTAATTTCGGAGGCTTTTCAATTAAACGGTCGTCATCTTGCTGAATCGTTTCTCTTCTCCTTGACTTTTCAGAAACATATTTCCATTAGATATTCTCATTACTTTCATTGTTCCGTTCAGTTTAATAAGCCTGTCGACATCGCCTGTGGAGCAGAGCGGCAGAGAAACAATCGTCTGACGTAAAATGTCTTTTAGGCATCGCAGGTGGGAAAGCGTTATCTCGTTGAACTTCGTGTCAAGGAAACGGTTTTGGTGGAGAAGAGCCTTAACGAAGAGTGATGGACCAAGTGCGACAGCAAGAGATCTGTGGAAAAAACAAGCATTAGAAAATTTGTTCCATGAAATATTCATTCCGAATAGTTTTTTTTTAATCTGAAACATCAATTGAGAGAGGAAGCCACGTTGCTCCTCTATCTTGTTTGTAAATAATTTAACAGAAAGTCGACAAAGTATTTTTACGAAAACCAACTCGAATGTTTATCAAAATAAATACTTCCGAAAACTTTTCAATTATAAATTCATTAATTATCACTTTACGCCACGAATGAATAATTTCGATCCGCTCTTGTAGAAACCGTTAAGTAATTTTCAACTTTCTTGTTTCATTACCTCCTCGTTCGAAGTTTTCCGGTGAATAATTAAGCCGCAGAGAAATTGGCAAACAACTTTTTATCCGCGTAATTCAATTCAAATCTTCTGAAGCAGATGAGGAAGGATGGGAAATCTATCCAATGCTCCGCTTTCGCTTTGTAATTTCAGCAGAGTTGCAAAATATCTTTCTGTGGTTCTCTTGCGTTGTGAGAGGATCTGCAGTGAACACAAAAGTCTGTGGAAGTCCCTACACTTCATGAACACGCCAGGAAGGTTTTATTTAATTAAATTCATCTCTTCTTTGAAACGAAAGAAAACTTTCGAAGTTTTTCAGGTGAAAAGTTTCCGCTCTCGTAGGTGCGCGTTTTGAAATTGTTTCCCGCTAGATTGTCTCTCGAAAAAGTAAATAAAGCTCTTTAGTCTCGTTCAAGCTTCCGTGTTATAGCAAATTTACAAGAAACGTTACAGCGCTCGTTGCTAGTTTTCCTCATTTAGTTTTCAATGTTTAACTCAACAATGCTTGTAATAGAATTCTCTTTTCAGCTGCTTTTGAATTTGAAGATTCAATCTGAAGTCGTTGTGATATAAAATCACAAAAAAATTTATCGTACAATTCAGATTTCAATGAATCCCAATCCGTCGATCAAAAAATAAGTTCTGCTTCAAAGTTAACAGTGAATTGAATTTTCAATATTTCGTGATCAGGGATTAAACCATGCAACTCACTTTTGAAGAGAGCTTCAAGTTTCGCTTTGTGTCTGTTTCCAATTATTGCTTTTCGATAGAGCGTATGCAAAGCTTTCAAGCTCCACTGCAATCGATGATCCCCTAATGATGGAATTAAAGCTATCGAGACAAAGTGTATGCAAATTAGGCCGATAACAATGGCTGCTAGTATTATGATTGATGGTTACCATGCGAACTTTAATGCGAGTTTCTGCGCTGTTGATATGCCGAGCCCTAAACAACCCGTTTACAAACTATGAGAAAATGTGATTAATAATTAACACGGCAAAGTGCTTTATGGCGTTAGAACTTTCTCATGCATGTTGCTTAAGCCCAACTGAACAGTACAATACGTTTAAACTTTCAGTCCTTTATTCGCGTCTTATGAGCGTCTTACGAGTGTCTCGTGAGATTTCGACATAAACACGCTGTGTATGGTAATTATCAATTATACTGCTTCACCATTTATTATTCAAGATAATCTTGAAGGTTTAACGCTGCCTCAACCCTCCATAGTTTCACTTATCTTTAAGATGTAAATGCTTTTCAGAATGAAGTGTTTCCTCGCTAATTTTTGCATTATGGAAAGCAACAATCAGATTCCCTCACGCTCGACAATCAGGCGAACAACATTAAGCAGAGATAAAACATTTTTATTGCTTCTTGTCGTGCATAAGCGTGTGGAAATCGCCATTATGATTCAATTCAACCGACGCACAGTTCCTATTTTTGATATTGGTGTAGCCATAGGCCGAGACCTTCATTCCAGGAGGACGGCAAAACAGAAAACCTACGGCGCTTCCCGTTTTATAGACTTCTAGCGGCGTATAGCACAAGGTGGGATAAGCTGATTTCAGCCATTCATTAGAAACAAGGAGCTGAAAAGCGACAAAACATTTTTAAGATAAGCAAGAGGTTTAATTGGGCAAAGCTTCATTAGTCTCGTTGTCGAATATATTTTTATTCGAAGTAATACAACACCGATGTCGTTAAGAAATTCTTTGGAAAAATGTTGAACTGTAATTCGAGAAAATGGGTAACAAGAAATCCATCAGAATTGTCGTAGCAACGCCTTCTTTGTCTCTAATCAAATTTGCGAGAAAGAATTCCTGTGAATCACTGAGAACACATTTGCAGTAAGAGTGCGAGGAAGTCAAGGGGATTCGATCACAAATTGCACCTCCTACATCCGGGTAATAAAACGATTTTCTCCCTCTCGCAGTCGCTCGAGCATCGTCACGCAGATTGCCTGTGTGCTGCGGCAATTGTTCGGCAAATTTATGCACGTTCTTTATCTTAATTTGACGCCGTAAAAATTGTAAATTAACTTCCGTTTCCGGTTGTGCGCGGTGTCTCCTGCTTCAACGCTACTATTGATTTTTGAATGATTTCATTGTCGACGATGCTGAGTTTCCTTTAACCTCATTACGCTTCAAATGCGATGGGGCGCATTGGCTGCAATATTAAAAAGAAGATTCAATTTCCCTCGTCTGATCTGCAGTTTCACCGGTAAACTCCGTTGTTAAATTACAAAGCTCTGGAAGTTTTACTGCAATATTTTCATGGCAGTAATAAAGTCGGAATGGGGAAACATGGAATTAAAAAGCGATTGAAGCGACTGAAGATCCAATGAAAGCTTAATTGTTTCTTTTCAAAGCGTCAGCTTCAAAACTTTATGGTTATGGTAAACATTTCGACGGCAGTCTGATAAAAATTGTGGGACGACAAGCAGCAAAAAGTTTATAAATTTCACGTCTATTTTGAGGACTATCGGTTTGCCTGATGTATCAGAAAGCTTTCAAGCTAATTGCAAGGTAAGCTGAACACGCTGAAATCAAAGTTTACAACATAAGATGACGATACCTGTTGGTCAGAGCAGATAACATCTACTCTGCATGTTGCAAATGGCAACCATTGATCCTTCTGGAAACCTCCTGCTACATACAAAATCCTTTATACACAGTTCGATAGAGACAACCTCATGCAATTTATCTCAGAAAGCGAAGCGAGAACCGCAGTAGAGCAAAAGTTTATCTTCTCGCCACTAAAAATGGAAGAACAAACATTCATTTTTAATTAAAACTAATGACCATTGCACATTAAACTGGAGTATAAACCTGTTGTTGAGTCCGATGGCAGAATCTCTCGTGTTCCAGGTTGAAAAGAGTTATCTCAGTTCCACCTGTGGTTGAAACGAGAGGATTTTAAACTCTGTACGATCAGGATTTGGAGTTAATGGAATCTCGGAACCATCAAAGGTGAATTCGTTATGCATCAAAGAAAGCATTTTCATCTACAAAATTATCCCATTTGAACTAGGGCAGCCATAGCAAACTTTGCTCCCATTTATTGCATCGATAGTTCCTTGCAACGCAATTAGTGACTGTCAACGTCGTTTCCCCCTTCACGACAATTTTTCTTTTTTTCAGCCACCATCGTGTTCATATATTATGCAACACGGTCTCCCCGCACGTCACAAGATAAATTAGACTTTGGGAACTAAATGTGCTTTTTCCTGCTTCCTTTTCTTCTCGACGCTAAATTGATTTTTTTCCGGGCAACCATGACGACATTATTGCATGGAATCCTTCGAGAGTTGTGGCAACCATTTCTGTTCTTAAAACGGTAATGATGTGGCTCTCATTTCCGGATTTTCCGCAGCTTCGATGGAATCAAAGTTCCATAAAACTATGAACAAATTATCGAATAAAGTTTTCAGAGCAAAAAGAATCAGTCGGAATAAATCAAAATAATGGCAATCATGGAAATCATAAATGTCGCAATTTAAATTATGATCCGAATGAGTTGGAATTAAATTATATGAAAGGGATTTGGACCGAATGCTTCTGTGGAGCATGTACAGCCATCCAGGATATTTTTCGTAACGCTGAATGATTTATGTTGCGTTCTCTACACTCAAAACTAACGACTCGTGCTCAAGATGAGAGAGATCTTTGACCTATGCGAATGAAAAGTCGATTTTTGTTTTCGAGATCTCTCCATTCATCGAGAAAAGAAAAATTGTCGGAGAGATGTCTACGATAGAAATCAAAGTCATTAAAAGAATAAATCGTATAACGAGCTCTTGTTATTCCTCATCTTTAACTCCCTCCAGTCATACATCGTCATAAAAAGTTATATTTTCATAGACAACTTGATAACAGGATAATCCACAAAGATCTGTATACATCAACTCTCATTGTCAGCAGCAAAGCACATTCAATGCACACACATATCTCTCGAAGAATCCTCTTGAGAACGAAAGCAAATGCCTAAATGTATGATGTGCTCAACTGTCGGAAATGAAACTTAAGGATGAACTAACAGAAAATGTGTATATGTGGCTCATGTATTGATTGCTTAGAAACATGTTTAGACGAACGTGATTACAATGAGTAAAAAGTCATAAAACGAGTGGCACGAGAGGGAAAACTCTTCCGTATGGAATGATAGATCAATAAATAACAGAGGAGATACAAGCTCGATGATATAATGATTTATTTTGTTAAACATTTTTATGAGTAGGATTTGCTCGAGGATTTTATTTTCGAGCTTGTTTTTTTTCCCTTCCGAATCAAGCATTTATGTTTAAGCTACTTTTTGCTCAAGCTTCTCATCCGTATCCGCAGATTCCATTTCTGAATCGATTTTTCTCTCGTCGACAAATCTCTCGCTGGTAGCTTTTCCCGTTCAGTCAACTCGTGTGTACATATCTTGTGTCGGAGCGGAATTGATTTCTGGTAGACGCTCAATAACCACTCAACGCTAGTATCCAAACAAACATCCGCTTCCTTCAGTCGTCGCCGAGTTGTTGATAACCGTTCTAAGCTTACGGAACGATGCCTCTCAATAGATTTTAGATCAACAACGCTTCCTTCACAACTTGAGAATCATCCCCTTCGAAACGAACAAAAAATTGTTGATTGAATAAATTATCAATCGCTCTAAGACCGGGATAAGCTGAGAGCGATTGAAAGCGATTAGAAATAATGCCAAGTATGATCTCACTCAAGTAAGCTTTCGAGAGGGAAAAAGTTCGAAGAGCGACAAAATTTGAGATTAAATCATGAAAGCCAATCGCTTCTCAGCCATGAAAGGAGTTAATGATTTGTGTATTTGCCGATAACAAATCTTAATTCATCCATCATTCGGGGGGCTAGGCTTACTCGAGGATTATTTGTTCATGCTCGAGGCGAGCCGATGACTTTGAGAATATCGCTTACTCAGACAATTTCATTGTTTTTTAATGAGCCAAGCTCAATCGATAGCGAAGAGCAATTTCTGAAACATTTCCGACAATCGTCTCCGTTCCGAAACGACATTTCCTAATTAATTTAATTTATCAAGTTGAGCGAATGCTCGGAAACAAATTGGTTACGTTATTAACGAGGACATTTTCCCATCAAAAATTTCCATAAAACTTTAAACACTCGGGTTGGGTAAGATGTTTAAACAATCGCCCGACGAAGATTTATGACAGGAGAAAGATCATTAAAAAATGATTAGGTGTTGCCGTTGCCTTGAAATTGACTCACGACAAGCAAATTACTTCCGCCGCAGAGCTTATTTATCGCATTGAGATTGAAAAACTTTTCTCTTACTGATTGCATATGACTCGGCAGCTGATGAGAAAACTTTTCACGCGCGGTCAGGCTTCGATAAAGTTCGTCGTAAGCAAATTCATTCAGCATGTCAAGTCTGTAAGCAATTCAAATTGAATTTATTTTGCTTACAACCTTCATGTTCGTCACTCGCAAACTGAAAACTCCCACTGGAAATGATTTATTTCAGTTCCTTTATTTCATTCGGCCAAATGCAATGAACTCATGCAATCGTAGACATTTTTATTGACTGCAGGCACGACATAGTCATGAAAATTTAAATGGACATTCCAGACAATCGCCACAATAATTAGAAGTGAAATCCACTTTAATGATTGGGGATGAAATAACTTTGCCAATTTGAGTTTCCTATTTGACGACGAAGCAAATCCCGGTCAGGACTTGTGCCGTCGCTCAAACAGTGATGAACATAATTATTGCGCGACACTCGAACGCATCGAATGAGTTCTTTTGAGTTGTCATCGTTTATGCAGCCAAGAGTAATTATCGTGAAACGAACACGTGTCCAAGCAAATGTGCTAATGCGATGGCCGTCATATCGAAAACTATCGTACAGTCCCGTGAGGACAGCCATAAACATTTCGTCGTTTCGGGGGAAGGAAAAACATTTTTCTCTCGTGTTGAGGGATATTTACGGCCTTGATATTAAATTTACTCTCCATTTATTTCCTGTCTTCACTCGTAAATACCCAACTCGACAAAGTTATGTTGGTCTTTTCAATTCGGGCGTGTGTTTTGGGGCGGCTACGAATAACACATGACAACTTCATCTTTTCCCAACCGATTTTCGAAGCTCTACACGCTAATTCCCCAAACGCTGAAACTGATGCCTTGACTTTAATGTTCAGTTAACATGATAAACTTTCTCGGGAAGCGAAAGAACGTTCTCGGTATGATGCAAGGCATTTTTATGACGACAACGCTCTCAATATTTAATGATTCAATTGAGGAAAGCGAACGAAGCATTGAAATATAATATATATTCATCTTGAAATTTGATATTTGTGACATGGAAGGACTTGGAGATGAGACGAACTCTACTTTCGAAGAAGAGGTTACGAAGACGACACTTCCGAGAATTATTCCAAAAGTCGCGCTTGGAAGGGAATTCCGCAATGAATAAAGCGAGAGCTGGCAAAGTTTGCTGACAAAATTTCTTCTTTACTTGATGGGAGGTTATTAAATTCCTGAGACTGGCATTAATCTATCTCGTTTCACCTAAACTCTCGTCAACGTTATCGCAATGGACGATTCCGGACGAAGCTTTAGTGCTAACAACTCTCGTAATGCTGAATCAAATAAAACGGAAGGTCTTCGTTCTCGTTTGCGGAGATGCGAGACGTAATAAGCTTTAGTTTTATTTGCTCAACTTGCCGAGATTTATTTTTCTTCTGTAGCGTCTGAAGGTAAAAGTTTTGTGAAGCTTTCAGAGTCAAATCGTCGCTTTGTATACAAAAGTTTTGTTCACAGCTCGCTCATGTGCAACTTTAATCTGAATCTACAGTGAATGACCTATTAGTTTCCGGATTGATCGGTAATACATGCTTCAATCACCGCACTGACCGAGTTATTCAATTACTAATTGGAATGACAACATGCTTGCAATTCGTCTGACTAATTTGATTGGGGAGTTTCTGCATCATTTGTTCCAGCGGATAATGAGTTTTGCGGCGTCTCGAGAAGATTACATCAGTAAGAATGACGGATGAAGAGGGAAAAACTGAATGGAAATTGAATCTTAGGATGAGGCGTGTCGGAACGGAACTAGAATAGACTTGTAGGAAAAATCATTGCGAGACAGTCAGAATCATTCGAAGCTTCTACGCATGGGAAAAACGAAGCAATTGAAATCTTTCATGAAAAGTAAGGCCACGATGCATGCGGATAGTTTCACGTCAATCAGAAAACGTCAATCAATGACAAAATATTGTCCCTGCTGCACTCGACTTTGACTGACATGCCAAGCTCTTTTTACTAGATTTCTCAAAATCTTCACTGCAGCAGAATATTTTTCGAAGCCTCGGCCATTCTCGGAAAAATAACTCACAATTTACCTCGAACGCTTGGCAGTCATGGCTGCAGTTTTATGGAATAAATTGTTACACGAATCATTCCGCACTGAATGTTTTCCAGGAATAGTGCCGAATCTCTACAGAATAATCTCTGTAATATGGTTCGCTTATGCAATGCAAAATTTAAAATTTGAAAGAGTTTACTTCAATTAAAACGCGTTCCTAAGTATGGTTGAAAATAAACTGATGGCTGTTATGACTTTACTAAACTAAAGATAAGACATGCTTCACTTATTCTCTTCGCTGTTTTCTATTTGGTTACCAAAGTCAAACAGCCAGTCGAAAAATCATATCACGTGGATTTCATTTCATTACTCGACGTAAACGAAATGAAAATCATTTGAAAGAATGTCGCAAAAGGCAAAGTCTCGCAAATAACTCGTCAAGAGAGAGCATGGGAACAAATTTAATAACATAAATCTCTTGCTTATGCCTCAATGATTTTCGTCATATTAAAAAATAATTCATGATTCCTGCCTTGCTTTCATCCTTTAACCTAAATTTATCGACTCGGTTGCTCGACAGAAAGGAGGAAAAATGTTTCTCTCTACCTTTAACCTCGTGTTTCATTTTTTTCAATTTATTTTGCCAAAAAAGAAATTTAATAATGCAAAAATTGTTATTACGGCCGAAGGAGTGAGAGAGATGAGAAGGAATGAGACGAGATGAAACAAAAGCATTTGTGCAAAGCCTTTTATTGTGTCTTGAGTCATAAAATGGGATTTTCTCCTTCCATTAAAAGCAAGTCGAGTGAAAAGCAAAACATTTTCGTTGGCATCGAGACTTTGACGAGCCAGATTTTATTTTCAATCACAATTTATGAGCTTCTCCAGTCCCTTAATAGCATTGTGTAATCACCTGTTTCAATTATAAGCTGATCCATGCTCGAATCAACGCACGCTTGCGTCGCCGGTCAAGAACTTACGTACTTCAGTGGCATCTCTCTGAGTCTAAAATTGTTAAAAACTCAATTTCAGTCCTTGGAAACAACATCAAGTTTCTTGCTCACCACACGAAGTTTCTTGCTTTGGTTACAAGATGCCTTGCTAGTTTTGATAGTCAAATTAAGAAGTCCAAAAGTTCCACCAGCCCCTTCTCAACTTAGCAACAGTGCCAGACCGAAGAGTTGTTTCACCCACAAGATTCACCATTCAATTGACGGAGAACGTTTTGTGATCGTCTCTATTTTGCGACCATATGGCTATGTTTATGAACTTGGTCCCTGCTCCAGATTGCTTGTGGTTCGTCTGGAGAGAAAGTTTATCATTATCATCTCCTCAGCTTCAATCCTTTCCCACTCCTGCTCGGATAACTTTTCAAGAGCAGTATAAAATGCTGATGAAGGTGTTTCAAATGCCGAATTGCTCGTCTCCGTTTCAATCTACTTTGCATAACATATGAAGCTGGAAACTTAGATAGAACTTGAAGAAAATGTTTTAAACATGAAAATACGATGAATAATTAAAGAGTCAGGATAATAAGTTTGATTTCTACTAAATATCAATTCTTCATTCCGTTCTGACGAGATTGTTTGAACACGTTTCTCCTTCCCCATAAGCTGATCAACATATATTTCAGCCGAAAGCTTTCAAACTCATTCATCCATTTGCGTAAATCATTCCACTTGCATGTGAATCCGACTTTGTCTGCTAATTTCAGGGAAGAGATTGTGCCCTTTTCAACTCTGAAGCTCAACTTATTCAATGATGGAGAGAGCACTGAGAACTATTTTGAATTTCAATAAACAACAATTTTTCACAAAAGCATCGTTGTTTGCGTTGCATAGCAAGAAGACATTGTATGGAAAATCACAGCTAGCTTCGCTAGGAGTGATAGTGGCGGAAGGGGAAGACTACACCACAATTCCGCCCCGAAGCTGAGGCACAAAAGTGTTTGGAAGCCACACTTTTATTCCAATATTATATACAAATTTATATTATTTGCCTCATGCTTTCCGCTTTGAAAACTCAAGCTACGATGTGGCGAGAGGGAAAATTCGTATAAATTTTCATGATGATGGTGAAGTCTCAAAATATTAAACGTGATATGTTACATCGGAATAAATGTCTATCATTTGCATAACTCCCGAGTTCACTGCTTGTTGATCGTGTTGAGAAACTATTTTGGTTTGCCTTATCGAATGGGAGTTGTTTCGTAACTGCGGCTCTCTACTTGATGCCTCGCTTACTCGTCGCTAAACAACGAGCATTTCGCGAACTTCCCAAAATATTTCCATGGAAAATGGCAAAACTTTGCCAGAAGTCAAATCGCACCGCACGAGTTTCTCGTGCCGAAACCAAATCATTTCATATCTCAACAAGAATTCATCATCGCGATGTGAATCAATGTGTAATTAAAATTTCAAAACGACGAAATTCATATTACTTTGTAATAAATTTATGACATGAAGAATGATTCGGAGAAACTGAAATTCGGAGATCTTGTCATTCTCAAACGAAGCGAATCGACATAACGAACCGAAAGCAGAGCTTTTGTGGATGTTATGCTCATCAAATGTACAACCGTCAAAAGAGAAAATTCCTGGAAGCCAAGACTCAGATCGCTTTCGACTCTTGTTGTCGGTTTTGTCAAAGATGACATGTTTGATTGCACGTGAACTTTCCGATTTCGTTGCACTTCCAATGCTTCTGCTGCAGAAACTTTTGCTTGCTTTTGTTTCAAACAAGTCAAATTGAATTTCCATCACAAATTCAGATTCGGAGAAAGCTTTCTTGTTGTTTACTTTCCTCGTCTTGTTTGCCCTATTTCGTAAACAATAATTTCATGCAACTATTTCCAAAAGGAAGCGAGCAGCACTTCAAATTCCAGATAATAAAGTTTTAATTAAATTTTGTTATGATGATTTTGATTTGGGCTGAAGTGAATTCCTCTCCGATAGCAGTCGAAACTCTATTTATAGCTTCATCGCCTTGAAAACTTACAGACAACATTTAATTGAATTTGTAGAATTTGGAAGAAAACTATCTCTCAGATTTAATCTTTTAAGCTACAGAACTTGATCGGAAACACGTTGTCCTGACGATGGGGAAGCTACTAACAGAAGCATTGTAAGCGTCTTGCATAAAGCTCTCTTGAGATGATTAAAATTATTTCGTTGCAAGCTCGAATTACACCTGAAAGAGCAATGTTATGAGTCCATTAGCATCTCGGGAAGATCTCGTTTATTAGAGCACATGTCAGACAGCTATTATTACATCACGAATTATATTATTTTTTCATCATTCAGCGATTGCAGACATCACAAACTAAACGAGAACTTGAAGAAAAATTTACCATCATAAAAAGCAAACTCGCTTTTCTCGTTCTCTTGAGGTGCATCATCAAATATTTACACTTTCCAGGAGCAGCTTACGTGAGAAACTAGTTAAAGTCTGCTCAAAAGTGCATGAAAATGCTTCACCCTGATGGAGAAGAGGTGAAGTGGGAATTTGCATTTTACTTCGCTGATAAACCTTAAACTTGACAAGAGCTGCTTTGAAATTCAAATTACTTAATCTCGTTCTTTAACAAATATTTTTCTCGAATGCGGTGAGTTCTCGCCGCATCTGAAGAGCGGTCGGTGAAAATATTTACGTATTGTGAAAGCTGAAGTTTCTTAATGACTTTGTCGAGTGTTTAACGAACGATGCATCTTTATGTTCCATCTCTGATACGAAACTAATGAAGACTTGAAGTCTCTGGGGCGTCGCTGCAGTTGTATGATTTGCAGAGGACTCGAGAAGTTTCAAGCGGTTCAGAATCATAACAAAATCAAGATTCAACCTTGAAAGTTTCACCCTAATGCAAACAAACATTTTACCTGCGGAAGAAACTGACAGATAAGCAACTAAAAATATGCTAATGACGCCGCTAGAGACGACAACGTTTTTAATTTGCTCTGCTTCAGGGTTTGAATGATTAAAATGAGCAGATTCTCACGGGGTTGATGTTCCTGTTTATTCTTAACGACACTGCAGAGTGGACAAATGACTTTCAAGCTACAAGTCAACCCCGTTTTTGTCTGCGTCACTCTTGGGTTGCAAGGGTTTCACAAATCACGAAGATTTTGACTTGACATTTTTCTAAATCAGTCCTGAAAATATGAAACAGAGTTTTTTTTCTGAGAGCTCTCGTCTGTCATAAATATCACTTTTTCCTCGAGTATAAAGTGAGAGTTGAACATCATGATGGTTTGAAGTGGATATATTTCCATTTCGAGTGAAGAGAGCGAGCGAACAATAGGATAAGTTCATGCATAATGAATTCAGAGGCAGAACGATGAGGGTGGAAAGTTTGTTATTGAATTAATGGAAGACTGCGTGTAATTGCTTCTTTCTCCATGCTTGTACTTTAATTCAATGAAAACAATCCGACTTCAACTCTATCTTAATTGTCAATTAATTTCGTTCGCCTTGAGGCGGCGAGAATTGCTCTGCTGAGTGAAGACATTATAAGGGATCGGACCTCATTAAACTGGTAAGATAACAATCCTATGGAAGATGAATGTGCAGGGAAGCTTGAGATAGTTGGGTTACACGAAGAAGTCGCCGCCATCGGAGACAAGGTTGGAGAAGACACTCGAGCGACCGCTTTAAGGAAACGGGATGAAAACAAACAAACCGAGGAAGGTGAAGGCAAATTTAAATTGAATAAAAAATTCATTTCTAATGTCAGAATGAATAATGAACATGTCATAACAAAACAATTAAGAAAGGGGTGCCATTGAGCTTGCATCGCTTCGTAAACTTTTTGTTCTCTCCTTCCCTTGTCGCTTCGATGGAAAAACAGAGAAATCTTCGCCAATTTTTCAAACGAAGCGTCTCACTCTCGTCTTTATTTGTCTCTGGAGAAAGTTTTTGCTAAATGAATCTCGAATGAATTCCTTTTCCCCCATTCCTCGACAGCAGCTCAACCCGTGGAGGGAAACGCTGAGGAGTTTTAATATTTGACATTCATTGTGCGAGCAACATCTTTATTTACTTTCAAATGTAAATTTATGGCATTTTCTTTATTTCTTCTTCATCTTCCTTTGTTACATTATAACACACGAACAGTGAATAGGAGACGAAAAGCTGGAATATATTGCCGTGTGCTCTCATTCGTTTTTCACGGGTGAGAAAGAACTCTCAAAATTAAATAATCTTTGCCTCCTTCCATTCGCACTCTTCGAGCTCGAGTCGAATCATTTTTTGGGCAAACAATAAAAAACCTCTCCCGGTAATTCAGCGAAGATTAATAACATAAAAGGCACTTTTGAACCCTCGTTACGTTCCACTCGTTATTCAAACAGCAAAACACAATGAAGCAAAATCAATGTATGGCAAAATTATGATGAGGACTTCATTGTCGAGCAGAGGGAGACGACTCAAGAGCGAAAGTCTGAGCAGTCCACTTTCGAAGTGATTAGAAGTTGTGTGAGTGCAAAGTCTCGCTGAGATTTATTCAATTTATTCGCCCTCTCTATAAATAATTTATAGGAGACGCTTGGGGTCAATAAATTGTTTACGCTTTTGCTGGTTACAGTTCCTGCCACACCTACAAGTGAAGTGGATGTAATCTGAGTTTGATATATTTTCAGAATTCGTTTTCAGTTGACTCGGCAAACAATGTTCAAAAGAGAACAAGAAACTTGTCACCTTTTGCATGGGAAGGCGGCGACTGAACGAACTGACATCTTTACAACGTAACTGGATGAATAATAATTCTTTATTAATGTAAGTTAAGTCGACGGAAGTTTCTGTATGAAACACGAGATGAAAAGAGGTGTCAGAAGCCAGTCAAACTTTGTTCGACTCACAAAAGAGACTTTATCCTTGGGAAACTAACTTTTGTCGAGGCTCCCATAGTCCCAGCTAGCAGTTAGAAGCCTGAAAAATAATTTAAGGTACTTCTGACATTAAAACGCGCAGATTTTCAACTGTTTCCATAATGATTGTCCATAAGCCGCTTTAAAAATTTTAATCTACTCTGCGAGAACTCAGCCTGGAAAATCCCTCAATTTCACTGAAGCTCATAAATTTGCTGCAGGTCAATACAGCTCCATCACATCCGACGCTGAGAAATGTCGACGGAAATTTAATTTAATGCATTGACATCAGCGCAGCGCTTTGTTATGTAAAAAGTTAGTCCTTCTCGCGAACGAAGCCTGCGAACGGAACTCGTCGTATCGAGTGTGTAAAATCCGAGGGTAGAAAGCTTTTTACGGCCGCTTGAAGCGCAGAATTTTTTGATTTTAGCAACTTATTGGCTAATTGCCTTTTAGCACCCGATATTTCATCACAGACCGGAAAACGTCGACAATGCAGAGGAGAGTGTAGCAACGTCTCTATTCATTTGCTTCAACAATGACGCGGGGAATATTTCACAGCTCTTGCTTGATGAAGGTAGTCGCTACATGGAAGAGGAGAGCGTGTCGAAAAAGAGCAAACAAAGGAACTGCGTGAGTCCAATATTTCATTTTTTTAGATGTTGGATTTTCTGGTGCAATAAATGACGTGAAGCGTTGAAAAAGCGAAACAATTCAATTCGAGTTATAAACGACTCGATTTGTCGATCGAACAGAGACACATTACGAGTTGTGCTCTGTTCTGCACGGTAACGATTGTCACAGGCGAATTCCATTAGATCATCGGGGAGTGCCCTAGTGTCGAGAATAATTGTCCCCGTCAGATAAAAGCAACGGCTCGAGGAAAAGTGATGATGTTGTTATTGAAATTTACTGCCGACGTCAAAGTCAAAAATTCCGTTGGGACGATATAGAATGAGGGGAGCAAAAAATGCTAAGCTCGCTGCAAGGGACGCTCGAGAATTAATAACAAATTATCGGGAGTTCCCCGATAAGGAATTGAAAGAATTTATGAGATTGTGGCATTCCATCCGACTTGGAGTCGAACGGAGATAAAAAATCTCAATCTCAAAGGACTCATTCTTTCGCCTTTTCCTTCCTTCTTTCGACTCCTTCTCGTTGTAAAATTGAATAGATAAGAGCCGATAAAATTATTGTCATGTTTATTGAAAATTTGCGTTTTGAGAAGTTTTCCTTTTTGTTACCCGAGCCCCTAAACGACTGAACTTTTATGATCCGAAGGGGGTTCAGAGTGCTGTCGGAATCTTGATCTGAAGACGAATAAATTTGCCGACCCAGCGCAAGGAAAAGGTGAAGCTAACTTTCCACTGAAGCTCATATTCTCCGAGGTCATTCCATTATGATTCTCATCACGAATGGCTCCGAGGGAAAGGAAGCCGAATCGACCTTTTATCGAATGTATTGAACGCCTTCCTTTTATGTATATTTGTCAAAATCCTTTTCGAGAAATGAATCGTTTGTTAGCAAGAGGACATCGTTTCATTTTTATTTGCTATCGCTTCTTCTTCGGCTTCATTTTCTCCCTCACAGCGACATTTAAATATTTGCTTGCACTACACCTTGGATAACAACTTCGCTCTGTCGAAGAAATCATTTTTCTCCCCCGTTGAACTGTTGATTCTTCTATGCAAACACTAAGCGGATCGATTAGTGTTTTAAATAGATGTTTAATCGCTTGTGTGTTGAGAGCTTTTGAAGTGTGTGCTTGTTCGGCTACCGACAACAGGTGTTTTGCTTGCTTTCTTCGTCCTATTCTGTGGCAAAGCTGTTTCTTAGATAAGCGTGAGCATAAGGAAACGTGAACGAGGAAAAAATATTGAGCAGATCGATCGACACATTGTGTGTGCTGCTCGTCTCCACTTTCAGATTCAGACGAAATAATTGATTTCTGGGCATGCACAATGAAGAAAGAGACGGGAATGTCTTCGTATCACAGCCGTCAACCTCCTTCCGACATCCTGACCTACGCTAACCGCTCCAGCACATTACGTATGAAATGTTGTGGAAATTAATGCGAGCTTCTTTTTTATGTTTTTCCGTCGCATTTGAGACGATGATGGTGCGGCGACACACACAATAGAAAATCATAAAATCCGTCAAATTAAACACACAATCGTTAGCCCTGAAGATGGATTGTTTGTTATGACGTTATTGCAGACAATGTAGACCTTCAGAGCCGTGAGTAATCTCGCAAATACGATTACTCATCTCATCATTTTTCGGGTTAATTTTTCACCCGAAAACTTATTCATGATAAATCGTTGTCAATGAATATAATTCAGATGGAATGAAATTCAATCACGAGGGAGCAATGTGAACAAGCATCGGTCGCAGCTCAACTCATGAAAAAAATGAAAATGATTGCCTGGATTACAACTGCAGCAGCTTCATCCGATATTGTTTGTTCGTTCGTCCAACCATTTTTTTTCTGTTTGCACTTCCAGATTGCACAGGAACTTCTCCCGGTCTTTTATTTTATTTCTGTTTGCCGAGCAAAACCGCTATAGAAATAATTCCATTAAAAATGAAAAATGAGTCATGTGTAAGATGTAAAGTTGAGATTGCGCCTTATTGTTTCATTATTGATCGTTCGACAATGACTCGCCGCTCACCCAATCACTGTATTTCAATTATCATTTTCCAAGTTCCTCCTGCTGCTTCTGATTGTCGACATCTTTCCCTCGATCAGAGTGAGTTAATGAATGAAATTGGTAATAAAAAATAAATATTTTTTTGGTGCCCTCGAGGGCTCGGCAATCTCAACCCCTTGCGACTCAATCTCGTCTAGTTAGTAGCAGCGAATTTCCAGTAATCAAATTTATAATATTTCTCGTTGAAAGCATTCGAACGCTTTAGGCTAGAGCTAATTTCCCCGACTTATTTTACATATTAAATTTGAAGTTGCCTCGTGTGGACGAAAAGCGCGATAGGCAGCAATTTAAAAAGCAGACGAGACGAAGCTGTACGGAAAAAACAACACGAGCGTGGCAAAAATATTACACTCGAGAAATTTCCTCCTGAAGACAAAAAGTCTTGACTACGTCATCAGGAGTCAAGCGGCTCTCCCAAGCTGAGAGGCGGCAGCATTGTGTAACAGTCCCAAAACACTCGTCTAGTACCGCAAACATCGCTCGAACGTTGGAAGAGCGCAAGCGCCTCAGCGCAACGTTCTCTCTGGCGGTATGCTGGCAACATAAAATTGATGAAGACTCAGCACAATTTTTTTGATGTGGAACAATCAGTTTAATATTAGAGGTAGAATATGTTAAACGTGCTTTCCCCGGCAAACCGAGCGAGTCCAGGCAAACAGTTAATGAGAAATTATTGCAGTGTTTTAATGGGTGGTGTTGCTATCGCATAAAGTCATAAAACAAAAGTAATATTTTTCGGATTTTTTGGCGAGTGATAACACGGCGAGTTTAATGGTTGAACTTTGGCATGGGATTACAACTTCTCGAGGAAACTTAAACGATTTTTCTTTTCGCTCGCTTTACTTGTCAAGTGCAAAAGAGTTTTTCCTTCGGCAAAGCAAATTTGCTCGATGTAAGAGGCGATAAGTGTGAAAATTACTTTAAAGTGAAAGAGCATCTGAGTGCTCTCAAAAGCAACTTTCGAGCGTCGCAAAGTTCTCATCGTCTTAGTTAATGGAAAAGTTTCTCAGTTCCCTAGACACTTCTGAACTTGAGATTGTAAACGAGGAATTTTAATTTTAGTTTTCAACAATTTTCGTCCGTGACGATAGAACCGACGAAGAAAATATTTCCAAAGTGATAATTTTTCACAACGAGAACGTGAAGCAAACACAAAACAATTTATTTCGGTGGAATTTTCATTCGTGGGAGAAAACGGCAATTGTCGCTTCGTTTTGTTGTCTACGACGCGGCCCGGTGTACCGAGTAAGTAGGAAATGCATTAAGTGATGTTTTTATTAGTTTTCATCGCTGCGGGAATTTCGAAAGATTATCGCTAGCTCTCGATCTCTGTCGACAAAGATAATTTTGGTCTTTCACTCAACATTAAACCATGGAAATTCCTCGAATATTTTTCTTCGTTCGCCTTCGTTAACGAAACTCGTCAGAATCAAATTCTCTCCGCTCTTGTGAGTTTACAAGCAAGTCTCACTGATAATAATCAAACTAAATGAGACAATAATTTGACGACAGAGGCTTTTGTGTGTTTAGTGCTCCGGGAGTTTCCCTCTTGTGTAACAAAAGTAATTATGACGGGACTACTCGAGTTGAAAGTTTTGTAATTAATATTTGTGGAAGGTTCCACTTTTTCCGAACTTGCTGGAACTCTAATTGTGGGTAAAATCCTTCGAGCATCGAGTGAACACTTTTGTTTCGACATAGGAGAAAGAAACTTTAATCCCGAACAAAAAAGGGAAAAAGGATTTAAGCCTGAAAAAGTTGGAAAGCCAAAACGAGCGAAAGCTTCCTTTAATTTATTTGAGCCTTACATCTTAACCATTCAATGTCGGGCTGAACATCATTAATTTTCTCTGGCTTTAAAGAGAAGAATCAAAGCAAACTGATTGGGGTTATTTCTTCACAACATTAATCTGCCGCACATACAGCGAGGCCATCGAGGGTGGCGGACGGCAGAGGCCAAACCTTCACGTAACAAGTTGCTTCAGGTGTCAGTTTCCCTTTCGGAAACTCCTCCGCTTACAATTTTGTGCATTAACATAATTTTCCCTGATTAATGTCGCATGATTTATTACACATAGGTCGCCCTCCCGCCTGAAGAGGAACTAACAATGTGTTTTAAAATAACAAAACTGAAACATGAGCTTCATGCACTACGCTTCCGTGTGTCTTAAGTCGAGTGGCTTTGCCAGAGCAATAACAATAATCCTAATTCCCAAAGCAGAGCCATAATTTTTCCCTCTGAAAGGAAAACTCCAAACACTGTCTATGTGCTTGTTGTTGCTTTAAACATGAAATGATTTATGCTAAAATTATTGTGGAGACGATAGAAAGAGAAAAATTGTTTTCTACACAAGAATTTTTTACACACATCGCAGTGTCAGGAAGGAGAAAAAGCAATTAAAGCGAGAGCGTCACATCATGAAAAATTTTTTTTTTTTGTTCTCCAGCTGGAGTAAAAAATTGTTTTATAATCGAGAGGACAGAATGCTCGGAGACGCGGGGAAAAAAGAGTCACTTGTGTGGCAATGCTCTGCGCCCCATGCGGCATTCGGCCGAAGATTCGATAAATCATTTCTCTGAATGATATAGCGCTACAAAAGCCATAAACATAATATTAATTGATCAAGCAATTCCAGCTTCAAAACGGCGAACAGGCATCGCCGTCATTTTTCTCATGTCACTCTGTCAATTCCCTTCCTCGCTTCTGGTTCCCGAAACAGATTTCTTTCGAATTAATTTACTATGCACGCTCAGTACTGAAGCGCGGCTTAAAAATAGCGCGGCACAAGAACGAAAAATTAAAATCTCATGAGTTTAGGTTCATGTGGCATGCACAACTCTATGCGACTCTACACAAACCGTAACTGCACATGCACAAGTTTTCTGGTATCGCTTTCTGTTTTCTTTTCTCGTGAATACCATAAAATAAACATAACGACTAATTAATTACTTCTTCACTCGATTCTGACGGAGCGCTGTTTTCACCCTCTAGATTTGAGATGTTGTTCAATTTACAAATGTTAAGGCATCTGATATGTGATGGAACATTTTAATGAGCGCATTATGGTGGTGGCATGGAAATATATGAAATCAGACACACACATCGTGAATTGGTTTTCCGTCGTTTCGTAGATAGAACTTGATCTAGATTGTCGCTGTCGCTGAGAGGTAATAAAGTTAACTTTACGATGAGTGACATGTTGTTGAAGTATTTTTTAATGGATCGACGTAGGAGTGACGTGTCGTAAAGTAGATAGATTGCCTGAGACGTGCTTGTCATAAGCTGAGGTCTATGATCGTCACAATCTTCATTAAACTTATCTATGAGAAACAATTTTTTTCGGGAAGCGAATACGTTCTACATTATTTTATTACATCATAAAATTAGACACATAAATTCTCTTGTTTCCTTGGAAATGAGCAGACAAAAAAGCCAACCAACCGAAAGCCGTCATAAAATAAATTAAAAATGCATTACATGTTTGGGAAGAAATCTCTCGGCGGCGACGGAACATGCCAGAGCAAACGCCAACAAAAGAAATTGATGTCTATTTTGGGGTTTTCCTTTACATATTTATATGATGAATTGTATGAAAATATTTGAGCGTCAGAGGAAGACGGAAAACGTACGAGCGGTGGGAGCAGAGGAAAATCTCTCGAGTTCATACAGTTGTTTGTTTATTGGAACAAACAAAAGACTTTCCAGAATTTTCCATTAACTCACTGTTTTTCCTCTTCATCGTCAGAACTTTCTTTCAGCCTGCTTGAACTTTCTTTCCATCCTGTTTAAAGAGCAGCTCGCTCGCTTCATTTTCCAAGAAGAGTTTCCTCTGCGCCTTATCTAAGATGATAACAAAAAAGTCGATTAAGCGAAGAAAGAAACTTAGGAATCTCTCTCGCCCTCATGAGTCGTTAGGAAATTCCTTCGATTGTGGTCATAAGTGATTCTTCATTCATCCCATTAATTAACGACGATAATTGATTGGATCTACGCTCGGTTTAGACGTTAACTCAAGCAGAAGCATTCTCTCGGTTAAATGACTTATTTATCAATATTTCGATCATTAATTAATAAAATAAACGCAAACAGAATATAAATCACCCTGGGTCGAGTGAGTCTTGTCCGAGACTTCATCGCTTTGTTGTTCTTTTCATTATCGAATGATATTCACGTTCGTTCTCATGCCAAAAAAGAAAATCTTGTTAAACAGAGAACACATGCGGGAGAAAGTAAACTCGTTTTAATGTTTTGTAAATCAGATCTGCTTGCGGGCTCTTATTCATCTTGACATGCGAACGAGATTGAGCAAAGGTTGATGACTTATGGCTGGGATCAAGCTCGGCTAGCTCCGTGTTTACACTCGCTTCCTTTCCAACAGACGTGTTTATTCAGTTAATTTGTATATTTCTGTCGAGTAGCTTTAACCCGAAAAGAAATGACTCGAGAGATGAAAAAGCGCTGTAATCGATTAATGAAATGTCTGAAGAGTGAACATTCTGCTTTGGTGATTAATCGATGAAGAGAGCAAGCGAAAGAACGAGCCGATGTAATTATATTTTTCTGCTTGTTTTGATTCCCACTAATTGGCTTAAATTCTTTGTTCGGCCATCCCTTTTTCCGCGCGCCCAAATCAGCCCGAGAGAAGATGGAAAAATCAAAACTTTGATTGGATGAATCAACAAGAATTCACTCGAGACGTGAATGTTTTGTTTCGTTGCAAAATACGAAATGCGATTATTCATCAATAGACACGTTTCGCAATTCGTATCGGAAGGAATGAAAGAGGAGGGAAGGAATGTGCTCTTGTTTATCAAAAGCGTTCGTCAAAAACAGAGCACCAGCGCTTGAGCCACCAGCGAGAATATATCGAGACGAAACATCAATTAAAAACCGCCAATTAATTTTCCTTAATCTCTCTTCGTCTGATCTTTCTCTTGACTTCTCAGTTATTCTTTGCGCTCGCCAGTCGCAATGATTTCCTCACTCAACGTCGATGCTTGAGAATTGTTTTTATATTTTCGTTTCGGGCCAAGAAGGCAAAACGAAGAGAATCGGGAGATAATTTAAAAAGAATTGGTAAACGATGTAGCTCAAAGCGATTTTTTCGCTGTTGCTTATTCCTTTGTAGTGCTTCCAATGCAGGCATTTAATTGGAATGATTTCAGCATGAATTGATAAAATTCTCACAGCATCTCGCTCGTTCTAAGCGAGCCCTCATTTCTACTTGAGTAAAGTGTATCGACGAGAGATGGTTTTTAAGGAAATCCATTCACTCGAATCACACTCGATTGCTTCCCATCAATTCTCCATCCAAAACATGCTTCTGTAATTTCTCCCCATTAAAATTAAATTCCTCTCTCGTTTGATAACTCCAGGCGAATCGGTCGTCTTCTTCTCCTTGATTATACGGTAGCGTTCCTATAAGAAATTTGTGCGTAGATCAAGTCATGCGATGGATAACTTGATTCACGCGAATTCATCTCGACCAGACGAACGCCAAAAATTCAAATTTATTCTACATCAATTCTTAATTACATAAATTCGAGTTATCTGGAGAAGGCGAAGCAAATCAAAGCTCGAGAGGAAATCTTTTCCGGAACTCACAAACGAGACCCAAAGTACGCAGCAAAGTTATTCAAAGAGAATTTTCCTCGGCTCATTTCCCTTAGATTGTTTTTATTTCAAGAAAAACATCATTCGTCTCGAGTTTCCATCTGAACTTCTCCTGTTGAGCAAAACATAGCGCTTTAGATTTCTAAAACAACATCAGGACGTAGGAGGAAGAAAACAACTTCCAGGTGAAACAAACGAGCGTCTGCAATTGAGCAGCATTTGGCTGTTGCTCATTTGGCTCGCAAGAAACCAGCAAAAAGGGAAATGTAAACTGACTCTCCGTCTCACAGTAATTCACGTATATTCACGAGATATTGTTCCTGAGATATTCTTCTTGAGATAAAATAAAACAAAACTGGGGCACGAAGAATATGAAGACGGCAAAGGAGAAAAAAGTTCTCGCTAGAATAAATTTAATGAAATATTCACAGTATTAAATTTCATCTGATAAAAGAAATTATATTTCTCAGGCGCTGCTCTCGTACCTTTTTCCGTAACAATTTACTGACAAACATCCACCTGGCTCACACAAAAACACGACCTTCGCCGAGCCAAGGGGGCTTCTGCCGTACATATTTTGCGTGTATGGCGGGCGGGTGTGCGGCTCGACAACGAGAAATATGTGAAATTTGCCTGCTTTCAGGATTAAATGTGAGGAAGATAAGAACAAAAAATTTATTGCTGTATGAGTGTTTCTAAGGGTGGATTACTGTGCGCATTTAACTAACATCGCTTCCTCAAAAATATAAGCAGTGGTAAAGAGAAGAAGACAGAAGCGTAAGATGAAATAGAACTTCATTCACCGCACGAGAGTCCGAAATTTATCTCAGGGAAACTTGAACTAAACACGACAGCGACTTTTGGGGATGATGAGTGGATAGCTGGGTTGTTGCTGATTTGAGTCTTGTAGATGTTTTCCAAAAGACCAAGATTTTGCATGAGGCTCCAAGGAGTTCAAGAAAATACAGAACTCAAATCTATTTCATGCGAGAGACTCCTAGGTATTGCTAGATCCGAATGTAATTTGTTTCCCACGCGTGCACGATTGCATGAGGAAACTCTTGCCGTTCTCTCCACACTGTCAATCAACAACCAAGGCGACTTCTTTCTCTCCCCATTTCGTGCGAAATCTAATGAGTCCATTGATGTCAGAAATTATTGTTCGTAGACAGAACGTCCGTTGTTGTCGAAGTTGGGGCTGTTCCATGTGGGAAACGTAAAACACGATTTGGCTCTGACAGGCTCTTTCCGTTTATGCTTTGACTTGCCACAAAGCGCCTCCGCTTTAGTTCCCGCAGGACGATCGAAGTTCGCATGGGACACGGGAAGAAACGTTATTCGATATGCGTTCGAGGAATTATGGGGTTAAGTCGTCGTGTATTGTTGAAGCTCTTCTTATTGTTTCGAGCTCTTCTTGTATCATTTTTTACGATGTGTAACAGGCAGAACATTATGAAAATTGAGTGAAATACGAAACGTGTATACGTAAAACGATAATCGATATTCCGAAGGTGAAATTCGCTCTCGATCTTTCTTCCTCTCGATGAATGCCGGCCTCGTTAGAATTCTCGGAGCGATATCAGTTTTGAGTTTCATTCGTTCCCAATCAAACATATGTCGCTCCTTCGACATCATGAATGCTTGAAGCGACTCGATTTTCATGTGAAATACTTCACTCGTGAGAAGATTACGTTCAACGAATTATTTCTGCCTTTCTCTCCTTCCTGCCTTTATGTATTTTCTTACATTTTTTCGCTTGCCTGATAACTTTATGAATAAGTAATCAAATGGGATCTCATTCACGGCTTGCGAATCATGTTGTCGAGGAAATAAAATTATAGGCGATGAAAATATAATTTTTACGTCGCGACACGACAAGCTTCTTGCAAAAACAAACTCAGCTCGGATTTGTTGTTCGACTCCGGTCAATGAAAACATAAATTAATTCTTAATCCAAACAAATCTCTCGACTCAATCGGATAGAATGAAGCGTTCTCGATTTATTTTACCCCTTTCGATGTGAAGCAGCTCGGATGATTCGCAAAACCCTTTCACAACTTCTGATTTCTGCTCTTGCTCCCTGACTAAATAATGCAGATTAAACACATTGAACACAGCTCATGAAAGCCCATAAAATTGATGTTTGAAGTTGTGTTTTTGTGGTTCGGTATTTGATGTTTCCATGTTTATTATCAAATAAATGCAGAGCGCACATTGCATTGCGAAATCGCCCGAGATTATGCGGCCAGAGCATCATCATGTATTTTTAAATAAACATCTGCAAAAGCCCTTCGCCTCGCTCTCTCGCTCACTGCAATAAAATTAATTGAAATTATATCGATTATTATTGAGTGTATGTGTCGATTACGCCCTGCAGATAAACTCTGCAATTTTCTGGTCAGGTTCTAGAGGGAAAATGCAATATTTTGATTAACGCTCATTGTTAAACTGGATCCGAATATTTATCGCGACGCGCGAGAGCGGACACAATAGAAAAATCAGCACAAACAGCCAACCGATGACAAGAGCCCGCCATAAAATATATATTGAGACATAAAGAGTGGAAAATAGCATTTAATGGTTCGCGATAAAACCTTAAAACCAAAATATATAACAATTGGCGGATAATCAACTTGCCGTCCTAACCGTAAACGCTGCTCTCCCGAATATCAATTAAATTATCTTTCCTGCAGAACTACGAGCTGAGCGAGTCTGTAATGCTTTGAAAATTTATGCAAGCGATGCGGAAAAATCAACAACTGTAAATTGCATCACAATCGATTGATTAAAATTCTCATTATTTTTATTTCGATAGCTTTCCAATTCGTGAACGATTTCAAAGCTTCGGTGGAAGCTTAAAACATCAAATGAATGCCGGATTTCACTTCCATTGAAATAATTATTTAGCGACAAGCTTCGACCAAAACTATGAAATTTGTATAATTTCATGTTTTTCTTTCTCGTTTATTCGCCAACCGAGCGAAAATTGAAAATCAAACCGAATAATTATGAAAATTGGTTGCACAGCGATTAAAAATAATGTTTGGTTGTCGCTTTTGCAGCTTTCTGCTGTTGATTCCTGTTGAGTTTTGCTTTCAAAGAAATATCGAAATGAGATACAAACGATAATTTATGAAAATGCAAAAGGGATTAAGCCGGCTGAAATGATTTAAAATAGACGATTCGAGCACGATGTACGAGCGTTGCTGGCAATGGCTTAATGTTTCAATTCAGTTATCAATTGTTTATGGCTCGGAAAATATATTTATAATCAATAAAGTTTATTCTAGTGCAAGCAACAAATATTTATGATGTAAACTTTGCGAGGGAAAATGTAACAAGATGACTGCTGTTGCTGCTCTGCTGGAGCAAACAGCGAGCGACTTTCTTGAGGCAGTGCTCCTGCTACTTTATAACTCAACCTTTGTAGAGACTTTAACGTTGAACTGCAATCAAAAGGAAGTCTGGAAAAAGGAGTTTACAAACTCTTTGCTTGAAAGTTGTTTGTGTCGTAAGAAAACTTAATATTACAGGAAGATAATATTTACCAGAGTAGCTTTTAGTGCAGAGCAGTTCAATGCCGCTGTGCAAGCGATATGAAGCATCAGAGCCATTTGTTTATTATTCCAACGTCTTCAAGAATGTCGACGTGAAGAGGAAGATGGGAGACGTGGACGAATAGAAGACGAGCGAAGGGACGCGGAATGCGAGAAAACGGCAAAGCGACAAGTTGATAATGAGAATTCCGACAAACGTTTTTAATGGGTATTGTTCGATTGCGAATTCGAACCTTTTCGCCTGCCACTGCCTTCGAGCCAAATTAAATATTTAACGAAGCGGGATGGAAGTTTTTCGGGAGAAGTCGAAGAAGGAAATGGAAGATGGAGCGATTTCCATATAAAGAGCGAGTTTCTCCGTATTTACTTTGGAATTATTCACGTAAATGCAATCTGGAGATGAAGTTTTGTGATTCACTCGCAAACCCATTGCTCCACTCTCCCTTTGATGCCAGATCCCCTTTCCATCTTTCAAAGGGAATTTCGCATCGTTCTGCTATTTCAACTTCATAAAAAGTCGATTAAAATTATTTCCAGCTTTGAAAGCAATGTTGGCAATTCGAGAGGAATTTCATATTCCAAAAGGTCGACTCAAATCTATCAAAAACCCAATTAATGAAATGTTTGCAACATAATGAATCCTGTAATTGAAATTTCAAACTTTTGCTGGCGCGCGAAAATGAATTTGTTGCGAAAACTTTTGTTTGTTTGTGAATGTCAGTGAAAAGTTGTCAACTCACTCGTCGCATTAAGCTTCATGTTGATTCACAACTAAATAATTAGTTGCCGCTCTCATCACAACGCCTGCAGTCATTCCTGATGAATTAAAAAGTTTCGGACTTTTTCTCGTATCACGAAAATTACCCGGACAAACTGACGAGGTTATGCAAATATCGTCAGGCTTCGCAGAGGAAAAAGTCCAGTGTTGAATCAACCGTGCTTCGGTTGAATTCAGCAGATTTTACTGGCGACGAATGGAAATCAAGCGAGCAAATAAAACGATCGAGCCAGCTGAAGCCAAAGCAGGAGCAGAATCGAAATAAATCAATAGCTTTTGATTTAATTACAACGTGATTTTGTCGTTTGCTTCGCTCTCAATTTCCATTAAAACCCCATTCAAATATGAGGAATATTTCCATTTGATGGGGCAGCAGCTCCAACAAACACATCATTCACAATGTATGGAAGGTTCCCATGCAATTTTGATGAATGACAATTCTTTTTTGAGGCTGTATAAATTTATGACCTTCCTAGCCATGCGCCCGCCGCTCTGTGGTTAAAAAGTCATAAAAAAAACTTAATATTTCATAAAAAAAAAGTTGCATAACCTCAAAACCTTATCATGCCCTAACAATCTCAAGCACGGAGCGCGTTACAAAAAAGAGTCGCAACCGGCTGGGCGTCTATAACTCACAGCATGTGTGTGTGTGGGTGCACGTCCAGTTTGTTTATGACAGCCGACACGGTTTTATGCAGAAGTTTTGTCTCTTTTTTTACAACCGCAGAGAAATCCCAACGAAACAGACTTTCCCTCACCCGCAATGATTGATGGTTATAATGGGAGCGATGCAATTTAAAATTGCGATGAAGTTGTGTTATTTATTGATTAAGCAATTACCGAGCTGGCAGGGCAATTAAAAGGACGTATATTTATTTATTGAATTTTATTAATGAAAAATCATAATCACTAATTAAAACGCTCCACTCACAATTAGTCCGGCTGCAAATGTGCAGCAAAACTTTCTCGATATTAATTAGGATCCATAATGCTATTTGTTGAGAGGGTAAAGGGAGAAATTATGCAATTATATAGAATAACATTTTCCCGCTCTATCCTTCCTTGCACTCGTTCTCGCTCGTCTCGAGATGAAGCCGCCATAAAAGTTTCTGCAAATTGCAGCTTATTCCCCGCACTCATTCAGCTCTCCCAACTTTTGCGATGGGAGAGAAACTTATAAAGTTGGAGGCGAGCATAAAGTTTTCGAGGCCATAAATAATGTTGCGCCCGTAATAGATTCTCGTGAGCCAGTTCGGCCCGCCATTGGAACGGTTCCAACTTACTGGATTTTCGATAATTTTGTGAATTGATTCTTGTGGCGTTGCAGTTGAAACTCTCGCTTTTCCTTTTTCATCCTCGTCTGGGCTTGAATTGTAGAGGAAGGCAAAGGCAATTCGGCTGCCCATCGGAATTATCTCTCTCTGCTTGCTCGCAGCGTTGTGCAGAATTAGCTATGGCAAATTCAAGAGCAGTGAATTCCTTCGACTTTGGAGGAAATTCCAGAGGCTGACAGTGGGGAAAATATGAATGCAGCACGCATAACTCAACTGCTGTGGCTGTGAAAAATGTCACGGGTAACAACAGTCGGCAAGGAGCTAAGCAAACATATCATAGATTCCTTCGAAGCTGAGCTGGCAGCATGAAATTTTGTAAGCTCTCGCGACGAACAATTTATTTTTCGCCTGCAAATTTTTTCCCTCCGATTTTTCGTAGGCGAGGTGGGAAAAAAGCAAGGTTTAATTAAAAATGACTGTCGGTGAATGTGTTCGTTCGTTTGTTTACCGTTCGTTGTTCGCCAAAAGAACATTCATTGTAAAATTGTATTTGTCACCATTAGAACACGGAACAAAAAGGGAGAGAAGGAAAAGTTGTTCGGAGCCAAATTAAGATAAAAGCAGCGCAGCGGATCTTCTCACTGTGTCTCATCAGTCCGTTCGTTCCGTCCGCTTTGTGGGGATAGAGCGGGTTAGTGAGACAATTGCCTGGTGTTCTTAATTAATGAATAGCATTTTGTCATTTCACTTTTGCCCAGGGATGTTGGAGCACTTCTGATTGCGAAAGAGGCTTTGATGGTTTTTATTTGAGCTTCGGTTTCATGTGTGCGAAGATCTCCGACTTTATACGGCTAACAGCCACCGTTAGATGAAGGGCTTGAGCCCTCGGAAGCGACAACTCAATTTTCTACAGCAGGCCATAGTGGCGAGGATATATTTTACGATGCTAGGTGATAAAACGAAATATGTACAAGCTCGTATGTTCATGGATTGTGTCTGGAGCTGCATCGTTTTTGTCCTCGCCGCACCGTCACTTTCCTCTAATCATTTAATCTATTTTATTACTCTCGATGTGCATGTGTTCATGCTTTTATACGTTTTTTGTTTTCCGTTATTGAAAAGGTGGCAGATTCAAGAGATTAAAATGCTATATACAAACGAATCCATTCCGGTCTCACTCTGTTTAATTTAATTAAAGCGAGAACGGACTGGGTTGATTTTCGTTGATGGAGATGTTAGTGAGTTAGTGACTGAATGATGCTTGTTGTTGTTTTCGTAAGGGAGAAATGTTCCTCGCTTCGAATAGATTAAGAAATTTCCTTTCGAATTCAGATGATGCAAGTCACTTTGATTCAATTAATAACCGCCACAGCCACACAAGTGAGAACACAATCTTCAGTTCTCCCACTCGCCGTTCGTATCATGATCTTCGCCGCAATTTTCTTGATGACTCACATTTTTTTCATTATGAAACGGGGAGGAATTACTGTGTTGATATGCTCTCGGTTACTGGTCAAGGTGTATGGCTTCGAGTTAACTAGTCGCCAGTGAGCACAAGAGATGTGTGATTGTTCAAACAACAGTCATGTGTAAACATGAAGGTCTTTTCTGGAGTCGTTCGTACAAGATGTCATCGCCTCGGTAGATGCTTAGCACTGATTTAAGTTGTGGGTGTGCAAATGTTACATCGTTTGCAAAAAAAACTTGAGCTGGAATGGAAAATTATACGTTGCCTTCTCCCCTATGTGTGCGGTTTCACATTGCGGACTGTAATAGATCCCTGGGAGGCCATTAGACGACCTTATTTAACGGAAGAAAACAGATCCCGGGACGACGACAGAGAGAAAGTTTTGTTGCTCGTAACAGTTTCCATGTTGCGAGCAAGTGAAATCGATTTCCAGTTGCGCGCAATCAATAATTCTCCCAACATTTGTCATTAATTCCATTTTCGACCGAAGGGAAAAATTCTCAGCTCAAGGTGAAGCATCCCGCTGTTATCACTTCCGAGATTTTTGAGAATGACAGCAGAGCTGTCAGCAGTGATTGATAAAAGATTAACACAAGTTGAGATTCGCTAGGTCGTAAAAGCTGATATTCAAATGAGGCGTAGGTAGCTGAAAAAATCCGAATATATCGGAATATCATTGTCTCCTGACTACGATACGGAGGAGAATGGATCGCGCAAACGGCATGTTTACATATGATGAAAGTCAGACTTTCTGAAATGATTTATTGCTGTTGATTCTATTGTTGGGCTTGATGAATTTATGGCATTTTACACAGTACAGGCAGTTGAGCTGAGTATGATATAATGTTTTCATATATTCTCTCGCGCTGTTTATGCTCCGTACGGGGAAATGTTTGCTGCGAGATTTCCTAAAAAATATCGCATAAACAAATTCTCGAGTGATCAAAACGTTATTTACATAAATCGGGCTTTGTTACACAATATTGTACAACTTTTTGAACAAATTTTGTTATTTCGGATTCTCTTTGTTGGCTTCAGGATCTGGCTCGGCTCGACTAAGTGGTACATGTTCATGTGTTCAGTGAAAAGCGTGAGAGTTTTCCAAATCGATAAAGGTTTCGCTGAGAGGAGAAAAGTTTCCACGAGAAGGCTAAAATTTTTCCTTTCTCGTAAAGTTCGGAAAAAGTTTGAAAAGATTTTTCGCTTTCTGGAGAAAATCGAATAAAGTTTCGTATTTTGATCAACATAAATTGTTTTATACAAGGTAAACAAACTTCTCGAAAGGGAAATAAATCAAAAGCGATGCTAACACGTTTCCTCGACCCAAATTGAAAGATTATTTCAGCTCAAATCATTTGGAATCAAGCCTAGGTAAAGAGTTGACGTAACGGCACACGAAGTCAGAAACTTGAACTGGAAGAGCTGCTGATCTTGCTACCTCACCGCACCGAAGCCAGAAACCCTGTAACCCTTTCAAGCTCCATAGAGTTCTCCCGTTAAATGTTCACTCCCGCTTCCCATCCAACGAGCTCGTAACGAAGCCTACGAAAACAATAACGAGGCAGAAATATCTTCGCACATAAAATCGCAAAAATCGTAGGCACGGCAATATTTCATATGGTAAAATATGTGTATCAGACCTTCGGTAATTTTAATGGCAAATGGAAGCTTTTATCATAACCGAAAATGTAACGTGCACGTGGAATCATTTTTCTACACAGTTCAAGCACATTGTTCTTGAGACTGGTGTGAGTCCTTTTTAATATTCGTCGAGCGTTCCAACGGAAAATCTCCGACATCTCCATCTGATTTTCCTGTGCTTTAATTCTGATATGTGCATCTAAGACTTTTCATGTTATCATATTTGAGGAGTGAATGTGAGAAAAGGAAAGAAAATCTTTCCTTCAACTCAATGACGCTCCTTTCCCTTCTCTTCCTTTTCCTTTGCTGTGAGGATTCTTGTCACAAAATTATATTTTATTCATGCTTAAGTTGAAATGATTCTATGGGAACAAGAGTGAGTTGGTCGGTCTCTTGTATCGTTGGATGAGTTTAAAGAAGACAAAGATCAATCTAGGTCTTCATCACTTTAATTTGAACTCACCCTGAGATAAGGAAACAATGACGAACTATAAAAAGACAGCCGAAGAGAGGAGCAAACTCACTTTGCTCGTTACAGCAAGAGTCTCTGTCGCTTTTCCTCGTTTGCCTCAGCCATCATATAGTTTATGATATCACGAGCATTTACTTTTACGAGTCTTCTGTGCTCCGACTCTCGGATGGTGCAGTGTCATTTAGAAAATTTATCAAAGTGCTTATTGCGTATATGGATGGCATTTGATGGTGATGCCACTGCTGGGAGTTGAAGCTGACAGAAAGAAATTGAATGATGCAAGCAAGCATTTTCTTCAGGACTTTTCCTTATTTTTACCGATGAGTTTTTATTTTGCCGACACAGATTTCTCGTACGTACATGCATCGACGAACTTTGCAGAACTTACAACGGACAAGACAATTGAATCTCGTCAGCTGTCGGTTTAAGTAAAGCTCCTTGGTTTCTGGGAAAAGCTGCGTCTGGGAAAATGTCTCAGGTGACGGAAGATTTACTGTCGTCTTGCTAAGCTTTGTCGTCATTGTTTCAACCACTTTAAATTTCGTTCAAGGAGCATTTCCAAGAAGAAACTTCAATTCATGATAATTTTATGAATCCAGCGATTACCTTGGGATTCAGCATAAACCGCGCCATTAGTGAGAGAATTTGAAACGCGAAACCAGCGACAAAGGAATTTTAATTTTGCTCGCTCACGTTTGCTTGGAGTGCGTCTGCTTCTTCTTCAACTCAATCCAGCGCAAAAGCCAGACGAGCTCTCGACTAGTGTGAATTGCGAAAAGTTTTCGTTGAGAAATGACGACGCTGGGAGAATTAATGAATTTATTATTCACAACCGAAAGAGAAAACCGCGAAAAGGAAATTTTAATAAGACGAGGCATATTTCAATTAAATGGAAATCCTTCTGATCCGCGCATCGTGCGCACGGACTATGAGTGATCGCCATGCAGACGAGATAAAGAAAGTTTGAATTAAAATTCAAATTGTTTTCTTATCGCCCATAACAACAAGCGACGTTCATTCTTTTTGCGACGTCTCCATCTCGAAGGGAGAAAAGTTGTAATTAAATTTCAAATGTAATTTATTCTCCACAACGAGAACCAGCAAAGCTTGAGAATTGACGTTTTGAAATTTTCACTCCCATCTTCGAGCGGAAAAGAAAGCAGCATCGATGCGAAGATTGGAAAAGCTTCCGCACTTATTGTTTATTTCGCTTTGATCCTCACATAATAATATGGAGCGAGTGTACGAGTCTTTCCTTCTGCCATTCCCTCCTCATTGTGGCAAAAGTTCTTTTTATCGTAAAAAGTTGTGTTATTGCTTTGAAACAACCTCCCGCAAAAGCGAAAATCGGCTGGAGAACGTTGCGAATTGAAGTCAATACAGCCGAAATAAATTCGGCAAATGTTTTGCTTCGAGGATATTTTTTCTTGATGAATGATATGAATGTAAATATTTTATTCGCCAGCCCTTCGAGGAAAGCAGAAAAGAAAGTCAGGAGGCGAAAAGTTTTCATGATTAAATCGTTTTCCTCCTCTCGTCTTCTTCTTCATTGTCGTGTGCGACGAAAAACTTTCCTCAAGTTGCACAGATTATGGTTTTCGCAGTTTCACATGAAGACAAGTGTTATCATCAAATCTCACTTCATTCTTTTCAGCAAAGGTCGTCCGAGCTAAATGTTTTTGAATTAAAGTCGCAAAAAGCGATCAAAGGCTTTTCCCTTTTGTCTTAGAATGTCATGAAGGAATTTGTAGCATTTCGGTCCCGTTTCTCTTGAGTGTTCTCGAGGGAGCCAAGGCTTCTTGACTGGCTGCGACAACCTTCAGTCTGAAGTTTGAAAATCATTTTTCTTTCTCTCATTTTCAATCAGTCAGTATCGGGCGGAGGTAAACGAGATCGCAGTGATACTCAAAGACGGATGAATTTTTGATGTGAAAGACGATAAATTGGCTCCCAGGCTCGAATCAATTTTCCGATTTTCTTTCCTCCGCTCACTCGTTCAAACGACTTTTCGCTTTTCATCTTCGTTTTCGGCTGACGGCGTTTGAGCTTTTTCCTCTTCATCGTCCTTGAAATCATTTCAAGCAATTATTCGCGTCAAATATTCGCTTTCCCATTGATTTCGTCGGACGAAAATGTTTTCCATTTCTTCCACTTTGCTGACAAATCCTCGAATTTCATCATTCCGGTCGAAGCGCTTCCTTTCTTGGCTTGCACCATATTTATATTTCGAGTTGACGGCGCACAAAAGAATCGAAAATGTTTCTCATTCAATGATGCTTCCTGAACACATGGAGCCTCTCCGCTCTCTCTGTTTTCGATACTTTTCATTCGAACGAAGAAAGACGAAGAATTTCCATCAGCATTTTGCGACGTAAAGAATTTCTGAGAAGGAAATTTCTCCACGAAGCATACGATATCAGATTTTCCTACTCAATGGCAAGCGCATTCACTTAGAGTGGCATGAATAAAAGCTCCGTTGGGGGAGCTAAAAACTGAAAGCTTCCCCGTGACTCATTACAGTTGATAAGTTGCTTCGAAGTCGTCTGCTGCTTACGAGCCAAAGCTGTTCTGCTTGCCTCCACCAACAAGTGTAAAAGTTTAATAGAAAAACCGAAAGCAATAAAAGCTGCAGCAAAGGGAATAGAAAATGCAGAAAAACGACAAGAAATTTATTGCATTTCAGGAAATAAAGTAGTAGACGAAGAGAATTTCTTCTATTAACTTTTGTTTGCGTAGACAGCAATCGAGGTCAAGTGAACCGCATGAAATTAAGGGAAGATTGGATCGACGTCGACTTCCCTCTCACAACTGAAAAACAATAGAGTTTTGTAATTCAAGGTTTGAAGTAGGAAACTTGAGCTTGAGAAACGAGAGATTTCAGCAGAAAGTTTCGTGAGCTTGTTCTCACTATTCGAGAACTCAAACGAGAGGATTTCTGACAACTATCTCAACCTGATATGACTGATCAGTGGAGGAAAAACGCTACCCAAAGGCAAAAGCAAATTTGAAATTCCACCGCATGCGACAGAAGAACGCTCGAAAGTTAAAGAGAAAATGATCTTGATGTGGAGAAAAATGCTTGGGAAGTCTTCAATCGTCAATTTTCAGTTCTGGCTTTGATAGCTGAGACAGCAAAGGAATATGATGCTTGATGGCAAAAGACGAGCACAAGAAATTGAATTCTTGATTAAAAGACGCTTGCTGTGCTCACTTCAGCATGACAAGATGGAGAAGACAAATCGAATGTTCCGTTTTCACTGCGGCTTTTCTTTCTTTCGCTTCCAATACTGTTGAGAGCGAAACGCCCAATCGGTCTTAAAATTAGTCGCGGAGCACGAGGCAAAGTCTCTAAAAGCTTGTAAAAAAGCTTTTAATGGTAGAACGAACAAATACGTTGCATGTGCCAAAAAGCTATAAAAATGAGTTATTAGGTTCAGGCGTTTGGCCTCGCGTAGCTTTCGCCTAAAACATTAAAAGGATGTTCCTAAAAAACAACTTTTCATATTTCTAAATTTTTATAGCGAGTCCGTAAATCCATGAACAACGCAGTTAATTAAAATCTAAACTCGATGATATAACTTGCCATCTGCATCGTTCTCGTACTGCTTCAATGAATCTCACAATTTCATTTGAAAAGAAAGTGAAGTCGCCTTTTTCCGGGCTCTTCAAACTTGAGTGAGCTTCTCGCTTCAACAATGAGCTTGCAATTTTATCGTTGCGGTATCTTGACGTTTTTATCCTCCGGTTTTGATACCTTAGATATATTTCTTACATTTCTCGGAGTAGAAACCCTTTTCTTATCATCGCACATCCCATCTATATATCTCGTGTAATAAAAATTATGCTTTCAAGACCGGAACCTTTTTCTCTCGCCAACCATCGGAGCACCCACTTTTGTCTTAGCAACATGGAAGATGGAGTGGGAGGCGAAGTGGGTCACAAACCAATTAAGTCTCTTCACCGCTTATCGGACAAGAAGCCAGTTTTTAATTGGAAATTTTTGCAATTACCCGTTCGAATGCGATTCAGTGTCGGCTTTGAAAAGTGCGATTAGATAACATAAAAAGAGATTCTCGACGACAAATATTATAAGTTATTGATTTTGTCTGAGTCTTAGTTTTGATCGAATTGTTCCGGTCGCTCGAGAAGATTGAAAACGATTCAAACGTTATAGAAACTTCCCAGCAAAACGAAATTATCCTCGATTGAGTTGGACAGAGAAAAGTCGTGATTGACAATCGAATGTTCCGGAGCCATACCAACAGGTTCTTCGGGAAAGTGCAACTAGCAAGCGAGCCAGATTCAATTTCATTTCAGCTCTGATTTCATTTCAAGGCTTCTCTTTACGATGTCGTCTGTCAAGCAAACTTAACGACTTGGCTCAATCTTTTTATTAACTCTGCGTTCCGGATGATTACGCTGTGTTTACGATCGATGGAAAATGGAATTTTCCCTCAGCTCCTTTATCAGATTCTCCCCTTCCTCTTAACCGTATCAAATCCTTCCTCGCCTTCACAGTTTACGATTAATTTAACAGTGCTTAAAATTAATTGCTCGTGAGTCATTGGTCAATGGTGATTCCTCCTCATTTCCCATTTAAATTTATTGCAGTTCCATTGTGTAAATGTCTCAATGCCATAGCACAAACATTTTATTGCATTCTCGACAGCAAACAAAAAGCGATTTAATGCACTGATAAAGGAGAAGGAATTCCTCACAGCCAAGAGCAATGTCACATGCCATCCTCCCATAACGTTCGCATGTCGAGGGACAGAGAAATTTATTAATGGAATCTCCCTTCAATTAAGAATCGGAAAATCGTTACGAGAACTGTCCGATAGATAACGCTTTGGCCTTCGTACGACTGAAATTGAAAGAGGGAATTTGCAATGACTTACAAGCATCGGACTGAGAGTCGAGCGTTTGAACTCTATTGAAATGCAATTAACAAAAGTATTTTGCTCCTATCTGTTGTGCCGGATCGATAATTGGAAAATCGTGCATCTTGGTCGTGTTATTTGGGGGCTTGAAAATCAATGCGGAAAGCCCATGTAGCCTATGTATGTCCTTATCTCGTTGAGCTCGAAACACCGACAACGTTCAGAAGCTTTGAATGGCTTTCAGAGACAAAACCGAGAGATAAAACTTTAAAATTCGCTTCATTGTTCAAGATGAAAGCGCCTCGAGTCAACATTCAGAAAGGCCGCACAGATAATAACAGATTAAAGTTGAAAGTCTGAACGCAAATTAAATTAAGCACAAAATTTTGTTTGAGCAGCGAGCTTTGTGGCTTCGGTTGAAAGTTTTCTGTTTGACTTAACTGAAATGTTATTTGAACTTGTCTGAAGCGTCCGCTGCTTCACATTGTCAAGATTCCTCATCGCCTTCCTCTGCTCTGGCTCTCGTGACCTTAATGAGAAGTGTAATTGCGTTTGAACAGCGAGATGAGAGTTTGAAGCTTCAGCTGAAATTACAACAAGTCAAACATGTGTAAACTAGTTAATGTGCTCGTTCAAGCAAAGCAAGCTCGTGAACACGACTTGCGGCAATTTTGAAATAAGGTTTCAAAGCTTCTCAGAAAGCATACGCAGCCAAACATTTTACAGGAAGGCAAACCATCGAGTCTCATATTAAAATGCAAAACTCTCTCATGAACTTTAAGACGATCCTTGTTTATCTTTTTCTTCTGAAGAATGTTTTCAAAAGGAAGACAAAATTTCACGAGTCGAGAAGCGAGCGAGCTCCATGGAGGCAAGCGAAGCTCTCAAGTTATTTCTGGTAATTTGATATGATAACGTCGTTACCATTTCGTCTCTTTTAATTTCCACGCGCAAAAACAACTTTTGATTAAGGTTCGAATGCGGAGTGAAGTTCCCTGGAAACGGCTCGGCAAAGTTCAAGGTTGGAAAATACTTGATGGAGGGAAAACGGACAACAGACCGAAAAGAGGGAAAACAGGAAAAAATCAATTAAAGTTTTCCTAAGCTTTGAGGCTCCGGAGCGAGTGAGAGAGAGAAAATAAAAGGAAAAGTTTAAGAGTTTTGAAATAATTTCATTATGCGGAAATTTAAGGGTCATAAACTTTGAAGGGAAAAAAACAGAATGGGAGCGAAGAAAGAAACTCAAACTGATACAGATTTAATGGAGACGGAAACAATTTTCTGTGGAAGCGAGCGAGCGACCCAGGGTGAGAAAAGGTATTTAAAGTGTCACCGTAAACATTCAGCAAGCAGCACGAGGAGGGAACTGACAAGGCTTCGGAGTCACACACTCGACACAGGAGCAAATAAATATAATCTTGTTTCGAAATTAAGGGATTAAAATTTACGGATTTTAGTTTCCTCTCGTCTCCGCACACATGAAAACAAACATTTTTATTATTTCCTCGACCGACCGTAGGGAAAGAGAGAGACGGAGGAGGCATTTTCGGTTAGAAGCTGAACCCTTCAACAACGAATTAAAACTCATGAGTTGATCTTTGGTCACTGCGGTACTGTTGTCATCTAAACTCGAAGCTGTGAACCACTCATGAAGTTTTAATTCGTTGCCAACCACTTGAAGCTGCTAGTCGACAGTGTTTGCATGAAAAACTCGTTTCGTCGCCACTATCAATGTCACAACGGACCAAGACGAGAAGAGGAAATAAAACTCCGCACGAACCCCTTTGCTGTTGTGTGCACCCCACCGATGCTTATCTCTAAATCCATTAAGTCCATTAAGGATTGTGTTGAAAATGAGAAATTTATGTTCGAGTCTCGCTTCGAGCGAGCACCAAGTGCGAGAGAGTGAAAGTCACAAATTCGCTGTGAAATTTCCAATTACGAGGCGAAAAATAAAAGATTTTAAGTAAATTAAATGGGCGAAGCCGGGGCCAAGTAGGCTTGTAATTTATTTATATGGGCCTCGTCTAGCTGCTCGCAAGATAAAGCCGATGACAGGCCTCATACAATTTATATCAATTCTAGCTCGCATATAGACCAATGATAATAAATGATTTTTTATGATTTTCGGAATCCATTAAATATTTTTTATGACAAATGCGGGCTCTGTCTGGTGCCCTCGCTCTCCCGCTCCTTTAACAGCGATCCCTTAAGAACAGAGATAATCTAATTCTCGTCATTAAACCTTATTTAAATTGAATAAATTAGAGTTTTATACCTTTTTGCATCTAATAACGTTCGGAGTGCTTGTGAAGAGGGAGCGATATCATGTCTGCCGTTATCAATAAGCAAATATCCCGAAACGAATGCTGAGATGGGAAGGTAACCTTCCATGAATTCTACCGAAGCATTACAAAGATAAATTCCAACTTTGCAATGAATATTTGAATTGCATTTTATGGCAGCTCATGTTTGTTCTACAAGAGGGAAGAAGAACTGATGGAAGAAGGAGCCGAGAGATGAAAAGCGAGAACAAAGGGTCTTTAAAGAAATCTCTTTTTGCATTGTTTAGTTGAAAAATTACTTTTGAGGAGAGGAAGCAGGAGGAAGTCCCAGGAAGAGCGGAGCAGCTAAACGATCAGATAACATTTTCGAAGTTAAGAGTTTATGTGAATCAGATATTTTTGCTGCAACTTTCAGGGGAAGTTTCTTCGCTGGGCCATTGTTGCACCAAAGGAATCGTTTCTGGTATTTTGTTCCTCCTTTGAGGATTCTGTTTCATCTACGCGAGTGTTTCTTTGAGAGTTCGCTGTTAAATTTTTCATGCACCAAACGAAATTTGATTTCTTTTCCTCATCGTCGGATTACCTTCTCCGTCTTGCGAGAAATTGCAAAAGGGGAGAAGCGGAGCTCGACGCTTCCTTTCGTTCCACTGGATGAAGTTGACTTGAGCTTTAAACCGTCTCGCTTCAATAATCCGAGTGAACAATCCAAATCCATTTTCAAAGATTTTAGCATAACAATGCAGCGAGAATTTACGACGCTCTCGTGTGCAGGTGTCGATTGTAGCTCGGTAAAAAGGAGCAGTCGGGCAATGCGAAGAGAGTTGTAAAGAAATAATTCGTTTAAACCTCTCGAAGTATTTATTTTCTTAACAGATCATTCCCAGGACGAGAAGGTCAATAGAGCATTTTTTAAGGATTGCACATTTCATTCTACTTCACCTTCGGTCGCTCTTCTTCGCCCATCCGAAACGAAACAAGATCTTTTCAAACGTCTTCCCTTCGCACCTTCGTCCAGGTAGCATCCAAAGTGCTAAACAATTTTCTCTCATCGCCTTTCGAGCTGAAATTAGTTTTCTACAGCACTTCGAAGTGTTAACATATAAATTACGCTCCGTTCTCGCTCGTTTCATTGTTCAGTCAAACGATAGATTGCATGTAAATGCTGCAATGCTGTCGAGTTAGTTTTCTATAATTTCCCCAATGTGAAGCTATTCAGCTAAAGTGTTGATATCTGTAAAACGTAAGCATGCATCGCTTCCGTACACACGAGGATATTCACGCCAAAAAGAGAACATCAGAACACGAGCCAATGAAATCGTGAGGGAAGAAGCGTTTCTAGCAATTTAAAACTAGCTTGTTCACTCGTTGGCTCTTGAGATGTTTGTGTAGTGATGCTGTCGCTCGCACAATCGTTTCAGTTTTACAAGATAGGGGAACGTGCTCGTCGTTAACCCAATGCCATCTCGTGAATCGGGGCGTTACTGACAAACCAAACAACTCCCATCCAATTTGAATTATAAACCCAAAGGGCTGCAAGAATTAAAAGAACGAAGCGAGTGTGGAAAAAGTGATCAAATGCATAATCACATGCAACACGCTTATGAATAAAGATGAAGTCAAGATAAGAAAGTGAAAAGAGCGTTGAAGTGCTTCCCCTACAGTTGTTACCAAGTTAATCTTGTTAAAAATTCATAGAAATGGCGTTCGCGCTTGAGATGTTGAACGTCAAAGTCGATCGGGGTCAGAATGTTTCAATTTGTCAAGCAGCTATGAAGTGTTTTCCTTTCGAATAAATGAAAATAAAAAATTGACAAACACGGGAAAAATTATTCATGAATAAATTAAATATCATCGGAGCTTTGTCGCGCGCGAACACATTAAAAGGAAATTTCCGACGAGGGTGAGAGAGGGAGGAGAAGGCGCCGGGTCGATTTCGCAGAATCAATTTAAAGTGGATGGCTGTGATTGAAAAAGTATGAAATCTGAGTTTCTCCATCATCGTCGTGTCGCTGCTTCTCTCTGCTGAGCTCATTGTTGACAATCTTGTGAGCAGCGAAACTTTTTCAATGTCCTCGACATAATAAATATCTTCCATCTCCTTGACGAAGCCCGCCCGCTCACTTTTTCGTCAACCATTAATTCTTATTTTTAAGCCTCGCGAATAATAACGAGACGAAGCTTAAAGTAAAAGTCAATGTCGATGTATATTGATTTATTATTCAATTTGTTCCGCAATAATGAACGCTTCCTTCCTTGCTCGCTCGCTTGAGCTATTCGTCGTCGGCGCTTGACAAGAATCTGTTTTCGGCTGAGCGAAATGTGTGAGTGCGAAATTCTTACTTGTTGTGTACACAGAAAGTAATTTAATGAAAAGTTTTCCTTCTCCGTTTTCGCTTTTCGTCGATTGTTTGTTGTTAAGGGAGAAAGCTTATGTCTCAGTTTCTCATCAATAAAAGGAAGAAGTTGAATTACCGTCGAGAAAACTCGTCTTGGGAGAACCGGAAAAGTTTTTCTTTCGCTTGTGTTGTAGGAGTTGTGCGAACGAGTTTGAGCGTCCTGAGTTATTCGACGTACGAGCTTCAGTTTGCTACCTCCATCATTCAAGAACTCTCCCCGATCGAATGAAATTACTTTAACAACCGAAAACTTGCTATAAGTTCTTCTCACTTCTCGCTTCTCTTCTTTCATCAGCAATCATTATTTTTTCGTTAAGTTGATTCAATTTACTTGAGGAGCTTGTGTAACATGCAAAAAAGCTCAAGTTTTCCTCATGCTGCAGCGATAAGAAAGCTCTTAACTAATAACTTGATCCCAGTTTAGATCTTGGAACGTTGCAGCTCGACTCAAAAAGCGCTTAACGAAATTTGCAGTTCACCAAGCTCGAGGTTATTCAAATTGTGAACTCGTGCAAAAAACGAGAGAATTACCCAAAATGTACACACAAAAGCTTCGTCGATTTGCAGTTTAATTGGATTGCGATTAAAGCTTGCTGCACAACGATTGCACATGAAAAACTTCGTGCTGACGTAAAATGCTCCCTCCTGACCAAGCCTTGAATAAAATCTATTAAACAACAGTTTAAAAACAGTTCAATTGCGAATTTTAAAACAATTTGTGCTTGATTTTTTGTCGTCGAGATCAGAGCGAGAGATATTGATTTTAATTTCCAAATGCTTGTTCTGCAGTATGCGATGTTTAATTGAAAATTAGTTTATTCTCCATCCAGCAATTGTCTAATGTTGAATTTGTTTTTCTCTCTTGCAGACTTTGTTTTTCGGTGAAGTGAAAAATCAACAGAAGACTTTCGTATAAGAGAACGAGATATCGAAGCATCAACCGAACGAAAAAATTGCGTCAACAGTAGAAGGCAAAATAAGAGCGAGAAAATCGGCTAAGAGCATTAAAGTTTTCGAGAACGTCGACGAACGAAACAAGAAAAGCCGAAGAGCATTTTGTTGTGTAGTGTAGGAATAAGACAAATACGGAAATAATCTTTTATATTGTTATTTAAATGCTAAAGCAACATAGAAAAATGTCATCAAACACATATCAGCAAATTGCTCTGATCCTATTAGTCTTGTGCATAGTTAGTCCAATTGAAAGTCGTTACGAGAAGGAGCGGAAATTGGAGAAGTCAATTGGAAGCACACAGCAGAGCACTCTGCCTCAGTCGACAGTTCCGCAGACGGCGGTAAGCTTGTGCCGAAAGGATCGAACGCTGTCTTTTTTGTGCCATTGCACACCCGAGGACGAAAGTATTAAAGCGCAAAAAGGTTCGTAAACGATTTTCTTCTCAAACTTCTCGACTTGTTCTCGGAAGTTCCAAAATCTGTTCGGTGTCTTCATTGTTTGCAGATGAAAATATAATTCAATTTCCATATTATTTCTAGCTGAATGTTGGATCATAAGTCCAGAGATCTCCCGCAAGGATCCCCAATGGTTAGCCTTCAACTCACAAACGCAACTGCAGCACTTGAAGTTCTCGGTGCTTGCGACAGGCAATCTGAGCTTTGTGCCAACGGATATCCTTCAATCGCTCAAATATTTACGCACGATAAACATCGAGTATGGCCACATACACGAACTTCACAGCTTCGCTTTCGGAAATTTGACGCTTCTCATGAACATTTCCCTTGGCAATAATCAAGTAAAAGTCATCGGTCCATATACGTTTGCTAATCACCCGCACTTGCATGAAATAAATTTAGAGAAGAACGAAGTCTACGAACTGGATCGTTTGGCGTTGGTGAATTTGCCAAATTTGAATCGATTGAATCTCGATCATAATCGCTTGGAAGTGATACAGGATGACACGTTCGAGGGCCTCAGCAAGCTCAGTGAATTATTGCTACGCAACAACAGTATCAGCAAACTGACACGCGCAATTTTCAAAGGATTAGGGAACTTGAAGGTGTTAAATTTGAGTCTCAACAAGCTGACTTTCATCGCCGATACGGTCTTTGCGGAGTTGTGGAGCTTGCAAGAGTTGGAATTGGAAAATAATCAGATTGAAGTAAGTGGCGAGAAGAGATTTTCTTCTCTTTGTCTAACGAAAATCATGGAATGGAACAAAAAACTTTCAATCCAGAATCATTTTCATTTAGGAGATTATTCCAAAATTAAATTAACAGTTGAGAGAGCGAAGGAAAATCTTTTCAATTACGTAAGATAAAGTTTTATTTGCTGCTTGGAGAAAGTTTACGGAAAATTAAGTCGACGAGGAAAGTTGTTCCAAGCAGATTTGCCTGTGATTGGAAGCAATTTAAGTTGTATAGAATCAATTGCGAGTCAAAACTTCATTGTAAAATCTAACTCAGCCATGTTCGTTTGTTACTTGCAGTGGAAAATTTTCGGAAAATCACTGAGTGTTCACGATCAAGCAAATGGATTATGTGCACATGGGAACTTTCATTTATCTTCCGAATCATACGTCGCATGACTGAGCCATCCGAAGGGAGAACTTTTCCTCTTTAAACAAGTCATTATGCATTTTACTCCACTCTCCGTTATTTACTGTAATGCGATGACTCTAATTTAAAGTTCAACCTGTCAAGTAGCTATCCAATTAGTAGAATAATTTAAATGTAAAATCATCTTGAGTTTTCTCCTTTCCTCTTCTTCCCGTTCTGTTCTATAATGCTTCTGTCTTCATGTTAATGTGAAATGGGTAGCGTTTTCATTTTTCTTCCTTCCGTGCTTTCCTTCTCTTGTCTTTTTTCCTCAGTCCTATTGTTATCCATGTCCCGAAGAGATGGAAAAGAGAAAAGAAAGTACGGATTTCTAATTAAATTTATCATGAAACAAGAAAGCTCATCTCAGTTCTACTCGGCGGCGATGCTAAGAAAAATCTGCAGTCCTCATTTTTGTTTCACGACGCTCCCTTGAATGGAGAAAGTTTTTGAATAAAACTAAATTTCTCTCCCTTCACAGCCAGTTTAAGATTGCTTGATTAAAAATTGTTTGGTCAAACTATGCAAAGAGTTTCCTTGCGTATATTCAAATCTTGTTTTAAAGTTAATTTAAGAACTTACATAAATTACGACCGTTCCGGAAAAGATTTCCAACAATTGACTCACAGATATTTGATAAGCTTCTTGACCTTGTTCGTTTCTGCAGTGAATTCCTATGGGTTTATTTCAATGGAAAACAGTTGTCTGGATGTTTCAAGGAAGAATCTGGAAGCCGAGCTGTTTGTAGTGATAAACGATCATGACTGTGACAAACGATAAACTATTTCATCGGTGAAACTTGAGATTATTCGAGGAATACATTTAACAATCCGAACTTTGACATGGCAATGCCATAAATATTTCGTATCGTTGTCGAATGTTATCGTGTTCACTGCCTTGTGTATGTAGTTTCTCGACAAATTCTACAATTAAGCTTCTCCTGATCTCGTCTCACTCTTCGCAAATAAACAACAGACGAGAACTTTCCGAATAAATTGTGGGCCAGAAGTTTTGAGAGAAATTTGCATTTTTATGACTCTTTACAAATTCATTTGCTAATAAATAATAAAAGTTTAGGCATACATGAGCAAGCGAATGCGAGGCCGAGAGTGGATTTTCTAGCAGCAAATAAAATTTGCATAAGATGATAAGCAACTTCGCAATCTCCTGAAAGAGCTTTTATTTCATTTTTTATTATGTTCTCTCACCGAAAACAATTTTTCATTTCGCAGAAAATCTCCGAGCGAGCATTTGATGGCCTGAACAACCTGCAACGACTCAATTTGGAGAATAATCGCTTGAAATTGCTGGAACGTGGCATCTTCACCGGCGTTCCCGCACTGATTTATTTAAATCTGATGAAAAATTCATTGGAAACGATAACGTACAATAACATTCTGCCGTTAATGGATAATTTGGTGAACAACACGAACAGCATTTTGGACATAACAGGTGCGTTGGGCAATTATGGGATTTATGAATGGGCCTCGCTGCGTTGCTTGCTATTTATGACTTCCTTCCCTCCATCCGATGTGTCATAATCACCCGCACTGCAAGAAATTAGCGTCAAGCCGCAAGTCTCTCGCATTGTGTTTTCAACGCGTTGCCTAAGGAACTCGACTATCGCATTATCCCAAGCGATAATTACATTGCGCGAAAAGAAAGACAGGAGAATTAATGCCAATCCGACGTGACAAACGACGCTGTCATTTCCGCGACTTTTTCATTCATTTATTTATTAGCCCCTCGACCTCTTTAGCTGTTTCTCTCCGACATGCTTTTCAATAATTCGTAATGCTATCATTCCAATTTCTGGAGAACTCTCGACAACACGAAATTAAACACAACGTACAGTAATTTGGCGGTAATTTGTGGCTTCCATTTCCACCGAGGTTTCAGCGAAAATCTCTCTCCTGTGTTCGCTTTAGAGAAGCGAGTCGACATTGCTGCGGCTTTGTTTCGGGTGTCGAAAATGTTTCGCTTTAAAGCGCGCGTTAATCAAAACTTTTCAGAACAAATAAGTTCTGACATTACTCCGACACATCGAGTGAGAAATAAATTTGACTCTTTTGGCGCTGGCAAAGTTAGCGAGCAAGCGTTTTCGCTTTAATCCAACGATTCGCCTGCTACTGGCTTAATTATTAATCCTCGCCTTCTTGAGATTTAATTTAATTAATATTCACACAGAACGGCGACGAGCTTCACATGTTGGAGCTGAGAGTTTTCCTTTGAAGTCGCTCGTGGAATTTTATTCTGCCATCTCTTTGACTCGCTCCGTGACTCGTTCAACCGTAATTGATATAAATTATTCTAATACACAAGAGATTAAATGTTGTTTATTTTTGGCGCAAGACGTTTTAATTTGATCCAGTCGGAAAGCGTCGCGAAGGAAAAATGCTGAAGAAGATTTCACTTTGTCTTCAGATCTTGTTTTGTTTACTCGTATTTTGATGGAAAAGATTTCAAGTTCCGGAGAAGTCGAGATTTTCGTTGCAATTCGCTTTGAGGCGACGAATTTTTTTCTTTCATTTCACACAGAGTTTAGTTAATTAAAACACCGTTGGTTCACGGGAAAATTATTGAGATTTTAATGAAAATAAAATCCAATTAAAAGTTACTAAGAAGCAAAGCAAAGTTTACGAGTTTCGTCTTTTACCTTGACAAAGTTCGAAGAACTCGGCGGTGAGAGAGCGAAATTTTGCTCCGCTTACCGACTTTTGGCCTTTGTCAACGGAGAACGAGGAAGATGATTTCGTTTTACGATCCATGCTCAAGGTTTTCTTCCTTTCTCTAATTCAATTCTGTTTTCGTCTTTTCATTCCACAGAAAACGATTTGATCTGCGATTGTCGATTGTCATGGCTAATCGAGTTAAAGAATCAGACCAAAAATGATGACTTGCGATTATCCCTGGAAGAAATCGAATGTTTATTGAAGAAGCCAAAGGATTCATTCCAAAAAACAAGCAAAATCCTACACAACGCCATCGATCGCCCGCCACAGGAAGCCGAAGACGAGACCGAGTATTACGATGACGAGCCAGATGGCAAGACCTGCCAGCTGATGAAACTCAAAATATCAAATCTACCGTGCCCGGAAGAAGTAACAGAACCACCAACCGAAAATCCTATGTCGCGAGAGTCCATCAGCTTCGACATGAGCTGGGTGAAAGTCGTATCGTCTTCGAACACTCTGCGCTTGTCGCTGTGCACACTCCTTCTCGTCGTGTGCATGAATATTTTAAAGTTTTGCTGAATAATTTATGACGAGATCAACTTAAATTTAATTTGAGACAATTTCCGCTCGCAGCGATTTGAGAGTTTGAGCAGTTTTCCTAATTTGCATTTTCCTAAATTAAATATTTTACTTTTACGAGTAGCAATGAAGAAGACGAGGAGAACCTTCCGCTTCTAGTTGTACATGTTTTTATGTTGTCGCCTCATCCTACTTTTCCCGCTTAGCATCGTAAGGCACTAGTGTAAATATCCAAAGATGAGAAAAGAAGTTTTTTTCTGTTTCCTAAGCATAAATAAATGAGAGAGATTGTAACCCTTAAGTCAAAAGCTAAATCAAACTACATCAATTTAAACTACGAGACGTAAGAGAGATAATGAGAATTTCTGCTGTTTTCTATATTGATGTCAACATTTGTCAACGACAACACAAATAGTTTTCATTCGTTTCCCGTCTTCATTATGTTCGCGAACGTGTCAAATGTACATAGTTGAAAAGCGAATTGTCTCTCAGAGGATAAGAGATCGAGACGTTTTCGAGCTTCTTCGTTGAAGCTTTTGAGCTTTGTCTCCTCTTCTGAATGAATCTCAAAGCCACAAATTTAAAGCTCAAAAATCGAATTTATGCATAAAGATAGAAATGATGGAAGAGATGCGAACTAACATTGACACAGAATGAATTTCCCTCGAAACCGAATCCGACGTTTGAAAAGTGTAAATAGGACAAAAGACGTTAATGAAGACTTATGTGTACCTTTCGCAAGAGAAATGATGACAAGAAATATCAAGACGCATTGGAATGAACATCCGGCTCTGTCAGGACAGTGGAAATGTTTATCCGCAAGCTTTCGAGGAAGTAAAAACTCTCAAAGTTGATGGAAGTTTAGTTGGCGACAAATGTCTCATCCAGTGAAGCGAATAACTTCTAAACTAATTTCGTATTAAATCATTGCCTAAGTTCCAATCAACAGACTGTTTGTTAAGTGTTTGGTGAGCCGAAGTAACGAAAGCAAAAGGAATTTTCGCCCAAAATTACTTTTACACTAAAAATATTTTTGAATACAGAGGAAAATATTAAAGACTTAGCATCACATGATTTCTCATCGTCTTAGTTCATAGCATTCGATTAAATGATAAGTCTCACTTCCCTCTTTAAATCTGAAAATCGAGGATAAGAAGGATAAGAGAGTCTAAGATGTAAGTGACAATTTTAATGGTGGAAACATTTTGAACAAATAAAGAAAGAAAATGTGAAAAATTCAATCTCAAAGATTCTTCCTTAGAATTGGGAATCAATAGACTGTCGTTGCTTCTATTACAGCTCTCACAGCATCAGTGATAAAAAAGGACTTCAACTTTAAATTGCCCTCCCCCGGAACATCACTCTTCGCAGTCTTTTCAAGTTTTACTGTCAATGTCACGAGATAAAAGCGAAATCCTTCGAACCTTCCACAGCTTTCTTCTTAATGTGAGCATCAACGTCTGATGTCAGATAAAAGTGAACTGTTCACTTTACGCTTTTTCGTCAATTTCTAGAATTAAAACTTTTTCGCATCAACCCGGTTGATTCAACCGTGAAGCAAGATACATTAAGAGATTTGCGTTGTTCCTTGACATGCCACATCGTCGAACCACTTTCGAGAGAATCAATCAGTTTTCCAGGAAGTCGAGCAATCCTTACAGAGCCCCTCGAGGATTCCAATACATCCGATGCTGAAACTTTCCTCGGCTGTTCAAAGCCCTTGGCATCATTTTAAGTAATAATTCGAAGGCATGAGACGCTCATCGTAAATGTGTTTTCACGAAAACATATATTTGAAAAGTTTCATCGCATCAGCGACACGACGGAGGAGAAGCGACGTCGGTACCCAGAGGTAGTTCATGAAGCACATATTGATTCAGAGAAATTCCTCGCCGACGACGATGACGGAGGAGATGATGTATGAGACAAACACGAATTTCCTTCTACATGCGAAAACAAACAAAATTGATATTCAGACAAATATTTTCTAGGATCGCAGTGTAAGCTTCGCCTCGAACGCATCACAGATCAATCTTGCTTTGTTTGCCGAACGCCAGAAGACGGAGAGAATTTAATATGACAATATGCGTATGCATATTATTTCAGAGACGTTTCCCTTTTCAGATTGATCCATTGATCTCAACAGCACGAAGCAAAAACAAGTCTTGTAATCAACAAAAAATATACAATGTCTAGATTCGGGAGCGTGAAGCTCTTCATGAATGATTTATTTCACTACGTGTCAAGTCTTGGCTTCGAGATATCACTGGAGCTGAAGGCAGTTTTCCTCTTAACCAAAGCCCATACATCTTCATTCTCAAATTCTTTCTCTCTCTCCTTTTTCTTGATAAATTATTGATAACTCGAAGCTTGTTTCTTTATAAAATAAGAAAGGCAGAGAAGGAAATCAATAAGCGTCGCACATCTGGGTTGGGTTGGTGAGACGGAATATATGGAGAAGCGATGAAACAATTGAGATATAAGCTTTCCCGACAAGGAGTCATGCCACTAAATCACTACATTTGTATGCGATATGTTCTTCGAAAGATGGGCTTCGCTCTGAGTGGAAATGCCGGGGGAATGTTTGAATCATTGAGTGACTGTAACTTTATTCAGCGATCTTCTTCCTCGCCATTCCATCCGACGACAACCCATCAAACAGAAGAGATTATCATTCTATTTAGAAGACGATGGCCCGAATAAAAGATTTGTTTTTATGTCTCAATTGGTTTTGCTCGTAAACCGAGGCGAAGAAAAATGTATTTCCCTGTGAAAGGAGCTTAATTGATCTGCATGCGTATGCTGCTAAGCCCCAAACGTCACTTCCTTGAAACACCTGAGCGAACGTCCTCGGCAAAGGCAGCTTTAGAGATATACCGGATAAATGCTCCGTCTGTAACTGTCTCTCAGTCTTTATTCTTCTTATCGTCTTCTTATTGCTCACTTGGGAGTAGCATGTGAGCCTTACATTCATGCCATAATGCAGTTGTGCGCTTAATTATGAGCTCCTACAAATTCTCTAAAACAGACATAAAGCAATTTATTGCTAAATGATCTCAAAACAAGCATATAACTGCCCTCCCTCCTTCCTTTGGCCCCCGAGCATCTTGCTTCCAAAGCGAGTGAGAGAGAGCGAGATAATAAAAAATTATACGACTTGAGTTTAATTTTCTTGGCATGCCATGCCACACCGAAAGATGGGTAAGAAAAACCCTCAAAAGTATTTATCTCGTAGAGTTTGCTGGCTTTACGTGTTTTGAAACATAATGCCCGCTCTCGTCTTTCTGATCATCATTTTTAGTCTTACTTTGCTAGGTCTTCAGACTCTTGCTGAAAGATTCTCTCGAGAAATTCATTTTAGTTTTTAATCAACTATCTAAAGGCTTCGCCTGCAAGCATATTCACTCGATGGACACGAGGGATCCTCCTAATGACGACGATGTGAAGGCGCACAGATGATTGACTTTTTATGAATTTCCCCAGCACGTTTCCTTTTAAAAGAATGAAAAATAGTTAAGAAATGATTGTGATTAATGAAGGTGGGTTAGGCAGGAGAATTGCCGGAATAAAAATTTCATACGCTTTAAAAGCTTTTGTTCAATTTATTTCGAGATAATCGCTTAGCAAATTTTCTCTCACTTTCGGCGTCTTAAAGAACATTTGCAAGCGTATAAGGTATGAAGGGCGTAAGAAGAAAAATGATGAATATCCCATCCGAAGCGAGCACAGAAACCTTCCCGTCCGCTTACACCCTTCTCTCCTGCTAAATCCCTCGCGACGTTTTGGAAGAGAGCGTAGCACCGAAATACAAATGCGAAAGTCGCGGCATTTTGGCTTCCAAGTCATGTCTCGCTGGGTGACAATTCATTACGAAACATATTTGACTCAAATAAAAATATTATTAGGCGATGTCGTGATAAATAGACAAAATAGCTTACATAAATTAAACAGAAGCTTAAAGAGCAAGAGCGATGTGTCTCGCTTCGTCTCCGCTTGGAGAAAAATTAAACTTCTTTCCGACTTGATGCCTCGGTGTCTGGGGTTGTCACGGGTTTCACTCAACAAATGGGAGCAGGGAAGCAAGAAGTCATGGAAAGGCTCAAAAGAAGTTTATTTAGTTCAAGAAAATTGTTTAAGCTTCGCTCTTACGCTACCCTCTCTCACCCTTGCGAGATGTAATTAAAATTTTTCCAAGCAAAATAATTTGTTTGCTTCTTCTGTAACGAATTTGAATGCTAATGGAAAATTAATTACTGCTACCGTTGAGCGAATATTTCTTCTTTATTCATTGCTGCATTTTAAGGCGAAACAAGGCAAGCCGAGGTGTCGAGAAACATTTAATTAAATCTTATCAACATTCCGCGTTTCATTAAACACTTCGCAGCGTCATTGGCGCGAAATGTTTTCGGATTTAACGAACCCTTTTCTGTGAAGTACGAGGGATGTTACCAAGTTCTGTCTCGAACCAGGATGATTTATAGTCAATAGAAGCAAACAGCGTCACGGAATCAATTACTCTGTAAAAGGTTGTGGAACTTGATAGTCCATAAAATAGTCTATAAAATATTTACCTCGAGTTAAGAAAACATAATCACGCAATCAACAATCGTCTCCTCGTCTTCCTCCCTAAACCGCCATAAAGTTTACTTTCTAATCACCAGGGTACACACATGTTCTTTCCAGTCGTAGCGTTGACATAATTCAGTAAACCCACGCTTCTCCCTTATTAGCTTTCCATCGTCTGTAGCTGAGGAACTTCTGAAATTCACTCTGATTTATCACTCATAACTTTAGTCGACAACAGAAAGTTTCGTTGAGCAAACTGCAACTTAAAAGAAGTGGAAACTCATTAACTTGACAACTTTGTAGCAGAGCTTGATTATCTTCATTTCTCTTCAACACTACAATGTTTTACATTTTATCGACTGCAAACTTTGTTGATACTTGGGAGGCCAACACTCTTGAAATGTTCACTTCAAGTATCAAACTACAGAACTGTTAGTAGCCACTAGTTCCTGCACGACATCTTGCTGATCTCGACATGAAAATATTTCGTCTGATAGACACAAAATTACCCGGAATAAACGACGATATCTTAATTCGGTACAGGGCTAGTTGAGCGAGCATTTAATTTAAATTAAAAATTTCGTACAACACTGAAATAATGTTCCATGAAATTGTTCAGCAAACTGCATAAAAATCGCCCAAAGGAACTTTTTCTCCGGCAGTTCCTTTTTCAAGTGAGCTCGTCGATGTAGGCAGAAAGCAAATTTTTAATTAAATTTATTTAAAAGCGGAGAGTGAATTTTTGATTCCTTCGCCAGGAGCGCACGGAAGTTTGGCTGTAGCTTCGACTGAAGCGAAACTTTGGGCTGTTGTTAGAATGTTCAACTCGTTTTCGAAAAAGATTTCAATTAAAATTTTACAAAGTCACAGAAAAGTTTTTGTCCAACGTTAATTGAAAAAACTTTAGTCAGTTTCACTTGGATAGTTTCAATTACATTAATGCATTTTCTCTTGCGAGTAAACAACGCTTGAGAGCCTTCGAAACTAACAACATGCAAGCTCAAAGCATGACAACATTCTTCCACAAAAATTAAACGCTCATTTCTGAAGAAATTTCATCTGAGATCAGTCGAAAGGCGAAGAAAAAAGTTAGCAACTCCGAAAGACGTTTTCCATTAAAATTATTTGCTCACAATTCTGAGCTTTGATCTTGACGAACGAGCAAGCATGCAAACGACGGAAAACATTTCATTTATTTTTCCGAGACCGAAGTGCTGTGAAAACGTAAACAAGCTTCGGTTAATATTTTTTCCTTTCTCGAAACGAGCGCCATACATATTTAAGGATGCAATTTTGTCTGAAATGCTTTTTCAATGATAAATGTTTATGCGACGTGGAAGAATCTCTCTCAGTCAACGCACTTGAAAGGCTTCGTCGAACCATCGCCTTGGAAAAAACAACCTTTGAACGCTCTTGCCTTGCTTTCTTCGAAACAAAACCACTTGAACGAAACTTATTCAACAAGTCGATGTCTTAAGTCAAAGTTTTTGCCGTTGGTGTTAGCTGAGTGATTCAGTTGCAACAACAACCACCCCGTGAATAAAAGGCTGAGCAAGGATAATTGTTAATGATAATACCGAACGGAAAAGCATCGTATAAAAACAAAGCGTGCACGAGCGATAAATATTTAATATGCATATCAGCTAATGTCTCAATTTACCATTCACGTCGCTTGTTAGTGTTCATTAGATTGAGCTGCCAGCGTCCCCGGCCCTAATTGAAATATAATTACGCACACACGAAATCCGAACGTGTACATTGTCCTTTGACACGAAACGGCCAAATTAAAGTCAACTGCATTATCGGGTGGGTGGAACTCCTCTAAAGTTTATCGTCAGTCTGTCTGGAAAACGTGTTGATTCAGGTGCTCAACTATATGAGCTCCTGGGAAGGCAAAACTAATAAAGAAGAACTTTTTCATTTCGAGTTCGATATGCTTTTATGGCTGACGACGAGAGACTGCAGCCAAATGTTAACATTAAATGCGAACGTTCAACTTTTTGTTGACATAATGTTATCAATGATCTCGATCAAATTCAAGTTTTATCGTCACATTTTTCCCCGTTTGGTAAGCTGAAACTCTTCCGGAGCATTTGTTTCATTTGATTTCAATCAGTTGGAAAATAATACAATTTGGTGGGATTCATTAGCCGCGCCATTGTAACGAAAGCGGGCTCGGCAAAAAACGCAAACAAGTGTAAAATGTCAAAGGCAAACAAAGAAGAGAAGTCCCTATGTCAAGCGGCATCTCTGCGACTTACACATTTAATTAAATCTCATTTTGTTTCATAGCCTCAAGTGGAGTGACGACACGCTTATCGCACAAAAACATTCGTTCGTTCCTTTTGTTCGTCGTTTGATTTGTATAATCGAGAGCATCCTCAAGATTTGGTTTTTGCTAAGAATTCCCTTTCAATTCCCTTCCGCTCTCCTCACAGTCATCAACCAACGGCACTTTAAAACAATTTTCATAAATTTGCCTTTCAAGAAACGGAGAAAGCAAACAGAGAGAGCCTGACTGGAAGTTAAGCGTCTGTCCCCGAAGGCACTTTACGGAAATGTTTTTTGTTTATGGGGAAAGGCAAAAATGCGAATTAAGAATACTTATTAGCATTAAACATGAACAAAAGAAGTGAAGAAGATGTCTCTCACTCTAATAATGAATATGCATGTTGGGGCTGGAGAAAAGGTTGCTAAGTTTACAATTTTGACAAACACTTAGCCTCTGACGTTTAAAATGTTAATCCCATTGTTTGTAGCAATACATCTTAACGACTCTCTCCTTAGCTTTAACGTGCGAACGAAGGAATCACCAAATTAAACGAAACCTCATTTCAACTTCTGCTCCAAATAATGTAAACGATCGAGCCTGTCCATGAAGCCAATGAATTTTCATTATGCCCAAGGACTTGTCAATGGCAGAGGCTCCGAAATTCTTTGAAGAAGGGACATCGATAATTGCTTTCTCCGAAGCTTTCAAATGAATCTCTTTGATATGGTTTCAGGAGTCGGAAAGTAGAAGTCCTACATTTGTAGTTCACTATATGCACAACATTTGACTAGTTGATGGATTCAGTTCAGTAGGATTCATTTCTGTGAAAGAGCAAACATGTACGAGGTAGTGTTTACTCTACTTTACTTTGCGATAGTGCTCTGCTTCACTTCACAAAATATCGCAACGATTTCATACACAATTTATATTCTCTGAAAAGACAGCCAACCTTCAAACAAATCTGGGATATTTCCGTTACAAAACTCGTCAATCGATCTTGCCTCAAGGAGTTCCAATTCAGACTGTTTGCCAGAAATACGAGAAAGCTTATAAAGCTTGTGTAAATTTTTCGCCGTCCCCCAAACCAGTATAAACAGCAGTCTTCGACGAAGCATCAGTGTTATCCTTCTCCGCCACGAGCTATCCACTAGTGACACGAATTACTGCCGCAATAGTAATCTGCATTTCTCTTTATGTGAGAGAGATAATACGAAAGGGTTGAGGAGATAAACCCCTCATTTGCGAGTTTTGATTATGACATCAAAATTGAATTTATGAAGGGATCAGGGTTTAATTGATTTGATTTTCATGTCGTCCGCAATACATTAAAGTATCAACTTTCATTATAGACTTCCACCCTAAATTCCAAGCAGCTTAAGAACTCTGAATAATTTAGACACGATATCATGTTTTGCAAATATTCAAGGTTCTAATACGAGAATAATATTCTCGAACTCATTCTCAGGCCGGAGAACGGGTGAGACGAGGCAGGCGAGGGGAACATAAGAGGAAAAATATTAATCTTGGCACCATCTGTAATGATACAATTCGTTCAGCCGCTGTGTAAAGTGAACTATGAGCTGGAAATTTCTTCTTTTCCGGAAGAGCGCTAAAGAAGGGGACAAACTAAAGTGAAAGAGGCGAGATGAAAAAATATTAAGTGATAGGATAGAGAGATAACTGTACCCTAATGAATAATTTCCAGTCCACTGAATCGCAAAGTCTCTTCTTCTCCAGCTTCTGCGGAACCTCGACAGAAAATAGCAAACAATGGTTACATTCTCCGTCCGTTGTTGTGTGTTCAGTTTCTGTTTTCCATTAGCCATCTCTCCTCTCCGAATCTTTGATAGCGTCAATTGACACTGGCTGGCTAGCAATGTCGGTCCTTGAAACTTAGGTTTTGGGGGAGGGCAATCGCACAGCCGGAGTACAACTGACTGTCGTGTCTTCTTCTGGCTCTGCAATAAACAGAAGATCCGCTCTGCAATAAACAGAAGATCCGAGCATCCGAGGACTAAAATCGGAGCCAATCATGAGCCAGAAAACGCTGGACCTTCGAAGGCAGTTAAGCCCTGCATCGTACGCTGTGTTCTCTGCAGACTGAGATTATTTTATAAGCCATCTTTATGCAAACAACGAGTCGTGATTATTTTCAAATAAAATTTGTAAAAGTCCCGACCAAATGGGAGATGAAACGACTCTGCCTGGCGCTAGGAAATCTTCTCTTGTTTGCTGTAATATTACTGCCTGCAGAATAGTTCCATGATTTGTTTGGCATGAAGGAAGGCGAGACGAGAGAAGGAAAAGCAAAGTCGTGCAAATCAGGGTGAAAATAATCCGGATTTAATTTCATATCAAACCGTTTCACGGCTTTAAAAGACAAGCTTAAAGCTTCAAAATGAATCTCGTCGATAATTTGATTCGATGTTACATGTCGGAGAAGATTTGCTTTGGCAATTAGCATTTAGGAAAATTAATTACTTTAGTAGAGCCTAATTTCGATTTCAATTAGTCGCCAACATCAAAGCAAACTTTTTTTCTCCGCCGATAATTAGATTCTTTTTACGAGCCTCGAGGATAGCAAAGCAGATACATAAATTGAAATCGTTTGAAATTGATTGGATTTCGAGATTTCAAGCGCGAACAGCTTTTTCAACGACACAGCACTCGCTGTTGACGCTTCGCCATCGGCTCGTATCCGAAATGACCCACTGAGTCGCGCTCTCATCACGTCATTGAAATAACAATAATTTAAATTTCATTCATGTTGCATGAGTTTGCTGCCTAAATCTGTGCCGTTAGTAATTAACGAGTGCATTTGCATAGAACAGGAGCAATCATCATCTGAGTACGCGCCCATCAACTAACAAATGAAATGACAATTTTAAAAATTTAGGTCGAGCCGAGCGCTCGCTGTTCCAATTTTCAATAATTGACTGTTATTCGCAAAATATTTTGATTATGACTATTGCTTAAATGCTGTTCTCGTGTGCGGCTCTCGTTTTAAACATCCCGTCAGGAAAATAAGTCATTAGCATAATTACTAGCAGTGCCGACGACGTCATTCGCGTGGGAAATTATCGTCGGAAAAAATAAGGCTGACGACCTGGGACTTTATGCGATTCAGTGATAATTAGAGATGATTTGAGTTGGAAGCTTGACGCGATTAATTTGTCGGCGAGCGTGTTTGAGTTGCGAAATGCATTAAATATGATTTTACCAGCATCGGGTAAATTTATTTTAACTTTTGCTAGCCGTAATTGAGTGAGTCGAACCGACAATTTTCGACCGAGCGTTGTTGTTTTGATGTTCGCTATTGTTTATGTTTACTTTTACCTTATCAGCCATATTAATGCCTTTAAGAGAAACAAACAAACCTTCGCTTCAAGCGTGGGCGGGTTCGAAAGTAAATTAAACTTAAATTACCCTCACGCAACTTCCCCGAAAACTTTTTGATGGCGTAATTTAATAAGACGAAGAAATCAAGGAGCTAAATCACACGCGCACAGCAACGCAAACTGTCGCAATTACAAATTACTAAATAATTGAGAGCTCTTTGTGAACAAGATTGATGACGAAATTATCTCGTTTACACCTAGGAAATCAACCATGAACGCATTTGCACAAGAGCACATAATATACGGAGCAGAAGAGAAGTGGAGAAGAGGAAGAAACGAGTCAAGTAATCAATTGTACACGACATTAGGATCATAACAGACTCGAAATATTATGAGAGACGTGATTTTTATATCAAGTGAGCTTGAGGAATAAGAAAATGCCAAGGCTACACGAGGGAAGCCAAATTAAACTAATAAAAGTAATTTCTTCATTTACTTCCTGGGATGTCGCTAGCTCGCATTTTTTCTCCTCCTCAATCCTTGCAGCCACTTGAGCGACGAAAGGAGAAAATGAAGAAAGCGGAAAAACTCTCGAGAGTTTTTTATGTTCGGGCGTCGTTAAAACAAATCGTCATTAACACTAATAATCCCTCTCCGCTTAATTATACCAGATGAAAATCATCCCTTCGTTTAATTATGACGAACTGTAATCGGTCGAATTAAATCGTTCTGGTGTTTTCCGAGTGGAAGGAAATCAAACGAAGGTGCTTTGAGACAAAGCGAAACGACCAAACGGTTATTTATTTCATCGTCGTTATAAGGAAAACAATTTTCTTCTTCCGCCCACGACTCGAGATTTGTTCGATGAGGAGGAAAAAAGAAAATTTTCAAAGCGAAAAAAAGAAAAACAATTGAATTTTTCGCATAATTTTGCTCCGTCGGATCCATTTTTGCAAAACTCAAATAATCACGCCGCCTTATTTACGAACACGTTCCTTCGGAGGTTTTTGAGCGGAAAGCAGCATGGAATTTAATACACATCAAATATTTACATTCATTGCCACTTTCTCTGATTCGTGTCTGCAACAGAAGGGAGATCATCGGCAGCAACGGAGGTTCTTTGACGCGACGAAACTCTGCTTTCATCTCAGTCATTATAAACTGCTCTATCAAGTCCATGACTGAATGCGCAAAAAGCATAAAATGAATTATCACCGTTCGTCGTAACCTTCTTTCGTCTCTCGTGCTTTATCAGTGGACGACAAATGAAAATCTTCAGATGTTGTTTTCAAACATCTTTTATAACTCAAGAGTTCTTCGCTGTTCTCGTGCCGCATGGGAGGCCAACTGCGGCGTCTACGCACAAGAGAAAATTCGTTGAGGGAAACTTGAGAAAAGTTTGAGACGTAAGTTTGAGCAGGAGCCAAAGTCAATGTTTTCTGATAAGAGCGAGAGCATTGAGACATCAGATCTGCATCCACATTCAGTGAACAACCAACAGTCAACAACCAGCATTGCATTGTGGAGGGGAAAGAAGGAGAAATTGGACTAGAGCTCCTTCCTCAATGTTGGCAACGAAACTCATCAATTTTGATTAAAAAAACTATAAATTTTATCACTTTTTTGACCCGAATCGAAGATCAGATAAGCGGAATGAAAATGCAACCAGGCACAGCACTTGACAAGCGCCCATTTCGGTGATTAAAGCGCTGATAGCTCATCAAAACAGAGCCACGAAGTTTCCCCTTAATTTTCCCGAACGACCGCTTCGCTCTCTTACAGCCCCCTATTTGTTTTCCGTTCTGATTCGTATTTACAAACGATTTCAACCAGAAGGAAAAAACTCAGTAGACGTTTGCGAGTGCCGTCGAGTAGTTTGGTTTATAGTGCATATCCCTTCGTCTAATCACAGGAGAAGAGAACAGATTCAGAAATTATTCATTGCCTGGATTCGGGAAAATTCGTGAGCCGTAAAATCAATTTGCGATAATACAAAAAAAATAAAGGTTTCGGTAAACAAGAAAACATTTTGTTTACATCAAATTTGATTGATTCGAAATCAATTTTTGATCAACATTGGAATTTAAATTGCAAATGAGGCAACTGGGAAGTAAAGTAAAAACTTTTCGGTGGTAATTGATTGAGGTGCAAGCCGGTCCTGAAGCGTATTCAGGGGAAAATTTAAATTGCTCTTGCATGCTCCAAGTGAATTGAAAAGTGCTTAGTGAGTGAATCTAGTGCAAAGCGAGGAGCGAAACGGTGAAGAAATATTCCGGAATTTGCGAAACTACTGAGCGATCATCAATATTCAGTGAGATATTTCAAAAAGGTACGTCGATGTGCTGTGCTTTCAGCTATTCAATTTGTGCAGAATGTTTGTTTCCCTCTGAATTATTTACGATTTTCCTTCTTCTACATCCGAAGAAAATCTCAATTCGTTCGCACGGAAAACGCTGAACTCGGGAAAAATTGAATCGATCGAATGTCATTTTAATCAATCTCATTTTTCTGAGGCTGATTTGCTGGTCTCATTCCCTTAAAAGAAAGAAATCATACATGAAAGGATCTACACACGAACATAATGAGCCTAATTATTTATTATTCAAAGTACCGTGACATGGACGAAAAATGTTTTTCGTTGCTTGAATGATAATCGAACAAAGTGATTCATCAAATATTAAACTGAATCTAGGACTCTACCATGCCACAAGCCGAGGCTGTTCTTAACTGATCTCGTCACAAGTCACTGCTTTAGAAAAGAGCTGCACTGTTGAAGTTGATTTTGAAAAGGTTGAGAGGACCTGAGAGGTTGAAACATATGCGAGACTCCTGATTGAACGTTCACGGGCGAACTAATTGATTTTTTCCCTCCCATTTCGTCTGTGGGTGGAAAAAAGCAAGATAAGTAGACTCACAAGCATGGAAAAATGGGACACGATAAGTTTTTCTTTTGTTCTTGAAGCATGTTAATCAAATGAAGCAACAAATAGCGTACAGAAAGAAGCGGAAAAAATTCGTCCGGATGGGAAATTTCCTACGGATCGATAAAACTATATTATGTAAAGTAATAATAGTCAACAGACGATGAGTTTTACGTACGGAAAAAGTATTCCTGATGTTATTTACTGCGGAGTTTTTGGCTCGCTTCGACGAAACAATTTAATTTATGTTCGTTAGAAGAGCAAGTTTCGCTTTTCAGCAACATTCTTGGGCTGCTAGAGTTCGAAGCGAAGCAATGTGCATACTGCTCGAGCAGAGTTTTGAATTTAAAGTTGAGAAAGTTTTCGCTGCATGGAAGGCAGGGGCGATCAATCGGTTGCGATAAGGTTCTTGACAACTTGACGGCAACTTCAGCCACTTCAGCCTCTTGTTCTTGTAGAGTGCGCAGTGAAGATTGTATGTTAAACACTTTGCATTGAATGGTTTAAATGTCGTAAAGGTTGAGAGACTCTGTCTAGACTGCATAGCTCAGAAAATCTTTATTAAAAAAATCGCATGATATAATGAAAATCTATGCCGGAATTATTCAGTTTCGAAGTTAAAAACAACAAAATTTTCGATCCAAAACATTCGCACAAAATAAATAGTTTTAACAAATTTCATATTGATTTGTTTGCGATGTTCCACTAAAGCATTGAGCAAACAAATTTCATCGGCGAGCGAGGAAAAAATCGGAAATGTTTTCAAATTGCATAAATATGTGCACACAACAGGACGCGCAATGAAAAAATAATAAATTGATTTTAATCGAGAATCTGCTAGTTTGGAAATCCGAGTTTTTACGCAAACAAAATCGCAGTTGATTACCGCGATATGAAATCATTGAAATTGATATCGCCGATCGACCGCAATCGGACACACAAAATCGATGTCGGCATTTGGTTAGGAGAAAAGGCATGTCGGTGCATTTGATCAGGAAGCAACATTAATCATTTCATAACGTGTTGGTTTTAGCTTTCAATCGGGACGACAAACAATTTTTTCGGTTATGGCAGTCCTAACTATGTAATCATCGACACTCACGTGTCTTGACAAGCAAACACTTGACACCTAAGGCATAGTTTATTCACCGTAAACGAAAAGCTTTTTATCCTTCAAGCAAAGACAGGGAGCGAGCAAACAATCCTTCCGAATGAATAAACTTTATGATGCCGAGATATCAAAAAATGAAACATTTCTCCAGCGTAAAACTTCTGCTTTCCTCGGTTTTATTTGCAAACAACAGTTTCGCATCACCAACTCACACACTCCGGGCTGGATGGTTTGCATACGTTTCACTCGATATGCTTTCTTACGTTTTCGGGTGCGAAGAAAGCAGGGAAATCTAATTTATTTCTTAGACAATTTCGAACCAAGGCCAAGTGGGCTTGTTCCACAACTTTTTCTTCGTTCATATATCTTCTGTACTCGACCTTTTCTCAAGCTGTTTCCAGCCACATCACGTAACTCCCAAACGGCCCAACAATATAAATTTTATTCACATTCCCACACTTTTTGTCAGTGTGAAATATTGTAGAAGTAAATATCATGATTTCTTTTATTATTTGAACTGTGATGGAAGCCATAAGATGAAACATTTCCCGCACACACACACACGATCCTTTCTTCCGAAAGAGTTCATAACAACAAAAGATACAACGGAAAAAATAATGAAAATGACTGGGTCGTAAACCCTCGACCAAAAAAGCATTTGTCTTCTTGCTGAGTTTGTCTCATCTTTCCTTGCAACCCGAGCTTGAGCTAGATGAAGCTTTTTACTCAAATGATTTCATTCATGATCTTGGTGACGGATTTCACTTGAAGGAGAATTGATTAGCATCCGTCTAGATGCTAGCAAGGTGTAGGTGGTCGTTCGTCAAGGCGTGAACATCAACAACCGCAGACACATTTGACATTTTTGTTAGCTTAGCAACTGCTAATGCTGCTAAAGGTTTTTTCTAAATGACGTCAGGAATCTGCGTTTAACTTTATGTGGGAAGGGACACGAAAGAATGTCTTGGTCACTGTTATTCTTGCATTGTCCTACGATTCAAATTCTTTCGCCCTACGCATGTTTCAAATCATCGTGTCTGTGACATTGAACCTTCATCTAGGACAATTCATGCAAACAGCTTTGACACGGATCCGTAATAAATCAATAAATCCTTAAAAATGTCTCAATTGATCGCCGCCTTTTCTCTCAATTCCCCGGTCACTGAGCTACGAGAAAAATGTTCTCAGTGACAGCTTGTTCAACCTTTTCCCATGTTTCTCATATAAAAGTTTGCTTTTTCCTCCGCCAAGCTTTCCTTTCCGATTAAATGTTCAATTTATCGAGACATTCCTCGTTCGATATGGAACATTTAATTCGGAATTAGCTGTTGATTATTTGTCTGCTCCGATCTCGAGAGAAATTTCTCATCTTCCTCATCGATCCAACTAGAAATTTTCCTCGACAAACTTCTCGTCAAACATCTGGCGAGAAAATCTGTTGAATCGCAATCATAACTAACAACGGCACCGACCACAAAGTTAACAACTGTCTTCTTCGTAGCTCTCAGAGTCTGGTAACATCAACCGGAAAGCGAAATAACTTTAAATTGCTGTTATCAATATGCGAAATACATTTTTATTACTATCAGAAAAAGTTTAAATCGATTTCCTCTCGCTTCCTTTCCCCCTTCGGTTACAATATTTTGCCGCCTGATTGCTCCGGAGGAAGACGCAATGCTTCCAAAGAATTACTTATTTTCCAAATGAAATCGCTTCATGATTTCTTCCTCGCTCCCGTCGCCCATTTCATATTATTGGTTTTTAAATGAGATTTTTCCTCCATTCTTCCGCAATTTTTATCACAGATTTTTTTATTGTCATGAAAAGTTACGACAGTTTTGAGAAATTCTGATATTTCTCACTCTGTTCGCTGTCGACGATAAGAATCTTTTGTCATATAACCGGAATTGTTGACTTCATATCGCTCGAGATGCCATTCAGCTCGACAAAATTATGCAATAATATTGTGATACGCACTCTGCCGAGGAAATACTTGACGTAAGATTGCCTTGCAGCCAAATCAAAGTATTTCTTCATTAAAATTCTTGCTCGGAAGAAATTTTCATTAAAAATTGCTGACTTTGTCATTATCATCGTCGTCTCGAAGCGGTGACAAGCTTCCACCTTCGACATTCACCTTGAGAGCGATTTTCACTTTTGTTCGATGGTGAACTTTGTGCTCGTGCAAACTGATTTGTGCGCGCCAGACGCGGAGCAAGTGCCAACGTCGTGAATTATGATCTTTGGAATAAAAAATGTGAAATCACTTGAGCTAACGAAGCAGTTTCTCTTCTTCGACCGAGTTTCTCATGTCTGAGCAGCTCGAGCCATGTGAATAATTCAGATGACGGAGAAGAGGAGAAGTAAAACTCAAATAATTTCACTCGAATCACCGCCGTCAGCAGAATGAAATTCTAACCTTTGAATTTTCCGCACGCATCCTAGCGACGAGAGCGAGCAGCTCATTTCGAGTTGACGACCTGTTATAAAGAATGAGTGACTCCCTGAAACTGATATTAAACGAAATTGCGAAAGTTTCAATTGCGCTTTATTAAAATCTTGCATTCCCTCGAATGTTTGCCGAGGAAAAGTTCTTGAAGCCGGCTCGGGAAATGTCTGCTGGTGAAAGTTTCAACAGGGAAAAATAATAAGCAGTCGGAAGCGATGTTTCTATATTTCATCTCGTCAAAGTACAAACAATGAGTGAAGGCTCGGTGATCCAGCTGAAGCGGTCAGAGAAAGAAGACCAGAAATGCTTTATTGTGTTCTCGTCATCCCCACATCAACGTCTGGCAGTTCAATTTTTTCGGCTTTGCTGAAAGATTGCGATAAAGAGATGTTTAAAGAGATAAGGAGGGATGAAGAATTCCATCGATTTATCACTGGACGACGCTACAGTGAAGCAGATTGCTTTGACCTCCTACGGCTAATTAGATTTACACCATCTGTCGATGAACTCTATTAGACCATTTGCTGGCAAGTGGATAAAGATGTAAACGGGGAAGATAGATTAATTCTTCAGCTCAGTGGTTTCACTGCCCATCAATTCAGTTGTGCATTTCCAAGAAACTTTTTTGTTGCTTCCAGACAGACTGATAAATGGTCGAAAGCAGAATGCCAATGGCGGAGTAATGTTCGTAATGCTTTTGACGAAGTTTGAGCGACATTCATTTTGCATTAATCATGTAGAAAATTGAGATTGAGTGCAAGCGACAGTCTGAGACTTAATCGAATCAAATTAAGGGGAACTCGTCAGCCCGACAGGCGTTTTCTTCCATGAATAATTTTCTTTATGTCTCCGCCGCCGAAAGGTCAAACGACAAAGTATAACCTGCTTTAAAATTCAGTATAATTGAGATAAAAGCATTCATGATGAAGTCAATTTATTTTTAAACTGCCAACGGCTTCCACTTCAACATAATCGTGAATGATGTGCATGGTATCAGGTAATAGTTGTTGTTTTAACTCGAAATAAAACGCTTTACATCCTGGCCTTACAAAAAGCAAACCGGGGAGAAGAAAAAACAATCAAATTTCCGTTCATAAATCAACTCGCCCGCCATATCAAGACTCTGTAAATCGCTTCAAATGAACAACAGTGTTTGTCCAACTCTTATTTAATTAAAACTGAAACAAAATATTTGAATTTATATCTCTTGAAGCCAGTTTCACTTTATTATCGTTTGTTTGTTACACATGTTTTCCGAGCATGAGATCTGGAGTCGCTCATGCTACGTGAACGGGGTGAAGAGCCATAAATTTCAATTAAACGTGCACGTCTCTCTTCCTCACTCACTCACCAACTGAACCACAAACAATTTAAATAAATTCTCAAAGACTGAGCAGTGTAAGTCGCATGTACTTTATTAGATTAAGCGCTTGACACTTGTAAAGGGATTTTAATTTCACATTTTTCTGACGCGCGTTCGGGGTAGAGGAAACAACAGCTCGCTGCTCATTCACGTAGATTTGATAGCAGAAACAGTTTATACCGAAAGCGTAACCCTTAATAATGTTCGTCGGTTGCGTAGGCTTAGATGCTGTTCAAAAATAAACATCACACTAGGTCAACCACCCGGTTTGTTGTTTAAATTGAGCGCACGTTGGTAGAGACTCGTTACGTCGAAACAGCGCTGGTCTTTTATGTTTAGTCGAGAGCGTCGGTCGTGGTGTGAGAGACTCACAACATAAACAAGCCGACGTCCCCAAACACGGCAGAGGGATATTATCTTACTAAGCAAACAAACATTTTCTGCCTCTTGTTTGCACAGACGCACATTAAAACGATGTGTAAGAAATGTAACACGACTAATTTTCATTTCTTGATTACACATCTTCTCGCAAACAAAAATGTTTTCTTCCTTTTAATGCCTTTGTTTGCTTTCCTTTCCGATGCCTTAGAATGTTCCACAACTTGTGAGACTCCCCTGGTGGCGGCAGGAGAAGGAAAACAACATAAAATTGAGTAACTTTTATGTCGTAGGTGTTTTCCGACGTCTCACATCGAGAAATGATTCATGTGACTTGCTGTCATGACATCTTCATTCCCGAATTCATCAGTAAAATGATTTCTTGTTATTTAACTTTGCCATTAAACTTTTTATTGATTTTTGATGTTTCCGCTTCAGACGTTTCGCTTTTCGGTAAATCCTCGACAAGGTTTTCAAATGCCGAGTCCATTAGAGGGTTGGACCGCTTAATTAATCATTTCTCCCTAAGCGCTGTGGTCGCTCACTCAAAAAAAAAAACCTTTCCGCTGCCGAAAAACTCTTTCGCGCTCACCAAGGAGATTTAAAAACCTTGAAAATTTACATACCAAAATTTCCATTAATTAAAATCGGTGTGAAACTTTTGTTCTGATTTCATCTGTTTTTCTTCTCTTGCCCGTCTCTTTTAACAAATGGAAAATGTCTTAGAGAAAGCGCCCCGTAAGATAGAAAGCGAGTTAAGCAGAAAAAAAGTAATTAAATTCACGGATTAAAACTTCCACTTTGGGGAATCGTTGGCTCGGGAGAGAACGCAAAGGAAATTAGCGAATCTAAATGAGTCGTCGGGAAGAAGAGTTATGAAGATGTTTCCATTTTTCGGAAAAGCGCGCGGTTTCTTGTTTATGATCCTTTTCATGGTGTGATGAGAGTTGAGTAGAAAAGACTTTTCCCTCACTCTCGTGATACACGAGGCAGCGTGCGCGTGAAAAAACAAATCCCATAAGATACGAAATTTAATCTGATTATATTTCCTGAGACTTTCGTACTTTATTGTTTGTTGCCGATGAGAAGAAGATCTGTTAATTGTCTTTGAATCGTTCGAGAAAGCTCTTTACCTTAGACTCAGAAGCAAAATTAAGCCTCAGGAAGTTCGAAAACATAATTTTGAATTTTTCAAAAGTTAAAGTGTGGTTGAAGCTTCCATAAGTTTTTTCCACAGCTTTCCCTTGAAACTTTAATTTCTACTTTTTCTTATCAACTATGTACATATTAAAGTACACAATAGCCAACTCAATCAATAGCAGACAAAAGCCTTAGCGACAAAAATGCTTATACGCTCAAACCGTCCTTCGATTTTTATTGCGCGCGAGACAGTAACTGTTAATGGCTTTCTCATCATCCTAACTTGTTCCAATAAATATCTTCCAGTTTTACGTCTTACATTTTTAGAAAATTAAAAGATTCAACCGCAAAGGGAGAGGAAATAATAAAAATGAAATGATGGTCGTAAAAATTTCCTTTTGATAGCCGCGGATTTTCACTGCATGATAGCTTTTTTCTCCTCGGGAAGCCACTGAATTTTAAACACTTTTTCCTTCACTGCATTCGAAGCTGCGAGGGTGGAGATAAACGAAATACATGAAATCGATTCGAACTTTAATCGCCCAGCGAGCGAGGAATAGCTAACCAGTCAATGTAATCAATTCATTGACTCTGCAACAACAACAGTCCCGACTTCCCAACAACTTTCAATCCGATTACAAAGGAAGAGAAAAAACTTTCGGAAACTTTCAGCTAATAATCTTTCCCTCGCACTCGGCTCAAGCAAACAACAACGAACGAAACTATAATCTACAGACAACCTTTCTCCAAAGTTCTTCCGACGAAGCGAGAAGCAAAACTCTATCAACTGGAATGCTACGATAACAATAACAGCAAAAGTTCACAATGTGCTTTTACGTCCTGACATATTTCGGCTCGTCGTGTTTGTATTTTGGGTGGAAACATCGAAGCGAAGAGAAAATTCATATATTCCGATTCATTGCAAAGTTAACTGAATCTCCATAAATCACAATATGATTCATTGAATTTTTCACGGCTCGAGAGAGTGAGAGGAGGGCACAAATAAAAGCCCATAAAGCCGCCGATCCAATGTGAAGAGAAACGTTCCCATTTAACATTAAATATCCGCTTTACATCACTTCTGCATTAACGATCATTCTTTTGGGTTTCTCTGGTCTCATTATGGATGAAAAAAGTTGAATTGTGTGATGTGGCGAACGTGGCTTTTATCACCGTGCGGTTTGATATATTTCAACCAGCAAGGAGAGCTCTCGTTGTTGCGTAGTTGTGCGAGTGAACAGTTGATAGACCATAGTTGAAAAGCCGCGGCTTGCACAATGTCAACGGAGAAGTACTAGTGGGTGGACGTAACAAAAAGGCGCTTTTCCGCTTCATTAATTAGTAGGCAAGCTTTTGCCAAAGTTTATTTACGCTTCAGGGAACTTTTCACCATCAGATATTAGCCGAGTTGAACAAAATTTGTTAGTAAACGAGCAGGTTTATGTAAGTGTGTATAGAACCTGAGGGAGAAGAAGGCCATAAGTCACATAGACTAATGATAAATAAATAATGAGGAACGGTCTCCATAGCGTAATACGCTTTAAAACTTTACTTCTTGCCACAAATTTTCTCTTAGGCTTACGGCGTCAGTGGCGTCATGAGCTGCATTCTCTTAATCTGTTGCTCACTGCTTTAACATTTCAGGGGTTAAATGACTCCCCTATGAAGGTTCGCTTTCCCGTGTGCAGAAGGAGCACAAATAGTTTATTACACATTCCCATTCTTTATACATTCTCGTGAAAAGAGAAAGATTTTTATCTCATAAAACCAACATAAATCTCGACGACACACAACAAAAACTAGCGTCGCTTCTCCACTATTCTCCAGCACTAAACAGTTTTTTACGGTTTCTTGCTTTCGTCGTAGACAAATGGAGCAAAGGTTAGAGTAGTTTCGGAAGCGTGCTGGCGAGGGGGAGTGAGACATGAACAAAACAGGTGCCAATGGTATGAAATTTTCACCGAATGAGAAAGTTTAATGATATCGTAAAAATTTGAGTACTTAGAAGTCACGGAAATTATTTTCAATGAACGAGATTTTTTATGGAAGCAAGAACGGATGTAAGGAGCGCGTAACGAACTTTTCCCGAGATACGGAAAGAAGAATTCTTTCAAACTCTTTTATCTATTCATACTTGCCTGCTTCACTTCGTAGGCTGCTCGAAGGGAGGATTGAAACTTTTGGCATGAGATGGAGAGAGATTTCTCCTTGAAGGTTATTTACAATCTGTAGCTGCGAAGGGTGCAGGCAAATTCTCGAGTGCCTTGTCGAAGCCTTCGTTATTTGCTTGAACAATTACTAATTTATGAAGCTAGCAGTGATGGGAACGATGCAACAATGAGACATACGTAACAGCCTGTTATCGGCGCAAATTTGATGCAAATTAGTAAGCACATTGTGCGCTCGCCCTTCGAACATGCCCCCTGCTGCTGCCACCCTTATCCATTTCATTTTCAATTAGTTTGTAGTTATGAGCGGAAAGCAGGTTCACGTTGTTAAATTTTAATTTGAAAGTAAACATACGCGGAATGGCTTCTCGTTTCTCCCTGCCGCGTTTGCTATGGAGAAATTCTTTTATTTGGCTTTTGAATTTTCCATTACGATGGGTAAACGAAGGAGGAGCAAGATTCATAATTTTTTTATTGCGCTCAACCTCGCCTAGAAAGAAGACGAGCAAAGATTTGCACTCGCTGCGGAAACATTCTTTCGGATATGAAATGAAACGCGAAGCGATGAAAAGACGAAATAATAAAAATCGCGATTTTATTGTTCCGAAGAAAGTTCTAGGGGTTGAGCGATAAACAGCGGAAGCGGCGCATCGCAGCGTTGACAGAATAAAAAGCCTTATTATGTTTTATTGTCTCATTTCTTCTGTAAATGTGAGAATGAACGAGACTTTAAGAAGAAGCGCTGAGCATAACGAAATGTAAATACTTCAATTCACTCGGAGGAGTGCTCGACTGAATCGGTTCAAGGGCGCACATAGGACAACAACGAAACCCTTGCACTGTCGCCTTCGTCTCCTCGCTTACACATTCCAATCATCATCTCACTGTTCAGCACATTTGATTATGTCTAACAAAGCGGCGCACAGCACACTCTGTGTGTCTCATCGAAATTGATTAGAATCTTCCCTTCCAAGTGGTTACGCGGAATGTTGGCTGAAACTTTTCTTTCTTTATTTGCCGCTCGTCTCGGATAGAAAAACATTGAAATTCTTATCGCTCTTTCAAGCATTTTTTCTGTGTTCATTATTTCACTTCTCAGTGGCAAAATCGAGATTTCACAATTCAATCAACACATCTCTCAACGCACCGAGCTCGCTTCCTTCTCATTCTCGTCACAGCGAGGCAGAGAGAAAAATAAAATGACAATCAAATCGTGAAATGATTTTTTTCGCTTCCTCCTCTGCCCTGGTTTCAACGGCGTGCGTACGAGAATCAAAATAAATATGAGCGAGGAGTTTATTTGCGTGAAACGTGGATTGCTCAATTCCATGTTGTCATCTGATATTATAAAAGTTTGCAGAAATGCTTTAGAGCTAAGGGAATGCTCTCGTATCCTCGAATATCTCTGATTCGTTCTGACAGATTTATTTAGAATCGATACACGTAAACAATAAATCTAATAACACAATAGAAACATCGGTAATCTGCTGCAGCATCTTCAGCATAAATGTTAGCTGTCAGGCTTAGAGAGTTTGCAGCATTATGAGTCAGGCTACGGTCGATCGACTCTGAGGCATTTTATGCCCCAAGTTTTACTACCAAAGAAATTATGGAAATTAAATTCTGCCACAAACCTTAATTCCTCATTTCATTTATTGTCAGCAATAATCCTGTTCTACTTCATCGCCCATTCGCCTTCTCATAAACCTTTTGAAAGCTTGCTCGTAATCAAAAGAAGCCTTCTATTACGACTAATTAGCCTACTCGGTTCAACGACTCTGAGGCAGACCGCTGTCTTCCCTGTCAATGAATTTAAAAGTCTGCAGGCGCCACAGGTCGTTCTCGTTTTCAACTGAAGTGCAAACTATACCAAGCGTCACATCATAAATCGGTCAAGTTGTCACCTGCTTCCATCACCTTCTCGACTCTGCCGCATCCAGACTTTTCTTTTTGAACGCCACGATTCTCTCGAGTCTGAATAAATAACTCATTCAAATCGCCATCATAACTTATAAAAAAGTTTTTCGATAAAAAATAGCAGAAAAAGAAGAGAAATGAGTTGAGGAGTTGAGATGACAGAAACAGGGAGGCGACAGAGAAAAACTTTAAAGTGTCAACCATAATTTTCATGATGATGGCTGGAGAGTTCAGAGAGCAAAAAAGTTGAGCAATTTTTTGCCGCAGAAACAAACAACTTTCTCAGACAAAGCTTCGTGTGCGAGCTTCCCAATAGAAGGGAAAGATTATTGCCAACTTGTTGTGTAGTTTCTATCGCTTATCCCGTTTCTCGCAACCTGTCGAGCCTTTTTTCCTTCCATTCCTTATCTTAATGTGAACTTTTTTGTGCAGAAAGTTTTCAGTTTTTACACTCGAGCAGAAAAGTTTGTGGTGTTCTTACCTTTGTTGTTCCTGAAACAGCACAGCGAAATAAAATGCGCACTCGGGAAAACAACTAGAGAAAAGGATTTCGCCTTTGACTCTTTGTATTTGTTTTATTTAACGAAACGGTATAGACGAAAAGCACAAAGTGTTTCTCTTTCATGTTCTGGATTTCTGTTTGCTCTCATATTCTGTGCTTTGTGTATTTATGTTTTTTATTAGAACAGAAGGAAAGTTTAACGTTTACGGTTGAGATGAAGCGACGTCACTTAGCGAGCTAGAACTAGGAAGGATTGACGGAACGGCTTTTAGGGGCTAAGCTGTGAGTTTCGTGACGTGCAAATTTATGAGCGGACAGAGGGATTTGTTAAATTCTTTTGACGCAACTTTCGTACGACCGCAAGAGTGAAACGCTTTGGCATTTTTCCTTTTATTTTTATGATTTTCCTGTTGTTAATTTCTTTCACTAGAAGCGAAAGAGGAGCATAAAAGCAAAGTAAGAATCGTGATCTCACGGATTCCTTTTCATGTGAATTTAATTTAATGCGAAAATGACGTGAAAATGTGTTTTTGCCTCCGAAATTTATGTGTTCTCCGTTGCCCGTTGGGACGGAGCTTTAACGCTCACTTTTATCTACACGTGGAGAAATTTTCCAATTAGGGTTTTCCTTGTCGTCTCGCGCGCGATAACAGAGCTTAACAAATTTATGGTTGTTTTCGCGAGGAAAGCTCCACTGGAGCGTGGCGAGGTGCAGAGAAATTAACATGGGAGGCAAGTACTACCTCATGCAAATCTCTGGCTGACAATCTTCTCCACGTCGGCGGGGAATCACAAAGATAAAAAGCTTAGAAATCGCCATTCATAGCTTCCCAACTCGACTGAATAAGGAGAATGAATGGAGTGAACTGATACTGAGATGAATGCGATCTACTTTTATCACCGAGTTCCTCCCGCTGCCTCCGCCTTGGCATCATCGAATGAGCGGAAAGAAATCCACAAAGCGTAAAATAAGGGTTTGCGGGGTAAAAATATAAACTTTCCAAATTCTTTCTGCTTCTGTCTGTTTTCCATCGATAAAGAAAAGAGTAAAATCAGCCTTTAAATATCTCTTGCTTTGCATAATCTCGCTGCAAATACTTTAAACATTAGGACGATGAAAGTTTGTTTTGACAAATTGCAGTTCCACTCGTTTAACGCTTCGATGAGCGTCGACAAGAATGCGTTGTTAGGGAGAAGATAAAGGGTCGAGAGTGATTTTTCAGCGCCATCAACAAAGAATAATTGTGATCGAAGCGGCTGTGTGTGCGCGTGTTCCCTCTATCGCATCAACGTAAGACAAATTTATGTTCCTGGCTCAACCCTCGCTCTTATAGAAATTTCCTTTCAGGAAGTTAATGAAATTAAATAAATGAAATTCTTCCCCCGAAAAAGTTGGAATTATCTTTGGGGTGAGAGCGTTGGAGTGTTACAGCAACAATTTAATCCAGGCACTTTTGAATTTTTAATTCTCGGCTCGTCGCTCCGTCTCCATTGCCTGAAAGTGGCGAATATCTTGCTTCCGACAAAGCCATTGCGCCAATCAAATATGTAAATGGATGGAGCGAGAAACTTTTCCCATTCGATGGAAATATCGATTGATTTTCTTTTTCGTTCCTTTCATGGAAACGATAAATGCAATATAATTTCCCTGCTCCGAACAAAAGAGCGACGAGAGAAAACCCGCTCAAAAAAAGGCATTAAAACTTCAATCAATCAAAAACTTCTCGCAATCACGGAATGAGAATTCCTTCGCGGAAAGCAAAGCAGCGCCAACCTTCGAACCAAAAAATATATCAGGCGTCTCAGTCGCTTTCTAGTTTGCAATATTTGCCAAGGAAAATATTAACATTTCCTTCCGCAAATTTTTCACCAAATCAGAGCCAATTTGCGTTGTGCGATTTTTCTTCCATCCTTGGTGAAACCCGACTGAGAAAAGTTTCCTGCTAATAACAAATTTTACATGTTTCCTCGCTCGCTGCTCGATTTGTTCGATCCGATGTTCTTGGTAGTTACACATGTTGACGTCTCTGTCGAAAATTTCTAAAGATTTTTCAGCTTTGCTCGAGCAGCTCCAGCTAAAAGGCACTCTCGAGTTAAAAATGATTCTGGAAAGGGAAAACTTGTAAATCGATCCTGGTACAACCCGAAAAAGTTTTTGCGTTAAGCAAACACATTTCTCGAAAACTCTTTTCTTGTTGTGTCTGCTGTTCCAGTTGGTGTTGAAAGTTTGAAATATTCTCGCTTACAAGAAAACATTCCAAGCAAGCTCGAGCGCAAATAATTGATTTTATGCCATCGCTCCGAGTGTAAATGAAATGGAAAACTTTGTTTCAATGTCAGAGTCGTTCTCTTGTAAGCGTTAAACTCTTAATTCTTCAAGTGAAGCCACATCGTTTACCAAGCAACAAGGAAAGAATTCTTTTATATAGAAAGTCTTAAATATCACAGTAATTTTGCTCAACAAGTTCACAAAATATTTCATTGCGCTGTCAACGGTTCAGCGTGTAAAAGTTTGTGATAATTTACACAGTAAGCTCATTATTAATAATCCGAGGAAGAAGCTTAAGGTTGAGCTAATGTTCTCAAGTGTGCAATATGTTTTGTAGCGGAACAACAACTCAAATTACCACTCCGCAGAGTTATTTTTGTCCTGCCATCCGCATAGACGATGAGTCAGAAGCGAAGCTTGATTTATATGTAAATGGCAGAATATGTTAAAATTTGCTCAACAAATTTTCGTTCTTAGAAAATTATTATCATCAGAGATTTTCTCGGTTAGAACAGCCAACTGGCTTCATCTGCATCAGAAACATCTCCAAAACTTTCACAATATGTGTCTGTCTCACTCCTCCGCCTGTCCCGATCTTCCTGTTGCTCCAGGCGATTCGGGGATTCATTTTGTGTAAAACTAATCCCTACGACAAGAAAGATGAGAGCGAGGGAGATTAAAGTGCTTGAAAGTTCGTAGGGAGGCGGAATTAAACAAAAAACATTTCTAATTCATGTCAAAGGCAGTCTAAAAACAATGAAATTAATTCTTAAGTTTTGTTTTTGCTCGTTGTGAACACAACAAAGCACTCTTGAGAATCACAGAGTAAACGCTCGCGGAGACAACTCATGGAGGAGTGACTGTGTCTCTGCCGTCTTCAACCCAACTTAATTTTTAATTGAATTTCAATGCCTTCATTGTCGTATGAACAAGAGCTGGATTGAACATGAATCAATTGAATATTTAAATTTACTCTTCCTGGAAGAGTCAGCATCAATTTTACAATATTTGGCTTTATCTCGCAATTATCACTGATAGCTGAATCAACAAATGAGGATTGAGAAAGTAATTTGTTGTTTTATTCAACTCATCTGTGTCACTAGCGAATTAGTTAGCTTGCTGATTTTCATGTTCCCATCAATCCAAACTGAATTCTTCCAACTGAAAGTCGAAGGAGAAACTTTCAAAGATTTATTTATGACCTTAGATTTATATGCAACATTAACACACTCTTGTTCTCTCGTTTTTCAGATAATAACGTCGTCGAGATTGCGACGATAGAGACGACAAAAAGTTTGCAGCAGCAGCAGCAACTGAGGAAGCGAGTGCTGTCTCCTTGCTTGAAAAATTGAATCAAATGATAAAATTTGCAAGCTGAACGACGACGAAAGCGACAAGAATGACTGCATTAAATCACTTCTTTTACGCTTTGATTCTTCTATTCCTCTGCACGATGCCAATAGAGAGCCGGCACCGGGAGCGAGACCGTAAAAAGCACCGAGAGCCATCATCATTGCCATCGCAACAGCATCACATAATCGAATCAAAAGTCATGCCAATTAATCTCTGCTCGAAAGGACGTGACATGAAATTGGTGTGTCATTGTTCGCCGGATAATGAGAAGGCACACAAGGCTGAGTGCTGGATTTTCCGCTCCGACTTGACGCTCACCGATCCTTACTGGACCGCGTTCCACACACAAACGCAATTACAAAACCTCGCACTGTCTGTGCACGGTAGCGGCAACTTATCGTACATCCCAACGAATGTCATTCAATCTCTGAAGCATTTGGAGAAGCTTACAATCGAGTACGCTCAGATTCACGAGATTTTCAGCTTTGCTTTCGGAAATTTCACGAGAATCAGAAATATTACAATGCCGAAAAACCAAATTAAAAGCATCAATTCCTATGCATTCGCAAATCACATGGAACTTGAAGAGCTGACGCTCTTTAGCAACGACATTCATGAGATTGATCCATTTGCATTCATCGGATTGCCCAGTCTGAGCCGTTTGAACCTATCCGAGAATCGCATTCAGATTCTACACGAGGACACATTCGAAAGTCTCGATAAGCTGAATGAGTTGTCTCTGAGCCACAACTCCATCGACTTCATTTCTCGGGAAACATTCAAAGGCCTCAACAACTTATGGATTCTGAAGATCGATCACAACAAGTTGAAGTTCATCGATGACGAAGCGTTCACCGAGCTCTCGAGCCTCGTTGAGTTGGATTTGGGACACAACGCGATTGAGGTAATTCCTCGTAATGATCTTGCTAATTAGAGTCTTGTTAATCACGATTCAAAATTGCCTTTTCCCTGCCTCCCATTTCTCGCTACCCGTAATTATGCGCTGTCATTTATTTGCTAATTTTCCGAGCGCGAGAAATTATATTTGCTGAACCGGAGAATTTGTTTCTGCGAAATATTTCACTTCAAGCCTTCACATCAAAGCAGATAAATATTCCCTCCGTGACAACATCCCAAAAATTATCGCACACGACTTGTGCCGTCGATGTAATGGCGGTAGCGAGGCGACAAATTAAAACTATGTGAACGTTGGAGCCTTGGATGCGATCCAGTCCTTCAACAGCCTGCGACTCTTGTCTGACATTTGTATTCTATCTAGCGCGCCGTCGACACAAATCATCCCTTCGCGAAAGTTGCTGTTGAGCAAGCTGAGCAGAATGTTTTAATATTTTACGGCGTGTGTCACGTAGCTTTTAATTAAATTCATCCCATTAACAAACGTTTTGTTTGTGTCGCGCTCCTCTGTCGCGGAGATAACAAACAAATGAGCGACGAAGAGAAAGATGCTTCCTTACGGCTTCTTATGATAATTTAATGCCGACAACAGAAATGTGCGTTCCATGGGAATTCTGCTTCTATCCTTGTTAATGAACAATGAAACATTTTCACGTCAAGTTGGAGGCTTCATTGAATATGCACTGGGCGGAAAATTGAGTGGTGCGAAAAGGAACGTCCCGGAATAAGTTGTGTAATTAATTTTAGTTGCTTTGTTGATGCACAGGGAAATGATTTCATTAGGAATTCAATTTTCTTCCGGGTTTGAAGCCAAGCTGAACGTTTCAGGCGAGACGTGCTTGCTTTTTGCGTCTTCTTAGTTTTCTTTTTGCTTGATAAACTTGCCTCGATTTACCTTCAAGCGTTTAGATGACTCCGCATCGCTGGCTTAAGAAATAATTACACCGCACTCGTATTAATCATCGATAATGTTCTCAACTAGCGCCGACTCGCGCACAGCATGGAACTAATTCTCGCCCGCACAAATGATTGGATATGTCATTAGCAAATGCGACAAAATATTTCTTCTACTTGGGTGAAAGCGAGAAATGGAAGAACTGTGGGATTGTGTAATTGCTGATGACGTGGAAAAATATTTTGCGCTATCGGTTGCCGAAGCATAAAGTTAATTTCCAGTTGACGCAAAAATTTTAATTAAAAAACTTCTGGTGTGTGAAAAACGTGTACATTTGTGCCACTTCCAGTAGAGATTTATGAACTTGCAAAAATGTTTATTTCCGACTGCGCGCAAACGAAAACGAAAAGCTCCCGCTCAGCAGCTTTCATAACTTGCCGTCGAGCATTACATCGCATTATTATCGACTCCACGACATTTCTCCATGTTGGGAGGGAATCGAAACGAAAAATAAATAATTCATTAAAGTATCTTAGAGAGAAGACGACGTAGGAGAAGTTGATATTTATTGAGGCAAAGTTCTGGTCGGAATGTTCTCCCGGCGAGGGAAGCCATAACAAATCATAAACTATAATAGTCTAGGCTCATAAACAAGAGCGGGATAGCAAAAGATCTCATGAGCACATAAATATTCAATGAATTTTGTAAATAAATTGTTTAAGGATAACTGAGCAACAGAATTTGTCGTCGTCGGTGGATTTGGAAGGAAAAGCATTTCTATTAAATATTAAGACATTAGGGAAGGCAACAAGCAATGAAAACAACATTCATCAGCCTCCCCAATCGATGTTTACAAGTCGCTCATGCATCAGGAAGTTACTCTGCAATTTCACTAACTTTTTTATGGCTTTCCATCTCACTGCGCTTGTGTTTCATCGAACAGCGGAACCGACCAATTTATATAAAATGTAATTTCGCAACAATGAATCAAAAATTATCCGAAGGCGGGGTGGCGGCAGTGGTTGCGGCGTGCTGGGTCTAGGAGGAGAAAAACTATCGGGCTGTGGGAGAATTTAAAAACTATAAATTACACAACAAATTATGCTTGCTCTGATGCGAGGCGCCGTTGAATTATCTTCGGGATATTAACGGGCCGTTTAAACTTTTCAATACCAAATATTTTCCCTCGTCTCTCACGGCGGATTGCCGCTCGCGGAGGAGAATAAATCAAATGAATTATCAAATAAATGTCATTTCATTTCAGACGATTGCGGAACGAGCGTTTGATGGACTGAATAATTTAAAACGATTGAGTTTGGAGCGCAATCGATTGAGAATGCTGGAACGTGGATTGTTCGCGCCGTCGCCCGGATTAACCTATCTAAATCTCATGAGGAATTCATTGGAAACCGTCACGCTGCACTCAATACAACCGCTGATGAGTAATCTTGTTAATCACACGAGCATGTTGTTGATCAAAGGTAATTTCTCATTCTCCAACATCATCAATTAGGCTCAATAATTCCCACTCAACCCATTTGAAACTCCCTCATAAGCTCTTCAAATTAGCGCAAAACCTCTTTTAGAGCTTTTTTGTTTCGAATCAAAACTTTTGACCATTTTCGTGAATGATTTGATGATGAAAAGCCTCCGCTAATTATTGCCTGTTTGTGGCTCATAGCCCACTTCAGCTCACAATCAAAAAAGTTTCCTCTGCTAATAATAGATATCAACGAGGCACAAATAAATTTATTCCCCGGACGAACGTTTGCCAACTGAATTTTTCAATCAACATTTCGAGTCCTTTTCGATTAAGTCAAATCCGACTCAATAATTATTTCACTAGAAACTTTTGCTCTCTCTCCATCAATGCAAACTAATCGATCATAAAAAGTTCACAAAAAACTTTGGCTCGTTAACAAACTTCTGCCTTCTTTTCATCTTTTCAAATGGCTCGCCGTCTTCCCTCGTCAAATTTTATTTTGTTATTGAGGTTTGTTTGGCTGGAGATCTGTTGAAAATTTTAAATTTAATGAACTTGAAGCTCAACTTCAAGATAAAAAAGGACAGAAAAGTTTATGCCAAAAAATCTACTTCAACATTAAAACTCGACTCAAAATTGGTTCTTGGTTTTAAGGATATTTCATCCCATAATTTGAAACGCTTCTCGATCATTTCAAATCTTGATTCCTTGTCCCAACTGTTGGATGGACAGGAAACCCTCCGCATTTTCAATTATTGATTGATGACCGAGAAAATGTCTATCGGATGAATTGAGAGAATTCTCCTCGCCCCTCTGCACGCTGTCACTGAGGCAAGCGAAATGTTTAAGAGCAGTAGATGCCCGGGAATTTCCGCTATTTATGGGGATGAATAGAGAGAAAAGCGGCGTGGAAGTTTGAAATTTTTAATGACCAACGTTCAGGGACAGGATTTTGCGGAAGACGAACATATTGAATTCGTTTGCGTACGCCACTGACCATAGAGTTGTTATAGATCCGGAGAATTCGAAACTCAAACATATCTAGATTGAAAGCTTTTTCTTTTTTATATCATCCGTAACAGATAACGAGTTCATCTGCGATTGTCGGCTCGCTTGGATATTCGATTTGAAAAATCGTACGACAAACTTTGAACTGAGATACTCGCTGGAAGAAATCACATGCACAATGAAGACGACGAAGGATCGTCCGACCGGTGCCAGGATAAAAACGCCCGTCGACGATGTAATGAAAAAGCAGATTCTCGGTGATGAGATCGAGTATTACGAGGACGAAAGTTATGTGGAGAAACAAACGACGCAGCTTGTGCAAATCAAACAAAGAGACCTGCCGTGTCCTCAGGAGTACCGAGAGCAGTTCGAACATCCATTGACAAAAGAGTTCATCGGATTTGACCTGAGTTGGATGCACTCGTCGGCATCATCAACAACGCACATGCCGACGGTTTTAATCTTAGCTTTAATTACACATTTTGCATGCACACTCGATGCTTTCTTTCGATAATTCACCAGAGATAGATTTTAATGAACATTTTATTGCGCAGCTAGGGGAATTTTTCAGGATTTTGTAAGCCTTTGAAATATAAGAGCGATGGGAAATACATTATTACGATTTTAGATCGATGGAAAGTTTTTATTTACATTACAAATTTCAACCCGCCATGATGATTTGAAATACTGTTGATTACTTTTTGGAAATCATTTTAATGAGTTCGAATGAAAGCTGCTTTATTTTAATCTCTCGAATGTGTGTCACTCAAATTCAGTTCCATTATTTTCACAAATATTCAGTCAACATTTATAACATCAAAGTAAAAGGTGAGCTTAACTTCTTGTGATTTTCCCACGCTGCGTTAGTTATGAAAAAAAAAATGGAGAAAATTTAGATTTTAAAGCGCAATTCTACTTTTAAAGACCAAATCAGAATTTCATTTGTGTACCTTCGAGAGCGTTGTGTAACGAAGAAGGCACATAAACCATTGATAACAGAGCGTGGAACGAGAGAAAAATGTGAGAAATTATTTAAAGAAAGCGAGAGACGTTCTTATCTACTTTGTGAAATATATTTTACAACAAAAGAAGGAATCCCTTAGTCTTTTAAGATTTAATATTTGAGAAAAGATGGAGAGGAACTCAATAACGGAAAGAATTCTGTAAATATACATCTCATGTAAAAGGAAGCTTTTTTAATAAAATATATAATAGTATGAAAAGGCTTGCTCGAAACATATTTTTTTGCAGGCGGCTCAAAAGCTTGAAGTAGCATCAGCGCCGACGACAGAAACTTCACATGAGTGGCAACCAGACAACGAAAATCCTCGCATGAAGACTGAAATTTAATCTTTTCCTCGTCGAGGGAATTTCCCTTTATGCGATGACTGTTGGATCCACGCTCGGCTCCCTGAACATATTGTTTAACGCACTCGAACTTCTAATGGCTTTAAAACCCGTGAGTCAGAGTTCATCCGCTTGTGCTCTCATGCAGAGCGTGAGGTGGAGTTGTGAACAACGTTGATGATTTCACAGAAAAAAAGGGAGAAGCGTTTACCCCAAAAAATAAACGTCAGAACGAGCACAATGTCATTTTAATGGATTTATTCTATTGTAATATTACATGGCAACATTTCTGTCCCCGCGTGCAGCATTTCAAATTAAGGTATTTAGAATCGTTTCGTTTCCATTCTCGCTCTCGCTCCTTCTTTTTCCCTCCTACGACAACTAAAGAGGTTTCCTGTTTCAATCAAAAAACCATTTACGAGCGGGGCAGGAGGAAGCTAAGCGGATGAGAAAGTTCCACTCGCAATGCCTTCGAGTCATTTGATTTTTAGATCACTTTAAGTGCAAACATGATTTTTCATAAACTCTCGGCACAGATTCACAGAGAATCATTCTACATAATGACGATAGTCTGATTTCCTCGATTTTCCACTCGAAAGATTCCCTTTTAAATTGGACGCCCTTGGCTATGTGCCGAGATAAGCTGGAACTGACTGGACTGTTCAACTCAATCGTCATTTACTCAACGCAGATGTGCATTTTGTCGCCCGCTGACCAGAGAACCCATTTGCTGTTTGATCACATGCAATGTGGGAAAGTTAAGGAGTGATTTATCGTTTGCAATTCATTACGTAAAATGTAAAATGTATGGCATTAAGTGCAATGAAAAACTAATGAAGTTTCGCGGCGTCATGTTTTTGTTCATCGGGCAAAGTCTGCTTTTAGCTTTCCACTTTCCATTTCCAAGAAATCCTCTGTTGAATCGCCGAGTTGGTCGTCAGCTTTCAATAATTACCCCGCCCTTACATTACGAGAAGGTGAAAAAATTATATGTTATGGAGCCGCTCGGGAATCATACGGCAAACGCTTTTCATTTTTCATGACGAAGCCTCAATGGCAACAGAGGCGAAACAATAGCTCGCCGCTGTTAAGCGCTAAATGGAACAGGAGAATTAAAAATATTTTACAATTCCATTTAAAGTGGAAACGCTCGCCAGCAGTTTCCATTGAATTTCCCATCCACCGCACCCGCTCACAAAGCCCCATATTCACAAAGCTGACCGGTTGCAATAACAATAATAACAGTTTCAGTTGTAAATACGGTGGAAAAATGGTTTCATTATAACAATAAAAGCAAAAACACTTTTTATCGCTTCTCAGTTTTCATGAAAATTTAATTTTATTTTTTTATGTCTGGAGCGGAGCATTTCGTTTCTGCCGCCTCTAATTGCAATGAATCACGCATATATTTTATGATATCTTCTCGCAGGAGAGAAACGTGATTTTAAAGTTTATATGGCACTCGCTCGTTCGCTTGTTCTCGCCCACACTTTACCACTCGAGAGAACGTAAAATTGTCGTAAAGAAATTTTCGAATTATTAAACAATCTCCTTAAAAAAGCAGACTCATTAAAAACGATTTTAAAGGAGCATGGCGCGTAACTGAGGTGATTCAGAGAGTGGGAAGGCAGTGCAAACGAGGTTTTCATGTCACTACTTTACACAAAGCTTTCAAAGTTATATGGCAAACTTTTCGTGTTTGATTGCAATTGAAGTTTGAAACTTAGTTCAAAGTTATTCGAACTCGTCTTCTCTTAAAGAGGCTTATCGCACTGACTAAGTTCTTGTGCTCAAGTACAATCACAGTTATGCTTCTTCCGTAGTTCACGACATAACTCCCTAGTTGAGCACCACATCAACCTGAGTAACGTTTGAAGCGAGAAATGTTGTCCGAGTTGAATAGAATAATAAAATGTCTAACATAGAATTTCGCCCTCTCATCGTTCAACTGTCACTGGAAATTGCGAAAGTACAACGCTGCAAGCTTTCTTTCACTTCCTGCTCACCCCACTCCATTCCGGTCTGATGAAACCACCACATCAAGTTCACAGAGCAACCGAAAGTGCACATAAAAATTCCTTCACACAACAAAGACATATCGCACAACGTTTCTGTCTTTTTATTTCCTTTGATTGACATCGTAACAGTAAAGCGCCGTAAAATTCTGAATTGTGTTTGAAAATTTCGCATCATCCGCGCAATAATTTTATGATATGATTTGCTGTTTTGTGTTTTTTACGTCAATCATTGTCATTGTCTGGAGTTATTGTGCTTTCTCGGTTGTTTTCATTTCTTTTGGCAATTTTGAAGGCGGGAAATAAAGATTAAATGGCCGAGAAAAATCTCGAGGTTTTCCAGCGAAATATTTTGATTGACGAGATCAAGGAAAATTTCTCTCACGCCAGCGCGACGGGTTTCTTAACTAGTTTGTGTCAACGCTTCCAATCAACTGCGCATAATTTATTGGATTGACAACTTTTCCACAACATTTTGCAGTTTGCTGCATATCAAAAGCTATTAAAAGGAATTCAATAAAACTTTCAAAGTTAAAACAGCGGAGAAATATTTTCTGTTCTTTTTTTTATTATGAAATAAAGTTATTTCGTAATCACTTTTCATTATGCTCGAAAGCAAAAACTATATTCGCAAAATAAACAGAGAATTATAATTCAATTTCCACAGTTTGAAGAGAGAGAGTGGCGCTTCGCATAGAAGCCAAGTGTTGTCATGATAGTTTCATTTCGGCACGACTCAGGCCAAGAAGCCAAAGCTCCAATTGTTGTTTAATCGATAGCCGGAACGAAAACGTGAAAGATTTAATTTTCAGTTATTCGTAATTTGAGTTTAATCTTTTTGAATTATGCTCACCACAACAACAAGGAAAACAAACAAATTCCCTCAGAGCAACATGCCAAAAGCACACCGGCACTAAAATGATTTTTACGCTTTTCAGAAAACTTTTTGTATTTTTCTTCGTTGCTGTTTTTTTCCTACCAAAACAAACAAATCATCATCAACTCGAACAATAAAATAATTCATAGCTTGCTCGCGATCGGCGGCAGGTAAGAAGCAATTTATGCTCAAGCACAACTCTCAGTTTGCTTAGGCATTCGCGCTTCAATTGGAGAAGAAATCCGTTGCGAATATTTGTTATCTCTACCGAAAGTTATTCTTCGTCGAGACAAAAAGCAGTTCGGTGTCGCAGCGACTGTGAAATGATTGATAATTTCTCGCTGTGCTTCCTTTTCGCTGCGCCAAGGATAATTCGAATCTAGAAGCCGCTGGCTTTCTTATTGTTGCCAAGCTTAATCTGCACGCGATCTACTCATGTTTTACTTACGTCGACTAGCGTTTTGTGCCAACCTTCATTCGGAAATTAAACGTCTGGGGCTTGTTATCTGTTGAAGGAATCATAATCTCATTCGGCTGTTGGAGCACGGATGAATAAACTTTTCGGATGTTGATTTTCCGTTTTACAGAACACAACAAAAACTTTGAAACTTTTGGCTAAGCTTAGCTTTCATTTTTAAATCTCAACACAGGGAAAATGGGCATGGCGCTGAAAATTATATCGATTCACCCTTTAGTCGACGACTAAGCTGCGAAACGAGCCTTGATTTAAGGATTTGATAAACCTCTCTCGCTCCTCTTGGTATTAAATTACTTAATAATTGAATTAGCCGGCCGCCGCTGTTCAAAGCTGGATGAAAAACCATTTCATTTTCACTTTTGAAAATCCTCCCACTTTTCAGCTCCATAGACGACAGTCTGGCTCAAATGCGACAGATGATAGACGTGGCAATGAAAATTGAAATGTTTTCCAGACACACCTACAACCGGATGCTAATTGAATTACTGACAAAATGTGGTTTTAATTGGATTTTTCTGCATTGCCGTGCGTACTCACCGGTCGGTGTAGACATGGAGCAATTGTAGCGTAAACTGTGGCCATTATTGCCGGCTGAACGACACGTTGGGCAGCATAAATCGACGCTTAGCTGCCCTTAAAAGATAAACAAGATGGATGATGTTATCTCAGTTGAAATTTCCCTACAAAAACCAACAGTTTCTCCCGCAATCAGCCTTGTTTGACTTAATTCCGGAAAAGTTTGCTCCTCACCAACTGCTTTTAAAAATTCTCATAATTAAAACTTTTTTCCAGAGCAAAATTATTTAATTAAAAAATATAAACTGCGAAATGAGAGCGAGAAGGAAAGTGTTGCTTGCTTTACTGCAAATTAACACATATTATGATGTATGCTGCTTTAATACACTACCATAAAGTCTCATTATGATTAATTCCAGAAGGGGATTTCGCGTGTACGTGGAAGCGTGTAAGCCTCCGATTGCGATGATCGCCCGATGTATGATGTCGGGCGCTGGCTTATCTGTTGCTATTGGACCCATTCAACTGCCAACAATTTAATTTGACAAACTTCCACTTGAATTAATTTTTTTCGGAAAATTTGTATTTTAAATTTGAATGGCGCGCGTGAACATTTTTTACTTCACCCTGCCGGAGCTCGTACATGTTTGACAGAGGAAAAAGTTTATGTCGTGCCGTAAATTCAAATTTTATTGGTTCATATACAGCAGAGAATATGATAACATTATATCAAATTGGAATATTCATAATATTGACTCAAAAATTTCATTCGGCTTCACTTGTGCATGTGTCGGAGGAGAGAAATGAACAAAAATAAAATATTCTGTTCATGTTACACGTCCCTGTCTCCTTTTTCTCCCCGTCGCTTTTTGCTGCTGATCAAGCCAGAAGAGAAAAATGTAATAAAAAAGTGTTTCTCCAAAGACGTCACCAGAGAATTTTCTTCTTTCTAAATCAGCTCCAGCTACGGCAACCTTTGACAACTAATTTCTTAAAGTGGCTGAAGATGAAGAGTCGAATAAAAAGAGTCAAAGACAATCGTGTAAATGCATCCTTTGGAGACTTTTTCTCTTGCCATTATGAAATTAAGTGGTAGCGACATTTTTGATATCTTGCCAATAGCTTCCAAGTTGCAAAGAAAAACCCTCAGACAATTCGGACCAGCATTCGCTCAGCTCTTCGTTTGAAAAGATTAAAGTTTAAATGGAAGTGCAAAACTAATAAAGCGTTCGACATGAGAGTCAACAAAACCATAAAACAGAGCAGACTAAAAGGTTCGCTTCAGTCAACTAATGTCAGCGAATTTATCCCCGCTCATAATTTTCCTTCGAGTGCTTTTCTTTTTCCGGTTCTTTCAATGAAGTTGCTCGCTCGTAATTACCCAGTGCATTCAAACGCATTAGGAAAATTCGTTTCCGCGACGGAGTTAGTGCCGAGCAGCAAGACGAGGGTGTTGTCAGAAGTGATCGTGCATCTCATAAATTCATGGTTAGTGTTAGACGTTCTGTCATGTAACTTATTATTATACGCTGTAATAACTTCCTTCAACAACGCGAAGAGAGCTACTCCCACATACATGACTTTTCGTATTTTGCAATCAAAATTTATTGCACGAAATTTTTCCCGCTTCTGGTTGAGCTTTGGACGTTATAATAACAATTTAATCACGCGATGCATTGTGGTTGCTTTCCTTTCTTCTTTTCCGGCATTCAACGTCTTCGCACTCGCACACACAATGAACGAGTTGGCGATTTATTGCCAGCTGTAGTCTACAATGTACTCGCAGAACAATTCCCAATAAATTTCGTTTTATCTTAATTAATTAGATTAGAAAAGCTCAAATAAATGTTTCTCTCCCTTTATCTTCTTGGTTCACTTGCAGGGGTAGAAAATGTTGAATCTGCAATACGAAAAGCTTCGTCTCTTGTTCTTAAGGAAACATTTTATTGTTTTCAAGTTGTCCAATCCCTGCATTTGTAGCAACATTTGATACATAAATTCTAGCTCAAGCATAATGCTTCAAATCGTTTGCTTCCTTATTGCCTTAATATTGTTATAATCCGAGAGGGTTGTAGTTGCCACTCTGATACGCAATTTGATTCAATTTAATGAATGATCTGGAATATCCAGCGTCGAAAGGAAGCTTTAAAGCGCTCACTCTAACATACCAGCATGAACGAGCTATAACTTGAGCTAGAAAACAAAGTTAGATTGATGCAAATTGCTATGTAGTCAGACGATAGGAATACATATCAATCCGAATTGAAGTATAACTCTCAAACATCAAAAAGCATGAGGAAGTTTTGAACTCAATATCGCTAAAAGTTTCACTGTGATTCAGCAATTGCTTTTCATTATAATTTCATAGCCTGTTGCATTTCTCTGGCCTGCCTTGCAGAAATCTACATATTAATTCACCAGCAATATCACAACGCAAGTGGAGAGAACGATGAATACTGCTTAGACGAGAAGTGAGTTTTTCAATTTTGGGTTTCAAGAAAATCATAGCTGAGGCTTCAGCTCGGGCCAATAAATTCGTTGCTCACAAAATACATGAAATTATAATGAAACGTTTTAGCAATTTCTTGCAGTTGAACCTGAGCGTAGGAAATGAGGAAATATTCATACTCAATTAACCAACAGAGATGGAGCGAAAGGTACGCTGAACCTGCCAGGCTCTTAATTATGTAAACTAATAATATGTTTGCTTATTCATCGAGCGCTATTGAGAAAAGTTTTCTCTTCTTTCCTATTCAGGGAAAACATTCGAGCTTTCAATAGCTAACCGGCCGAACGAGAGGACTGCTGATTGCATGTCAGTACGTAATAATTAAATGGTTGAAACGAATGTTCAGAGAAAGTATTTCAATAAAACGCCATAACAATATCTTTTGAATGAGCGCTCTTTGACCCACCCTCATTGTTACTATCCCCGCTTTTCCCCATGAGAGAGCAAGCACAGGCGAAAAGTTTTCCAATGAAGCAAAGCGTGAGCACATAACCAAATTAACTGAAAATTCTTCCCGCTGGCTTCATCACAAGCTCGAGGCGAGTGCTTCAGTGCTGGAACAGAGCTTTTAAATCTACAAGCTTCAACGCTGCAAAACTTCCAAACTTCCCTCTGCACGAATTCGATAATAGAATTATTATCTTGGTAAGGCTGAAAAGTTTGCAGCAGCAACTTGCTAACAGCGAAATTTCGTAGGATTTTTTTTTAAACTTCGAACAATGAACATTTGCGGCAAAAAGGAAAGAACAAACTCAGCGAAGCGCACACGTGTACATGTGGATGGAAATATTTTAATTAAATTTACTTACATGTTGCTGTCGGACTGTAAACTTTAATTTTATTACCGTTATTAATGCTTAGAGCTGCATAGCTCTTGCACTACTTACCGAGCAGCCTTCATCCCAAGAGGCATCGAGACTAAATGGAAGTGGATGAATGCGCTGTAGTTCCTTTGAGAGTCTATTATGGGAGTAAAGTTTACGGGGTTCTGTTAAAAGCGCACGAGCGGCCTCCTGCCGTCCGAGCATAAAACATAATTAATTTTATAATTGGATTCCACGATTACTAAATCACATGTTCACTCATCGTGGTAAAGAGCGTGAAGAAGCTATTTCTTAAGTCGGCGAATTGGCGCAACCATGAAGGAAAATAATTTGCTCCGTCTCGCTCTGCTCATCATGGTCCATAAAACTAATTGGGTTTGCCTCGCTCGTAGACAGTTTATCCTTACGCCAAGACGAAGAAATGAAAATCTTTTCACGTTTCATTGGAGGATAAATAAATTGGCCATATCTGATTTTTAAAACTGCACGATCACGGATAAAGCATTACAGAACAGCAAGAAGGAGAAGTGAATTGTATGGAATAAATTTTAATTAAAAGCATCTCGTTACAACATTTCCTGCGCACAATAGCATGACGGAGGAAATGTATAAGCAACTGCTCTGTTCTCACCCGGAAAATAGCCATCTGATGTTTGTCTTAATTTCCTTCAAAGCAAAAGATTTCATGACAAACTTTTGTTAAGTTATTAAACAGACAGAAAGTTCAATCACAAAAATCTTCGTTGAAAAATCGCTGGTGTGAAATGTAAGATTGAGCGACGATGAGAACGATCGAATAATTGAAGCCATATTTTAATCTTATTCTGAGGTTGTTTTGATTGCTGCAGGGTTTTTGAAATTCGATTACAGAATTTAAAATGTAGATAGTGATAGCAAGTATCATAATTTTCTAAGTTATAAATTCCTTATCAACAAACTTTTAAACGAAACAAAATATTAAACGAGATTCATGTCATCAAGTTCATGAAAAAGCTTGTCACAGTTCAAATTTCATGACCTGACTCTACAATGCAGTTTCGCTTTACATTTTATGGGCACACACGGAAAATATTCACATTCCACATTTGAAATAAAAACCAATTAATCAACATCATTAAGGGAAAAAAGAAATCCATTAATAATATAAAAGCTTTTGGCCACGTGAATAAACAATTCTGGGTAAAGCTGAATGTGAGGCACAAGCACACTAACCGTTTCATTACGTTTTTCGGTCAGAAATATTGTGAGCTAATGTTGCGCCCGGCGATTCGACGGAGCGACGAAATTCGACCGACAACCACCGAATATATTTAAACAAACTCAAAGAATTACAAACTTTTAACTATCCGGGAAAAAAGTTGAACAGAAAACAGAACAGAAGAATTTTCCTTTTCACCTCGTCACGTTCACGTAACATTTTGTGCGGTTAATTTAGCTGTTGCGTTCCGCCGTCGTTCGTCGAATAAAAATTATATACAAAATATTTTTTCCGACGAAAGCGGTTTCGGAATAACTAAAATCTGATTTTCCACTCTTGTTTTTCCGTGTTCCGGAGGCCGCAGCATAAAAAACATGTGTTAATTTTAATTAGTTCACCGCTCGACGTTTGCAGCGAGGGGAGAGATTCTCCCTAGGTGAATCAAATGAAGCCTAGCATTGATTCGAGCTTTTTTTGCTACAACTTCTCGTGTGTGATGGCGGTAATTGAGTATGTGGCCGAGGTGCTGCTTGTTGGTCGAAAGCTTTGCATACACATTACAAAAGCGATACATCCGATTGTTTATCCATAAATAAACTGCTGTCTGTTGAGTAGTCGTCTTTCGACGTTTTCCCCATCGTACTTTGAGTGCGCATATTAAATAATTCAGCCCTCAATAAGCCGATGTTATTCAATAAGCAAACAACAAGCATGTAATGTCTTGAAATGGAAATCGCTTTCCTTTCACCGCAAAGTTGTTCATGACCGACATTCCATTTGATCTTAGGGTATGAATATAAGCGATGCAGTTTCCAGAGGTTCGGTTGAATTTATCATAATTTGAAGTCGTCGATGCCAGAGCTTTAATGTCTTCTCAATATTCTCGTACGTTTTGCAAATCAATTCGCTGTTTTCTCTTTCTCTATTTTTCGTCTTCAATTGAAATTTATTGCCTCAGAATAAGAATCACGAGCAAAATGAATAAGGAATAAAGGAACTGAACGAAGCAAATATATCTTCAACCGCACACCCGCAGAACAAATGAAAAGAGCCAGAAGAGAACTTGAACAAAGCCATTGACACAAAGACACAGTTTTCGAGGCAATGTATCATCGCTTCCTGCATAAATAATAAAAGTGGAAAAGCGGAGACTGGCACTTGCCAAAAGCACCGGAGAAGACAAATAATGCGAAGAGCTTTTCAAAGCCGATGGTCGGAGGAATCAAAAAATCGGCGAGACTTTCTGACTCGCTAAGTTTTGAAAACCTTTTTTCGCTTTTTCCGTTCAAGCGGCAATAGTTTTTTTCTCGCAATTTAGCAGTTGTCGAGAATTAATGATTTGGAAGCTCTTCTCCTTCTAGTTTTTATGCGATCTCATCAGACTTTAACAGCTTCTCCTTTCCGGCAATTAAACGGATAAAACCTCGTGCATATGCTGAGACTACGGAACAGACTCTGAATAACAATTAAAATGAATTAAAATTCAACATTTACGCTTTGCGCTATAGCAGAAGATTTTATCTCGCAGCGATTGCGAGATAGTTTATAGTCGTCTTGCTTGCCATCATCATGTCGAATTCCATTATCGAGATTTTATGGTTATCTTCAATTAATGAGCTCTCTCTGTTTTACGAGCTTCATCAAAACCTTTCATCACTGCCGATGAGCTTTGAGCTTGAACTAGATTTGATGAGACGGAATGCTCAAGCAGAATTGTTTGCTCCGTCGCAGACTTAAGTGCTATCAAAACACTTCGCCATGCATGAGAATAATTTTCACTCAAACCTCTAACAACAAACGATTATATTCCTGAACACATTTCTCCTCACAACTGACGACATCGCGCAGAATCTCTCACTTGCTTCAATGTTGGTACCACAATCTGCACTTGTTGAATCAACAACAACTCACGACTCTCAGCCGACTTCAGGGCGCAAAATCGGAAGCAGAAACTTTTCCCCAACACAGCACGTCGTGCTTCTTCCGGAAAACGATAGCAGAGAAACAAACAGTGTTTGTGACCTATTTCAATATTACATCAGACGAATACATTGAGCGTTGCTAGACAAGACTTTTCTACCTTTGAAGTTCGAACTCTTTCTCAAGCTTCAAATAATTTTTAATTCCGCTTCATTGTCAAATTTTCGCTGTCAAAACGTCAAGCGACAACTTGTTACAGTTTTTCTCTTTGAGCTGCATTCAATGGCATTCTTGGAAGGTATGGCAAACGAGGAACATAAAGTTTCAAAGATGATTGAATGCGAATTTGCTTTTGCGTAATTGATGCAGGGAAACTGAGATGCAAAACAATGCATGAAGATTTTCTCGATCTCCCTCAACTTTGCGAAACTTTACAATTTAGTCTCCTAGGCTGGCACTCCAACACGAAAGTTGCTCTGTTCATGTTTGTAGCTTAAACAATTGAGGTCTGAAAGAAAGCTTGTCGATAGCGGATTGTCGGCGCCGTTTTCAATTGCTCATTTTACCAGAAAATGGCATTTTTCTCGATGAAAAACCAATACGGAAAATATCATTTCCGATAATGTATGCATGCACGAGAGGGCGAAAGGCACAGAAAAATGGTAAAATGTAAACTCGTAAACTAAATAATTGATTTTAAATCGAATTGCTGTGTCATGCAAAGATTTTTTTGTGTTCTCTGTTATTAAAACAACAGCGAATTTTCCGATGGGCCGAAGGAAGGTGAACCGAGCGTGGAAGAGAGCATGAATGCAATGATTGCACAAACATGCAATATGTATTGTTAAACGAAAGAGTTGCTTTTCGCTCTTTCCCATGTGCAGCTTTGTTGGAAAAGCTATAAATAAATAAAATGCTATTTGAACATATCAAACAAATATTGATACGCTTGTTTATTCAACCGATGTTTGCAGTGCTCATACAGAAATGCTAAGCTTTCTTCTCGTAATTATTAGACATCGTGCATGTTGCCGTTTTACTCTAAGCCTGTTTCCGTTCGATGCAAAAAGCTTAAACTTTTATAGAATGGAGTCGAAACTTTGATATACGAAGAGATTGAATGTTTCTGTTTGCTCAATTGTTTGAGTACTATAGCATAACGATACTAGTTTGAAGACGATGATGTTCTCACAGACACAATTAAAATGAGTGAACGCTGCAATCATTTTAATTGAAATGAACTCGACCGAGTTTCCTTCAGAGTTTTCCAAGGGTTTGATCATTAAAATGGATGCAAAATGTGGTTTCTCGTGCGGTTTTTCTTTCACATTTCGATTTGTTTATGATTCGTTAACGATGAAAGTTTGAAAGCACATTAAACTCAGATCAAATGAATTTCCACCACCGCTCATCTCTGGCAGTGCTTCAGAAGTCAAATTAACAAGCCAATTCAAACAGTTTGCAGCCTCAAAGAGGAAACGCTGAATGAGAATTCGTGGAAAGCTCGCAACGCATAGTTCATTAGTCAGGATGACTGTTGAACTTCAGAGAGAAGTGTAAATACTTCAAAAGAGAACTCAAATCTCAAATATTGATTAAAGTAGAAATCTGATTTTGTTCATTGGATCTGTAAATGTTACACCTAAGAGATACTAAAGACATTATCGAACAGATTGATTTTCTCAGTAATCCAAAACTTATTTACAGTTTACAGAGTAAACTACTCAAACGGAAAGAGAAATCCGAACTCATTTCGAAATCCGAGAACGCTTCGTCTTAGGACTTGCGTTTTTACGCGCTTGTGGAACTAGCAACGTTTCTAATCATCACAGAAAAACTGCGACGCGACGTCGAATCCACCTGAGATATTTCAACAGGTTAAGTCGGTTTTGAAAACCAAGTCGACCGACTTGTTTAAAATAAATTGTAACTCGCAATTGTAACAGTAAATTTATTCAATCAGGAAAAAACATTTTGTTGACGATGCCAAATGTTAATTTGCATAGCTAATGTGAAATTGTTTTCCATTATCAAAACTGTAAACGATGGAATTCACGCACATTACTAATTCATTTTAATCTGATTCATATCAGCTTAAAACCAAAGTTTACGACTGTTTTCTGTCAAATGACTCGAGAAAAACTTTTACAAACTGTTAAACCCAAATCATAAGATCAACAGAATTTATTAACTCTTTGAAAAACTGAAGAATATTTTTCATTTCTTTCAATATACGAACTTTCCAACCAAATAGAGTTAAATACTCTCGGAGCTTAGGAATTCTATTGGTTAACGAGGACCTCCGCTTGAATCGATCGAGTGACAACAGTAGCTTTTAAACAAAATAACATTCGCAAAGCGTGTGTGAAAAATTCAACGAAAGCTGCTGATGATACAGTTAATTATTCATTCAGGAAATTACGTTTTGCTTCCAATTGCAAATTTTATCATCAATTCCACCTCAGCTGCTTTTGAAACCATTTGAGAAATTCAAGGATTGAGCTGCAGGCAATTAAACGGAATTCTCAAATATCGTTGAATTCGAAACGAAAGTTGGAAGAAGATTAACGCCGAGTGCAACGTCGTCTCTTAACAGGCTTTTTGCTCTGATTAATTGATAACCTGAAGTATCAGAAAGACTTTTCTCCAGAAGATTGTAGTAGGTTTTAATATTTAATGTAGAGTGAGTCATTCCATGCAGGCGTCTACGACTTCTCGAGCATCATTAAAGAGACGTAAGTGTTCCGTCGAGGGCGATTTAATTACGCATTTCTCAGAATCTCCAAAATTACTTTTCTGCAAGGGAATTTATGGCAATCGCAAGGTGACAGAGGGTGAACTCGTACCAAACTGCAAATAAATATCGCAAGAGACCATCAAAACGACCGAAATGTTTGCGATAACTTTGACTTTGCAAACGATATTCATTTTCTTATCTCCTCCTCCTTCGACTTCATTAAATATTAAAGAGACCATCTGCCTTTCCGGGAATCACAATGAAATGAAAATTAAATTGATTCACATAAAAATGAGACAATAATAAAACGGGCAACATTTTTTGTTCTTCCCGCTAGCCAAAAAAGACAGCGGCAGATAGTCGCAAGAAAAACATAAATAAAAACTGAGCCGAAATTTTAATGAAAGATTTCATTGCAGGGAAATAATTTTCCTTCGAAATTAAGTGTCGACGACATTAAGAAGGCATTTTTCGCCAAGGTTCAAGAATGCTTCGTGATAAATTGGGAGACTTTTCCTTTCAGGATCGGCGGGTGTTTTGTAAATGAGAGTCGAGTGTCGACGACGACATTGTTACGTGTTGGCCTCTGGAGCTGTCGTGCATTCGAGGAATGAAGAGAAAGGAGAAGAGAATCATTTAAATGTGACAGTCGGTATATTTTTATAGCGATTTTTGCATAATTTATTGACGCCTTAATATTCAACGATGGCTTACTAAATCATTGTAATTGAAATAACATTCAATTCAGCCTTCCGGGGACGCTGTGCGGTCCATTAAGCAATTTAGTGTGTCGCATATTTGTCAAAGGTTTAGCTCGTTTCTGAGTTTCCGAGACATTGAAAGCCCCAGAGTCGTCAGGCATGAACTGCCATGCTGAATTATGAACAAAATGTTGTTTCTGACTTGGGAGCGTGACTCTTAAATTGAAATTAATCATGAGACGGAAATTCGGATTCAAATTATCATCTCATTACAAGAGTGAGTAGCATTCGAGATAACTTATCAGCGTTACGTAAGTGCCGAACCCAAACTGCAAAACACCACGCAATCTCTATGTAGCGTGCAGTGAGCTGTGCAAGGCGATGAATTATTCATGCATTTTCTTTTCCGTCGTCATCTTCTCCCTTCTTGGCTTTGTAAGAAAAACTGAATGTATGATTCTGGCAGTTTGTACTTTTAAAGTCAGAAACGAAAATAGATAGACAGACTGTTGCAAAAATATCTTGATGCTGTGAAACAAACCAACACAGAGTGACAATAAATTTGTTGCTTAAATAGTTGAGAATCTTCTACCATAGAAGTTAAGATATATTTACCCACTGACCATTGCATTAGAGGGTCAGAATAATAAGTCGCTCACCCATCATCTTTCGGGCTTTTGCAGGTTTGACGATGCTGGATTGTCGGTTTCAGCTGCGTCTCCCCTCCCATAGAACTATTGCCCTTCCCGGGAATGTATGAAAGATCACAATGGCTTTCCTTAAAACAGTGTACCTAGTCACATAAGTTCAATAACGAGAGCATAACGTCAGCATTTATGCATTCCAACAATCAGCGTACTTATCACAAAGCAACTCAGCCTTTTCCATTTTTCATGTTTGTTGGATTAAAGCCAATTCACATTTCTCCCAGTCAGACATCCTTTTCTTCCACTTCATCCGACACATTTGTTTCTGCATTCACAGCGTCACGCTCGCCGTATCATCGTGAAGGAGCAGAAATCGGGAAAGTTCTTCCCATAAGCCGACTGAGTAGATTCGCAGAGAAGGTGAGTCATAAAGGCTGGAAATGCAATAAAAACGAATGCCGAATAACAATAAAAGTGCGGAAGAACAAAAAGCACTGTTGAGCGAATAAAACGAAGTCTAAAGAACAATAAAAACTTTTCCTTCGCTTCTTTTGCACTTTATCATATTTTCTCATGGACAAAAACTCGATTTTTCTTCTTCATTAAAAAGGTTTCATAACTTTTATCATTTTCCACTACCTCCATTGTTCCGAGGAAGTGGAGGAAAACTTTATAATCATGATTAACTATCGAGAGTGAAACCGATCCTCAGCGTGAAGGAAGTTGAAGCGACAATTTTGAGCATTTGTCCTCAGGTCATGCAAAGGCTTCGCCCTCCGTAAAGAAAACACTTTAATATTTATTGAAGGATGAATTATTGAATAGATTACAACGAGATGTGCCCGGGTCTGCATTTCGGGTTGTAAACGTTGCGAAGAGGGCACATAGAATTTTTCAACAAGCCAAACACGCCGAAAATGAAAACATTTTCCAATAAATTCTCCTTCTACCGATATTTGATTTTATGCTGCGCGATAAAAAAAATTATATTCACTCTTGCATTTGAATAAACGTCGGAGAATGGAAATCAAATCATAAAGTTCATTCATCATTCGCTTTTTATTGCGCGATTCAAAGTTTTTCATGAATAATTCGGGAATTTGTAATTTAGGTGAATGAATATCGCAGACGGAATTTTCCTTTCGATTGCAGTCTAGAACCTACAGACATGTTTGTTTCAAAGCAATATCGTCAGTAAGCAGAGAATATTGAGATAAGAATTAGCTTTGAGTTTATCCAATCTCACAGCTAAGTTGGTTTATGAATTAGTTAATGAATTTTCTGGATCAGAAAAGTTTCTTGTTACATTGAAAGTTAAAACAAACAACGAAAGGCGTAGCTTGGATTCAGAAAGTTCCACAGATTGTTTCGGATTACATTAGTTTTTCAAATCTACATATTTGAGCACATCGATGAAGAGCACTCGACTTTCATATCCTTGAGAGTTTCACCTAGAAAAACATTGTTTTACCTTTAACATCTTTGCGTCTATCTTCAGACATGAATTCATTGATCCGTACGACTAGTATGTAGTTAGTGCAAACTAATGAACATAGGCCAAAGAGCGAAGTTACTTTCTCTTTACGCATTTGCCTTCCTGATGTTAATCCGAAACATAACATTCACAACTTTTCTAATGAGATTTGTCTGTAAATTGAATAACTTTAAGAGAAAATTATTCTCTGATGAATTGAAACTTTAGACAATTCCTGCAACTTCCATTAAACATCTATGCGAGTATACAGTGCTCTGTGTAATGTCTGTAATCCCCCGAGGTAAGCTCAGTTATTTATATAATGCATTAATAATGAAATGCTTGAACAGAGTCGGAATGTTGCAGAGGCCACCATCATTAATTAATTTCAATTCCATTTACATGCTTCACTTGAAATGTCCTCCATTACTCTCCACAAATCGACAGCGGAACCAGAAATTTTTCTGAAAGAACTTTAGCTATGACTATTCAATTTGTATTGTCGAGATTGAATGATTAATGGCAGCACGCCACATTGAAGCTACCAATGAAATTGGATCATTTAAATTTCATTCGTTTGAAAACAATTTGCGTGAAGAAAGAAGTCATTGTTGGTTGACCTATCGCACTTGGAAGCAAGTTAAAGGGCAAAGAAAATTGTCTCAAGTAGAACTGACACGGCTCATTTGTAATTTTATGGATAATTTGATATCGATTTTGGTTTGTAGCCAACAAGCCATGAAAAATACCTTCGAGTTTATGAATCAGTGCAGGAGCTTTGGTCTGAGGCTCAGTGGGGTTGGGAGGTGTCTACACACTAATGCGGTCTATGCGAGTCTCATTTATCAATTACAACGGATCAATAACAAGAGTCAAATATATTTTTTATTGTAAGTAATATTAATCTTAGCGCGAGGAAACCGTGTAGGGAAAATCCATTATTTATTATACTTCATTATTTGTGCGTGCGGTGTCTAGCGGTCGGGGTGAAGCCAAAGTATCGTTAGTATGTGTTTGCCGAGGAAAATCCAATTTAGTTAACAAATTCATATTTTCCGATTCCGTTTTAGATTCGAGTTTTCTTTTTTTCGGAAGTTAACGGAACTCACTCGATGGCGCAAAGTCATATAGAACACTTTAGCTCATTTCACGGAAGAAAATTTCCTGCCATGTCACGTTATAAATTGAATCAATTACTGATCTTACCTTTGTGGCGCGTCTAGCTTCAGAGGAAGCGAAAGCATCAATTCCAAATCCCTTTGAGCAATCAATATCTCTCCGGCATGTGATCTTACTCGACTCATTGTCTGTGAACTGGAAAAACGTCTCTCAGCTTGAACCATCCGCTTTAACACTGAGCACAGATTGTTCAGCGCTTTAAGTAGCAAATCAGCTAAGTTGCCGAAACATATCGATTCGATTTCCTTGAGCGCAATTCGTTTTCCCCCTTTCACTTTCCCATAGAAGCATGTTTCGTGCCCTTTTATTAACGAAACGAATGTGTACAAGGAACAACATGTGTGTCTATTTAGTATAAAGATGGCAGTAAAACGCAATAAAATATATGAGAAAAAACATCTTCAATTTCAGACAACAGCACACTTCTCGTTTTTTATTCTACAAGCTGCAATTTACAAGCGACGTCGACTTCTGCTCGAGGCTACAAAGGGCGGAAAGAAATTTTCTGCCGCTTTTTTTACCCGGTCGTCAACTTGCGACCAACAGCAGGGGAGGAAATTGTGTCAAAAACTCATCTGACTTTAGTAAATATTCAATCAATAAGTCAAAGGGCTCTCGTCAACTTTGTGAATTCGAAGGTTTAGGAGAACGAAAGTCTTAACACTAAAAATGAATCACTCGATAATCAATTCAGGCTTGAAACTTTCGACTTAAATTTCCTTTGTTCGAGCTCGGCAGTCAAAGGTTAACCACTACTTGACTTGTTTAATGAAGCGAGGAGACTTTGAGTATCTAGTTTCAAATTTAAATAGAGTTGTTCTTCCTCTGTATAGAAATTGCTCAAAAGAATTCACATCTGAATCCTAAGCTGCAGATTGATTTTCACGATTCAATCAAAGAATTTCCCAGAAGATAATGTAGAATTTTAAAGATTTCTTCAGAGCTTCTTGTCCATCGACACAAATTCACGTTGAACAAGCTCAGCATTCAGCTTATATGTGACAACGAGTGATGAATAAATATCAGGAGGCACCCAAGTCGATGAAAACATATTCTTCCCTGCGTGATGAACGGCGGTGAAGAAGACGAAGATCATTGGGATTGGATGTTTGATAACAAAGCGAGAATTTTCTCCATCCAACACGACGACAATTTGCGACATAAAAAATGTTGATGAGAAGCATGTCGAATGAAATTCTGCCAGCTCCTTGAGTCGCTTCGATGATGCTTACGCATCTCTTTCGAGGAGTCGCTGCTTCCGGAAAATCGATCACATTGTGATTCTCGAGACGGCTGCGGGGTGTTTCCGCTCTGCTCTGTCGCACGGCGACAAAGTGCAGTGATAGAAACGAGAATACAAATAAATTGAATGAAACATGCTGATAAATTTAATTTAGGAAAAATGTGAAGAGCATAATATGTAATAAAACGTTGCTTCATAAACTTTTTCCTCGATTCAAAGTCAGGCGACGAGAAGAAATTAAATTTACAGCATCGTAAAAGCTTCCCATTTCCTCGCAACAAAAGACGAAGAGGTTAATGCTTGTGCTCAGGAGTAAAATCGTTCAATAAAACGTCGCTAATTGCACTGCGGAAAGCTTTCGGAATGGTACAGAGGAGATGATCGTCAATGATGTTTCTTACACCTGGAAAATCTACGCAACGGCATCACCAACTTCTCCACAAAGTGTCACAGAATCCGCGAAGCTTATCGTTGAAAGTGTCACAACACTTCAAGTGATAAACGAAATTTAAACATTTCAACAATGAAAGCGAATAAAATCTCTCAAATTTAATTTCGGCTCGAAATGTGCTTTGACATTGTTCAACGAGAAAGCGGACGAGAAGTGTCACAACAATGACAGAAGATAATAATTTTCGAAATTTCCCCTCTGTCAATTTTGATTTTCAATTGTAACTAATTCGTGCGACGCTGAATTTCACTTCGTGATCAATAAACTTCCAGTGCTTTTCCCAATCTCAGCAAGGAGAAGGCCAATCAATATTTTATTAATTTTACTAAAAACATGAAGCGGGCCGGGCTTGTTCCTTCTCGGGGTTTGAATAAATCGAGAAAGTTGGTCGGTTCCAGGCTTGGTGTTGAAATATTGGCTTTATGGTTTCAGTCCTTTTTTTCCATCCGAAGCCAAAATTGAAAGAAATTCGAAATTTATTTAAGTCGTACGCCGGCCGCACACGAAATTCGGAGGCAACCGCAAGTTTTGCCGAGTGGACGATTTCCCTTTCGTCGGCTGAGGAATTAAAGCTTTGGGAAAACTTTTTCAGACAAATTTTTCATTCAAATTTATGCAATCCCATAATCGATTTTTAAGTATTCTCAAAAAGGCCTTTTGTGGTTCCTCTTTAGCAGTAATTTATAGTCTCGTGACCCTTATTCAAAGCTTCCCATAGAAATTCTGAAAGTCCCAGCTGTCCTACCAAATCAATTTGAGAGTTTCATGCAAAAAAAGTATCTTGTCCTTTAATATTGAATTCAGGCTTCAAAAGAGTCTGCCAAGCTTCCCAAACGATTTCCTTTAAAACGTAAATGCCCCACGCATGAAATCATGTAAATAACTTCCTTGAAAATCACCTTGTTTCTCTACCGGAAGATTACGCGCATGAGGAAGACGTAAATGCTCCGATCAATGAAGTTGTTTGGGTAAATTTGGCGCGAGACTTGGTCCCATGAAACTTTCCTCTCCGACATCACAGAGCTTAAATTGATCATGAATCCGTAATACGAATTTGAGCCGTTTGATACTTATGGATCGTTCCCTCCACATATTCTACGGCTGCTGCAGAGCCATGATGCTCGAATTAAGCTCCGTTTCGGATGGCGAATGAGATATTATCATTGCATGAATGGAGGGAAAGATTTTCTTGCTTTCCTTCAAGTTCTTTCTTCTTTTTGAGCGGATGCTTTTCACACACAGTGAGGGACATGATGAGGGGCTAGAATGGAACACGACCGCCTTCTTCGCATGCGGCTGCTTCATCCCTTTTTAAATCACAAACTCGGCTCTTCGTCGTTCTTCCAGTTCATTGTGTAAAAAAACTTTATGAAAAGAAAATGTGTATGGAAGAAAAGTGATTTCCTCCTCGACGGTGGTGAATAAATTTATATTCCACAAGATTTATCATTGACAAAGGAAATTCTTTTTAGATGAGAAGGAAGCAGGTCAGTGCGCTTCATGGTCTCTGCTGGCTTCGAGCAAAGTTAAGTAACGCTTGACAAAGCCGAAGGCGTTTCGGTAAGTTCTCGAGAGAGTTTTTCCTTTTTAATTATTAATGTCAAAGCTGATTGTCACTTTTTCATGCAGGCAAACAAGAAAAGGGTTCAAAGCAAGCACTCAGCGGTGATGAGATTCTGCTAAAGAATGTTTTTCGCTCAATAATAAAAGACCGCAGTCGTCTGGTCCAGAGGCCTGACGGAAAGAATGCAGCATAGTCTTGGCTGTGATGGGTAGTTCATCATGGCTATTCCACATAGCCTCTTGTCTGATCATAATCATTGTTGACAAACAGCATTGGAACGAAGAGAAATTAAAGTCGCATAAATTGTTCATCCGAAAATGAGAAACAAAAAGCAGTAGCGCAGCTTATGAAAAGCTCTGAATTAAAAATTAAAATCCGAATCAGCACTGCCCGATGCGCATAAAGTCAGAGAGCAACGATACGAAATCCCGAGATCTCTAAAATGAAAAATAGGATTAATTTAAATGCGGATATAAATATTCGCTATTTTTTTGTTTTGTTTTCCTGACTTTTTCTCCATCGCCACCGAGCAGAGATTTTAATTAGACTTGGGTCTGTGCCATATTGTTTTAATATTGCTTTATGCTGTATAATCTCAAACTTCCGGAGAGCGACAAATATTTATGTTGACATTTAGCTTTGAATTCTGGTAGCTTTACTTTAGGCGTCTAGTTCTCCTCAACATCAGAGCGTAACTAGCAAGCTGAGATACTTAATCTTTACTTGAAACGCTTGTCTCAAAACAAACCTTTTCAGTTCAGGTTTTGAAATGTTTTCTAAATGTTTTCTCTCACAGTTTCTAAACTTCTCCTAAGAAATTCCATTTCGATTTTTCTGAAAGAGTTTGGAAAAAAATTTTTTTCTAACTTTCACCTTTCCGCAAGGCCAGAAGGCTTTTCGAGTCATGTTCACAAGGACATCAACTTAAGTTGAACTGTCTTGAGAATGTGTGTGAACATGAAAAATCTCAAGTCTTCGAAAGAAAAGTATAAGCGCATAAATAATTTATCTTCTAGATCATTCCGTTGCCACCGCATGGAAAGATATCAAGTTAGCATTACGACATAACGCTAAATGCGTAGCGGGATAACAATGAAGAGTTGAGCCCTGAGTTCAGAACTCGGAAACGACAAAATGAAATTTTATGAGTTTGAATCCATTTTAAATATTAAAAACATAAATTGTTCAACGATACGTCAGGAACATTTTGTCGTCTATTCCCACGCGCTGCGTTCCGACAGCTTTGAAACGACACCAGCAAATGATCCAGCTGACATATTTCATACTTTCGCATACTCATTAACTATTCATGGGAAGGTTAAACACAAGTTCCAATTTTATAAATGGCACCTTACTGTGAAGAGGTCACGTGAGGTGTTTCAACTGTTCCCTGTAGCTATCCAATCATCCTAATTCATCAGAGATATTAAAAAGGAACAAAATTCTTTAAAAGCTTGACGAAATTGTTGGGTTTGCGTTCTGTTTGATGTCCTAATATTCCAAGTCTCAACATCTAAGTTCAGCTCTTTTGTTGCTGATAAAATAATCGAGAAGATAATCCTGTGAACAAAAAACAATTCATCGGTTGTTTAAACCGAGAAGAAGGATGGGAAACTTGTTGAATAACAGATGAGGGATGAAACTTTTCTCATGAAATGAAACTGTTTCAGTAAAACTATTGATTTACTTCTCAATACGAAACTTACGACAGAGTAAGTTCTTCTTTTGTTCACTAACGTGCGAGCTCACAAAACGTTTCTGGTGATGGGAAGTTGAACGGAAGTGATACTTGCTGGTGCAATAACTGCTTTGCTTTGAGGTTTGCTAACATGTATCTTGCATGGAGGAAGAACTTTGATGCGGTAATGATGGAAGAGACTCAACGATTTTAGAGAAAGCTGAGGTTGACTTGCTCCATGAATGCCTGGACAGAAAGTTTGTTTTTGAACAAAAACCGGGTCAATTAGTCAATGAACAAACTTTTAAGCCGCTGTCGTGTTTAAGACCTTCAAGATTGATTGCAAATTAATATCAATCGAGGCAGAAAAGGTCGATTATGAAATTTGAACAACCTGCCAATTAATCAGATTCCACTGATTCCTTTTCCGTTTCTTCGGCAAAGTTTGCTCAAAACTTTTACATTTTCATTACAACATTTCGGGAATTGATAACGATTCACTCGTCATCGTCGCTCGGCAAAAACGTTTAACAAACAGTCTATTGAGGGACGGAATGGAAACGATTCCACAAGAAGAAGAAAGGTGAGTCGGTTTATTTAATAAAAAGGACAGCGAGAAATTGTGTGTAATACTTGCGGCAAGACACGTACGAACGTTCGCACATGGAAGTGAAAGGCACAAGAAAAGGACCATGGAAGGATAAACATCTTGTTTCTGTGCGGCACAAAAAATAACAAGATTGGGTGGAGAGGGAAGCAAAAACATTGTCACCATAATAAACAGTTTATTTACGTTGGAGCAGGAAAATTTAAGGTATCGTAGACGGAAGAAAAGGCGAGCGAGAGACGAAGAATACGTTTGGGACATGAAACGATATCCTTAAACGATTTTATTAAATTGTCTTCGAACAATAAATAAGAGGATAATATGATGGGAAAAATCTGTTAGCGTTTTGCTAGAGTCGATTACAATGAGAGGTTGGAGTTGGGGGGATCGGGCAGGGCGGAGGAAATCGTCCGACAACAATGGCTCGAAGGAAAATTGATACAACATAATCTGTATGTAGAAAGCAATATCATTTACCCCTAATATGGAATCTCTACCTCGCACAATGCCAAATGGATCTTTTTATCGATAAACATGAACTTTAATTGGCATGTTTTGAGAGGATTCAATTTAATTCCGAATGAATTTTCTAAATTGAGTGAGAAAAGCAGAGAGAATGTGCCTCGACTTCTCGGAAGAACTGAAACCAAAGAGTTACCTAAAATCTAGTTACTAGATACAGTAACACTGAAGCCAGTGAATGCCAATCGGCTCGTCCTCGTGTAATGAGTTTTAAGTTGCACAGTTTTAACGAAGGAAGAGTTTACTCTCAACGTAGATCATTTAACGAGATAATCGAAACTTTCAATTGTTTGAAAATTTCTAAAGTTTCACCAGTCTCATTAATTGAGTGCACCAAACTTTTCAAACGGAACTTTCAATCTCTCTTTGCAGAATGGCAAAGAGCTCGAATTTCAAAGGAAACTTCATCCAACGAGAAGTTGCAAACAGATAGTGAGTAAAGTTGTGGTGGAAATTCTTTCGCTGCAATGTATATTAAGGATACAAGAAGTAAACTTATGTGACAATCAAGCGAGAGATATTTGAAATAAACTTGAAGCATTTTAAAGCGAACTTAGCTCAGCTTTATATGACAGAGTTTCCATCATCCGCTTCCGTTGGAGCATCGAACATGATACAAATGTACTGGCATTTTATTCTGTGTCAAGAGCTTTTGAAAAGAGTCATTCGATGATCATGACAACTCTTTCAAAATGAGAGTGGAAGCAAGCAATAAATTAGTCGAGCAGGATACTAGGAAAAGCAATATCGGCTGATGCTTCAACATCAAAAGATTCTCCATGCATGAAAGTCTCGAGTTGCAGAAAATTTGTTTGTGTTTTCAGTGATTAAAAAACTTTTCCTCGTTCCAATTTTCCGGCTCAAGCATTCACTTTTTGTTTGGAGCGTTCTCGCTTTCATGACTTTCCAAACGAACCATGCATACAGCACAACTATTCTCTGCTCGATGAAATTCGCTTGATAAATGACAAAATTTGTTGATGCTTGGGAGAAAGATTCTTTGTCGCAAGTTTTCCCTTCCTACTCTTTGTGAAAGATTTATTTCGTGGCTGGAGCGTAGAAACTTCTATTTCGTTGAAATCAAAATTTACATTTGAAAACTTTTCCTTCTCCCCCGAGTGGAGAATTTTTCTGCTCTAATTGACGAACGACATGTATGATTTATTATGTTTTGGGATCTTCTGATGGCTTTTTTGTTCGGTTTCATGCGGAAACTAGAACCGAGGGCTCGTTGAAATGACGAGTAGCTTCGTTGCTTGGAACATTAGCACACAACGCTTCCCCTTTATTCAATCCATCTCCATAAAAACATTAACATTAACAACGATGATGATGATGACGGAACAGTTTTCCTTTTCAACTATTTTCTTCTCGAATTACAAGGAAGTATGTCTCAAGACGCTGCTCCTTCGCTGATTGTCTTGGCTATGGAAAAATTCCGGAATTTGTGCGAGGTTCATTAAACAAGTTGTGGAAAAACAGCATGAAACGGAACTTAGTTCCACTTTTTTCTTACTGCTTATGCGCTGCTTAAGCGAGTTTGAGGAAACTGTTTTTCTTGGAAGGAACTAAGAAAACATTCTTTTGTGTCACTTCTTCTCCTTGAATTCCTTCAAGTTCTCAACAAAAAAGCACGAAAGATTTTAAATTATACAACGGATTTAAACATTTTCTTAAATCATCCCAGGTATTTTATTCTGCACTTTTTCTAGGTCATCAACAATCTAAATAGGAAGTTTCGTAATGAACTAAATGAAAACTTGTTTATTGGGCTTTGAAAACAAAGCATTCACATCCTCAAGAGTTTATCAGTTATTACTCTGCATAGAGCAGAAACGAGACGAGGTACAGAATAATCCCTTGCTAATCAACAGTCGTGTAACGAGATTTTTCAATGTGAAACATTCCGTTTACTGTTCGCAGCAAATCTAATAAAGTTAAGCTAGATGCTGGAAGAAGTTTCCCATTTTCCAATCTGAACTTTTCCCATCTTTTGTCTCTACTAAGAAAAGCGTATCATGGATGTCAATTTGAAGTGGAAACCTTAATAAATAATTTATTGACTTTGAAATCAGTTGCAAGTTCCTTATCACTTTGCTTTCCCTTCCTGACTGAAGCCGAGCTTTCATGCTGTGATTTTTCAAATCGTCCGACAGAAAAAGCTTTTCGAGAGGAAATAAATTTTTATTAACGGACGGCGAAGAGAGAAAGTTTCTCCTCGTGTCTGACGTCTCTGTTTTTGTATCTTCCCTTTTGACAACTTATCTTTCCACATCACACCGGAATCGGTTCGCTGTCCATAAATTATTTCTTCGAGATCTCTTTGCCTCTGCTTTCTCTTCTTCTGGTTAGACTTCTGACATGAAAGAAGCGTTGGTAACAAGGGTATCATTTATCAAAACTGGAGCAAAATTCTATGACACATGACATGACACTTTCTTCTGCTTCCTTTCTCTTTTGAAATTGATTTAATATCATGAATTGATGGAAAAGTGTACAATCATCTGATTTGCTTAAGAATCATCTCAAATTGTCATCCGCACGCTTTCGCCTTATAAATTATTTATAATCCCGACGAAGAATCCCGAAATGTCTAATGTTCTCAATTGTGTGCAGAGGTTTGGGACATTTTTATCGCTCATCCTGACTCTTTTCACCTCATTCAACCCAATTGCGAGACTGCAAGATTGACGAAAAATCGATTCGGAATATTTTTGTTCTCCTTTGACACTGAGCAAAGCCAATTCGAGTGTCTAATGGAGTCGGAAGATCCCAGTTTTCTCAGGAGTGAACATATTGTATTTCCTGGAAAATCGAGATCACAAAGTCTTGTTCCAATAAGTGATTGAATTCAGGTCAGCTTGAAGCACGTTGAGTGCAGAAAGAATTCATGCAATAGCTTGCCAGAACCCAGCTGAAGGTTTACCGGAGGAAATCCTTGCCTCTGTTCACAAAGCCGACAAATATTCAAACTCTTTTCGTCTCAAGAAGAAAATCTTGTCCTTTCCCTCATCCAAACTTCTAGCAGCATAAAAGTTTTTCCGCACCATCGCACATTGTGTTATATTGTTCGCAACTAATCTTTTTGCAGTCGTTTCTCGGCGACCCTTCTCAACCTTTTCAAATCGCTCGGCAATGTACAAAACGGCCTAAGGAGAGAAACATCATGTGCCGCAAAATCACTCACTGGTCCCCGACCCCAAACGACTTTACTTCTTTTCTATTGCAGCCGGAAACATTCAAATAAATAAGTTTTATTGCACGGTTTCGCAGCAGAGCAGTTTCCTCCCGTAGCACGACAACTACTGCGAGAACAATAAGAGATAAATAATTCGAGTAGAAGATTTGACTTTTCCCAGCGGAGCAATCGGAGACTCGCTCGTCAGGTTGTTCAGTGGGGATGCTCGGTTGATTTCTGCACTCCGATTTCCAAAACCAGAGGCGAAATGTCGTAAGTTTAAGCACTGAAGGTCAAACAAGGATTCTACGACATCCCACAGCGTTCACGGTAATGAAAATGTTGTCGCAATTAGAGCTCGGTCCATTCCGAGTCTTTAAGTAGAAGCGGCGCGGCGACAGAGCACTATGGTTCACATATTAAGGGATTTGGCAACTCAAAAGACGGAGCGAGAAACGCCTTCGAAGATTAATTCCATTTAATTATCGTCTTCGCAATCCTTTTATTGTTGAAACACTTTCGTCCTTCCCCCCCCCGATGTCTTCTAACCCACGCAGCTATTAAATGTTTAATTTGCTGGCTTTCCCTTTATCGCGCTGACAATTGTGGCCGGAGGTTGTAACCGAACCAGCAACTTCAACTTGAGGCCATTCAAACAAACAAAGAAGGACATTAAAAATTATGCTAACATTAACTTTTATTTGTTCCTTAGCGCTGTTTGCCATAAATATGTTTACCAAACAAAACCGTCGGCGGAAAGTTACAAGTGTCGTCGACAAAAAATTACAATTGGAACAATAGCGGGGCGAATAATGAAAGTTTCGCGCGGTGTTTCATTACACAAAATGTAAATGCGAACTGAAGTGCTTGACGGTATCGATTGCGCGCACAATGTTGATTGCACTAGTCGAGAGTGCTTCGATTGCGGGATTATTATTAATTGCATGAAATCCTCTTTCACCAGGGATACGAAACGTGAGCCATCATCAATGTCGAGGGCTTTCAGAGAGGTTTGAATTTTTCATGCTCGTTTCAGCATGCAAATTACATTGAAATGATTTTTTACACATGAAGATTGCCGTCGCCAGCGCTTGCAGAATCAAATTGCATAAATCTATTCTCCCGCTTACTCGATTTCCATAACAATGCAAGAGCTGATGGTTAGAGAAGAGAGCAGGGAGCCATCTAACCATCGATTGTTCACACTTTGAATGATTGAAAATTTATGTAAAACTATTAGATGCACGTCCAGTGTCGAGCGCTGTCGTTTCCTCCTGTGTTGTTGTTGATGGCGGAGAGATAAAAAGCTTAAAAATCCAATCGAGAGGTCATCGATGAGTCGAACCATTTTTCATCGTGTGCATCATCTGCAAAGCGAAAAGCTTTTAGTTCGAAACTGCTTCTGGTGTGATGGACGACTCCAGTCCGAGGTTTTGCGAATTATTTTTAATGGATATTCCTCTCCATACCCACGGTCAGCATTGGTGTCCAATGGCCGATACAAATCTCTTTATTATGGTGACGCTGTCGTGGCATGTGAAAATCTATCTCTCGCTTTTTATTTTATTTTCTCTCTTCAGTGGCATTTAAAAAAGGATTTTTCACTGCCTCGGCAACTAGACTCATACCCCAGCCGCACACAACTCACATAACATGCTTTTATTTTCCCATAATTCATATTCAGAATTTTCAGGAGATTGTGTTCGGTTCAAAGCTGCAGTATTTTTCCGAGTTCATAATTTAGTCGTCTGTAAAATCCACAGACTTGAACTTCAAAATATTTCATGATTCTATTAGTAGCATCGCCCGCCGTACGATAACATTTGGCAAATTGCTAGGAACACACGACATCTAACAACTTCGACATGAATACAAAATCTGAGTTCGGACTTCTCCATAAAGCATTTCATTATAATATTCGCAGTCTTCCCAAACAATAAAGAACCTATGGCAACCACTCAAGCGGAGCCTCATTCATCGCACTGCGAATCGTTCACAGAGAACTCAGAACCCTTTCCACAAACCAAAACTCAGGTGCACAATTTGCGACGACAATCAAGTCGAAATCATACGGCAATCATGTTTCGTTCTGTTGCAAGTCCCCAGACAAATCTCAACCAAAACATCAAACTGCCTGTTTTTGCATTGGTTCAGCTTCTTGCGATGATTCTCGGTTTCATGAGGTTGAACTAACGTAGCTAATGGGAAATGACTCCAGCCATGCTATGCGGATCATTGCAAACAGATTTTTAATGCCTAGAATTCTTTTCCTTTCGTCAGTATTTCTATGAGATGAGTGATGCGTGCAGAATCATTTGTAAAATTAGAAAGATTTCCATCGGATTGCTCGACTCTATTGTTGTATTATCTGCCGCTCTTATGAAGCTTCATTCAAACGGGCAACAAAAGAAAAATATGCGAACCGAGTTCAGGAAAATTTCGAGAGAGGTTTCCAGCTAAGCCAGAAACTTCAAAACTATAGAAGTGAAACTATGAATAGGCAAACTTTTGGAAAATGTGTTAAGAGCAATCAAAAACTTACACGAAGAAATTAACAAATTTGAAACTTACAATCGCACTCCTTAGCAAACTGGAATCGAGTGATGCGAACGATGTAAACATTCTCGCTTGGGCATTTTCTATGAGGAAGAAAGAGCGCCGGATAATTGAATAAATTACGCCACAGCCTGTCAGAGGGGAGCATGATAAACACACGAGCACCGAGACCAGCCAAATATGCCTTTTAGAATTCGTTCGGGGACTCGGAGCAACAACAACTAGGAGATGACCACGTACCCACCACTTTTTATTACACCATCGTGTGCGCCCAAAAAAGAAAATTGTTTGCACACTGCTACCCTGGCTTCCTTTTTGCTGAGCGAAGGCGAAAACGAGAGCCCGAAGGAGGACAGACCGAGGATTTTGTGCACAAACTGTAAATTACAGCATCGCATCATCGTTTTGATCCACCGATGGGTGTGTATGTTTTGAAGCGATGATGTGATTTTTCCCGAACAGCTCTCGCATCCCCAACGCTGTTTACTTTAATAATGGAATGGTTATACATTTGCTGCTCTGCTTACGAAAGCAAACTGTTTGTGTGCCATTTCTCTTTTCCTGTTCGTTAATGTTTTTATTTACTGTAAAAATAAAAAGTTTTCGCCTCATCCCCGGAAAATCTACTCTTGGAAAATCGGCGGACGTGATTTAACACATAACATACCCGAAATCGATGGGCGATAGAGAAAGGCGAGAGCATGTGGCATTCGGGAAACGTTCGTTGTGCACAGCATTTGTGCAGATCGTCAAATAAATATTTACCGGCTTTAGATGATCTGTTGTTGTTTACAGACGCGCCCATCTTTTCAGTTCCTCATCGATGCTTCTCTATGAAGCTTAGCTGAAGGCATCGATTGCCTCCCTCCGCTTTTCGTCACCATCAGCGATTGCAGTTCCAGTTTTGTCTATTTACGTATTCTACGCGATACGTCAACATGTACCGTTTTATGTACTTTTCAGCAATATGCTCGAGTTTTCCTCAGGAAATAAAATTCGCATTTAATGCAAAAAGAAGTGAGTGACTGGAAAGGGAAGACGATTTTTAGTGGAATCCTAGAGTTTCTTCTTGCAACATTCGACACGACGTGAAGCTTATTCGTTTCACCCTCATCTATTTATCCGACTGGTGTGGAAATTAGAAGCACAATATCAAATTTTTCTTCCCTCTCGAAGGTATTACTCTTGAAACGAGAGAGAAACGTGATAGAAATAAAATCAAACATTTTCGACAAAACCCCAAGTCGGGTGCTTAGCGCTTAATCCTTACAAATGCTCAACGTGTTTCTTTAAACAAGGGTATTTAAGACGGTAAGGATTTATTGGCGGATCATTTTTCAAAAAGACTTTGTGAGAAACTTTCTCTCGCTTGAGACGAGATGGTTCGACCTTAATTACCTTCTCAGCCCCAAGAGTGTCACAACCTGTCACGCATTAAATCTTTAATGGACCAAACTCCTGTTCATATTCGGCTTCATAGAATTGCTAATAATATCCGACCGAGCCACAACATCTCATCAACAAATGTTTACTTGTTTGTCATAACGTCTGTAAACATTTATTAGCTGTCTTAAATGATCTTCTTGTGTGTTCAGTGTCTCATTGCAGCTCCATAATCGAAGATAGAAAACTGCTTGCGGAAACATTCTCATCTTTCATTCAAATGTCATGGAAGACAAACAGATTGCGACCATTAGGTGCCGTCCGATTTGTACATAAATCGGGGGCGACAGGCAGGAGGAGAGGATCCAATGACATGTCCATTATGCTTTCGTTAATGAATCATTCGTTCTCCTATCTTCTTCCATTCAATTTGCGTACATTCACCGCATGTCGACATCATTATCAGTGAAATAAAATAATGATTGCGACGTAAAAACATTGAATAACGGTAAAAAGATGAGAATGACGCCGAATATAAAATGAGGTTTAATTGACTTCAGAACGAATAAAAAATTCCCATAAAACATTTTCCCAAATTACGTTTTTATTAACTACATGAAATTATCATTCGTTTGACGACGACATCGCCTTCTCCCCCGCCGTCGTTGTCGGCGCAGGGCGGCAACACGAGACAACCGCGCGGGGAGAAGACATTAAAGTTGCTAAGCGAACATTTCTTGATCATCCTAAAAGCCGAGGCGAATTCCTTTGGATAGATTTCATTACATTATACATTTCGCGGCCTGATGTTATGCCTCACATCATCAACGACGAAAGCCGGGGAGAGAAAAGCGAACGGAAAATACGACAAAACAAGATACTTAAGTTTCATGGATGTTTCACATTTTATGCCGTTTTGAATAAATTAAAATACCTAATTTTCATAAAAATAATTCCTGCCTGCCATCGCTGACTCTTGGGGGATACGCGCTTTCGCTGCTCGCAGCTCAACGAAAACTGAAAATGGAAATAAATGGATATTACTTTAATCGTATCACACACAACGTAATGAGAATTTAAAGTTTTCCCGTATGGGATCGCTTTCGTCGTGATGGTTCAGTCGACCCATGTAACGATTACTCTGCAATTGGTGGCAACATCTAAAGAGAAAGGCATTATAACCTACACAATATCGCTTCCTTGAAACTTTCTCTACGTCATCCAGTCTCCATGATTCATAGACTATGAATATGAATTTGTTCATGAGTTCTGAAATTACATTCTCCCGCCCTCGATCCCAGTGGCTTCTTTCCTGATGCCATAGCGTCACAAATCAAATTAAACTAAATACTCTCTATGTCACTGTCTTGTGGGGTTTCAGCACTACTTTCTAACCTTATTTTGTCTAATATCGTTGAGGAAAGTAGATTTACATGTTGTCGTATCAAGCTGGGTCGCAGTGCTCATCTTATTAAAATTATAATTCAAACGTATGCGATTTTTAACGTGTGCAATAATGAGATCATCATGTTTCGCTTCGTTCATCGCATATCCCTCGAGTGCTGATATGTTTACCTTTCTATCTCTCGATTCTCCGCTATGGGGAAAGCCAACGCTGGAAGTTTTCCCATGGAAATTTAATTTAAATTAAAGATATTTCCACCTTTGCTGACAACTTCGTACTTTCTTCTCGAGAGGCTAAACTCAGTCAACGATAAACGAAAGCCTCATCGGAATAAATATTCTCGTATTCTCGTAATTAATGAGATGTTTCATTTGAATCAAAAGTTGTTCGATCGCGCTAAGCCTCGATGCGAGCGAGTCTGATTGAGATGTTATTAAAATGAAAATTTTCATCCCAAGGATCAGGCATTAAATAAAACTCTCTGGCAACAATATTAAAACTTATTATCAATTTTGTGGGGAGTCATATTACGTTCACATCATATTCCCCGCAGCGTTTTGATCTAAGTGATTATTGAAGTTCAATTCGCTATGGCTTCAGTTATTGCAAGTTTATGAAAAGTCACGATGAAAGCTCATCGTCTAAACAGACCGAAAAATCATTTCGACACGAAAAAATTAAAATTAAAACTCTGCCTCACAAAAGGCAAAGTGGTCATAATTAAATTAGGCATCTAACAACCCTTTCCCCTTAAATGCTCACGTGAATATGAAGCAGAAGAGAAGAGAAATTACTACAGATAAAGTTTAAGCCACTTCACATGTGAGACCAGAAAGTGAGTGGCTTCGGTTGCTTCTGTTGGGACTGTGAATCAGGACTTGATCAGCATTCTCTTTATGATAGTTTTGATATCACATTCGAAGCTATCCAAGATAGATCGAGTGAATGTCTCCACTAATGACAAAGCATAAATATGGATACGTATGAACCTTACCATTACGCTCAAAGTCCGAGAACTTTATTTGCTAATTAATATGAATGGAACCAGACAACGGGATGTGTTTTTAATTAATACGCTCCGTATCTAGAGCTTTACATCCACATTTATATTATGAGCAGAAGCGCTAGAGATAGAGATCGTATGGCCTCGTATAAACATTTAATTCTTCGAGCGATGCCAGGCCAGGTCAGCCAAGAGAGAAAAGGATTATTTAAAGCGATATTCGTGTTACAGATGGTTTATGGTTGCCATTACTTAATTGAAAAAGTACGTTCGGTGTAGATATGAGGAATAATAATTTCCGTAATTGCGATGTGTGGATGGGGCGGAAGAGTCGTTATTTAGTGCCTTGTGCCACCGAGGCGAAACCTTCATGAATAAAAAGTTGAGCAGAAGTTTTCAAAGTTTTCTTAGGTTACTGGTGTCAAGCTATACTGAAACGACCATGACGTCTCGAAGCACACAATCTTAGGAAGTTCTTCCTTCCGCAACAGAAAAACTTTGGAAAAGTTTCCCCTGTAAAACAGTTAAATGGTGCAGAACATTAAGCTTCACATGATACATTTTATGACAATTATTGCTCCCGCCTGAGCTGGAGAGTGAGAATACTCATGCTAACTGAAACGGAAACGAACCGGATATTTATTATGTGTCTTTAACGAGAGCTGATAGTATGCAACACTTTCTGATTCTCTGCAGATGCCCGGCGTTTTGAAGCATTAGAGTGGCAACGGCTAGAACGTAAACTGTCAGTAATATTTCATTTCTTTCTCGTGCTCTTCGGAGATATCTGAAGCGGTGGATGCCACGATACAGAAAACATTCTCACCTATATTTGTTTTCCGCTGCTCGGGAAGCCGGAGAGGAATTTAATCACACACGAGCGAGAATCACCTGAAGGGGTAAAAATATAATATTGTACTAACATGTAGCATCGTTTTGCTGCTGGAGAGGAAAATATGAGGGAAAACTGTCCGAACAAAACGATGATAAATCAATTGAATCTGCGAGGGTTGAAGTGCACCTTGCTGATGACGTGAAAACGTTTCTCACGCTGTGAAAGAAACTTTTCCCTCTTTTTTGTGATGAATGGACTTGGCTTCAACAATATGCAGAGAAACTTTTCTCTCGAGCTATTTCCTGTTGCAGCTTGAACGCTTGTGAATCACTGCAATCGCGGCAAAATGATAAATTCCGGTTTGTTTGAGCACTAAACTTATTCAGTCTGTGTTTCATTTTGAGTGTCTGCTCCCGGTTTGATGTTTTATTCGACATTTTGTTCAATTTCACTGACAATCAAAATGGAAAATCATGTAAATCACAAACCAAATTGACGAGAATAAATTGCAATAAAAACTTCAATGAAAATCACTGCATAAAGAACGCAGCAGAGTTCAGTGAGCTGCCATGAACTCATCTGATCGTTTTTTCTCGAAAACTCTGCTTCGTTTTAAGTGAAAATCTTCATCTTTTACATGATGACGAGAAACATGTTTAAGTTCTGTAAGTTGAGACATCGCTGGAAATATGAATGACAAAAAATTAAATGAATTGCATTTCTCTCCTAGCTTGTTGTTTTTCCTTTCGCTTCATGATGAAAAATGTAAATGCATGTCATACTTTTTTCATTTGTTGCATGATTACAAATGGTTTCATGGAGCTCATAGAAACATGGAACTTAGAACGTTGTGCTACCGAATAGTTTCCAAAGTCTAAGTAGAGTCTAACAGTGAAGCTGTCTAGTTTGTAATTGCGATAGTCACAGAATAAAATCTGCACATGCATGAATCTCATTTGAAGTTTCGGGCGTTTTTTGACTGAACTGCATATAACTCACCGAAAAATCATAAAAATCGCGAGCAAAAAACGGAATCGCATCGGAAAACGCGGGGAGAGAAAACTAATTCATGTCAGAAATAATTGCCTTTTCCTATTTTGCCGTTTGTTAATATTCGTCTCATGCAAGCCGGCTGAATGTAGAAATTCAGTCGGTTGGTTTTTTAATGTCATTTTTAATACGTCACGGGTCACGGCGACATAAAAAGTTTTATGACATTTCGAGTGGATTGAATAGCGAGAAGTCGTTCGTGTCTCGCTTCCTCATTGCCATTTACCTCTTCCGCAAAGCAGTTATGACAACTCTGAATACGAATTCATGTAATGTTTTAATTAAATGCTTTTAAAGCATTGGAATATAGTTGAAAAATTACCTTGAGTTTCAGCTTCTGCTCATTAAAATTTTCATGCCACTTCTCTCACAACTATTTTTCTATCCTGCAATTTGCTCTCACTTCCTGCTAATTGGCGAACTGTGCTTCAGCTCATTCAAAAGCGGAGCACTCTAGTGACTTAATCATCAGTCGAAATAGGATTTATCTAACTCAAGACCTCAGAGAGTCAACGAACAAAAATGTAAGTCAAGTCTACCGAAGGCTTCAAGCCTTAAGCTTGGTTAAAACCTTTCAGTTATGTTGTAATGTCTATCTGTATAAATCTGCATCTGTGAATCGTAGCCTAGAACTTTTGATCAACAAGTTTCAGGGCTCTCTCCTCTTAATCATCGTGAACCCTCCGATGGTGCACTTGGGAATTGAACAAAAGAAAAGAGAATTCGGTGGTAGAATCTCAAATCTCAGAGCGCTGAGGTTCAAGGAAGGTTTACGTTGTTTGCCTTCCACTAGTCTCCATTCATCATAAAGCCTTAAAACGCTTGGGAAGGATTTGAAGAGCTCTCCAATTATGAACGTTCTGAAGAACACTTGAACTAATGATCTCAATCATCATGCGAACGTTCTACAACGTTGTCAGGAAAGTTTCTGCGCCAAAAGGTTAACCGATTTTCAATTAAAAATTTTACGATACGACGAAGTTTCACTGACTGGCTCACAAATCCTCAAACTCGAGTTTCAGAATCGACATTTAACGAGCACGGAAATTAATTGAGTTGTGAAATCTTTTGTTTTGAGCACCAAAAATGGAGTAGAGATTAAGTTTTCGCCGAGGCGGCGCTTAAAGTTTTATGAATCAAATCCTCCGCTCGATGGAAGCATAAATATGGAAACTTTCTCTTCTCCTAACTCTCGTTTATCTGTTTTCCAAAGAAAGTTCTCATTATTTCTCGGAAGTCTTTTTTACGATAACTATAAACTTTCAGAACTCACAACAAAACGAACGTAGGAAAGACAGCGCACCCCGAAATAGTCGAGAGCTTTCAAGTTCTGTCCGGTGTGGAGCAGGAAAGTTCGGTCTGAGAAGCTTCCGTTTGCTGAAGAAATACAAACTTCTTGTGGAAAAAACTGTTTTTATTTCAACTAAACGAGAATCGGAATAAAAATATGATTTTCAACATTAATAATTAATTAAAACAAAAGCTTGATAGTTTCTCCTACCAGCGTCTCCTTCCTCTAGCTAAAGTTTTTCCAGTTTGTTTTTTATGCGGAAATAAATAAAAAGTGTTCGGAAGAGCGGAGTTTATTTATGCAGCGGAATGTCTGCGGTGGGATTTAGAGAAGTTTTTGAAGAAACAATCAAGAAGCTTTTACCTGAAAACAGTTCCGCTCGAACGGAAATTCGGAAAATTCTCTAGAGCTTCAGGGCGAGATTTGATTAATTCAATCTGGCGAGTTCCGGAAAGATTTTAATTAAAGCGATTTTCCGTGTATCGACTGTCAACTGTTGATACGAAGCGACGAACCATAGAAAGCAATTGTCTCCTAATTGTTATTTCGCTTAGCCTTCTCAGGCTCTCGCAACATAACATGAGCTTCCAAAGAGCTTTTCTATGTGCGCCGAGTGCTTAAACAGCTTCATGGATATTTTAATTATTATCGGGGAACGCCTCGGCACAGTACCTGTGAGTGAATGAATGTCGTATCGTTTATCGGCTAGAATGAAATGAAAATACGGCCACGAAAATATTTCACTCAGCGGCTACAGCGGTCGCCGATGCGAAATTGCGATCCGATAAAAACTAAAATTTAAAAATCCATAAAATGAAATTAAAAGACAACAATTGTTAAACGGCGAGGCCGCAAATGCATTAGTTTTATTGTTATTGTTTATGGGGAGCGAGTCAGCTCTGCTGCTACTCTGCTATGCTTGTTTATCCACATCAATACCTATTTTCATTGCCCCATTCAATAAACGGTCTCGCATCGAAGCCTTTTCCATCCCGATGGCTCAAACGACGAGAATCAAATTAAAATCAGTTGCCCACACACGAGGCGACCGTCGAAATCACTGAGAATGCCATTAGAACGATGCTCTTCCATATCAGCAAAACATGACGAGAATGTGATTGAAAAAGAGATTGGAGGGACTCAAGAGTCGATCGTTTTATAATTTAATTTGTTGTCAAACGAACCCTCTCCCAATCGCTTCTGCATGGAAAAAAAATCAGCGGAACGGAAACATAAATCGAGTGATTAAACAACGACTTAAAACTTTTAGATGACTTCGTCTCGTAACGAGCCCAATGTCTTTCTATCCTTAAGCTTTAAGCTGTCGAATCCCGCAACCTATATCTGATGTTTGCATAATTCTTGCGACCTCTCAAGTATGTCTGCTGTCGACCCGGAAAAAAGGAAAAGAGCTCCCTCATCTTCTATTAGCCTTCAAGTTGTTTCGATAAATTCGAATTTTAGCATTGCTTAGAGTTTCTTATGGAAACTTTTCAGAAATTTATTGAATATTCCTTGAAGTTGCCGCCATTCCCAATTAGCAACGGAAAAGTAAATTTCTAGCTCCAAAGATTTGTAACCGATCGTCTCGCCGATGAAAATGCTGGCGCCATGACAATATCACAAGCAATGAGCTAATTAGTTCGAGTTTTCATCGAGTGTTTCAGCGCGGATATTTAACAACTCAAATTGTCTTAGACAATGGAGAAATCTACAGCAGACTGAAATCATTAAATAATTAAATTTAGAATCGCTTTTATCAGGTCAATGAATTTCTGGACCAATAACAAAACGAAACTTGCAAAATAATGTAGAGGAAATACATTTCAAAATGTTGAACACCTGTTCAAGCGTCTGAATAGAACTGACTGAAAATATTTCTCCAGTTTCAATTTCATCTTCAAATGAGAAGGTTCAAGTTTATTCTCTCGGTGTTTATTATTGTTGCGTTGCAATTAATTGCTGCCGTGAAATACGACGACAGTCTGTGCAATGAGCAGATATTTGGATTAATCGAAGCTGTCTCAGATAAAGAACTGTGGCCATTGAAACGTGAGCGATTTAAGATTTGAAGGGACGTGAGAAGCTCGTCTTTAAAACGTCTCACTATCCGTTCTTTCTAGTTCTCGATGCGTGGGGGAAGATCAACTCAGGATATTTAGTCGGAAATGTCATAACAATTGGAAGCTATGACGAATGTTTGAACTTCACTCATGTGACAGATTCAAGTGGAACGATTGAAGGCCAGCACTGCTTCATTGACTTTTCTGGGTCTAAAAATGATTCGTCCACAAATTCCAGCAGCTCATCTGAGCAGAAGCCTGGCTTTAAAATCTCAACTGGCATTTGCGTTCCTGCAACGTGTTCGCCTGAGAAAGTTTTAGAGCTTCTCAATTCTAAATTACCTGCTGGACTCAACGCTGCAAAAGCAATATGCGCCACAAGAGATCCAATTCCTCTCGATAATGTCGACATCACCGCAATGTAGGTAATTTTGAGGTTTCCTCTGTTTGCTCAACTGTTTATTTTTTCAGCTCAATGTTGTCAGTGGCTGTGATGCTTGTGATCGTGAGCACTTTATACGATCTTCACGTTAGACAAGACGAGACTAGAAAACCGAACAAACTCCTGACGGCCTTCTCGGCTTATACAAACGGCAAAGCCATCTTTGAGGTGAAGAGAGGCGAATCTCCAAGATCAATCGCTTGTTTAGAAGGCTTGCGATCTATTTCGATGATGTTTGTGATTCTCTCGCATCGAAATATTCAGCAGTTGATGACTCCTACTACAAACATTTTGGAGTATGCAGAGTCCTTTAAAAAATACTCCACCGTTTTCTTGCTCTGGGAACCGCTCTGCGTCGACACTTTCCTAGTTCTCGGCGGATTTCTGAGCGCGATGGTGTTATTCTACGCATTCAGCAACAAAAGCTTTAACGCTTTCCAATCTGTCGTCAAACGCTACTTGAGATACACGCCAACTCTTGTCGCTACGACGATCTGCTTCCTCTCAACCTCTCGTCATATTCACAGCATAGTAGGGAGAGGAGCTACCGAGCGAGACATTTGTGATCGCTACTGGTGGTCGCTGCTCCTGCATATTCAAAACTATTACAACCCGAATGACGTCTGTGGAGGAGTAAGTTTGCCAAAGATTCTAGAGGTCTAAACCTGTTTTGATGGATTGTTTTCTAAATTGCAGTCGTCCTGGTTTGTATAGAACCGATAATAACGAGTTCAACTTTACAAGCTCATCAGTTTCTTTCAGGTATCTTTCAGTTGATTTCCAATTGTTTCTAATAACGCCACTGTTGGTTTATCCAGCAATCAAACATGGCTGGAAATATCTGTCGGTTCTAGCAATGTCAGCGGTTGCTACGAGTCTTTATATATTAAACGTTTGTTTAGAGAATGAAATTCGTTTTGGATCAATGAGCAAACAGAAATTTGCTGAAACTGTGTACGCGACGCATGCAAGATATCCGGCGTGGATCATCGGAATTCTTCTTGCCTATCTAGTCTTCAGAATGAAAGACAAAACTTTTAAGTTGAACAAAAAATTGATCAACTTGGTTTGGCTGATCGCGCTTGCTGCAATGTCTGCTGTCATTGCACTTCATTATCCACTTTATCAGGAGGAATATAACCCTTACTTGATGTTTCATGCAGCTTATACAGCGTTCTTCCGCTCAGTGTGGTCGCTTGGAGTTGCTTGGATAATTTTCGCGTGCTACAAACTTCAGAGCGGAGGCGTCATTCGCTGGTTTTTATCTTGGCCCGAATGGCAACCGATCGGAAGACTGTCGCTCAGCATGTACCTTTGTAACGATTCCTATTTGATTCTGACACTGTCGCATGCCAAAGAGGCCATCACATTGAGGATGTGGACAACGGTAGCTAAATTCCAAAGTCTGTAAACTTTAAAATATCATTTTGTCATTTCAGATCACTGCATGGCTTGGCGATATCTTGATAGTTATGGTTCTTGCTACATTCTTCTGCCTGGCATTCGAATTACCAATCATGTCTATCACGGCTCTCATCTTCAGCAAGCCAAAAAAAGAGAAAGTGGAAGAGAAAGAAAAGATAGACTTGAGTAAAGAAGCTGTCGAGGGTCTTGAGAATCCAGCGTTCATTTCAGTGGAAGAATCTGAACGGCTGTAAAATCTTTTGGTCATCTTTTGAATATGTTTACAGCATGTGATAAGCGAAAATAAAAAAGAAGCACCAAGAAAGGTATCTAAACAGATTCTCCACTTTTCTGTCATTCTTGTTAGCTGTAGACTTTCTCAAAATTTCACTGTATGTCCAATGCCTCACAACTGCTTCCATTCTCGAATCAAATCAACAACGGACGGACGGACACACGGATAAAGTGACTACGTAAAGGATTTTTAACTAAGTCGAAGTAGAAATATTTTACAGGGGTTGCTCGGATAGTAAACTCTATTTACTAAATTGCCATGACGTTGCGTCTCCATGACAGTTTGTATTTGTTTGCATACTTCGGTTGTTTGTTTCATCAAAATTTTCATTTGCCGCAATGCTCGACAAGTCAAAGCAATCATTTCGCTCTGCGAAAACTCAATTAATTTAATTGAAGCGTTGAGAGCAATGAAGAAGTTTAAAGCAACTCCCCGAAAACGACGACGTCCGATTGAAGATGTCCCGTTCTACAAGTTCGAGTATAAATACGACGATCTGCCTTTAGACCCAGCCAGGCCTTTCATTCTGGAGCAGATAAGTAAGTTGAGAGCTCAAATTCCGATGATTTTCATCAGAGCAATCGAATGATCTGAGACAGAACTTATTGATTTGATTCTGCCGGTAATCGTTGTCTTGGAGATAAACAATATTGTTAAAGCTTAAGTTCAAGGTTGATTCCATCCGAACTTGACTAAAAGTGTTGAGGTTCAATGTCATGCGATTGTGAGCATTTGAAAGTTTAGGCCTGACATATTTTAGCAAATTAAAGCAGCATTTCGTAACGAAGAGAGCTTCCATTTAATTAACTTTCAAACTCAGGTGCCACTTCAAAAAGCACCAGTGTTTAATCAATGAAATTAATTTTCCAAATGAATTCCCGCACAGGCAAATTCAAACAGTCAAAGTCTGATGAGTTTCTGCGCGATTTCGATTTGTACAGCGCTCCACGAGGCAATGGAGAATCGAGTACCGTGGGATTTCAGCTTCCAGATATTTTCCAGGCGGTTGGACAAGAGACCGGGCCTAATTTTGCATTTAAAGATTCAGTGAGCACTTGGCCAAAAGGCGACCACCCGGAAACTCGAGTTCATAAAGTAACAAAGCAACTCGTAACGATATACAAGAATAAACGAATGCAAGTCTTCCATACCATGGCACGCACGAGAGCTGCACTGAGATCAAAGGAATTCTTCCGTCTCTATACTGGCTCGTCGGATTCAATCCTCAACAAGAAGTCTCAGCGAGCTTCGAAGCTACGGACACGATTCCAAAAGCCCAAAAAGCCTTTTAGTTATCAAATTGAATACGAAAAGCTTCGAGGATTGAAAGAGTCAGAAGAAGAACTTGCAAAGGTTCAAGCATACATCGACCGAATGATTGCGAAAAACATCAAAAAATTTGAGGACGAAAAGAAGAAACAAATGCAAAAAGAAGCGAAAGTTGAATATCACTACCCAACCCTTCAGGAATTGGTAAGACTGCGAACATTGAATTTGTTGCGAAAGCTGAATTGAATTTTATTTTCCAGCTGAGCAAGCCTCGGGCGCCACCACCTGAGCCGAAGAAGCGGAAGAAACCAATCAGCAACGAGCAATTTCTGAAGCGACTAAAAGCCAAGGATCGAGAACAGTCGAAATATCTGCAGGCTCTGTTGCCATCGCATCCTGATGAACAAAGGCTTAGAATTGTTCAGCAGTTTCACGAAAGCTTCGAACGTTCTTCGATCTTGTTTACCAACGAAGCTTACCAACGAACTCTTAATCTCTTTGACGAGATTTCAGTGAATGAGATTGAAACGTATCCGTCGAAGTATTTTAAGAAAATCCTCCAGCTCGTTGACAACCGAAATCCGATGTGGAAACGAGCGCTCAAATTCATCAACGACGAGGAGAAGCTTTGGCCGGATATTAATCGTGAAGTAATGTTCATGGACTTTCTGTTCAATCCCGAGAACAAGATTCGCCGCGAGACAGCAGTGATGATAATCTGTCTGCTGATGGATCTTCAAGAAGATTATCGCTTTCACACGAAGCGTGGATTTCTTCGCTACATCCTACAGTCAAACGAAGAGAAGAAGCGGCTTCAGCTCGAACTGGAGCCACCTGCATTCCCGATCGTCACAATTCAAGCTCCCGTGCCCTGGAAGTGTTCCGTTCAAGTGGCGAAAAATCGGCTTGAGGAAGTTTTAATGGTGAATCACCCAGTCCTGAGAGCCATTCAGATCTTATGGTACAATCTGTATCACGACTTGCTTATCGTCGACACAGCAAAATTTTACAAAAGCGACATTCCTTATCATGCTGAGAACATAACAGAAATCATCAACAGCTGCTGCAAAATTACCAGAGATGTGAGTTTTCCGATTCCGTTGCAGTTTTGCTCTCTTAAAACAAAAGATTTTTCAATTTCGTAGATTCTTGTGAACGATTGGATGCCTCGCATTGCGGATTTGGTTGAGGCGATGCAAGATTACTGGCGCGGTTTGGTATCTCGGAATTCGTCGCATGGCGGTCGAGCTCAGATACTGTTCAACTGTATTCACGCGCTGCTGTCGCTGCATCTTCAAGGGCTAATAAAGCGGAGCTTAGATCATCTTGCCGAGACAATCGAAGTCTACAAGCACGGCAATCTGCTTCACGTTTACAATCCGAAGAGTTCAAAGTTGAAGCGTCGACCCTTTATGACATTGATTGTGTCTGTCGTCGGCAAGCACGAAGAAGACGGCGACGAGCTGTCTGAGAAAGATTCCGCTCTGTATCAGATTGACGAGGATGATCCCAACATTTTATCCATGGAACTCAAATCGGAAAAACCAATATTGGAAGAACGTTCGGCCTCTTTCATTCTGAACAACAGCGGAAAAGTGATAATCGACCCGTAAGATTTCGATGAGTTTTATTCTCTTGTCGCTTCTAAAACAAAAGAATTTTCAATTTTGCAGATACATGGAAGAGCTGCCTGACTTATTCAAAAGCTATTTCGTGAAAATCCTCAAAGTCGGCTACAAGATCCCTCGCTTGGAGTATTACATGACGCAGAAGAAGGAGCTAATGGGCCATCTCCATTATATCTCCGAGGATCACGTCGACATGCTGAAGCTTTACGACAAAATCAAGAAGATTGTCAAAGCGAATCAAACCGGACCGACGACTTATCTCTACCCGATGTACAGGTTTTACTTCCCCATCCTCGCCAGCAAAATGAAACACATCACGGAAAGCATTTTCTCGCTGCGGGAGATTCCGTCATTGCAGGTAAACCCCCTACGCTTTTTGTTGTGAAGCTTTTAAAGCAAAGCTCGCAACAATCCCAGGCGCTACAGAATTTAATCGACCAGAAATTTGGCTTCGGCTGCTGATAAATTAAGTGATTTTCGTTTTCACCATCTCCGTCGAACCTTTCTCTCCCACACGATAATTTATATGCCATTGAGCATGTCACATCTGATAAGAGATTTATTTTTATGCCTTTTCGCCTCTCGGGTTGCACACACTCGAGCGTCTTCCAATTGCGTCACTGTTGATAAAGTTCGCATTAAAACGGCGATTATCAGATGATGACGTTGTCAGAGACGTTCTCCCTCTCGAGCCACCGCTTGCCGATTCTACGCATTTCTCTAAATGAAACTTTCCCCTCGCCCGCAGATTTTCAAGGAACTGATGGAGAAGTTTAATCAACTGCTACATGGGATTTACTATCTTCGTGATTTCATTCCATTGAACCTCTTTATGTTGGATAACCGGATCGTTAATCGTGTGCTCGAGAAGCTCGTGCGTGAGCTGAAGAACTTTGTGACCAATTATTTCGTGACTTTGAACCAGGTGGAGAATCGACGGATGTGCGATGAGTTTGAAGAGATGTCGATTAATTCTGGCGAACGTCCGAAGGAGACGCCGGAAGTAGTCGCGCTGCAAAACTATCTTGTCGTGTGTCGAGAGGATAAGTTGTTCCGGTTGAAAAGCGAGATCCAACTTGTGAAGGAGCGTGTCATGTTTCTTCTTACTTATGCATCGCTTACACGTAGGAGAAATCATAAATTTCCTCGTAATTTGATTGTAATTCTTTCTTGGTTGTAGAGGAAGACATAAATCTCAATTCGCGTCTGTTCCTGTGGCCCAGCGAACTGGAAAAGGTTCTGGATTTATCGGGCGCCCGTCTGTCTGTGGTTCGTGAGAATCTCGAAACGGCTCTGAAAGAACGTCGAGCGAATTTCGAGCAATACCTGATTGCTGAGAAGAAGAAGATGGACTCGTTTCGCTTGCGTGACGTTCGTGAAGTTCTGTCGGTGGACGACTTGAAAGAAAAAGTTGCGACAGTTGATGGTCTCATGGATACGCTCGATAACTGCAGCAAGGAAGCGAAGGCTATTAATGTCGACGAGAATCTTCTCCAAATTGATCAATCGTTCTTTCCCATTCTTGGGGAGATTATCGAGAAAATGGAACCGGTGGAGAAGCTTTGGCACACGGCATATCATTTCGAGTCATGCTACGAAGTTTGGTATTATGGAAAGTACGTGGGACTCAACTCTGACAATATTCGTGAGGAAGTCGATGAGATGTCGAAGATAATTTATAAGCTGACGAAGGCTTTGGCATCCAACCCTTTTGCGAAACGAATCGCTGAACAAATTAGACTTAAGATTGACAAATTCCGTGTTTACATTTCCATTCTCGAATCGATCTGCCGTCAGGGACTTGTCGACCGTCATTGGGAAACAATTTCACAAGAGCTTGGAGAAACTATCAATCCCAAGAAATATCCATCGCTCAGCACGATGGTCGATCTCGACATCGTGAGAATTCAAGACAAGCTCGAGGAGATTTCCAACGCAGCTGGAAAAGAGTTCGAGTTGAATTTGCAACTTATAAATATGCAAGAAGAGTGGAAAGATATGACGTTCGATGTCACTCGGTACCGCGACTCAGACGTTTATATCCTCGCAAGTCTCGACGATGTCCAAGCGCTTCTCGACGATCATATCCTTAAAGCACAAGCCATGCGCAGTTCACCTTACATCGTCGCCCTTGGAGCGAGAGCTGAAGACTGGGAACAGAAACTGATAACGATGCAAGACATCCTCGACGTTTGGTTGCGTGTTCAGTCCACATGGATGTATCTTGAGCCCATTTTCGGGTCGGAAGACATTCTCCGTCAGATGCCAACAGAAGGGCGCAACTTCAAGAAAGTCGATCGAATGTTCAGGAAAATCATGGCGCACACGGTAGCAGACTCACATGTCATTCAAACAACTGACTTCCCCGACATGTTGCCACAGTTGAGATCAGGATTTGAAGAACTCGAAGGAATTCAAAAAGGACTCAACATGTATTTGGAGAAGAAGCGATTGTTCTTTGCGCGGTTTTTCTTCCTTTCAAACGACGAGTTGCTCGAGATTCTTGCGGAAACTAAAGATCCACTGCGGGTTCAACCACATCTTAAGAAATGTTTCGAAGGCGTAAGATTTTGCTTAGAAACATAAAAACAATATAAAAAACTTTTTTCTTGTAGATTCATGCTCTGAACTTTGACCACAACGGTGAAATCGTTGCGATTGTATCAGCGGAAGGCGAAGTCGTCCAGATGACAAGAAAGATCAATCCTGGATCGGCCAATGGTCTTGTTGAGAAGTGGTTGAAAGATGTTGAGACGACGATGATCGAGAGCATTAAAGAGCAAGTCTTCAAAGCTTCGGAGTCGTACTTCACTGAGATTCGAAAGGAATGGGTTCTCAAATGGCCCGGTCAGGTTGTTTCATGCGTTTCCTGTATGAGTTGGACACAAGAGGTCGAGAGATCAATCGAGGACAATGAGAAGGAATTGTATCTTGAGAAGTGCAACGATCAAATTCTCGACTTGGTCGATTTGGTTCGTGGGAAGCTCAGTGCCGGCGCGCAACTTACGATTGAAGCGCTAATTGTTCTCGATGTCCATGCGAGGGATATCGTTAGTCTTCTTGTCAAGGGAAACGTTGCGACTGTTGGCGAGTTTAATTGGATATCACAAATGCGCTATTACTGGCGCACAAGTCCGGAGAAGCAAGGCTACGTGTCAGTGTGCATGGTCACAACGGATGTGGAGTACGGAATGGAATATTTAGGAAACACTTCAAGACTTGTCATAACGCCGTTGACTGACAGATGTTTCAGAACTCTGATGGGCGCATTGAAACTTAATCTTGGTGGCGCGCCTGAAGGTCCTGCAGGAACCGGAAAAACGGAAACATGCAAAGATCTCGCTAAAGCTGTTGCGAAGAAATGTGTAGTGTTTAATTGCAGTGATGGGTTAGACTACAAAGCCCTCGGCAAGTTCTTCAAAGGCTTGGCTCAGTCAGGCTCTTGGGCTTGCTTCGACGAGTTCAACAGAATTGAGTTGGAAGTTTTGTCAGTTGTGGCTCAACAAATTCTCACAATCCAACGAGCGATCCAAAAGAATTCGGTTAAATTCGTTTTTGAGGATACGACACTAAAATTGGATCCAACTTGTAACATCTTCATTACGATGAACCCAGGATACGCCGGTCGAACTGAACTCCCCGACAACCTGAAAGTTCTCTTCAGAACTTGTGCGATGATGGTCCCAGACTACGCGATGATTGGCGAGATAACTTTGTATTCGAATGGGTTTGAAAATGCACGCGAGCTGGCTCATAAGATTGTTCACACTTACAAGCTCTGTTCGGAGCAGTTGTCGTCGCAACATCACTACGATTATGGAATGAGAGCTGTCAAGTCAGTTCTTCTTGCTTCAGCGGCTTTAAGAAGAGGCCATCCGGATCTTCCTGAAGACAAAATTCTTATTCGAGCCATCATCGATGTCAACTTGCCAAAGTTCCTGCAACAAGACGTTCCGTTGTTCGAAGGAATCTATAAAGATTTGTTCCCCGGCGTTGAAATTCCTGAACCGGATCGCGACGACATCAGGAAACATTTGGATTTGAAGATCAAAGAGAAAAGACTGCAAGGCACTCCGTGGTTCATTGAGAAGGTCCTCCAAATTTACGAAATGCTTCTGGTTCGCCATGGACTGATGATTGTGGGCGATTCGATGGGTGGCAAGACAACAGCTTACCAGCTCCTTGCCGAAGTGCTCAAAGAAGTTAAGTCAGATGCAAAAGCTGTGTTGAAAGAGTTTGCTGTCAACTTCCGAGTAATCAATCCGAAATCCGTTTCCATGGCTCAGCTTTACGGTTCATTCGATCCTATAACACACGAATGGTCAGATGGGGTCATAGCAACGACTTTCCGCGACATGGTCTACTCGAACTCATTGGAGAGACAATGGATTGTGTTTGATGGACCAGTTGATGCTGTTTGGATTGAAAACCTCAACACCGTGCTCGATGACAACAAAAAGCTTTGCTTGATGTCTGGTGAAATTATTCAGATGACGAACAAAATGAATCTCATGTTCGAACCTGCCGACTTGGAGCAAGCATCGCCAGCCACAGTCTCTCGTTGTGGAATGATTTATTTAGAACCATCACAGCTTGGATGGGAAGCGCTTCATAAATCATTCTTACTTCAGCTACAAGACAAAGGAATCACAGAGATTTATATGGCGCTTTACGAAAGCCTCGTCGACTGGTTGATCCCTCCGACACTTGAAACCCTCAAGTCATGTCAGCAAGTCATCAGCGTTTCATCGATGCAAATGTATCGAATGATGTCAACGTTCTTCATGAACTTCTTGGTGAAGCACATCAACTATAACCAGATTTGGTTTCAGCAAATTTTCTTGTTCTGTTTCGCTTGGGCTTATGGATCAAACTTGACGATCGAAGGAAGAAAGCAGATGGAAGTTGTCCTCAGAAAAATTCTTTATGGTGGCAATGAAAGTCTACCGAAACCGAAGAACTTCTCCCTCAATCGCGGTCAGATGTATCCAGAAAAGATGAGTTACATGGACTATCGATTCGATGAGATAGAAACGTGGTGGCCTTGGCTGAAATCTGAAGAATGCCAATTCTCTCCCGATGCCAACATCTCGGAGCTGATGGTGCCAACAAAGGAGAACGGTTGCATTACCTACTGGGCGAACCATTGCGTCTCCAATGGAATTCCTTTACTTCTTGTTGGCCCAACGGGGACTGGAAAAACTGCAACCATCTTGAACTTCCTGAGAGACTTGCCAAAAGACAAGTTTGTAATTAATACTGTGAACTTCTCAGCCAGAACTTCAGCCCAACAAGTGCAAGATTTGATAATGTCGAAGCTGGATAGAAGAAGGAAAGGAGTTTTTGGTCCGCCAGTTGGCAAATATGTAAGATTGTTGTCTTATTCTTAAAAATGTTGCTATAAAATTATCTTTTAGTGCATCAACTACGTCGACGACGTCGCGATGCCGGCTCGAGACAACTACGGATCGCAAGGACCTCTTGAGTTAATCCGTCAATGGCTTGATCATGGAATGTGGTCGGACTTGAATGATACGACTGGCTTGGAGCTGATCGACCTGCTCTTGATCGGATCGATGGGCCTGCCCGGCGGCAGCAATTTCATCCCAAAGCGATTGACTCGTCATATGTTCTGCGTGGCTGTGGATTCGTTTGAAGAGACGACTTTGATGAGAATCTTTTCAAGTATCGGTGAATGGCATTTTGCTAAAGGTTATTCTGAAACTGTCGGTCGTCTGTCGAAGAATCTTGCAGCTGCCATCATCGAAGTTTACAAAGGAGCAGTTCAATGTTATCTACCAACGCCTGCGAAAAGTCATTACACTTTCTCACTGCGTGATGTCACAAGGGTCTATCAAGGAATCGTTATGGTTCCATCGAAGAAACTCGGCGATGCTGAAAAGCTTGTGCGGCTATACACTCACGAGATATATCGAGTTTTCTATGATCGTTTAGTTGATGCCAAGGATCGTGAGCAGCTGCTTACGCTCGTCGAAGCGTCCTGTACTAACCACTTGAGAATTAAGCTAGAACAAGCGTTCGGAAACCGCGTAATGCCTGGCGAGAAAGTTAGTGAGAAGCACATTCGTGATTTGCTGTTTGGCAACTACATGGAACCCGACGCGGATCCCAAGATTTACGACGAAGTGGACAACTGGCCGAAGTTGGAGAAGAACATGATGGTAAGCATGAAATACTTTTTCAATCTTGCTAAGTTCATTTGTTCTTTCTATTCTTTAGTACTACTTGAACGAGTACAACATGCTGTCCAATTCACCAATGGACCTTGTTCTCTTCCGTTTCGCTATTGAACACATTTCCCGAGTATCGAGACTCCTTCAAATGCCTCGCGGGCATATTTTACTCGTTGGGCTTGGCGGATCGGGTAGAAGATCTGCAGTAAAGCTTGCAGCGAGTATCAATGACGCTGAGCTCTTCCAAGTTGAGGTGACGAGGGCTTACGGCTTTACTGAGTGGAGGGAAGACATGAAGAAACTTCTTCTCCATGCCGGCATAGAATCGAAGCCAACAGTATTCCTGTTCAGCGATGCTCAAGCAAAAGACGAAGCTTTTATCGAAGACATCAATTCAATGCTCAACACTGGCGACTTACCCAACTTGTTCCAGTCGGACGAGAAGACTTCAATACTTGAGAAGATGCAGGCGGTTGCCAAAGCATCTGGCAAAGTTTTAGAGACAACTCCACTGGCGATGTATGGAATGTTCATCGATCGAGTCAAAGAGTCGCTGCACTGCGCTCTCGCATTCTCGCCAATCGGCGATTCATTCAAAAATAGAATCCGAGTTTACCCGTCTTTGGTTAATTGCTGCACGATCGACTGGTATACTGTTTGGCCTGAAGATGCTCTGCAGAAGGTCGCCGAATACTTTGTGAAGTCAATGGAGCTGCCAGGAAGTGAAGATTCGTTCTCGATCTCCTCAATTTCGTCGACCACTTCAGCGGATGACGATGCAAAGCTCAAAGAGAGAAAGCTCACGCCTCTTGAAAGAAAGCTCGTTGAAATGGTCATGGTGTTCAAGACGAGTGTCTCAGATGCCAGTGATAAATTTTATCGAGAACATGGTCGGAAGAACTACGTGACGCCGACCAGCTATCTCGAGATGTTGCGATCGTTTAAGATTCTTTACAAGAAAACATTTGTTGACATTACAATGCAACGAGATCGTTACACAACTGGATTGGAGAAGCTCGAGTTCGCTGCCGGTCAAGTCGCTGTGATGCAGAAGAAACTTCAAGACTTGCAGCCGCAGCTCAAAGTCACGTCGGATGAAACTGAGAAGATCATGGTGAAGATTGAACGAGACACAGCTGAAGCGGAAAAGAAGAAAGAAGTTGTTGGTGCCGACGAAGCTGCAGCTAACGAAGCAGCCGCTACGAGTCAAGCGATTCGAGATGATTGCGAAGGAGATTTAGCGGAAGCTGTTCCTGCCCTTGAGAGCGCACTATCTGCGTTAGACACCCTCAAACCTGCTGACATCACCGTTATTAAGTCAATGAAGAATCCACCGGCGGCAATCAAGCTCATTCTTGAAGCCGTGTGCGTCCTAAAAGGCTTAAAACCAGATAGAAAACAGGATGCAATGAGCCGGATGGTCGACGACTACTGGGGAGCTTCGTTGAAAATGCTTGGCGATCTGAAATTCCTTGAGAGCTTAAAGCTCTTCGACAAAGACAACATTCCAGTTCCGATCATGAAAAAGATTCGCGAGGTTTACATCTCAGATCGCGACTTTGTCCCAGAGAAAATCAAGGCAGTTTCAAAAGCATGCGAAGGTTTGTGTCGATGGATTCGTGCCATGGACGTTTACGATCGTGTCATAAAGATCGTCGGACCGAAAAAGATTGCCTTAGGCGACGCTGAAAATGACCTCGCAGTGCAAATGGAAAAACTGAATTCGAAAAAAGCGGAACTTCAAGAGATTCTGGATAAACTACAAACGCTCAACGACAGTTTCGCTGAGAAATCCCGTGAGAAGAAGCGACTTGAAGATGAAATCGATAGCTGCGAGAAGAAGCTCGTGCGAGCTGAACAGCTCATTGGAGGACTCGGCGGAGAGAAGCATCGCTGGTCCGAAAACGCCACAAACCTCCATAAGAGCCTAGGCAATGTGATCGGCGATGTTCTTCTGGGCGCTGGGTGCATTGCATATCTCGGATACTTCTCAACTGAATTCCGCAATGAGATTCTTCGCGAGTGGAACAAACTCTGTCTTGACAAGAGGCTGCCTTGCACGGAAATGTTTTCCCTGGCCAACATCCTGGGCAATCCCATGCAAATTCGTCAGAACTCGATCTGCGGGCTGCCGTCGGACAACTTTTCGATCGAGAACGGAATCATTGTAGCGAACTCTCGACGTTGGTGTCTGATGATTGACCCGCAAGGACAAGTGAGTTGTGATTTTTATTGAAATGTTTTCTACTTCAAATGAATTTTTCCAGGCTAACAAATGGATCAAAAACCTTGAGAAGGAAAATGAACTGAAGACCATTCAACAGACGGATGCAAATTACATGACGATCGTCGGCGAGGCAATCACTAAGGGGCGACCAGTTCTGTTGGAAAACGTCGGAGAAACGATCGACAGTGGCTTCAATTCGATTCTTGAGCGCAACATTATAAAACAGAAAGGAATGAACATGATAAAGTTTGGTGACAAGCTGATCGAGTACAACAACGACTTCCGATTCTACATGACTACATGCATGAGAAACCCTCACTATCTCCCAGAGACTGCAGTAATGGTGACTCTTCTTAACTTCATGATAACTGAGCAAGGATTGCGAGAGCAGCTGCTGGCCACTGTCGTGGTTCAAGAGCGACCTGACTTGCAGCAAAAGAAAGAGTCGTTGATAATCGAATCGGCGAGGAATCGAAATGCTTTGTACAGCGCCGAGACGAAAATCCTGCAAGTTCTGTCATCATCTGAACAGAATATTCTCGAAGATGAAGCGGCGATCAACATCCTAACGTCTAGTAAATCTCTTTCTGAAGACATTCAAGCGAAACAAGTCATCGCAGCGTCAACAGAAATCGAAATCGACACAGCACGTCAAGCTTACATTCCCGTCGCTAAGCACTCGGCTGTCTTGTTCTTCTGCATTACTGAGCTCTCCAACATCGAGCCGATGTATCAATACTCTCTGACCTGGTTCCTGAATCTATTCATTACAAGCATCATCAAGGCACCAAAAGCTGAATTACTTGAAGATCGTTTGAAGCACCTGAACACCTTTTTCACCAAATCTATTTATGAGAATGTTTGTCGGTCGCTGTTTGAGAAAGACAAACTCGTCTTCTCTTTTTCGTTGTGCATTGGGATCCAAGCTGCACGAGGGCAAATGGATCAGTCGTTGTTATCTTTCTTCCTTACCGATGGTGTTGGACTCGACAACCCTTTTTCCAACCCAGCACCACAATGGCTGACTGAGAAGTCCTGGAGCGAAATAGTAAGAGCTAGTGGACTTGACGCTCTCAAAAATCTTCACGAGTCTGTTGCTGAAAAAATTCAAGAATGGAAATTATTCTACGATCAACCGAACCCCGAAGCAGTTAAATTTCCCAGCCCATACAGTGATGTTGAGGATTTCATCGGACTTATTCTTCTGAAAGCTTTCCGCCCCGATAAAATTGTGTCCGCCGTCAAGAATTTCATCATCAACAACTTGGGCAAAGCGTTTGTTGAACCGCCAACGTTCGACCTTCAGTCATCGTTCTCAGACAGCAGTCCCATCACTCCGCTTGTCTTCATTCTCTCTCCCGGCTCTGACCCCATGGACAACTTGATGATGTTTGCTAAAGAACACAATATGAGTGAAAAGTGAGCTTGCGTTTGACCTTTAAGCTTTATCGTAATCCTCAAATTTTCAGATGCAAATCAATCTCGCTGGGCCAAGGTCAAGGGCCAAGAGCAGAAAAACTGATTGAAGACAGCATCAGACTCGGAAACTGGGTTGTTTTACAGAACTGTCATGTGGCGGAGTCGTGGATGGGTGAGCTTGAAAGGCTGTGCATGGATCCAGGCCTGGAAGCGACAGCTCACAAGAATTATCGTCTCTGGATAACGTCGTACCCAAGCAAAACGTTCCCCGTCGCCGTTCTACAAAACTCCGTGAAAATGACAAACGAAGCGCCCAAGGGACTGAAGCTCAACATGCTGAGATCATTTAATTCTGATCCTATGGTGGATGATGATTTCATGAGCTCGCCAGCGGATCCAGAAATAGAGAAACTTTGGTTTCGTGGAATATTCTCGCTCGTCTTCTTCCACGCCGTCGTTCAAGAGCGGCGAGACTTCGGACCGTTGGGTTGGAATATTCCTTACGAGTTCAACGAGTCGGATTTGAAGTAAGTCGGAAACCTTTTAATTAGACTAATTGAAATCCTTGAAGCCAAAGGAAACGCCCCGGGCTCAATATCATGATTGACATGGCAATTAATTTCAGAATCTCTCTGATGCAATTTAAAATGTTTTTGGAGCAATATCGACTAATTCCATTCGAAGGACACAAATATTTAACGGGCGAATGCAATTACGGTAACGTTGGAGACAAATTCATCATCGTCATCATCAAAGCTTCATATCTGTTTCTGACATTTCTTCCGCAGGTGGCCGCGTCACCGACGATAAGGATCGTCGCTTGCTGCTCTCGCTGTTGGATAAATTTTACAATGAAGATGCTGTCACGCTTGACAAGTGAGTTTATTATTTTTTCATTTGTTTTAAAAGCGAGTCTCGCAGGATTCGTCTCCCCTAGCGAGCATTTCAACCTTCTTGCTCGTGTCTTCAACTTTGCGAGAATTTCGCGACTTTTCTTTTGCTGCGAGGATCAGAGGAAAAAGTTTTTAATTTCATTTGAAACGAAATGAAGACTTTCGTGAAATTTATTCCTTTTTGCCATCTTCCAAAGTTATCAACTGTCAGAGTCTGAAGCGTACGCGATGCCCTTCTTACCAAACCGAGTCAACAGCTTGGAGGCGATTTCCACGATGCCATTGACGCCTAGTCCGGAAGTTTTCGGCTTGCACGAGAACGCTGACATCACAAAGAACTTTAACGAGACAAACAACGTAAGATTTCCTTGATCCACTCAGCGCGAGCTCAACATGTCTTTTCCTTTCGTAGCTGATTCAAGGTGTTCTCCTGACACAGACACAATTAATTTTGTCGTCACGTAATGTCGACGGCGGTCAGGAACAGGAAGTTGTTGATCCCGTGCTTACACTTTGCCTTGACATCGCACGTCGTCTGCCTGAACCGTTTGACGAGGATGCCGCGGCTGAAAAGTACCCAGTGGAGTACACAAACTCAATGAACACTGTTCTTCGTCAGGAGCTTATCCGCTTCAATCGGCTGTTGAACTTCATTAAGTCATCGCTGAACGACACTCGACGGGCAATTCTCGGCCAGCTGGCTATGGTCCCGGAGCTTGAGAAAATTCACAAGGCAATGTCGCTGGGAAAATTACCATCTTCATGGGCTCAAAAAAGCTATCCCTCTCTTAAACCGCTTGGCTCCTACATCAACGATTTTCTCATGCGATTATCCTTTTTGAGGAGATGGCTGGATGACGGAGAGCCAACGGTTTACTGGCTCAGTGGGTTTTACTTCACGCAATCCTTCCTGACTGGAGTCCTACAAAATCATTCGAGGAAGAACCAGCTACAAATCGATCACCTCGTCATGAAGTTCGACGTCACAGAATTCGAGAGTGAAGCTCAAGAGCCACCAGAGATGGGTGTTTACCTTAGGGTATGAATGGATTTACGTATATTGGAATATAAATATCTGAAACGTGTCAAATCCCCCGTCGTATTGATGAGCTTTTGTGTGCAACTTTCTATTCCTCACATGCCTTGTTTTTAAATTTTGTTTGTGCAATGGCTTTTCGTGCAGGAGTTGAAAGAAGATTCATCGAGTTGGTCTCGAGAGGTTCAGGATTCGCAATTTCAATTAAAGGTTACTTCCATTCTATTGAGCGACTTCCGACTCTTTCATTCTCTCTCTCAACTCCTGATTGCAAAAGTTCATTTCACGTCGCATCAAGAGCTCAACGATTTTAATGTTCGACGGAATCCCTTTCCTTTCCATCAAATTCCCATCATCCTCTGCACTCTTTCGCCTTTCCTTGTACTTGAGAACGCGAGAGATAAAAAATGCTCAATTCCTTTACATTTCTTCTTCATTTCTTCGTCAATGCTTTCACATAATAAAACAGGATAAAAGGCTAACAAACGAAGACGTTGTTGCCTTTTCCGTGAGTAATGGAAAATTTTATTCATTTAAATGGATTTCTCGTTTTGTTTTCGCTCGATGACATTTCTACGAGGCGCTTCTAATTTTCCATTGCATCACTTAGGGTTTGTTCTTGGAAGGAGCTCGATGGAATCGTTCGGAAGGAATGCTCGATGAATCGTTGCCAAAAATTCTATTCGATACGCTGCCAGTGGTTACGATGACGCCCACGATAAAGTCGAGCGAGCTGCTCGACGAGGAGAAGAAGAAGTACGACTGCCCCATTTACAAAACGACGGAACGACGAGGCGTGCTGGCAACGACCGGTCACTCGTCCAACTTTGTCATGTTTATCCAACTGAACACGGATAAGAGTCCGAATCATTGGATCAATCGAGGAACTGCTTCAATCTTGAGCCTGAACGACTGAAATACGAACATCGTCCACTTGAAGTTTGCATATTTTTTTCTAAGAATTTTCTCCATCTATTTTTAATATCGAGAGTAAATAAATTTTCCGTGTACTTGTGAAGTCATTGAAGGAATATTTTATATTAACTGCCAAACACGCTCTCGTCCCACGGCAGCGCGTTTCGAAGCCACCTTCATAAGACGTAATACTCAAAGTCAATGTTTGTTCAGCGAAATGGAATAAAATTCGATGAATGAGCGAAATCCGTCAAGTGCTCGCTATCGCGATTTGAGCTTTTCCCGCGCACAATATCTCTTTTTGAAAAGCCAAATTATGCTTCACTCTATCACTTTGACTCAGTTGTTACCGTTTGCTGTTGAAAATATTCCAGAGCGCTTTCACATGAAGGAGAAAATACTTTACAAAAGTCAATTGCTTGGAAGTTATTCTTCTGCACTGCTGATTAAAGTTTCTGGAATAATCGAGAGGTGAGGCAAAGGGAATTTTCTGCACTCGAAGTTAACGTTAAAGGGAATACTTGACAGATTTCTGTTTGATGTTGCATCGTGGTAGAAATGATGATTAAATTTTCATTCCGCTCCCCCGTTCGTTTGCGTTGTGTTTCGGGTGCTCTTTGAGTTCAGCGATGTTTCGAGGAAGCTTTCGATGGAATTATTGGCGAAAGCTTACTTGTGGCCACGGCAACCGAGCAGACAAGCGAGAAGCATTTTTAGTAGGATTTTCCACGAGATGTAAACAAGACTGTGGCACGGAAAATATGTCAAATGGTAATTTAGGAAAGCGGATGAAATGCAAACATCTTCGTTTGCATAACTTTAAGGTTTCGCGGCTCGCTGACGAATGCGAGTTTAAAGAGAATCTGAGTCACATTTCCAGCAACCGCAAGCGCTCATTTCGTCACCGTCTTATCAGCCATTCCATCCACAACAAAACGAATATCGTGCCACCCTGTTAACACCATCAATTCGCGCTTTATCTTATCTTATCGCGTTCCGTTGTAAGTTGAGCACGCATACATTGTAATTTGGCACCGAAAAGCGGTTGATAAGATAACGGAAAAGTTTTTCGTGTTGGATTCCCTCCAACTCAGCCATTCTTTCATCGTTTTTCTTTCGTTCCGCATCGCTGTTTCGAAACGAAGTGAAGTTTAAGGTGTGACATTTCTCACTACGCCAAGAGAGATACGCAGAAAGTTTCAACTTTCGAACGATCCAACTTTGCGGAATTTAATTCGGTTTCTAATTTTAGATTCGATCGATAAGAGCTCAAAACCCAAGGCAACATGAAGCTGTTCAAGAATAAAGCTTTCTATTTCGCAATCCTGCTCGGTGAGTTCAAACTGTAAAAAATTCCGAAGCTCGACTTAATTAGTCTGATTGAGAAGCTTGATTTAATAGACTCACTCGCTGGCTTGGTAATTTTAATGAACTGCAATGTTTCAACGACGCGGATGAGAGTCATTTAAAATACAAAAGCATAATAGCGAGCTGATAAGAAACTTCAACCATGATATGATTTGTAGGAAATTCCACGAAACATTTCTGATGACTAATGCCCCGGTAATTAATTAAATCCCGCTCACTTTCTCGTGACATTTTAGTTCTGCTGAGCTTGTGCGCCGAGGAGACGGAAGCGAGACGTAAAATTCTGCGAGGTCGTCGCACGGTGACACGCTCCCATCGTGAGTTGAATCATAAATTGTTTTTTAATTGCGAGATGATGACATTTAATTAAACTCCTCGTCTCTCCGCTTCGAAATGAAAAAGGCGGCCTTCCGATTCCGGCATGGGCAATCATTTTAATTGTCGCCATTTGCAACCTTCTCATCGGCGGGATTTTGTACTTTGTGCTGAAGAAAGTCGTTGTAGATGCTCCGATAGAGAACGTCAACAGCTATACTCCAGCGCAAGTCGACGATGAGCCGTAAAGACGTCGAGCGACGCCAAGTTCCAGAGAAACTTTGGATTAACAAACTGTCATTCAAGTAATCACTTTTTCATAATTCTATAGCTTTAAGTCTCGACGTTGATAGTTAAATTGTGTGTGCAAAATGTATTTTGATGGGATAATCCATGAAAAGTTTACATCATAAAGACGAAACCAAACGGGTGAAGACGAAAGTTTTTTAATTTCTCGCGCTGTACAAAACGAAAAGTTTCTCTTGCAGTTTGCAGCTTGAAAGAAGAGGAAAATTACGATGTCGAGTAAAATTAAATTTGTAACTGTTGATGCCGGATTTGTGGTGGATTCTTTGGTGCTGCAGTAAACTGACCAGATATTCATTGGATTAAATACTAAAAGAAACTTCCACCATTTGCTTAATGTTTCAAACGTTTATGCTGGTTTACCTCAACAAGAAAAGTCCAGTCACGTCCTCCAACCGTTAAATTTTACCTGAAACTAGATCACTTATTTTGAAGCTCCGTCTCGACGAGCATCAAATCACGATCAATAACAAGCTTACGGCAACTCAGAGGAGGAATTGTTTTCGAGCCGCTCTTGACCCGCACGATGGAGAATAATGTTGAGCGAGCGTCGTTTGTGATGAACGAAATGGGAATGAAGGAAAACAAATTACAGTCAAATTATCCTGAGTTTCCCCTCAACATTCTCCGTCCTTGATTAAACATCATCGTGCTTTTTTACTCGAAAAATTGTAATTGAAATTGATTGATTCCTTAAGTAGCTCCTCGAGTGATTCATGCTGATGTTGTTTATGCCTGTTTTGTTTGAAATTATATAGACCATTGGACTGAACGCGGGTTTGATGTTGGGAAATGAAGCTTTCAAACAGTGTGGCTCCACCAGACTTGAGAAACATTCTGTTTGTTGTTCTAGTCAAATGACTGACATTTTATTTAAAGCTTGCTGATGGTAATTTCAAGCAAAGCTTCACTATTTGTTAATGTGACATTCTCTGCAGATTTTCCCAATCGTTACGCCGTTGTCTTTCGTCTGTGGCCAAAGGCTCTGACAGAAGTCTTCAGCGTTCATTAGACAACATTTCCACTCTGTAATTTTTCACAAGGCATCGTTCCGCAATTTTCTATTATTCATCATTGTGCTCGTCTGTTAACAACAAAGGTATTAATGTTTAATGAGCTTTCTCTTCAACTTTTGTTTCAACGATAAAAGCCTTTCGGATTCTGAAAAAGACACTGAAATGCGACAAGACTGATTCTAGTTTCACGTGCTCTGAGTCTGTGCGACGAGCCGCCCTCTAGCTCACCGGAAACATTTCGACTTTCCACTAAATCATTCACTTCAACAAGCCAATATCTTGAACAACCGAAAACATTTCTGGTGTTTCTCCATTTTCGACGCTATCAAACTCTGGATCAATGAAAGAACATTAATCAATTATATTGTACTTGAGACCGAACGAGACTGAGTGGCTGCGGCGGGAGAGAGAAAATTCAATTCAAGACGCAACAACGAGATTTTCCTCGAAAATACTGAATTGGCAAATTGAAACTTTTCTTCTCCCAGCGGCTTGAAGTGTGTTTGCAAACGGCTCTCCTTCTTCATTTTGCGCTTTTGAACCAAAATTATGAGATTTGAGTTCTGGTGTTTGAAGAGCGTCTGGGGATGGTGGAATAAGCCGCTCGCTGTTAAAATATTATCATAAGGCGATGAACGTAGATGGAAGTCGACGTCGTTTGGAATCTTTCGGCATCAGCGATTTCTTCGGCAATAAAAGTTATCATCTATCGATTCAATGAGGACAACGAGACAGTAATCGACGACAAAAGAGCCCCTAGACGCTTCGGTTGTGACTCGTAGCAATCAATTGGTCGCAGAAAGACAGAGAGAAAGAAAACACAGACAGAGAGAAATCAAACAATCACAATCATTACCGAGGTTTATTGCTGCTCTTGACATTAAGGATACGTCTCATGATCAAAGCTTCTTGCTCGGGCCAGTCTAATTGAATTTACTTTCTTCTACCCAAACATGCCACTCTCATCTCGAGTGATTTATCTCGTTACACGTCATGTGGAGGTCACTTTGCCTATTAATCTGCGGTGCAGACAGGGAGGAGCTGGCTTCCATTTATTTCAATTTACTCGGTCGCTAACGACATCATTGACACATGGCGCCCACAGAAGGATCGAAAGTGCAGCGTTGAATGAAGCGATCATTAATCACGAAGCCGGTTGCCAGTTGTAACAATGATAAATCATTCAGATGTATTTGGGACTGACGGTGTTGTTGGAAAAATCGCGCGATGTGCTCGCGCTTCCATCCTCGCTAATTGATTTCGTAAATTGCGATTTGCGCTGATCTCTCCAGCTGCGACCTTCGCGTTTTGATGCGCGCTCCCTCCCGCACTGGAAAGAGAATCAGCAAAAATAAACTCCGCTTCATTTGATGATTTCAAGTGCGGGCTGCGTGGTCGATAATGCCGCTCGTCTCCACTTTATTTGAATATTTCATTTAGAATTGATTTCGAAAATGGTTCAAGTTGATTATCGGGCAGCGGCTCGGACTCTCTTCTCCCCTTCACATCCACAACAACTTGAATTCAAATCATCCAAGCGACTCGAGGAAAATTGATTTAGTTTTCTGTTTGACATCGGTGTGATTAGATCGGAACTTGTTGTCATCCTATTCCAACTGTAAATCGGTAGTTAAAAATATTAAACTGAAATAAATTATTTGCGACTCGTTTGTCTCGACTTAAAGCTTTTCAAGTTGCTAATTAGTCTCTGGCACGTTCGCAGCTTTTCATACACTTCGCTGAGCAAGTGTAGTCAAAGCGATTATACATGAATGAAAATGCTGCGATTGCCGTAATTCGTGTTGAGTGGGAGATAGGTTTTAATTTGTGCAACGCTGTTTATCAAAGACTTAATAAACTTAAAGTCATGATTGAGTCGTCGGTGTCATTGAAGTTTGTGAAATTGAGTCTTCAAGCTTAAAGCTCTTAATAAACTCGTAATGCAGTTTTAAACACTCTTAATAAGTTTTTCACTTCCTAGTCAAAAGCTTTACTTTTAAGCTGATTAAACTTCAGAGGAAACAGCAAGTTTCATGAAAGCTCTCGAGCTGATAGTCTCGATTGATTCTGCAACTTGAGAAGAAAAGATGAGAACTTCAAGGCAGATAAGATAATAAGCTTTCATTGAGATGTTTACGCTCATTCTTATCTTGGCAAATTTGTTGAGTAAACATGAGCCAGTTGCGTAGTTTTCTTTTCGGTAACTGAACAAGCACGAAGTTTTCTATTCAAATTGAAATGTTTTCGTCAAAATAAAGTTTGGTGCGAGTGAGTGGTTGTCACTCTTAGTTTAACCTGCTGACAGTCAAGAAGTAGAGTGAAGCTGACCTGAAGTTGTTTTCTGATGTCAACTCTTCCATAGTGAACTCGACAGCATTGCATTAAAGATGAACACACCGGGCACTGGCGTTTCAGGATACGTCCTCCTGTTCACGATTCAATTTGTGTTTCTCGTAATTTTTGGGGTTTATACGGATTACGATGATGGCTTGCGCCCGAAGAACGGAACACAGGCAGTGGAAGGCTTCATTATCCCGAAATACGCACGTAAGAGTGATCGAGTTTATGCATCACGTGACAGCTCTGCTCACAAACCTCTCGATTGGGTTTAGACTTCCAAGATATTCACGTCATGATATTCATCGGCTTTGGCTTTCTGATGACCTTCCTGAAGCGCTACGGTTACTCGGCTACCGGATTGAATTTATTTGTGGCCGCGCTCTGCATTCAATGGGCGATTCTCATGCGAGGCTTTTTCGAATTGGATAATGGAATCATCAAGTGAGTTTAGAGCATTGGCAGTGAACTTCGATGTTGTTGACACAGTTAAATTACTCAGGCTCTCGTTGCACAACCTGATTGGTGCGGATATTGCGGCTGCTTCGGTCCTCATTAGCATGGGAGCGCTGCTCGGTAGAATCTCACCGATTCAACTTCTTTTCATGGGTTTGATTGAGATCGCTATTTTCGCATCGAACGAATTCCTGCAAATCGAGCTGATGAAGGTGAGGGCGAGCATACGGAGAGATAAAATTTAATTGAACTGAATTCGTCACAACATATAGATTGCCGACGTTGGCGGGTCGATTACTGTTCATGCATTCGGCGCGTACTTCGGTCTCGCTGTGAGTTTCATTATGCGACCGACGAAAGAGAATACGAAGGCAGGCGAGCTCGAAGGAGCATCGTACAACTCTGACATTTTCGCCATGGTCGGCAGCGTTTTCCTGTGGATCTTCTGGCCATCTTTCAATTCTGCTCTCGTCGATGGGCCGGAGCAAGAGCGGGCAATCTTACACACTTATTTATCATTAGCCGCCTGCACGGTCACCGCATTCATCGTTTCTGCTTTAGTCAGCAAGGATTCGAAATTGGATATGGTTCATGTTCAAAATTCAACTCTCGCTGGTGGCGTTGCCGGTAATTAAATTTAATTTCCAATTTCTTGTTAGTGGGTGGCAGAAGATGAGAGATGTAGGTCGACTGCAATGGCAAAAGTTCATGTCGTCATGTGTGATATAAAAAAAACTCTTCTCGTTGCAGTGGGATCAGTTGTGAATTTATTGATTCATCCCGTCGGTGCGCTCTTGGTCGGAACAATTGCTGGTGCGCTCTCCGTCGTTGGATATCGTTATTTGAGCGTAAACTTTTTTAATTATTTTCCACCACTGCAATCTGTTGCAATTAATTTTATTTCTCTCCTCCCGATGATTCATTTGCAACGCTTCAGCCGAAAATGTTTGAAAAAGGACGCATCGCAGGTAAATAATTCACGTGCGATTGTAGGAATATCCAGGCTTAGTGAAAAGACATTTAGTTCCGCTCATGACTTCTCTTCCATCTTAGAGAAGCATAAATTTTAATAAGCTTCGCTGTCGCTTTCTGCACCAACCGAGAATAATTTCCATCCGACTTAAATATCGATGTTTCCGCTCATTAATCCGCTTCTTTTCTCCCATAAATTAAGACACTTGCGGAGTTCACAATCTTCACGGCATGGTAAGCTCGAATCTGGACGATTGAGAGAGGTTTTAAATGAACTGATTTTCCCTACAGCCTGCGATCCTCTCGGCTCTATTTTCGGCCATTTTCGCATACTTCGCAACGGCAAACGCTTACGGTGATTCGCTCTACACCATTTTCCCCGGAATGAAAAATTCAACGCTCTTGGAAGATGAGCATGAAATGATAATTGGGGTAAGCAGTCTGCGTGTCGGATATCCAGCGGAATCTCGGTATCTCAATGAAAATGCTACCTACTCAATATTTGATGCGCGCAAATTTCATTTTCTGCCGAGAAGATTTCTCATGTTTTCGTCCTTAATTGTTTAGGGCTTCGGGCGATCGTCTCAGAAGCAAGCGGCGTATCAGTTGTTCGGTATTCTCTCCACGCTAAGCATCGCGGTCGTGGGTGGATTGTTTACAGGTAAGTGAGAGAAAGCTTTTTGTTTAATGCTTCCGAGATAAACACTTGAAGGTTTTTTCCTTTTCTTTCCGCGAATTCTTTCGCGAGAGATTTCGCTACTTGAAAGATTGCATGAAGCGTTCTCAAAGAAAGTAAGCGGCTGAAGGTCGCAGCGATTGTATCCGTCGCTCAGGAAAACTCTAAATCTTGTTGGAGAACTAATTACACAATTTAAGAACGCTTCAAACTTTTCTTTACCGAGACTTTTTTTCTTCCTCTTATCTTGAAACGATTTTCTTTTCTGTTTTGGTTTTCCGTTTCTAAAAAATTGCGTTGAACTTTTGCAAACAAAAACAATCACAAACAAACAAATTCAAATTCCAAGGCGTCATTATCAAGTCCAATTATTTCGGCGGATTACTCGAACCTCTCGAAATGTTCCGAGACGATCTGTGGTGGAGTGTTTCGCCGGAGATTGAATCAAAGCTTAATCGTCGCATTGAAGTCAAGCCGAATCCGATGCTGCTGAAGGCAGAGCAAATCTTCCGAGACGCATTGAAAAAGTAAATTGGATGAAATTGGATACGTTCACCATCATGTCGTAGCGAGCACATGTGTGAGAGGCTTAGCATTCAGAAAGCAATTTGCGGAAAATTAGGATTCACTTCCAACAGCACCCCAACGTCCCATTCTCACCAGCTTCCATCTGAAAAATATTAAAATTTTCATTCTCCTTCTTCTCGCTCTTGTCCCGAAGGTCTCGTTCTCAAAAGTCCAACTTTCCGGCAATTGGAACAACATGAGCTGCACAAGGATGATGTGTACTGGGAGACTCCAGACGGCCACCATCACGAGAACTGATTATTGAAGATTTAACATTCGATTGACATTAAACCTTACGCAACATCACAAGTCTATCGCATCAATTCTCGAGTTATTAAGCGTCTGCTTGCGGAATCAACATAAATCAACCTCCCAAATATTTATCTTTCCACTTAACGAATGTGGAGCGATTGGAAACCAAATCATTCGCTCGGCAGTTGAGCTTTGTATTTCTCTCGCTTGTTTAAATTTATTGCTTCGACATCAAGGAACGGACCTCGGAAAAACCTGGGATTGAGCTCGAGTTGAAAAAGTTTTCACAAGCTTTTCCAAAGCGAAAACGAGAAAGCTTTCAACGAAAGCTTTACTTTGAGGATTAACTTTCATCGCACAAGCTTAAGCCTAATCCCTCGCCGTTCCTTGCAACAGTCTAACTTTCCTGATGATTTCCTCTCCAGATTCATTTGTGCAATAAAATCCATTGTTTAAGAACGGAGCTTTCTTCGATTATAAATCGTTTTAGTGTTCTTTATGCTGGGAGGAAGAAAGCTCGCTTCAAGCGCACAACTCACAAACCTCAATAATCTTTTGTGTGTGATTTTATATCGTTCGTAAATAAAGTTTAACTGTGTGCTTTCAAAGACTTTCCCTTTTCGCCTTGTTTACTTTAAATGAATCGAAATTGTATTTTAAGCCGCTTATCGATTACGGCTTGGCTCTGCCGCATTTACTTCTCGACGTCTTTTGTTTCTCGGCCGGAAATCGAAATCTGATATTTTTATTCCAATTGAACGACGAGCTCTCGGTGTGTTTTCTTATTTATAAAGCGAATCGGATTCTCCGCATTTCATGGCAGTGTTGAGCTTGCTGTCTTTGTGACAGCAACGATCCAACAAATGTGAGTTTAACTTGCGACTCGAAGATTTTCCGGGAAAGTTAATCCGCTTTTCTCCGTCTTGTTGACTCGGGCGTCTCGGTCATATAAAATCCTTAAAATGTTTGCAATTATTACAAATCTAAGGTTCGTAATCTCCTGTTCGAATGACCGCTTAATTCCAAGAGAGTTCTGGTTCGTGAACAGCTTCACGTACGACTTTCTGTTCTACTCTTTCTTCAAGCGATAAAGCAAATAAATAAATCCGTCGAGTTGCTTGGTTTGCTGTTGACGCGTCTCGACAAATCACGCGATCAATTCAAGGACTGTTTCACGCATCAGAAAGCTCTGGAAGCTCATGCGGAAGCCATTCTAGATTGAAATCTCAAGCCATTCTCAGCTCACAACATCGCAAGTGAAAACTTTCATTTCCTCTCTTCTTTCACATGTGTTGTCAATATTTATTCAGCAATGTAACACAAAGTGTAATTAAAAGAAACGGAGAACGAGTTTTACTTCTCTGTCTTTTAGCCATTCATTACATTGCTCGAGATTAAATCTAAAAGTAATTACAACTAATACCCCCATTTGATATCAACCTTGGAGCAGCTACCAGACCATTATTCCTTCGTCTACAGGAATCTTGTTCGAGTTCGTTATTGGATATGTCCACTCCCGATGAACAATTGGATTCTCCCTGTTCAGCATTGTGATGATTTCATCGAGGCATTTTACGTCTTCAAGTTCTCCAAGAAGTTTGCGAGTCTCAGCAAGCAATCGACTCACCGTGGCGTCCAACGACTTGGAGATGAAAGGAAGAGACAAAAGATAATCCATATTGAATCTGAATGGAATTATTATGTAATCAGAGAATGTGTCGGGCGGTGGAAATAGCCAAGGAGATTACGCAATTACACTTTCTCCGCCTTCGTCTTTACTAATCTGATGAATCCCTTGAAATGACGGATGGAATTTTGACGTGATTTTCTTTGCGATAAAGGCGAAGCGTCTTTGTAACAAAATTTATGAATGGCCGGGTTGCAGGTTGTGAACGAGATGCTTTATTACGTGGCCGAGGCATGTGCCAGAAAACTGAACATCCCACATCTTCCGGCCGTGTGAGAAGCTGGGAAAAAGGTCAAGGGGTTATTACGAAAGGCACTTTGAGGCGAGGAAATCTTTGCGTAAACGATTTCGACTGACAGTTTGTATGCAAAACATTCAGCCATTAAGAGAGCTCCAAATGCCTGAGCATTGAAATAGCCTCCGTTAAAACTGGATTTTACAATGGCGATAAATGTTGCGCCAATAATAGGATTAAAAATAATTTATTATTCCCGCCATAAAAAGAGTACAAGGAAATATTTCAACTCGAACGTGCTTCTCGGCGATTGAATTCGCCCGTAAAAAGTTTCTATTTGCGAAGCGAACGCAAGCCTAAATCGTTTTCAATCATAAACGCTGAACTTGAGCATGAAACGTCGCTCGCAGTAGATTTCTTTCTCACCAGAATGTCCGCATGAACTTCAATCGATTTGTAAATTAACGAGGAAACACTCGAGTCGAGTGCATAAATTTGATCGATTTTCTTCGAAATGTCAGTTTGGAAAGGCGTGCGATTGAGCTGTTCATCGACAGTAGACGCCGGCACCTGCAGAAACTTCCCGCTGCTATTGACATTGTCGCTAATTTTGTTGTTCTTGACATCGTTCATTGAATGGTTGTCGGCGAGCATGATGAGTTTGTAGTAATTTGATCGATTATCCTTGTTCAAACTGTTGAAGCTATTGCGACGTGTCTCATTCAGATACTCAATGTAATCAGTAGCGTTCTTCATTTCACCCAGCCAGATGGTGTTGTAGATCGGAACGTTAAATGGCTTCGTAACCGCACCGCCTGCGATGAAGCTGTTTTGTCTGCGGTGAACCTTGCAACAACAGCATTGAGCTGGAGTCTCGTCAACATAGCGTATAATGTCGTCGGATATTGAGTTGTTCAAGTAAATTTTGCTATCGTTTTGTGCAATTTCCTCGTAAAGCGATTTGTAGTTTTTCAGCTCGCACTCCAGCGAGCTCATGGTTGACGGAGCGTCGTCGTGATTCATATTGATTTTTTAATTAAAAATGGAAATTTATGTGTCGCCACTGAAAAGTTTTCTCTCGGCCCGCAAATGTCAGCACGAACAACTTCCTGGCTCTTTTCACACTCTCGACTGTAAACTTTCACTTGTAGTTAATCGGACTCGAGCAGATTTCCTGTTTTTCGGCTGGAGACTTCGAGGAAATAACTCAATTTTTGCGTAATAAAGTCGCTGCTGGAACTATCCGACGCTATTGCGGTCACTAAATCACTTAATTAGCGTCGGCACACGTTCATGATTTCCAGTAATTAGTGCTCGCGCGATCCAGCATATAAAGTACGTCGAACTTTCTAATGAGCGAGGAGTTAGCACCTTCATCAACCGAACTACGAAACGAGACTGCTGCTTATTTATCGACGGCACCTTCGCGGAATTCGCAATGTATATGCTTCGCTGTAGAAACTTCTTGGTAATGGTAGACATTAACCGTCGAAGGGCGATGTGGGGCTTCTTCAAACAATTATCAAATTACAGTTTCGCTGCTCGCGACACAACTTTGTCCGACAAAGCTCATTGTTGTATCGAGCTGACCGGATTGCGGCTTTATTGCTCCTCCGAGTCCCGAATGAATTAAAACTATTACGAGCTCATAAATCATCGTCCGCAATTACTCTTACATGATGTCCCTGTTAAATTGCAAAGCTGTGTTGTAAAAAGCGACTGCCAGATTAACAGGATAAAAAGAGTTTAATGGTTAATCATAATTCATGCGCTCGGGCAGACAGCTGGAACAATGGACAGCCGAGTTAAAGGTCGGTAACGAGCCACGGCACGAAAATCTCAGCTACCATTTCCATTTCGTTGCGCGCTGTAAATCCTGCACACTCGTTCGTCCCAGACACCTTAACGATCTGTCGTTTCCATGGCTTATTTCCTGTCGTTCGTTGAGCTTACGTTACTCATGTTGTCTGACATTCGTCGATTGAGAACATTTTTTATCTGTTGATGGAAGTTTTAATGCGTTGCCGGCTACACTCGCTCATAGATTTCCCTGAAGCCATTCCTCGCATTGTCTCTCTCACTGCATGAATATTCAAAGTTGTGTAATTTGTTGCCAACTGGCGGAGGTGTGTGTAGGACAGGTGTGGTGAGCATAAATTTGTGTTACTTAAAGTTGCCGACTAGAGAAGCTGACAGCATTTAACTAACCTAGCTCTCTTCCTACGCGCAGCATATCGCTTTCATCTGTGACAGATCCATTTCCATTCAACATCTCTCCAATGATTCCACACCATAGATAATGTAAAAGTTTTCAACTTTAAATGGATATTTTTACTTTGACTTTGCGTTCCAAGCCAGACCGAGATCGAGGGACATAGAACTCATAATAAAACTTTCAGTGCTTTCATTAACTTGTTTCGGAACGGAGCGAAAGCAAACAATCTGTCCAGTCGATAACGACAGCTTTCGATGAGATTGAACCACAAATGATTTCATCAGCTTACGCAGCCCATACTGAACTAGCTTGCGATAAATATCCTCGTCAGAGTTTGCCCAATATTCATTGATTAAAACAGCTTTGCTCGATCATGGATAAGAGTTACGAGAGTTTCGACAACACAAACTCAACGAAACTTCTCCGTGTACGCTTTTCCATCAACATAAAACTTTCACTTCAACCGACAACCTCATGCTGAGGAGAAAAAATGCGGAAAATGTGTGTTAGCCGGATCGAACGAGAGAAAAAAGTGTTGTCGGCGGGACTAAATGTGCAGCTGAACTTACGTTACATCGAGCGATGGGAAGCTTAATGGACTGGAAGCATAATCGGCTAATCGGTCACTGTAGTCGGTGGAATCCTCGACGGCACGCGGAAACTGATTCAATTATGGGGAGAGAATCGCGATCGCTAGTCTAGTCAGTCGACGACAGTTAGCTTGTTATTTTGAGGAAGCCTTGACAACCTCCGAAAAGAAGCATGGAAACTGAAAACTGTTTTCCCGATCAGGGCTGTCGTGCGACGCTTCCGCTGAATGTTCTTACGCTAACAAGACGCGGAGCAACACATCAATAAAGCCAATTCGAACCGGGAGCCAATATCTCTTCCATCGGAACGATTTTCCCGCCTCTCAGTCGGATCGTGCCTCAATCAAACTTTGTTGTTCGCTGTTCAGTTGTTTTCGTATGCTTCGCGCGGCGTGTTCGATAGCTCATTACAATTTTTATTAGCTTCACCGTGCAGTTTTCCTTCTTCATTTTCTCTCAAAAGTTTCTGCCGTGATATGTAAATATTTCCTGTTGATGTAGATTTTTCAATCTTCTCATGACAAAAGAAGGCAACGTTCAGAAGGAGGAGTTGTGAAATGAAACTTTGGGTAAATCCCACAGTGAAAAAAGAATGAAAATTCGATTCCGAAGGAGTGAAGTAAGAATTCGTCGCCAAAAGGAATTCCATAAAAACTATGCAGAGAAAAATAGAAAATAAATATAAAAGTCGCTCGAGCAGAAGAATGGAGAAGACTAAATCGAAGAGAAAAGTTTTTCATGCACTCAGCAACAGCCAAAATTGATTACAAAATAAAAAGTTTTCTCCTCATCCGCCGTCGTAAATGCCAATAAAATGAATATTTGAAATTTACATAATCATCGACATCGTTCGAACGGTACGATTGAAATGAAAACTTTCGAGTTTCCACTCGGGACAGCAACGAGACAACTCTGTATCAGTCGCTCGCGTCAGCCGTCATAGGTTTGCAGCGAAACACGAGAGCGCGATCTAAAACAACAATCTAAAATAATAATGACTTCGACTGCGACCCGATATCGGTGTATTGGCTTTTTCATTGCGCTCCGTTTCCACCAAGCCACGCTTGCTTTGTTGTTGTGGAAATTATTCGGTTGTAGATAGTTTTTGTTTTCGTGTGTTTATATTTTATAGAGTTTCCCCGTACGAAAAATATTTATCGCTACCCTCCGACTGGGAGAGAGGCGTGCGGCGTGAGCTCGCTCGATGGGAAGAAGCAACGCAAGACATTAAGTTGTCTCTTAACGTCTGTTAACAATCAGCACACGAGACTTTAAATAGAGAACATCACATTAGCTTTCTCATTTGCATGTTAATAAAAGTTTTATTGGCCGGAGCTGCCGCCGTCTCTGCACAGTTTCGTTGTGTTCTAGCATTTTTATTAAATCAATCGAATGTTTTTCTGTGAAAAGAAGAAAGTTTTAGAGCAATTCGTGGAAACTTTTTCGACTCGCGATGTTGTTGTTTGTACTCGGAGTTACTAGTCGGTCGATTTTACGATTGGAGTGTTGACGATTAAAGTTTCGCTCCGCTGTCAAGTTGCCCAGGTGCTTCTCGTAAATCGTTTGATGCAACATAATTTGTTGCAATTATTTCGTATTTAAACGAAGCCCAAACGGATGCGGAACGAAGAAGAAATTAAAGCGTTTTCAATAACCGAGTGAATGAAACGAAAACTCTTTAGTCTGAATGTGCATTTGAGTGGCAAATAGTTATCACTGAAGCACGTCATTAGACGAAGCTATACGAGGCTTAAAGTTACTTCTCAAAGGATTGAAGCATGAGAGGCAAAAAGCTTTTCAAAGACAATCGCAGTCGAGTTGAAAGAGAAAACAGAAAGTAAAACGGAGACGGGAAAATTTGTGAAAGCGAAGGTTTTCTAGTGCAGCTCAATTGAACGAAAGATTCTTTCATCGTGCAACCATTAAATCTGCAACTGTTTTAATGATGATTATCGTGAAGCAAGAAACTTTGATTTAATGGGAAAACGGGAAAGAAAGCAACGGGTAAACAACGAGAAATAAAACTATCTGCAGTCGTTGGCATTTTGTCACTTAGCGGGAGTAATTTTATAATTTAGGGAGCAACCGCATAGTTCGTCACAAGATTTCATTCTGTCAATCAAATTTCGAGTGAATGAGGATGACGTTAATATGACTGCAGGCCTTTAAAACAAAGGTCTTCTGTTCAGTTCTATGATTGAATATCAGCTTGTCCAGTTGAAGACACCTTCGAGACCTCAACCAGAGCCTTTTCTCATTGGTAGGAAAAATTAAACTTCACTTAAAGTTTTACCTGGACTGCGATTAAACAATTCATTAAATTGTAAATTCATGAAAATCTCAATTTTGCTCGAGACTCATAATTAAGACAACTCCAGCTTTCCGCATTCTTTCCTCCACTTCATTCAGCTCCGACTGACGGAGACGAGGAAACTTTTCGAATGCAAGGAGACAAACGAGGAGAAATTGCAGGAAAACAGAAAAATTAAAATAAGTTGAGAAATTCTTTTCCGATTCCTTTCTCTCATTCTTCTGCAGACGACGAGTGCGAAATAAAAATATTCTTCAAGTTTCTCTTCTTCTTTTTTGAAGTTTGCAATTGAACGAGGACTAATAAGTTTAGTGGGTGGCAAACAAAAGTGAAACTTGCCGTCTTTTCGACGCGAGCGAGTGGAAACGGAAGAAGGAGAATTTGCATTTGTGGAAATTGTAGGAAAACCTGCTCAACTGCATAAAATAAAACCGAGAGCGCAAATCACAATTGTGTGTTCATAATTGAAAGAAATTCTGCACGAGGAAAACCTCAAGAGGTGGAGGGAAACTTGAGGACTCCCCCGAGCAAGCCTCGTCGTTGACGGGAAAGAGTTTAATGTCTTCTAATTAAAACGTAGTTGAACTAGAGAACTTTTTTATTGCTTCGACGAACTTTGGCCGAGAAAACGAGGCGGAGGAAAACTTTAAGGAATGCAGTTCGGTGGCTGAATTGGAGTGAAAGAACAGTTGTTGGCGTGGAAGTGTTTGTGCTCCGAAAAGGCGGAATGTAGGTTAGAAGATCCGAAAATAGAGCGCCGAAAATACCAAACCGAGGAAAAATATTCAGCAATAAAACAGAAACAATGGAAAGCAGTATCAGAAAGTGATTTTGTAAATGGAAACACTTTTGTGCCTGCTTGTGTTGTAAGGCACATTGTGCTCTGTCGAGTGAAAAGTGAAGGAGGAGAGAGCTTTGCTGTTGTTGAGTATATGGAATATGATTGATTTTCGCTATTGAAACCTACACATGCGAGCTTCTCCTTCCACGGGATGAATGAACTCGTTCCGATGAAATATGGAACACTGAAAGCCATCACGTGAATCGCAAAACGAAAAGTTCTCGAAAACAAAAAAGTTTTTCCGTTTTCGTAAATTTCCGCCAAAAAAGCAGCAACAGCAGCAAAAGTTTATTAAAAATTCACCGCGCGCTGATCGCTAAATGAGTTCGACCAAGTCTCGTGGTCGACCGAATGGCACGCAAATAATCGAAGCCACAGCATCGCCACTCATCTCAAACATCACAACCACAATAAACGCTCAAACAAGTGCCCTTCAACAGAATTACGTCCCGTCGCTCTTAAAAATTGAATCAGTTGTGCCAACGCGATTGAATGTCAACCGGAATCATCAGCAGCGAGCCAATCGGTTAATTACTCGCAGTTACAGTACACTGTGTGGTCCGACCTCGGTGGCAGCAGCCAGCCAAGTCGCCAGTCCGCTGGCGTTCGTTAACGGAACAGTTAATTACAAAAATGTCACGAAAAAGATAAACACAAACTTGCATCGCCACAAGAACCACCAGCGGATCGAGAATGGACACGGTCACGAAAGTCCCACGGGCAAGATAAACAACCAGCAAGCGAGCGATACGAGCTGTTTAATTGTGGAAAATGGGATTCACAAAATCAGAAGGACGTCGAGAGAAAAGGAGAAACAGCCAGACCGAATTAATCTCGATCGTCGCGGTCTTTGCGCCATTCCTGTTATCGACAGTGAACCTAATTTACGGCTGCTTTCCCTCCAGCACAACTTGATTAACACGTTTCACATTCCCGACACTGAACTGACCGCTGACGTGGCGGCGTCTGTTGATGGCGTCAAAGATAACAATAATAACGTGCCATCAAAGGATATGGAAAAGTCAAACAGCAATCAGGCCGCAATTATCAGCAAACCAAAGCCTCTCTTGAAGCAGAAATCTATATCACGCAATCAATTAAACCTAAACTTTAGTGCCAACAATGGTACAACGATGAACGGCACGGCAAACGGCGTCGCGGCGAAGCCAAACGGAACGGTTACTCCGACTTCCTTTCTCCAGAAGTCATTCATGTTCCAATCGAAAGGCGGACTGTTGAAGAGGGCGAACAGCGTTATGATCAATTATTCACCTTCGCCGCCACCGACGGTTCAATCCTCGATATTCGGCACGGCACAAAGAAACAAATTAGTAGCAACGCCATCCTTCAGTGTGATTGACACGCACACGCATCACGAAATGGCAAACGTCAGCGTCACATCAAAAGCCACTCCCGACATTCAAATTGATGCTAACAACAGCTACATGAACAGTTTTCGCTTCAACCTAACAAACCTTGTGTTCCTGGACTTGTACAACAATCAGATCGAAAAGATCTCCAACCTTGATGGTTTAAAGAGCTTAACAGTGCTGCTGCTCGGCAAGAACCGCATCAGCGACATAACCGGCATAATCTCGCTCAAGCAAACGCTTCGTGTTCTCGATCTTCACGGCAACCGAATCACGCACATTAGTCAGAAGATTTGTCAGCTGCAGGAGCTGAAGTCCTTGAACCTCGCTGGGAATTTACTACGACACATCCAGTCAACAGACTTTGCTGGTCTCTGCTGCCTGAAGGAGTTGAATCTGAAACGGAATCGAATCAAGAAGATTAATGTGTCGGATGATTTGCACAACTTGGAACGGTGAGAATATTTTGTTGCTTCGTCAGAGCTGTTGAACCTTGGAACTCGGTTCCATGACGCTTGCGAAATGCTTTGCGAATGGAAATGTTACGGAAATCTGTCTCCCAGATATTCGTCCACTTAGCCTCGCTCATTTCCCTTATTTATTCGTTTTCCAACCCATTCGTCGAGCGTGGCACATGTAATTTCTATTATTACGCTCATCAGTGAAATGAAACTTTCGGGCGTGCTACGCTGAAGTTTAAATTTACGAGACCTGAGATCCATGCATATTCAAGTTGTAATTAAAATCGAGTTTATGGCTGGAATAATTACATCGAGGTCATTCACTGATGGCAGAAAAGCTTTTCCTCTTCAACTCACACAATTTTTGACAGCTTTTCGTTTCCCGCTTTTGTTCAACTCTCTCGCTTTCCTCAACAACCTGTCTACGTTCGTTCAGTAACTCTGACAACTAGCAGGATTGTTCCACGCTTCAATTCCACCACTCGGTGGCTCTGTTCGTCAGTTACGAAACCTTTTACATTCAGTAGCAAAGCTCGCTAACATTAAAAGCGTTTGGGAAAGCTCTGCGTCAGCTTGGAACTTTTTTTCTTGATCGTCACGTTACTTAACAAATTAACACTTCAAGAGAAACCTCCCTCGCCATCCCCTTTCATGCTTTGATTTAAATACCTAATTACAATTTATCGCATTCTCGCTACCATCCGGGTTTTCTCATTCTATCCTCTTTTTCGCCCTTGCTTCTGTGCTTTCAGCTTATGGCTCTGTCACAATGAACTGCAAAGCGTTGAAGACATGGCGTCGATAGCAAAATCGATAAATCTGAAGGAGATTACGATAGAGAACAATCCAATCTCGCTTGCCGGCGATTGTGTATCGTTTCTCGTCAGTTACCTGCCACTGTTAACTTCTCTGAATCAACTTCAGATCACGGAGCAAGTAAGACGCGCGGCGAACGCGTGGCGTAGGAGTAAAGAAAACACGGATCAGAACTTTCAGCATTTGTCGACAGACGTCAGTTCGAGTATTCGCCGGGAGGAAATCATCTCCAATGCCAGAACGAACTGGGAGCTGATCCGTCAAGCAAACATCGTAAGCGGAACTCAACGCCAGAATCACGTCAAAAAGCCAGTCAAAACGCCGAAATTAACACCGCATAATTCATCATCATCAACATCAACGACGTCCTCATCGAATGTAAACATCGACGCGAGAAACTCATCGAGACAAATGATTGATGTATCAAAGCGGCAGCGTCCCAAGCTGTTTCGTTCCTCATCCGCGGAAAATTCCAGTCCCATTGTCTCAGAAAAGGAGACAACCGATGGCGAATGCGAATATTTTCACCTGCCACCTGTGCTCGGTCCGTTCGAAGAGTCAACGAGCAAAAGCAATCAGTCAGCTGCCTCGAGCACGCGACCAAATGTTGACTCAGAGTCAAGTGCCTTTAGCTCTGATAACGACGACCAGAAGAGTTTTCGGTCTCAAGTGCCCACAACCCCTCCCATCCACCCTGCGGCAATCAGCTCACCCCCGTCGCCAATCGAGATTATAATCAGGGAAACTGAAGACGGAGAGATTGTCGAGAGTGAAAGCTTCACACCTCCCTTACCACCGCTTCAACTCGAACCTGTTGCGCCCAATATTATCATTGAGCGCAATCCGGAGACGATGAGGAAAGACGATCCGCCGGATGAACCCATTGTTCACTCAAATCATCCGAAAGAAAAGGAACAAAAACCAACTTTGACGATTGTCGACAATTTCAATGGGATTTCTCTTCAGCCCACAATAAACATTGAGGCTGATGAGAGCAAGCCATCGACGACAGAGATGAAACTTGAAACTCATGAATCGGATAAACTTTCTGTAGTGTCAAAGACGTCAGCAAAGACAAGCTCGGACTCAATTAATACGATTTCGTCGGCCAATGAAGAGCGCCAAGTTCACTCGAGTCACACGAACTACCATCAGCGGAACCGAAGTGGCGCACGTAAACTCGCCCCGCCACTCGTCCGCTCGCAAACAGCACGAAATCTGTCATCGCACTTCAACGGCCAACAACCGAACAGCGGAAATCAGAAGAAGGAGAGTAAGAAGGAAACGGATAAGGATCGCGAACAAGGTAAACCGCCGTCAGCTAAATTGGTGGCTTTGATTTTACGAAACTTTATTTGCAACTTTCACATTCCTAATGAAATGAACGAGCTGGAGTGGGACGTTGGTCACGTTGCTGTCTCCATTTCCAGTGACATTTGAATGGGCTCGATGCTTTTATTCCGTTCCGGAACTAATATTGATTACCGACCCGTTGTAGTTTGGAAATGGATTATTTCGAGTGTCTCGATTGACGTTCCTCCGCCTCCACAGAACATTTTAATTCAGTTTGTTGTAACGATATCAAAGAATGTTCCCTAAGCAGTATTTGCTGCCCACGACCTCCCACTCTGGTTCCAGTTTGATATGTCGTTCGTTTCCCTTTCTGACATTTCTTAAATTTTCTGTTCCTGTAATTCTCTAACCAACAGGTGGCGACTATTTGGTTGAAATTCTCGGTCGTTATTTGAACGTTTATGGCGTTGGAGCCATCAAGTTCGTGGACAAGCAATGGAGCGTTCAGAAGGCCCAAGACGTCCACACTGTAAAGTTCTCTTACATCAACTTCAACAGCATTTCCCCGATCTTGGGGCGGATAAAGATCCGCTTTCCAAACGTCGAGCATTTCGTGTTTCGCGAAACGAATTTTGTTTGCTTGGGTCAGTTGAATGCGATGGCCGACACACAAGGACTGAAATCGATAACAATTGATCCCGAGGGCAATCCGTTGGCAAATAAAAACTGGCGAACGTATGCAATCTATCGCTTGAACCATTGGGGACTGAAGCAAATAAATGGGGTGGAAGTAAGCGATGAGGAAGTTGCCGAGGCAGAAAAAACATACGGGGGACTCTCCGATCTCGTGCTATGGTCACTGCCCGATTCCCTTTTGCAGCCGCTGTTCACGCGACTCCGCGTCGACGAGGTCGTTTTAAACAATAAAATGACGCCAAAGGAGTGGCTGATGAAGCAAGCGGACGAGTCCATTCGACAAGTGGTTGGGAAGGAAGCTTTGCAGTGGAAAAAGACGACGGCAACGCCTGATGAACTTCTTGTCAGGCGGAGAGGAAAAATTCACTTTGCTGGGATGATGGAAAACACTGTCAGCGCGGTTGAAAAGCTGCATAAGCTCGAGTATCTCTGGCCAAACATTCTCCTCGAGATGATAAGAAACACGTTGATTGATTACTCGCAGATCGATCTTTACGTAAGGAATTTAATGTCGGAAATTTTAAAGGAAAATTGAATGTGAATTCCGACACGGCAAAGATTTAACGGCCGCGAAGAATTCAAATGTGATTATTGAAGTTGAATTCAGAAATGCCGTTAATTTTATATCGCAAACTTTTGTAGTTCTAGTGGATCAAAGAAACTGTTAGACTAAAATAAAGCCATTTTATTAACAAACTTGCTTCACTTTTGCTTTTTGGCCTTTAAAATTTTCGTTTTCTGTTTCTTCTCTGCAGCTTTATCGATGACCATCGTCAGAGTTCCTTTGAAATCTTGATTAAGCAGCCAGGCCGATCCGAAAATTTTGATTCCCTCCAAGTTCCGCACAACATCTGGATGGTTCTTCGCTATTGACAGCGCCTGCTCTTTCGTCATGCTATTTAATTCTTCACTTTTCATCCTAAGCGAGCAAATGTCCAAATCGTTCGCTTTGATCGATAATTCGACTTTATGTTCTGGGTCGGGCTTTGGCCAACTTTGACTGAAAACGTCTCCATCCCAGTTAATGTGATTTGATTTTGCCTTCACTCGATTCTCTGCGTGCTGCAGCCTCGTCCAAAGCTCAGAGCAGAAGTGCGGAGTTGCAGGTGATAACATGATTATTAGGGCTGCAAGAGCTCGCTCGTAGTTTTCGCTCAGGGCAACGACATCGGGCGAAGCTCTTCTAATAGTTGATGTCAACATTTGCAAGAAGCTAATTGCTACGCTCAGCAGATGGGAATATTTATAGTGGAACGTTGCTGCTCTTGTCACGTTGTTCAGGTCTTCCCAAAGCTCCATTTCTTGCTTATCAAACGTTGGAGATCTCTCGATGTCATTTGCTTTTCTTCGAAGCTGTGAGAAGTCGTGCAGTGTAAGCCAAAGTCTACGCTGCCAATTGATGATTCCAGGAAACGTCGCCTCTGACCAATTACGCTCCGATCTCGGCCCGACGTCGGCAAGCATAATTAGCCGCATTGTGTCACATCCATGAACTCGAATCATGTCAACCGGATCAACTCCGTTGAACTTTGACTTCGACATCTTCTCCCACATCGTAACCACAGCTTTTCCTGTTGACTTTTCTTTAGCTTTTCCATTCACCATTTCCACTTCATCAGGTCTCAAGTATTGGCCAGTCTCCTTGACTTGATACGATTGTCCTTTCACCATGCCTTGAACAAGCAATCGCTTGAACGGTTCGGGATGCTTCACGAATCCTTTGCCATGGAGAAAATGATTAATGAAGCGAGCGAAGTAAAGATGAAGCTCTGCATGTTCTTTTCCTCCGATGTAAACATCGACTGGCATCAAACTATTCGAGAGTTCCTTGCTAACGATTTCGTTCTGATTATTTGGGTCGAGATAGCGCAGGAAATACCAAGACGAATCTACGAACGTATCCATCGTGTCGCATTCTCTTTGAGCGTCGCCGCCGCATTTTGGGCACGAGCACTTGAGCCATTCTTTGTTCTCGTGTAGCGGCTGTCCGATTTTCCCATTGAGTTCCGGTAGCTTCACTGGTAGATCGGAGTCATTAACAGGAACTGCGCCGCATGAATTGCAATGGACGATTGGAATTGGCGTTCCCCAGTAACGCTGACGCGAGATGAGCCAATCTTGTAGCTTCGAGCTCACTTTAAAATCTCCACCAATGCCAAGTTCTTGAGCCTTCTCCAGAACCCAATCATGATCAGCTTCGGGTTCTTCCAATGGAAGAGAAGTTTCTATGCGAATGTCGTGCTTCTGAGCAATTTCAAAGTCGCTGTCGCGTTTCGAAGGCACGCCAATATAAACATTATTGAAAGGAGGAAACTCAACATCGTTTGTCACAACGATTGGAAGATCACGCCCGAAAGGATTCTTCACCATCACGTCAAGCAATCCTTCGTCAATTTTCTTCTCGTTTAGTGCGTGATCTCTATTGATAGCGATGAAACCTGCGTAGATTAGATCTGCTGGGTTCTTGCTCCAAACGGTTATTTGATGTTTGCCAGCTTGAAGCTCGAAATTCCATCCGTCAGCTTCACCGATCCAGTGCTTTTGTATTTTCGCAATGTCATGCCAGTCTTCAAGAATCGGATCGTCGAGGCTTGAATAGAGCTGTTCAGATAGCTTCGTCGCCTTCACGTGCCACTGCTTAAGAAGTTTCTTTTCGACTTTAGCACCCGAACGCCACGAGCAGCCGTTAGCGTCGACCTGTTCATTCGCCAGAACAGTTTTGTCAACTGGATCCCAATTCACGATTGCTTCACGCTGATATAATAAACCATCGTCGTAAAGCATGAGAAACAGTTTCTGCGTCCATTTGTAGTACGAGGGATCGCAAGTTGCAAGCTCTGCCTGCCAGTCGAATGAGCATCCGAGTTCGTTCAGCTGCTCCTTCATGTGTTTGATGTTTTGCTGCGTCCACTGATCCGCTGGAATATTCCGTTGCATCGCAGCATTCTCAGCCGGTAAGCCAAAGGCATCCCAGCCCATTGGGTGGAAGACATTCTTGCCGTTCAGCCGATGGAATCGAGCGACTGCATCAGAGATTGTGTAGACTCGGACGTGTCCCATGTGAAGGTTTCCAGATGGATAAGGAAACATCGAAAGCACGTAGAACTTGTCCTTGACATTCGCACTGTCAAAGCGTTTGAAACTTATCTTGTCCTTCCAATGCTCTTCAATCGATTTCTTCATGTCACTTTCCAGCACTCGATCCTGCAAGAAAGTAATCAACATTCAGGTTTTTCAATGAAACGTCGACTGATTTTACCGTCAAATGTTTGCATCCTGTTGACGACGATCGCGTTATTCTCTTCAGCGAAATCGCGCAACATTTCGAGCTGCGAATCAGCTTCAAAAGCGACATTTCGCCGATCACAACGTCGGGGTGAGTTCTCAGTTCGCGTTCCCGTTTGTTGACATCGAGCAGTTTCGGCCCCACGCGCCAGTCGAAGTTTGTATGAATTTACAAAGATAAATTCTACATTTTATTTAAACATCGCTGCTTGAGAATGTCCAAAACGATCCGAAAGCCAACGGAGGGTGAATACCCGTCGTGTTACATTCCCAGTCGCATCGAAGAACGACGCCAGAACGAGAAAAAGAACAGGTGAAGAGTTTGGCTGAAAATATCTTTTCTAATTTTCATTTTGAGCTCGATGCTGAGTTCTAGTTTTCTTTGAATGAAACGAATTGAGTGAACATGATAGAATTGTCTTAAATTCCATAGAGATGAAACCAGAAAACCGATCGTTGGATGAGATTCGATCAATTTTGCTTTGTTTACATTTTGGTTTAATTACATTGTCAATTTCTCATAAATTTTCTTTTTACTTTGTAGACAAGAGCGAAGGAGGAAAATCTCAGATAAGCCCGATGACTTCGTGACATATGAAGACTCGGATAGCGAAGAAGAGACCCCGCACCAACAGCATCAAGTTCTCAACACATCCTTCAACTTCGTTGACTATGTGAGATCCAGAGAAAGCGACTTAAAGGAAGTGCGCCAGGTCGATCCATCGCACGCGTCTCGGCACATCCTTACCCACGATATGTTCAAAGAAACGCCGATCAATCTGGGTAACATCAACAAGGTGTTTTGTTCGCAATGGCTCAGTAATCGTCAAGTTGTATTTGGAACGAAATGTAACAAGCTGATGGTGTATGACGTCAACATGCGGCGAGTCGATGCAATTCCAACGCTCCGAAACTCTCGAGGCGCCAATCCCGACACTCAATCGGGAATTCATTCTTGTCAGATCAATCCAAGCCGGACGCTTCTCGCCACGGGCGCTCGGCATTCTGCTGACATTGCCATTTACCGACTTCCCACACTCGATCCGATTTGCATCGGGGAGAACGCGCACCGCGACTGGGTCTTTGACATGTGCTGGCTCGACGATCAGTTCCTTGTTTCGGGATCACGAGACACAAAGCTTGCTCTGTGGCGAATCAACGAAGATATTATAGATTTTCCTGAAAAGAAAAAGGAAGAAGAAGCCGAAGGTTTTCCTCAATACGCTCACATCAACTCGGTTTGCATCAAAGACGTGCGGAGTGCTCAAAAGATTCGAGCAGTTTGCTTCAACAAGGAATACAAGGAAATCGCTTTGCTCTCATTGAATGGTAAGTAACAGAAAGACTCAGTTATTCAGTCAATGAAAGCATCGTTTATCTTCAGGTTACATGCATCTCTTCAACGCTGAAACCTTCTCTCAAAAAATGTCCAGAAAGCTACCGAATTGCCAAGAGAACGTTTGTATTGCCTGTCAAGAGAATGGACTTTACGCTGTTGGCTGTCGCTCTTACACTCTGCTGCTGGACCCTCGAACACTTCAAGCTGTCAAGAAGATCGCTTCTCGCTACAATGGATGTGGGATTCGATCCGCTAGCTTTCAACAGAACATTCTAACTATTGGAACTGGCCTGGGCATGTTGATGTTCTACGACGTCAGAGCCGGAAAGTATTTGGAAAGCAGCATCAACACATCACGAACTGTCGTCCTTAAAGCTAGTAAAGGCTACGTTGTAAGTGACACTTGTAACAACATTCCTTTGGCGTTCTCTCACGTCGTTTCGTTTTAGTTTCCCGATGAGGATGTCGACAACATGGCAAACGTCAAATACGTACCAGCGATCTACACGCACTGCTATGACCAGAGCTACACGCGGCTCTTCACAGCCGGCGGACCTTTGCCAGCGACGCTAATTGGAAACTACTGCGGAATCTGGCAATAAGTAATCTCGGACTGTCGATTTGAACCATAAGCTTTGATAATATGAAAATGTCTCTTTATTATTTGGATGCGATTTCACACTCTGAGTGCTTGGAAAATAAAGTTTAATTATGTGACACTCAGGTCGTTGTTTTAGTTGAAATTAGGAGGTGAAAGTAATACAGGGATTAAGCAATTGAGAAGTGCAAACTGTAAGCTGATTTGATTCAATATCTTCGAGGTAGTGGAATGATCAACGTTCTACTCTCGAGCTTAGGCCAACTGGAGCTTCGCCTCTTGCAGAATGTCTCTTGCCTTGATGTATTCGTCCTTCTCCTCCAGATCTTTCTCGTTCTTCAGCATCTCGGTCAACTCATCGTAGGCAGATCGTAGTCTAGAATGATTCACCATCTGTTATTGAACCTCGAAATATTCCATCGAATTCGTTCTAAGATCGAGAACTTACTTTCGCTGGCACTCTGGAATCATCATGAGATTCTCCTGAATTACTTCCTCCTGTTTCCTTATGTCATGTTCGTCGCGATTTTCGTCTCGAAACTTTTGGATTCGCTTTTGTTCGTTGGCCGCTTCCTTCTCGTAAGAGATTTTCTCCTTCGCGTATCGCCTCACGACGCCTGTCTTGATGAAAATCTGTCGCAATCTCGGGTCTGCCATCGCTGTGATAAGTTTCACTATTCTCGAACTCAAACTTTCGGATTAAATCAATAAAATAAAACTCTGAGTCACTCTCGATGTGTTTTCCCGGTGTGTTGAGCGATGGCAAACCTTCGATCCATCGTTGCCGGGAAACTTTCAAACGATCCGTTAACCATTTGGCATGTTAGGCTTGGATTATGATGTCGAGTTTTGTAAGTCTGAAGAGAGAAACTTGCTGTCAAAAAGCGATTGAACACTTCAACTAATTAAGTTGAACATCAGATAACTTGACAAACTAATTAAGTTGATCAAGAGATTAAAAATCTTCAAACGTTTATTAGCGATCAAGGTTCGACAACGTGTGCGGTTTCTTGCTTGATTCTTCATAGAGACAAATCTTGAAATTCGTTAGCTCCATGTGAACTTGTCGCTTGATTTCGTTTTTGAGAGTGGACGTCAACCGTTTACGGATTTTAATTTGGCAGAGCATTGGAAATAAGTCAGGACATGAGAGCGCCGAGAAACCAACGAGTTCACCCGTGCGGAGTTCTTCAAGATAGCGCAAACGATAGCCAGCGTGAGTGATCAAAGACTGGTCGAGCTTAGGAATGTCCAGGTAAGTCAAGTTAGGCGTGGACCACAGAAGCTCGTAGCAAAGCTTGCCCATGGCAAAGCTGTCGTCGTGAACTATCAACTTTTCGAGTGCCTTCATCTCCTTGTTCATGTCAAAGCATGTCAGATCCATCTCTATGAACAACTTGTTTAACCGCAGTCTCTTCAGACTTGGCATCGAAACCACGGTTGTCATCGTTTCATTGTCAACGGCGATTCCTTGAACTTCCAACGATTTGAGTGACATTTGACTTTTGAGGAACAAATTAACGTTGCGAGCTCGAAATGAGACGCCAAAAGCCAAGCTGATGACCAACGTTTCCAGCTTGAGATTTTGAAGCATGCTCCAGTCGCATTCTTTCATTACTGACAAATTGAGTTTCAGGTGAATTAGGTTCGAGGTTGACAGCAACAGATTCTTGACAAAATATATTTCTAGGGCGTTGACTGTGATCGAGGCGGTTTTTTCGAGGCATTTCGGTGAAATGTTCGGGAACTCGATGCACTGACAGTCGAGATTGATTTCAGCCCATTGGTGCTTCTCCATGAATGCTACGATCTTTTCACATGGAGCCATGAAAAGTTTGATTTTGATTGACTTGAAGTTGCGAGTTGAGTTGGACAAAACGTCAAACGCTCTGATGGCTTCGTGTTCGTTTAGCATGTCGATTTTGAGTTGAACTTTTTCCATTAGACTCGGCGAGTTTGCGATAAATTCGCCCCAAGCAGAGCAAACCAACGAAGCATTGCATAAGCTTTCGATGTCTAGATAACCGAAAACTTGCTCGAAGACATCGGGAAACATTTTGAAATTCGGCAGCTCGAATGAAACCGAATCGCAGTTTTCGATGCTCAAGTTATTGAGAACATCAGAGAGATTGTCAGATACATTTGAAGAAGCTTCCATAGTTGACACGACGCGGATGAAACTACAGTTTATTGGACAACAAATTTGTTGGACTCAAACGTTACTAAGATTTTAAACAACGAAAAAATTCAATCCAAAACGGGTTTTAAAAAAGTTTTCCACAAACTTTTAAATAGCATTTTCAAGCTTTACTGACTTAAAATTATTTCAGGGACCTTCTTACTTTAATCCTTAGACTTTCCCAAAACCTTTTCTTTAAATATATTAGTTGATAAAACGCTAATGAATATTTTTCATGCGCGATTTTGTTCCATGGGCTTCGTGAGCGTTTTCTTCGAGTCAAAATCAGTTTTGTTTTGATTCTCGTGAGATCAACATCTGATCCGAAGAAAATTGCTTCATCGTCTGAATTAACGGCGCAGTAATGTCCAAAATTGTCCGACGAGATGTTGGTCCAGTCCTTCAAGAACTGAGAAACTTCTTGCTTGGCGTAAGTGCCGACAAACACGAAAATTCTGTTGCATCATCAGTGGCCGATTAAAACTTGATTTCATTTGTTTTAGCGCAAGCATAACAACGCACTGCGCTGGGAAGACGGCATCGCTGCTCGCACGCAACCGCCACCAAACTTGCCGGACGGAGTCTCTCACAAGCTCTCGGCCAACTACTATTTGAGCCGCGATGCTCGTCGCTCGGTCGCTCCACCAACTGTTTTTAACAGCCAGAAGTTGCTCGCTGACGGCGAGAAGCGGTAAGACCTTAGCATTCATCAATAAACGTTTTGTTAAATGAATGTTATTCCAGCAATAAGTTGCCGACTCCTGGACGATACTACAACTGGAGCGAGCACTCGTACTAAATCATGTAGCGAAATGTTGAAAATATATGAGCCCTCGGGGCTCTCTAGCATTACAAATTGGCTTTACCAATCATACGACGATTCCAGTGATACCAGAATGTTTGTTAGGGATTGAGATTGGGCCATAGAAAGTTGTACACCGAGGGCTTCATAGCAATTTATCCAAGACTCCTCTGGATTGTTTGCGAAGACTCCTCTGGATTGTTTATGGATCGCAGCAATAGATGGCAATCGACTCATAGTGAAACCTCGACCTGCGCGGATCCAAGACATTTAATTTCATCAACTAAATATTTCTCGCGATTTTGTTGCAATTCTCGAAGCTCCTGCAGCCCAAACATATTTGCACGACAGTTTATAGTTCGGCCAACTGTCTGCGAGCAAAATTAGCCACAATCGCCGTGCCAAACCAGCTCATGCTCAAGTTGGACCGTCACTGACGGACAGCAGTGAAAATTTTTCGTTCGTTGTTATATTTAATTTCGTGGGAATCTAAGGAAATCGTAGGAAAATGTACAATAAAATGAATGGATATAGCAACTTTCGAAGCTCCAGGTGAATAAAAAAGTGCTGGGAGTGTTGAGTGAACCGCACGAATCCACTAAAGTTGCTAAACCAGTGAAAATTTTCATGAAAATCTAAAATCGCATTTTGTATTTTTTTTTCTTCAATTTCCTTTCCTTCTGTGCCGTTTGTGTGCGTACCTCGCTTAATTGGATTAACTGAGAAGTGGTGGACGCTTCTTCTCTCACTCGCTACCATCGGGAATCGTAAGTTTTTCTGCTTTCCAAGAGCCACTCTCGATGGTCGGGGGTTTCCTGTGAAACATCGGAAAATGTGCAAGAAGGAAAATCTGTGCCACTCTCTGGATCGCGTACCTTCGTTCAAAGTGACCCCCAGCTAAGGAATGAAGTGTCTGCTAGCTAAACGCGCTCGACCCGATTAAATTTCTCACCTCTATCACTAATAACAGATCGAAAGTGAAGAGAAGAAAAGGCTTCCCGAGCCTTCGCACGATAACGACAAAAGAAAACGGAAAAACAACACACATATCCAACCCATCCACCCACACCATTCATTGCGCACCCCCAAAGAAACAAAAGGGAAACAGCACGTAAAGGAAAATGGAAAATGTGTAACTCATGGTCGAAGTTGTTTGGTTTGGCGGCCTGTGACGTCACTTTGAACGCGATTTGTTCGCGACCTAAATCAGTCGCCCACGCTCGATTACTTTGCTGAGTTTTCCTTCGGTAAACAGCTCAAGCTTGGTTCCATCTTTGCTCTGCACTTCAACATCTTGAACATGACAACTGAAGAACATAAGCTTAGATTTGTGGAACTCAGAGTCTCTCGAGTCTCATTCCTTTAGATGTCTCGCTCGCTTCACTTCAGTTCTTTTTCTAACGACGAGTTCCCGCTGTTCGAGCCCAGCGATGTAAGCAAATCCTCGTTAAACATCTTTCTAGCTCAATAAATTCCTCGGGAATGATCAAAAGCTCGAAAGGATCATAAATGTGCACTCGTTTGTGTGTGGGTGGTCTGTGGTGGAAGTGAAGCTCTGCTGAAACTGCTGCTGCATCCAACCCATGTGTGTAGATAAATTATCTTTCTGTGATGTGGAGGGAAAGTGTTCCGTGATGATGCATTAAAATGAAAAGAAGGGAATCTGTGTCAAGGATGATATTTCGATGATGATCCAGATCGATATGGAAAGTGCACACGAAACAAAAGAGAGAAATGATGAAAAGATTTGAATTAAAAGTGATTGGCGCTTGAATTGTGCCGGTGTTTCACAAGAACGCCGCCCCGACCGACCGTCCAATCGCTTTCAAAGTTCAAATTCCGTTTCACTGTTTCAGTCGAATTACGCCTCGTCATCTGCTGCGTATGGAAACTACCATCAGGACACAGACTTTTCGTCACCATACTCCGCTCGAGCTCGAATGTACGATCTGCCGTCGAGCAATACTTTTGGCGCGCCTCACCACCACATGTCTTCGTCGAGCACGAGTTCATTAACGGGCATCGGCCTTGGCGGCCCGTCTTCATCGTCAGCTGGAGCTGGAAGCAACGCAAACAACGCAACCACAAATCTCATCATCAATTACTTGCCACAGGACATGAACGAGCGCGAACTTCATTCGCTGTTCTCTGCCATCGGCCCCGTCGAAACGTGTCGTGTGATGAGAGACTTTAAGGTGAGTCACGAAAGCTTTAAATCAGCCTTCCGCCACCCCCGATAAGCATCTCAACTATTAATCAATAATCAATTTGCTTAATTGCTTACGAATGAAAGAAGGAAAAAAAAAAGAAACTTCCAATTGAATTGGCTGTTTCCTTGTTGCGGCCAGCCGCAAATCCTCGAGTTAAGGGCTCCAAGACTTCTTGACAGTAGGATTACAAGGTCTGAAGAGGGGGCGAAGCTTAGCAGGATGTTTAGTAGCGGTTAAAAACGTATTTACAGCTGCCTTCGATTAAGTCGAACGTTTTTTGACTAGACCGATATCCGCGATACCCTCATCGCCCTTTAAAACTCAAAGACTTCTCTCATATCAAAAGCTTTTGAGCTTTTTTGTTCCAGTGAAACTTCTCGTTGCTTCTACCTTTTTCCTACGCTCAAGTCAATATTCGGATTTGCGGTCGGATTTAAATAATTTTGCAGCAAAAAGGGTTTCGGTTCCGGATATTTTCACACATTACTTAAGCGATTGTTCAGGGGCGTCGAAGCCTTGTCGAACAAGGAAAGTTAAAATCGTGTTATCACCCTCTGGGAAATCACGGGAAGAGTTCTCTTAATGTCCTTTAATTATTCACATCGAACGATGTCTCTTGTTTTCTCTTCTTACTTATCAGCTCCGGCAGATGACACATCGTCGTGTTGCGAGGAAAATGAATGTCGCTTGTGCAAGCAACGAGCATGTTCGAAGCAATGTTGGTTCAGTTTTTCCTCTCAGCCACAATGCAAGATGATGGAACGTTCCAACTTCACGAATGTGATTGATGAGACTTGAGCGAAAATGTTAATGTTCATGTGACGAAACTTTTCTCTTAAGGTTTCAAGCTCTTGAATTTCCCACGGCTTTCCAGGGATTGCAAGACTGCAAAGCTTTTCTAAACTTATGATCAGTTGGGAGTCCACCTAAGCTTCTGATTTCTTTCCACCCGATAACGAACCATTTTATTTCCTCTCGTCGGTCGTGTTTTTCAGATCAGACTCTGCAAATTTATGGCAAAGTAAATATTTGGAGCACAAAAGCAACTCCAAAGCAGCTGGGCTGTGTGGAACTAAGTCATCGATTTCTTGCTTCCCTCTGTTCTGGCATATTACGAGATGAGCGAAAAACTTTTGTTCGCTTTTTGCCGTTGCCGTTGATAATTTCTCAGATTTATAATCAAGTGTGCGACGCCAGTAGCGAGAGAAAGAGGACGCGTGGGCGGTCGATGTGATTGCAAGTAAAAGCTTTATGCTCTCACTCACTTCCCTCTGCAACGAGCTAGAATAATTGCCTGTTGACGCCTAGCGAAACATAAAATAAAAAGCTTCGGCTCTCGGCGAGTAATGCGTCTGACGCGACGCGCAAGTAAATCAGAACATTCAACAGAAACCAAATTAAACTGAAAGCTCTTTGGGGAGATGAAAGCATTTTTATTCGTGTTGGGAACTTTTATGGAAATGTGTTGGACATTCAACTAATTCAAGCCAACAATGAAACGCTCCACGAGAAAGTGCTTCGGTCTGCAATAACAACGTGACGTCGCCGTTCGTTAATCACACAAAGCACAGCGAAAGCTCGACGTCATTAAAATGAAACAAACAATTCGCAATTTGCGCGAATTTTCGAGTGGGCACTAAATTATGGAAATCATTTTGCATTTCTCTCAACGCCTGAAATTGTGATGTGCCTCGAAGCTCTTTGCGGGCTTTGTTTATTTAATTTCCGTGTTTGAGATGAAAACCTTTATTTTTTTTGCGGTGAGCATTCCGTCGACCATGCGAGCTCCATGGAAACTTTCTCATTAAAATTTCATTCTTTGGTGAATATTTAAAAATCCCCGCAGTTTAATTCAATTCCGCTTTGTGCTAGTGATTGTTGGCAGCGCCAAGATAGGCGAGCGAGCCAGCTTTGCTTCCCGTCTCTTGTTTCCTTATTTACGACTCACTCTATTGACCCTCACTTCACCCTGACAGCAGCAGCGGTCTTCCAGCAACCTCTCACAAAGAAGCGAAGCAACATTGTCTGCCAATCTTGAACCCTCATCGAGCGATTTCTCTTCCTCACATTTCCCTGACCCAGAAGCACTGCTGCTTGAAAGAATTTCTCTTCCTTTCACCCGCTCCAACTTTTCAAATGAAAATATTTTTCACCTTCTCGAGCTGGAGAAGCAACACATTTTTCAGGCTCATAATTTATTCTGTTTGAGTTCCGAAGGCGTGTCAATTTTACCAAATCCTTCTCCTCTTCGAAGTCGATTTAATTTGGCGAAAGGCTTGGATTGAATGGAGAGGCGCACGAAAGCGGTAATTAGTTGTTGATTCAAATGAATTTCCTCCTGTCGGCTGCACAAATTTTTTAATTGAAAGCTTCACTGCTTCTCCTGCTGCTAATGTCTAGATCGTCTCCGTTCTACACAGAAAATTTATCAAAAGCTCGACTCCACTGAGCGAGCAGAAAGTTGTTACGATGAATTGAAAAGTCTCTGCGGGGATGTTTTCGCCTTCCGCTCTCCGACATACTCGTTCATTTCACTTGTTTGATGTCATTAAACCATCTTCGAAAAAGACAGCGCTTGCAAGAATGAAGAATGAAAGAAGCTCGAGAGATCCTCGCTTGTCTGAGTTGAGTGAGGACAAGTAAAGGAAGAGAGGAAGTTTTTAAAGGCAGATAAAGAAAAACCTCGTGGTGCTGATGATTTTAAACCTGGTCTTGAACGCCGTTGTTAAGAGAACAAGAATACCGAGATGAGAATCTCTTCGACCTACTTTGAATGCTCATGAACAAATATTATTTTTAAATAGAGCGATAGCGACATTAAGAAAAAATTCAATTTATCTTCGTTACCCTTGCGTAGACAGAACTCATTTTCTGACCTCGACGCAGTCAGTACGAAAATCAAAGTTTCTCGGAAAATGGATTTAAGTCGCAGACATGAAAACGCGCCGCCGAGATTCTCCATCGTGAGTTGTGAGTTATGACGCCGTGTTTAGCATAAATGAAGAAGATGAAATATTTTTGACTGCGCAGAGTTTTCTCTTCGTAACTGATGGCAAAAGAGCTTTCTCGAGAAGCGTGAAATATTAATGCATTCTAATGAGTTTAATTCGCATCAACATGGCTGGTTGCCATCGACTCCTTAATTAACAGTGACAGTTATTCGCTCCCCTCATAGCGAAGTGAAGTGTCAACGACACTTTAACGTCAATGCTCAGCAGTTTCTATTTTTACCGCTTTCAAGGATTGGCTGTGAATGCGAAAAGTTCAACACAGGGAAAATGCGTGGGTGGAATGAAAAAGTTGCTGTGAGGGCTTCACAAGTTTCTCACATTTTATTTCAATTCGCATGAGAACAGTTTCTGCATCAATAACTTCTCTGAATAGAGAAAAATATCGATAATAGAAAATTTCTCGAAGCTTTTTCGTTTCAATAGAAGACGAAGAGCGCCAACTCATTATTCATTCATTGTCTCAAGCCATTGACAACGACTCGCCTGTAATAATCGATTTTTCAATTTTCCTTTGCCTGGCTTATCTGTTCTTCTTTTGTGCTCTGACTCTTCAAGTCAATTAATGAACGAAGCGAAAGCCTATCGTTCTTCGGATGAATCGTCATTCAAATCTTCGTCTTCCATTCGAAGAGAATTTTGCTTCCAGCAGCTCCTTTTTATCGCAAACATAAAAAAATCTTTGAAGCTTCCTCTTGTTTTCGCCCCGCTGTAAAAACTAAAAGCCTGGCAAGGAGAGACGACGGAATTCTTCATCATCGATTTTCTTCCGCTGCTACTGCTGGCCGCTTCCTTGGCATTTAAAGCCATCAATTTTACATTCAAAATGGAAGAGTGGGAAGAAGCCGCTGCTGGTAAACAAAGTGTCGAATGACAACAGGACCGAGAAAATCTACGGGATGGAAACGAAATGAAGCATCGGATAACGGCCAAGATGAGTCTGTTGGCAGAGATAGAAAATTAGCAAAGCTTTCAGCAAGGAACTTAGAAATAATTTGACGCCGCTGAGAAATCGTTTGACTATGGAAATTCGATCACGATCGATTGTTCTTGAAAGCGGGAGCTTTGACATATTTGCGTCTCCTAGTTTGATTAAAATCTGCACGCAGCGAAGGTCGAGAGGAAGAGAGAAAACGAACGTTGAAGTTGGCATTCAGAGGTCACTCGACGCTGAACCTTCCTATCGTCTTAACAGAATTCGATTGCCGCTTGAGGGAAGATGACAAACGGCTCCGTATGTTATCGAAATGAGAATCAATTTGTTTGATTTTTATGACAGAAATGATTCGTGACTCCCAGGGAGGAATCGCAGAGTTACTAAAACATTTCCGCAAGTCTTCGAAAGATCTGACGATTATGATCGGACAATCAAAGGTTTTGTGATGAATAATAAACTCTACATCTGGGTAAAAGCCGTATAAAGACGTCGTAAAAACCCGCAAACTAAAGACGGGAAAGTGATTTACAAGCTTTGATTAGTGTCTCACAAGAAAAACCTCAGCAGATTGAAGAGAATGGGCATCGAAATAATTCAGAAATCTCTTACCATCGCACGAACTTCAAACGAATGGGCTGGCTTATGATTCGCATCAGCACAAGTTTGTAGAAAGCAATGACAAACTTTAAATTTATGTTCTCTCGACTGCTTCTTGTGGATTTTCCGAGAGACAAGAACATAAATTATGATAGCTTCCATGGAAGCTTGCGTCGGTGGTGACCCTTGAATAGAATAATTTCTACTAAATCGATTCGACGTCTTCTGCTCCGTTAAAGCTAAGAAACATCATGGAAAGATTTGAAGTCACCTTATTTAAATTGATAGAAGCAGCAGGAAGGTGAACAAAGAAGATTTTAATTAAATTTAATCACCAGACAGCAAACATTCAGTGCGACAGAAGCTATCCGAGCAAATGCTTTAAAGGGCAAACGCAGCTTGATGGCATTCAGTTTCATGACTTTTTTCATTGCCCGGAAACAATTCTCCCTTCGCAGTCTCCGCTACGTCTCGCTTTGCCCTATTGGATTAAGCGCGCTTTATCGCACAAAGTGGAAATTGAAAATTTAAAAGGAAATTCTCAGCGCAATGCTTGTTTAATGAAATTTTAATCGCCTCGAGGCTTTTCCTCTTCAGTTTTACTTCAGCAATCATTTGTTCTAGTGAAAAATGCTTCAGTGGAGAGAAGCTGCAGAGCTTTGTTGGCTTCTGGATGCGAACAGAAAGCAGAGATTTGCACATTTTCATTCCCGCAAAACGATTTGCCTTGACATCAAAAAAGAAACAAAGCGGAAGAGATGCACAAAGTGCAGATAGCAACGGTTCAAGCACAAGAAAGCAAAGCTTGAGACATTTCGCCAAGCTTCAAGCTAGAATTTATGGAGCGTCTGACGGAGAAGAGAAAATGTGTTGGCGAATAATTTAAGACTTCTTTTAAGGCGATTTAAATGTTAAAAAATGAGCATAAAACCTGAGAGGTTTTCGAAAGAGGAAAGTCCTAAGATTGATTGAGGTTGCAGCATTGTTCACGGGGGAAAAGAAGAATTCCGGAACACAAATCGCATAAACTCTGCCGTAAAACCTCGCATGTGTTTTGTCAGTTTATGAAAATTGGCTGACGAGAAAGCAACACATTGGCGACAATGTGCTGAAACGATATTCAAGCGAGAAAGGTGTCGAACGAGATAAAGAAGAAGCGGAACATAAAAGCTTTCACTGCTCGCTTGAGGAATGTTTTGTTTACTCATAAACTTTTCACATCTCTCAAAAGCTTTTATTTACATTTGAGATGAATAAACTGACGCAAATGAATTTCCCCAATGCGAGTGTGTGGCCGTAAAAATCTGATATATCCGGATCGGTAAACGCGCAACAGAAGGGTTGAAGCATTACGGGATTAGCAAAGCTTTTATATGCAGCGACATTTTTCATAAAATTCCTTTACTGAAGCAACTGAGGCCAAAAGCCGTGTGAAAGCTTTCGAGTCAGCATTAAAAATTGAGTAGGATTCAGCGACTCGTCTGTCTGGATCGCCTCAGAATGACAAGATACAGCGACCTTTTTGTGATTATCACTTAAAATTTTAGTCACGAGTTTTCCTTCTCGCCACAAAGTGCGAGTCAATAAATCACGTTCGGCAGCGTTTAATGCCGTAGCGATTGAGTTTCAGCAGAGCAATAAGCTGAATGCTTAATGCCATCGCTGGAAGCTCCGTGACACTTAAACGCCAATTTCTTTTCCCTCAAATTATGATTGAATCGTTTTTTAGGCTCTGGCAATCGATTGATTTTCCGCTCGACTTTCGTCTTTGTTCGTTGGCATTGAACTGACGGCTCGTTTGATGCTTCCACTGCCAATGAAAATAAAAACATCGGAATGATGCGGCCCTCGATATAAAGGATTATTTCGTCGCTGGTTTTTCCGAATTTCCTCCGCGCGTTATTCAAAAATGAACGGCGACATATGTGAACAACAATTCAATCTTTTATCGATGTGGAAACAATCAGGCCGAATTCTAGCCTCCTGAACGCGGCCGGAGAATTGCCATCCGGTTTTAGAGAACTTTTCGGGCTTCTTCTTCCATCTCCGTTCGGTAGGAGAACTGTGAGAGCTTGAAGCGTTTCATTAATTGTGCTCGTAGTTTCCGGTGGCTTTCGAAACATTATTAGAAAAGTTTTCGTCATTTTCTTCCTTCGCTATTCGTTCAACGGAACAGCGGCACCATGCGTTACCAGCGATTATTATCGGTGGGCGAGAGAGAAGAAAGTAATTAACGAAATGGCTGTTTCACGTATTCTCAGTCTTTGTTCACCAAGAAACTTTCAAACAAATCTCTGATCAGCATTCCAAGGAGCTTCAACTTTTGTTAGTCATAAAGTTCCTTAGATCATCATAAATCTATAAGCTTGACAGCTTTCAATTGCGCGCCTCACTCTCGCGAAAACAAATAATTTAGAAATTAAAGGCACAATGACGTTCGGAAACAGCAAATTGAAGCTTTCTCCAGAGATTTCGTTGGATTGCTTCGAGCAGAGAAAAAACCATAAAAGTTCTTGTTTCAAATTTCAATTTCATTATGCAAAGCATCGAAGCGGTTTTGTGGTCGACAAAGAATTGAAAAACAAGGAAAATCGACAATGAATTTGTTGCTGGTCTCGTAAAAGCAAGCGAATCGATAAATTTCGATTTTCCAAGCCTGGAATTAATGCAAACTCACTCCCTAGCGACTGCCAGCTCAGGTGCCTCGAGCACAAGCATTATTCAAACCGTAATTCTCGGTTATTAGAAACCATTCCTCGCTTAGCTTCCCAGCGAGTGAGGAAGTTGCAAATTACAACTGTTCCCATTGCTTTCTCTCCACCTCGTAAGTCGTAAGAATGAGCGAAAATGTAAAGTTATGGAATGTTTTAAACTGTCGATGGCTGTCGTGAAATATCGAGTCGATTTTTCTCATTCCCACCTCGTGTAATTTAAAAACATTTTCCTTTTCTTTCTTTCGCATTTCCCTGACGACATTTCTCTAAGAGTCAAATGAAAATTTCTCTTTCGCCGAGCTAAATTTATTTATGAGCGTCTGATAAGAAAGAGCAAAAATCGCGAGAAAAAGTATCGGCGATAAAAATAATCACGGAACGTCGAGGCTCTAGCAAAAAGCTCGAGAATTCAGCTTGAAGCTTTTCATCGTTTCGGAAGCGTTTCAATTCGAACAGGAAAACTTTTAATGGATCTAAATTTAATTTGTATACCTGGAAAACTCCCTCGGCTTGCTTGTTGATATTGATGGAAAATTTGTAAACAAAAAGTCGTCGCTACCGGAAAGTTCCAAAGGAAAAACTCGTGATTGAAAGCAACAAGAAGAAAAACGCTGACAAAGCTTTGAGCAGGGAAGTCGTTCAAGTGAAATTAGTTTCACATTCAACGCGACGCTAAATTTTCTTCGTGTCTGTGGAAATTCGACAAATAAAACACTTCGATAAAAACAAATTATGCAAATTTGATTTTAAATTTCCGTTTTCCACTCTATTTATTTGGTCGTTTGAGTGGATAATGAATTCGTTGGAGTTTTTGCCACTTGATGATGCGACTCGTAGCGTGCCTGACTGCAATCACATCTGTCAGCGGGTTGAACAGCGCGTCAATGTCGCTGAGAGCTGAGCCCGTTTGTATTCGGTTGATACGAAAATCGTTGCGAATTTTTATCTCCATAAAATGGCTGAGGCTTTATGAAATTTTAATCATGATGTCGGAGAAAATTAAAATCAGATTTTCAGCGGAAATTTTGAATCAAAATGACATTGAAGGCCGAAAAAAATATAATTGCGACAAAAGCCCGCCAGCATTTTCCGACTTTTTCTTCTTACGATACTCAAAAGCCTGACGCAGTTCCATTCGACATCATGCTGAATCTATTTTCATAATTAAAAAGCTTTAGATAGAAAAATGTAGGAAAGTTTATCTTTTTGGGGTCGCTTGATATCAACAACACCAACAAAAAGGCTACGAAAATTATTTTAATGGCGACAGAATGAAACTTTCTGCCTTTCTGGTCTGATGGTGCGATGATGATGGGGGAGAACTTAATTTGTATCCAGAGGAAGGTTCTGCTAAGAAAGTTCAACAATTTTTATCGACAATGATAGTTGAGAGTTTCTATCGAGAGCTAAGCTCATGTCTTGCATTAGAAAACTTTCCGTCTCGAATCATTCGAGTCGAATGATACTGAAATCTAATATTTTGATTGCTCAGATAATTCTGTTTGCTTATAATCTTCTCATCTTTTCTTCCACAGACTGGTTACAGTTACGGTTTCGCATTTGTGAACTTTTTGAACGACGAGGCGGCAATTCGTGCCATCAAATGCCTAAACGGTTATACGATACGCGGCAAGCGCTTAAAAGTCTCCTATGCTCGTCCTCAAGGCGACGAGCTGCGCGAAACCAATCTCTACATAACAAATCTTCCGCGTACAATAACTGAACAACAATTAGATGTAATATTCGGAAAATATGGACACATTGTACAGAAAAATATCCTTAGGGACAAGCTCACTGGACAGCCGCGCGGTGTAGCATTTGTTAGGTAAGTTCCCAATGACCTCCCAAGTGCTGCGAAAGGATTCCTCGAAAAGACTTACACTAGTTGAGGCTTTAAAGTCAAACGACGGAAGTCATACAGCGCTCGCTTAATAATATGAATTACTCAAACATCAGTTATTTAGCGACATGAGCGCTTGTTCAAACCACACGTGGAATATTCTCGCCGTAGGATTTCAATTTGTCGTTTCCCTTTCCAGATATAATAAACGAGAAGAAGCTCAAGAAGCAATAGCATCACTCAACAATGTGATACCGCAAGGTGGCAATCAACCACTGATAGTTCGAGTAGCTGAAGAGCACGGCAGAGCGAAGGCGGCTCTCTACCTTCCCCAATATAACTCGTTCGTGCAAAATAGAGGTAGAATGAGAGTTCGTAATCAGCCATACTAGAGTCGGTCTGAGGATCCATCACCGTGGAATGTTGAGTGATGAGTTCTCTCCTCTAGATGAATTTGAAACTATTTATCTTCAGCTTTATGGTTTTCCTAAGTTCTCGCTTGTAAGTTATTATTTTTCAAGTAACTCTTGAAGTAGAAGTTCAATCTAGTCTGGAACTTTTCGACGAAACGGCAAACTTATGATGAGATTTTATTCCTCGAAACGTCTGGTTTTTATTGACACCTAAACTCGATTTATTATCGTTAAATGACTCAGATTGATCGTGTTTTGTGTTTTCCCCTTTCGGTCGATGTGCATTTGTTTCATCGTAAGTTAGTCGCTGTGAAGTCGTCGGAAAGTCGAAGAAAACTGGTCGAAAGTCTAAACATCACAAGGCATTTGTTGCGAAACAAGAAAACGACGACGAATCTCTCGAACACAAACATCTTCCGATAATCTCATTGCTTCCGATCAAAGTGATTTAGGATTGAGATTTAAGGATTATCGTCTTGCATAATTTATTCGACGTGCTTGAAACCATAAAACATAAAGAAAAATAAATCCGCTATAATGAATGGAAGTGCATTGTTTAAGTTGCACTCGCGTGCGGCGTATTAAGAGTGCGGTGTGAACATGAGAAAAGTTCGCGGGACTTATTAAACACAATGGAACGTTTCGTTCGTGTCGGAAATGAGTTCACCAGCAAAAAGGGGGAAGTTAATAAATTTTCTGGTTGGCAATCGATTTTTCAATTAAAATCGCGAAGCTCTTAAAAGCTTTGTTGAGAGTCCTCGACTATGAAACGCTGCTCACGAGAGTTCTAATATTTTAATCGCAGCCACCAACAACATGACTTGATCATCCCCCTCTCACTTGCTAATTACACTCACAATGCAAACAAGAAAAGCTTCGTCTTTTATCATGTTGAAAATCTCTAATTATTTTTCATTAATGCATCGGTTTCAACGAAGCTCTCCTGCTGCTCTGAGGCTTAGTTGAGAGCTTTGAGTAGTCAGACGTGTTCCACTTTTTTCATCGCTCGCCCGAGTCGTAGACGGAGCATCTCAATTATATTATAATGTAGAAAACAATTAAGATACGAGCACGGAAGTGCACGCTCCATAGGATTTTCTCTGCCGTCTCACTTTCCCCCGGCACAATATGAATTATATTTGAAATAAGCATTCACGTTTAATGAGACATTTAAATGAAAAAGTTTGTCTTTATAGAAAGTTTTTACGACAAACAAACACGAAGTTTGATCACTTTAAATCGTCTCGGAGAGCAGACGTTTCTTCTCGGCAGCGCGCAAGCAGCACGCGGCTTCAAGCGCTCTGATTGATTTTCCCTCAGAGAAATGAAATATCAATAAACATGTGCATGATTATCGAAACTTTTGCTCGCTTTTCTTTCCTTATCCGCAATGCAATAGCAATTTCTCAACGTCGTAAATGAATGCAAACAATTTCTTTGCTGCATTTGCGTGCGAGAAAATTATTTATTTCTCTAGTCGAACGAGTCACTTGGATTGAAAATCAAAGCTCTTTTCTCGAGCGCAGTTTTAAAACAATTCGTCTTTTCTCAAGCGCAGTTCTCGATAAAAAATTCGTTCTGATTAAACTTGAGTCGATCAGAGCAAATTAGAACGTTCGATTCTCAACGAATTCGCACCTTAGAAAGTTTCTTAAAGGTTAAAAAATATGCCAAACGAGCAAATATTATAAATAATATATCATTAGAATCGTTATAAAATATATCGTTAACCACTTTGGCCACAGCGAAGTGAAAACGCTCGCTTCAATATCCAAAAGAAAATCGTGGAAAGCTGCAAAATCCTGACGTCGGATGGCGCAACCCACGAGTGGGAAAATTCTGGTACAAAATATTTGCGGAAAATCTCGTGGAAAATCCTAACGCATAAAGCTATTCTTGATGTTGAAATTGTGTAACAAGCTTTTTTTTTGTAATTACCTTGACGAAATAAACAATTATCGAAGTTGAATCAGAATAGAACAAGCAGATTTTTTTTCATCGTAGAAAACTTTCAACTCAACTGAATTGGATAGTTCAATGACAAAATCTCGATTTGAAAGTTTGCGAGGAGTTTTTTTCAGATGTGACTCGCATTATAAATTGAAGTCGGCAAAGTTTTTCCCTCGTAAGTTTTTTTTTTCTCAAGCGAATGATTTTCTCCTCTAAACAAATTGCTGAGCTTCATCAACGACTTTTGTTTGTTGTTTAAAAAGTTTATGGCTCTTTAGTTTCAATTTTACTCTTCCACTTTTGCGCCAATATTTAATAAATTTCTTATTCAATTTCTTCTCTTTCTATCTTCCCTCTGTGCCTTGTTTGCCTTCGGATAACTTTCGCACATTACCCGCGATAACAATTTCCGTTTCATGCGCTCCTTTCGTCCTTCCTCGGACGTGCGGTTCACCCAACAACAACAACACCTTGGTCCATCGACCTCTGCCGCCGAAACATGCAAATTAGGTTTACTCAATACACCCTCGACATCGTTCGGCAATCTGGAAGATGGAATCGACGGTTTGTACAACAGAAATAAATCTTACGCGTATCCTTACTGATATTTAAGGTATTATTAGAATTTTATGATTTGTAGAAAAAAGTCTTTCGCGCGTTCCTCGAAAAAGTTTTTCTTCCTTCTTTCGTTCACAATTGATCGTTGCCGAACAACCATTCGAATGGCTTTAACTTATTAGTGCGACGAAAGAACGAAGAGAAATTTTTGTTACGCTCAAATCTGACGTTAAGCTGATACTTTGATCTCGTTAGTCTTAATTGCTGATTAATGTTAGCCTTTTGTAAATTCTTTGTTAACTTTTAAATCGCGTCGATGATGATGAAATCTAGTTCGGGTTGGTTCAAAGGCCGATCAATCACTTTTCTATCGAAACTACTATTGCAAAATGTCGAAGCAAACATGAAAAGCTCAGCCAACCTGAACGGAAAGCTTCTTGGATACGAGCGAACTAATTTCCACGTGAAACATTTTTCTTTGGCTTTCAAAAATTTTTGGATTCTACAAAAAATGATCTCAAAGATTGAACAAGAAACCTTCAGATTCTTCAATACTTTTCTTCTTTAAAAATTTTAAAAATGAATGAAAACTCAATCAGAGATTAAAGACGAGGAAACTCAAGCCAATTGAAATCTTGACGAGCTCGTGATTCACAAAGCAAATTTCCTCGAACGAGAGTTATGAAATTTCTTTCAAACAATTCGGATTCATACTTTTATCACGGAGGATTATTGCAAACAGAAAGTTTGTGCCGAACACTTCCAGCAAAAGAGAAATATGAAGCTAACGAGTTTAAGCCGAGTTGAGGAATCAAATTTTCAAAATTCCCTCATCAGCTCCACGAGCTGGAACAACAATAGACACAAAATGATATTAAATATCAAAATACCTTGTTTACCTTTCATCTTCTTCTCGGGAAGCTTGGCAAGCTATCCTTCGTTGTTTACTTGTCTCTTTGATTACTCGCGAAAGTTTTATTTGTTAGAGAAACTAAAGTCATGTTTGAGCTGATTCACATCACATTTGAATTGAAACCTTTTAAACCATTATGAAAAAGAGATAAACATACAACGAATCTGACGAACAAAGAATCTCACAACATTTTAGTTAATCTTTTGCATTGCGAAAAGAAAAATGTTTCATGCGAGACAAAAGACGGAAAATTGAAGATAAATTTAAGACAAATATTTTTGTTTGTTCAGTTAAACATGAATAGACGAATTGTAAAGAGAAAGAAAACTTTATTTATGATGAAATGCGATATTAATGAGTGTCTTGTATTGTATTTAACCTCCTTCCTCCCTCTATCTCTCTCTTTCTCGTTACGATAACCTTCCAGTTCAATCTCGTTCCAACTAAGTTGTAAGATCCATTTAGATTGCTTCCACTCGTGAAGCGGTCAGCGACAGAGGAACTCAATAGAATCTCAACATCCTTTCACTCATTTCACGTATCTCATCACGACCGATGCACAACCTTCTGAGAAACATTGCGAAACGAAAAGTTTAAAGTGATTACGAGATGGAACTTTCTTCTTCTGTCTTCTTGCTTGTTATAGAGAAAATATAAAAAGTTGTTTGTCTGCACAGAAGGAGAGAATTCAAAAGTTTCTTCATCTCTAGGGTTTCAATTAAATTTCCTCAACCGTTAGTCGTTCTTTGAAGCCAGAAGCTCCGTCTCTCACCGGATGCGGACGATGAAGCTCCGGGAGAACTTTTGTCTTAATCAAAAAGCTATAAGGCGAATCTTGCTCGATAATTAATTGCGGGAACATCAGAAACACACGCGCACAGAGGTCGAGACTGCTTATGTGAGTGATTTTAATTTCCGAAACCCGTCTGCGCTCGTCAAGTGTTCATTCAACTCTTTCCTCTCCGAACGGAAATCTCTTGAAAAAAACTTGGTGATTTCATTAGCAAGCAAGTCGTTCCAATTAAAAATTGACAAACTTATTAACATAACTGGCTAAAAGGTTAAACTTTGAAACCAGGTCTGGTTTCCAGCCGCTTCTTTTTTCGTTACTTTCCACCGGCTGAAGGAGGAAGTTAGCATAAAAGAATTCTTCACCGAAAGAATCTAATCAGATATTCAATTAACCTGATATTTTATTTATTAATGTTCCGGCTTTACTTTTAGTTACCTTCGTCATTGCGGCTTCGTTACCATGAGGAAGCGAAACTTTTCACCGAGAATGAAAAGTTTCTGTAATCATTTCGAAATTTTCAATAAACTCTCGCGTAATGCCGGGAGTTCAAACCGGAAATAATTAGTTTAAATTCACCACGAGACCTTCTTTGATGTTGCAAGCCAGAGGGAACAAAAGGGATCGTAAATAATTAAATATTGAAACGAAATTAATCGTAGCTTCCGGAGAGCCCGCTAACTCCCGACGAAAGGGACGAAAAGGAAACTTTCACAGGAGCTTAAAAGACAGTTATCCCTCGAAGGTCTGCCTATCCTGAGACTCAGCTACTGACTCAAGTTCAATCATAATAAATCTCTCTGTCCGGAAAAGAGGCGATAAGTTGGTGAGAGATGAGCTTTCAGTTTCGGGCGGCAATTAAGCTTACACATCAATTTTTTACAACTTTCCTCAAATCATTTTCAGCGACGAAGCTCACTTTCCATTTTGTATTTTCATTAACGGAATACGAAATGAGCTTGCAAGCTTCCAAGTGAAAAGTGATAAGCTCGAGATCCTGCTATCTGAAATACCGTGGCGAATTTGCTAGTAGTTTCGCAGAGCATTTTCCAATTTTGCCTAAAACATCGTCATTTATCACGGAGGCAAAGCATTTCCTCGCTGTTCATTTATCTTCTTGCATTTCGTAAACGAACAAATCTATCAGAGTTCGGAAGGATTTCACTCACTTCGCGTTGAACGCTTACAGCACAACTCACGCATTCACTTTCAATCTTCAAACGAGCCTCTCAGTATCATTCCATCGAGCATCATTTCACTTCCTTTTCCCTATAACTTCCTCTCCTAGAAAGTAAGAAAATGGTCACGATCTCGAAATTATTTTAACATAATTATAGATTTTTAGCTGTGATTAACTTTGGTTGTGTCAACCAAAACAGAAAGAAGTTTAAAACTATTTGAAAAATTGTAAAGCAAAACTTTTTCGACAAAGTTTGTAATTAAAATCAATATAATCGTTTCGGGCAATAATGAGTAAAGTCAAGGTCTCACATTTGACGCTGGATTCCTCTATTATTGGTAGCTTTTAATCAAATATGTGCTTTTAAATTCCTCTCAAATAGCAAAGCTTGAATAGACCAAAACATATTAATTTCTGTACCCTTGCGCTCTGATTTCTAGTCACATTATCGTTTAAGTTGCAGATAAAATTCACTTGCAAGCTAAGTTTAAAGAGTAAGGAAGTTTATGGAGATCTCATCAACCATTCGGTTGCGTTGCCTCAATTTAAAGGGATTGAAAATAAAACTAACGAAACCATAAACTGCCATAACTGTTGATTAAATTCTAAACTTGTTCACTCAATTAACGACCTCGAAGCGAACTTCCGAAATCATAACTTGAAAACAATAAAGATGACGTAAAGGAAGCTCCTGTATTCTTTGTTTATTTGCTTGATCTCGCAAGGCAAAATGTTTTTGGAACATGTTCGTTGTCTTCTTCAAAACCAAAGTTTAATGTTTTGAAATAAATACGAAATAAAACAAACGCAAATTTTTTTATGTATAAAAGTTGAGACATAAAATTGTGTTTCTGATACAGTTATTGCTCGTTTTAACGACGGCTAAGCCAAGCTTTAGAGTCGTGTAGACAGTGAAACGTGATAACCATCGTTCTATTTTACATTCTCATTCGACACAACTTCCCGATTTAAAAAAATAATTTGTTTCCAGCTTTTTCGTTATATTTTCTTATCAAATTTAATGTCTCATAAAAGACGCAGGCAAAGTGATTCCGAGAAAAAATATTGTTGAAAATGTGTGACTGGTGGGAATGAGAAAAGGAGCTGCAGATTTGTCTGTGAGATGTAAGAGAGGCTTGTGAATTACGAGGAGCTCTAAGCTTTCGTAGAAATCTGAGATAGCGCCTGTAAAAAGAGCAACGACTCGAACTAAAGCGAGTTAAACTTTCATGTCGAGTACGATACATGTGAAAGTTTCCACCGCATTTCGTTGCGCTACGAGCAGCGATGCTTCATATGAAAAATCCACAAAGTATTGTTACTTATCATGGAATGTGGACAGTAAGTGTATTTAATGAAACGAAATCAAATTTTCGCCATGGAGCGCACGAATCTCTCTCGCAGCCCTCGTCTCACCGGGCACAGCATTCTCTGTTCGCGAAAGCACACCAAGAACTCCAATCAAATTACGATATAAATATAATTAAATTTGTTCAGAATATTTCCTGATAAAAGCGGACGCATTTAATATAATAAAAGAGAGTTTATAGAACAATGTAATTAATTAAAGAAAGAAAATCCTTGTATTATATTATAAACCAGTTCACAAGAAAAATGAAAATAAAATGAGATGAAAAATTATTAAATCCTGAGTTTAGATTCGCCATAAAAAAATGAGCAGCGTGATTATAATTGATAACACGCTGAGTTTTGTTGAGATTTTCCTGCACTGATGATTGCAAAATTAAAAGTAATTTCGAATCATTACGTACTGTGAGTTTCCACCGCCATTGACTGTCTAAATTTAGCCTAAGAGCAAACCCTTCCCCGCAATAATAATCGCCAGATATTATTCATGATTCAGTGGATTCCGACTCATCATTACGCAAAATAAAATCTCGAGAGCTTTACGTTGAAAACTCTGATTTTATTCCGCGTCGGTTCTTCAACCTTTTTCAGCTGCAGCGTAGAAATATTTCCTGCTTAATTTCCCTTCCACGAAATGAGAAATCAGAGACCGAACGAACTCACAATTAGCGAGCCATCCACGGCCACTTGACTAGAGCGTATTCATTTCGTTCCATTCATTTGGCTCGACGGTGCTAAAAATTGAATCGTCCGGAATCAACACGAATCCGAGACCTTAATTCGATCGTCGGGATCATTTACACGCGCATTCATAAAATCTCCGAGCCAGCAAAAACACGACATAATTGACGATGAAAATTTAATGAAAATTTGTGCTTCGCCAACGCGATTTAAGGCAGGAAATATATCAATCAGGAAATTCAGAGAATTTCTAGCAAATTTTCAATGCAAACGTTCTGAAGATATCTTAGACAAGACGACAATGAAAGTTGAAGTCTGATTTTTCACGCTAGGCATTTTGAATTTGTGTTAAATTATTAAACTCAAACATAATTTTTCGCTCAGGTTTAGTTCTGTCCAGAATTTAAATCTAGCTGTTTTTAACTTTAAATTTGCTAGCTTAATTTCAAAATAGATTTCTCGAATTCAAGTTCAGAAGATTGGGTTTTCCTTCAAGCTTTCACTGCGAAATGAACAATCTGCAGTGAGTGATTGCAAAAAGGCCACGAGTTTCATGCTGAATCTTGGGATGGCAAACAAATCGTCTCAAGGCTGTCGAGTCATCAATCAAGTGAACGCTTCCCTAGCAAAAATTTGTTTTTCTAATTTTGATAAATCTCATTTTCAACTTTCTCAACAAATTAATCTCGCGTCTTGACGTTTTGATTTGTGTTTCGAGTCGGAGATTCAGAAAGGACGAGTCTCATTGAATTCCATTGCAGCAGCTCAGAGTGAAGCGAATCTCTCACTCAATTTCTTCGCGATGTCACGAGAAGTCACAAATCAATTTTCCCAGCTTTCTCTACGGCGAATGAAAAATGACTCGATTTTTTATCTCGCCCGCAGCATCCACTCCTCTATCCATTTGGTTTTATTTCACTCGTCTGTTGCTGCTCGTCTTCTAAGGCTTCGCGTAAGCAGATGTACACTTTCTGGTTGTGAGTTATCTCATTCAATCGTGTTTAGTATTTATCTCAATTAGCTGAAATTGGCCATCTACGAAAGCAACAGTGAAGTTCCATCTGTAATGTTAATTGATCGAAATGTTTGCAGCTGTGAATCTAATAGCCAAACACCAATCCGTTAGTTACATTTGATGTTGATAGAAAAAGTCAGAGTCAGCCACATCTGTAAATCTCTGTCGAGCTGGAAGTTACCAACGCTGTGGTTTCAAATCGACTGTTGTCAGTAAAAGCATGAATGCACAAACGACATACCACATCGTCGCTCTTCCGTTTCGCCTTCTCGAACATTTTTCAAGGAATTACTCTCAACCCTCTACTCTTGTTTGCAAGCAAAAGTCGTTCGCATTTGGAATTTTGTTTTTCTTTCATTTCAGGTTTTACTTCAAGCACAGTAAAAGTCATAAAGCGAAAAGCTTCGGAAATGTTTGACAATTGGAGTTTGTCTTAAAAAGTCTGGAGTTGTAAACCAGAAACTTGTTGGCGGTTTAATATTTAAATCTGTTCTTCCGTTTGCAGTGTGCTGTCCAAATTGTCTGGCAACTGCAAGTTACTTCTTTCATTTCCCTTTGCCGTGACGCCGATCACAATCAAATAGAGCTGCTCCACGAGACAGGATGCATGATGTCCAAAGCTATTGAGATTTTTCTGCGGATTCATTCGAGAGTCACTCATCCAAAGCTCTTTTTTGTGACGAAATGTAAATTACAGAATTTCCGATGAGAATTTCCTCCCAACACCGACTTCGCTTTCGTCTTCTCTCGTCTGTTGGCTTAGATCAAATCACAGAGCTGAATCCAGTAGAGAAGAGAGCATTCAGTCTGCTTTTCGTACGTCTAATGCTCGAGACCGTCAACAAGCGTGAGCTTTTATTTACAAATGCAACCTTCGTTCAGCGTTGTTCTTCAAAACCAATTCCGCATGACGTTGGCGGTTGTCTGGCGAAATTAGAAGAATGAATCTCGGAACCGAGATCACAATAAACCCATCACGACAAGCTCCGTTTTTTCAACTCGAGATTCGCAGACGAACACAACACTTTATTTAGCTTTTTTTCTGTTCGTTGTTCATTCCTGCGTCGGTGGAATTCTTAAGGGATTTTCAACTGAGCAGTTCAGCACTCGGATAAGCTCGAGAACTTAAATATTTCTCGAACAACTTGCAACAAAATGAAGCTGCGATTCTTTGTACAAGAAAAATAGAAAATATTTCGTGTTTTTCTTGCTTCAACGGTGCGACATCAGCAGTGAAATCGGCTTTGAACGGATATTACAGCGTCGATATTGCTCTCTTGAAGCAGGTGTGAAAAGAAGACGCAGGAGGTTAAAGCGCTGGCACTAACAACAAATTTCGTGTAATATTCACAGGTAAATAAGCTTCTGTGCAAAATGAGACTTACAAGCACAAACACGTTCCAATTCGTTTAAGAACCTTGTTTACACATCAAACTCTGTCGCTGTATGAATTGACTAAATTTGAGATTTCTCTGCGGCAGACGGAAAGTGTCGAACAAAGCCGAGCCTTGTAGCTTTAATTGGAGAGGGAAAAATCTGAGCACACAACTCGCAACATCGGAAAGTTTTTCCTCGCCATTGCTTACAGCAGCACACAGCTTGACATTTCGTTCTTCTACATCCTTCGCCCTCCAACGATAAATTGCGGACGGACACAATGCACAATCAATTGGACATTGGAAGGACAATCGCTGCGGAGCGCCCATTATTCCACAAAAGATGAATCAACTTTATTCTCTTCGTTTCGCTGAAGGAAAATTGCTGCACGGGAGGAATCAGGTTTGAGTGGAAATTGATGACTTGATAAGATAATAAACAGCAGGTTTTTTCGGAAACATTCTCGACGTTCTGAGTGTTGTAGGCTGACTTGATTTGAATTTTATGACGAGAATGTCTCATGATTTATGCATCGAAGGTCAGTGTGGAGCTGAGCATGAGCATGAAGCTGAGTTTCGTTGAATACTATTCTTCGATACAAATATAATCCACACTGTTATCGACAAAAATAGGCACAGGTAAAGTTCTCTGGCAGAACAAAGATTGATTTGTTTTTGCAATTGTGAGAATTTCCATCATCCATCAAGATTCATTCAGCTTGATGTTGTTGCCTCTCTAATTCACATTTAATGGCGATCGTACCGAAGCTGAATTCGTTACGAATGGATTCTAAATCGAGCCCAGTTTCACACCTTGGAATCAAATCAATCAATTAACTTCCCAACACTTCCGCCTTAAAGCATTTTGCTTTTCTAGCAAATGTTGCGTAAGTAAATGAACGCTCAGATGAAAACCAACCTGTTAAACAACTGTGAGTTTAACTCCAGCTAAATATGTACAGAGGTTACCTGAAACTGATCAAGCTCTAACGTAGTCATTTATGCCAAGATTCAAAAGCGCTGAGCTCTCATGTTAATGGAGTATCGTAGAACCCAAATTAACTTTTGAAACCGAAAAGTTTAGTTACCCTTTTTGAGTAGAGCAGTTTAGCATTCGCTTCTCGTCAAGCGATGTTTATTCGTAATAATTGAAAAAGTTTCGAATCGGAGCTCAACGTTTCATTCTACAGTTTTCAATCTTTCGCCAGTTCGGAAATATGAAACTATAAAAATATGTGGCAAGAGAGAGAGAGAGAGAGTGGAAAATGAGCTTTCATTCTGCAAGCTTCCCAACACAGAACCGAGTGACGTAAAAAGGATTTAACAATGTTTTATGAGGTTTAAAATGTCATCAAGTGAAGTAGCAACTTACCAGCACTATCCGAAACTAGCGGCAACGCTCATTCGATGCTATAAATTTCACGTCTCGGATGTTGTCGTTGTTGAATACTCAGAAATCCAATCAAGCTTGATTGAAAAATATAATATTTGCTCGCTCGTAAATTCTCCGAGGATTCAATGATTTTCCACATCGCTTTCTTCAGTGTTCGTTCACCAAAACTTTTGGGTTTCCAATTTAAATTTTATCTAAACCCAAGTTTCGTAAAACTATTGCTAGATGATGGCCGATAAGTTACAGAAATCCCCAACAACGATGATGTAGAAAAAGTTTATTTCGAATGCAATTGGCATGTTCGCAATGATTGACGAGAGGAAAAACTTTCTGCTGTCTGTGAAGTTTCCCAATTAGAATCACAAATCTGTTGCATTTGCTTATTCTCTGGGAGTGTCGACCGGAACTTTGGTTTCTTTTTTTCTTTTTCCAAATCAACAAATAGTAAGCGAGGATAGAAAGTCCGAAACTTTCCATTACGTTAATTGATTTTGTTTCCAATTCGCCTAAATCAACACGTTCAATCAGACGGATTGTTTTTTGCCCAGTCTCGGCAGAGTTTATAGACTTAAACCGGTTACACTCAGGAATAATGAAAGGAGTCGCTTCGTGGTATTGTGAATGTTAAGCGGTCACATCTGGATCGAACAATTACATCAAAATCAACCGCTGAACTTTGCAATTACTGGAGTTTCTATCTATCTATCTACTGGAGTCCACGTGAAAAAGAAACTTGCGCCTTTTGATAGAAATATTGCTCATCTCGGAGAGGTGAAGTTCGAAATGAAATTACTGTTTTTCTTGATAAGTGTGTGAGACCCTCACAAGGAATTTAAAGCTACAGCTCAGCCACAGCTGGGCTAGATTATGAATGTTACATTCATGCAATGCTTTTAGAGTTTCATGAATTTATTAGTCTGACGAATCGAAAATCATTCAATCGAAACTACCCCAACCTATAATAAATACCAATCTATTTATATTTAAATAAAAAATTAATCACATTTATCTCTCTTTGATTTGCTTTTATAATGATAATCTCGGCGGCCGAAATTCTCCAATTAAAAATTCATAATTTCGATTTAGAGTCCCTAATTCACTGTAATCTATCAATAATTCAACGAAGCTTTCGGTTCCGCAACCCTTTTGGATAACAATTCAAATCCTCAAGTCGGATATTCGGATTCATAAAAATGATGAACCATAAAATGAGACTTTTAATTAGTTCTGCTCGCGTCTATCTGTTGCAAAACCTGACGGCTTCTATGAATGAAGAAACTTTTCATTCTGCTGAAAGCGATTAAAAATGATGGCGAGGGAAAAATTCACGAGCTTGAAGGAACGTTTCAGGCAGATGCTGTCAATGCCAGCCTTGAATTCTTCTCTTTCAACAGCTGAAGAGGAGAATTCAGAAGGAGACATTCTCTGAAATTGCCCATCGCCAAACGACGAGCGAGAAGCAACGTCGAGTTTGTTTTAAATTATTTAAATTTTAATTCCGTGCCATTATTTGCATCTGCGAACGGCTCGCTTAAAGCACACGACTTAAGCGAGATGAGGAGTATTTTAATCAAGCTTGCCACGCGTTGAGTCCTAATTCAGCATAAAATTCATAGTTTCTTTTTACAGAAAGCTCCTTAAATTTTTATGGTCATGAATTCTTCAAGAGTTCATCTCATTCCGTCGCAAGCCAAAGAAAAATACTTTACTTGTAAAGACATTTCTTAGACATTTCTTGTGAAAAATAAACAAAGCTCTCAAAGTGATGTGAAAGAATTCCCTCGAAGCAAAAAACAACAAAACACATTCCCATCGCAAGCGATTTGATGTGGTGTTGCGGACAAAAGCTCAAGAACCAAAGCATTTAAACTTTACCATGACTTTGAACGGAGAAATTCCCTCGGTCGCTGCTGTGCTGTCATATCTCTCTTCGAAAAGAAACGTGTGACGACAGCAAAAGATTTCTTCTTTCACGTCTTTGTCTGTGGCCAAGAATTTAAAGTTTTTCTCTTTTCGATGGACAAATTCTCATGAAAGGAAGCCAATGATTGGTGCCGTGTACGTTTGATTCTATTCACATAGGCACAGCGGTTTATTCTTATTGCTGCTAAGTTACAGAGAAAGATCAATGGAGAATGATTTATCGAAAGGAAAAGAGCAAAAGTGACCAGTTCTCGGAAAGTGTTTTAGCACCTGGATGAAAGAAATAGAGAAAAGTGTGGGATGCGAGGAGAATTCTCATTTATTGGCTTGAGAACGGCAAAGAAATTACCGAGACGACAAAGGTTGACTTCGTGTAACGACCCTTGTTGAAGGAATGACTAGCGGATGGAAGGAGAAAACTCAGGTGGTGGGAAATTCCTCCTTTCACTCAAGACGAAGTTGGCACAGCGTCTTTGAGAAATTGCCATAAATTGAAACTGATGAAGGATCATTGTCGAGAATTGTGCGTCAACGCGCGGAAACGATGAAATACCTCGCTCGACGAACGTTCAAACATTGGAACACGTAGAGGAAAATCAAATTATTTATGCCTGGCTTCTCTGTCTCACTCTTTGCCTCCTTACCACGCGAATCCCGCGGTGCGCTAAGTAAATATTAAAGGAATCACTGTCGCTGATAAGAAAGTCTCTCCATCATTTCTGCCTGACGTGAATTTGTCTTCGCTAAAGAAAACTGAAGAGGCGAAAATTTCTGTGATGTTTTCCGTTTTTCAGAATTGCCAACTTGTGCTCTTCTACCTTATGGTTTTTTGCCAGCTCACACATGACATGAAAGAGCGGAGATGTGTGATTTCATATTCGGAATGTCACGGAAGCGAGACGTAGTTTAACTTCTCAAGCTTTCAACGAAATTCGTCATCGGTTCCGTGTGAATGATGCGTCGTCTTCAGTCTCATCGTCTTCCACACAGCATCGCAATGTGACGATAATAGGGCAATTTGTTGCGTAGCAAGATGCTGGAAAATTTGCTTTTTTCGGCGAGTCATGAAAGGATTTTCTTTTCTTCCATCAGAACTTTTACGTCGACTCATTTCCGCATTAAGCGACTTTCTTGTTCTCTCGTTGTGAGGCCGGAAATTTAATTAGTTTCGAAATCTTTATAATTGTCGTTCACTGCTTTGCCATTCGTCAAGTTTTCATTGTTGACGCTTAATGATTCAAAAGTTTTCCCGCTCCCAAGTTATTCTGCGGCTTTACATTTCAGCAATGAAGAGAAGCAAAGGAAAACTTTTTGATTTTACGATTCATAACCAGATACTTGATCGCTCAAGAAAATTTATTGTCTTGGTGAGTTTAATTGAGAAGAAGCGGCTTATCACGGATTTTAACGAAGCAGCGTTTAAGCGAGATCTGACAAAGCCATAAAGAGTTGTTAACGGGAACGACCCGAGCCTCAATCTACGACGATGCTGCCAAGCACGCTCGAAATCGTGATCAAAATCTAGTTGGTTATTCAATGCTTCCGCCATGGAACACAAAGTTTATGCACAAAAATAATTTTATTTTCAATTCGTTTCAACCGCAACGCACACAACAATTAAATTTCATTCCCGACCAATGAAATTTTTCATGATCCCTTTAATTGCATTCGAATAAAATAAAAGGAAATTTATTTTCACTTCGCCAGTTTCGGGCTTTGTGACTCGTACGAAAAAAAGCTCTCGGAACGATGAAAATGTTTTGCGGTTGAAGTTTTTTCGCTTCGTGTTTGCCACCACATTTTTCATGAAGTTCCGAATTGCACCAAATCCATTGTTTGAATGTTAAACAGTCAGCGATTGCAGCGAGCATTATTTAACTAGACGAATAATTCCCGTTTCTGCTGTTCCAGCGGACGGCCATCTGCATACACAATTGCTTAACGCAATTAAACTTTTTTCCTGAAAAACTGTGAAACGATTATTACGAGTTTTATGACGGAACATAAAAATTTGCATACAATTCTCGTGTTGTTTTCGACTGAGTGCCTCGAAGGTAGAAAGTCTAACGAGTCTGTCTCTTGAGTTGGATTAAAACTTTTTTATTCAACGAGGGTCCGGTTGGAAACGAGAAAAGTTTATTTTATCGCAATTTCAATAAATTGCATAAGATGCTCGAATCGAGAGTCATGGAGTGCTGGTTCGATGCAAGTCTCGGATTAAGCAGCTTCACTCTTCCCTCCTTCGAAAATCCTCGTAATAAACTTAATTCGCTTCCGGATTGAGAATAACGCTTCTCTCAATGATCTGCTATAGCAACGGCAAAAAGCTGATTCGATTTCTCGTCCTCTTCCTCTGTTTCAATCGATGATTCTGCAGTTGGCTTGGTGTTGAGATAAGTCGGCACTATTCAGATGAAAGCAACTCAACTCGATTAACATGACTCTCGATATTCACTCAACACTTTATGGCTTTTACGCCTTCACGATATTGTCTTATCATCTGCTTCTTATTTCGAGCAGTTGCTTTCTATCTGGCATCGTTTGTGTGCACAGCTGATGTCTTTCCATCTTATCTCTTCGTTCACCAAAACTTCATTTCTTCCTCGAAGATTTCAGTTGATTAAAAATTCAAAACACAGAACTCTCCTTAACTACTTGAATGGTCGTAAAAGGAAAGAGATTTTAACTTGGAAGTAATTTTACACCATCTGAATACATTTGACATTAAAAAGTCATTTTGGCGCTCGTGCTTTAAGAACTACGCAAGTGAGCCGCTTTAAAAGCTTTCGGAATGTCAAGACGAGAAACGTTTTCCGGAGAATTTTTCCGCTCCGCTCGAACTTCTTCAGCAAAAACGTACGAGAAGTTAAACAAACGCTTTGCAATTCATTATTACCATCTGATGTCCTAGGTACTTAAGGCCACAGACATTTCCACCTCTTGCACTTTTGCCTTCTTCTTCTATAACAAAACGACAAATTTATCACGAGACAAGAAAATTCCCTCTTTATCCTCAAAAGCATTTCTCACAGTTTTTTCAACGTGAAATGACAATTTCGTTTTGTTTATGTTTCGTGACAGGCGACGACCTAATTTTTTCCATGGGCCGAGAAGAGCAGAACCCTTTGGAAGGTTAATATCACGAAGAAAGAGATAAGAATGAAGAAAATATTCTGCCGGCCGAGTAAAAAATTTATCTCCGATTGGAGAAGAATTCAAAGACATTATTCTGATGGACAAAAGCTTTTCCGAGGATCCAAATTAGAGAGATTGTCACATGGTTAAGCATGAACGGAAAGGGAAAGCTTTACTTGCTAATCACAGCAAGGGTCGAAAAGCTTTCAGGATTAGTTGTTCCTGGTAAAAAACCTCTGTTGTTTCAAAGAACATCCTTCTCAGATTAAAGACAAAAACGTCTTTATCGAATAATTAAGCGACAGAATAATTAGCAGCTTTATTCAACGAGCATGACTCGAGCCTTGACCAACTTAAGCATCGAGAACAAGGCAAGCAGACTCTGGAGAGAAGAAAGCATACGGACAGAAGCTGCTCGTATTTATCAAGATCTCAACTTCCGCTGGGCAAGTCGAATCCGACGACACAAATTCAGCGCGTGAAATTTGCTACTTAAGTTCAACAGGCTTCAAACAAAACATTTTAGATGAATGGAGATAAATAATTTTCAAAAGGTTGCGATTTGAATTCGAACAATCGAAGAGTTTAACAAAAAATAAATGAAATTGTCATGGTTTTAATATCGTAAACATTATGCATTGGATATCTCTGGCATCGATGAGAGCAACATTTATATTTATTTTATTCATTTATATTATATTTCGCAACACGCTCGAGACCAAGCACAATGTTTGTGGTAGTATCGCTTTTCATTGAAATGTAATCTCGGGAAAATATTCGACTTTTCCCAAGGCTTTCTGTCTTAATCATTTTGACGAAAGGTGAAACGGAGCTTGGTAGTCGAGGTTGAATGTAACAAAGCCTCTTTAGGGATTTTGAGTTCAATATATTTTTTCCTATTCAATGTCAAGATTGATAAGACGACTTCGGAAAGGCCCAGAGTAAATTAATCGAAGAAATCAGAGTTTTTAAATGTCAAAGTTGGTAGGAATTCAATTTATTACGAAGATTAAAGATAAGGATATTTGCGCAGCTGGGAATTTGAGACGTTCGCACTTTAAGAATTCTTCCCAGAAATTCTCGTTATAAATTTCGATTCCGCGCCACTCAGTCTTTCAAAAACCAAATTGGAATGTTCTCCATGCCTTTTTCTCCCAAACATATCTCTCGAACACAAAAATATATTTGATAACCCTTTCGCTCTTCGTTCCCCTGCTTCAGAGGTGATTGAAGTGATGTGGAGAGGGAAATAACGTCTTCGGAATCCCTAAAAGTTGTTGCAATCAATTTAAATCGTAAGCCGAGCGCTAACCCTCCGGCGTCTTCACACGCACATTGAGAAGTCGAAAGCAATCGCATTCAAGAGAACTTATGATCTCAGCGCTACGGTTCTAGCAAGAGGCATAAAAATATAAGTGAATTTGTTGTCGATGCCTTTTAGTATTGCGTTGACGTGATCTCACAGTCTGATGCCTTCGTTTTGTGCAAACAACGATAATCAACACAGCCGAGTGCTACACGTTCGAGTTCTATGTTGAGACTTGGCAGCATTGACGACCTGTCAGTATAAAAGTGTTTACACGAACGTCGGCTGAGTGTGGCAAAGGTAACGCAATTGTTTTCCATCGGAGAAAGATAAAAATGCGAGCATTGTAGGCGTTGAGTGCTTTTTGTTCCGAGCGATTGAAGATTTCACACTCTCGGATCCTTATATTTGTAAGCAAAAACTGCTATTGAGCGTGAAATATGATTTAGACATGCGATGGCGTCTCGCAAAAGCTCGCTTGATGATTAAACTTAAGGATTTAGATAATCCCTCCACGAGCCATGCATTGACGGGAATTGATTCATGCCAAACTACCATCAGCATTCGCTATGAAACTTACACGTGCTCCAGCTCACGAACGACAACGATATGCGTGCTTTCATCTTACATCAACATCAATCAACTTTTATTTAATGTTGCAATATCGATATTTGTCAAATGTTCGAAGCGGAAGAAGCCAAAGGAAATGATATGGCTCGAGAGCTTTACGAAGCGCTGTTGCTGCGAGCATTTTCGCCTAACATGAACCTGTTGTAATGAGGAACTCTTTCTCTTTGAAACCTGTCATAAAGCTCTCGGCAAGTATTACGAGCTCCATCAAAAGAGAAAGATTTGATTAAGTTTGCCGGTGTTATGATTTGTGTGTGTTTCCCTCGTTGATTCTTCTTTTCATCCCTGATTTCACTCAGTGTTGATAAAAACAATGAAAAGGAAGCCGCGGGGAGATGGAAAAGCAAACAGAGAGGAAGCTCGATGCTGTCTGTAATGCTGATTTAAGTACTTCTTGCGATATTAGTCACGAGATGCCTTCACACTCGTGCGCCTGTATAATGTCATGGGAAATTTACAAGCAGCACATCTCGCTCTCGTATAAATGCTGCCAGCGCTTGCAAAATCAATAAATAATATTTCCGCATGGCGTAAATCTGGCGGAATTTCTTAAACAAATTCATAAAAATTCAAGAAATTATAATTCCGTTTCCTCGTAAAATTTCCCTACGCTAGAGAGCAAAGGTGTAAAAGCGTTTTTGCCTTGTCGAAATTGGGAAAGAAGGCGAAGGCAGCAAGAGAGAAACGCGTTCAATAAAAATCTCATATTTTATCGCCGAGTTTATTGGAGCTCCGGTAAAAACATGGCATCAGTTTATTTATTCATCAGCTAGTTTTTCTTGCTGACTGCTTCCATGCCCCAGAGATTATTCAAAGCATCGTAGTAAAAACTGAATGCTCGTTTGACGGAGTTCAAGGTAGGAAAAAGGTGATTTCGATGGCGTGGGAAAGATGTTTGCTCAGAAGCTCAATGCGATGTAAAGAAATAATAATTCATCAAAAGGACGGTTGGAGGTTTAGTGAGAAATAACGCAATTTATAGACGTGGCGAGAGCGATTTCTGTCGTAGCTTGGAAGGACGAAGAAGAAAGCCCATAAATCAGTTGTAGCTTTCGACGCCGAGTTTTCTTTTTGCTTCGTGACAGGTCCTATGAGAGTCGGTCAAAACTTTTTCCCTAGCTCAACACTAGCTGAACAAAATTTCGCACCAGTGAATTTAAAAAGTTTTCGGGAAAATAAAACTTTGGATTCAGCGATCCTCATAATCTGCCTCAAATCCCTGGCAGATGAGAAAACTCAAATGAAGCTTGATGTGTGAATTTGAAGATTTCTTTTTCGGGTCTGTTGGAGAAAGTAGGGACGGATGAATGGAAAAATATGAAGCGAAATGTTTCGTAAAAAGGGAAAGTATAAGATTGGGTTGATTTTGCCTCGTGAGATGTTCCCGGAAGTTTGACACTATAAAAGTGTCCGCAGAATAATAAAGCCGCCTAAAAACGAGACATTTGCTTGCTGAAATGTTGGATTTCCCTTAGCGACGTGCAGTGAACGATAAGAGCAACAAATGACAGCCTCAAATTGACTCGTCTTGATAGCTCCCACGTGGAATCATCAACGCAAGGCTCCAAGTATGATTGCACTTTAACTCCAAGTTCCCCACTTGAACGTGATTTATCCGAATCTTACGCAACAAAAGGTTGAAAGCGCTCCAATCAAGGCAATAAATGTACGACATCAGAGGGTGTCAGCTGCTGTCAGAAGCATCAACAAAAAGCTCCCAGCCCATTCTCTATCGGAGGCTCTGCAGAGCTCGTTGAGAAATGACTTTGAGATCTAGGAGTGCTGCGATGTCACTTTGTTACAGCTCAAGCCAACCGCCCCGAAACGTCTCAACCAAATGATTCATCTCACCCTTTTATTATGCAGACGAAGCGTGCGAAAAATATGCGGCATAAGGAATGCGAGATAATTCATCCTCTTTCACATTCAGCGACAGCTTATGGAGAAGCTCTCACTGCGAGATTTGATATTGAAATTAATTTTCCAGCCTCGAAAGTTCTTTGTCGCATGAGAAACAACTTTTTTCTGTTGAAAATCGGGGCAGTTTCGTCTTCAGGAAGCTTTTCACTTCTTCTATTGATCATTCTCAAAACTATGAACTAACTTCCGCCTCTTCATCAAATTTATGAAGTCTGTTCAGACTTCTATTGCAAGCAGTTAAGCTGATTTTTACAGTAAACTTTCTACTTTAATTTTATCTGTCCCACGATAGATCATCTACTCAACCAAATATCGAATACGTGCCTTTTCATTAGCAGCGTTGATTATCAACATTTGATCCATAATTCTACTTGACCAAAGAAGGAAAAATTTTAGTTTGCAATCGACAATAATCTATTGAGAAAAACGAATTTGTATTGTGAAAGTTGATTTCTATGAAGCACTAAAGTTTATTTCTCATTTCCAAAGAAAATCCAAACTTTTTTAGTTGCAAGAGACTCACGAACTTGAATGGAAAATCTTTCAAGTTTATTCGCCGTTTTAATTTCTCTCGCTTGTTTCAACTTCTTACCCAAAGGACTTGGGCGAAGCTGTAATTCATACTTGGAACATTGTGAACCGCCAGAAGTTAAGTTTGGCGGTAGCAATAAAACACAACAATGATTCATTGGCGAATAAATTGGTAGGAAAAACGCAAAATGTTGTAGAACACGCCTCGTAGCAACAGGAAATCGCTCGCTGGCTCTCGTAAATTTCAATAATCAAAACATCTCGCCTTAGATTTCTTCGCATTCGCGGTTGTAAAATTTTGAGATTTTTCTAAATTTATTGCCGAATGTCTTTGCTCTGTAAGCTCAAGACATCTTTGAAGTAACACAAAATTGAAATCGGTGTGGCGTGAATAATTTGCTGTTCAATTGTTATGCCTTTGAAGTAAGTGGCAGAGAACAATAAGAAGATTATCGAGCAGCGCGGATTTAAATCCTTTTGCGGGTAATAAATTTTAATAAATCACCCGTGGAAGAAAGGATTCGACTGAGTTTTAGGCTCTTTGTTTGATTCAATAACAGAATAATTAATCACGTGAATTTTCATCGTCATTCGAATGGAATAAATCAGATAATAACTTTCCTACGTTATTAAGCAAACAGGCAATTCTCAGCGCGTTTACTCACTCCGCAAAACCATTTCACTGACCGTTACTTGCCAGACGCTTTCTTCTTCTACCGAACGCTTCGCAAAGTTTGTTCTTATCGAATTGTCCCAAAAGCGTCCGGTTTAATTGGTGTGCGCAACGAGGAAAGCTCGAGAGAAAACTCGACGCTCGCCCTTTTAATAATCGCTAGTGAAGATTGATTCGAATTTTTCACGCCAACATCCAATCGTCGAAGTAAAATCACCTCATTTATATTCAAGGCCTTCAAACTCCGCATTTCAAACTTCACCGAAATGAGAATTTAGTCAACCGTAACTTTCCCATCAGTTGATCGAAAAAACTTTTCTTCTTCGCCCCTCCGACCTCCAATTTATTAAATCTTTCGATCTTTCCCCCGAATTTTTCGTCCCCATTGGATTTTTCGTTTAAATGGTAATTGATTTCATTTCGCATTATTCTCTCAATCTGAAAAATTATACATTTATTCATTGGCAAGGATCTGCTCCCCGTCGTCACCCTGCCGTCACTTGCCACGGCTGCTGAACTTTGAAAAATGATTCACAGCGCACAATGATTAATTTCGCGACGGTATAAATATAAATTCAGAGGTAATTAAGTAGATTTATTGATTGTCGCTCTCTTAATTACCGCGATCATCATAAAACAATTTCCGGAATTGACATTTGAACTACGAACATAGTTTGTATGGGTCTGGAAGGAGGTTAATTTCAGCTTTATTCGAAATGGATTTATGGAACTGCGACGGTTTAAAAGGAGATAATGAGCTCAACGGTGCAACTGTGCATAAAAATGTTTTCAATTTGCTTAAACAAGCTCTGCATACTCGCAGGAGGAAAATGAAAAAGATTCAAGCTGGAAGCTTTCTTCCTTTTCGAGCACCGTTTAGTGGCCAGAGATAAGGTTTAATAAAACTAATCCTATTGCTTTCAATTAAACTTGCAGACTTCACCGTCTCTAGACAAACGAAGCTAGTTTGTTCTAGCGCAATGAACCAAGCACATCGGAATGAACCAAGCTGCAGTTACGTATCTAACGAACATAGCCCACATTATTCTCTAAATTCTCAAACAAGCAACCCGCTCCAATTACCATAAAAGTCTCCAAGTCTTGTTTTTCATGAATTTCATTATCTGCTCAACAGCGCAATGCATCGAATCCTTTCCAACCTTTCCATCCTACCCCATTAACCCCGTTTCATCGGATTATAAATCTCACTTCTCCCGCCTCAGAAACTTTCTTCTCGCTTCCTTCTTGAAACCGTCTTCATCCGCAAATCAACACATTTTCTAATCGGTTTGTGATATCGCAATAATATGCTTCGAATGAGATTTGCCTTGTTTGTACAAGTGACTTGCAAGAAATTGCTTGTTTTACCAAAAAAAAAAGGAAAATGTTTTCTCAATCTCATCATCTCCGTTTATTTTCGAGAGCTCGAGGCCGTTTCGAGCTTTCTCCTTCGTCAAAAATTCGATGATGATTTGGGGACTTCAGCTGTCTCTTCCTATTCCAATAGTAAACCAAACCTGAATTCCACTGAGGCTCATTTAAATTTTGAATCTACACGCAGCCTAATAAAGCTGCTTGTGCTCAGCTATTCAAGTCTTTTAACAACAACAAAGAGTTGTGCTTTCGATGGAATGCGAGATAGTGAGAAGGGAGGTTTAGGGTGCCAGAGACATCTTACTTGATATCATTTTTGTAAGTTCTGCACGAGGAAAAGAGAAGACAATCCATGAATATTAAATTCCTTGTACATAGTTTCTTCTTATCTGATAGTGACAATGGATGGTTTAGAGAGATCTGAGGCTGAGAGGATATTTGATAAATTGTATTGAACTCAACCTTTCCATGTCAAACGACCTTCTTCAACAAATACAATCTGCATTTCTCTTTGAATAACGGCCAGGCTCAAAAATGCTTTCAATCGCTTGCGATCTTTTTCAATCCCATTAAGGTTCATTACAGGAAATGTTGGCATTTGTCAATTTCGAAAGCAGATATATCAACAGAGCTGCTGTTAATTACGAGTCGACAGACACGTTTTAATCTTGTTGGGCAATCAATACTGACCGCTGACTTTTAAATTTCGCAATCGGAAAAGCGATTCGTTGGTCGTTGAAAATTCAATCGCATGTCCTTTAAAGCATGGTTAGACTGTTTACATTACATCAGAAATTTACCCTAACTAGCTCTGCCTAAACCCGCGATCCTAATCGAGCTCCAATCCTCCGAGTCTCCTACGTTTATTTCAATCGAAAGCTGTCAGTTTCCTTCTACCGTGTTCACAGATGAAGGCAAGGAGAAACCTCAACAACTAATCGAAGTGTAATCAATTTAATTATTTCAAGACTGAGTCTAACTTTTATTTGAACAAATTTAATTAAATGCTCTTAAGGGAGGAGAGCTAGTCAAACGGGAAACCGGTTGAAATTAATGCAGAAATGAAATGTCTAAATAATTGATAGCAGATGTTCGACAATGAAGTTCATCCTCTTTCCGCCGTCTTAATTAGGCTTAACTTACCCTCGATCGAATTGGAGCGGAAGATATGCGAATGATTCAGTACATCTTACGGTGAACTTCATTAAGTTGCGATAGCTTTCCGAGGATCTGTGAAAAGGAAACTTTTCCATCTCCTTCAAAACTCGCTCGGCTTCACTGCATTATAAAACGATGAAAAGGCGAGGATTTGACCATTATTTATACACGTTCGCTTTTCGAAATTTATTTGCTGATGCAATTTCCAACGAGCAACTTGCCTGCAGTGCAGAAAGTTCCTCTCCCGAGTGCGATGATAGCGTTTAATGTAGCACGTTCGCTATGATTGGAACAAAAGTAGAGGATGGAAGAAGAATAATGCATAGCTAGTGAACTTGAAACGGCGATTTAAAGCTGCAAATGCACAAAGGGAATCTCTGGAGAGCTCCGCAAACAGGAAACGCGAAACATTGCACCCAGTTCTTGACTCTGCATACGTTGAATGAAGCTCGCTTTCCACTTCCCGAGGTGAAGCACTTCATCCTGTAATTAAATTTTAATTACCGCCTGGCAGCAGTTAAACAACCAGTTGAGCAAGCTGCAACGGGCTTAACACTAAAGTATCATTTCATGTTGAAGCTGTTTCGGAAATTAGTGTAATTATTAGTTTTGCCAAGGGATTTTCTTCCACTCACTCGCAAAAGTGGGCGAGAATCTTGACGTTGAGAATCTTCCCTTCATGTGAAACTGGCAATTACGAAAGCGAGAAGTCAAAATTAAAAGTTCACGCAATTCTACGATGAACGCAGCAACCCGAAGCACGTCAGCAGCTCACTGGATGTGAAATGAAACAAATAACTATGGCGACTCTCAAAGTTTTTTATCGCTAGCTGATTGTGCAAGGAACAAACGCTCAGTTCCATGCATCAAATGAAGATCAGATTAAACACATGAGACTTTGTTCAGAACTCAAATTTTATTTTCCTAAAGGTTTTGTCGTTTGTCGCTCTCTTGATGTGCTTAGCAACCTTAGCAGCATGGGTAGCAGCATGGATCGCATTCTGGCTCCCCGCAGTCCACTACGCAAGGATTGCAAGTACTGCTCGTCGGGCACGAAGATTTCTTTGGGACGGCATAGGAAGGCTTGCCCATGGTGACGTTTGTGTAGCGCCAGTTGTATTTAGACGGGCAGCAACTCGGAATCGGCTTGGTCGCGCAAAGAGGACGACCACGGCATTCAGTACGAGGACAATCGAGTTGCAGTCCGTTGCGCATAGTACACTCGCATTTGGTCATCAGCACACTGGCGACGAGTTCACGGCTCTTGCATCGCTTAAGAAAGAAAGAAATTTCAATCAGTCAAAGTCAGCTTTGAGTTATGACTTGCAACTTACTTTGGGAGGGCAGGGCGGTGGACAGCAGGGATCGCACGGAGACGGACAGCAGCTCGGTGGTGGACAGCAGCTTGGTTGCGGGCAGCTCGACGGCATCGGGCAGCACATCGTCATGCAGGGCTCTGGGCAGAAAGGTTTGCAGCACGGATCGCACATTTTCTGGGGAGAAGAAAGTTTCAATTGTGATTGCTTGCATGCTGATCGAGAGTCTCGATTGCTTGCTATGCATTGATCGAGAAGCCTGAAGCTGAAATCAATTGACAAGCCTTTCGCTTCCTTTAACTCACTTTGAATTTTGTTTTACTTTGTTGTTTTTTTCACGAGAGATTTTATTAAGTCTAAACTGTTTGACGTCTGAACGATGAGTGAAACCTTTCCAGCATCTCTCTCTGAAGTCAATTTTTCAAAGGTGACTTGGGTAGGATTTTTAACTGAACGACTGTCAACAGCGCTTTAGCATCGTTAATTAAGCAAACTTTCCGCTGAGCTTTCATTTCAAACAAAAGTCATGCACTGGAAATGTTGTCTCGAGTGAGGAATTTATTGCGTTTCCGACTGCCAACGGAATTTTCTATTATCTTTGTTCACCTGATGACAGTTCATGAGTTTCTACCGCAAGTAACGATAGAAATGCCAACAATTAGAAGAGATAAATGCTTCACTTAGAAGTGATGATTATTGTCGACATAAGACTTGAGACCTTTGTGTATGACAAGTGGAAAGAGAGCTCCGATGGAGAAAGGAACGAGGTATCGAATGCACTTCGCCTCTGGCAACGAGCGTCGACGGTTTAATGATATTTTCTCGATAGCTTGTTATTGCTACATTCTCCATCTCAAGTCGGTGCTTGCTTGTCAGAGAAAATAAGCTTTGTACTTCTGACTCAATTCTGTTCCTGAGAGCGACGCTCGAGCTGGAAATGAAGCAAAATTGCATTTAGTTCTTATAGCTTGTACTGACTTCTCTCAGATTAAGCTGAAAGCGTCTTCAGTTCCTAGCGAGCTTCGCTGTCGTCGGTGAACAGTAGAAAACAGACGACGAAAATTTATGTATCGATGAAAATTTAATCAAAATCAAGTTGAGTCGAGACGAGGCAGGGTTGTCAAGCAGAGCTATAGAAACCATTGCGGAGTCAGCTCTTAAGCTCTGTGACATGAACGGTATGCAATTCAAACGTAATTCTACAAGTTTTTTTCTCGCTATTGTTTTTTGTGCACTCTATGTTAACCGTCGTTACCCGATCGATCTATGGTACTTGTGAAAACATGTTTGTCATCAGCCGATGAGTCTCTGCGCGCAAGCTGATTTGAAAGTCAGATTTGCGTCATTATCTTCGCTTATGTCTACGATACAAGTTGTGATACACTACTCAGCATGCAGAAGCTTGTAATAGAATGAAATAATTCCAAAGCATGTGCTCAACTCAAGGCAGAAATGAGCTTCCCTAATCGGCAAGCGATTGCTAGTAATGCGGGATTCTGTTGAGATGAGCAACATTCTATGATTAATTCTATTCTTAGAAGCGACGCAAAACCAATAAAAACCAAACGAAAACGAAGCAGGGCTTTAACCTTTCCGCAGAGAAATGGATTTTCCTTTTGCGCCACACGAAAACAACATAAATTTTGTCTCGACAAACTCACATGAATCACACAAAGAAAGCGAGAAGAAAACATTTCTTCCTTCCACGACAAATTCCCACAATCCGCTTGCGACTCGCAACATTAGCCGATGATTGTGATTTCTTCTTTCCACATTAAAAAAGAGAAGTCTTTGATTAGATTCATGGAAATCGAACAAACATTGATCGGTGGAGTGAGAAATCCATCAAAAATAAATAGAAAAATTATCATAAAAATTTCGACTGAAAGAAAATGTTTAAAATTATCTTGAGAAATTCAGCGAAAATGAAATTCCAATCATTTGCATTTGAAATGATTTCTCAACGACATGTTTGCCTCCAAAATGGAATTTATGATCCATTGAATTCGGTGGAAAGCCTCGTCTCGTCCCACACGATGTTTGTCGCAAAGTTAGCTTCCAAGATAACTCGACACCGAAAGTGAAAAGCGCAAGTTTGAACTTCAGACTATTCACTCGACTGGAGAGCTTTTAATAAAATTCCGAAGCTCCCTTTTTTCTTGAAGGAGCAGCAACAGCACGACGTGATGTTTTGACCGAAGCCGCCTTGTAACAATGTTTCATTATTGAATCTTCTAGGGGTAAATCCCTTCGGTATCAAGTTTAGCGTTCATTTTCCGCAAATCCTCTTCTTCGCCCTCATCTCCTCAAGCTGTTTTCTCGTGCTTCCTTGGAATTCTTCCATTAAAAATTCATTCTACTAGCTCTCTTTAATCTCCGCTGTGAAATTCTCATGGACGTTATTGAAATATGAAAAATATCAATAAAAGAGATTACAAAATTGAAAAAGTTTTCCCAGCTTCTCGATTATGACTTGAGGGTGAGAATGTTGCCTAAATATTTATTTTTCACGACATTGATTTCATTGTTATCGTTTAACTGTTCCATTCACATGTAAATTCGTCGGAACCTTTCTCAGGATTCGCTCGCTGGAGTCTGACGGGATGAACTTTTGTTGTTAATGATGTGGGAAGCTCCCTGGGGTTGTGCTCCTGCTTCAAAGTAGGGATTTGCGAAATCGTGTTTTGAGTTAACGAGTTCTTGTTCAACTCTCTTGACACTCATCTCAAGAAGATGAATTTCTGGTTACAAAATCTGCTGCTCCCTTTATTGAAAACGTTGGACTCGCCAGTTAGGTTTTTGGAGGGAAGATGAACGCAAAAAGCTTGGTAATGAGTCATTGTTGTTGCTTTTTCGTGTTTTAATGGCAAGGCCGAGAATAAAAGAGATCGTAACATAGACGATAATGAGAGGGCCATAGAGAATAATCTCCATCCAGTTCTGCAGTGACCTTTTCATATATGTGCGAACTTACGAAGTGACATAAGTTATCTGACAATGGCAAAAACTCTCGCCTCTCACACTTTTTATCCAAACAATTGTCTCGTGCACATGTTATAAATTTACGAGCGAACGTTTCCATCCAAGGTCTCGAATGTATCATCATGGAAAATGGCTGCAAGTTGATGGGAGGGAAGAGTAAAATGTAAAAACAAGAATGGTCATTAAATGAGATTCTTATCCGATGCTTTTATCTTCGCCACTCTCTAAGCTCTTCCATTGCGAATGGTCAGGAATTTTAAGCATGTGAGAGAACATTTTGAAATGAATTGCAGAGGAAAAGTTCTCCCTAAGCTCCGGCATGAGCAAACACTAAAGGAATTTAAAGTAATGCAATCCCATTACTCTCGGTCGAAAGGGACAATCGATAAAATGTCTGTTCAGTGATTAGATTCGAGATGGAACTGCACGGATTATCTTTAAAGTTCGAGGCTTTCAACCAACCCAAAAAAGCTCTCATTGAGTTTTCTGTTCCACTGAACCAGAAGATTACATCAGCAGAGAACTATGTCATAGCAGCAGCAATAGCAACTAAAACGTATTGAACCCTTCGACAGCTATTAGTAGAAAAAAATTAGTTTCCGTCTCACTGGATGCAGCAATGTCACGCGACGAAAAATTGATGGTGAAAATAAGTTAAAACTTTCTCCAATGAAAATCATTAAAATTCAATTAACTCCCAAGTTTTGAAGTTGCTCGTTACACGGAAAACTTGTTAGTCATCCTAAGTGTCACTTGAGTGAAATCAGAATTTTCTCGTGACGACGCGCTTCGGGAAAAGTTTACAAAAGCGCTTCAAGAGAACAATAAATGACAGCAACAGGAATTGATTCAATTTCAAAACGACAACCTTGATGCGAGGTAGCAAACTTCATCCGTGGTGTTGGCACGCCATTTAGCTCGTCAAAGTGTGAGCTTTCATTTTCACCGTCCCGGAACAAGAAACTCACGAGCAACATGTGAAAAGCCAATTATAAACTTTTTAACGACAGCTCAGAACGAGTTCAAGTTGCTCTTTCCTTTACTTTTAATGATTGATTTCCGCTCGTTCTGGGTTTATTAGAAGCTTCTCAACACTGCTGAGTGACGGTGAAATGCTTTTTCCATTTCATCGGCAAATCCTTTCAATTATCTCCAGCGAAGAACAAAAGCACTTTATGGAAGTTTTCTTTCTTGCGCTTTTATTAATGATCATCCGCAACTCCGCCAGAAGGATTTTAATCTTCTCATGATTGACGGCATTATTAGGATTTCTCTCAACCTTCTTTCCGCTCCAGTTACTCGCATCGTCTCGGTTAAGTTTTCGTATCGATTATGATTCCAGCTGAATTTCCACCATATCGTCAGATTGTCACTCACTTCACTGTCGAGGCAACGGCTTCATTACATTCATCTCGCTTCCTACGAAAATAAAGCTTCTCTCCATCCGGAAGCATACTCGTAATCTCGTGAACTTGAAGACGTAATTTAATAAAGCTGTCAGATGTTTATGGTTTGAGAAGATTGGAGATGAAGAGTCGTAAGAGTTTCAATTGAAACCAAGTCGGAATGATAGCGCTTGTATCATTAGGAAGCACAAACGTGTCGCTCTTTAATGTCATGAATGAATAGGAAAACTTAGTCGAATAGTACAGAGGGCTGCAGGAAAAGCTAAGTCTGAAGGTTTCGGCTAGCGATGTGTCATGAATAAGAATTCGGCATACCCGGGGTTGGTGAGGGAGCCTTGGGATGCGTGTAATTAGCTCTGATGTGCAGCAGCAAAAACAAAAGAGCGGCAGAGAAAAGCTATAACAAAGTAATTAAATTACGATTTCTCACATGCTATCATCATTCAAGGTCCTATCAAAGTTTTTCTCTCGCTTTTTTCTCCTTTGTTTCAGCCTCGTCCCGAAGAAACTTTCATTCACTTAGTATTTTGTTTCGTGAACTCATTTTAATGGTCTATCTTGCCTTCTCTTCATCGCCTTTAATTCGAGGCTGTCGCTTCTTCCTCCTGTTGAATACGAATGAAAAGCTTCCTCTGGCCGTTCGTGGCACTCCCTCGGGCTTTCATCCGTCGGAATGAAGTGGCCTCGACTATTCCTATTCCGTGACAAGCGATTAAAAAGTCTCTGACAAGAGCAAAATTTCTCCAGCGAAATTTTTGAAGATTTCATGATTCATCAAAAATAAATGGAAATGACACGAGAAGGAAGCGTCGCCGTCCCCTCAATTAGCGGAGGAAGCTTATTAGACGTCCCTCTTCCTTAGAGATCCCTCAATTAATCCGCTGAAGCACTCCTTGTAACATTTCACTCAATGATCTTCATGAGCCAAATTATTTCATCATCGCTTTAGATCGTTCTCTCGGGCGTTCCCCAGCCATTACGGCAACCACCTCAACTCAAATGAAGTGTGTGAGATTTTACGATTATTGTTGTTTATGGTGCGACGAGCAATTTAAAGGCTTCCATTACCTAACGTTGAACGGAACAAGTTGAACGTCTTTGTTTCGCATGCGGGGAAGAAAATTTGTCAGTTCTACAAGACACTTTTGAGTTGACAGAAATGTGTTTGAGCGTTGCTAAAAATCTTGGTTCAATTTAAAAAGTAATTCGTATTGATTGTAGTCCGTAGTAGAGAAACAAAATCACATTAAAGTCGACAGATCGAATCGCTTGAATCAGCATCAGCGATAAGAGACGATTCGAGCAAGCGAGGATTCATGATGATAGATTGTGTGTTGTTCTTTTCCGCTTGCTCCACATTTCCCTCACAGTTAATTGCTTTTTCTCATTAGACAGCAGCTTTAAGGACGCTGCTTTAAGTAAGATAGCATAATAAATTGTCTCGCAGCATGCGAATTACTTCCTGAATAGCGGAAAGCTAAAGAAAGCACGTCAAACGTAGTGTTTATGTTGCTTTTGATCGTTGACGTCGCAACAAATAACCTAGCGAGAGAATTTAGTTTGCATGGAGTTTTACGTTCGGACGTAGCAACAAATGAAAGCTCCTTCTTCCTGAACACATTTGCGGCTTGTAGAACTGGACATAAATGGCCCCGCAACGATGCTAGTTTATTATATAATCACAATAAAAGCCATCAAAGTGGACAGTAATAGTTTCTGTTGAGCAAGGAAAAACTTTTAATGTTGTGTCGTTCGTCACCTCCTTTGGGCAAAGGTTTCCTCGAAAATTAGAAAATCCGTAAATCACATGTCGCCCTCCTCTTCCAACAGATCTCTCAAAGCCTGTGCAAATTCAAGAAAAAATCCTCGCTAGCAGTAGCACCACGACAAGCTGAAGATTGCCTAATCCCTCCCCTGTCCTGACGTAACGAAATTTATGTTTAATCCCGAGCATCTATAGAAAGCGGCAGAGCTTAATTTATGAGAAAAATTCTCTGTTATTTTATCGCCATTAACTTTCTTCTTCTAATTCAAGTGGAACACGACACCTTAAAGCTATGTTGAAGTATCGTTTTGTCCCACAGTTTTTAATCCCGTTCGACTTCTAATCTTCCTTCAGCATCTTCTAATGTTGTGCAACCTGAGCTGCTTGTTAGGGAGTTACCGTGGCTAAGAGCGACACCACGGACTTAACGATTAAATTTCCATTAACAGATGCAAATCAATCGTCTTACTCCCCTTGTTCTCCGATGGCTCATATTTAGTGTTATGAGAAGATTATTCCATTATCAACAGCAATGTGAAGTGTCTCAATCGTTTAATCTTACGACACAAAGAGAGGCTCGAAGATGAATGAAATGTGAATGCTGAAAGCTCAATCGATGGGATTCTCGTACGACACTTCTATTCTTTCAAGCCATGAAAAGGTTACATAAATAATGCTGATGATCAACAGATTATTGAAGAATAGACTAGCGCTATGTTTCGCGCCGAATCGAACGAAAAACTCTTCAGCGGGTGAGAGGGTAACTAAACGAAGCATGTTCGAAAAGAGTGGGGATTGCGCGCGCATAGCTTCGTCACTGGCATCAAATCATTTTGCAGTCACACGCACCTCTCGAGAAATGAGAAGGGATATGTTGAGGTAGCAGGGATGATTTGGCTTGGAGAGGGAGAAACATGATTCGAAATACCAACGTTAGCCTTGCTGTGAATCAGACAAGAACTGATCAATTTATGCTTTTCAAAACTCTTGATTCAAGAGTCTTGAACAACATCTGCAGTTAACTTAACTTTAAGACTTAAGGACTCGAACTGTAAAGTATTTTGAAAATACTATTTTCACTTTAAAGTCTACGCGTAAATTCTAAAATAAAACCTTTGCTGTTATCAATTGCTTGGTTTGCTGCTCAAGCCAAATGAAAGACTTCGCCAATATTTCAATCAAACATTAATATTTTGCAAACACATTGATAAAATATGTTTCATATGTAACGAAATTATCGTCTTACAGTTTAAGACTTGAACGCTTTCTAAAATTAAGGTCTAGATTACATACTTCATTTTTTTTCTTATAGTTTATTTGTAGAAATATTGAAGAAGTTAGGAATGACATAAAAAGGAGTTCAAATGAATGACAACTTTGGTTGACTCGTCAGCAAGGAAGCAGCGGCTAAACAAGTCTCTAGTTTTATGTGTAAAAAATATTTGACTGTCTCTGTTCGACGTCTTTTTTTACAACGTTCTCGAGAAAAAATATTAAATGTTGTCTTCAATTTTTATTTCAAAAATTTCTTAAGATTTCAGCTTATGCTGAGGCTTAGGCTTGTGGCTGTTTATTCAAATGACCAAATCTCCAGTCGCGTGAAAGAAAATCTTTGTCATTTTAAAATTTAAAAAATACACAGAACTGATGTGTTCAATTTTACTCTTAAAAACTTTTTTAGTTTTTCAGATTTTAGCTTATTTTCTATAAGAGAATGAAAGATAGAAAAATTATTTGTTTTCAGTTTTTATAAATTGCAGAAGTGATGAAGAAAAGTATGATTTTTAGAACATGTTACCACTTAAGCGAGCTCTTCCCCTTCGTCCCGTTTCACTGTTCAATTCAAAATTATCTTCCGAGTTCGCGATCTTTATCCCAATCCCGTAGTCGTTCAGTTAAAGATATTTTTACATGCCAAAGCACAAAACTTCATCTCCGACAACACGTGACAGTTGAGCATAAACGGAGCATAAATCTTCAACAGATCGTCAGGTTTAGATCGTGAACATAACATATCTGGCCGACCCTTCGCAGTCGAAATGTGTCTCGGAGGAACGCCACTGAATTTATTTCGAGATTACTCGCAAACGAACGAGGCGCAAGCAACGCAGAAGAGGAAAATTTTCTCTTCCTCAAATTTTTTAGTTTCACTGTTTCTGTGTGAAAAATAAAAGTTTACTTACTACAATTAGTGTTCTTGCGAGAATAAGTTGTTCTCAATCGATGTTGGCACCGAAGTTCAGTGGAAGCTTTGCAGATTACCTGAAAATTCGAGTCAAATCAGTAAGTTTTCAATATTGCGAAATTTTCTTATTTTTCTTGAGTGATAACTTTTGATTTCATGTAAAGGTTAAGAAAATTTTCTCCCAATTAATTTTAACATTTAACTTCAATTGCTCGAATCAAATTGATTAAGATTTTCACCATTCGCTGTTAGATAAAAATGACGAGTAATTTTTTTTTCAACTTGAAAATTTTGCATTGTGCCAACGTCACTAAAATATCTGCTAAGTGCCGCCGTCATTAAACCATTGCAAGCTTGGAAAGTACAAATTTAAGTTATAAAAGTCTCAAATTTTCCATTTTATATTGAATCATCGGGAGAGAAAAAAATATTTGAAAATAAAAGAAAAATTGAATAACATATGACGGGTCTGTTGATGTGGGTAATGCTGAGCCTGGCTCGGTGTTCGTGGAGTGTTATTGTTTCCCTTTAGTGCTGAAACATCGCAGTTCTTCTTCCTCGCGAAAGATTTTCTACTCGACTTTTTGCTAGAAACTAATTAATTCGTCAGCTCGATGTTTTCATCAATTGACATTCAGGCTGAGATTAATTGAAAAATCGCTTGACAAATTGATGTTTGAGCATGGAGATGTTTCTCGCTGACTCTAAGTGATAAACTCGATCAAGATGTTAAACGTTTCAACCTGTTAAGAATCAGGTTTAGGCAGTAAATCCTGCAACGCATTAAATCATCGCTCTTCCCCCTGTTTAAATGTCTTTACTTCTCTTAACACGCGCAAAGTAGAAATGACGCAATCTGGAGATGAAATACAACACACGACAGCAGCAACAACAAAGAGTTAAATAATTTGGCTGAATATGGAATGACTGCGAGGTTCTATTCTATTTTGGCCGACTATACATTGACGAATACTCTGAAAGTAAAATTTATTACGATGCCGAGATCTTTGACGATCGTCGTTTCAAGTTTAAATTTCGCGAATGTTTTTTCGTTTGCATTTGTGTTCGCTATTGATAATTAATTAAAGCTGCTTCGTGTACACAATGTCGATAAAATGGCGTCCGGAGCAATTAACAGCGAATAATTAGCTTAACTGTTTTCGTTGCGATAGAAAGTGTTGACGAGAAAAAAACTGTCAGAGTTTTCCGCTAAAAAGCTAACGAAATTTGAACTTCTCGAAGAGATTGATTGGCTGACAAGGAAGCTACAAAGTTTAATTCACTCTTCGGAGCGTTTCTTTCACTTCTGATTAAAGTTTAATGAAAACTCATGAAAACCCGCTCCGATGTTTCGCTGGCGAGCGTTTTGCCTCGGCCGAAACGTTACTCCAATCATATGGCGCAGCGCTCGTGTGTTCCGACACGACAAATATATTTTCACTTGAACTTTTCTCGACTGCTGTCTCAGATGAAGTTTAATCGCTGTCGCGGCAAGTGCTTTTCCGTTCTCGGGCTCGCATCCCCCACTTTATTTATTTGTTTCTTTTGTTGTCGTTGTCTGTGAACTTGTTCACGAAGGAAAATTTCCGTGTAAACTTTGGCATTAGTTTCGAGTCGAAAACTGGCTGAACTTGAAAGTGAAAAGGAACTTTATGAATCGAAAAGGACTCACAGTGGATATTTCGACGATAAATTTTTAAAATCGGGCCAAGCTTAATCGACCAGGTCGAGAAAAACTAAGAAAAGTCCACGAAAATCGAAAATGGCGGCCACGTGACCTTGAAATATTCTCATTTCATGTTGATGTTGTTGTGCTGTTTTCAAAGTTTTTCAAGTAAAATATTGCGGATGTATGTCAGTGGAACTAAAAGCATCCAACAGTTAGTATTTGGCTTATTCTGTGTTGAGCTGTGAAGAAGCGAAGAAGAAAAACTTGTTGTTCCGAGACAAAGAGGAATCGCGAAGAGGAAACTTTCGGTTTCTGGCGAGTGAAAACCACGGATTCGTTTGATAAATATCAGCGACTTGGTCTATCGAAAGGCAGTGAAGACTTGCAGTAAAAATTGTGCAAACAGAAGGCGAAGCTCTGCGTGTGTTGGTGGAGAAAAAAAAGAATTTTCGACTTCGTGTGGCTGCAATAAAAAACTCTGTAGATTTTCTTTGAATGGGAAATTGCCAAAGTCAAAGTAAGTTCAAGCAAAGTTAAATGAGAGTTTATCAGAATTCAGTTGTCGCTGACTTTTTCATTCATGGCCAAAGTTCAGTTTTTGCTTTTTGATAAGTTTCCATTTATGAAATAATTTTTCTGTTCGTTTATTGTTCGTTTTCGTAATCGAATTGAAACTGAAAAGAAGAAAAATATTTTCGCTGTACGGAAGGTGCTTATGTTCGCCCGTGCTGTGCTGGTGAGCGTGAGCTTTGTGAATGGAGAAAAAATGTAAATGTGACCTCAAAGTCAGATGGTCACTGAGCGATCGCAACCAATTAAGCCAGAACTGAGGAATTTTTGAGTGTGAGGGTTCACCATAAACGTGATTAGGCGACAGTTCACGAAAGAGAAACTCAACTTTTGAGAATGACAGCCGCATCGCATGATAAGGTTTCTGAGCCAGTTAATGGAGCAAACAAGCGGATCTGTTTCTTTGTTTACCTGCTCAAAAGTAAAGCTTTCATCGCAAAGGTCTGGCAGCGAGTCAACAAATTTATCGAGTGAACGGTTCAAGGAGGCCTTTGCTTCTGTTTAATATTTACTTCTCGTCACCTGACGGAAAACGCGCTAGTATTTAAACGTCGACTTGAACGTTCCCATGCTCGAGCTAATTTCATTAACGAAAAATTCTCAATTAGAACGTACTTGAACCCAACCAGAAACTGCTGAAAGAAGCATGAATGTTAATTGCGACACTTCCTACATCTCACGATTGATATTCGCAGCGAAACAACCTTGACGCTGGCTGTAGAACCGAGAAACGCACGAAAATCTATCAGGAAAAAACTCACAAATCTTGATGTGTTCAAGGGCGCGAGCTCACTATTGGCACAACACAGCCAGAAAAACTCAAACGATTTTGATCGTAACGCAAATATTTCAATAATTTTTTACAACTTCTTGCTGGTTTCGTCATTGGCTCGCTCGCTACTTTTCAAACTATCTAAACGCGCTTTGCAGTGAGCTCTAAGACAAAAGTCTGAGCGGTTGTGGAATAAGTTTTTACTGCTTTAATTGTGCGTGAAAGTTTTTTCTTCTCTCTTTCTGACTCGAATTTCAATTTCTTAGAAAAGTGTTTGGAGCCGCAAGCCTAATAAGTATCAAATATGGGTCATCAATACCACTCACTTGTCGCTTTGTTCGCTCGAGTCGTCTTCAGCTTTGTCTACTTCTCGGTTGTATAATCAACGAAGAGGACTTCAAAAGCAATTTATTTGATCAAACGTCGTTTAAAACAATCAGCGGCGTTCACGTGCTGCATTACAATAATTAGCCTTCGCCCGAGTGTAAGTGTGACAATCAGTAAATGTTTGATGAAGCAGAGGGCATAGAAAGTGTCGGAGGCTATCAGCTGATTGACTTAAGCTTTTCATAACTTTATGAGGTCGAGAGAACAAAGTCACGAATGCAGTTGAAACTTTGTTGCGTGCTCTGATGATCGATACAAAAGTCACCTGACTCGTCGACTCTAAAGTCTACACGGGGAAAACTCTTTTAAATATTTTAAATCGACTGTAAGCGACTCAACTAACTATTCGCGTGTCGATCATAAATAATCTTTTCCCCGAAACGATATCGAGTTTTATGTTGGAAATTGTTGTTACACTCGCTCGCTGCTTCGCAAAGTTCGTTCTTATACAGTGAGTGTTGCACGAACGGCTTCGATTGAGACATTCCAAAGAAAATGAAAATGTTTATTGAACTCCGAGTCGTGTTTGTTGTGCTTTGTGACTTCTTTGGATTTGAATATTTCAGTATTCGATCGAGCGAGGAGCGTGAAGTGAATTCGAAGAAAGGCAATCAAGGCATGAATTGTCGTGTTGAGCTCTTAATCCATGCAATGACCATGGCGAATCATGAAAGATCTTTCACTGTAAACGTGATCACACATCTACACGATTGTTTGCGCTCATGAAACGCTGTGAAGTTTCATAAAACAAATCTTTTCTGATAGAGAAAAGAAATTTAGTATGAAACGGGAAAAGTTCCCTCATGTTTCGTTATTTGATTGATCAAATATGGATTTGATCTAATTAACGGCCTTTCAATTAAACACTCGATTATTCATCCGAGTGTCGAAGAAGCCTTATTAGCGGCTCTCACTCACTGTCGAGTGAATCTCCGAAACAAAAACTTTTCGAGCTGCTCCCGTGCTAACCCAGATAACGCGAGTTCCCTCAGTCAACATGAGTGCTCAGTTGTGTCTGTTGTGAGCTCGCACGAAGCGATTCCCCATTCACCATCAACCAACACAACCTCGGCTTTGGGTGCACATTTACATTGTATGTTGTTAATTAAAATGCAACTGGTGAGTGAGTCTGAAGTTTCTGCTAGAAATAGACTTCCAAATAGATTGAAATGAATAAATTCAGTCAGTTTAATTCGATCGAGGAGAATTGAAATAAATTGACGCCGAAGCTGCTCACTTGATAGTTTAATAGAAACTTAAGCGTGCTTTTAATTAGATTTTGCAACGTGTCTCGATCTTATTTGCTGAAGCTCAACGATCACACGAAGCAGCGAAATCGTGAACTAATATCAATGAGTCTCATTTTCCTCACTAAAACTATCAAGTTGTATTGATTAAAAGAAAACACTCAAAGTATCGCGTTTCCTCCATCGCCTCAGCAAAGCATTACAGCTTACTTAGTGGTGTCCCCTCATCGTAATCTCAGATTCGATGACATTCCGCTTTGCTCGAGAGCCTCAGAGTGGCAAAATCAAACTGCTTAGTTCGCGACTGAGTGTTCAGTTACCCGTAAACAACAGTTTTCTTCTTTTATTCGCTTTCATTTACACTAGCGTTCAAAATGTTAGACTCAAAGGTGACTTTAAGATTCAAATGCAAATAAACTTTTATCTAATTGGTCAAATGACATGAAATTTTCAGTAATTTATTGCTTATTTAATGGTGTTTAAGACTATGGTAAATATATTTGATACAAATTTTTACTTTTTAGCAATATAAGACTTGCTTTCGTCTCGACAAAGTCAAGCCGCTCGACCAAAGTCATAACTTAATCGTTGATTTATGTGCATTGATATCATCAGAAAACCCTAATTGAGTCATGGAATAGTCAAAATATTTCTGGAAAAAAAATTCCAGCAAGATATTCATTGAAAGCTCACAGCGAAACCTGATTTTTCAAAGGAAGGATGTTTCAAAAGCAGGAAGATTTCGAGTTACAAACTGTTCATCGCAAAGATTTCCCTTGAATTTGATCGAACACATGTAGGCGCTACTGATAAAGGTGAAAAATAATATATAAATCATTCAATAAGAGTGATTTTTATTATAAGTTTTGCAAAAAATCAGGAAAAACCGACATCAATGTACTGATCACGTTTCCTGACTTGTTACCAAAGCTTTGATTAGCTGTAATTGACGTAAAACAATAGCTAACGAGTTACTGAAGAGTTTTATGTATAAACTTTGATAAGATAAAGTCAAGATTTGGAGAAAAATTAATTTTTATCATCTTGAGTCTAACATTTTGAACGACAAAATTTCCGGTAAATTTTATTAGTAACAGATTTAAAAGGTAAAGAAACAGTAATATCAAATATATTTACCATAGTCTTAAACATCATTAAATAAGCAATAAATTACTGAAAATTTCATGTCATTTGACCAATTAGATAAAAGTTTATTTGCATTTGAATCTTAAAGTCACCTTTGAGTCTAACATTTTGAACGCTAGTGTATAATTGTTTGTTTATTTTCGTTGAAAGAAATTTTCGTCGTTATCAGCACGAGGCAAAGAGCCGAAGCAAAGCGTTGTCGTTTTATTTTGTATGAAGTGTAGCAAGAAGAAGTCAATAAACAAATCTTTCTCAAAATGAACGGAATGAAAATGAGCGTGAGCGGTCAAAAGCGATGATCTGAAAGTGTGTGATTGCCTTGAGCATGAAATATGCTTCACTGCGATTTGATAGCTTTATGCTAATTCGAGGGCGCTTTTGGGTTTGCACATAACTTCGACACAGAAGGAAAGGATCATAAATTACTTGACAAGGTTTCATGCGATAATTTAAATGTTTGTTGAAGTAACAACTTGATCTGAGACTTCAAAAAGTGTCACGCAACATTAGCTCGGGCTGCAAGTCAGAAAGGTTTAGCGTAAGCAGATCAAGATCACTGGTCGTCTACAGAAGTCAGCAAGGTGCGAACCGCAAGAATAATCTTGAAAGGCTGCAACCGCTCGCGTTCTTTCTAGTTGATTTCTCGAATGTTGCGCGTGTTACTTTCGGAATCTGTCGCCTGACTTGCGCCGACATCGCAAAGCAAATCCGATATGAGATTATTGTTTGAGATACAGACAAAGTAGCTGACCAGTTCTCCAATCGCTTTGGCGCTCCGAACGTGCAACAGCAACGAAAAATTTTAATAAACTTAAACGAATCGGAGATTAGGCAGCGTCGAATGCGATGACTTTGGCTTTATATTTCGTCGTGTTTATGTTTTCATAAAAGTCACAAAACCGGAGCAGTTTTAGCTTTTATGCAAATATCTCCTATGCCATAACATTTCTTCTTATCGCTGACTTTTGTTACATCAAGCGGCTGAGTGTGTGCTCGAGACTTTGAACTTTATCTCCGATTCACGCAGACATGAATTTTCGATTTGTCGTTCGCTTCATCGAAACACTAAATTGATCTACGATGGTTCCTAATAATTTCATGTTTGCTCACCCGGAAGTTACATGCACGACATTACCTAATCTCACTTTTCTTTCTTTAATTGCAGATAATTTCTGAAATCAATTTTTCGAAGCGGAAACAAGCAGCGAGAGTGCAAAGCAAAACTCAATGTTCAAATGAATGAAATGCCTCCATAACTCTTGACATCATCGCGGACCATTTTTTGTTTGTTGTCGACGAAGATTTTCTGTTTTGTTTTCGGGTGAAGCTTAAGAGACAAAAAACTGATTTTCGGGTAAAAGTGAAACTTACTCACGCTAAGCCGTAAAAAAAGTTGAATTAAAATTGACGGGAAAGATGTTGAGTAACTTGAACCAACCGACGATGGAGGGCCTTAACGGATCCATCCACATCAGCAATACGTTTTACAACGTCACAACACATAGTCACAGTACCAAAAATGATGCGAAAGAATTTTCCATTTACCGTCCCGACGTGGACTTCTCCGTGAATTACGAGCCGGTGGGCGAGAAAGTGACGCGTCTAGTGAATGATGCCAAAGAAGCTAATGTGAATGGTGAGAACGGACGGAGAGCTGTGACGACCACAACAGCCAGATTCAACGGCTTTGATCCCACAAACCTTCACAATTATTCGAAAGTGCCAGAGAGTATGACGGTGAAGAGCAGCGATAAGAATAACAATAAGAACGAGTCTTTGAGCGACCAGGATGAAGGGAATCGAGATGATAATAACAATCCAAGCAATAAAGTCGATGACAAAAAGCCGGAACATCATGTGAGTTCGATTGAATTTAATGTCCCCGCAGATCAAAACGGTATTTTTACTATGTACGTAGGTACGACGACCAATGAATGCCTTCTTAATCTTTTGCAAACGCCACCGCGCTCTTGTGCGCGAGAAATATCCAAACCTAGAGAATCGGTAAGTTCCACCTCTGCGACCTGTTCGGGCCTTGAGACTCAATTCCTTCCGGCTTTTTTGTTTGCAGCTCTATCACAAAGATTCTAGGCGACTGGTGGGCCTTCTTGCCGAACGAAGACAAATCACCGTACAAAGAGTTGGCGAAGAACGTAAGTTGATTTTATTAAAAATGTTATTTTAAGTGCGAGTTCATTAATTCGATGACACAAATCCCGACTGGAACGAGAGTTCAACCAACGAACTCTTTAGCTTGGAGACCATAAATCACTCACTGCAATCCAGTGCACAATCGCTGTCATTAATCATCCAACACTAATTGGAAAATTTGTCGCATTCACACTTCAGTAAGAGACCGAGAGTGCGATATGCGAAGATTTTGTTTCTTGACAACTCAATCGGCTGACTGTGGTGGTGACAAAGCAGCGTTTTGTTTATTTTTGTCATCGCAGAACGCAGCTGAAATCGCTGAAACTTTTGCAACGCTCGCGGCTTGCCAAGGTCGGTCAAATGAAAAAGCAACAACCTTCGTGGCACGAAATTCTATCTGAGTCGCTTGGAATTTCCCCGAGTTTTCCCCCAAGTGGAAATCCCAGTAAATTTTCCTTTCGCTTTCTCGCCACGTCGCTGCAAGATCATCCGACGAAACTCTTGAGAAGCTAATTTGCATCTTGATCGCATGATAAATCTTTCACAAGCTGTTCGAAAGCTGTTAGCTGTTAGCGGCTAATTAATTCAATTACAAGTTGCAAACGGTGCCTTTCGCGAGTCTTATTTACTGTTGGCAAGCTACAACTCGTAAAAGAGTCGTGAACTCCAGTCTGAGCTCGAAGTTAATGGCGCAAACGTTTCTAGGAAGTTTCGAGTTCTCAATAAGCCACCGACCGATTGAAAATTGAAATATTTCTTGCAATTATTTGGTTCCACGAAATCGTGCTTTTCCTCTCCGCGTCCGTAAACATAAAACCGAAACTTGTTGTCACAGCGATTTGGAACAACATGTCCCAGTTCAAATGTTTAATCTTTTGCGGTTTGTTCTTGAGATTTTGCTTGAGAGAAAATCAATACTTTGTTAGTGGAGATGATGTCGAGTTGATGCACGTGCGACACGTTCTCAAATGACATCATGATTGCGAAACGTTGCAAAATATAGTCACAGTCATTATCTTTAGAGTCGCTACACCTCCACTCATGTTATGACTTCGTTTCCCCTTCAAAACCATCCAGATTCATGTTAGAACTCGCTCGATATTTGCACACTCGCGATTATTTTTCGCTGTCGCTCTAACTGCACCCGTGATTCAATCGAACACAGGCGCAGTCAAACAGCTGAAGCGAAAACTTGCACCAACACACCGAGCTACAGAAAACAATGAGAAATCATATGATCGTGAAAATGAACTTGAAAATCGCTGCTCCTCTGAAAAGCGATTTTTGTGCTACCCGAAGCTTTCAATCTTTTCCAGTCTATCGATCTCAGGTCGAGTTTTAAGCAAAGGCAAACACCCGCACATAACTTCTCTCTCAGCGTTATCAAAGAACGAAGCGCCCACATGCCTGCGATATTTAAATCTTGTTTACAATATAAACCTTGGATTCGCTCGGGTTGATTAAGCTCGACGTGTGGAAGGCTCGATGCAAAGTATTCAGTGTTATCGTGCCTGAAAGATTAATCTCACAACTCGGATCAGAACGTAACCAAATTACCTCAGACAACAATCGAGTTGTGGGATCACATTGAATGTATGAATCCGAAAGAAGTATTGGAGTTTTATGACAGACAGCGATTGTCGCTCGCTGCAAATGGAAAACAATGTAATTGAATCCATTAAATTATACAGGCATTAAGAGCGCAGCTGACCTGAATGGTAACGAACTGTCACATTAGTGACTTCACCAGGGAAAAGTTTATAATTTGTCGCTCGCGCTTGCTTCTTATCAACAGTCGTAATCCCCACCACGAAACTTTGCTACTCGCTACTCAACACAAAAAGTTCAATTATCAGCGTTATGGCCGGTGGAAGCCTCAATCGCATAGCTACGAACGACTCGTCATTAACAGTGCGGTTTATTATTAATAGAAAATCAACAACATGTTTATTATCAAGCAAGTTGTGGTCGTTGGTTGGGTGGAGCTTGAGAGAAAACAGTCGAGTTGTCTCTTCGAAGCTCTGAGAACTTCCATCGCAAGGCTAAAAATAAATTTGCTCCGATAAACTCGCTATCCGATATCAACTGTCGAGTGGTGTTAATGAACTTTCGATCTAATCAGCTATACTTTTTATTCACAGTACAAGGACGTTTTCTTCTCGAAGAACCCGAACTTCAAATGGTACAAACTGCCAGCGCCACCATTGCGTACATTGTCGACGCGTCCAACCAACGACAGGTCGATGGTCGCATCACCAACGCCAATAGCGAGTGAGGAATCAATTGAGAGCACAAACAAGGATCGAGCTGCAAGAAACATCAAAGCCACGCAGCAGAGCAGTTCGGGTATTGGACAATTCAAGTTTGCAGCCATTGATCAGATGGGCGGACTCACCAGTCTCATGACGATGGATACAGGTTCGACCAGAATCAACGGCACCGTGTTCAGCGATAAGGAAGCTGACATCTCAGAGCCGCAGGCTAGGAAGCGAAAGAACGACGATCAACTAGAATTGTTTGATGATCAAGATGGAGTCTATGCGGGTAAATCTCATCGAGCTTGCAAGGGCAAACGCTATGAGCAGTTCATGACACCGTCAAAAAAAGCAACAAAACAAAAAAGTACAAACTCTGTGACGGTTTCGACTGCAGTCCAATTTCCCCATAACGGCTACTGCAAACCACAAGAAGCTTTGAATCAAAAGCATGACGAGGACTCACTGGATGAGTTGTCAAACATCCCTGCATCGCCAGAGAGCGAAGAAAATGAGCAACGCAACGCTGACGCTGCTGATTTTAAGTTAAACGAGAAAATCATGACGTTGCCATCACTTGACTTGGACGATTACTTGAACCGGAAAAAGGCAATGAAGAAGAAAAAGAAGTTTACTCGTAAGTACTTCATCTCCTGTTCACTGAAATGAGCTTAAAATTGTATCCTTCTAGATAAAGCCAAGCATCGTCAGCAGCAAGCTCAAGCTGCACCCAAAGATAAAGCCATTCCTAAGCCGACAGCCGTCGGAAGTCAGAAGCGTAAGGCACCGAAGCAAACAATTCGTCGCACCGCAGACGTCAATCAAGCTGAGATTCCACGCGAGCTCACCGGACTCGAAACGTTAGCCACTTTAGCACTGGTCCAGGCCGAGGGCGCTGCACAATAAACAAGACTACGTCTTTGTTCGATTTTCTTTAAAATTGCTTGGGAAATGTTTAAGAAAACTAAAATTATAGCGAGCCGTTAAAAGATTTAAAATTCTATATTCGTTAGTATTTGCGTAGATTCGTAGGATTCAACACCAACTTTCAACAAGTTTCGCATTACAATTAGGAGGCAAACCAGAGTTGCTAATCGCCCATAAGTTATCTGATAACTCCGAAACGTCATTAGCATGGATTGAGTTTCGTCAACTGGAAAGGGAACAAAAATCGAAGAAAAAATATTTTACAAGAATTTTGGTGTTAAATTTTTTCAATTTGATAAGAAACAGAGTGGAAGAATTGATTGCGAAGCCTGTGAGGCTTGACAACATGAAACGTTTATAGCTTTAGCTTGAGAAACTTTTGTAATTGGTGGCAAAGTTTTCCGCAGGGAAATCGCAGAGAAAAATGGTACGAGAGACGATGAAAATATTTATTCCTTGATAGACGAAAAGCTTTCGTGACTTTCTTCAAACCTTTTGAGAATGACAGGACGTCGATGCATTTGATCGGAGTATTCGTTTCGATTGGAGGAGCGCCTAAACTTATTCGAGTCCCAAGAAAGCTTTTCTTAGATGGTGTGGGAGTTTATGAAATTACATTTACAGAGCTCGGCTCTGACTGAAAGAATCTGAATCAAATGACTGACGGGACGAAAAGAAATCAATTCTCTTTCTTATTCGATGGAAACTTTTCAAGTGGAGCACTTTCGGTGATCAGACAAGGCTTCAGGACGATGAAGATGAAGAAAAAAGACTTTCGAGAACATTTTCACATGAAAAATCATACATTCGTAAACTTTCTTTTCATTCTCTCTTAACCTTTGTTGAATAATTTGACTTCTAGTCTTAAGTTTTGAGTCGCAAAGTTGCTTAAAGCTTTGAGGATATTCTGAAACGTTTTCCTGGTAAATATTTTATTCGTTAAAGTCCAAAATATTTACGTGTTGAACTAAAGATTGCTTGACTAAGCATACGTAAGCGCTCGTTTCTAGTTCCAACGACACCTCAATTTCTTTAAGTTTTCAGTTTAAATAATTTATAAATCCGAATGAATGCGAATGAAAATCAGTGCCTAAAATGCAGATAAAGAAACAAAGTTTGAAAATTATTTTCTCAAAAATATAATGATTCGAAAATCTTCGTGAAAATAAAATTTTATTAAGGTTAAGCTTCGATGTACTTTACGAAAGTTATTTCGATTGATATTGTTTGGTTATCAAGCCGTTAAGTTTTTGTTTCCTTCTGCCCACCACGACGAGCAGAGTCATTAAAACATTTTCGATTTCACATCAAATAATACGAAATGAAAATTTGCCACAAATCGTGGAATAAAGTTTGGTAAGGAGACAGAAGAAAACAAATGAAATATCTGTGATTTAACCCTTTATTTCACTCTAACGATTAAGAAAGGTTTTGTGAGAAGGCGAGGAGAGGAAGAAATCTAAAGTTTGCACTCGACAGAATAAAATTGCTGGAACTAAAGGGTTATTTCTATCATAAAAACTAATTCATAAAACTATATTTTTAGATTGCATAACTTTATTTGGATTAAAACTGAACTCACAAGATAAAATTGAGAAGAGAAACAGAAATACCTTTGAAAGATGAGAAAATATTGTAACAGATCAGAAATCAAATAAAAATTGACTTTAAGTCGAAAACCTTTGTTTGAGAAAGTTGTCGAGCATGTTGAGCTGTTCCAGTTCGACAACTCAAGCCAAGGGAAGAAGCTTGAGAAATTGCACGGTTGCCGTATGTTTGTTTCAGCCATTACAAGTTGTAACAGATTTAAGCAGCAAGCGAGAAGCTCAACTATCAGGTTTATGGGTCGAAATATGAGCCGAGAAAAAAGAATGTGTAAGCGAGAGATTGCATAAGTCACGTCGTTGATCGCGACAGCTAACGCTCTCAACTTTGCAGAGTTTTCTCTGTTTCTATTTCTTTAGATTCAAGAGTTTTCACTGTTTGAAAGCAGTTTGTTGCATCAAATGCGAAATGCAATTGCTTTCTTCAAACTCACATGCTGCATTTCAGTTTTTCTTTGCTTTCGAAGCCAGTTAGTAGCTCAATTCCAGGTGGCTTAGACAATGGAACTTACAAGCGTCCCTGAGTTTGAAAATCTCTTGAAAGACTTCAAGGATTGGATCAAGGAGAATCCAGAACTGCCACAAAACATCGGTAACGATCATCGCTAAATTCATTGCAGCCGAAACTGACAAGTTTTGTTTAGAAAATATGCTGCTTCTGAGATTCCTGAAAGTCAGCCGTTGTCGCCTTGAGAAAGCTCAACGATTGCTTCGCTACAGCATTCAATTGCGCCAGGAGAATCCTCATATTTTCAGTGATCGTGACCCGCTATCTGAAAAAATCCAAGATGTCTTCAGAACTGTGTAAAGTTAAAATTGTAAACTTAGACAAACGAAGCTTTTCTCACCAGAGATTTTCCAGTGACATTGTGCCATTGCGAACGACGACGCCTGACAATTACAAAATCATCGTGCTACGTTTGATTAGCGACGACTTCGATCACATCCATTTCAACGATCTCATCAAAGCCTTTTTCATGATGTCTGACATTCGGCTGATTACGGCAGATACCAAAACTTTGACCGATGGGGAAATTCCCATTTTCGACATGGAGAGAGTGTCGTATCGACATTTGACGAAAATCATTTTGTCCACGTTGAGGCTTTACATGAAATACACGCAGGAGGCTCACCCAGTTCGCGTCCGACAGATTCACATCATCAACTGCAATCCAATGATCGACAAAATCATTTACTTGATCAAGCCATTTGTTCGAACGGAAAATTTTAAAATGATCAACTTCCACACGCCCGGGTCGACAACACTGTTCAAGTTCATTCCGAAAGAGTTTCTTCCATACGAATACGGCGGCACTGCTGGCTTCATTGAACCTCAAAAGGAATACTGGATGAAGAAACTCAAAGATCACAGGTTTGCAAATCGTTAGCTAAATGAAAAATCGCTTCAATTGCTTTTCCTTTTGACAGAGATTATTTGATGACCGACAGCAACTGGCGCTTGAAAGTAGAAGATGACAACGCTGCAGAAACTGGCTATGGCGTTTTAAACTTCCTCGGTTTCTTCTAGCTCATCGCTTTGCTAATTACAACTCATTGAGTTCTTGCAAATCATGGTTCGGTGCGGTTAACAAACTTTCAAATTACCCTAAACAATTAGAGTTTTTGCATAATATTTAATTGCACGCAGAGGTGACCGGTAATAAGGCAAGAAATTAGTATTGAACGGAGAATCGAAGTCGATGTTTCCACCGTCGTCTGTCGATTTTTTTAAAACAAATATTGCTGCTACTAAAACTTTGATTGGATTTTTATTCCCAAAGGTTAAATTAACAGATCCAGAAACTAACATCCGTGTAACTTGATTCGAATCTTTATCTATTCAAATCGGTGTACTACAGCAGAAACAATTATTGGCTTGCATATATCTAGTGCAGCGATCAAAGCACAACTACTTATGTTGCGAATAAAGTTTCGTTGCATTTGAAAACTTTAGTCATTATTGATCGGAAGTTTGTGCCAACCACTTGTGTTTAAACTTTAAAGAATATTCTAGTAATGTCTTCAAGAAAACTAAGTGACAGAGAGCTAGAAGACAAGCTTTCGGACTTCTCGAAGGCGATTGAAGCGCGTGGAGATTTGCCGGATAACATTGGTTCGGATTACCTGACTCAGCACTACGTTTAACTCTATTGAAAAATCTATGTTTTAGATCAAGTTTTAATGCTGAGGTTCTTGAAGTTCCACAATGGAAATGTGCAGAAAGCATTGAAGCGTCTAATTGATAGCATGGAATTAAGGAAAAGTTATTCGAACATTTTCTACAATCGCGACACTCTCGATCCGAAGCTGAGAAAACTCATTAATCAAGTGTAAGACCCCAGTGATGTCAATGGCAATCAACATAAAGTTCACTTTTTCAGAGAGATGGTCCCGTTGCCTCTTGTAACTCCCGACAACTACCGAATCCTAACGCTTCGCCTGCTCGACTTCGATCCCAAGAATTTGATTTTCGATGACGCTCTGAGAGTTTTCACTTTAGTTTACGATGCTGCGATGATCAATCCCGACACGAACTCGCTCGCCGAGGGAGAAATTGTGGTTTTTGATCTGAAAGGCGTAACTGCGAGTCACATAGCTCGGATTGGACTTTCGTCGCTACGCTGCTTCATCAAGTACATGATGGACGCTCATCCACTTAGAACCAAAGCAGTACATGTGATCAACTCTCATTCGTTACTCGATAAGCTGATGATGATCCTCAGGCCTTTCCTCGGTGCCAAAGCGATGAAGGTCATTCACTTCCATTTGCCCAACTCAGAAACGCTCTACGACTTTGTGCCGCGGAGTGTTTTACCCACAGAGTTTGGCGGCATTTGCGGGTCAGTTGAAGAATCTAAATGGTTTTGGATCAATCGCACTGACGAGCAAAGGTATTCGACTTAAAGTTCACGACGCCAGATTTATTAACTGATATCAAACTGGTTTCAGAGATTATCTGCTTGATGACGCACGATGGAAGATCAAAGCAAGGATCGCCAAAGAAGAAGAATTGCAAATTGACGAGAGTCTCAATTATCTAGGATTATGTTGATTAATCACGATCGTCGTAAATATCTCTGGCAAATTACATAAGAAATACAATGGGTTGGAGATATTCAAATTAGTCTGTTGGCGTTTCTCCAAACGCAATCGCGACTTTTGGGTTTTGGGAGTTTCGCGATCAGTTTGCATTCACACGCTGGTCAAAGCAGATTCACATCTGGAGAAGTTTCAATAAAATGTCTCATAGAAATATTAACTTGAGTGAAATGGAAGTTGAGGAAAAGGTTGATGAGTTTCAACAGTGGATTAAGACTCAGCAAAGTTTGCCGCAAACTTTAGGTAAGAGACTTGTGCAATAAATCTTGGCAGTATCTCGGCTGTCTTGATATGTTCACGCGCTAAGTTATCATCGTTCGGTAATAAATTCAACTGACTCTCGTTTACCTTCAGACAAAGTTTTACTCGCTCGTTACCTAAAAATCTACTCGTACCGCCTCGAGCGAGCCCAGCGACTGTTGGTGGATGGACTGATGTTCCGCAAGAACAATCCCTGGTTTTTTACGAAGCGCGATCCGATTTCACCGGAAATTGAAAATGTTATTAGAAATGTGTAAGATTGATGTAACCCAAAAGCTTTCAAGTCAGATACAAATTTGAATTTTCAGTGACATGGTTCCGTTGACGAAGCGTACGAAAGAAAATTACCAGGTTGTTATCTATCAACTGCTCAACGACGATGCAAGCAACATCGTGTTTAATGACTGCGTGAAAGCTTTCTTCATGGCCTGCGACGTTCGGTTCGTTAAGCCCGTTGCAAACTACTCCGAAATTGAGTCCGGTGAAGTTATAATCTTCGATATGAAAAACCTGACGTTCAAACATTTGATGGGCGTGACAATTTCAACGCTTCGGTTGTATTTCAAATATTTGCAAGAAGCCCACCCAGTGAGAATCATCAAGGTGCATGTGATAAACTGTACGCCACTCATCAACCGAGCCATGGCGCTTATCAAGCCTTTTATCTACGCAAAATTATACAACGCGATTCAGTTTCATAATGTCGGATCCCTCGACTCTTTATACAAACACGTTCCTCGCGAAATTCTTCCTATTGATTATGGCGGCGACGCGGAATCGATGGACAAACTCAAACAACGTTGGATTGACATTGACGTCACTCAGCAAAGAGATTTTCTGATGACCGACAACTATTTTGCACTGAAAGAAGTTGAAACAAAAGATGGAACTGGGGCGAAGCAGAAGTCCGGCAGCATGTTCAGGTTTCTCATGTCGTAAACTTCCAAATCCATTAAAATCTTTTATAAAAAAAGCCTAAATTGGTTGCGTTGAGCAACGAATCATAATTAATAAATCGATTGTCCTAATAAATGAATTTTGAAAATAGTTGAATTCTCGATAATTGTTGAAGTGTTCAGACCAGATTTTGATTGCATCAATCTCAATGATTTATTTCAGCCAATTTGGTGAATCACGTGGATGCAGAAATTTTTTCTAGCCAAATGCGAAGCTTGCGGGAAAAATAAAAGTCCAACAAACGAAACCTGTTGAGACTGCCCGCGTGAACTTATTGTTATGCAAAGACTCGTCGCAGGCTCGGCACACTAACCTTGAAAGTGAAATGATTGAGGAAAGTAGCGTTGTAGTCTTGCCCGACTCGTTTCGAAGTTCGGAGAGCTTTGCTTTTCGGGTGAGAAAGAGTTTCTTGGCGCTTGATTTTTGGAGACGTCGAGTTCAGTCGTTCACCGCGTTTCAAGTGTTTCGCATCGTAAATTGAAACAATGGATCCCGTGAAACTCGAGGAAAGTCTCGAAGAATTCGTGAAGTGGATAAGCGAACAGAAAGATCTTCCTCAAAAGTTGCAAAAGATTCTACTCGTGCGATACTTGAAGGCAGCTCAGTTTGATCTCGATCGAGCTAAATTCTTGTTGAGAAACAGCTTGAAATGGAGGCACAGCTATCCACATATCTTTACTCAGCGAGATCCTCATTCGAAGGAGATGAGAAACGTCATAGATATCGTGTAAGAACTGATCGTACTCTCAACTAAATGGCTTTCTGTCCTGTGGCAAATTGTTTCATTCCATCATCTAACAAATGTTTCATCAGTCATTTAGTTCCGATGATCAACAGAACTCCTGAGAACTACAATGTCAGCATCTTCAGGCTGGTTGACGGTGATCCAGACAAAATGGATTTCAACGATGTGATCAAGGCTTTCTATATGGCTTCCGATGTACGCTTGGTAACGACGGAAGAGGTTTGGGCTGACGGCGAAGTTCCAATTTTTGATATGACAAACGTGACGCTTAGACATATCACCAAGGTCGTTTTTTCGACACTGCGACTGTTCATGAAATATTCACAAGAAGCTCATCCCGTAATCGTTCAGCAAATTCACATCGTCAACTGCAGCTCTTTGGTTAACCGAGTCATGTGGCTAATTAAACCATTCCTGAAGGCTGAGGTGGCCGAGAGAATTCAAACGCATTTGCCAGGCACTGACACTCTACACAAGTACATTCCACGGTACGTCTTGCCTAAGGAATACGGTGGACTCAGTGGCTCAATGGATGACACTCGAAAGTACTGGATGGAATATTTGGAGGCAAACAGGTCCGCATTTTTCAGCCGAACTTTCCGTGAAATATTTAACGCTTTGTCTTACAGAGAATATTTGATTAACGACGATAATTGGCGCCTCAATCTTGAGTGAGAATTCCGCTTCTGCAAGCGTCATAAAACGACTCAGATAACCGCGACGCACAACAATCGATTGCATAATGTGAAGAAAAAAATCCGCCGAAACTTTTTGGAGAAACAAGAAACTTTAATTGTTTCGAAGTGAAAACTCGTTTCAAGCGAGAGGCAACAAAGGGGCGCGACAATTTTGAACTTTTAGAAATTTGGAAATCATTTTATTCGCAATCTCAATGTGCTTTAGGCATTTAAAATTTTGACAAATAAAATTTGCGATTTTGCAAAATGCTGTATGCAATCAACTGCGTTTCTGTTGATGAGCATTCGCTCATGTGATAAGTTTGAACAAATGATTAGTCGTATGATACGACTCGTATGACTTTATCAATCTGGTGATATCAGTTGATATACTCGCGATCATTCGACGATCAATGCGGTTTCCTGATAACACAGCAAACGTGCGGATAAATGTTCATCGCCTTCAGCGATAGATAGAAAGATGAAGATAGATTATCAGAACGCTGATTTAGACTGCAAATAAGGCAGCCTTTCAGCTAAGAGGCACCAGTGAGGCAGTGTCAGTGCCTCAGTGATGCTCTCACCCACAGATACTACGATTGCTCGCATTATAACCCTTCCGGGATTCGCCTTCAACGATCTGAATACAGAAAAAAATGCATAGTTGCAGTTCTTTCATGAACCGAAGTCCCTTGCCTCGACGTTCGACGAGTAAAGATGATTTGTATTTACCAAAGATGAAGTTATCAGGTGTGAAACTTAAAGAATTATTCACGGCTTTTGACGAAGCGTTTTTCCAATTCAACTATAACACATTTCAGTGTGGTAGAATTCAGATAAATCTCCTGCAACTGCGATTTTTCACAGAAGGTATTAAGACATTGCATTCACTTCCATGCATGTTGATCGCACGAAAGATGTTGCTTGACCAAAAAATATAAATTTAGAATCTTTTCATCCGAAATCTGGTTCATCGTCATAAATTTTGATTAAGAAACATTTCATGCAATCAAACCGAGCAATGATCTGCATAGTCAGTGGCTCGGAATCAGGTAATTCACTTCAATGAAAATTTAACTTGGTTGTTAACCGAGCGAATAGCTTGAAACATCTTCGCTACGTTAAGTGCTGACAGAAGAATGAAAAGCCCTGCGAATAATTGAAATCGACAGATTCTCTCATCTAAATGTTTACAAAACAATTTCAGTTATGACAACAAACAAACTGCACAGATGTTTGAGCTTCGAGAGCTGTGAAGAGACTCAGCTTCTCTTCGCGGAGATAATTCATGATCATTGAAAAATTTCGAAAACGTGAAGACGACGAAAATCTACACAGCGATCAGATTTGATTGTGTGCCGAGCTGCTCGCATAGAACTGAAAACGGTTTCAGTTCTCATTTTCATTCGGCTAGAGTTGGTTCTCGTTCGCTATCGCGATTAGGCTTGTTTGTTACAGTGAACTTTGTGACGATAAACGTTTTGAAGCTGCCGGATAAATTATTTCCACTTGGCTTAATTGTCAAATTCGTTGCAATCGACGCGATATTTCAGTGACAGTAGACGCGATATTTACGTGTGCGCATAGAACATTCTGCGTTTAGCCTTGGAAGCTTTTGTAATTGATAGTCCCATGAATCGTCACAAAATGAATGACAGCCAGACTTCTATCAAAATGACACAGCAGTTGCTTGACAAATACAGCAAAGAGCTGAAAGAGTTTGAAGAGTGGATTAGCACGAAGCCGAGTCTACCGCAGAATTTGGGTGAGAACTATGTGAACGACCTTGAACGTTAACGACTCTTCGACCTTTATATCGCGAGCGTCATCCACCTACCGTGTATACTTCCTCGTTATCAATCAATTGCACTTGTAATTTGTTACAGATAAGCTTTTTCTGCTGCGCTTCCTCCGCGTTTACGATTTCGATTTGGAGAAAGCGAAAGAGTTGCTGTTGATCAATTTGGAGTCTCGAAAGAAAAGCCCGAATATTTTTGAGAATCGCGATGTTTTGAGCCCTGAAATGCAGCAGGCGTTCAAGACTCTTCGGATCTGTCCGATGCCGAAGATGACGGAGGAAAATCATAAGATTTCAGTCTTTCGTTTGGCTGATCCCGATCCGGACAAATACATTTATCTAGACGTTTGCCGACTTGTGGTGTCGATGTTGGATGTTCGATTCGTTACGCCTGATGGCAGCGAGTTGGCCAACGGTGAAATCGGAGTAATCGACATGGCTGGTTTTGGTTTCAAGCATCTCTTAAAATCAGCGACGAGTCTCTCGGTTATGAGAAACTACATGAAGTATGTGCAAGAAGCAACGCCCGTGAAAATGCTCCAGAACCACTTCATCAACTGTCCGCCAATAATGGACAAGTTCATGTCGCTTATGAAGCCGTTCATGAAGAAAGAAGTGCTGGACACGATTAAATTTCACACCTCGTTGGAAACCCTCTACGACACAATTTCGCGAGAACTTTTGCCGAACGAATTTGGAGGCTCAGCTGGAAGTATCGAAGACCTTCATCTCGAATGGACCAAACACGTTGAGAGTAAACGGTAAGAGTATTAAGCTTCAATCTGTTTGGACGACGACTGACAGTTCACTTCACAGCGATTACATCTTCAACGATGACAACTGGAAGCTTGTAGACGAAGAATAGTACAAATGATCCCGAACCAGCCCATTGATATTCGAAGTATTTTCATGATGTGATAGTCTATCACTGATAGGTTAAAGGAAAATGGAAAATCTATTGATAATTTAACGCCGGTTTTCTGACTAAACAATAAAATTGTTACAAAACCTCGCAAATGTTTTCCAATGCTGCGCTTCAATGTTTCATGCCAATCAATCCCAAAACATTCGCAATGATCGACACAAAAAATTCGTTAATACTTTGAGATAGTCAGAAGCAACAAGTGGTCGCGATACACTCTGTAAGAGATTCTCAAGTCGTTGGTTAGAAAATGATTGAGGAAAGCCTGAACGACGACGACAGACAGCTCGAGGAATTCATGCTGTGGATCAGAGACAATAAACGGCTGCCAAACAATTTGGGTAAAATCAATCTCATTGACTTGAAATGCTCGACACAAATCTCACATCTTATCTTCTATCAGATGCAGTATTGCTTCAACGATACTTGGCTGTCTACGAGAATGATCTGAAAAAATCGCAGGACTTGTTGCTGCTGAACCTTTCCATCCGAAAGTCGGCTCCGCACATGTTCTTTAATCGAGACGTGTCGTCACTGGAGTTTCAGAGGGCGTCAAAAACTATGTAGAGGTCAACGCTGTAATTGACTCAATTGACAAGATGTGTAATTATTTTCAGGCAGATCAGCCTACTTCCGAAACTCGCAGTTAACGGCAGTCGAGTGTTGGTGATTCGACTCATCAACAGCGACGCGAGTCAGTTCTACTACGTCGACATTGTCAGAATGGCCTTGATGATTTTCGATGCTTACTTCACAACGCTTGATGACGATAGCAAAAAATCCGTCGCGAATGAGATCTCTTTCGTAATAGACGGCAAAGGTCTTTCGTTCCGACACTTCATGGAGATCGTCAGAAACTTTAAAGCTGCGAAGCTCTACCTTCGATATATTCAAGAAGCAGCGCCGTTCAACATCAAAAGTTTGCACTTCATCAACGGCTCGGTGATAGTTGACAAGATTTTCTCATTGATCCGTCCACTGTTGAAGAAAGAGCTGCATGAAGTCATCCACTTCCACGGCCATGACATCGAAAGCCTACAGAAAATGATTCCGATAGATGTGCTGCCTTCAGAGTACGGTGGAGGCTCAGGATCGATTGATGGAATGCACACGCAAATGTTGGATCTTCTTCAACAGAAAAAGTAAACAGAAAGTGGAGAACTTCAAAGCTCTAATGTGAAATTGTTACAGGGATTATCTAGGCGATGATAGCAACTGGAAACTGTTGGATTAAAAAGAAACTGGATGAATTTAGTTGTGGGATTAAACATTTTTTTACAAAAAAGTTATTTGGCTATTCTGCATTGAAACATCTGAAAGTTTCGGCTATACGAATATGTACCTAAGTAATATGTAAACTTCTTGTCTTCGTTTCAGCAGCGAGTAAATATTTACAAGCTTGTTAGGTAGATGAAGCTACAAGTTTTGCAGTTAGCATCTGACAACCTTTGCTCGTCTATCGCATCATGTAGATTTCATGAATTTTGTTGTGATGCATGCGAACAAGAGAGATAAACATTCTCGTAAGGAAAAGCTCCTCAAAGCTTCGCAAAAATGTTTGACAACTCCTTGGAAGTGAATTCTTCATTTTTCTCCTCTCGTACTTTGAACGGAAGTTGCTTTGAAATTTTGTTTGCTACAACTTGCAGCAGACGGATGGATGTTTGTTGTCAGCTTCTGCTTAAACGAATTTTCAAGATTGCCAACAAAGTTGACTTAGTCGAGAGCTCTCTTTGACAATGTTGCTGAGAGCTTTTGTGCTTTCCGCCAGAAAAATTTCTTTCGCTTCGTTCGAAATTGCATTTGCAAAGCCACTTCGAGCAATTTGCGAGTCAGCTTCACACGGATCAAAGTTCCATCAGTAAAAAAATGCTTGCGAATCAAAAGAACATTTGCGAAATTGAGTGCATTAGTTTCCACTTTATGCTCTTCCTTTTCAATCCGTGCTAGATACAGATGAGATGGATAAAGTTCAAACGAAGGCAATAAAGAAATCGAGCTATAACTTTTTGCAATTCTTGATATTCAATGCATTGAAACGGCAGGAAGCAAGAACAATCTTATGAATTTCTCTCAAAGCGATTCCTAGCGAAACTACATAAAATCTTTCAGCTTTTCGAATTCCTTTTTTATCGCTGAAAATAAAAGTTTCATTGGAAAGTGTAAAAAGTTGTTTCAGAAATCACTCTTAACGTGGCGTCCCTTTCCATGCCGGTCCGCAATTTATCCCAATGGTTGCCGCTATCTGTCTTCTTCCAAAGTAAAAGAGAAGTCTCCGAGGAGGAATTTGTCTTTTTAAAAAGGCTTGAAGGGGAAACACTAGCAATGGTCGATTACAGAAGGTAGAAGATGTAAATTATGAGTCGCTTGGGAGCTTTTGCAGATTGATGAATCGATCTTCTAGCGAAAAACAGAAAGATATACATTCTCGGATGAAGCGTTTCGTTGTGCTCCAATTAGCAAATTTATCAATCAAGCAAATGCAAGCGCCTTGTTCATAAGCTCTTGACAAAGTCGTTGAATAACGAACACTAATCGCTTGTTATCTTATAACAACGAGAACTATTAAACTCGTTAAAACATCCTCGAGAGTGAAGGAAAGTCATTAAAACTTGAGTGTTTCAGCTTTCATCATTTCCATAGACACTCAGAAGAAGTTGAAATTGATTGCGAGAGAAGTTTGCCGCAGAGTTTCCCAAAAACGATTTTCAATTTGCATGTCTACGAGCAAATCGTTCAAATATTTAACGAGTGCTTCACTGCTGAACGATGCAGTTTGATTCGGAGAGCTTTAAGACGATGCTTGATTTCATTTCCGAAGATTTGCGAGGAAAATTCTTCATTAATTTAATTCTTGAGTTGGAAAATATTTCGATGAGAGATGAATAGCATCGCAGTTCCTTTCATTTCTCATCTTCCCATTCAGCCGTCGCTGGGAATCTCGCTATCTTTTGTGGAGTCGATCCTTTTGTTTCATGAAAATTTAATCGATTCAGAAAAGTCTTCTTTGAAAATGGATTTCAAAAGATTTCATATAAGAAAAAGTTTCTCTTCCACTCGAAAGAAAACGCATAAGAAACTTCATTCGCATCGCTTATTGACTGAAGATTTCTGAAGAAATTTGCTTTCAAGGCTTGAGCATGAATAAATTTCAATCTATGAGCATCGGGGAACTGTTGTGAGTGGAATTTACGATGCAATAAAAAAGGCTTTTCACCAAATTAAAAGAGCAGACGGAATGCAATTAAATTTGATTTAGAGCTGGAATGAACAAGCTCGAGGGTTTGGATTTATCGTGGGCTGTAAAGTCTGACGATGAAGAAGCCAAAAGCAATAAAAAAAAGTTGAATAACTACACTTGAGTATTGAACTGGCCCACCTGACTTAGCATTGTTTATTTGTTAATCTCATCGTCTCAACAAGCAAATACTTGGGAAAGTCTTGACGAAGACATTCAAAGTGGAGTTGTGATAAGATAAAAGAAAAAAATATTCTTCGAAGCGCTTCTAAAATTAAACTTAATTGTCGACGACGGGAGAAACTTTAGTTGTAGCTCAGCCTGTGTCGAGTTAAGACGTAGCGAAACAAAATCAATTTGAAATATTGAAGGTCAAACTATGGACGATTCGTTAACATTTTTGAGTGGAATCTTTGATCTGCTGCTGAAAGGCGAAGCTTTCGAGAGGCAGTCAGATGCGCTCAAATCAATCGTCGACTTTAAACATCCAAAGGAACTGATGGTAGGTATCAGTTTAATCGATGACAAAACTTCGATTGGCCGCTTGAGAGTTCGATAAGTTTGTAAACAGTCGTTGCTTATCTGATAATTTGCCGCTTTTTTCTTAGGAAATGTTAGACTTCACCTTGACCGATAACGTGGAAACTCTTGAAGATGACGCTAAGATAATGGAATTGTGTCAATTCGTCATCAAGTCTTCGATCAAAACCAACAATCGCAACTTTCATAATCAGTTATTCGGAGGACTCGACTATTACGGCCTTGGCGCTGAATGGATCACGAGTGCTTTGAATACAGGCCAATACACTTTTGAAATGGCGCCGAGCTTCACATTGATCGAAGGTGAAGTTCTGAAGAAGTCGCTGGAACTCTTCGGCTTCAAGAACGGTGAAGGAATTCTGTGTCCAGGTGGGAGTGCAGCCAACATGTATGGAATTCATCTGGCTCGCTACTGGAAATTCCCAACTTCTAAGAGCGAGGGCAATCCCAGTGGATTAGTTATGTTCACGTCAGAGGATTCCCATTACTCAGCGAGAAAAGGTGCAAACTTCCTCGGCATCGGGATGCAGAACCTGATTGCCGTCAAAAGTAACGAGCGAGGGCAAATGCTCGCTGCAGATTTGGAGGCGAAGATAAACGAGGAAATTAAAAAGACGGATAAACGACCGTTTCTTGTAAATGCAACATGTGGAACGACGGTGTGATTAAAACAGACTCCCCGAGTTTCAAATTTAATTGAGCAATTAAAACATTTCCAGGTTCTCGGCGCTTTTGATGATTTAAACGCAATTGCAGACGTTTGCGAGAAATACGGGCTCTGGTTACACGCAGACGCTTGCCTCGGTGGATCTGCCATATTCTCAAGACAACACCGAAGAGCTCTAAATGGTACAATCAAGTTGAATTTTGTCGTTAAGTGATTGATAAGCTCATTTATTTTCAGGCATCGAACGAGTGAACTCTATCGCATGGAATCCTCACAAAACTCTCGGCGTCCCCTTGCAGTGTTCAATCTTTCTCGTTAATCAGAAGGGACTTTTGCACGAGTGCAATTCATCATCTGCCAATTACCTGTTCCAACAAGATAAATTCTACGACACAGCATTCGACACCGGTATAATACATCAAAACGCCAGAGATTTTTGCGAGAAAAATTGTTTATTAATTTAATTCCGCAGGAGATAAATCGCTGTCGTGTGGCAGGAAAGTTGATGCTTTCAAGTTCTGGTTGATGTGGAAGAAACACGGATTGAGGGGATTTGAAAGGCTCATTGACAACGCGTTTGAAAGAGCGAAATATTTAACCGAGCAGGTCGCAGCCAAAGAAGGCTTCGAGCTTGTGCTGCAGCAATACGAGTACACCAATATTTGCTTCTTCTACATTCCAAAATATATGAGAAGCAAACCAGTAAGAGACGATAAGTGGTGGAAAAATATTTCAACAATCACGACACTTATCAAGGAACAGATGATAATGAACGGGAACCTGATGATCAGCTACATTCCTCTACCCCACAAGAACATTGGAAACTTCTTCAGAATGGTCGTGACGTGTCAACCTCCCGCCACAAATGAATCGATGGACTTCGTTTTACACGAAATTGAGAAGATTGCCGAGGGCTTCGAGTTTCACGATCAGTTTTAAGTTACAACTAAAGATATCAGATTAAAATCGGAGAAGGATAAGCCTCGTGCATCTCACAATTTCCTCCCGACTCCTCCCATTCCATGTTCTCTCTTGAGCTTCTCCTTTTCCGCTGAACTAATTACTTTCATTCCGCGCGGAAAAAAGCAGCAATCAATTTTAGATTGGTTCATTAAATTTCATTACTGTGCGAGATTGGCTTCGTTTTAATTTTGTTTCCAGCTCTATGGCTCATGTTGTTACATCGCGATTCTGTTCATAAAGTTCCCTCTGCCAGTCTTCAAAGTCTTTAAGCAAGTCTCGCAACCTTGCTAGTGACGGGTCATGAAAATTTATTAACAATTAAAAGCCAAAGTATCGTTTGAATGAAAGGAGATTAGAATTTCCTCGACATAAACTCACTTAATCTTCAAAGGGTTGGAGCAATGTCGAAGTTTTATCAATCATTGCAAGCTTAACTTTTATGACTCTGTTGAAGTTATCAACGTTAATAGGAAATAAATTTTATTTTAAAGTTAAATAAGAAATTAATTGTATTTTAAAGTTACATTGAAATGTATGTTTGTCCTAATCATGCCACAATTCTATTAATTTTTCAAATCAATGTAGGTTTTTCGATAAGAACAAACGAAACTACTCAGTTTTCATTCTGAATCAAGTCAAAAAGATCTTGTAAATTTTCTCTTTAAAATATCTCACAACATTAATCGAAAATATTTGTCTAAGCTTCGTGCCCACGCCAGACGAGACATTGCATTGCGCTGCACAGGCGCGATAATACTTCATAAAATTCGACAGCTTCGAAATCAGACACACGCTTTCTGAGCATGCAAAGTTGAAATTTTCCTATCGAACCGCCTTTTTCCTCGTGGAAAATAATAAATCATTGTGAAAATTTCGATATTTCTTGGGAATAAATTTCAGTGTTTTCGTTCCTCCGACAAAAATTGTGCAAATGAGTGAAGTTCGAACTGAACGTGATCCGAAAAACTTCTTCGAACTGCCAGCAGTCCGAACACAATATTTTTAAAGTGTCTGTCTCGATTCGGAAAATTCCTGCGGAAAATTAGTTTTTCTTGAAAAAAGCTGTGTGAAAAACTATTTTCTTATCGTGTGCATTTTCATCGCAAGGCATCTCTTCATCCTAATCGTTCCATTTCGCGACTGATTTCGTGACGGTGCCTTTTGTAAAAGTCAAAGTTTTCGCGAGAAGAAAAAATATTGGGGAAGGAAAAGTGGAAAATTTAGCAGTGTGAAGTTTTCCCTTTGTGTGTGAAATTATAATTGGAAGTCTCGACTCTCTCTCTCACTCTCGGACGTGTCCGATCGGACTTTCAGCATTACATTTCAGCCAAAAATCCAACTCAATAGTTTGAAGAAAGTTGATATCTAAAATTAGATTTTTATTGCAAGGAAAAGATTTTCGGGTAAGACGAGAAAATAAATTTCTCTCACAAATTTTCCCTTTTTCGAAAATAATTTTCCTCCTGCGAGGAGAGTTTTCCATGCTTGTTCCATGTCTGCTTCGCGAGGCTTTTCCTCTGCGGCGACTCTACGCCGGAAAAGCGGCAAGCCGGAAAAATGGAAGACAGTGAAACGTGACGTAATTTCGTTGGCGACAAATTTGCTCAAATTTCGACAAATTTCAATTGAGCAAAGTGTAGCAGGAATAATTTTGCCTCGGTGTTCGACCGGTTAAAGAACTTTTTGTGCATTCATTTCACGAACACCACGACGACGAAGAAAACGAAGAAAAAAGGGAAAACACCTGCTTACACTTGACTTTAGTGAAGACTGGTGAATAATTCGTGGGGGAATCACGGCCAGGCTCTTCCGATTCAACCTCGATTTCCATCTCTCGCAGCGATTCATTAAATGGGGCTGGAAAACCACTTCAAAGTCAATACATTCACAGATCACGTGCCGCTCAGTCTTCTTCGTGCTCACATATTCATGAACATTTTACTCCACCATATCAAAATCAAATGTCGTCGAAGAGATAAAAAATTTAAATAGCAATTCCGATGGTGATTGCTTGTATGAATGCTTGACGAACGTTAGTCTGTGTTCAACAAACGAAAATTATATGTTATCAACCAGACGCCCAATCCGATTGTTATTAAAATGTTATGCTTTAATAAACGACAAGTCTAATTCGTTGCGGATCAATAAGTTTCTGTTTGATGTTTTCGGAGCTCTCCGGAAGCTCGATTTGAGCTGAGCTTTATCATACGGGTCGAAAGATTTTTCTAGAACATTAAACCGGAGCAAACAGTTCAGCAGTTTTCCATGATAAAGTTCGCCAAGCAGAGCTTGGAGCAGTGAAGAAACTTCTTATGTAAATTTGATCATAAATCGAGCATGAAATATGTTTTAATCTGTTTAATGTTCAACATCAGCTGCAGTTCTTGTTGAATTTTTAATGAGACATTTGTGCTCGGAGAGATGTTCTCAAGATCAATGACAAAACACATACTGAACTGATGGGAAACGTAAACATGGAAGCACGATGATCAAAACAAAAACAGAGAACGAACACTTTCAAAGGTCTCGCTTCAATCTTCTGTTTTCTCTATTTATAGATTGATAAGGTTTTCGTTGGCATTTCGTTTCGATGTCAGAGAAATCAGAAATGTCATTAGCAGCGCTTATTTTTAGATCGTCTCCTCTGATTTCGATCTTCCTCCCATTCGACCGACGTCAGAGAGCTTATTTACAGCTTCACGTCGCCGTTTGTCGCAAGCTTTATCTCGTGAGAATGTTGATGGAAGATGAAATCACTTCCATCAAACTCGGAGAAAGTCTCCATTCTCACAAAAAGATTTGCATAAATATTTGAGAGTTTATTGACATCGATTAGAAAATTTTCTGTGTCGCCTGAAACTAATTTATTTTCCTTCTTCTATTCTCTTCGCTTTCAGGAAACTTTTTAGAAAATCATTTCTTGTGTGACTTTTCGGTTCGTGAGAGATGCAACAGCCACGCTATAGTCCGGCGCCTCAGAACGCCATGCGACCCCAAACGCGGCCACCCGTGCCAAATGTGAGTACATGAAATATTTTCTGTCTTGCTAGCAAATTCATTCCGACTCGAAACTTTTCGTTGAGCAGCGCAAAAGTTTGCAAGCAAAGTGGTTGTCTGGCTCAGGCGCGCGTTTATTTTCATTCCATTATGGCGAAAGGCGTCAAGATTGAATGATTTCACGCCACAAATATGCGAATAATGAATTCATCGTCAGTAAATTGTTATGCAAATGAGTCAACAAGGCGATGTTACTTCACAAACACAGCGCAAGGCAGAGAGCTTGAGAGATTTGCTAGAAACAAATTGAGGGATTAATTAGAGTTATCTCAATTATGCCATGCACAAGCGGTGAAGATTTAAATGCAGATTATTCGTCTTGAATGAGAAAAGAAATTCTCATAAATAAATTTCCCATCAATGCTGGCGATGGCAAAACTCGCTTTGAGCTTCGTGTTTACATGAAAACAACTGGAAGCAAAATTGGGCTTGGAAAAGTTTCCTCTCCACAAACCGGCAAATTGTAATGGTCGAGCTTACCACCAAAAAGCTTTTGAGGTTGTCTCTGGTTTCAAACTTTTTTTGAGCTCCAAATAACCGGAAACTGGAGAGAATCAGGCCCTAAGTGGAAATTGGGGTGTGGGAATGACGAGGGAAATTGTTTGATGGCGACTGAATTGTGATGTAAATGGACAGATTTGCAGAAGTTTGAAGTTGAACACAGAAATTTGAATAATGCTGGGTGGATCCAAGCACTCAGGTTCTCACAATGACAGCAAAAGTTTCAGGAGCGCTTCGAGCTTCAATCTCCTTCAAAACTTTATTGAAGTCTCTTTTGCTATCCATCAATCAACATCAAAGCGGAATTAAAATATTCGTTCGATCTGAAGACTGATGATGGAATTTCAATTTGAGTTTGAATCATTTTCAATCAAAACTTTGGTTCATCTTTATTTTCTTGAAAAAGACTTTAAGAAAAATTTGCGAGGAAAACTTTCCGCAATCGGGATAACTAGAATCTTTTATGGCCGTGTTTTCTCGGGTTTTGCTTCTTCCGCTCGCAATCTCATTTGAAATGTAAACGAGTGTAATGCGAGAAGATAACAACGAGTAGAAAACGAACTCCAAAAGGTGCCTTGTTAATGCTCTGTGACTGCAACGTTCGCATTAAAATGTAAATGCAATTACGACAAGAGTTTTCTTTCTTCCTGCGAGCAAAAAACATTAAATTTCCACAATTTTCCTCTTCGCTTTAGTTCAATTGCGAGCAATTATTACAACACAATTCAACTCCGATAAATGGCGAGCAGAAAAATTGATTGCGATGCGCTTGATTCGAATAAAGAGAAACCTTAACTGAACAATTTCGCCCCATTCATCGTCCACAAACTGCAGACCGTAAGCACAATTCAAGCACAAAGCGGGACGAGCTCTGGAGAATAGCGAAGGAAACTTTTATCGGCAAGAAGGAGAAGAAGGAACTGCAATCGATAACAAGTCTTCGCTCCTCTTTCTGCCACAACTTAATGTGATAATAATTTACTTTCCACCCAGCACTACGAATAGACTTCGTCGGATGTTTCGAGATCCATATCGCTAGTTTGTTGTTCCGTGTTGTTGTTACGAGACGATAATGTGACGGAGAAAATATGCTTGGAAACAATAAGAAGGCGAGTAATGAGTCGTAAGGGTTGTTGGAAGAACTTTCCATCATCTTCATGCATCGAAATTAAAGCAATCGCTCATCATGAAGTTGGCTAGGAGCGCAGTAATTACTCCGTCAAACGATCAGGTTGATAAGCCTGCTTATGGCGTTATTAACCATCGATGTGACTTAATGATGATGGCGATGGTTAACGGGAGGGAGAATTCGAGGAATTAATTGAGAGAATGGAAGGAAGTGCGGGCAGAATATTATTGAATCACAATCAATTTCTGATGGCTTCGGACACGTGATCGAAGTCTGTTCTTTGAGGTCTCAATTATCGATCGTCACTAAATTGAAAAACGCATTTTTGACCCAATTAGTGATAATTCAACCCGAGAAAGCACCAACCGCTCATATTTTTCATTGCTTTTGACTGGAAAACATGGAAAACGCGACATGAATTAGTTTGAGACTTTAATTCACTCGCAACCGCAAACAGTTGGTAACCGAGCAAGTGCAAAAAGCGAAAACGAAAAGCGCAAAAATCGATAAACGCTGAAAAGTCGGAGGGTCGATTTGTGCAGGCTTCGTCGATGTTGTCGTAACCGAAAAAGGATGTGGAATGACACTTAAGTGAATGATTGCCCTAACCCACATTAAATAAAACAATCTAGACTGACACTCAACGTCCTCATGCCAGCAACGAAACAAATCCACCGCCTTTGCCGCCCACTTGTCACCCGTCAACAGCATTCCACCCTCTCACACTGCCCTGTGTGCTTTCGAGGCAAGTTTCTCCAACTCTGGTCATGGCTAACTCGACGGCCATTATTTCATTAACTCACTCACACGTGGAGGGAAAGGATTTCATTTTCACCTCGGTCGCTTTGTCACCCTCGAGCCGAGAACTTGGAATTGCTTTTTTAATTTCCTGTAACTCATTGGGGACACTTCGATAAAAGCGGGAAGTTAAAGCCGAGCTTTAAAGATCTAACGATTGGATTGCATGAGGATTTATTGAAATCACTCCACTCGCTCTTCACTCGCTCGGCAGTTGAAAATAATTGGGACTCAATTATGTCGCTCGACTTTCTGCAAACACTACGCTTGTCCAGCAACCGCCAATACCGAATCACAAAATGATTCACTGCGAAACCCTCAAAGTTTAAACGGAAAACCACTTCAAACAGCTTGAACGTAACAGGGAGCGTGGTCGTCGAACACATTTCTACCATTCCTGGCTGGCAGCTCGAAAACGGAAAGCGAAGCGCGGTCAGAAAATTCGGGAGCATAATTGACTTTGTTAGTCAAATAATTCAATAATTAATGCTTTATTATGCGAGAAGCAATGCCGGCATTCGAAACTCTGCCGTCTGTGTTGGTGGCGGAGAGCGAGAGTCGCCGTCTGGCTCTCTCGATTCACGAGCGACGTGGAAATTCGGAAGGAAATGGATGTGTCTGGGATTAGCTGCGGAAATTTATTCGACGTTTCAGAAAAACATTTCAAGCGTCTTGAGCGTTCTACGCCATGAAGAAGAAAATTTGTCAACTTTGCTTGTCGTTTCTCAAACTTTCTTGGCTTCGCAGAGTTCCTCCGGTCGGGAATGACGTCAAGCCATCAGTCCCGTGCACAATTGCTTGTCTCTGACTCATTCGCGGCGTTCTCAAATTGCACAACTTGCTCTCTGCCGCTCTCTGGACGTTTCAAGGAGTGCCGAAAATGTGCTCACGACGACAGAAAATGCAAACCGAAAGCAAATTTCTCGGTGAATTTTAATACGAAAATCTCGTTTCGGTGAACGTGAAGCAAAAGTTCCTGTTGAGAAATTTGCTGTCGTGGAAGAAAATAAATTGGCAATTAATTAGGCGAGGAGAAATTAATGTGGAACGTTTAGACGAAGTTGAGAGCGGAAATTAATCGTTGCTGATGTGTCTTGTCGTTGCCGTTGTTGTGACGCTGCATAATTTGAATAAACGTCTCGATAAGCGAAACATTTTTCACGTCGAGAGTTTCTAAAGTCGATTGAACGAACAGAAGTGACAAGAAGCAAGCAGAAATATTTGAAACCGTTAGATTGACAAACAAGTGAATAAATAATGGTGGCGTTGGTTGATCAGCAGTATCAATATCAATGCGCAAAGATGATGGTAGGTTGTGAAACATTCCACAGCGAAAGAAGAAATTGTGCCATCGTCAACAACCCCCTCATCATGAGACTCTGAATGGAGGTTTATCGATTTTTTCCCTCTGCACTTTCCCTTCTCGTGCGTGGGATGAAGAGCGACGAGGAAGCAGCGTGGGCACGCTGATGAAAATAGTCATCCATGGAGGTTTTCTCTCAAACTTTTCACAAATTTTCTCCCTCGTACGTCATTTTCTCTCGTACTCCAGCACAGAATGGCATGGAAACTCGATTCCGACGTTGCCAAGTTGTCGACATGCTCATTGCAACTTTGCGCGTTCATGTCAGGCTTTTCTGTTGCGAAGTCGACTTTGACTTGTGGTTGTCACGAGCTGAACTGATTTAAAGCGGACGTTTTGAGAGGTTGATTTCAATTTAAGCTCAATATAATTCAATCAAGCCGCGTCGTTATTGCAACTTCTTGTTCCTAATCCAATGAAAATTAATGAGCAAAGGTCTTCGGCAACCACAGACTTGATAGTTGCGGGCGACTTTATGGAATAGCTAGAAGTTCTTCGAGGGCGACGTAAACTACCATGAAGGGACGATAGGAATCATTAAACGTCCTTTATGCGCTCGTAAGGAATTATGTTCTGGAAAGAGAATGTGCCGTGAATCCGAAAATAGTTTGACAACAATTTAGCGAACGAGGAAAGGTGCGAGACTCTTCCCATCAAAGCTGGCCTCACCTCATCGCTTCAAAGGAATTTCTGATGGTTATATTTGGGCAAACAAAATCGGGAAAGGTTTGAAAATCAATTTCCAAGCGAAGATAAAGCGCAAACAAATTTGGTTCGCTCAAGAGTTTATTTCAAAGCTTTTTGAAGGAACTGAAATTAATTAGTCATCAGAGGGACGAATAAATGTTCTGATTCACGATAAGCTCTACAACAACTTTATGATCAATAAGTTCAGTCGTTAAGCTAACGTTGGAGGAGAAATAAAACTAAACTACTAGAATAATATTACTGTTCGTAAATTGATTTTCCTGGCGCATATGTTGTAGTTATCGTCGTCTTATTGCATTAGGAACCAGCGTGTGGCGAACTTCTCTGGACAATTTTCTTCCGAGAATTCGAGGAAATTGGCTAAAACTTTTTTAATTAGAAATTATGAGAATTTTGTACGATAAATCTTTCTGACGTTGAAGACGCTGCTCGAGAAAGTTTCGCCCTGATTTCTGCTAAAAGTATTTTGCAAACTTCTCGCACACGCTGATCTCGAGCAGCACAACAAGATTGCTGGCTGGTGCAGATAACTTTTCTTCAAGTTCTTCACTGCCGTCATCTTGTGAGCTTTCCTAATTTTGTTTGTGCTCGCAAGATACGCAAAGGTCCTTGTGAAGTCAAGAGCAGAATCAAGTTAGTGTCGTTCTCGAGAAGCGAAATTCAATTGCCGTTGCTCCTTCTTCTCGCTTCACGTGAGCCTTGAACGCTCTTTTATTCGGAGAACGGAGCGAAGGTAAAATCATTTTTCATGCTCCGTAAGTTACGAGACACAATTTACTAGCATTTGAAAGCAAAGCTCTTCACAAGGTTTGAGTTGAGCCGATTACTTCACAACACCTAAGAACTGAAACGCCAAAGGGTTATTCAGAAGTGAAGCAAAGATGAAATCCTCCTGGCATGTTAAATGCGTTCTGAATCGAAACATTTTCAAAGTAGTTTTATTGAGCTTTCGTAAGATGACTCACACATGAGTCTAAATTCAAAGAGTGTTCATTTTCTACGCAGTTTCTCCCACAGCGAATCAAACTCTCGTTTAGCTTTGATTAACTTCAACAACTCCTCAGGTTTGTTGACCAATTCTTCAGCAAAACGTCCAGGGAAATTCTCTTCGATTTTGTGGAAAGCTTTGCGCTTCAGGTTGTCAGAGGAGAGTTCAACGCCAAGCAAGTAGAACTCGTAGCTGTTGTTCTTGTTCAGAAGCTCTAAGATGATTTCCTCGCAACGTTGTTTCATCTCGTCTGCCTCAAACTTTGCTGCAATCTTGTAGTCCTGCACGACATCTTCTGTGTCGTTTGAAGGAAGAACGCCGATATAGAAAAAGTTGAGGAGATGGCGAACGGTCGAAGCGCTGAACTTCTTGATCTTCAAACCTTTTGCTGGGTTCTCATCGATGATCTTTGCCAAGGCTTTGCTTTGCATGGCCAAAATGTTTTTGTGCACACAGAACTTTTCTCCGCCGGCGATTATGGTCAAGTCGGAGTAGTTGCCGTTGGCATAGAGTGCTCCAACCTTCCGGAACATCTTCATTGCCATTCGTTCGACAGTTGTCTCCGAGGTCTCGGACTCCGTTTGCTCTTCTGGTTGGTATCCAAGTTGATCAGCACCTGCGATCGATTCTGTCTCAGGCGACATGGGGTCGATATTCTTGGTCAGGTTTGTGTTGCTTTCGACATCGGGCAGGTTTGATTCCTTGCAGTCGGAGTTGGTCAACTTTGGTAGATTCTTTACACTGAGCACATCGCTTACTCCAAAGTCCATTTTCACTTCTTTGCTAATATTTTCAACGACAGAGATGACTTCTCTTGCTTGGAGTTTCCAAAAGACTGAACAGATCGATTGGTTTAGCTTCTCTTATCTCGCAAGACGTCAGGTAAAAAAGGATTGATAACTAATTGAATTGGGATTCAAGGAAATCTTGACAAATACTAAAGTAATTTAGATGATTTTATACAGAAAAGAACTAAAGTGAAATCACGGGGAATTCCAATAGTTATGGCTCAGGTCCGTCGCGACGGAGATAATTTAACGTTTCCCATGAAAACAGCCAAAACTTTTGTGACTCTTTCAAAAATCTGTCAAACTCTCAAATCATTTTCTCTGCACTTTTTCTAAATTTCTTGATAAACGAGCCATGAGCCAGTCGCCGAAGAATCTGCGATGTGCATCATCTTGTTCCTGTAAAAATGTTTTCTGTACAAACTTTTATTCGAAACATATTTCGTCTAAAAGTTTCTACTCCTCGTTCGGCAGCAGGTGCTCCTCGACTTTTTTTATGATCGATGGTCATTACACGAAAGTTTTCTCTCTGGACAACATCGGGCAAATGTTCCGACCATGTGAATTCAAATTTCTCGACATCTTGCAGTGTTTCGTGTTCGACGAAAAACTTTAAAGGCGAAAAAACTTGCTCCTTGGTTTGAGAAAAGCTTCTTGAGTTGTTCATCACGATCCTAATATCATTTCTTATTGCATTTGAGGAAATTCTTTTATTTCCGCATCTCTAAGATCCTTCGTCTTCACATGCGACTCAATTCGATTCCGCTTTTTGTCAATTTATTCTTCGTCGCTCTAGAGCTGATGATTCCATTGTGAGCGACGGCATGAAAGATGTGCGAGGACTCAGCAGGAAGACGTGACGAAATTTTAATAAAAACCGGAGAGATTTCTTCTTGCTCGGGGTCGTGAGCGGCAACTTGTGTTCTCCGAATGTTTATTGAGGGATCTTTTTGCTGTCTTAATTGAACTCCAGTTGTTCAATCGTCGAGAAGTTATCCTGGTTCATTCTCTTGGTGCAATCAAAGCCAATCGACTGCATTGAGTCCTCGACACGGCAATCAACCACTTCTCTAATCACCATCCGACGTCAATCACTTGATCAACCAGCATGAAATTTGCATCGTCATAACTGTTTGTCGTAATTGGTGCTGCTCAAACATGCAGGAATTCCACATTCTAGCAATTGATGGCGAACGCTCGGCGATGCTCGTTGGCATGAACGTTACATAAATTATGCAAATCTCATTTCTCTTCTTCTCCTTTTCTAAGGTAACAAAGTAGACACGTCGTAATAAGCTCGAAGTGTTTCTCACCTTTCCTCTTTACCTAGCTCTGCCGTCTGCCTTGGCTCGCCTTCGTTTGATCTGATTCTAAGACTCGAAACGATCTACGTGGCATTCATTATGCATCAATGGCAATTCGAAATTAATTCTCGTGAAAACATTTCGGAATTCCTCGGCTCTTTGTGCCATCAAATCGCATTAAAATGGACCGAAAGAGAATCAGAGTCGAGCGTGCTTGTGCATTGAAATATGTAATTTGTTGTCACGCGGACTCACTGGTAATCTTGTGAGAAAATGCATTAGAACCTCGTGACGATTGCCACGTCACTCGGGGCTACGTTAAACAATTGTTTTGTCCGCTGGCTAAATGATTAAAATAACAGAAATGTGTCAGAGGAGCTGGCTGATGACAAAAACTAATTAGACGGCGATGATTGTGTGAAAAGAATTTCTCCCAACGTGAGCTGAAAGGAGAAAAGTTCTTTGAGCGAACTCGCAAATAATGTTTGTGTGAGCTTTCTCATTTAATTCATTTTTTGCCACCGACGATGACGCGAGAGGATGAAGATTTTTCATAATGAAACTTTTAATTACGTTCCTCGCTGTTGTCGAAGGAGAATGTGCTTTGTAGTCGGCACTGAACCGAGTCGGGACATTTTTAAACTTTGCTTTGTCATTAAAATGCTCCGATAAAAGGCTTGAGGCTTCGCCGGCAATCCTTCCGGAAAAGCCAATTAAGTGTTTTCGAAGAGAGCCTTTGAAGTCATTAGACTCACCTGACGTCCTCGCTCACATTGTTTACGGTTGCGAGAGGGCAATGAGAGGAAACTTAATTAATTTTACTTTTGCCGAAAGTCAATCAACGTTGTTGGAAACAATTTTAATTAACCCAGCTTAGGCGGAGCGTCTCGTGTGCGGAGTGAGCTTCCTTATTTGAAACATGAGATTGCCGCTCAAGCGTTCTGATCCTCATCCACTCCGTCTCGGAAGTTTGTTCTCCCATTTCATATGTCGCAGTTTGATTAATGGTGAATGAGAAGCTCTTAATTACATCAGAAATTCATTAGTTTTCTCGCTTTCAGCGCTCGTCTTCATTAAAACATAAGCATTGCTAGCGGATTTCTGCCGAAGAGAATAAGAGCTTGGTTCAATTAGAGAGGACGGAGGCAAACAAACAGAAATCAGAAGCCGATGAAAGTGCGATTCATCAGATTGAGTGACAAATAATTGAAGACTTGTTAGCAGGGAAATCCAGTTTGGCTTCGAACAAGTGCACGCAAATTGCGTTGCCAAAAGCTTGAGCTTGAACGTCAAACTCAAGCTTTGGATCACTGGCTTGAACTCAAGCTTTTTCACCTCAACTTCAAGCCAAGTTTCAAGCTTTTTGAAATTTAAAAATGCCCGAAATTTTTTGTATGTTTACGACCGACGGTTGTGAATTCTTTGAATCAAAAGTTTTTTACGTTCCCAACAGCAATTAAGTCAATTAATATAAGTTTTTTTGTGGGACTCGTGCTATTGGGATCAATAAATTTACGACAGAAGTGTTTAGTTATCGCTGCAGGCATGGATTTTCTGTAAGTTGCTTGACCACTCACATCTAGTGAAAGAATTTGAATCGTTTCCTTTAAGCAACTTAACGCAAGCAGTTTCGGCTGCAAAGACTTTCAAATCACCATGGGATCATTTCGATAAACCGGCTACTGGATCTACCGAGGCAACTTGCAATTTCTCTTAGTTTTCAGTGAGCTCGAACGCATCGACACAACTCTTAGCTCCGAGCTTCTCGATGAACTCAAGCGTGAAGTCTCGAAGCGACGTCAGAAACCACTCGTGAGCTTGCTAAAGTTAATGCAAAATCCAGAATCTTTAAAGGAAGATAGAAACAACTTCTTTGGGATGACCTCAAAGAAAAAATCTTTACATTGGCTTCGGATATCTGGTCGAAATATTTTAAAGAGCACGCAATAGAAAACATCCCAGAAGTCGCTGAATCTGATCAAAATCTCGTTGAAGAAATGTCAGCTGAAGCACGTCTTGGGTCTGCGATCGGGAAACGTACGAACCCACAAACGGCCGATTCAAATTTCAGTGCTCAAGACAAAACTATCAAGCTCGCATGTGAGAACTACGAAGCAACAAACGTCATGCATCCATGCTTGAAACAGATTTTTGATGCTCTTCTCCTCATCAAGCCGATTTCAATCAAAAACGAACAAAATTTTTCGATGTTGAGCAATTTTCTCTCCAAAAACCGCAAGCGAATGAATATCCAGACTCTCGATGATTCGTGTCTCCTGAAAAGCTTCTTCATTTCCCAGCAAAAGTTGTAGTCGTTCAATTTGTAAGCCATAATTTCAAATAAAAAAGACACGTTTTTTAAAATTTCCCGTGAAACCAAAAACTTGGGCTTGAGTTTGATTACTCAAGCTTTTCCATAAAACTTGACTTGAATTCAAGCTTTTAAAAACCTCAAGCTTTTGGCATCCCTACACGCAATCACTTCGTGTTCATCGGGTTTGTTTCTTCGTCGTTTAAACCTCGTCTCGCCTGCTCTTTGACAAGTCAGGAATGTTGTCCGACGACTTCCCTCGCAATTCTTCCGCGATCTGTCTTCGGTCCTGGCACATCTTCATCTGATGGAGATTCCGCTGCATCGAAATTATTTTAATGACGTTCCGTTGTGTCTAAGAAGGAGAATTCCAATTTCTATTCATGAGACTGCAGCGGAAAGCAGATCTAACGTCCGTAGCAAGAATCCATTACGAGACACTTTCCTTCCATTGTTGTTCATTTCTTTCTCCTTCTGTCATCTTGCAGCGCATCGCAAAACTATTTCCCGCTCCCAGTCCATTCTCTTCTAAGCTGGCACCGAAGTTATTTCGCTTATAAGTCACGCACTTGAGGCGACGAACGGAAAATGTGTCAACACAAGAATTCTTCTCCGCTTCTTCCATTCAGTTGGAGAAATTTCTCTTCTTGTTTGTCATCTGCAAAAAGCAAAGAATCTCTAAGAGAAAAATAATCCGAGATCTCGAGCGCGAGGCAAACAAAGGCCGTCAGTTGACATCGTCGTTACCCGGAGCGCTCGGAGTTTCATCAAGCGAATGCCGAAAATTCCAGTTAGCGGCTCGATGGGCGACAAAGCGCTATGGAAATTAAATTTATGGCGACAACGGCAAACATTCAAATTGTGTAGGGAATAAACTTCGGTCGGAAAAATTGCTCAAAAGTTCATAAATCGCGGGGAAATTTATTTCGCTTGAGCGAGTAAATCAATTGATTTTAATTTGAGGTTGAAAAAATAAATTCCCCGGACAAGTTGAAAGATTTATTCGCAAACAAATTCGTCAAACTTTTGTCCAAGCAACTGGAGCTTAATACTTTGATGCGATAAAACATTAAAGCTCATTTGATGCTTGTTCAATGGAGACGAAATCTCTGTAGGAAGTATCTCATCGTAAGCGTTCTCGATGCCAATAACAAGCTATAATGAGATTTCGAGAGGCGCAACTTGACTCCTCGATTCGTTTTCAGCTTCATTAGAAGTGAATTGAAGGCAAAGTGCTTTCCGTTCCCCTCGTCTCTTATTTTCTTCACTTTTCCCAACGATTTTCTAAGCTCTTCGAAGCTTTTCTGAGAACGCAAACATATTTTCTCTCATGCTGTCGGCTCGCACATATTTTCTCTCGCTTCTCTCTTCACTCGTTGTTGTCATCGCAATCGCATGAAATATTCGTAGATATCTTCTCGTAATCGCAAGAGAGCGAGAGAACTGACAGCATTGAGCGAACATTGCGAAGAGAAAATTCCACAGAAAAGTTCACAAGAAAATTCACGTCAGTTGGAAATACTTTCGGTTTGATATCGGAACAAAAAACAGTTCAGTCTCGCGTAAGCAAAATTTCAACCATCCATACATTCATTTAATCATAGAAGTTTAAGTCCAATCACGCTTGAAAAAATATATTGCGAGGTGATTTTCTGTGCGGATAGAAAAATTCCACATCCACGACTTTCACGGTATCAAAGAAATTGGAAGTTTGCGAAAACGCGATTCGTAAAGTGACGAGTGGAATTGAATAAATCATCATCAGCCTATTAATAGCAAATTTAGTTAAATTGAAGATATAGGAAAATAGAGATTGGCTGAGAAATTCCGCTGCGGAAATTTCAGTGAGAAATATTTTGATCGACGAGAGTGTGCGTGTGTCGCGTGTTTAAAAATTGTGTAGTGAATTAACCAACACAGTCGCTTACAGCTCGATATCATCGAAAGAATAAATAAAAGCTAAGCAAATTCAATTAATTAATGAAGGCATAGAAGCGCAAAAAAGTTTGTTCAAGTTCTGCGAGTCGTTCGACAAATAGAAGCAGAGAAATCCACGATCCAGCATTCCGCAAAGTGAAATTGAGATTGGATTAATTAATTTACGAGCAGCGAAACTTCCGCCTACAAGAAGCAACGGAGATTGAAAACTTTATCGGCGAGAACTTTTCCGCATGACAAACTGAATCTCTTGGAAGGAAAATTTATCCTCGCTCTGTTCAAGTGTGAGTGAAGCGTGCGTGGAAAATCGGCAGTAAAGCAGTCCGCGACGCTCAACCATCGAGCGGAAAATTGACGGAACTTTCCGAGAACTTTCCGCAGAGTTCTTTTAGGTAAAATGAGTTTTGTTTGTTCTCCGCTCCATCGACAACTCGCACCGCAAACAACAATCACGCCTGACCTTTTACACGAGATTTGAGCCGAGTGAAATTGCTTTTAATGAGCGGCGATTAAAATAATTTCCACTTCTTTCGTGCCTCACACTCGAATGAGTAAACTCGTCCGCTAAATGCTGGCGCTGCTGCTTCATGATTTCGCGAATCATCGGCCGGCAGTTGGAGCTGGGACTCGGAGCATAAAAACCGGCAGACAAGGAACGAATAAGCCGGAAACAAAAGGCTGCAGAACGAATGAGCGAAAGGGAGAGGGAGCGAATAATTTATCATAATGAAATTATATGAAAATTGAATAACAATATGATTTCATGAACGAGCAAGCGAGCGAACGGATTTTTAATGGAAAAAGAATCACGAAACATAAAGCTTTTCTTTTGTGATGGAAACTCTTCTTCTTGCGCTCTTCTCTGCATTAAATAACACAAAAGTTTCCATTGAAGAAAGGCGCTGAAAGCAACGAGAACTTCTCACTCTCCACGCCGATGTCGACGACTTCATTCAAATTGAATTCAATTTATTAATAATTTCCTGCTTTGCTTTTCGGCTGTTTTGTTTCTCGCTTGCATAACGGCAACGATGGACATGCTGCTGTCAGAACAAGTCGAACAACTCCATGTGAGTCGTCGAAAAAGAAATAATCTTTCCACGTACAGTAATGTGAATCAGAAAAGCTAGACCGTCGTCGATAGCAATCTCTAATCTTCGCTGGAATGTGCAATGTTTGCATTCCGGCATATTTATTTTAATTAAGTTCGCCTGCTCTAATTTATCGCCTCACCGAACGTTCGCACGAGATGAAAGTGAAGACGACGCACGAGAATATCGCGAGGGGATCGCTTCGTTAATTAAAAACATATTTCTTCTTCTCTCGCTCTTATCAGCGAAGCGCTTTCTTGTCATTTTCCCCATGGACGAGGAGCTCAAGTGAAAAGAAGAGAAAGTTATGCTGGGAAATTCATCTGCGTAGAGCTGATGAAGTTTGTTCCATTAAGATAATTAAGAAACGTTCTACGACTTCAGAATGATTTCTTCGAGACTTTCGTCGTTGTCAACTCTTTCAACGTTGTCGTAGAAACTCGAGTCATGAAAATTAACAAGTTTCAATCGCTGTTTCCTTTGACTACTCATGTGGAGCTCCCAAACAGCCAGCGAAACCTAGAGCAGTTTGTTGACCTCTCGTAACAATCGAAACTCAAGCACACGCTAAAATATTCGCAGATTTGTATTTCGGCGGAACGAGCGACGATGCCGAAGAAGAGAAGAATCATTGATGAGAATGATGAAGTGCTTGGGCGTGTCTGCTCGGGCGATCAGAACAGTTACTCGAACTGAACTTGCAGCATCCTGACGAAGGCTGCGCTACCAAAGTTAGCTCGACAACGCTTTTTATCCAGCGTCATTCGCCAGACTTCATGAGAGATAACAAAGCTCGTCTCGATCAACCCGGACAAAAGCCAAAGATAATTAATTCGAAATGAAATTCATTCCGACGCCTCGATGTCTGCGACAAAGCCAAAACGAATTGATGGACAGGAAATGAATTTCTCGGAACAATGAAAGATTCTCAATGACATTGCGATGCCTTTCGGCAAAGTATTTCGATTATCTCTTCACTTTCCCGTGTTGGGGAAATGATGTCGATGAAATTGATTGGATTCGAGCTCCTAATCGTTGAGTTTATGTTTTGACTTCGCTGCTTTGATGACTTTACGGCGATTTTTGAGGAAGCGAAAACATTTAATTTGGCAACGCAGTGCAAACGATAAAATCGCGGAATATTTTTAGAAACGGACGAGAAGAGAACATGAAAACTTTGACTGACAGACAGCACAAAGTTTTGATCGAATTGAAGCCATTTTTTGATGAGCAAAGTTGCTTCATCAGAGCTCCAGCAGCAAGTTAAGAGAGTCAGAGGCTTCACTGTTGCCGAGCTCGCATTTACGTGCGACAAAGTTTTAAATTGAATTTACTGCCGCCACGTCTCGTCTCTCATTTCGCAAATAAAATTTATGTTCTCACCATTCGGCATGAACATCATCATCATCGACACACTTTCATAAACGAAATCGTGCGGGTGGCAACAGCAGTCGGAACGGAACGGATACATTTCTAATAAATTAGATTCGTCTCCTTCGAGTGCGCGAGAGAAATGACAAAAGAAATACATAAATTCGAGCTGGTAGCGTGCCATGATAACAGAATTACTTACATACATCAGATCTACTTTGCTCGTTCACTCCTCCAACTGTAAGCGAAGGTTGGGACGCGAAAAGACACGAAAACACGAGAGGATTACAAGCAAACCCGAAAATTCTGTCACACAATCAATTTCGTTCCGAGGGAAGTCGACAGGTTCTCGCAGCACGCAACTTTCAGTAAAAAAATGTTTTCCGTTCGTGAGAATCTCGCCGTTCGATTCGTTGTGACAGCTTCGCTCGCGATGTCTTAATTTCCGCTCATGCAGATCGACATGTTGTGAGATTGGAAAATATTTTTAGGAACGTTGGCGGCTGTTGCGAGACATTAAAGTTACATCGATCACTGAACGGAACTCAAAATTCGACGTCAGAATGTTCGAAGCGCTCAGTTCTCATGTAACGTGACAGAGGAAGCGACTCGAGCAAATTGAATTTCGAAGCAACAGATTTGCTAAAACTGCGAAAACCACTCGACAAATTGGATAAAAGCTTTCGCACTACGCGGACGATGAGAGCAAAAGCATGAACATCCATTTATCACCAACGACAACGAGGAGCGAAGCGAGAAACCGAGAGTCATAAATTAAACCCGCTGCGATGTTTAAAGGATTTTTGACAGACGCAGGCGGATTGAGCTCGCGTACCTGCTTCCGAGTCGTCGTCGCATTTTTCAATGTCGCATTTGTTGTTCAACGCGTCATCAAGTTTGCAAGAGAATCCGCTCGGCTTGGCGGCTCAAACACAGAATTTCATTATTTATCGCACGAAAGCGAAACATCAAGTGACGGCGGTGGAAAGTGTGTCAGTGAGAATCGCTGCTGTTTTGGGCGAGAAACAATTTGATGATGAACGAATAAATCAAACGCTTCACGCGACTCTCACTGCGCTCCTAATGAGCTTTTAAGCGGCTACGCTAATCTGACGGTTCGTGGATTAATTTCAGTCAGTGCACAACGGAACAGAGAACAAGCTTGATAAGTTTCCGACAGAACTTCACGAAGACTTCTCATGCAATTGCGAAGCAAACAAATTATCGAAGTCGAAAGTTATGTAAAGTCGAGAGCAGACAAACTCAGACTTGGAAAGTTGAATTCTCACGACATTTTCATTCATTTTCACCTTCAACGCTGCATTCAAGACAATTTCATGCTCGTGACAGAAGCAATCGCTCTGAACTCGTCTAAAGTTCAATTTCCGCCAGTGAACCATCGCCAGTCGTTCATCCCATGACATTCAATATTTTCGGAATCAATCTTGATGCGAGAAATCTACGTTGCGAATATCGAGTTTCCAATTCATCTTCGACGTGGATTTTCTCGAGTTTGTACTTAAAACATCGCCGAGGGATTTCGACCTAGCAAAGTTTCGATCAATTAATTTGTTATTTGATAACAATCGTCCGAGAGTTTTCCCTCCGATATAATCTCGACGGATCAGAATCGAAATGAAGCCAAGCTCCGTAAACAAGCATCGCATCGTTGTGCTGATAATGAAACTCATCTCGTTATTGTTCGATTACGCAAACATTGAAGTTTTCGCTTTATCGACGAGAGCGTGCACCGTCATAATTTCGTTTCTGGACCGCTGGAAAATCACAAAATTGAAACTGAAATTGTTGCCAACAATTTCGTTGTTTGCTCAAAGCGAACTCAATTATGCCTGCGGCCGAAACACCACGTCGCGGCTCTCTTGGCCGCTACTGCTGCGCTACTTCCACAGCCAAAACATGAGAAACTCCATTCAAAGCAGACAATCGCATTCATTCATTGTCGAGCGACGGAAAAGTTTACATCGATGCAAAGTTGCGAGCGGTTTGTCTATGAAACGGTTTCATCCGATTGTGGAATGCTAAGCTCGGTCTGTGTTGGTGAAACTTTAATGAAAAATGTTGATCGCGGCCTCAGAGGTGGTACATCCACATGCGAAGAAACGAAACGGGAAGAGAGAACGAGAAGAACGAACGGAACAAGTGCAAGGTTAACGAACCGCGTGCTAAACGCAAACACCGGCGTTTTTACGATTATGACGTCGATACGCGTCTCGCTCTCGCTTACATTATGCGTAAAGAGTTTCGTGGAGTGAATGGCGGCGAGGCAGAAACCGTTTCGTCTTCTGACCTCATTCGAGCAGACGGCGATCCGAGTTTCTCCTCAAATCATGTTGACTGATTCCTGTTGTCGAGGGATTTCATTCTCTGTCGACAATGTTTATCGCAACAATGTGCGTCCAATTAATTGTGCTGATTCCCTTCGAGGCGATGCAATTGTTTCAGCAATTGTCGACGATTCAATTAATCAATTTGATTCGATTCGCATTGTGCGATAAATAAAATTATATAATAAATTTTTCGTTCTCACTTGAGGTTTCAATCCATAAAAGTAAAAGCAAGATGTTGATCGAGAACGGTTGAGAGAAGTAATTACAGGCTTTTGTGTTACCTTCGCCTCGACTGCCGAAGTTCTGTTCGCTATCAACTTGTTTCTGCTACCGAAGCTTTCGAAAGGAATCTGGCGGAGCGAGAGAAAGAAAATTGTTTCTGTTCGAATGAACACAGAAATAAATTACGTAACGAGTCTCGGCTCTCGTGAACCTCAGCGTAGTCTTGCACAAACAGCTAATTATTTTCTGCTCGCACTCGCTTTTAATTAGCTTTGAACAATTAGATTGTGAGCTGGAAGCGAAGGGAAGAAGAATGAACTGCTTAAGTGAAGGCGAGAGATGAATTACTGCGACTGCAGAAGAAAAAGGAAATCACTGCAGATGCTTATTTACTCAGATAATGGCTCAGCACTTCAGCTAGTTCTCGTTCGACGTCTAACACATAAAGCATCCGTTTGAGTGAGCAGCAATAATTGCCTGCAAGTCTCAAGCTATTAGAACATAAAGAGCGTAATTAATGCAGACATTGTGGTTGGGTTTTGAAACTTTCGAGTTTGGTTGGTTGGCAGATTGGAAAATATTCGAAAAAGTTCAGAGGAAATTTGAATTTATGCTTGAACGGTTCATGCGAAGGAAGATTCCGAGAATCGCATAATCGCTGTCGTCACTCGCAAGAGTCGATGCTAAGACGACAAGTTGCTTTAATGGCAAGTCGCTCATCATTTTCTTCGAATATCAGAACTCGTTTGCAGTGATGACTCGAGTTGCTTGACGAACGGTCGTGCAATTTGTTGTCGGAAGACAAATTTAATTCCCGACTGCAGATCCATCTCCGCAAACCTGTTATCAGTCAGCAATCAAACGTGTTTAAACAGAGAAGCTCCATCGAGACAAATCTGAAACTTCAACAAGAAACATTCGTAGAACGAAATCCTCCAAGCAAACAAACGGAAAACTTGTTTTTGCCCACAAAACTTTTATGAAAAACATTTTTCCTCAAATTGGAAACACGGAAAATGCATCCTTGAATCGTTTTCCGCTAAACTCGTTTCAACTCAAGGCTTCGTTTACTTCTTTCAGTAACGAAAAGTTCTCTCGACTCGATTGAATTATCTCTCGAGCATCGCTGAAGCGAATAACTGCGCCACAAAGAGTCGCAAACAAGTCGCGAAATGATTTTCTTCGCGAATTATAAAATTTGAATGTCAAAAGAATTTTCCCTCCCGGAAAACTCGCAAGACGCACACGGAAGCTTAAGAGGAGATGAAGCGATTGATAATGAGGCGATGATTCACGAGAAGCAGAAAGGGAAAACCAATTACAAGGCAAATTGTGTTTCCATGAAAATGACATTTTGTCCCGCATGTGAACTGACAACGTGCGCGTTCGTTAAGACCGATTTTCTTATGTCATTGCTGGATCTCATTTGAAGTCACTTCAAAGTTCCTTTTAACAGAAATCTATGAAGTTCCTCGATAGCTTTGGAACGAAATCCTCTCAGGCTCAATCATTCACGTTGTCATATTTTTCAGAATGTTCGTTCTTTGCTAAAAGGATTGCGATTAGGCCATCGAGGAACTTCAATTCCTCTGTTTCCCTGCAAGGAAAAATCTGAAAAGGTTGCGAAGTCGATTCATGTCAGTCGGAAAATTATTATTACCCTGCGAACCTTTTTTGAGTGGCTCGATTGGGAAGCTACCTACGTTGTTATGAAACTGGAATATTGATGACAGTCGCACTGCTCTTCCGGGAATCAATTTCGGCTTACAAACTTTTTAGATTCCGCTTCTTCCACTTCGCGTAGTTTCTGGCTAATCTGAGAAATGGCAAGTGCGATCGGCGAATTGTTTCGCAGGAAGTTTGACTTCCGTCTCCGCGCGAGTTGGCAGCGTTGTCATATTTTCGGCAGTAGACTTTTATTGAAAATCTCTCGCACGTTTGTTCGTCATTAAACAGCGCGGCGATAATGCTGGACGCTGGCAAATCCAATCATAATGAAATATTAATCGCTCGTTCGTCGTTTAACAAGCCATTTCTTGTTTTATTCGCTCGCTGTCCATGCTGCCACCATCGCAGCTTTCTTGACGTCATCGACATTTTGCTGGCTCAATTCGTGATGAATCTTAGCGCTCGAGTCTCCAAGCAATTATCGCTCTATTTCATCAGCACTCAGTTTGTTTTGAGAGGCTTTTAAATGCGATGATTAATTCGATTTCCGTGGCGCTTAGTCGGCCGATGTTCACCACCGCATCAAATCCAACCTAAATGAGAAAACATGACGTCGATTAATAATGGCCACAGAGCCGATGGCGGGAGCATTGTTTACATTATCGAACGTTCATTAATGCGTGGCCGTGGAAATTGATCTCGATGATTGCGAACAACGGCACGCAGCCGCCCGTTCTCATCCTCCTGCGACAAGCAAATGAAGGCAAATGGCCCTGCTTAGGAGCTGATGGATGACGACGACAATGCAGGCTTATTAACTTCTTTCGGCCGAGATTTATTTCTATCGATTTCCCGCACACGCAAACATCGCCAAAGCGTCATCAGCGTTCGAAAGGAGCATGAAAAATCGCCAGACGTAAAATGATTAATTGCTTCACAAGGCAACGAAGCGCAGAGCATGAAAACAGCATCAAGTTTTAATAATTTTAATGAGGCATCGACTATCGTTCCCGCTGAACAGAAAATCATGTTCCGTCGCTCTATCAACTCAGGAATTCATCACGATTATGCAGGCAACTGTAATTTATTCGTGGCTTTAACTTCACCAAGTTGTCGTCGCTTCTGTTCATCCTGAATAACGCTCCCGACTTCCATTAGATATTGACGGCAAAGTCCAACCACTTTCGGAAAGAGTGAACGTGAAGTTTCCCGCATCGACGAAATTCTCGTCACGTTCTCAGTTTTGTTAGCGGTTGAAATCGAGTATTAAGGCATCAACTTCTTGCATGATAAGATCAGAGTTTCCCCGCGAAAGGGAAAAGTTTCGAGTGTACGAGGACTCTCGACGTTTGCAAGCTTCGAACGTTAAATTTGAAGTTTGATGTCTCATGAAAATCAGAAGAACATTTTCATTTCACGCCATAATGGACGAATGAGACTTTACAATGTGAGTTTGATGGCTGCTCCGAGAGCTGGCGAAACGACGACTCGCTGTTAGAAATAAAAGCAAAGGAGCAGCAGAACATTTGCAACAATTTTACTGTCTTTAAAGACCATCATCATTTCCAGTTTCCATTCTGTGCTCGCACTCGAGAAACGAAGTCTTACAAGATAAACTTTTCCTTTCTCGTGAGTTGCACAAAGTTTCACAAAGTTCTCGGGGCGATGGTCATTAGCAAATCGAGATGGAGGAATCTCGAATCTGACACAAGACTTTTGTCCAACTCACCGCTCGTTTGCCCGAGTGCTCGACATGCATGGCAACGAACTCTCTCAACTCGTCAGTGGGTAAAATATGAGCCAGAAATCATCCTCAGTGCCTCGGATAACAAAGCTAGTGCCAGACAAACGAACCAACGTTTCGGAAGTTTTTCATTGTCGAGAAAAATTGAATTTGAGTGAAAAATGTTGCGAAAAAGTGAATTTATTAATTCTCTCGGAACTTTCCGAAATCTTTGCCAGAGAATCGGCAACTGCATGAAGTCTGACACAGAAAATATGGAAAATCTTTTCTCATGCATAATTTATTCCCGTTTTGCGGCTTCATAAATATTTTGACTCGTCGCTGCTGAGCTTTGCTGGCGAGTTGTGTCGAAGTCGGAGCGAAATTATTTTAATGAATTTAAATGAAAACATGAAAACTAATCGAGTTTCCTTTACGACTTTTCAGGGCGGATCGTCAGCGCCGCGCAACTCTTACCCCGGCTCGGCTCCCCCACATATAAAGGGGACTCAACGACCCAGCGGACCCGCTATGACAAGTCCTGCAGGCGCAATCTCAGGCGCTCCGTATCGAGGTGGAGCTGGTTGGACTCAAGGCTACGCACCGGCTCACCAGACCTACAGATACACAGCACCATTGGCAGCACAACCAGCTTATGCATACACGCAGCACACGACAACCACGGTGAGTCTTCACATTCATTCCCTCGTCAATCAAGTAAAAATCGATCGCGGGTTGATTGACATCGAATCATCATCGATTGTTCAAACTCTCTGAGCTTTAGAGCTCGGAAACAGACGGAACATGATTGCCATTCGAACTGAAATCATGTCACATCTTCGTAAGCGACGAGATTGAAATGTCTCCATAAAAGGTTTTGAGATTTGATCGCATCGTGGAGAAAATGCGGCAGAGAACTTGCGATGACATCAATAAAAAAAAGATTTTCTCCCGAGAGATCAGAAATAGATTGATAACAGTTTCTTCTTCGACGAGTCAGCAGAAGGTTTTCGTGTCTCGCTGCCAACATTTTATGTTCAAATACTGTCAAGTATCCGAACACAATCCAATTGTACTCCAACTCGTGTGTTGTTGCAGCTCAAAGTTCTCGGGCCGAACTGGGATGAGTTGATGGATTTTATCAATTTCATCGACAAATCTTCTCCAAAGATTCTTCGTCCTTCGATGCAAATAAATCAAACTGAGATAAATTTCGCTTTCATTTGATTGATTACCGATTTTCTTGCGTCGAGTGTTAGTGATCGTAGGAGAATTATGATTAAGCTCGGAAGAAAGTTTTAAGCGTCACAAGAATCCAAAGCATTTCTCCGCCAGTTGCCTTTGACACGAATGGAACATTTTCCTGCACAATCGAAGCCAGCATCGCATCGAGCTCTCGATTGTTTCTCGATTATTTATTGCAAAGTGCATCGTAAATCGGAGCCGAAGGAATTCGACAAGTCGTAAATCATGCTGCGCTCGAGATTCCGAAAGTTTCGCCGTCACAAACTTAACTCTCAGGTGCCGTTTCAATTACCGAGATTATCGAGGATTTTGGTTGAAAGTCAAGAGCCAGGAACTAATTTATGCAAGCCAAGGATGGCGAAGGCGAGTGAATAAAGAAAGCGGAAAAGTCCTTTTCACATAATTTTAATCCTTCACGGCACAAAAAGTCTTTCGCTCTTTTCCATTCCCAGCCATTAACTCGACTTGAGCGAATTTCTGAGACGATGAGGATTATCTCCATGCGAAACTCGAGCGGGAGGCGGAAATAAAGAAAAGTCGGAGAAAGGAAACGATGTAATCACTGAGCGAGAGGAAAATCAACAAACACAAAATGATGAAAGTCTTGCGATGAAATCGGAGACGAAAACTTTATCTGTCGAGTCGAAATTATTCATGATCAAAGCTCTCAATGTTTAATAAGTCAGAGACTTGCAATCTCGGCAACCGGAGTTTATCGCCAAAGCTGAGTGTGAAGTCGAGCACGTTGGCTGGACAAAGGGATTGCTCGACTTTTATGATGAATTTCTCATTCAGTTCTCGTCATTTGGACGACAAAAATTCAATCCAGGCAACCTCGACATGCTCTGCCAATAATCGTAATTTGTGGCTTGCAAAAAACTCCGACGCACATGAAATTGATTTCCTTTCTCTTGGAACCTTTACGACTCCCTTCAAGCACGATGGAAAATGATTTTGGAACGAGCTGTTCGTTGAGCCCACAAAGAAGTTCGTGCGAGATGAAAAGCAAATACTTGACAGATAACACATCAAGAACAAACAAGGAGTGGAGATCGAAATAAACATTCGGAGATGAGCAAATCAAGTTGACGACTCGAGGTTTATGGAGGAGTGAGATTCAATTCGATTTTATTGTCTCACTCGGAAGGTGCGAAGCGGCGAGTGAAGGTGAATCAAAGCGACAGTAGGAAAGTAATAAATTCTCTCCGGGCGTCATCCGAGCAAGGTTTAGTGACGTGAAAATCATGCGAAGTCGTAAACATGGAGCTTATTATTATTTTGACACATCATCAAGCACCTCCGAGTTGTCTGACGTCGTTACCCGACAACTGAAACTTATTTAACGCACGAAAGTCGACAACAAATTCTCTTGCATCGCCAGGTTGAATGATAAATTGATGTTGTCATGGATGTGAGCGAAACGAGCGAGATAAAGCGACAGAAAGAACATAAAAGTTATCTCGCGATTGAGATTTTGTTATTTGCTCTTGCTTACTCCTTCCACCCACGATGTGCGTTGTTTATCCGTCGCTCCTTCTGCCTGCGTGAGCTCGAGAGAAAAACATCCTTTAATCGTGTTTGAGCAACTCATGAGCGTGAGACGATGCGCTCGTTGACTCGTGCAAAACGACGCGGAAGCTGCTGCGATAAATTTCTCTTCCTCTTCTTCAGGTGAACATTCTTGATAACATTGCGATATGAGTTTGATGAGAGATGTTTATGCCATGCGAGAAGTTGGCAGTAAAGTTTAATGACGTTGGCGAAAAAGGGAAAATTTCAAATTCATAAAAGTTCTGACGATTCGCTTAATTGAGAGATTTCATGTTCGCAAGTGAAGTTGGAAGCTTCCATCGCTTGCGTTGCTTCAGAAGCCATAAAACTTTATCGTTCTGCGATGGCATTTGAAGTTTTCAATCCAAATATTGAGCAAACCTCAAACGAACAGACTCGAGAGCGACGTTTTCATTCGGAAACCAAGCGATTGAACTCGAAACAGTTTCGGCATCGTCAACGTCATGAGGGAATCTCGAGAATCAATTACTCGTGAAATCAATTTCACTTTCTATTCAAATTTAAACTTTGAATTGCGATCAGGCATTTGCATAAAAGCAATCACTTATTCTCGATTCTGATAATCTTTGGTCAACATTTTTGAAATAAACAAGAAACATTCTACGAATTAAACAGTTTGCTGTAAACATATTCACATTTACCATTGAATGTCCAAGTCTTTTTCATGTGAACTCAGAACACTCCTCGAACATTTTCCAAGAAAATCCTTCAAGATTCTTCAACGGCAACGAGCGAAAAGTTGAGCATTTTGTCTGAAAGTTGAACATTTTGTAAATTGTTTTATGTTCGCTCCCGACAATAAAGATTCATCTTTGATGTTGTTACAATAATCCTTTTAAATTTCGTCTCTGCAAGGGAGCAAATCTTCCGGGACGACGAACGGGGAAAAGTTCGTTCTCCTCTTGCTTCAACTAACAAGCATCGTCTGCCCTCGCTATCCACAGATGGAAAGTTTGCTCGAAATGCGCAAGATTAGAGCGGTAAACTGTTCACAAGTCTCATTTGCAATTAAACGAGTCACTCGCATCTCGCTAATGTAACTTTCGCGTGGCTGATAACGAGGCGAAAATTCTTTTTTATTGCAGTTAAAAATTTAAATCTTTCATGCCAAATGCTCCGTTTTTTTCTCTCGTCGTAATAATTTACTGAAAACAGTTCTCGCCATCGTAATTATGACTTTCCGTCTCCACCCTTGTCTATGTTGATCGGCCGCAGGACCCAAAGTTTGTTTGTGTGTCGTCTATGAAAATGGTTGGCTCTAGCTCGAAGCTTGAATAGCAAAACCAAGTCTGCCTGTGAAAACCTTGACGGTTTCATTCAAATTTGATGTCTCCATAATTGAATCTTTAAAGCACGTTAAGAGCAGCTCGAGTTGTGTTTGAGAAGCCCCGCGAGGGAAATAAAAGATTCGCGACAAACATCTCGGCGCTGTTGTTTCACTTGTTCTCTCTACGACGTGTTAAGTCTCGTTTATTATCGGTGAAGACAAAGCGTCGCGAGACTCGAAGACTTGAAATTTTAATGCCGCAGCAAATTTTATTCGAAAAGTTGGGCGAGAGGGTTTTGTTGTCTGCTTAAATCAAACGTTTACGCTAAGCTTCTGTTCTCGCTCTTTGCAATTTTCAACTTGACTTCCTCGCACAGTGCGAGATGAAATTTTCTGTTCACTTCGATCCGATTACAACTCGTAAAGTGCGATTTATCGGGTTGTTCACTAGATCGTTGCCATGTTTATCAATACGATGAGCTCGATTGGATTTACTGAGCGACTTATGCTCGCTGTTGTTCTACACAACGTTATCCGCTTGTAAAATGCATCGTCGGTTTATTATTCTGCATGCGAAGCCTGACTAATGCATTGCATTACCTACAAGAAGACGAGAAGCAGATAGCGCATATCGAGTAAGAGGAATCGAGGAAGCATCGGAAGAACTGAAGCGAATTTCTTCTGTCTCAAGGTGGCAATGAGCGAAACTCTTAATTTGCTTTTTGCCTCCAAATGGCAATCGGGGAAGCCTTGCAATCGAATTGAACGTTAATTATTTGCAGTTTCTTTCTAAATTGCCACATTCGCCGAGGAGAAACTTATGGAGTTTGTTCACTCGGAGCAAATAAATCTCATTCGGTTTAATTTACTGAGGCAGAGTCTTCGCTAGACGGAGACAATTAAATTGGCTAGAGGAGCGTCGTAGAACAAGAAACAAGTCTCGTGAAAACTTTAAGCGCTGATGAGGAAATTGTTCAGGAAGAAAAAGTTTGATGAACACTCTCGCTTGACTCTAATGCCCTTGAACGATTAAGCATCGCCACAGGCTAGCAATTGACAAAACATCATCAAGAACCGAGAGAGATTATGAAAAGCAATTAAGACTTCGTCCCAAAAATGTCCGGAGCATAATTAAACGCTCAGCCCAAAGAAATATCTCGGAGGCAAACGGATTTCCCAGATGAAAAAGCAATCGACAGTACGAGAAGAAGTTCGGATGGAAATTGATCGAGAACAACAATTATGGGAAGAGCTTTTCATCGTCGCTCAATCTGTTCCATGGTCCGTGAATAAATCAAACAACTCATGAATGCATTACCGATAACTGAAAGCTCATTCCATCGTTTGGAACAAATGTGGAGCCGGAAAACGAGATGAAAAATTCAAGAAAATCCATTAAATCGTCGGAGGAGCTCCGACAGTCGGAACACGCCACATCTTGCACTCGGCTTAGTTCACTCGTCTCAGATCGAACATGAAAATCCCTTCCGAAGTTTCTCTCACGCCGTTCCTTGATATGAATTTAAAAGGATTTTCCAACACATTTTCCCTCAATTTTTCTCCATAAAACAAGACGCAGAGAATTATTGTGAAAAATCCCTTTTGATGTAACGAATTACAACCGAAACGACTCACAACTACAACTGCAGCAGGGAAAATCGAAATGAAATTCGATAGAAAAATCTCACTCAACATTCTCGACGCTTGCGCTCACAGCAAACGCCCAACACCAAGAGCCGCGACGATGTCGAGCGAGGCAATGAAAATAAATTTTAACTATCAATCTCGTCTTATGCAAGCGAACCGCTGAAAGTTTAGCGTTCTTGTAAGTTTAACAGTTTTCCACTAGCAGGAAAATGCGCTGCAGAAGTTTCCATCTGGTTGGCGCGTGGGTTTCTCTGCCTTGAGAGAATTCTTCTAGCGAAGCTTCCAGAGAGCGACACGAGAGAGCTTCGCAGTTTTCCGAGACAATTTTCCTCCGCCGGGTTGAAGTGAAACATCTTTTCCGAGAGAAAGCTCGTAACTTCGATTGTATTGCTCGTGGTTTACATCGATTTCTGTAACTGTAGTCGTTACTAGACTGTTGTTGTTTGCAGTTCACTGTTATGTGAGGCAGAAACATTTTCATAAATTTCTTCTTCACTCTCTCGTTGTGCTATTTCGTCGGTCTCGTGCGGGTCAAAGATTTTCCTTTCATTAACATTTTTTCGTCCTGGCGGAAATTAGTGACGCGTGTAATTAAAAACATTTTAATTGCGTAAGCGACGAAACGAATAGCAAGTGGAAGTGCTTAAGTGGTTTTGTGAAACAGGAAGCGATGTAGAGAAAAAGTAAAATGTGCTTTGCTTCTGATTTGATGCTCTGCCATATGGTGCGATAATTTTAAGTATTTTCATCGTTTCTTTCTGCTTTAATGATGATTTGTGGTGGCAATGGAAACGATTCATTGGCTGGAGGAGAATTTCGGTGAAATTTATTGTTTTGTTTGCTTGAACGTGAATTGTTTTTGTCGGTCGAAAAATCATTTGGAAAATCTTCACTCAAGTCCGAGAAATGTTTACTTTGCATGAACTTCAGCAACCAAATGTTGACGGAAGCATACAAAGCGATGTTCCATGTCAAAAGCGACAAGGAAATTTCTTCTCATTCGTGACGCTGAAGTAAATAATCCGAGTTTATTGAAATAAATTGCTTCGGTTGAGTTCTGAGCTCATTTCTCAAACAACAGCGACACGTGAAGTCAAAATTTCCACGCGTTTCCCTTTTTACTTTGCCGGGAGTTTCACTCCGTCGACCCTGCCGAACTTTTCGGCTGCTTAAGCGAACATAGTTGCATATTAAACACGTTGGATGTGACACAAATTCTTAACGAGCGAGCGATTATCGGGGGTGAAACTTGAGCCGAGTTGGAGGAGAAAAGTGCTTGTAAAATATTTATTCACGAGTTCACGTCGCCTCATTTGCTATTCAGTCGAGCCTCATACTTTTATTTCCTTTTCCAATAATCCACGCCAATCATTCAGTGTTTTCCTATTAAAAAGCAATTTCGCCAGATCCGGCACGTCTCAGCCGCCTAAGAACGCAGAGAACTCATAAAATTCTGCCAATAAAGTTGAATTGAGCTGATGACTTACGATCCACGTGGAGCTGAGCGCGTCGAGTGCTTGGAAAATCAAATAAATTCACCGAGAGGGCTACGCAGGAGAGGAACGAAATTAAATTGTTTGCCATCCTTTTGACCTGCGCCTCTGCGTCATCTTCGACCTTTTCTCAAGTGAGTTGACGTCCTCGACGGAATATTTGGGGATCATAATTCGATTCGCTCTGCTTGGAATGCTTCAGAACTTTCGCAAGCAGCCTAGTTGGTCGTCCATCCCTTTCGGTCGTATGCAAACGAAAGACAGCGACATGAAAAAGTGCTGCCGGATCGAGTTTCGTTTTCTTGCGTTCGTCATCAAATGCCTTGAAACGGCCGGCTTGCTTCAAGTTCCTCCTCGAATGATTTATGTTCTCCGCCGTCCTTTCTTTCACTTCGCTGGGCTGGCAAAAGACGCTGCCATGTTCATGCAAATTGTGTTCAACATGAAACAACAAGAAATTATGTCGACACATAAAAGAGTCGCGCAGATATTGAAACCATTCGTTTCGCATTAGAAGAGAAACTCGAAGGCAATTTTACAACAAACGTTACGGCACCCCAGGGGCTGAGAGGCGGTAAATTTTCCTTGCCATTTGATTCGCATCGAACCCAAACTCGCAGTTTTCCGCGGAGCGAGCGCCATCAGTTGATGAAGTCAATTCATGTGCAAACATATTGGAATTCTTCGCTGTAACTGATAAGGCGAAAAGAAGGAAATAAAGAGGAACGACATAAAATATGTGTGCGGGAATCCTTATCAGCGATGCTCGGTGCAAATTCCTCCAAAGTCTGCTATAAATGTCGTTTATTCAAATTAACTTTGGAATTTATTTCCCGCTTCCGCTTCGTTCCTTCTCCACTCGAGTTGCGAGATATTTATTTGCAGAATGTGAAGCGAATGGAAATTGAGTTTGAAGTCGACAGCGACGCTGATGTTTAGAGTCAAACATAAATTAATTAAAACTTGCGAATGCTCTCGATAATGGAACTGTTGATGAGGCTTGTCGATGAACGGCTGTGTGGGCGGAAAGCTTCTGATAGCGGATCGCAGTTCCATTCAATCCGCTGTCAATGACGCAAGCACGTTCATTGTTCTTCTTGTTCGAGCCGGAAAATGTCAAACGCCGCGTGGAAACGATCACAAATCGAGCATTAATATTCCGATGATAACGACAACTTTCCTCAGTGGAATCTCGCACTCCAAACGCTGCTCATCATCGACGTCTTGCCACAGTCTGATTTACATTTAGATGGATTTGTCGCCATAAATGATTTCGAGAACATCAGACGAGCAATCCCAAATGCTCTGGGAGAGAAAGGCTCATGAATGTAATTATAACTTTTGTAGAAACATTACGAGTCTTTCAGCTCGTTTGGGATTCGGATTGCGCTACATCATAATCTGAAGCTGATAAAAGTTCTCATGAGTCGTTCCGGGACTGCAGAGCGAAATAATTTAATGAAAATATACTTCAATCTGGATTGAAACTCATGGCAGAAAGTTTCGAAATTAAAATGTTTCGATCCGCATGAGTCCAAGTAACTATGGAAATGTTCTTCATCTCGTTAAGCAAATGTTTGCGGTGAATTCGGCAGGAAGTCATTCGAAGTTGGATTCCCATCAACAGGTTCACGCAAATCGGATTATGAATCGGAGCAGAGTTTGGTTTAGAATCAATTTTAAAGCTCATCGCAGCTTCAAGCTCGTCGGCTGTTGTTAATGACAGTTGTGGCATGTTTGCATCTGAGCTGAACAAGTGCGGCGACACTCAAAATTAATGTTACGTTATGAAAACCACGTGAACATGCTGAGCTTAGATCAATGTTCATGTCACGAGTGATTTGCATAATAAATGAAATTCTAATCGAGAAATTCAGATCTCTCTCGAGTAATTGGATCTAATGATTTTAATTGCGGAATAATGCGAGCTAAATCGACTGCCAAGCGACGAGCGAAATATTTTGGGCAAATTCTTCGCTCCAGCTTTTTCAATGTTGAAATCTCATTTGAGACAAGTGAACGTTAATCGAACCACTCGAGATGCTAATTCCAGAGGCGCTGCGTTGTCAGGAAAATTAATTGCCACTCGACTGATTAATGAAGTTTGTTGAGAAGCTTACGGTTTCCACTTAGACCGAAAAACTCACCGAAAATTGAGTAAACTTTAAATTAACAGCGAAACTCGAGTTGATAGAAAATTGCTTGAGATTTGAAGACTTAAAATTAAAGCCAACTCTAAACCTTTTGAAGTTGTTTATCTTCGCAGCACTTTCTCGATCACAAGTAGAGAATTTTCTGATTAAATTATTCTCTGCGGTTTCAAATCTTTTCTCAATCAGACTGAGATTCTACTCCGCTCTCAAGAAGATTAATTTCATTTGCGCTGCGCGTATTCCACGTTCGCGGTTTCTTCACTCACCTCAACATTCGCAGTCTATTCCGATCAAATTACTGGAATAATTAGATTTATGCGAGTGACTTGAAATTGAGTAGTAATGAAACTTTAAACGCGATCTCTCGACTCGAAAGCCAATTGAGGTAATTTCAACTTTCCTTAGGTTTCAACAAGCTGAAGGAAACCATCGGGAAAATTGGCTTCCGCCGCCCTTCACCTCGCTCCTAGCCTCCGCAAAATGTCTCATTGCGAGGCCAACGGAGCGAAACAAAGTTAAATTAAATTTCAGCAAACAAGAACAAAATTAAAATACAAAAGAAAATCAATGAAGGCAGAAATTAATTTCCTCTCTGCTCGGTTTTCGTCAAACTTCCTCTGAGTCCTCGGAACAAATTATAAACAAATTGTTGTTTCGCGCAATCCAATGGATTCTTCAGAGACTCAACAGGTTCGTGTCAAAAGGAAATTTGTGTCAAAAGATAATTTGAAGTCGCTGCTGTCCACGACGAAGACGCGAGCGGAGGAAAATCGCAAACATCTTGACGAGATGCGATCGTAAAGGCGGAATGATTATGAGTCTCATAATCAGCCGCGGCTGTTTCCTGCCCTTCGTAATTATTGTGTACTTAGGAAAAGATAAAAGGGAAACTTTTCAGCGATAAAAAGTAAAAGTTGGCTAAAACCATTAAATGTGGAAAATGCCCGCGAGACTAACCGACAAGCGGAGCAAGTAAAAGTTTTTCCAAGCACAGAAAAAGGCGTGGAAGATTAAAATCTTCCGAAATTTCCTTTCCCATCTCGATTTCGATCAGTCATTAGCGTCGCCAAGAAGAAAACACTTTTCTGCTTTCATACCAAAGTTTGCCTTTCGATTTGTTTCGATGTCATTCATCGTACAAAGCAAAGAAAGATTAATTGACACGACAACAGCTTCTTGTTGAGTTTGGAGTCGACGAAGCCTTTAATCAGCTTAAGTTTGCAACAAAATTCCTTCAAATAAACTCTGAATGAAACGAACAAACTTAGAGTTTTTCGACCGTCGAAGCTTTCAATGGGAATTCAATTTCGCTGAATTCATGGCCAATTGAAATTCATTCCGAGTTTTTTGTGAAGAAAAACTTTTTCATCCTGCATTTCCATGACAGTTCATCGGCTAACAAACAACCCTGCATACCAACGACGAGACTCGAAGTTATCTAAAGTCCATTTGCTGGAGTGCGAAGGAGCGTCAAAGAATGCAAATAGATTCTCTTCACATCATTTTCTACGATGCTGAGTTGACTTCACAATTTCTGACCGAAACTTTATTCGTATCCAAGCATCTCTGTCGCTATCATTTGGGTATCTTTCAAGCTCTGTGCCGGTGACTCATCCAAACAACTCGCGACGCGACTCAAACTTCACACTCACTTGGGATAATTGACTCAAATTGCTTTCTTATCGCTCGAGCAATTTGACGAGTTGCTGTTGCTCGAGTTTGTATTCAACATTCCCAGACTTGTCTCATTCTTATCGCTTAAAAATGCATTTGTATTCATTACGAATCCTCGTTCATGCTCGGGCGAAAATGTGCAATTGCTTGATAGGATTGAAGCGTTCCATGTAGGAGATAACGGCTTCAGCTCGAGAAGGCCCTGGCATTCATTAAGATAACAAGCCTTAAACCTCTGCATATAAGCAGAAACAAAATAAGCAGAAACAACCACAAGCGAGTAGATGTTCCGTTGCATGAGCGATAAGACGCCCACAAAAATATTTTGTTGATAAAAAAGAAGCTACATGGACACGAAGCAGAAACTTTCGTCAGTGTACACGTTGCCATTTATCCAACAGTCCGGCATTGACGCGGCCTCGTCGTAATTGAGTTGAAGTTTGCAGTTCAAATTGATTAGTTTAGCGGTGTGAAAATCCTCGTTGCAGGCTAAATTAATCAGAGAGCAATTCAGAGTAGTGAACAAGTTTGGAGTGAAATGATTTTAACAATTCTGACAAGTTCAAATGGTAAATCATGTCAATGTTGTGGAGAGAGTGCATTGGAAGCAATTAAAACAGTTAACTCCTTCTAACCAAGCGACACGATAATTGCTGAATGAGCCAACCATTGAACAGCTCTGAGCGATTCGGAACAGCGCCAAACTACGAGGAAGCTCTTGGAAAATTTAATTGAAGCAGCTTGTGCTGAACAGTGCTTGTTGGATTTGGCAGCAAAAGTTTCAAATTGAAGGCGCAATTTGCAAATAATAAAAGTTCAAGTGGCGGAAGGTGAAACTACGCGATGAGTTCGAGGGAAAAGTTTTTGTCGTTCAATTTCAATTTGCACAAAATAATTCGGAGAAGAAGTTTGTAACAAGTAGGAGTCGAGTTTTAATTGAATTATGTGCCAACGACACTCGTCAACTTAAAGTTTTCATCTCGAGATTAAAATTCTGCTCGTTGCGCGCTTAAAAGAATTTCTCGATGAGGAATATTTCATCAAAGCAGATGAGCTTTTGGAATAACGATGGCAGCTCTCTCTTATCTTGCTTCAGCTGCTTTTCCATCCGCAATATTATCAACAAATTGGTTTCTCGTCGTTCGTTCGCTCTGCCACCGAGGAATTCAAAATTCTTCCTCTTCAAACTTTCCTCCGATAATATTGAGTCGAGGCTTTTGTTGTTTGATGGCTGACATGAATCGAACGAAAGCGAGAGAAGAAAGGAGAGATTAGCATACACATGTTTACGTTATCATCTTCGTCTCCATGCTCTCCATTCTGTGGCAAGATAAAACGAACTCCGTTCTCCATAATCATTATTTTTAATGCGTTCCGTGAATAAATTCTGCTCCATGCGGCTCCGACCTGAACATTTGAAATTTGTCGATCATCAAAATCACAACTCAATGGGCTGCTCTCAAGGATATTCCTCGTCAACGGACATTAAACCTGCCTCTTGTCGAGCTGCAGTCATGCAAGACAAGATGACGACGCAGACTTGTGGAGAGCAATTTCATAAATATTTTCTTAACGTCAACTTGCCATGCAAATGAAGAAAACTTCCAACAAGAATATCTGCAATCAAGCAGACGCTAGTTCAAAAGGCAAAGGAGAATCATTCGACCTTTCGCAAATGTTTGAAGCTCGTCGTTTCAAAAAGTTCCCCTGATTGGATTTTATTTGAAGATAGCGAGATGAGAAATCTCATTAAAAAACTAATTAAATTTCTTCAAACTTTCCTGTGAAAAGGAATCGTCACGACAAGCAGTTGATGATTATGCAAAGCTCTCGGAATGTCATAACTTTTGCCTTACCTTTCAAGCAAATGAAGGAGGTTGGTGATGGTCAGAAATTATTGAAGAATTCTCATTAATAATGACGAGAGTTCTACCAAGAATTTCCCTTTTCAGCTGAGTTGACGGGTTGAATGAAAAACTTCTCGCATGAGATTGCTCGTTAATCGGAACTCAATCTCGTTGAATGGAATTAACAGATTGTCAAGCATCAAAACGAGATCCATCATGAAATTAAATTCGCGTTTCTGGCAAACATTGTGAGCGACTCGAAGGACGATCGAAATTGCGTTTAATTCTCGTCGATAATTTTTCACAACAACGCGCCGTTAAAAGCCGAGAAAAACGTTTCCATGCTTTCCATGTCAATTTCGTCCCCGCAGGATAATTGTATCAGATTTCATAATCATGAATATTTAAAACACCGCGACTTGACACGAGTCCAATTAAATTTTTACCAGTTTTCGAATAAAAATCGTTTTATCGACGAACAAACGAATTATTAATTGAAGTTTGATACGACGGCAGACCGCAAACAGATTTTCACAGAAAGATTAACATTTTAAAGCTTAATTAAGGCCGACAAAAGCCAGCTCATTAAGAACCACAAACATCGGACACAAAACTTTCTTCTGCTTCCTTTCGCCGGCCTCGTTGAGATTGATGATAAGAGAGCGAGAAGAATGTTTTACTTGGGCGAAAGTGTTTTAGGAAGAGCTCAAAGGAAACAAATTCTTCGAGCGACTAATTAGGGCGTTCATACATCAAGAAGCTCCCAGCCGGATATGGAGGCATTCCACATCCTTCTCAACCTCCTCGATAAGAACTCGCCGTGCAATCGAAATTTCCTTCTTTCTCCATCGAATCAAAGCACAATTTCTCATCGTCACTCATCTCGATTCAACTTGATAACAAAGCAAGAGAAACTTGATTGATGAGAAATGAAGTGAATCGCTTGTTGTGCGTAGGTGTGAAACTAATGCGTTCTCTTCTTCATTCTTTCTTTGCAGTACGGACAACGCGTTCCAACAGCCGCTTCTCCCAGTAACACGAACTCGAGCAGCTCCTCCAACACAGGATCACAGAGTGGTACATTGAGTACGAGTTTGAGTAACACAAACACAAACAACACGATGGGTCCGAGCACCACGCCCCAGCAGACAGAACAACTATCAAAAACAAATTTATACATTAGAGGTTTACAACAGGGAACGACTGACAAAGATTTACACAATATGTGTTCACAGTGAGTATCTCTCTCTCCCCCACCTCACCTCATCCTGCTCCGTTTCGCTAATCTCCTAAACGATTGCACAACAACACGCCGCCGGCAGTCTGACGAAACGTGTACGCATAATTAAAAGATTTGTCAGAAATGTAAAGGATTAAAATTTCTGCCGAAATCTCGCAATTGCGAGTCATGTCAGGAATGAAATCGTTTACAACGGATTGAGTTCGAAAGATTTTAATTGAATTAGCTCGCGGAAATTTCTTCGCATTCGAGCGATCATAATTGAGACATGAAACGGAATTAAATTATTGCGACGTTGAGATCAAAACTCTAGGAGATTTCACTCGAGAGCTTGCTGAGCTTTCTGTTGTCGTCGACGAACAACACGAAGAGTGAAAGATGCTTTTGTCCTATGTTGATCGGGGCGCTGAGATTTCTTTTATTCATGAGCAAGTTATGATGCTCATTTTCCTCAGAGAAATTTGTCTGGGCTTCCTCCGATTAGACAACAAAAGCTTCTCATCTTCTCGGCGCCTGAAAATGATGATGTTAATGTAAACATTATCTCCTCTCTCTCATTGGGCTTCAATTTTCATGAAAACTTAAAATAGATTTCTCCATTGTGCTTGTTGTTTCGAGGCGTTAGGATGATTAGCAGAAGACAAAGGCGGACATTATTAATTATGGCCTTGTCTGAGTTTGAGGTTGAAAGACTATCCCGAACCCTTCAGATGGGAAAACTTTATCAGGGTTTGAAGCTTGTTAACAAAACTTTCTTCCTTCTCTTTTCCAGATACGGAAACATCATTTCAACAAAAGCCATTTTAGATAAAACAACCAATAAATGTAAAGGTATTCAATAGTTTTCTGCTATTTGCCATCCCTGACAACATTTCTTTTAATCCCAAAACAACAATCCATCTTCTCGTTTCAGGCTACGGTTTTGTTGACTTCGAGTCTCCTGCGTGCGCCGAAGGCGCTGTCAAAGGGCTCTTGTCGAAGGGTATTCAAGCTCAGATGGCCAAAGTGGGTATCTGGGTACTTCATAGGCCGGCCATTGTACGTTTGTTTTGCATGCAAGTAATACTTACCTCAAACTCTCTCCTTTCTCTGTCCTTCATCCCAAATAGTCCCAAGAAGACTTTTCAGTTCCTAGACAAACATAATTTTAAAAGTGTCTAGAGATTGGAAATGTCTCAACCCCCGATTAACATTTGAGTTTAATTATCGAAACTAATGAGACTAATAAACGGAATGAAGCTTCCCTTTCTCTTAATTTGGTCATGAGTTGTGGTTGAAACAATTAGTTAAATCTAAAACTAGATTAATTCACTAATCCCATGACAAACTTGATACAGTTTACTAACTGGCGAGAATTTAATCAACGCGAGAAGTGAAACTGATAGCTTGGAAATCGTAGCCTGGCCTATGATGAGCCGGCTACGAATAATGTTTCGTTGAGCTTCCAACTTGAAAGCTTCCAACTAATTTCGAGCTTTGAATTGTATTCCTTTAATTCTTTCCGTCTGAAGCACTTCGCCGCCTTTTTTGCGCATAAATAATGCAAACTGCTTTTGTTCTCTGTGTTTTGTTGAAATTTTAATTATTTTTCTTACAAGAAAGAAATTCTTTTGATTAAAATTATTTTCTCCCTCCTCCCCAAATACTCTGCCCCGAAAAATTCCAAACATAGAATAAAATATCTAGAGAAATTCTTGAATAAAAGATGAAAATTGCTTCACGGCCTTCTCGCAGTTCATCGTGACTCGAGATTGACGAACTTTTTTCTCCAGAAGCCTCGCAAAGCTTCCATGCAATTAATGTGGTAGCACGACCGACGAGAGAGAGAGTGTGAAGCAATTTTCATTGTAGAACTTTTTCCATAGCACAAAAAACTTCCTGTTCTGGTTTTATATATAGCGAGCGAGAGAAAGAAAAAGAAAACAATAGAAAAACCGAGAGAATTTGTATGCGTTCATAATCCCCCGTTTTAATGGAAAGCCATGTAGAGAGTATTTTCTTTATAATCTAGCGACATTATGATATTTTAATGGATTTAAATGTAATTAGTGTGAGAACAAAAGTCTGATGTTGCGTTCCTTTTCGTCTTACTGTCTTCTCCTGCGATGAGCTTTGATCTCTCTTGAAAGACGGCTTAGTCTGAAGCCATTAGGATTACTAAAGAAAAAGGTTGACAAAGTTGTCAACTTTGAACCTAAAAGATCAGGTTGGAAACCACAAAATTTAATTTGAGTGGCTTTGAAGTAGCTTAAAAGTTTTAAGTTGTTGCAAATGTTTCAAGAGTCATTTGATCATTTTTCAAATCTCAACTGAACTCAATTGGCTTGCAGTCAAAGCTCATCGCAGCTGGAAGCATTCATAGAATGAGAGCGACTCGTATTCGAGAAGAGACAGTAGATTTCCAACGAATAGCTAGAGCTAGAATAGAGAACGATATTCATGAGTGAAAAATTGAGTTTGTGGTAAAAGTTTTCCTTTTATCCGCTTTTTTTTTGCTCTCGGCAAAAGGTTTTTCAATCCGATTTTACGAACGGCAATGGATGGGACGAAGGAGTAAGAGTGAAGTGTTTTTGTCGACACACACGAGGAAAAACCACTAAGCACAAGTAGCGACAAAAAACTTTATCTTTCGATGAAGATCTCGTGCGCTGAGCTCGAAATCCTTTTAGAGTCGACAAAAGGAAAAACATTGAATTCCTATGAGAAAAGCGAACAAGCGAAATGCCGAAATCTTGAATCATCTTTGCTGAGCTTGGTTGGGAAATCGAAAAATGGATGAGAATTGAATTAGACGAAAAATTCAATTTATTTTTCTTTCTTGAGCGAGTGAAATCGATCAAATCTTGCGATAAATCAAGAAACATTTCTGGAAACGAAGAATTTTCTCTTCCGCTCTCAATTCAATTTTTGTTCTCCTCGAAGACGAAACTTGAAATGTTTGGCGAATTGTTAAATTAGAAACGGAAGGAAGCGGAAGTGATGAGGAGTATCAAGAGTTCTTTCATGGCATCATCAACGAGAGACTGAGCAGAGCTCATCGTTTCATTTAATTATTACGTGGCTCTGGCTCGGCTGATGGCACACAGTTGGTTTATCTCGGTTTTCCATGCCAGCAAAGCTCTCAAATCGACCTGAAAGCTCAACCGCTGTAGTTGTCATCGCTGCAAACACTCATGAGAATTGTTTCCCATCATTCAGCCATGAGAAATCCCTGAATGAGAAGCGTTGATGATGAAAAAACACTCGCCATGAGCCATGTGAAGTCAAACGGGAATGATTTGCTGAAAAGTCCCTCTGCACGGTTCCCTCCATCAGCATTAAATGAGATGACATTCTCCGTCCTTTTATGACCTTTCCGGTCAAACTTTAATCATATTAGGCTCCAAGTGGGAGTCATTAGGGCTGAGAGCTTCCAAGTGTTACAGAGACAGCATCAACAATTGATCCGATTATCACGAACATCCTAAAAGCTTTCCCTCCGGGAAACTGTAAATATTACGAAGGTTTATAAAGCTAAAGTTTGCTAACGACGTCAAAATTTTCCCCGTGCGCGTTCTACTCTAATTGTACATTTATTTACCTCCAATAATCACCCGGAAAGTTTAACACTCTCAAATATTTACCAACTAATTAGTGGAAAATTATTAATTAAACTCTGTCGGCAAAATGCTGTAGCTACAGATGTAAACATTCCCATTTTATGATTACTGTACATTAGATACTAGCTTTGTACTCATCGAGACGAAGGGGAGGCTCTCATTGATGATGTAAACTGATTCTGGGTCTTAGAACATTTGGTTCACAATAACCAGTTTACTTCATCACCGAGAATCAAGCGTTTAGGTACCTAGAGTTAACCGAAATATAACATTTGTAATTATTATTTGTGCTACTGTCAAACATATTATGCATAGAGGATTATTAGGCTTGATATTTTCCTTCAAACTCCCCGCCCATCTTCTAAGAATATCGTGTACAAACAGATTGTGTAATTAGTTAGCTTGGAAACAGTCCGCCAACAGTATGTTAATGGAAGCCAATTAATCTAATTTATCAAATTATTTTAATACAGATAACAGTGATCGAAAAGTAGCGAAAGTTTATCCTTAATCGATTAATCAATCAAGTAATCGACAAGTGACGTGAGCCGGCCAAATCATTTTATTTTATTGAATCATGCTAGACCCCGAATCACTTTTTGCGATGCGAGAAAAAACTTTGAAGAAAAGTTAAACTGACAAAAGCACACTAAAGCTCTTAATTAAGCAATCATTGCAAAGTCTCTCTAATTAGGCGACTGCATTTTATGTCAAACACTCAGCTGAAATTATCAGCTCGTTCCATAACTCACGGAGCGAGGAAATAGATTCAAATATGCTCGGGATTTATGCAAGTTTTTTCTCCAGTTTTCTTCTGTCGTCTCTTGCCGAACACTGAAAGGCAAAGAGAGAACGGAGAGCGCACAAAAAACCAGAAAGTGAAGAAAGTCGTTATGAGAACAAGATCGTGTCGTCACTTTACTAATTATTCTCTTCTTCTTTTTCTCTTTTGCATTATTTTATTTCTTGCATAAATTTTAAACTCTTTGTGCTGGCTTGCAACTAATCGCAAAACTCGGGAAAACGCTGGAAATTGCGAACAAAGCAGCAACAAGAACAGGATCCCACCAACTTGTATCTGGCGAATTTGCCTTTGACCTTCAAGGAGACCGATGTGGAGCAGTTGCTAGCCAAGTACGGCCAGGTGATTTCGACGAGAATATTGCGTGACCAGCAAGGCACATCGAAAGGTTCGTCGGATTCTATCGAAAGTCATGCGAGCATGCAATTTAACCTTTTTAAAAACACTCAACAGGTGTGGGATTTGCACGCATGGAGTCTCGGGAAAAGTGTGAACAAATTATTCAAATCTTCAACGGTACGCAGTTGCAAGGTGCCAAAGATCCATTGCTGGTGAAGTTCGCTGACGGTGGCTCGAAGAAGAAAAACAACTTCAAGAGTCCCGATCCAAATGCAAGAGCGTGGCGCGAAGTGACTGAAGGTGTTCCTGTCGCCTATGATCCCTCGATGCAACAGAATGGCATTGGTGTAAATGTTGGCGCACACATCGGAGTTCCTGCCTACGGTCGCTATGGAGCTCCGCAAGTTGGAGGCTTTGCAATGCCGGGATATATGCCCGGTTACATGATGGCTCAGCCGTTGCAGCAGGTCGATGATCAAGTGAGTTCTTTTGTGACAGGCTCTTACCTGATTTAGTTTTTTGATTTCAAGTGCAATTCGCAGTACATGCACGTCGCACCGCAGTTGAGCGTTGGTACAGCTTACAAACAAGATGCCGTGCAGCCCCGTGGCGTTTCAATGATCATGAGTAGCGATTCAGCAGCTGTTCCATATGGCATGGTTCCGCAGTTTTCAACCTTGCAAATTGGATCGTCGGTAAGTTGATTGCACACGCGAGAATCTCGTTCGTTACGTCGCTAATTGCTTCAACTCTTTCTACATCGCAGCAGTACATTAGTCCTCCATATCCATACTATCCACCATCCATCATCCACACGATGCAAATGGGAGATTCTGATCACGCGAGCAACGCTGCATCGCCTGATGAACAGTACACTCAATACCAGCATGGCCCGAAGTAAATCGACTACCCGCGACGACTTTCCTCCTATTTCATCGAACCTTCATAAAATCTCTCGCCTCATTTGGAGTTTCGTTATTTTGTTTCGAGCAAATCAAGTTCTTAATACTAACGGAAAGATGTTTGTTGAGGCGCCGCAGATGGATAAAAGTTTAATGGAAATCGGTAAGTGGGAAAGCGATTTCCTTATCTCTTGAAACTTCATTAAAAATTCAAACCCGACTTTCCGCTCTCGCCCCCATCGCAGGATTGGCCAAAAGCGATACCTCACTCGT